>OU744356.1:37762442-39057671 GCA_916610255.1 Lasioglossum lativentre | reverse complement strand
TTCGATTCCTTTTTTCGTTTTCAGATGGTCCAGGCGATCCAGGTCCTCCGGTTTCACCTCCTCGAGCTCGAAAAGGTGAGTACGCTTCTTCTTCTCCTTCTTCTTCTTCTTCTTCACGATCAGAGACACGAGTTCTCGCTCGCCGTTACAAAGCGACACGAATACAGGGTCGATGGCGCAACCCGACCATGGATTTTCCCTTTATTATTGAACAGTTGTTTTATTCTGCGATCGCGACGGTTACGCTCGCGTGACTCGCGAATTAAACGTACGCTCGAACTTATTTGGATGCAGCCGGGCACGGGTGTGATATATGATACACGCTCCAGATCGATGAGCGTTGCGATTACTCGATTTTAATGTAAAGGTCCGTCGAACGTGTCTGTAGTAGTACGCACAGAACTAGCGTTGCAACTAGTCCACAACTATAACGCTCGTTGTTCATGGTCGAAGGTGTAAGTGTCATAAATCTATTAAAATTGAATAGTCCTCTTCGTAATGGTGTTAGAGAAGCGAACTCTCAAGGTTGGGACATAAGTGTAACAACAATAAAGTAGATAGTGCCAGTTTTAAAGATAACTATCGTAGGCGACAGATGACTAAAATCAGAGTAATCGATTGTCATTTTCAATTATTAAGCCTCTTACAGACCTGAACATAACGCCGAACGGCGAACGGAACACCAGTTTGGACGGGGCCACGAACGCCGCGTGCATTTGTGCGCGCCGTCGATCCATCAGTTGCAGATTTTTTCATTCATTCATTGAAAAATTATACCTGTCTACTGATAATTATCGTTATAAATATATATTTTTTGTAATAATTTTTTAATTAATTTTTAAAATTTTATTGACTTAAAATAATATTTAAAATGATTTATTTGTAACTTATTTAGTACTTCTTTCCGATAATTTAAATCACCGATTTCTTCCTTTATAAATTCTTTTGTGTTTCTTGACATTTATTCTTTATATTATGAACATCTCTGTCCTGCGAACAGATTTGCAAATCCCACCGGTTCGCATTCGTGCGAGCGATCGATCCATCAGTTGTCGGTTTTTCGTATACATCAAAGGGAATGCGCGCGGATTTGTTTGCAGGTTTTGTCGGAACACAAAAAAAACGGCGAATGTGCGAACGTGCTAAATTTCATTGGAAAATTATTCCTATCTATTGATAATTATCTGTTATAAATATATATTTTTTAAAATGATTTTTTAATTAATTTTAGTGCAAATTTCATCCCGATATCTCATAATTTGTTTATGGTTCAAGAGTTATACTAAAATGTCACCAAATTTCTAGATCCAGCCCAGTATGTGCGGCCTTCCAAGGCTGTACATATATTGCGGGGCAGCGTTGACTTCAAATAATTTTCATTTCGTCAATTTTAAAGCGTTCGCTTTTTTAAAACTAGGTCCGTAAAGGGGACACTTGGGGCTATATCGTAATTTCTTTCAAATTTTTAATAAATCCCTTGCTATGAAAACATTGCATTTGTTTAAAACAATTGCAATTTTTTCGAAAAATCCTTTGGGATTCGTTCGTAGGTCACTAAAGAATACAACATATTCAAGTTTGAACAAAATCCGAAACAGTATTCCAAAAAATGTCCGATTTCGCGTGGAAATAATAATAATAATGTATTTATCTCTAAATAAATATTGCTTTTCGTAGCACAGTA
The DNA here is from genome assembly GCA_916610255.1 of Lasioglossum lativentre. NCBI lineage: Eukaryota > Metazoa > Arthropoda > Insecta > Hymenoptera > Halictidae > Lasioglossum > Lasioglossum lativentre. The sequence goes on along the minus strand of OU744356.1, from coordinate 39,055,987 downwards.
TCTTCTTTTTCTATTTTATGACCAATTTTATTTAACAAATATTCGAAATCAGAAGGCGTCATCCTTGTGAAATATTTATAATGTCCACTTATGCTTTAAAATTTCAATTGACTAACTAAACTACCGACATTTTCGGCATTCCTTTGTGAAACTAAATGAGTTTGCCGCCATTTTCTAGGATTCCTTCATTTATTCTTCGTGGCTAACGAAAAATGTATATAAATATACGCCGCTGCAGCTTCCATAGTTGTTTGCAATAGTTGTTCCGTTCGTTCTGTTAACCGAAACTAATGTCGATTCTCCGTTCCGTTTGCCGTTCGTTCCCCGTCCGTTCGTCGTTCGGCGCAATGTTCGCCAAAATGTTCCGATCTGTACGAAGCATTAAAATTTCTCGGAGTTTCACGCGCTAGGATAAACAGATGACGTCGATGATAGACGATCATCTCAGCACCCCGTCCCACTCCGAAAGTTGCCGCATCGTGTTGCCATTGCACCCCGAACGTCAACGGCTGGGCCCATTCTCTCGTTCGCTTCAATTGTTCAGGATTACCGGCGCGGCGCGGCGGGGCGTCGCGGTAGATAAGCCGTCCGTAACGCTTGAAAAACAAGTGTTACGAGCGGAGCCGCAATTTTCCGTAATTGTAGTGAAAGCTCGGCACCACCCGTCGCCGTTGTCGTCGTCTATGGTATACCTTGCCGGCCGACTCGAGTCGCGTTCTAGCGTAAGTGGTGTCATTTAGCTGTCCAATGGCCGACCAGCCGGACGGACACGTTGCTCCGCAGTTGTTTGCATCGGGTCGGCCATCTTTCTCACCCAGGATACGCGGTTTTTGCCTGGTTTTTTTCTCCTGCCCGTGGGAAAATTGACTCACCCGTGTCGCCTCTCAATTTTTATCAATCGAGAAGGTAACGTTCCCGTTGTCATCGCTTGCTATTGCCGAAACTCTGTCAAACGCGAGAGTAAACGATGAGTCGCGTTTCTTTTTACAGATTTCATATTTTCATAAAATCCTCTATTAAAAAAGTAAACATTCACGGATACTAATCCTCCGTGGCATCCTATTCGAGATTGTCGACTGGATCAATTAGAGGCAAAGAAAACTGCGACGATGATTTACACGTTCCTGGTGCGGGGAATAGAGTGCAGGTGGCAGATACGAGTGTACCTCGACACACTTTTTTTCACCGATCCTCGGATCACTTCCGAGGTTTAATTGACGACACGGGGAACAGGGATCGCGATTAATTGCAGCGACCGTGTCCGGGTTAATATTCCGCGCGCGTTCGCGCGAGTATTTCAGGAGCACGCCGGATAAATATTGCATTAGAAGGCGACGGCGGCGGCGGCAGCGGTTTCGGCCTCGTTTTTCTCTCGGCCTAACGATTGATAACCGTTCGACGAGTAAAGTCAGGGAAGGCATCGGAAAGTTTTCGAGGGGGGCTCTCTTTGCGCGGCCGGGCCGCTGAATACCGGGGCGGGCCCGGACGGCCAGGCGGTTTTTGCGGCGATATTTTATCATACGAAATAGCGGACATCCATCGCATTTCCATCGAAATGGCAGCTGACGTGGCGGCAGCCATTGGTTCCGACGGGGAAGAGGCCGCTGCTCGCCCCTCGTTGCTCCCTCTTCGACAGGCCCGCCTGGATCGCATCTTCGATCCTGCAATTTTATAGCAATTTTCCTCATTTGCCGCCGATTACATTATTATAAAGGCCTACCGGCGAATTTCGGGGGACCATCCTCCGCCTATCGACCCGGCTCGTTGTCGATCGTCGGCGTCCGCCATGCCCTCGTCTGGACTTCACCAACGGGAACACCAATTTATGAACTCTGTTAAATGATGGCAACAGCTAGGTCATTCGCTAGATCGAATTACCTAATAGTAAGATCAGGAAAATGTCGAAAAATTCTACACAGTTACATTGAAATTTTAATCATTCTGCAAATCATCAAATTGTTCTTCATAGGTTTCTTTACAATAATGACAGGATTGCATTTATTCAGATTATACATTTTTATAGTAATGTATAATAGATAAGATATATTTAGATATATAGATAAGTATAGCAAAAAAAAAAAACAATTTCTCACGATGGCATTTTTGTAGATTCAGTAATTTGAAAAGAACAAATCTGAAATAGCTGAATTTTCGCCGCTATCCGAATTCCTGGCAGTGACTTCCTCTCGTTCGGTTCCCAATTTCTTGGGTGAAATCGCGTGTGCCGTGGTGCAGGGCCGTATCCGATCGGTCTGCCCCCGGATACCAGGTCGCGCGCTCGTAGATTTCGGATTCGAATTAAGGCGATTTATTTCGGCGAGATCGTCGCGGCGATATCGGCTGGCCGGCGCGACGCGACGCGGCGAAAAGTCGCGACAAAACCTGGCCGCAATTTGGCACGGTGCGAGTCGCACTGGCATCGACGGTAATGAAGATTGAAACGTTCCCGGGTCCCCGGGGCCCCCGGAGACGAGCCGAACCGAACCGAACCGAGTCGAGAGACGAAAGACGGGCTGAGATGGGACGGGACGGGACGAGACGGGACGGGACGAGACGAGACGAGTCGAGTCGAGTCGAGACGGGCCGAGACGGGACAAGACGCGAGCGAGCAAAGCGGAATGCAGCGAACGCGCGATGAAGAAGATTCCATAAATATCTGCGCTCGGAGTGCGGGGCGCCGAGGGGGTTGTCCGGTGTAGGGGGGGAGGGGAAGAGCAGCAGCAAAAGTAGAGGAGCAAACGACGACGGTAGAGAAGGAGGGACGAGCAGACGATGAACAGAGAAGGATGACCAATGGAGGGAGAGGCATGGTAGCCCGCGGTGCTGCGCTTCGTGCATTTAACATTTTCGAGCCAATCGCGTATTAGCATAATTACGTTTTGCTGGGGCCCGGTGCGCGGAAGGAAGGGCCACTTCTCTCTCTCTTTCTCTCTCCCTTTTCGTTTACCTTCTGCCAACCTCTCCCCTTCCCCGGGCGTTCCTCTTTCCACGTCAGTCTTTTCTGAGTTGCAGCTCGTACCTACGGCATCTTTGTCTCTCGCCGTAGCCCTTCCTCTCTCTCACCCTGTCGCTCGTTCTCCCTTCGACCTGCACTCGTGGCCGGCGCGGCGTATGTACACGCCATCACCGGTTAGAGAGCGGTAAATTTCTTATGGGGTATTATGGCGCACAGTGCATACCAACGGGATTCATACTGGCGCAACGCGCGGACAACCCTCTAACCCCCCACCCCACCCCGCCACGGGAGAACTGGTTCTAACTTATACCTAGGCATCCTTCTGCGCTAGGGACATCCGCGTGCTTCCTCCTCCTCATCCTCCTCCTCCTCCTCCTCCTCTCCTTCGGACCGTTTCGACGTTGCACCGACGTTTTTTGCGCGTGTCCCGAGAGACATCCGGGTTAACGCGATGCCTGCGACCGTTTCGAAGATGCCGTGCACCAGCCGGAAGATCCGAGATCGATGGAAACGCTCGATCCTCTTCCAGCTTGCGTGCCAGTCTTAGGGTCGGGGTACATTACTCGGGGCTCACTTCAGGAAGGACTTGTTTAGAGATTTTGTTGCTTTGTCACATCGAACTGGGTACACGCTGAGAAGAAACTGCATACCTTTAGATAATTAACTAGGTTGGCGGAGCACGAAAACTGGTTAATACTACGTTGTAAAAATAACGGGAATGTGTCTATATAAATTTTAAAAAAAATTTTTGTAAAATATATACTCAAAGAAATAAATTAGTTGAATGGATGTGTCTTTGCAATCTCGGTAATCGTTAATTGAAAATATCAGAACGCGTCCTGTAAACTTGGTGTTAAACTGTGAACCTCCTACGCATTTCTCTCATGACCCCGAACTTCGAGTGCTGTTTTCACCCCTCGAATATGAACGATGGCCGCTAAAGAAAAATACGAGAATTACGTCCTCGCAAAGTTTCATTAAGATCCGGAGACGTCGCTTCGGTATTCGTCCCCTGTAAGTGGAATTCCAAAAAACGATTCTCGTCGATCTCCCGAAGTCAGAGAGCTATAGCTGGAGAGGGAAGGAAGCGTCTCGTCACACCCGGTATATAGGTATCCTGTGCGTGCGGTAAGGGATGGTCAGGTTGTGAATCGGGAGCACGGGAGAGGGACCGAGACAGACACCCCGAAACCTTCATTACCTTCGGCTTCAAAGGAACCCATTGTGCCGTAAATGGGGTTCGCTCTGCGCTCCTTTTTTTCGTTCCTTGGTTCGTACGTACCCTGGATCCGTTCCATTCTTCGCCGTTTGCCTTTCCGAGAGCCCGTCAACAGAGGGAGGGTGGCGGAAGGAGAGCGGTGTTCGTACGACGAGGGGGTCAGGACCGGGGGTAGGGGGCGTTACGAGGGGGCAACGAGAGAAGGAGGCGAGAGGGGGAGGGTGGTGGCGGAGGAGATCTGGGTAGACACTTGTTCGCTGGTTCCTTCGTTTACGTAAATTCTCGAGTAATTTCGGGGTCGGAATGAAAGGGAACGAAGCGGCGGTATAATGTCGCCTCGTGCGGAACCTCCCCTCTCGCGATCGAGGGGGAGGAGAGAGAATAAAGACGGGGAACAAGAGAGCCTGGCCGAACCTCGGGACCCCGTTTAAGAAGTCTTTGAATCGAGAACTCGTTCCGAGGAGGACGGCGCGCGGGCGCGCGCGGCTCCGCTTCCCGCCGCGGCGACAAGTTTCTTCGTCACCGTTTAATCGCGTCAACTCGAGAGAGATTTTTTCTCTCCGCTCTGCGGCAGAAACACGAGGAATTTATCTTTGCACACGTGGGACGACGAGCGGGTCTGTGCCCCGGTGTGCTCGCTTGAAGGAACAACAAGTCGACCAGGGAGGGATAGGGAGATAGAGAGAGACAGCTGGAGCGCGTATTCGAGGAAGAAACAAGTCCGCGGGCACCGGGTGAAATCCGGCCGACAATTTCTCTTCTGGCGCGCGTACAAACCGACACCCCTGTCCGCGGAGCTTGTTAAATCGGCCATAAAATTGGAATAATCTCGAGTTACAGCGTCGCCGGTATCGCGCGGCCATTGAGTTTCTTCTGGCGCTTGTACACACACCGAGCGAAGCTACCTTCCGGTAATGGCGTTGCCTCTGGTGTCGCATGTACCCACGGAGAACACGAGAAGCGTTCGCGGGGACGTAATGAAAGCGATACCGTCCCTTTGCCTCTCCACCGCCACCGCCCCCTTCTCTCTTTCTTTCTTTTGCTCTACCGCGTGGGTGCTTTTATTTTGGAACGCTCGAGGAAATTTACGCCAGTCTCGCTCTCTCGCGGAAATTAAATACCCGCTCGGATAATTCCGCCGATAGCAGTTCGCCATCGAGGGCTTTCACCGGCCCGAGAGAAAGAGAGCTGTAGCGATCGAGAGGTCGCCGGCTTGAAACGGCAATCCTTTGAGACACTCGATATTTTCCGTGGCCCCCGCAAACCTCTTCCTCCTTCTCCTCTTCTTCTTCTTCTTCTTCTTCTTCTTACGTTCGTATCAGAAAATCCGAGAAGCACCGGACTCCCCGCACGGATGAATTAGATACCAAAGAAGTGCACCGCGCTCGCTGCTCCGCCTAGCGTATCCTTGACTCTAGGACCGTGGTGTACAGTGTCAACCGTGCGGCCGTGCGAACGGTGAAAGGATATGATATATCTGAAACAACGGAGCCTGGCCCACGACGTCGAATTCGTACGGGGTCCTCGCTTATATTTGTCCACTTACCAAGGAACTCGGACCCCCCTGATCTCCTTTTGGGAGAACTGTTTCGCGCGGTGTCCGATTACCAACCGATCGTAGTCTCTCCGCTTTTCGTTTTGTCTCCCTCCGTATCGTGTGTCCTAGACCAGAGATCGTCCCAACGGAGCTGAAGATCGCGTGAACCGTTTGCACCTCGCGGCAACATTGGGTCAAGAGCAGGGCTCTTTATCCGAGTGCCGTACACCTAACCCATCGCCGATCAGGATTACTCTCTTTGTTTATATGTATCTCCATTGCGCTCAGACTTCGCACGCACACATCAATCTCACTAAATCTCATCTAATAGAAATCGAAGGATTCAATGTAGAGTACAATATAATTTGTGGAATAGTTCGGTATATGTTTATTGTCTATATATCAATCTTTTGCTGATCTTGATCACGAGTGCTGGAAATAGAAAGACGATTCGGTGAAACGTGTTTGTACGAGGGGAAGGTAGGGGTACCAGGTTGAAATGTACTCGCGCGCTAAAAAATGGCTCGATATCCGTGTTCCCGCGCGCAAAGGGTACGATGGGCAGACGGTGGGCCCCGGAGTCGGTGTAGGTGAACATTCTGCTAGCGGGCTCCTTTCGGCGTGGCCCCGGGGAGGCAGGAGGAGAGGGGGAAACGATGGGCCCCGTTTCTTTTCTTCGGTGAGCATTGTCGGCCGGTTCGACTCGACTCCCGGTGGATCAAATTCTAACCAGTCCGGCATTATAGCCGCTGTCCTTCGGGGTCCTCTCTTCTCCCGCCCGCTCTCCGCGTCGTTTCGTCCCCGCGTTAAAGAGAGTCTAGTCATCTCGTGGAGGCATTGTGTTACCTGACGGTGGCGCGGAGAAAATTCTGGAGAAGTTCGCGTTGGCATGAGAACCCGGGCCGCTGCGCCGCGCCGCGCCGCGCAGCGCCGTGTTGTCGTCGCCCGTCCTCTCTCTCCGACATCGGTCTTTGTCAGTTAGTCTCGGGGACGCGATTTTCCCATGAAACCAGCCCGAGGGTGGAGAAAGGCGCATCCACAGGCTGACCGGACCGGGGCGGGTGTGCGTATCGTGAAATATCGTATGCGCCGGTCGAACGTCGCGTCGCGTCGCGTCGCACGCGGCGGCGATCTCTGGAAAGAGGATCGGGTCCGTGCATCGGTTACCTCGCGTTCGATCAACGAGCCTTCCTTTCGCATACGCTTAACGCATGATAAACGCGTGCATTGTCTACGCTCGGTGTTAGCCACGGTCTTCCTCCATTGGACGGTGCCGCCTACGGCAAAGATGGCCGTCTCTTCTCTATTACATATAAATGCCTAATAAGAAGAACGCCGTAAGTATCTGGCTAGGTGGATAGGTTGCCGAGAGGCAAAGTAGAAGCCCCGGCAACGGAGAGAACGGGAGAGGCAGAGAGGTAGAGGAATGGTCAGATAGGGGGTTAGAGGGAGACGGAGAACGGGCCAGGAAGACCAAGCGCGTACGCGCTTGCAACGAGAGAAGACACGCCGCCTCGTAATGCGCCGGCCTTCCCCCTTCCTCCTCGATCCCCCTCCGCCCCCCCCCCCCCAACCGTCGATTTACATATAACAAGATAACCGTTTTTATTTGCTTTTGCTTATATAATACATTTTTTCTAAACCGAATCAAGCGGCGAGTCGGTTCGGTTCGGCGGGGATGGGGTCAGGGGAGACCGGGGGGGTTGGACCGGGAGGGGAGGATGAACCGTGAGGAGGACGCTGGAGGACCGAGTATCCTATAGGCCTGTCAGACCTCATTTGCATACATAACATTCTGGTCGACTGGACACCGGTCAGACCTCCTCTCTCTCTGTCTCCCTTCGATCCTGTCCCGTAGACGCGCAGCCAGTCTTGTCTCTCGCTGCCGGACTGCTTCCACGGCCTCGAGATGCAACGAACTCCTCAACGGCCCTCTCCTCCATCTTTGTGTATCGATACCAACGCTCGTATCGGGCGGATCTTTTGGTACCTTGGTCCGAGGTGAAAATACCGGGTGAACGGTTTGTAGGGAACGGGAGAAGGGACGCGCGTGTCATGGATATACAGCATAGTTTAGGGGGTGTCCAGCGGGCACCTTAACGCTCTTTCTCCCTCTTTAGGTTGACCGTTCGTGTCTCTTATCCCCAACCTTGAGGACTGTTTCTGCCTTCGCGACATAAACAACGAGCGAATCAGATTTTTTCTGAAAACTATTGTGGGATCAGAACCAAAACCCCCAGACCAAATACATAGTATGAAAATTACTCCACATAATATGGAGATTAGGGAAAGTCCGAAGGTTCCTCGGCTACGCTCTGTAGCTGATCAGCTGCGAATCGCGAGGTCGCTGGTTACCTCTGTTTCCTAAAACCCTGTGCTATGGAAATTTTGCAAGAAGCCGTGTTCGATGTAGAATGCGTTGTCAATCGACACTGTTCGGCCGGACGATGCTTAGCGATGAGCGACGAGAGCGTGGTTCAAAGCGGTCGTTAAAATGTCAAGCGTGAAGTTTAGAAAGGCGTCGAAACCGAACTCGGGAGCCGGAGACATTAAAACAAGCGCCGCGGCATCAATTAAAATCTTATTTACGACTTCCCTTATCTCGGGGCTCGGCTGCTCGAGCTGTCAGAGAGAGAGAGAGAGAGAGAGAGAGAGAGAAAGAGAGCCGTCCCGAAAGCGTCACGGTAGTCGTTAGTTTTAATAGAGTGCTCCGGAACCAGTGGGAGAAGAGAGAGAGAGAGAGAGAGAGAGAGAGAGAGAGAGAGAGAGAGAGAGAGAGAGAGAGAGAGAGAGAGAGTATATGATCCGGTGTTAATTCGTTTCCGTATTTGGTTGTTTCAGGTGCACGAACTCTGCGACAACTTCTGCCACCGGTACATCAGCTGTTTGAAAGGCAAGATGCCGATCGACCTAGTGATCGACGACAGGGAGAGCTCGAAACCGCCCGAGATCGGGAACGGACTGGACGGTGGCGGGCCGAGGAGCACCGCTGACAGCACCAGCCACACGGACGGAGCCAGCACGCCGGACGTCGTGAGTACCTCACCATCGTCAACGTCTTATTATCCGCACGACGCGATCACCCCCCATCACCACCATCACCACCACCACCACCACCATCACCACCAGAACAATAATAACAATAATAATAATAATCACGCCGGTATCGGCAGTACCGCCACTACCACCCCCTTGCAACTGAGCCAAAACCAAAGCCAAAACCACCACCCTGCGCCGCAGTCGAACACCACCACTACTACTGCTATTACCCCAAGTAGCGCCGCCACAACTCCCAACTCCCTAAAGCGTACGCACCAACAGATGATGATGGCAGCCGCGGCGGCTTCCGCGATGGCCACCTCGCCGCACCCAGCCGCATCCGCGCCCCCAGCGCACGCGCACGCCGCCCTCGCCGCCTACCACAGCATCAGCTCGGCCGTTTATCCGTGCTCGTAATAGACGCGACTTCCGTGCCGATACCGCGAGACCTTTTCTCTTCTTATCACCGTGATACCTAGTACTGTCTTCTGTTCCCTCTGCTGTGCCGTCTCTTTGTCTTCATCCACTACCATCACCCACAACCTCTGTACTCGCGCAATCTGGCGTCGTCCGATCTCCGTCTTCGTCTTCGTCTTCATATTCGTCTTTGTCTTCGTCATCGTCATCGTCTGTCATCCCCCACGCAACCAGGTCACCGAGAGTCCTCATTCTCGAGCGTGTCGTTCGGCCGCGCGTCTTTCTTCTGGTCTTTCGTCATCGCCTGGTCGTCACGCGTCGTCATCCCGGAATGAACGAGAACACGGAAATTTCGTAAATTTCGCGTGTGACCCGCGCGTCGCGATGTCTCGATCGCGACTGTTTAGCGGGGAGCACCGCGGACGCACCAGGCGCCCTCTCGCACGTGTTCTCGTCTCCGTGGCCTCGCCTCGAGGTCACGAGCTGTTTCGGAGAGAAGTGTCGTCGGCGTACAGCGAGACACTCGAGGATCTGTCTGCACCCAGCAGCCGGGGGTTCGTACCGACACGCGAGCGTCTCTTCAGGAGCCTGGCCGTGTATTCCTTTTCTCCGGCGTGTCGAAGAGTCTCGAGGGGTTGTGTGTGTCGTTGTCATTGTCATTGTCATTGTCATTGTCGTCGTCGTCGTCGTCGTCGTCGGGAGGGTGTCTCGATTGGGTCGTGGGTGACAGTTGTCGCGCGATACTGTTGGACTGGCGCTACTTGTCGGCATTTCCAGTACGTTGCTAGCGAGTGTCTCGTACTGCTCACGAACGAACGACGAGTGTTATACTTTGTTTGGCACTTGGCTGGCTTTTTTACGTTCCACTCACGAATTTTGTACTTCTACAATTTCTGCCATATGTTTACTCTCTTTTTCTTTCTCTCTCACTCTCTCTCTCTCTCTCTCTCTCTCTCTCTCTCTCTCTCTCTCTCTCTCTCTCTCTCTCTCTCTCTCTGTTTTGTCTCTTCACTTTCTCTGTTGTTCACATACATACATGGATACATTCACATCTATCCTCTCTGTTAAGTGTTGCTCAAGCCGTATAGAACAGATATTCACACTGGAGAGAGTGAGAAATATCCATATAGTGTGTACAGAAAATTCCACACGCTCGGGCGCGTCGCTTGCATTCCTACGTCGCTGCGCTCGAGCACTTCCGCGCACGGGTGTTGCTGTAGGGTGTACACACGGGAGAGAAACGTGTGCGTCTCCGTTGCATTGGTAACGGACCGGCGAACGTTTCCCGAACTGGTCGGCCAGATCGGCGGGACAGTCCATTTGCTCGGTGGCCACGCTCGATTACGCAAGATTGCGACGTGCCCAGCGGTGAAGAACGCTTCTAAATTCGTCTCGGAGCCAGACACACCGGCCGAACCAAGACACTTACCTAGGCTTTCGGCTAGCTTTCAAAACACGATCCTCGAGCCCCGGAGTCCGACTTTGGACCCGACCGGGTCGCGTGTGGCAGATACGCGTTTCACCGCGCGCGGCGCGTGTTCTAGCCAAACGAGCGGCGGACGTTACGCAATTGATTTCTGCGTGTCGTTGCGGCGGCCGCTCGATTCTGTATCTCCTTTACCGCACGTGTGTGCAGACGTGCGGGCGTCCCGTCGTCGTCATCGTCGTCGTCGTCGTCGTGAAACCGAGTGAAATCGAGACACGGTACACGTGGTCTCTGGCGGCCACGTGGTGCTTGGTGCACTGCCGACGAGCACACGCGCGCCCCCTAGACACCAATCCCTCTGTTCTGTTTCCTCCAAGGTCTTTCGCGGTCTATGCGGTACAGCGCACGGATTCGTTTGCCGAACTTACCGGGCATTATGTGAAGGGCGAAGATTTCGCGCGGGCCCTTCCCGCTGGGGCGACACGGTGAGAGCTGAGGACTAGTGTTAGGCGAGAAACGTACAAGCGGAACACGTTTCATTTTCGAGGGACGCGCGCGCGGATCAGGTCGGTTTCTTCTTCTTTCGTGTCGCGGTCTCCGACCGGTAGACACGCTTCGCGTTTCTCTTATCGATCGACCGATATTTTTCTCTTTTATCATCTCGGACCGTATCGAAAAGGATTTTATCGTCGGTGACGAAAAGGTTTTATTTAGATTTTATTTAGCTTTTATTAGCTGGTCGGACCGCCGAGAGAATCGTAACGGACACGCGAGCAAGAGGAGCGGGTCGCGCGAACATTCTTCTTGTTTCCCTCGTCTCCCAGATATATAATGATCGATACCGATCTCGTCGCGCGTTCCGAGGCAGATTCGGTTGTAGAACGCGGACGCGCGTTTTTTAGGATCGCGCGTGCAGCTCGCGGACGTGAGAGAGAGAGAGAGTGAGAGAGTGAGAGAACGCGAGCGATACGATTAATTGCTAAACGAACTATTAACCGTGATCAGGATATACGTAATAGGATTAAGGCTTCTAAGCGTGACAAGATGAATTTTGTGTCTATTTTTAAACGGAACGGTTCGAATCGAGAATGCGCGGGAGCGTGTATGCGTGTGTGCAAGAGAAAGCGAGAGCGAGAGAGACGGGAACGAATGCGGCGACGTTCGAATTTCGCGAGATCGTAGCGGAGGGTAGACGTATAGTTTTTAATTTATTGAATAGTAGCTTCGACTAGTGGTAACAATCGGGCGAATAGAACGCTGATAAAAAAAAAAGGACACGAAGGATTGTACTCGGCGTGCGAAAACGCGTGTTCATTCTGTTCGAGACGCTCGGGGGCCTTCGACGGACAATCTCCTAGAATTTTAAACAAAGACTGGTTTCCTCTGTTACCGATATCGACAACGAAATGTTCTTTTCTTCTTCTATTTTTCTTGACTGACGGAAGTCGAACGATGCGTCGAGCGTCTCGAGCAGAGTGTCACGATCTATACCCGCCGTGGAAGCGACTCACGCGATCGAGAACGGTTTATCGAGAAGAATACAAAAAGGCAGCGAGAAAGTGAGAGAGGCGAGAGCACGGTGATTCGAGCGAGATACCCAGAAGTCGTACGCGATCGAACTATATCGCCACACTAGGTCTCGGTACTCGTAACTAGGGAGTTGTGTGAGGTACAAGTCCTGGCCGGCAGGGCGCGCGAGGTCCACCCCCCAATCCCCGTACTTAATAACCCTTGTACTCAACGATAAAACTTGTGCAGAACGTGTATCTAGGAAGAGCGAGCGCAAGAGGCGAACGAGCCCCCCAGCTGGTGCCCCGACCGAGCCTCGGTCTCGGGGAGAGCTCCTTGACCCTGGAATTAGCATTTCTTACACGTGAAACCAGTACACGCAACGCTCTACCAGACAAACACAAACAGCACACCGAGAAACATGCACACACTCATCTACACAAACAAGGCACATACACAGGGTCGTCATGAATCATAACAGAAGAACACGGGACCTTTACACGCGCGGACGTTCGAGCCGAATCGCGTGTGCAACGTATGTGTACACACGGATTCGAGCAGGGCATAACACACAAAACAAAGGGTCACCCGAGTGTGCGGGCCAGCGGCACGGATGATTCTTGCCGGTCGGTAGCCCGGTCCTTTCTGCGCCAGCACCGGCAAGAATCATCCGGGCGGCGAGTCAGGCGCGCGCACGCGCGCACACAACGATAAAATCCCGAACAGACACTCGTAACCGGAGAGAGAAAACAGTATATATCACACAGGGAACAAATGTTGGCCCCCACACGACAGGTACGTAACACGGAAACAGGGTGAAGGGCGCCGGGGCACCAGACCGGAGGAGATGCTCGCCATGGGCTCCCCGATCGTGAGATACGCTGCTGCGATACGCCGCGATAGGCTGCGCGCGCGCGCGCGAGCGCGCTCTCGCTCGCGCTCGCGGCCTGATCGCAATCAGAGAAATTGAACGAACGAAAGAAAAGCAACAAGGGTGTACGGAGGTCGGAAGGTGGGCTTCAGCACCAGCCGGTCGGAACCCTAGTTACGAGTGCCGAACCTAGGGGTCGAGGGACCTCGTACGGAGGTCTCTCGGCTTTCTTCCTTCGCCCCCCACCCCCGCCCCCATACCCCCCTCCCCTATGGTTAGGGGCCCAGGAAACGACACACGGTGGAGTGTCGAACGGGCTGAACTACACGGAGGAACCGGAAAAAGGAAAGGATAAAAGAGAAAGGGGGCAGAGAGAAAGCGAGAAAGATAAACCGGAAGTCGATGGTATACAAGAGCGGAGAACGCGTACGAGCGTAACTCGAACCGTTCGATGTTCGCGCGCTTTGAAATCGCCGATAGAGTGGGGAGGGGACAGCCGGTTTGCGTGTGTGCTGTCTCCTCGATCGGAACGTCGACATTTTTTTTTTGTTTCGCCCGGTAACCCGCGAATTTGTACATTTGTATTTGTGATGATTGAGTTCGTTGTTTGTTGCGTCTTCCACATCGGGACTTCCGGGCGGGCCGTCCCCCGGAAGCGCGTGTCGCGTCGAACGACACGCGAACGGTTCTCGCATTTTTACTCGTCTTTCACTTACGTTATTTTTCTTCATTTTTTCATCTACGATGTTTTTGTACGGTTTCTTTTCTATTTTTGTTTCCTCTTCTTTTCTTTTTTATTTCACCGTTCGTTGTTCTATCGAGATCTCGAGCCTGTAGTTATTACACGCATCTCAACCGTCCGAGGATTCGGTTCAATTACGCTTAGAAAAAGAATGAAAAACGGCTCGACTGGACGCATCGCGGAGCGCACTCCTCGAGCGCGGTGAGCGAGTAAACAAACACGCGCGACACGAAGCGGAGAAGCAGAGAAACGGAGACTAACGTGAATACATAGTGCCATAGGTGCAGAGCAGGCGCTCGCGTGCGCCCAGACTGTGTACTTAATTAATGATAATCGAGGAACGAGACGATTCGGGCCGGGAACAACCTCGAAACGTATCTATACGCCGTTACCAGATCGGGAGGTTCCGAGAATTCTTTTTTTTTTCTTTTTTTTCTTGCGGTTTCTGGACGAAACCGTGTATTCGCCGCGAGCACGCCTCGTCCACGATCGTCGCGACGCTCGGTATTGTTTTGGTACCCAACACTCGAGTGAGAGGGAGGACCGAGTAACCAGGTACATACCATCGCGGTTCTATGTTCCGAAATCGATTTTTCTTTCGCGTCGATTTCGTTGTTGGATCTTTTGACGACGGTGGACGAGCCGACTCGCCGAGATACTCGGTCGACGTAGCTTGCGTCTCGCGTACTCGGTACACTTATTATTTTTCGCCTGACAGGATCTCGATCGGTGGATTCTGTTCGAGGGATCGATCCGCGCCGGGCGGGAACGCACCGTTTGTTGAGCATGTCGCGGTTTTTCTTGTCGATAGTGTTACGTTTTTGTTTCGCATTGTTTCTACGGTTTGTTAACGTTTGAGAAGGAACGCCGCGTTCCGTGCGCGATTCTCCGTAGCGTAGATCACTGGACAGACTTCCGACTCGCGTGCGGACGCTTCGAGTGAATGAGTGAAAGAAAGTGAGTATGAAAGTAAGATAGAACGGATGGAGAGAAAGAGATAGAGCGAAAGAGTACTATAGCGCGCATACACACACAAGAAGACACACGACGTACCAACCGCACACAGACAGAAACGCACCGGCGAACCGACACGCACACGTTGTTTCAATTAACTGAGGTTGCGTAATTATAGACGCGTCGCGTCGGGTGAGACGAGTCCTCGAGTACACGTCGCTACGGACAATTTGCGCATGTATGTGTGTCTACGATTACAACTTTGAAAACTAGACTTAAGCGTAACCAGGATGTATGAACGTAATAAAGAACGAAAGGAACGAATGAAAGAAAGAGAGAAAGTGAGCGAGAGAAAGAGAGAGAGAGAGAGGAAAAAGGAAGGATAACGATTACGACGAAAATTCAGCCGAACATTGTATACGACTAGCATTACATAGCGATAATATATTACCGATAATGATACTTGTTTAAACTATTGTCTCAATCAACGTATTTTCATTATAAATAAATGTTAGCCTTGTTGAGTTAAAACAAAAAAAAAAAATTCACCACACGACTGACTGGTAATTTCCACCGGAACCGATGCTCCAATACGCCAGGCGAAGATCTCCAGCTCGAGATAACGGTCGCCTAGCTCTCCTTTCCCTCTGCATGCAAGAACACACACCTTCGTGTCCTTTTTATAATTAAAGCGTGAACCGGGTCCCTCGGTTCTCGGGGGGCCCGAGGCGTCTCTCGTCGTCGTCTTTGATAACCGCGAGGCCGATTGCTCGCCGGCCGATAATTGCGATCGGATTAATTAAACATCGTCACGGACCGGGATCCTGGAGCGGAGAGGAGCGGAGAGGAGAGGAGCAGAGCGGCGTCAACGGAGCAGAAGCAGCCGTCCTCGTAGCTGATCGTCGACGTGTCGATCGTGCCGGCGTGGAATCGGCGCGATGACAAGCCGATTCGTCGGAGCGTAACGCGTCCGACGCGCGTTCCAACTTAAAAATTAATTAAGACGAGCGGGGAAGCGATTCGCCGCCGATAGGACCGCCGATCATCCACATCCACGGGAATGTCCTGAACCGGGGACGAGGAACGAAACGCTAATCGGAGCGGCGACGGGATCGATCATTAGGGAGCGAGACAAAGAAGTTACGATTCCCGGAGGGCCGCGTGCGCTCGCTCGCGCCATGCCATTGCAAGGGAATATTAGCCGAATAGCGGACCTAACCTGCCGGCAACGCGGCCCATAAATCTCGGTTAACCCTCCGCTAATAAATATTTAACCCTTTAAATTTGCAACAACCCTCAGCGTGTTGCCATTTGCATAAGACTTCTATTTCATTTACACATCGCATAATTGAATATTTAAATTCAATTGCCCGCCGTTACGCGCTCGCAATCCCGAGCCGCAAAACTGTAGTAAAACTTGTAACGGGGCCACTTTACTTTCCCCCGCACACCCCTTCGAGCCCCGCTTACAAGCCGCCCGCTGGAAAACCACCCCCGTTCCGGCGACGGCTGAGACGAGACCGCCACCACCCGCCTCGTCGCGCGATCAACCCCTGCCCCCAGAGAAACTGCTTCGAGAATATTTCGCCGACCCCCGGGAACGTCGAGGGACAGATTCTCCGGCCGGGGAAACGTCTTCCGCGCGTGTCCGCCGCACGATCGCTAGCGCTAGCGCGAACACCGCGAATTCGCGGCGAGTCGCGACTGTTGTCCCCGGGATCTGGCCTGAAAACAGCTCCTCGGTTCTCTTTGGATTATCGGGAAACGTTGGTGGGAATGTCAGGGTTAGGCCTGTCAGCTAATTCTGTTGTTCGGTATATTATTTTCTATTTTCAGGAAACACGCGAGTGCAGCATCGTTACTTTCTTAAGGGTACACACACAATCGACGTTGGTCGATTCTACGATAAGATTTTGTTAAAGTGTTCATTATGTTTTCCAGAGAAGTAGGAATATCGTACAGCGAGTGTTTATTTCGAACACAGAATTTTTAAGCTGCAAAATTGCGTATAAAATCATAAGGGAGCATTTTTTCTGCTCTCGTTCGTCCTTTATTTTATCCGTATCTCATACCGTGCGCATTAGTAACTTTATGCTGTCGAGTATCAATGTGCTTTCATTATACCCTGCGCTTTCGTGTGCGTGTTCGCAATGAGACTATCACCGGATACGAATCTACGAAAAAGGGGAGGAATCACGAACGCCGATCACGAGCACGAGGGTAAGTTTCGAGCGCAATTTTCATACGTTTCAAAGCTTCGTCGAGCCGTCTCTGGAGAGAAAGAGGGTTGTAGCGTTTAGAATTTTCGTAAGCGAGAGAGATCGAAGTGTGTGGAAAGCGGCCGCGAATCCTCGCGTACCGATGGCCAAATTAAAACCGAGCCCACCCGGGCCCCCACGTATTCCTGATATTTTTTTGGCCGAGCATGTGCCCGGTCTCCGTGGCGTTGCTAAATATTTTTAGAAGCATTTCATCGGGTGACGAGAGCGCATACGCGCCACGTGTCGAGGCTCGTCCGTGTTCCGTGGTGAATGTCCTCGCGTCGTTCTTCTTCTTCTTCTTCTCTTTCTCCTCTTCATCTCGCGTTCGCCTCCGTCTTCGTGTTCCCGCTCTCAGTGTCGGGATCCCTCCGTTCGCGACTGAGAGAGAGAGAGAGAGAGACAGAGAGAGAGACTCTTCTACATTCTCCGGACGACATCTGGCGTCCTGGCACGTATATGGCCGTTAGCACTTTCACGAAAGGGATTACCATTGTCACGTTATTCATGCTAACGATGATCGGCCGAGATCGGCCGCGACGATAATCGTCGTGTCACTAAAATCGAGGAGGCGGTCATTGTGAGCGACATACTGACAGCATAATAAATTATCCGGTTTCTCCTTCTTCCACTGGGCGACGAGAGACGCTATCTTCCGTTTCACTCTCTCTCTCTCTCTCTCTCTCTCTTTCTCTCTCTCTCTCTCTCTCTCTCTCTCTCTCTCTCTCTCTCTCTCTCTCTCTCTCTCTCTCTCTCTCTCTCCCTCCCACTCATGTGCCCGCGACTCTCTCTCTCTCTCTCTCTCTCTTTTTACCGTGGCTCGGTGTCGCGCGCGTTTTCGCCCTTCCTTCTTTCCCCATTTTGCCCATTTTGCCCATTTTTCCCACGAGACCACGGCTGTGCACCGTGTACCATCGTAAAGCGATACAAGACGCTCTGGCACACCCGTTCTCGACGATAATCGCGGAGACAGCCGGCGATTACACCGGCGGGAACGTGTCGCTCTTAGAAACACTGTTTACCTCGACCTGCCCCACGATTCCGCGTAGAATCGGCCGATTCGCTGGAAGAGTCCGCTCCTAAATGGACCCTTTGAAACAGCAAACCTAACTTGATTGATTTGGATAATTTTTATTTCGCATAAAGTGTACATAAATTTGCGACACCGTTAGAGAATCGAATT
Source organism: Lasioglossum lativentre (assembly GCA_916610255.1). Classification (NCBI taxonomy): domain Eukaryota; kingdom Metazoa; phylum Arthropoda; class Insecta; order Hymenoptera; family Halictidae; genus Lasioglossum; species Lasioglossum lativentre. The sequence goes on along the minus strand of OU744356.1, from coordinate 39,037,876 downwards.
ATGAAGACGTAGAGTCGCCTCTGGAAGCTGACGTTCTTTTCAGCAGCGCGGTATATTTTTTCCGCGTTTCTCGACCGCAACCTCAGCTCGGCAAAATCCGTGGTTCGGCGGTTAGGCCGCAAAACCGCTGCGCAAATGGCGGTGGCAGGGGCCAGGGCCTTGTTCCCACACCCACGACTCGCGGCAGTTGTTTCTCAAGGTGCGTGGCCCTCAGACGCTCGGCACGGCTCAGGTGCACACGTCGCGGCGCGGCGCGGCGCACCGGTCTCGCAACGCGATAAGTGTAACGACTCGACGTCGACCAATTGCGGCCGTCGGTATACCTCGCGTTGGAACCGCCCATCCGTGCGGACAAACGACAAGCTGACGTCGCCGACGTAGCCCGTCGTCGTCGTCATCGTAGCTCACCGTGATTCGATGCGTCGACGTGTGTCCGCGACACCCCCGCGCCGCTATTCCCCAACAAACGCAACGTGCGTGTACGATGAACGTCTTGGACGTCACGCGATACTCGTAATCTACTCGGCTCGTGGAAAATTACCGGCAACTACTCGCGGAATCCGCGTACACGTGGCTCGAACCGTCGCGAATCGATGCGACTCGAACAACCCGAACATTCTTTGATCGGAGGTCGATGGAATTTATACACAAAAAAAACAATTAGTTTCCACAAAATTGATAAAAATATTTTTATGCAATTTGAATCTTGTCTTTTGTATTTATAGTACACTTACGTGTAAATCGAACTGTAAAAAAGCTTCAACTTAATATCTTGTATTCCGAAGATTACATCCATCTGGCTTGGAAGCCAAATGAAGCTCGTTTTTGTTCTCGGTTAGGCGACGGTTGAGTGGGAATCGTGCACACGTACGCGAACAAGAAAAATGAAAAACTCGAGACGTGTCATTTTGTAATAATAATACTGACCATCATTGCCCGCTGACCGCGATTACCCTATTCTCCCGTGCCGTATCAAAAAACACTGGAGCGCACCTGCAATTTGTCAGCGGCCTCGATCACCAGCCAGGGCGGAGAGAGAGTGAGAGAGAGATAGAGAGAGAGAGAGAGAGAGACAGGAGGTTGGTCATCGTGACGGGTGGATGGACCCTCAAAGAGGCGCCGCTAATAACGAAACACCTCGTACAAGTGAATTACGACGATTCCGTGGAGAGGGTGGCAATTTTCCGGAAGCTGTGGCGCGAAGAGAGAAAAAGAGAGAGCGAGACGAGCGGAGGAGAGGCTGTGCCTCGGTAATCCCATAGGAAAACTCATTCGATCCGATAACCCCGAAGAATTTGACGCGGGGGTCGGTCCCCTCCGGCCTCCCTTTCCAGAGTTAATCCGAGCCATATACGCGAGCGATTACCGTTAATTATATTTTCCTAGCGGGCTCTCACGAGCACGCAAGCTTTACGCGTTGTGTTTGTGCTGTGTGTTCCTGCCACTCATCCGTGGTCCCGGCGCGGGAGCACGTGGCGTCCGCGTCGGTATACATCGGGTGCGTGGGTGTGTGCGGGATGGTTGAGCGGGTGGCGCGGGCAGCGCGGGTAGCGCGGGTACGGCCTGTTTTCGCCGGTGGAAGCCGAGGCGAGGGTGGCGCGGACTCGGCGTGGGAAGGTGCGGGCGAACTCTAGCGGATCGGCCACCCTCGGCAAACCGGCTCTCTCCCCGGTTCCTCCCTTAGCGTTAATACAGGCTACGTCGGGCGAAGGGCAGGATTAAATTGGCACCAATTACCAGCAAAACACCCTCCGACGCACTTTCTCCCCACCCCCTCGTCATATCCTGCCCTCCCAACGTCACGGCTCACCCCACTGTTGACGCCCGCTGTGCGTGGCATCCGCTCAGCCACGACCACCCTCCAGAAAAGAAAGTCCACCCCTAAGTGGCGCAACGATATTACATTATGAAAATATACATCCCCAGATGACGTAGCTGGTAGAGCGATGTAATTATCGGATGTCTCGCGTTTCGCCGAACTCTCGATAGATACCTACCCGACGCGACGCAACGACGGGGGCGGTTATCACGGGGGTTGTCGCGAGTCCCAATGACGACTGAAAATAGTTTTCAGTTGAAGCGCGTATTGCATTTGTTTGCGGAATTAATAATATTTTTATTTTATTTTTACTCGATGTTGACTCGACAAATAATCAATGAAAAAGGGAATTCGCAGTGTACGAAGAAGATTGCAGTTTGCAAGATGGCGCGTCGATGGCACGCAATTTTATCAAAATATTTTTCTCAGCGAATGGTCTCAAGTTCTCACCACTGCGCGATCAGTTCATAGCCGAACATCTAAAATCCCAACATCTCAACCCTTATGATTTATTTTACGGTTACCGCGATTATTATGCTGCATAGAAGTCCGCATTTATGTTCGATATCTTCGTCGCGAGTTTGGGTTAGGGAGTCTGACACGACGTTATAAGGCAAGGGGTTAACGATGACAGTTTCTCTGTAGAGTGTAGAGCAAATTTTGCACCGCATTAAACGTTAAACGTTCGAGCGGACCGGCACGTGACTCGACATCCAAATAATTTAACTCCGAATAAACCCGAGTGGGAGCGATCCGCTGCTAACGAGCACCATCTCGATCCACGATCCTCCGATCGCCAAGGTCACGGTGGACCTTGAATTCGAGTCCTCTCCCATTGTTCCACCGTTGGATCGGTTTCTGGCCGGGAGTCTGACAGACAAAGTTCCTCGCTTGCGAGTCCGAGAAGCGGAGGGACGAGCCTCTCTCCGTTCCGAGGAACCGACGCGACGCGGCGCGGCGCGGCGGTGAGAGAGAGACGAAATCGAAAGAGTCGAAGAGGGAATAGCGGCATAAGCGGGTCGCGATGGCGACGAGAAGCGAGAGGGACGTACGGTGGCGATCGGAGGATCAAGAGGGACAGGGAACGGGTTGTGGACGGGGAGCGGGGGAGGGGTAGGGGAGAGATGCCAGAAGATCTTGTATGCAAATTCCCTCGGTGCATCTCCGTGGGATCCTGCCGGGATCCGTGGAGGATTAACGGGCCGGCTTGCATGAAAGGGAGAAGAAGAAGAAGAAGAAGAAGAAGCGGAGGAGGAGGAGGAGGATGAGGAGGTGAAAGAGGCAAAAGCAGAGGACGAGGGAGAAGAATATATCCTCTTCGTCTCACCCCGACTTCCACGATGATCCTGTCCCTTTCTCCCTGGACTGTTCCTCTAGCCTTTCGTGTCTTTCGTCCTTCGATCCGCTCGGTTCGGCCGGACCGCCAAATAAGAGAAGCGAGCGCGTTTGCTCGCGCGCCGCGCCGACCAGCCCGCGAAAAATAGAAGAAACGTTCTCTCTCTCGACGTCCTCCGCACCGCGCCGCGCCGCTCCCAGAACCGAGCGGAACGGAGCCGAGAAGAGAAAGATGCATTCCGGTGCGCCGATGCCGCCACCGATGTGTTTCTCCGCCTTCCGATCGGAAACGAGAAACCGAACCTAACCTCCAACGCAACGCGTCGACGACTACGACGACGGACGACGACGGTTCTTCTTCTTCTTCTTCTTCTTCTTCTTCCTCCGGCATAGTCGGTATCCCCCGCGCGGATCTCTCGCGCAGCCTGCATATAAACGGTCCTCTCGGAGGCGCGAAACATCTCGGCATCTCCACGCCTAACAGCCGCCCGGCCAGCGAACCGGGGAGAGGATATCGCGGCTGGTAGGCGCGGCGAAAGAGGTGCGAAGAAAACTATTTGCCGAAGATTTTTGCCGGGGACGCGCCGTTAGATATACGATCGCGAAAGAACCGCGTGCGGCTACGTGAGCGGATTACAAAGGCGGGAGAGTGCTCTCGCTCTCGCTCGAAGAGTCGTTGGTGCCACGGGAACAGGCGTCGCGGGATTTTATCGTTATTACACCGGCGGGCAGGGGTGACGATGAAGGAGGAGGAGGAGGAGGAGGAGGGAGGGGAAGAGGCGCGCGCGCGATTTTCTTCCAAAAGAATCGTGTTCGGTGTTCCACGAACGCGCCGCGCCGTTTTTGCAACCGCGAGTAGATTCCGCGGTGGCCAGGTTCTCCTTGGGATTTTTCTGTCAGGCTGTCCCCCTCTCTCCCTCCCCGCTGCTCCCCGCTGGCTACGAGCCGTTTCACGCTCTCCGAGTGCATTCCGTTCCTTTGCTCGTCCGCTTGTCCTTCGTGTCGTGTCCCCTTTTTGCCATCGCAGTCGGTGCGCTACCACGTTAAATCGAAACCCGCCACCTCTTCGGGAGAGACCGCCCCATCGTCACGTTCTGCTCCCCCACCCCCTCCCGTTCCTCCTTCGGGGAGACCCGTCGCACCTCTCTACGTTCGCGGTACGTTTTTCCCCCGGTTGATTAATCGAACGTCGTGTCGCGAAATTAACGCGACGAATGCCGCGACGCTCGGCCTCCTCTTGCCCCCGTATCCTTGACCGCGGGTAATCGAGTCCCGCTCGCATAAATCCTATTAGAGGATCAGAGGGAACCAGCCGACGCGACGCGTACGTGCGAATACGCGTGTCCCCGTAGCCGCGGACGCACACCAACCGAGAACCGTTTTGGGATCTTGCGAAACGGACGGGGGAGCAGCACCGCCGGATGCGCCCGAGTAAATCGACCGCGAGAACGACCCCCGAGGATCGAGAGACGCTACACGACTTCCGGAATGGAGACGGACGGCTTGGACACTCACTCGATTCCCCGCTTGCGAGGACGCGTATCGTTCGACCCTCTCCCGGAAATTTCGAGTTCCGAAGGAGCCGCGAGTTACGCCGCATTCTTCGCGCTTTCGGACGCCATTTTGTACGCTCGCTTTGAGCATCTCCACGGGTGATCAGTTTTGCTTAACCGTGCTGTCGACTTACAATAGACGCGATACAGGTTATGTGGACATTTCGACCACACCAGGCATTTGTTGTTAATATTTTATACACTCGTCTAATTAATAGGGTCCTATTAACCGAGTCAATCATTCTCAAGTCTTGTTCTTCAAAAGATACACCAATACGTCGTCTGAAATCGAACTGTTAATTTGTGCTCAGAGTGCACCCGTCTAACCTGATCTTTATAGATATGTTAATCGGGTTTGTTATACGTAATTATTCTATTATTAAGTAAACTGTGATATGCAGAAATTAAATGGAAATATATGTTTTGTTTTAGCAATTTTTATGAGATAAAAGTAGCGAGACGATATTCTTCAATATTTCTAGTGTCTCAACAGTTTTGTATTTCATCCATTCATTTCTATCGCGAATGCATAAAACCCGGAGTCTAGTCATTATAATACACGCAATTCACGCTATGATTATATAATCTCTGATGAATTTACAGTTTCTTGAATTCATTTAGACGTTCCTCATAATTGCGTAACTACGAATCATCAAATTATCTTCTTCTCTAAGAGTTCCAAATTCGAGGATAAAATTATTTCCATCGAATTAAGTTTATCACAGTTCCAAAATTTCTAAAACCAAAGTGTTTGTTCCTTCGCTTTCCACGGAACGTAAATACTCAAACTATTTCCTTTCACGATCATCAATGATCACTTCGGAGACTTAATTACTCGTACTAAAACTAGTTAGTTCACCCTCCAGCCGGTTTCGTCCGGGGGTTGTGGAAGCGCGGACTTTTTACGGATGCATACAGATATTTCGGGGACCATGTTGCCCCGAAATTATTCTCGATCCGTCTGATGTTTTCCCCGGAGCGCAACGATAACCGTAACCGTGTTCCTTGAGTGACTACCAGTGGCTTCGAGAGTCACGATGAGTTCGTTCGTTTTTCGACCTCACCGGTCTAAATTTAACCGGGCCGGTGCCGGGCTTCAGAATTCGTTCGGCCTGAAAAAGGGAGCGAACCGGAGAATCTTGAAAACCGTGTGTGCGCGCGTCTCTTCCCGCGTCCTTCCCGGGATCCATCGATCCTCTCTCCCTCTGTTTCTCTCTCTCTCTCTCTCTCTCTCTCTCTCTCTCTCTCTCTCTCTCTCTCTCTCTCTCTCTCTCTCTCTCACTCTCTCTCCTCTGTTTCTCTCGCTCTCTCTCTCTCTCTCTCTCTCTCTCTCTCTCTCTCTCCCTCTCTCTCGCTCTGTCTCCCACGGTTCCCAAAGACCTACGTTTGTTCCAGCGATTTTCGTGAAATCAAGCGTTTGAACGTTCGTCGCGTTCCCGTTCACGGACGCTTCCCCGGTTTCGTTTTCTCGTGCCCGTTTAATCGATCGGATTCCGTGCGAGTCGATCGCCGAAATAATCGGCGTGTCTCGAGAGCTCGACGACGTCCTGGTGTTAAGTGCTACGTGTGCCCTCTGCGTGGCGCTGTCTTGTAACACGTCAGCGCACCCTGATTTCACGGGTGGAGTTCAGGCAGGCGTCGCGACGGCCGTGTGTCAGCCGACGCGACGCTCGACGCGGCGGCGGCGGCGTTCGACAGCGATGCTCGTCGATTTGCATTACGGGCACCGGGCCGCCGAGCAAAACGAAAAGCCCGTCGATCACCGGGCACGATCGCGACGATCGCGACCTTAGCCTTGAGCCCGGTTTCGCGAATAGAAGCGCCGCAATTGACTCGTCGATCTCCAATTGCCTTCCCTCGACGCTTTGCTCCTGTTGCAGATGCTTGTCGTTCCCCGTGCCTCGGTGTTTCGGTATCGGAACTCTCCCCGTCATTTTCTCTTCTAATTTTGACCCGATTCCTCGTCTCTCAAGGCGTATTAACCAACGTGAAAAATTAACACCGGAGTATTTATTCAATCTTCAATGGTCGAATTCAATTTTACTGGAAACTGAACCGATGAACATGGACACTGTTATTTTTTTCGGACAGATTTGGACTTGACATTGACTAGACGTTTCACTGTTTCGTTATGGGCGAAAAGAATCCTACTTTGTTCAATAATTACTTTACTTTTTACACCTTTCATTGTGGACAAATTGTCCGGAATGTACATCCAAATGGAAACTTAAAATTCGCCTTTATTGAACAAGATAAGACTGAGATAAAAAAAACTTTATTATAATGTTGATAGAAGATAAAAATAATGAATCGTTCAGAGTTCAAATTACGAATTTTTTGTTGAACTACGTCCCCTTCGCGTCGACCAAAAACGATCTCAATTATTGCAGCATTACGAAGAAGATCGGCCGATTATGCTCCCTTACGAGCCTCAGAAATCAATTTCCTCGACGTGTCCCGCCGGCTTTTCAGCGGAGAGCTTTTTTTGCCGCGGTGCATCGTGGTCTCTCGCGCCAAGAAATTTCCTGCGAATCTCCGTCGAAAAGTCGAAGAGAAAGCCCTCGGTACCAATTGTCGATCATGTAATCGCGACAAGATCGCCGCAGGAGACGAAGTCAGCCGTCGTCCCCGTCGCGATTCGGCGACAAAAGAACGAGGCGGAACGTGGCGTCGCGCGCGATGGCAATCAGCGTTGGTCCTCGCGCGTATTGAAAGACGCGCCGCTGAGAGGATCAGTCACTCGGCGTGGTGCGAACCACGTCCACATCGCGACACAATCTTTTTCTTTCTCTCGTCGCGTCGCGTCGCGTCGCGTGTGGGCGTGGATCCCCCTTTTCTTACCGTTCGGAACTCGTTTCTCGTCGACGACGACGCAACGTCATGGGAAAGGACCTTCTCTACTCTATGGCTACTCTTATCTGCTCCCTTATCTCCTTCCTCTATGATAACCGCGCTAGCTTCGGTAATTCGATGAGATAGGGGCGCGGTGCGCTCTTCTTCTCTCTACGGACTTACCTCGAGATTTCGTTGGGTATGGCATTCTCCAAATTGGAGTCGCGAGTTCAGCGACTAACGTCGTCTTCGATGTTGCTTTTAATGCTGAAAGAAAGAGATTTATTCGCCGAATGTTCATTCCGATGTACCGTAAAGATAGCTGAACGACATAACAGAGAATTTACGTGGAAACAGAAGAAGATCGACGCGCTACGAATCGCTATGATTGGTTACCTCGATTTCGTGACATCTCCCGTCCGAAGTAATTAGGAGCGAACGTGGAAGGTAAAGATGAACACCGTGGAACGTCCGGGTTAGGTTGGATTTTTCATGTGATCTCTTGGCCGAGATCACTCTTCCCACGGTAGCTGGTTCCTTCGGAAAGGGAAGAGAGACGTGCTCCCGATGCGTCGCGCGGACGCATTTGTCATTCACGAATAGGCGCTAGATCCCGGGTGGTCATGAAAGAGAATGAAAGGGACGGGCGAGCTCGTCGAAGCCTTTTGCCTTCCGCTTATCTTCTTCGACAATGGGCCGAGGATCTCCGATTAGGTCGTTAGCGGCTTGCGCCGAGAGAAGATTCAAGAATTTGTTTCTTGCTCGCCTCCTGCCAAACGTGCGTAGCCTCCAAAGAACGAACTGAAAAAGGTACACGCAGAAGGGAGTCCTTGATTCTCTTTTAAGCTTCCGTTCATTAACTTCGTAACACTCGCTGATAACGACTCCATTAAAGCAGGAGGGGATCGATAGCAATCCGAGGGAATTCAATGGCGCAAGCAATACACGAATTATAAATTCTTTAGAAACTTCATTCGCGCTGGATTGTTCGAACGTGAAAAATGAATTCATTCAAAAATGAAATTTTGTCCCGATATACAGTTGTGTACACTAGATTGGGATCTATAACAACTAGAAATGCGGAAGAAGTAATCACTGTCACAAATAGATTGGGGAATTTTTATGTAAGATAAGAAGTGTTTTAATTGCAAGATACAAAATTCTTTTCCTAATTGTTATTAGTATGAGTTTGTTAGGCAGTGGATGTATAATTATTACGCAGCAGGCTTTCTCAGACACGTGTTTATTCTAATAAAGTCGTTGTACGTCTGACTAGGACGATGTACAATAGTCGAGACGCATGTCAGTGTTTACAATATAGTATAGCAGATGTCGCGTATAAGGTGGTATGGTAATCTGCTTTATCGATATATATCTTTACAGTTATCTATATCTAACATTAATAATTTTGACTAGTTCAAAATAATAAAAAAATATTTTTAAACTCTGTGCTGGGAAGAAATATGATGCCTTTGGTACTATTTTTACAAACATAGCAGATGGCAGATGGCTCGTAGGAGCTTCGCTAACTAAAATACGTTTCAAAAATTCCCCCAACAATCAATTATTAAAACCAGATTATAAATCAACAACGATACTTGGTCCGATGATTATTACGAATGCGCCGAACTCTTCCGAATTTCGCGAGAGAGGGTCGTTCGCGCGGGACAAAGAACGGGGAACGAGGAAATGGGCCGGCAGCGTCGCCGAAGAAAGGGATTTCTGTTCCCCCGAGGAAGATAGCGGCCCCGACACCGGCAGGTAAGACCGAGCCGAGCACGCCGGCAGGTGTGTCATCGGCTGTTGAACGCAACAATGTGTTTCCTCTTACCCGAGACGGCGCGCGTTTTGTTAACTGCTCGTTCGCGTGACACGAGCTTAGGATAAACTTAGCCGCGCAACTTAGAATGCCCGGCCGTCTTCTTAACTCCGAGAGAGCCGCGCGTGCATACGCGAGAGTCACAGCATCTCCGTTCCTCGCACGCTCGGCTCCTCTCATGCGCCTGGCCGGTCGCCGGTCGGTCGGTCTCTTCGCGGCGCCGGAGATCGGCTTCGCGATTTTCTCGGACCAACACGCTTCCCTTTTCCCGCGCCGACGTTCGCACGACACCATCTGCTTACGAAGTTAGCGGCTCGTTTCATCGTGTCCGCGCGTTGCCTCCCGTGAATCATAAGTCCCTGTTAATTGAGGATTTATAAGCTTGCGCGGGAATCGTTGACCCCGCGGTTCAACCGAGCACCGCTGCGCCGGATCCTTCCAGCGTCCTTTCGTCCCGGGAAGCCGCCACTCGAAGCAGCCGCTGATATTGCAAGTTCTATCAATCACTGAAAATTATCCGGATAATTTAATCTCTACCGAGAAATTGCGTTAATTGATCCACGATCTCTACCGCTTCTGCGATCATTTTTCAATCGAAAGTTTTCGAGTATAGGACCTGGGCGGTATCGTTGTTTTATCAGTGGCCCGTTTAGGTAGGGCTCGGTCGACAAACAGTTCGCGTCTCGACGGAAATCGAAAGGATCTCCCGGCTCCCTCGGGTGTTCCTTCATTCACGAAAGTTTGACTCCTAACCTTCCGGAGCACACAATAGCTCCAACGAAAATATGAATCGGTGGTAAGATAAACACGACGGAGGACGTCGTCGGCGGACACATAAATCTCGGATTCATTCAGAACCTCGCGCTTCTCCATTCATCTTGGCGAGGCTGGTGTAAACTCGTCTCTCTCTCTCTCTCTCCCTCATTCGTTGAAAGATTGTTGCCATGAGAAGAATTCTAGACGGATCACCGACGACAACGCGTTGACCCTTGTTATTCTTTGGGATCGGTACACTTGTACGATCCCGGGATTCGAAGCTATTTGATCAGACCCCTCCTCTTTTCGCGTTGAACCTGATCTCTAAATCCTTACACGGTACTCTAGAGGCTTCCGAACGGCCGAACTATTTTCTTTCGGAAAATTGATATCTCGAGCGAAGAACGGTGTTCCGTTACTTGAACATTGGGTGTGTAACTTTTGCGGAACTTTTCTCGTACGAGACTTCTTCGAGAATTATTCGAATAATAGAGCGTCGATGAACGGAGTTAGCCAAGTCGAGCGCGGCATCGTCATCGGATAGATAATTCAATTACTTTGTCCCGGTCGACCGTACGAATAATTTATAAAACGCTTTCCCGTGGATTGGATCGTCTGCTAAGTAGCAGAAACAGTCGTCTCGGGCAACACGCCGCGCCTCGCCGCGCCGCTCCGTCCACCGAATATTCTCTCGAGACACGATTTCACGGCGCGCCGCCGTCAACTCCATTTTTATCGTAAAGTACGAGGCGTGGCTAATGCAGGGAGCCAGAAGAAGAAAGACAGAGGAAGAAGCCCCGAACGAGATCATCGAGCTCACCGGCGATGTCTATATGGAAGTGTGACATCCCGATGGTTATTCCTGGCCGCTTCGGCGTCTGCCCTCTATTAACGCGCGCGCGTTCTCTTCGTGCGACTTTCCTCTTTCTCCCTCCCCTCCCCCCACCATCAAACGGGGGGGACACCTTGGGACCAGGTTACGGGCAAGGGGTGCCGGGAGGTACAGTGACGTGGTTGAAGGCGCGGGGGCAAGACGCCTCTCGTCAGAAATAGTGGCAGTTCCCTGTCTCCGCGCCAGCCACCACCGATATCTATTCCGGCGCTGCAAAACAACATCTAGCGCTGTCCGACTAGCCAGCCCGGTATCTAGCGAGACAGAAGACACGTGGGCAAATATCCTGGACCCCAGAAACCTCTGGAATCCACCCAGTTCGTCCGCGAATCCGATCATCCCGCGCTCTCGCGCCAGAACAGGCGACAGTCGTGCGATTCTTCCAAGAGCGAACGAACTATACTTCCTCGTTGTCGACTAGGTCGAGGAACGTGTACCGAAGGTTGCTCTGCTTTGGACACCTGGCCGGGGATCCTGGCTCCTTGGAATCATTCAAATCCATCCCACCGATCAGCTAATTCGACGATCTAGGAGACTCGTGGGAGCCAGAAGACGCGACAGTTAACTGATTCTTCCAAGAGCGAACGAACTATACCTCCTCGTTGTCGACTAGGTCGAGGAACGTGTATCGAAGGTTGCTTTTTACTTTGGACACCTGGACGAGGATCATGAATCCTTGGAATCTTTGAAATTCATTCCACCGATCAGCTAATTCGACGACACCAGAGGCGACAGTTGCTCGATTCTTCCGAGTGCGAACGAAGTACACCGTTATCTCGTTATTGGATACACCAACGAGCATATGTCGTGTGTTTGAGACACCTGGACGAATATCGTGGCCCTTGATATCTTTAAAATCCACTCGACCGACCAGCTAATTCGACGATCCAGTAGATCCTTCTGCCAGAAAGTCATGAAAGGGAACTATGTATACTGTTACCTCGCTATCGCAGTGGTCACACCAGGGATTGGTGGCTCTTTGAAATCTTTAAAATTCACTCGACTAGTTAATTCGACGATCCATCTTCGCAGATTCTTGCGCTAGAAAGTGAATGCAAATACGCTGTCGCCTTCCTTATTAGCTATAGTAGATCGACTGTTTCGGGAGTATGTAGGAAGGATGGTTTTCTGTGCCCGTGCCACGGATATTTTTAGTAGTCGGCGGTTTGTCGATCGGTGCTGTTTGGCAAGTAAAATGAGTTAGTTTCCGCGGTCCAGCTCTTCCGGAATCGTCCGGAGGAACCCGGTCCTGGTCCCGGTTGCGTCACCAGTTTTCTTTCTTCGTTGGCTTTTTTCCCGGTCCGGGTACAGCTGCGCCCGCATACGGAAACAGAAAGGTGCATCAAGCCGGAGCCGAGAGTTAACCCTCGGCTGGGTTTCTCGGCTTTCAGCGCGGTTTTTTCGATGACACGAAGCCAGGTGCGTCGGCGTCGGCGTCGGCGGCAGCGGGCCCGAACTCGGCAGCCCGAGCAGTCTCCGCGCATAAAGGAGAAATACCTTGGCAAATCGGACGCTACGAAACGGCTGAATTACGACCGGTGCCGTCGTAAAAGAGACCGCCGCGCCCGTGTTACAAACAGCGACTTAATTGCTCGTGCCCTGGCCGTTGTTTCCCGCATATTAGCCGCAATTATGGGGAGTCGCTTGTTAAGCGGAATGATCGAATCTCGACCAGTCCCCCAGTGGAAACGCGGGGACCGGATAGTCTCGTTGAACTGCTCGCAGAGCTGATAAATTTGAATCTCTTGCCTATCGGTCAACGACTGCATATCTCTCCCTCATTATAGAAATCGTTGGTCTTTTATTTCACTTGGAACTCGAATGGTCGCAAGAATGACCCAAGATTAATCTACCGAGTCGCGGCACGAGGTGATTAGACGGTCGTGGGAGCGGGTTTATAGGCGTATTGTAACTTCGTAATTAGGGAAAAAGGTTGTAACGAGCAGTAAAACGGGCGTAGACAATTTAATGGCGAGTTATTACAATCGGTAAGTTAGGTCGCTTTAATGGTAGAGCAGATATAGAAAGTCAGCTCTACGCGAGCTTCTCGTTAATTTGTGTACGAAACGTCGATGCTTACAGCTTAAACGAGACTGTATTCCGATGTTGTGGGTCAATTTTCCTAGGGTATGCCAATAAATTTCCTCCCGTCACTTCCGAATTACACCTCGCAATAAATTGTACGAGAAGGGACCGTTTCGCGAAGTACGAACAACTCACCGAAAACTTCCGACCGGGGGTGTTTACCTATACACTGGTATTTACTTAGTGTGGAAACACCTTTTCTTCGTTTCCCAGCCGTGTCTAGCTAACCGGCGCGTTCGTGTACCGTTTCGGATCTTGCCGATCGTTGGTCGGTTTCCACCTGGAAGTCGGTACCCCGTTAGGCGCACGAGGTCGAGGCCGCTCGAGCAGGCACGAGCGTGTAAAGAGAAACCTAGCCGTACGCGCGCGCGCGCGCGAGCTCGAGCGCGAGCGGGGGAAACAATGTAGGTAACGCGGCGAAGGTTAGGGGCGCCGTAAATCAAGGGAACGAGCATCGACGCCCGTAAAGTCATCGGGCACGATCACTTCTATCGACGAGCTGGTGGGAGAAACGATTAGGCCTGGAGCGGGCACGGGCACGGGCGCGCTCGGCCGCGCGAGAGGAACACCCGGAGGCCGAGCCTTCGTGTTCAAACATCCTCCTTTATTGCCCCTCTAAACTCGCCCAGGACGATCCCGTGCGATCGGCCGGATGTAAATCTGATCGTCGCCTCTGACAGGCCGGGGTCACGCCATTAGGTGTCCTCGAGTTTCTGGGAGCTTCCATCGAGCGTCTCCAGGGGGATGGGGAACGCGCTTCTTGTAGAGCTAGGGGTTACGCTAGACGTTATAGATCTTGGGAACTGCTTACGCTCGTCCTTGGAAGCTCGGGGCACTCTAGAATGCATACACGCAAAACGGATATAGAAGATGTATAGGGAATTACAGTATTGTTGCGCATTTCTATAGCACACTTAGGGACACTATAAAATATATAACACAACCTACGTAAATTTTTTTTTATTAGAAAATCTTTTATGAGATGTATTACAACATAATGTACATTACAGAGTATAGTGAATATCGAGAACGTTAATAACATTGCGAAGAGGAGAAAGAAAGAAAAAGGAAACCCTTAGGCACGTAGGTTACAAGTATTTAGAAAGGCTATCATATATACGCACGCCATAATATTCAGTTATTAAAGAAACTATGTCCAACGGCAATTGAAATCCAGCTTTGGAAAAACCTACGTATATTATTATCTACGTAAATATATATTTGAACATACAAACAATTAAAATAAGCATACGATATACGAGATAAAAAATCAAGTTTTTTTTCTAGTTTTTAAATTTATTTACTGAAAAATAAAATACAATATATTAGACCTTCTTATTGCTAGGATCATCAATATCGTTCACCCCCTGTGCTAAGATTTATTTTATGATTATTTCCTAAAAAAAAATAGAAAATTTATATCTATTGGATGCCTATGAACTTTCTAATTATATTGACAACAACAAAATAGAATTTAGATGTAGTGGACTTTGTACGAAAACTTGCATCACGAATCTGACTCGATGCTACAGTGGAAGGGGTTAAATTCCATAGAATTGCAAGATATTCGGGGTACCCAATAACGATAATAGTCGTATATCCGATCCGTCGTTAACCGACTATCCACAGCAATATACAAGTAGGTTCAACGTATTGATTATCTGTCCGGTTCGGTTCTTAACTGTCAGTTGGTACAACAGTTTCTTAGCAACCCCTCTCTTCTACTACTTGTAGGACAGTTAATCGTTCGGTCCCAAAAATGGGAATTCCTCTCTTTTTGTACACAAGAAGCATTGTCACCAATTCGTATGGTTTAATATAACTAATACAGTTTAATACAAACTTCTCAAGAAATTAGGGTGACCTTAAATTTTTTTAATGAAATGCTATTTTTCTTTGTATTACGAAAGCGGGGCTGTTAAGACGAATTTAAATAATTATGCGGATTTTCGTTTCCATACAAGAAGCCACGATATCGATTTTCACGGTATCCCGAGGAACGGATCTTCCGTGAAAATCTGGAGGTGTATTTTTCATCGCGAATCATCCGACGGTGGACAGTGGCGGATCAGTTGACGCGAGTCGGAAAGTTCGCGCGATATCCGGCAGTGCGGCAACGTGCTCGCGATATTAAGAGGCGCAGTGGCCTGTCACCGTCGAGGGTAGCCGCAGATCCGCGTAAACAGCGTCGAATTAATCGGGCACCGTCACGAGCATGATGGCGAGGGGTGTGGGAGCGACACGCGGCTCGAGACAGATACAAACGGGAACCTTGGTGCGCCAGAAATCGGCTCGTTTAATTTTATCGTCGGAAAAAGGGAGTTCCGCGGCGAGCGTCTCTCGCTAGCGTCGCCGCTCGCCGGGCACGGTAGTAAGTATGTTAATGACTCGTAGGCGACAGGCTTTAGATCTAGACGTCTCTGTGCCGGTGGCTTTAAGCGCGTCGGCTGCGCGATCTCTCCCCTTGCCAGCGGCTGCTCGCTGCCAGCGAATAGTTTAGCATCAATCCCGACGTCTTATTATAACGTTATTAAAATAACCGGCCCTCGCCAACTTGGTCCGCGATCCAGCCTCTCCCGTCCTCCTCTGCTGGACTCGAAAACACTCGGTTTTGGAGTCCCTTTGAGCCTGCTCGCTTCCGGACACTTTGCCAGCCCGCCCCTAATTCACTGCCTCTGCCGGATTCGGAGCTGGTTAATTGGAAATTGTTGGGAAACCGTAGCTGAAATGGCTATAGCATAGCGTCTTCGCGGTGGCCTAAGCTCGAGGAAGCCTTCCTTCGACTATCCGTTCGACGTCGACGATATGCAAATATCTAGTAGCTATGCCTCAGAGGAGCATTTCTATCCTCTTGTTGAAACGTTCGTCAAATCCACGTCAACGCAACGCGCACACCTATACCAAACACCAGATGACTAACTAACTGACTTTCAAACTCAGATACGACTTTACTTGGTCAAAGCGATTTGCCGATTACTCGTCTCATATAGGAGACAGCAGAGTTTTGATAGATCGCTCTTCAACTCACCAGCACCGCAAACGTAGCGCATAGTCGCTATGCAATCATCTTTGTTACGTATTCACAAAGTCGTTATTACGTTTTCCTGAAGAGGTTCAACCAGTAAGCCCAGTGACACGTGGAGCAGCTACGAGCTGTTATCAGGGGTTGAAAACTGTTATGACATCGGTTCCGATTCTCAAAATAGTTATAAGTACCGAAATAATCTTAGAGCAGTTACGACTGAAAAAGCTCTGGCTTATAACCGGATTGGTTCCATGTACGCCAGAATCTTTTTCTGTTTCAAGATTATTTCCGTTCTTTAAATTTTTCAACCCCTAACTGTCACCAGGTTTCGGATCGTCTTCGCTCTTCGGAATCGATTCTTCACGCAAACTTCCGTGATCTTTTCATTCGTTCTCGTGCCCAGGAAACAAACTAGAGATAGAAACTAATTCCATTGTGTAATTCGCGTTTCGATCTTGGGAAAATAAACCGTTCGCGCCCATTGATGAACCCGTGAACACGCTGGAAGCGCAGCTCACGGTCGAGGGGAAGTTATCTTTTCGCGGTTGATTGCGTGTCGTGGGCCGGGGTGTCGCGCGAAAGGCCAGGAAATTTGCAATATTTTTCAATGGAAAAACCGGAGCAGACGGCGGGGGCGAGATCACCGAATGAAAGGGAAGGATTTTCTGGAGGGTTGCTACGGGCGGCCATTTACTCCTTTCAACGCCGCTTGCCTCGGAAAAATCTCGATATTCCTGCGGAATAGCCTCCGTTATCGATCACATTCGCGGATCGATCAGAATGAAATCTTCATCTGCGATGAATGGATTCCGGTACCTTGCATTCGATGCGGAGCTTCAAGTTTTCAGCAAATAACGAACAGATTCGTCGTATTCCCGTTTCCTTTCTTCTTCGAAATAGTTTCACCCCTGGTACGCTCCAATGATCCAACATGGAGTTCACACAAACGAAATATTAAAAATTGCATAAATAAAAAACTTTTCTTCTTTAATAGCTTCAAAAGACTAAAAATAATACATATGGTTATATTGTTAAATCTCATATATACGAACTTTTAACCGAGTCTCTACTATCCGAACGTTAACCTTTGTTATTTTAACAAATAAGAGCCGGAGTTGGGAGTAATCGGTGAGCCTCTATCATACGAAACGCCTTGTGGACAGACGTGTTCGGATAAACGAGGTTATACTGTACTTTTTAATATTTTCTTGGTAGGCAGAGCTCCTTTGTGCCTGTCTGCTATCAGCATGCCCGTTACGTGACCAGTGTACCCATAAACGTTTCCGCGGGGCCGAAAGTGGCGCGTTTTGGGGGTGGTTTCGTGCACGAGCCGCCCTTTAGTCCTCGCAAATCGTTTATCCCGTCGGTACCAGGGCCCGCTACAAGCTGGATATTGTATTACAGGGTTGAATATTTAACGAGGCCGACGACACTTGCCACGAGGGGCAAAGGAACTTCCCGAGGCCTCTTTCCTTCCCGAATGTATACCCGCCGCCCCTAATTCTTTTCGCCTCGATTTTCCCGATAGCCTAGGGGCGAGCAGCCCTCTCTCTATCTCTCCCCCCCCCTCTCGCTCTCTCTCTCTTTCTCTTTCTCACGGGTCTCCATCGGGTCCTCTCTATTTTCTTACGAGAACACCGCCCGCGATACTTGTCTTATCTCTTGCTACGTGTCGCCAACTTTACACCGGTACTCGATGTTTCCCACGGAAGGTTGGTAAAGCCGGTGAATTATTAACCTCGACGTTCCTCCGGACGCACCGTTGCCGCGTTTTGTACCTGTTACAAACGTCCTTCCCACAACATTTAACTATATCGTGTGCATCGTACTCGCCTATCAACGTCAACGCGACGACGACATGACTCTGCGTTGCGACGCGACCCGCTAATGTCTGACGTCCGTTCTGTGAAAATCATAGGAGACCTACTTTTTCAATAAATAAAACCCGTCGCACCGAGCTCGGTATTATTATTGCCACGATCGGCAGAATTTCTCGCGGTGCTTTTCAATGCCTCGGAGATTGAAGACTGTTGGGACAATGATTTAAAAAATCGATATACAGAATTAAGAATTAACATCGGCACTCCCACGTATCGCTCCTCGTAATTCTCCACAATTTTCCACGGATAATTTGTATCCACTGACCCCGATCTTCCAGCGGGCGTGATCGTAAACAAGCAGCAAATTTACATTTCCGAATTTATTCGATCATCACCGGCACAAAGGCGATCCTCCGTGTTTTCCGGCGCGGGCGCGGGCGCGGCCGTGACGAGCTTCACTTATTTCACCGTTTAAAAATAATTCGAGAAGGCCGCGGGGGCCTGCGTGGAAAAAAAAGCAAACGTGTCAGCACCGAAAATATAATGCGAATCGCGGCGGCCAGAGAGTCGTCGGAGAAATCGAAATTCGGGGAACGGTCGTCCAAGGTGCCCCTTGAAAATGAACTCGAGACGACGATTTGTCGTTGTTCCCGGCCGCTGCGTCGTTTTCCCGGTCCGGAATAATATTTCTCTTCCGTGTAATTTTCCGCAGTAGTAAAGTAAACCTTGCAAGTAATTTCGGTCCATCCTTCTTGCCTTTTTCGCCGGCGCGGCGGGGAAAAGAAAGGGGGAAGAACGAGAGCAGAGGAGAGGAGAGGAGAGAAGAGAGCTCGAAGGCGACCGTGTCGCGTTCTGCTCGCAGCCCCGGCATATCTACACCCCCGGCCGCCCCCTGTACCGCGTCCCCGAGCCCTTGCAACGCCATAAATCACCTCGACAAATTTAATTATCCTGCTGTCTGCGATAAAGCCCGGCGCGCATCCTCCTTGTTGTCTAACTTCACCTATCTCGCAAGCCCTTTAAGCCTTCGGCTCCTTCCTCCGGCCTGGTTCCGCCTCGTTCTTTGTGGAAAATCCACGGGGAACGGCACGGAGATCTTGCGCGTTTCGCTCGCAACATGTTTTTCCTAAATTGAAAGTCGGCTTCCATTTCTTTTTTTCCCTTTTGCGCGGACCGGGAACGCTTCTCGGTCGATTCGCCTCGAGAATGCGCAAGCGATATTTTTAAAATGATCGAGTATAGAGCAAGCCGCAGAGAAAAAGACTCTTCGCATCCAATTTGCGTTTGCATTGGTCGGGACGATATAGAATATCAACGAACAATTATAATTAATCGGAGGAGTTCCCCCGTTCTTTTTCCACCGTCCTATTTACATCGAATTAGTTAATCTCCATTCGCGGAAAGTGTAGTACGCGTAATCGCAAGACCTTCCAACGAATCGTTGGCTAAATCCTCTACTATACTTCGCTAAACCGGCACGAACTCCCCACAGATTAGCCCCGGTCATTATTATTATAGTATTATTGTTTATAAGTTTCCTTCGGTTAATGAAACGTTCACGGCGGAACGTGATTTCCGGTTTCATCCCTCGGATTACACGGGATCCACCGTTTATTCGGATACAGCCAAGATTATAACAACTTGTTGTCCCTTCGATTAATCGAAATTCACGTTTATCCCTTTCATGTAGCATCCGCCCTGCCTCCGTTTCTTACCCTCGGCTTATCTCGATCGTAGATACCCCGAGTAGAATTTACCACGACTCACCCTCTTGGCCAACTCCCTCTAAAAAAATCAACGGAAGCGACGGGGATTTCTCGTAAAATCGATCCTTCTTTATTTCCTGGTGTTACTCGCGAATGAATCGATGCTTCTTCGAGTTATTTCTATCAAAATACTCGGCCGGAAAATTGTGATACAATTAAAATCTTTCGAGATCTACTGTTAATATTCTCTAGATTAATTTTGGTATTGACGATGATTAGACTGCGGATTTTATGCATTTACGACAAAACTGGGTGAGTGTAATTTCAAGCAATAAAGAGATTACAAGAATTTAAGAGTATCAATACATTTTTTACAACATAATAAAACCACTAAAGGGAGAAATAAATTCCTATTTGGTTCCTACGTCTTAATGCATACAATTTTTATTTTACATAAAGATCCGCATAAATTAATCCATGTGTGCCCCTATCAAGAAAAGTCTCGGTTAAAAATCGCAGCGGTCCCTGAAGAAACAGCGGTAAAAAAGAATTGGATCGGAGCAGCAGCGGTCACTGTGTGCGCGGGGGAATTAAAGCGAGACTTCTCTAGATTTGAATTTTCTGTTTCCGGGCACGTTACGCCGGGAATTCTGGGGTCGAACCGAAGTTTCCGGGTGCTCAGGTAATAGAACGACGGGGACGTGGCAACGTGTCCAGCAACATCGCAGATAAGACACGCGCGATTCGTCCTGGCGTAGCTACCCACACGGAGGGCCCGCGCGTGTCCTTTAATCGCGTGTCCACCGGCAACGTGGAAACGAGACGTATACAGTATACACACATGACGCGTGGCGGGACGCTCTCTCGCTGCAACGCCGCCGATAACGGAATGCACTATTTGCACGAACCTAATCCGCGGACCCGGGCGAAATTTATCTGGCGGCGGGGCCAGATAAGAACCCGCCGTCCGTGGTTTATCCCGGCCCAGTTAATAGTGATCTCGGTAAGCTCTCCAACGAAAGGTAGGTTAAGCGTCTCGCGCTCGTGCATACGGATAAACGTGAATTTCGATTAATCGGCCCACGGCGAACAACACACGTGTAATCCCGTACGGTGCGGGCCCGAGTCGAGTGCCGGATAGAATTTCACCCGCGTCTTGAGAGCCTCTCGTTCCCTCTCGAAGGGCGGTTTTTCGATATCTTTTCGCTGGCTCGTCTGGGATCGCCTCTTGACTCGCGGGTTCGTTCTGACCCGCCTTCTACCGATTTTAACCCTTTAATGCTCGGCGGGCACTTTTAGCTCGCAGAGACATTATAACTTCGTGTAATTAAAAATATTATTGATTTGTTAGTTAGTTTCAAGTTGCTGATGTATGCATCTATAAACTGTACCGAGCGTTAAAGGTCAGGTCAATGTTCAAACTTGCGGACCCTTAAGTTCTGCTTACACTGGGTATCCTCGTGCAAACACGATCTCTGCATTCCCTGCAGGAGACAGCAGCGAAAATAGGAGCAAATTGAATATCTTGCCAAAAATATCTTTCGCACAAATAATGATTAAAAATGGAGCTTCCTGTTACATTAACACTGCAACCTCGCACTTTTTTCACAATTATAAAATTAATGTTGCTCAAGAGCATTCGCGAAATTTAGTGATTAATAATCTGGGTCGACATAGACCCAGGCTCGTGTTAAAGCGTTAAAGAGGGTTCATTCTGTCGGAAGATTTTTATATTTTAAAAGTTGAAGCGAAACCGGAGCTCGAGAAGAGCGACGATATCGAAAGGCGACCGAAGTATGAAGGGAACTCTTCCACACAGTTTTCCCTCTCCCCGAAGGGTTCAGTTCCTCCTCATTGAAATCGTAACCGCCTCCACCGGCGAGAGATTGGCATAAGGCAACTTGACCGAGCCGCTCCCTCATTGTCGAGCGTCCTGGCTGCATTATAATACAATTTTCAGTATAGTTGGACCCGTGGTCGGCGAGGTATACGCTGCGCTGGCAAAAAGAAAAGACACGTAAAGGGGAAAGGAGAGGGAGAACGTGCGCGAGAACGATAGAGAGAGCGATAGAGAGAGAGCGAGAGGGAGGGGGTTGCACACTGGCGGAGGTCGCGAGCGAGTGCACACGTATACGCGCACATGCGCACACGCAGAGACGTAGAAGGCGGGCAAGCACGCGTACCTGTGTGTGCAACGGGGGTATAAAGTGAACCGGTGGCAGCGATCACAATGCGCCGCATCAAACAAAGCTGCTGCGCGCACGGGGCCTCCATAGAAGTGTGGGTGGGTGCGCGAGGTGTAGTATTACTCATTCAAATGATCCTCTCCAGAAGCTCGCGCTCTCTCTTTCTCCGGTTTTCCCTCTCGTACCGAAGCCCGATCCCCCGCGACACCCACCCTCCCCCTCCGGCCTCTCCTCGCCACGGTGCTTTTAATCCACGGCCAGGCATTCATATCTTCTGTGCTCCGTTTAAATAAAGAGTCCTGGCTCCAGGCCTGTTGCATGTGCAAACGCGCGCACCGGACGACCGAAATCCGTGTATTGCACGCACGCACGCACGCACGCACGCACGCACGCACGCGGTGAGAGACGCGCAGGTACGAGAAGGGTAGCTAACAACCCCTTTTGCCTAGATTTCATTTCGGAGCTCGAGAGCTTCCTCCGGCGTCCATTGTGCCGTTCGTTCCAACCCCCTCTACTTCTCTCGGTGCGTCTATCGCTCGCTCGTTCCCGAAACACCCCTTTATTCGAGTCACATATCGAGGACGCGCCATGGGACTGATTTTCGAGGCTCTGTTTTGTCGAGGAGACAGGGCTGCCTTTCAGAGAACGATCGCGCGGGCGTATTGTAAAACGCAAACTTCCTTTATGACGAGAATGAGATTCGGGGACGGGGCGAATGGATTTTCCTTTTATTTTTGTCCTTCTCTTGGCCATTAACCCTTCTACGCTTCTCGAAAATAGTTGCATAAAAGATCCTAGTATTATTCACCCGTTGCGTTGGCGCGTTCTGCAATTCAAACCAACAAATCGTTCTTCATTTATAACTCACTACACTGTGGACAATTCCCTCTCTAAAATCCTACAATATATTTTTCACCTACCAAAATTAAATCAGGAAATGAATTTATAAGCGAGTCTTGCTTTTTGCGACAAACGCAGAAAATTTTGCACAAACATCTAGTGATTAAATATTTACTAAGGTTAACCATTCGACGCCGCTTCGAAAGAGGCAAACGAGAACTAGCTGCAGAAAGTCTCCGAGAAATTCGGCCCTCAGGTTGCAGGATTCCCTGTTTCTTTGGCATCGACTTCCGTGACACTCTGTGGGGTTCCATTGACGTGGTCGACAGTGGCGGACACCGATTCCGTTTTGCCGCGTTGATCGCCGGTCACAACACGCCCTGCAGGAGCTAAAGACTCGCGTCTCGGTGGATCCTCTCGCGTCCTCGCCCCGGCGCGGCGCGGCGCGGCGCGGCATGGCACTACCGCGAGAAGCGACTGTAAACGGATTTCCCGGCACCGTTCTAATACCATTGTGCGAGATCGTTGCCTCTTTCGGTCTGGCGGTAAAGTGTTTCCCGATTCTCCAGCGCCCGCCGCGCCGTCGCTCGTCCCCTTTTCAACGGATTGTCAACAGTTGCCCGGGGGTCGAACGGGGTCTCTGGGGGTTTTGTCGTCGACGCGGCCCGCTAACGTCTTTCCTCGGCCATTGTCGGCCGGAAAATTCTCGGAAGGACTCCTCGGAAAATGGAAGACCGAGAATGGGGCCCAGGCACACCCCCGCTGCGCGTCCCATTGTTGAAATCCGCACTCGTCGCGGTGCCCTTCGCTTTCCAGACCCGGCTAAGCCGCGACACGCCGCTTCTTACTCGCCCAGCATTCTCGAATCTCGGAAAGGATTTCGCCCATCGGGCCTCGGGGACCGTCCCCGGCGACCACATTTCTTGTGGGACCCGGCAATTCGAACCGGGTCTGTAGGCCGTTCTTGACTTCGGATACAGACTCGTTTCTGCATGAGAAAGGGACGGCTTATTAAGTCCTCGGGCCTGGTACTGACGGCGCTCGCTCGCTCGCTCGGACGGGAAAAGGTTTCTGTTGGGAACACGATGGAGCGTGCTGCACGGATTTTCTCCGACACGCGCTCCGCAGATTTTTGGGGCGAGATCAACCGTAGATGAAAAATCGTTAACACGTTGGTGGTGGTCACTGCTAACCGGCGCTGAACTTACGAACGACCCCATGGTGGTTGTAACTGAATGCGTAGAATTCGTAAACAACATTTCTAATTTTGTAAATGCAATTAATAGTATATGCACAAGTGATATCGGCGCTACAGGTTCGATCAAGAATATAAAAATTAGCAATTTTGCAGTATTATAATTTCAACGTTTCGGTTCAGCTAGTACAATTTAAACCTTCTCACTGACAAGTACCATTTCATTTACACTCTTATTTCTGTGTTTTTTCACAATTAGCAAACGTGGACTATTCTTGATGATGGTTCAAAACCGAACCGAAACGTTGAAATTATAATACTGCAAAATTGCTAATTTTTGTATTCTTGATCGAACCTGTAGCGCCGATATCACTTGTGCATATACAACAATTTACGATCGTTAAAACTCAAAATTGCAATTAATAGTGCTTTAAAATTATAAGTATACTTGCAATCATACCAATATCTGCATTTTTTAGTAAAATTCAAAATTTGAAAAATCTCCCCTCTCCTCGATCTGTTCGGTTCGCCAGGAGAGGGGAGTCGGCGTGCGAAAAACGTTTCGGTCCAAGCCATCCAGAACATAGACGCATGTGGTTCGTGGGTTTCGTAGCTGTTCGGATTATATCGGGGGTTGAGCTTGTACACGCGGGCCACGATTATGTACAGGGTGGTCCATTGTCAGGCGGAAATTACGGAAACGCAAATTGGCCGGTGTGACTGTGACGGGCGCAGACGTGGGCCACGTGCTGCCGTCGTCGCCGACGCCGCCACTGCCGCTGCGGTTCTGTAATCAGTAATGCCAGTGCTCGGGGTGGGAGGGTCGTGGGGGTGGGTTTCGAAAGGGGATGGCGAGATCGGGGCGGATTTCTAAGCCGTAAGCCCCGCTATTGAAACGATCAGGCCTGAAGGCTGTACGTACGGGCGCGCACCGCATTTCGGCAATTACGCGTTAACGATGCGCGCCCTCCCCCGATATGAAATTGCCTTTCTCCCCCGCGATACATCACCGCCATTTTGAATCCCGTCTACCGTTCGCCGGGCTCCGCCGAGTCGATTATGCGCGTCCGTATTAGTAAAAACAGAAGAGCTCGCGACAGAGATCGATTCATCGAATCGAACGACGAAGGTGTCGGGTCAAATATTTCGACACTCTTGGACTCGCGAGGAAAGTTCAAGATCATAGATACCGAAGTCTTTGTCGATTAAATTCTATCTTCATTGTTCTCGATGCAGATTTCTATCGGGCAGGTGAGTAATGTTTACTTCGTTGTTTACTGCAATATGCAGTTTTAACGTACGGAAGATTACGCGTACTTATCGTTTCCGTATCACAGGTGCATCGGGCTCGGGTTTGCTATTGTATTAAATTTTAAATGGTTCGAGGAATTTTATTTTTCATAAAATTATCGGTTCCTCTGCGAGCTATCCGCGGGAATTAATTTGTCGCCAAATTTATCGTGAAAATCTAAGCCAAAAACGAAACGAAGTTCTTAGATGAAGCTGACATGTACGAAGGGGTCAAAGGGCTCGTTCGTCGAGTACAAATATTTTCCAGCGGAATCCCCATAAAACGCTCGGCGGCGCGGCGTCTATCAGAGAAACCGAGGAATAATGTCCCCGGGAACGCCTCCGAAAAATTTTTTTGCGCCTCCATTGTCGCGTCCCGGCATCGATTCCCGGAAAAAACGCGACGCGTTACCGGTGTTTACGAAAGTCACCGACAGATAACTGGGGCGGCGCGTGGAACAACGTCGCGATCGTCTCTCTCACAGGGTGGCCCCATTGTCGTTGCCCTTCGTTCTCCCCGGGGTTTTTTTTTCAACGCCGGGGGGCAGAACGTATCCAGGCACACCCCGTTCCACCGGGTCCCAACAACCACCGGGGCAAGCCACCCCTGGTGTTTGCAGAGCCACCCGTAACGTGTATCGTCGATCGCATTAGCCGGCGCGACTATGAATTTGAGAATGGCCCATAATTGTTATTGCGTCATTGTGGCGGTGTCGCCGCGCTTCCAGGCTGTTAGCGCCGCAAACAAGAATCGAGCACCGCGGAGAATCGCGATCTCGAGCCTGTCTTCCGTGAATTTATGTACCTCGGGATCATTCCCCGAGATCGTTCAATTTTTAACAACCTCCCTCAAAAGTATATTTAATTATTTTACACACGTTGAAAAATTTTCTTGAATGTCGCAGGGATGACCACCGCTGTTGAATTTCTTCAAAATGATCGTCATAAAATTAATGTCATTCGATATCAACTTAATAAAACTGAATTTAGATTATAGTGTGAACTGAAAATCATATTTTTAAGTAACTGACAATTGTTACCAACAATTAAGGGGTAGTTTTTATCGAAAACGATTGCACTCTTGCAGGAAATTTGTGGATTGCACCGATCTATCGAATAGCTGCTCAATTAATTTGTTATCGCCACTGCACTCCTACGGAAGCGAACTATCGGTCGATCAGCGATGAGATTTTCGCGAACTTAACCGTGACCGATAAGCGATGAAGGTTACAGATATCGGAGGCCCGGAGATCGTTAAAATATCTAATCGAGTCGATAATCGGGGAAGCTAACGTCGTATAATCGCGAATCCAAGGTCACGGTGCCGCGATCAAATTAGATCGCCGAATACGTCGATGAGCGCATCGAGCGAGAGGTTTTATCCGTGTCGAAAACAGAATGTTATCGATCCACGTTCCTCGGTGCAACACGATCAACGTAACAGCTGCTCGATCGGTGGACGATGTCCGAACGGAGTGTGGCTATAACGAGAAACTGATTAATTCCGTAGATAATCGATCGAAGCGCCCGTGTTATTTTCGCAAGAATCTTTCGGATTCGATTTCGACGAATATCATTTTCCTTTTGTAAAAGGAAAAGCTCGTATATATTAATTTTAGCAAGTACAGTAAATATTCGATCTAAGAAAACCTGAACTGTACGGAGGTAGATGTAGAATTGGCTACCCCCACCCGGCCGACCAGCGCGAGTCCTGTCCGGACGGGCAACCGGAGCGCGGTAGTGGGGGTGCCAGATTCTACGTCATCGTCTCTCGGAGCACGAGTTGCCCAGGCCTGGTTTCGGCCGCGCGGTACGTGTTTACACATGCTGTCCTTTTCTACGTTCAGCGCGGCCAGCGACGTCACAAAAAAAATAGTAGACGCACAGATATCTAAGAAATAGCACGGATCCGAGTGTTTTCCTCAGATCGCACCTTTACTGTACTTGTCTTGAATGTCCCATGCACTTGGCGGCGGGTGATAAAAAATTAATTTGTTATCTTTTTATTCATATACATTATTCGTCATTCGCGATTAAATTCAGTAGGACAGCAAAGTATCTGAAATCTCTAGCTAGTTATTTGTTATTCGAATAATGTCGAACTTTGTGGTTAAAATATGGGAAATGTTTCTGTTGCTTTCGTGGAACACGTCATGAAGAAGTTTTCGGCTCTACGGTCAATTACCGGTCCTTGCTATTTAATCGTGGGAGATCGTGGACGCGAAGGTTGTCAGGACTTGGACAGAGTCGGTCGGATCGCAGTTTGGCAGCGTCCGTGTCCCGGTGATTTAGCGAATTGTAACAGTATCAAGCTGACCGTGTATAAATCACCCGCACGACCGAAGAATCACCGCTCGCATAACTCACGGGACAAGCTTGCACGCGTTTCCCTCTCTCTCTCCTTCGCTCTCTCTCTCTCTCTTTATCTCTCTCTCTCTCTCTCTCTGGTTCGTCTTCTTTCCACATTTCGGGCTCTGTTCCCCCGGCTGTTCGATCAGGAATACTTCGAGTCCCGCTGCTATCAGGTAGTACCTAAATATAGCTGAAACAACGTATCGTCTTACAGGGCAATTTACTTGCTAACCAATAATTCTCGAATTATATTCAAAAGAGTGGCGTGGCTCAGGGGTGGAGCGAGCGAACACGGGTCTTTTACATTTGCAGAAAATTTCGGGGCTCGATTTACGAGGGCGCAGAGCAACGCGAGGGGGTTGCTAAAGAGGGTGGAAGGGGTTGGGGGTACGAGAGAGCGAGAGAGAGAAATAGAGAGAGAATCTAACCGAGTGGCGGAGCGGAGAAGCTGATTCAATCATGATAATTCCTCGAATGAAATTTACCGTCGACCATCACGCACGTAGCCAGTAACGTAGCACGAGACCGGCTTCCGAGGGTGCTTGGTAACCGGGGGATGCGTCTCTCTCTCTCTCTCTCTCTCTCTCTCTCTCTCTCTCTCTCGCTCGCTCGCTCGCTCTTGCACTCACTCTCTCGCCACCCCCCTCGGCTGCCAATCTAATAATACCAATTGACTCGAGCGGCCGGCGAATGCTCGATTTGCGGTCGTCCCTCGTCTTCTTCGCGGTCTACGCTCTTATCCTGTTAGCCGCGACGCTTGAAAAGTGGACGGCCGGGCTCGAGTGCCGCCGCGCCGCGCCGCGCCGCCTCTCGAAAGGGGTTTCATTCGATTTGAATGCGTTCTTCGGGAAAATACGATTTGCTCGAGGCGACGCTGATATAGGATACGCCGCGCCGCGTCGTTGGTTCAACGTACCGCGAAAGTTTAAACGCACCGCGCGCGATTAACTCGTCTCCAGCGATTTTTCTTCCACGAGCGACCACCACCGTGTCAACAAGTTTTTGCCGGCACCGTTCACGGCTCGTTTCTACCTAATTTTTGCTTGGTGCTCCATTCGACGATCGGTAGATCAATTTACGATTCTTGTGACTGAAGAGAACAGCGGTAGAAAATTCTGAATTTAATTACGATTTAATCATCGCGAGTTCTAACCTCTATACCATTTTTAATGTCAATTATCGCGTTGAGCTTCTTCATCTTCGGTATTGTTGCAAATAAATTTCGAAAGAAAGGTGGTGACCAGAACGCGAGAATTAGTGTTAACAGCATCCTCTAAAGAATTAACGTAAAAATTAATGAAAGACTGATTTTGTTGATGTATTAATGTTAGGCTAAGTTAATTCGAGCCTCTCGAAGTATACTTGATTTCATCCGAAAAGAGATTCCTAGTCGAGCGTTCCCCCCTTCGTTCCCGATCAAAACCCTCCCTGAAACCGCCCTGTTGGTCTCTTGGTTATGCACCCTCGGAGCGTCTCTCTCGACATGTTGCGCGCATTGTCGATAGTCAAATGCATAACAGGGTACGGTGTAAAAGCGGCACGCATGGATGGTCCAGGGTCCCAGGCACTGCCAGATGGGTGACTGATGCGACCAGTAGCCCCGCGTCAACGTGAAACGACGAGTCGAGTGACAGGGCGGACCGCCCGGGACCATGGCTAGGGTCAAGTCGACACGATATTACATTTCCTGCCGATTTATACGAGACTAACGAAGTGCAGGCAACGACGCCCGTCTTCCTCCGGGGGGTTCCCGACTTCCGCTCCCGACTTTGGTGTCGCGTTCCTAATGGAATTTAAGGACTGACCGTTCTCTCATTTTCGGGGGTTTCGGAACGTTTTCGATACCGAGTGCTATCGAATCTTGAAACTGTTAAAACCAGAAACTTGTACCGGTATTATACGGGTTGTACCTTCGAAGCCCTTATAGAAACTGAAATACGGAAATACAGGTGATGTCGTACCGCTATATAAGCATACCGGTATTTATCGGTATCTGTTTCGATGTCCCTATAATTGTAATAAAATTAATTACCATTTCCAAAATATTTTTAAGCACAGATTTAGAACCGCTGTTATTTCATTCTCGATTTTACGTTAGCAAATACCAAAACCGAAATGCTGTAATTTCAAGCCCCCGGTTAAAAATGTTTGTAGACCCGGTAAATCATCGATTCGTAGATTTCCAGACAGTTACACCGGAGACACGTTGCGAACCGCCTACCACCCCGAAGAGGTCTTTCTGTTACATTGAAAGCGGCCGTTGAAAGGCGAACGAAATTTCTCCGGCGTCGGTAAGAGTTCCGGGGTTAGCATCGCCATTCAAAATCTAATCAAATCGAATTCTTCCTATTGGGGTACGATCCAGCCACTCGAACAGGAAAATCACAGGCAATCTCTCTCTCTCTCTCTCTCTCTCTCTCTCTCTCTCTCCGTGTCCCGCAATCTTGTACCGCAGAAGGCGAGAGAGACGCGTTACACGCTCGGTTCCGCGGTTCGTTTCACGGGCATTTTCGGGGTACCCTTCGAGTGTCCGCAGCTGTCACGGAAAAGTCGGTTGCCGCCGGCAAACATTCCTTTTTTCCGGGGGCCTTGTTGCCATTGTTGCGCTCGGGGTCTCTCGCTCGCGACCCGAGAAGAAACGATTCCGTTCTGGTCCACGTACGAATCCCTCGCGTAGCGCAACAAGAGAGAAAAAAAAATAAAACCAGAAACTGGGCCCTCCCCTTTCACCGAGCTCCCCCCTTTTCACGTTCGACGAGGTAACACCTTCGATGTACACACTGAGAAGGATTTGGGGGGGATATAGAGGCCCTCGCGCAGGGTTGAAGGCACCCTCGTCCCCAGTTGGTGGGGCAGGTCTGCCTCGGCTCGCTATAGCGGAGGATCCCGCTATAGTTGCCCGCCGTTCTGCGGTGCCCCTGGCGCAGTACGCGAATAATGACGTAACAATGGCTGCCGTGAGCACACTACAAAAACAGCGGCCATTGTGAGGCGGACGAGCAGCGTGTTGTACCGGCCGCCGCTCCTCTCACCGCGTAATGTGATTACACGAGCGTGTACCTCTCGCGTCGCTCGGAACCGAGCGGTGCTCCAGAGTCCAGGCGATTGACAGTCATCCTCGTTAATGGTGTTTTTAAAAACAATATCCACGTGCCCCGGCACCCGAGGAGTCAAGGGTACTCCTGGGTTACTTATTCGCGCCTACCCGGGACAACCAGCCTCGACGAATTTTCGGCTCGCCCATTAGGGGATTCGGAATTTTATGGGGCCCTCGCTTCCTTTCCCGAATCGCCACCGTGCCCCGTTGTTTGTTTCTTCTCGCGCGGAACCGTGTTTGCCCCGCGTCCAATTCGTACTGCCTCTTTCCAGAGGTAGACTGCTTTGTAATCGCGCTCTCGAATCGATTGTACGCCGGCGATACGAGTTTCTTTATGGAACTGTTCCTCGATGGGTAACGATGCTCTCCATTGCGGAACATTTTTGTTTACGCGATTTTTTTGACGTTCGGAATTAGTCATTCTTCTCGAGCAATGTAAATAGGGGACAGTAGCGTAATTTTAACTAACTAACACGTTGGTTGTGCCACCACGTGTTTTGGGAAAGAAAAATATTTCAAGAGCCAATATTCTTAACATGAAAAATACTTGGAGTATTATTACTAGTGGTGCTAATTAACTGTAGTTGATAAATTAGGTCCAACCCAGGTAAAATTTTCGTTTTACGAGTGGTTGTACCATTTATTTTATTTACGTATATTTTGATCTTATAAAAGAATTATTGTACAGTACTGTCCATAATTTCAGTAGTCATACAGGAAACAGTCTGATATTTCAAGCCCAGTGTTAACCCACTTTCTTAGACATAAATGTCACGTACATTACAGGTCGCTTAAAAAAAGTTGTTTAATTCCCGATGGAGAAGTAGACGATATACCACTGAAAAGCCCTTACACAGAACTTCGTTTTGATTACTCGGCTAATTTCTGACCCTCCTCGATCTCATTACAGAATGGCTTTGCATTGCATTGCAGTCCGCATCTTATTCGGAACTCGATGGAACTCGGAAAAAGGGTAAACAAGTGTGTCCGACCGCCTGCGAATCATTCCACGAGTTTACATTTGCATAAATATCCACTGTCTACCGGTTGCTCGATGCCACGGAATAATTAAGTACCTACCGAAGTGCTTAATTTAACGGTGCCTTTTAAACGAAAACCCTCATTGAAGCGTTTACGCGATCTTGATACGGAGGCCAAGCGATATTCGTCGATATGTTCTTTTTTCTCCGATATGATCAGATGCGTCGCGTCGCGTCGCGTCGCGTCGAGCGATATCCCTTGATGTGTCCCCATCGAGTAATGAGACAAGCCCGTATACAGGGCAATTATGTCTGAACTTTCACACTCTCGCACGATCCGAGCTGGCACGTCGCTCCGGTGACGGGGGCCCGTACAATTATCCAATTACCAGAGATTTTCTCCCGATTTGGCGGCGTCGTTTCTTCGGCCGTTCTGCCGGCTCGGCGCGGCGCGGCGCGGCTCGGCTCGGCTCGGCTCGGTGCGGCAGCCGTCACTTCCGTTCCGCTCGCGGAGCTCTCATTAGAAATCTCGCCGACAATGCCCCGGATATTAATTTCCCTCCGCCTGTCGTGTTACACCTGGCGTCCAACAGAAAGGAAAGTCGTCCTGGCCGAGGTCGGGGAGCGTGCTTTCCGAGATAATCGGCCGGGTCGAGCGCGAACGTCGAGTGCATCGCGATTAATTACCTAACCGAAAGGCACGCCCCTTACGTCTTCATTATGTAGGCCATTCCGTTGCAGGTGCCTTTCCCGGCTCGAGCAGCTTTTCCGCGAATGGAGAAAACGCCGCAATAGGGAATTTCTGCTCCGATCACGTAGCCCCTCGAACGCCTGCGCTCGATCGTTTAGAAAATTCCGATAAGCCGACTCGCGCCGGTCGATCTCCTCCTTTTTTCTCACCCCGCTTTCCTCACCGACGCGTTTTAATTACTCCAAACGAAACGGACGCTCGTTTAATTAACGTTTGCTTTCTTTCGCCCCCCTTCCCCTCCTCCACCGCGAGGTGAAATCGACGACGACAACGATTCACGTTTCCGTTCCAGGAGAAACGCCGCCTTTTCGTTTGTTTATATGGTTTTGCGTCAACCCTTCAAGGTCGTTGGCAACCACTCGAGTCATACGCTGTAAACAGAGTTTCTCAAGAAAATTATTTTTCGTGCAGTCTCTTGCATGTTTGTTGCCATTTCGTACTTCCTCGTAGATAATTCTGAACCGCGATCGAGACGATGATATGCATTTTATTGTATACGTTGCCTCCGGCTTGAAGATTATTTTATCACAGTGATCGGAGGTTAATTAACGTGGAAAAGCCACGGGTCTCGATGTTCCGTTTCGCGCTGATTTTTCCACGAGGCCAAACCGAACCCGTTCACGCTCCAAGAAGCCCGGCAGTCACGTCGGGGTAATTTCTCGTGCCCCGTACCATAATCTTCGTTCTGCTCCTTTCCTCCGAGATTCTTATGGTTTACGCGTCACACGCGCCTGCGATTGGCCCGCCGTTCAACTCAGCCGTGTCCCGTTTCTTTCTGCTCGCGATTCCTGTGATTCCAGCCTTTGCAACGCGTAATTTCAAAGCCGACCGCCTGACCAATGGCTGCAAGCGCGCTCGTATCTTTGTTCGCGAGATACATACGGGACTACAGTTCTGTCTCCGGCGTTTTACGAAATCGAGCTGTTTCAAATTTTTCTCTATCAACTGTCATGCGAGTTTTACGCGAGACTTTCACGAGGCTAATTATTATCAACTTGATGATGAAGTTTGAATCGTATATTATACTTTAGTTCATTTCAGAACGAATAAATTGATATTCGGTGACAGTAATTTGCAAAATAAAAATTGTCCATATTAGAAATAATACTTCGAAATTTCAAGGTAATTTAAAAAGATTGAAAATTACATATTGATATCTAATTTTTTAAATCGTTCTGATATTTCAAATTTCACTGGTTATCGTCATAAAAATTCTATGATAATTGGCTTAAGAATGGGTCTCGGCATGTACAGAAAATTG
Organism: Lasioglossum lativentre; assembly: GCA_916610255.1. NCBI lineage: Eukaryota > Metazoa > Arthropoda > Insecta > Hymenoptera > Halictidae > Lasioglossum > Lasioglossum lativentre. The sequence goes on along the minus strand of OU744356.1, from coordinate 39,004,282 downwards.
TACACAGTGGTTAATTCCAGTGGGTTTGGAGTTGAACCAGAATTTTCTCGGCTAGACAGATTCTGTTTTCCTCATTTTTGTATTCAGCCGTGACTCCGCGTGCGGAAAGTGTCAAGAACGAAAGAGACAGTAAAACACTCCGGTACGACTTCATTTCTTGAGCAATTCGATTCGGGACTCGTGCCCGATGCGTTTCGAAACGCGGCGTATCGTCGATGCAACGGCGCATGCAGGCTCGCGAGCAAGTTCAGTCACGTATTTACACGCGCTGTAAACTTCGGCGACGAATGGGGAAAGCTTTATTAAGACGAGCCTCCCTTTCCACGTCGCCGGGTATAAATCTCTCGTTAACGCTGCGCGTTTCTGTCCGTTGATTTGCGACCGTGGTTAGGTTATTACCGTCTTCGTCGGGTTTTTAACGTACGGCACAGCTAATCCCAGGGATCGGGATGAAATTTCGGCGGTATCTTCGACGAACGGGAACGATGAATGTTTTTATCGCTAAACTTGCGCGACATGAGCTTGTTACGAAGTACATAATGACGCTTCGAAATCGTTTGAATACAGTAAACCAAAGTGGCGAGGATGCTGTTAAATTATAAATAGACTGAGGATTTTGTGCATTCATATAGCAATTGATGAACGCTGTACTATTATTTATAACTAGACTCCGGATCTTTGTGCAAAATAAATAGTTTGTGCTTCAATTGCAAGATACAGGACCTAAATATACATTTATATTTTCCACTAATTATTTTAATATAGTGAAAATAATATATTAATACTCTTGAAATTTTTTCACTGTTCTAAATTGCACGTACTCATTTTTGCCATAAATGCATAAAATCCGGAGTCTATTTATAACTTATTAAAATTATTTAACGAAGAAACACATTTTTATGGGATCTCTGTCTCTCAGAATTTACGTATACCATTTTATTTCGCATAGTTGCAAAACGTTACAAAATGTTATGGTCCGGAATTTGACCAAAAAATTCATAAATAAACTGTCTACCTCTACATGAAAATTATAAAGAAACTTAAGTGGCATGACAAAGTATCAGCACTCTTTTTAAGTGAGAACATCAACCCATCAACGCGTCTCCGACGCGAGGAGGAGTCGCGGACATTTAACCGTGCATTACGGAAAAATAAGGAGAACCGTATATCGCCCATTCGTCGCACCGTGCGTCCATTGCCCTCCTACCAGTTCGGATAACCGAGGTTCCAGTATATTTTTGACCAGCTCTCGACCAGACCTCTATCAATAGCAAGTCGATCGAGAAAAAATGCGAGGGGGTCTGGAACCGCGGGCGACATCAGTCGTTTGTTGATCTTGGAAGGAAGAAGAAGAAGAAGCGGGAGCGGCCGATAAGCAGCGGCTTCCGCGAAGTGAACCGCTCCGTTCCTGGGTTATAAAAGTGAAAATTCCAGGCTCGTTTGTTTGCGGGCTGGCCGGGCCGAGCCGACCTCGTGGAAACGTTCTTCCACGGCCGATCGCTGGAATCCTTTTATTGTCCGGGTCGAAATGAAACGCGCGGCCCAAAACGATCTCGTTTCGGCTCGCTTTGCTGCCCAGGGAAGACACTCGTCGCGCGTCGTGTGTGGCCGGTCGTTCGTGGCTCTTTATTGGGTTTACACGGCAATACGGACACCGAAGAAAAATATATCATCCGCCGCGGCACCACTATAATCTCCCTTCGTGAAAACCGCGCGGCGATCATCGTTTTCCCTCGAAAACCGCCGAGCAGCCCTCCTAACGTTCGCCTCCGATGGATCGTTCGGCTAACGTTCTGGTTAGCTATTTACTTTTCGCTCGAATACGATTCTATTTCAGGAATACTCTGCTCTCCAGAAGAAACAAGACTCCACGGAATTTCGAACGTTTTTTATTAACCCCTGCTTCGTAATTTTTGAACCTCAACACTGGCATGTAACCAGTGACATCTTTTGCAAGAGCGACTCTCGCGACACGCGTAAACTCGAAAATATCGTGAAAAAGATGTTCCCGGGAAAAACACGTTTAAAAATTCCACTATCGATGTCACGCAACGCGATTTACATTTTTCAAACGCCTACAACTACTTTAATTTTACGAATACGGAAAAATCCTTCTGCACACGTAATCTACAACATTTATATTTAAAGAAAATGCAAAAGATCAATTTTTTGGAGATGAAAAATCGAAATCACCACCTTATGTGCTTGACCGTCCGCGAAATCTCGGCCGTCCATCGATCACCGGTGATCGATCGGTTGCGCAGCCGCGAGGATTCACGCGCCTCCGACCAATAAACACCGCCCACGGAAATTAAATATCGCGATATCCATCTGGCGCGTTTAATATCGCTCGCCGCGGCGAGCAGTCCCGGAAACACGAGTTATCTCGCGGTGTCTCTCCTCGTATCGGCGCGGTATTAACAAAACGTGTAACAACCGGCTGATTTCACGCGCGTGTACCCCGCCAGATTAAATGTCCTAGAAGCCGAGGCGAGTCCCCACCGGATATGGGGCCTAGCCAGCGTAATAATAACGCGAGAAGAGCAACCCGTGGCGGGTGGCCAACACGCGGCCGCACCGACGATGCTACACAATGCTCGCCAGGCGGGAGACCGACTGTAAAATGCACAATATCGTCGAATTTCATTATCGGCAATAATAATGCAGGCTTGATTCGCCTTAGACCAGGGCTAGACCCGCTTTTACCCCGTGTCGCGGTTCGCTGCTTCCGTTCGACGCTCAATACCGCACCCTATGACGTCCCCGGGGACCCACGTGGGTCGCATGCACACAAGCCCGGCGAGAGCGTGCCCGGATCGAGTGTCCTGGATCGTTCTTTCACGCTGATCTTTTGGCCGATGGCTCTTTTTCAGCCGGCCGTTAGGGGGATGCAAGTCCGAAAAAACATTTCTAAACCGGTCCCAATTAGAACTCGCCCGTAAGTCCCGTTTTCAGACTCTTCCCTATCTTCAACCCTCGGCTGTCGTTATGGAAATATTAGTTGATCCAATTACTTTTTGTAAACTTCGGTTTTTAATTTTTTTTCATCGAAACATTTTCTACAAACTGTAATTTAATTTTTTCCGTTTTTTTATTATTATCGATGTTTGGGGAGCAGCTGCTTGAAAATTGAACTGGGTCTGAGTGGCCCAGTGTAGCAGTCGAGAGTTAAAATAATGTCGCCATTTATTAGATGAAAATAAAACACGCGGTTACATTTCCAAATATGTAACAGTTTTATCGATCGATTATATAGTCGCCAACATTTTACAAATTGGTGGATTCCGTATCAGCTGGTATTTAATATATTTCGAACGTTAACAAATCTGTGATGCTTGAATCAAGATGGACAGCTATTGCAACCATCGATGTACCCCAGATCCTTCTTCCGAGAAAGAGATAACAATCTGGTTAGCCGTGTCGGCGGTGGATCTTCGGCGAGTATCGTGCACAGATATTAACCATCCAAGAAACGGGATTCCGTTTGTCGGAAGCGGCGTTGTCGATTTGTTTGCACGCATACTCGTTAGACGGTTCACGGAATCATTTAGCAGGTCGTCTATGTAGGTTAGAGACGTCAAACTCCGTGCGCGGCGTTATTTCGCTCCGGGTTAATTTCGCTCGTTGCTTTCTCAGAATCCTCGGGAGCCGGTATCGAATCGGGCGACTTGATTTTCCTGCGAAGAATTCGTGCAATGTTCGCCTAATCCCGTAGGGTGAGAAAGAGAGAAAGGAGATCGGTAGGGAGAGAGTCGGTCTACGAATCCTCGAGACGTCTGATCCCCAAGGTCCCCAAGAGGGGTAGGAATCTCTAGTCAGCTGTTTTCCTCGCAAATTCTAGGCCTTGGAACGACGGGGTCGCAAAGAAAACGGTCGTTCTGCCGTTTTAAATCGATTTAGGCGAGTTTTTCCGGGGGCAGCCAGGTAAGCCAGTTCCTGTGGCGCTGCTGGTTTATCTGGCTGTCGGAAAACAGGCTAAAAGCGCCACGCACACCGTCAAGGGGACGAGCGAAGAGAAAGAGACAGAGAGAGGGAGAGGTAGAGAGAGAGAGAGGCAGCCGGCAGCCCGTGTACTTCTGTGTACACAAACACGCTGTCCCGCGCTATCGGCAAGATGTTTAATGTTTCGAACTGTTTGAGAATAATATTTACACGGAACGAGCGTGCGCGCGCAGGACCTTGGCTATAGCTGCTTCCGGTTTATGCCCGGCCGGCCGGCCGGCCGCGCGCGCGCGCGACCGTTCTTATCGGATCGAAACACATTTTCCAAATAGTCATTGGTCATGCACGCGCGTGCCTCGTACCCGCGAGCGTGCTTTCATTATTAATCGCCCGGTAGGCTCGTACCGCGCGAGGACTACTGCCCGTTTGCCGTCGCGTCGATTTAATCCGCCACGGATACCGAGCAACAAACCTTCAGGCTCCACGATCGTAATCGACGACGCGGGATTAACGGTGTTAGGCGTCTAGATTGCTGTACGGTACTTCGGAACGAATTCGCTTGGAAAAATTTCTGGGGAACATAGAATTCCTGCGCTCGACCAACCCGTTCGTCGATTGTTTATGACTTGTTGGGTATTTGCCCGGCAGATGCGTGAACATTGTGATAAGCCAACGTGGGAAGCTTCTTCCATGTAGATTCTCTGGATACCGAGCGTTCGGGACCACGCTGGAGACATTAGAAACGTATCGTGAGAAGTAACATCTCGATGTGTCGTCTTGAATCGTTCCATTGCTATTTTAATCACTGCTGTAACCTATTTTCAATCTTTTTTAAGACTTCTTTAATATTCTTGTGTGGACAAACAGCAAAATTATTTTTATGTTCTTGGATGACTACAGATTCATTTACATTCGAGACAGAAAATATGCATTGAAGCTATTAAGTACAATAGAATATCGTTGAAAATTTTTCACAAACGTAGACTGCGGTTCCTCATGCAAATTAAAAATGTTGTGCATCAATTTGAAGATACAGGGCCCAAATAAAAAGTTCTTATTTCCTGTAATAATTCCAAAAAGTTGAAAATAATGCATTAATGTTCTGAAATTCTCTTGTACCTACCGATTTTTGTCATAAATGTATAAAATCCGCAGTCTAGACGTAAGGATTAATCAGAATGTATCTTGGAATATTTATTGGTCCGGAATTTAAGGATCCAACCTTATTGTTTACGAACCAAATTTTGATAATGCCATTTGCGTGCGTTTACATATTAAATCGATTTGTGCACCAGATAAAGTGGACGTCATCATATTATACGCAGTGTAAGGTTGACAGATAGGGGTTGAGCTCCTCTGTCCGCCAAAAGTTTCCGCGCGAGTCATTCTTTATTTACTGTCCCGTCGTGTCAACCTCTTGAATTGTTCTAAACAAAAGCAAGTCGAAGGAGCCCTGTCGATCGAAACCGACGCTTGCGGAATAGCAACGAACTCGGTACGACAACGTGTCGCTGGCCTGTAGGTACACCACCTACGAGCAACCTTCACCTATGAAGTCAGGCCGCACGCGAAGTAATGATCGCGCGGTGCAATTACCCTGCATGACTTGCTTTCTTCACCCTCCGCAACACTGTGACCCTCCGCTCACTTTCTCTCTTGCTCTCTTTCTCTCTCTCTCTCTCTCTCTCTCTCTCTCTCTCTCTCTCTCTCTCTCTCTCTCTCTCTTTCTCCTCGACAGCGTGCAACGCTACCGTGGCCTTTCACGAGTTTTCGCAGCCGCCCTCAGACACCGATTTCGATCGGACGCTCGCCGAACGCCGACACCGTCCCTGGATCGTTGAATAAATTCGTGTCACGCGTTTTAACCGTCTCGAATGGATTTTCCCTTAGCTGTCGCGGATCTCTTTTATGGGCCCGCATGGGGGCTGCGCGAATCTCGCTGAAACGACCCGTGAAAAGATGAAGTTACAAAGCAACATTATTTTTATTCGTCTATTACCCTTGGATAAAATAGATCGCTCTCAACGCGTGATCTACTATCGAAACTCGAGCACGGTAGAACCTCGGCCATCCGATCTAATCGGATATTAGAACAGTCATTTACGAGGGAACATATTCAAGTTACATAAGCCGATTCTAATGAAACTTTTGTGAGCGATAGTTCTTAGGGAAATATTCGAAGCATGTTTTTTTTTTTATCTGTCATCGTTCGCATCGAAGGGGTGAAAACAGCCCTCAAGTTTGGGGGTCGAAAACATATTTTATCGAATATCTTGGAATTCACAAAAAAAGTTGTTACGATGCTTACGATAGAAGTAAAAAAATTATGGGTTTATAAAAAATTCAAGATGACCTTGAAAATTTTCGTACGTTCGGTAGAGTCTTTCGAGACGAGGATTTTTGCTTCCAAACTTAGGCGTAGATAGAAGATAGGTTCTGCAGCTGTCGGAAACACGGATCGCGACACAGTTCTAACAAGTTTCGACCAACCACGATAGCTTCGGCGACCGATAGTCCTGCAGCCATCGGGATGCCCGACAGTTTTACGAGCGTGGTTGCATCAGGCAGCCCTAAATCATCGCAGGTGTACAAGATCCCGGTATTATCCCCAATGATGTCTCGGATCGGAAGCATCAGTGGTCCCACGCGGGCAACGGGTATAGGAAGACGGAAAAAAGTGCGCTTAAGAGGCGACACTTGGTGTTTACACCCGAGGAACGAGCCCTCATAAAGTTTATCGTCGTGACAGGGAGAGACGGAGCAGGTTAGCTACGCGGAAAGAGTGAGCGAGAGAGGCTTCTCTCACTCTCGGCGTAGGATTGTCAAAATAGCCGATCTTTATGTCGTTTTTATAGCCGCTCGCTCGTGGTCGTTACGAGCGTGAAATCCAAGCTCTTCCGGGGACAGGCTGCTGGCTTCTTCTTCTTCTTCTTCCCGTAGACTTTTTCGAAAAGTCGTAGCCATGCCCACCGTAACCGCCCAAGGACCCTCGAGCCAGACCCTGTGTCAGCCCGAGGAGAATCGAAGGGGGTGTCCTCTCGAACACATGGCACGCAAACGACCGTCCCGGAGAAAGACTTTTACCCCACGGGGGGCCCACGTGGCTTTTCAACGGTGTGTGCACCGTCCTGTCCCGTCGCGTCGTGTCGTGTCGGCTCGGGTTACGGGCCCTCTGGGAGAAAACTGGAAAAAGTGCTGGGGGACCTCCTGGAACAATATACAGAATTTTGGTCGGGCGCCGGAATCCGTCCCGAGTTAATTAAAGCTGTTACCCGGCAGACGAGCCTGACCGAGAACCGTAGCTCGTCACTCCACGTTAATGGCGAAGAGCATAAAGCCACCCTCTTCGTAGATAGACTCCTGCCTTTACGGGTGTTGCAGCTAATTGTCCTGGCTTAGGCCCCATGGTTTCCTCGTCATAACGCGATTCCTGACTTTATTTCAATCGCGAACGTTCTTTTCACATTTCCCTAACGCAGAGCATTAAACGCAGTCGGTACATGTTACTTTATAAATGTAACCACTACTTGAATAAACATGTCCATTTATAATTTCAATAATCGTGGAATTAATAATTCTTCAAGCTTCTTTTTCATTTTATTCGGTAGAAAATTCGGATAAATCTGAAAGCAAGTTGACACCTCCCGAGGCTAATAATTGTGGAATCAAAAACTCTTCAAGCTTCCTTTTCATTTTATTCGTCAGAGTATTCAGAGAAATCTGAAAGCAAGCGACACCTGCCGATGCTAATCTTCGAGTCGTCGATCATTTATGGCCGGAAGATCCTCTTTGATTGTTCCGAGTAGAGTGCAATACCGTTATCTGGCCAGAGTATTATCAGCTAGGAACGGCAAGCGTCAGGAGCAAAACGAGGAATGAATGATCAAGTTCTCGCCTCGCGTGTCCTTTGTACACGATTTCTCCGGACCTTCTTTCGGTGGTTGGAAGGCGCGTGGCCAACCGGCAATTATTACACGCGGCTCCTTTCAAGCGTCCGCCGACTGGATCATAAAAAATCCTGTCTGCGGCGGAAGCTATTGCAGGTGTAGGATATAACTCAGGTCAGAATGAAGGAGCATAAGACACAGACGTAAGGTAGAAAACGGTTGTATATATTTAACAAGAACAATATCAAAATAATAGCTATCTCGAGCGCAGAGATGTTACCTCGAGGTTTAGGTTGCAGCGGACTGTTGAACCAGCCGCCCCCAGTCTCGCATGTCTCGACCGTAGCGCACTCGGTCATCTCGGTGCGTAATGTAACCGATCGCCGATCGAGACGCTGTGCTACAATCGGCCATACCTGACTATCTGACGCCCTCGGCAGAATACATTCAGATCTTATGTGGAGTTCGGCCGTAACATGTCGATGGTGACAAACTCTTTGGGCCATCACCAGTCGGTATTCGTCGCTGCTTCAACACCTGCAGCTCCGGCGACACCGCGTCCACTGACTCGTTTACCCAGCATATAGGAAATTGTAGCCAATGTTTCATCCACTAACTTCGTCGAGAAAGTCTTTCATGACTACTCAGAAAACGGCGAGAACGCGATGTTCTTTACGAGGCCGAACTTTGCTCCCTCGTCAGAGGAAGAACTTCGAGCCGGGATATGCTCATTTGATGACGGATCTGAACCCGAAGAATACGTCTTGTTCCATAGCGTTGACATTAGAGAGTTATATCGAAACTTCAATCGAACGGGCTCGGTTAAGAATCTGGCTCTACCCGAGGACGTGTCTCCCCAGGCTAATAATCTGTTGCTCAGATACTCGTTGAGGTAGGGAAAATGTTGATACGGTCTTTTCCGAAGGAATACATAGCAAATAAGGAACCACTGGTCCAATTTAATGATGGAGTTAATCGGTACTTCAACAGAAAAGCGACTGATGAAGAGATGGCGATATTAGCCAGGCATATTCCTGGTCATTATCGCTACGTCACTCCAGGACAGGGAGTCTATCTAATTAATTTACTTAATTATACGGTTAATTATAAGGTCGGGTTAAGGTCGGGTTATACAGAAGAAAACACGGTGAGACCCTGGATCCGGGCGAAGTTTGGTTACCCTGATTTTGTATCTAGCACTTATACGAGGACGGCACGGACTGATATAAGTGCTAGATACAAAACCAGGGTAACCAAACTTTTCCCGGATCCGGGGTTCCACCGTGTTTTCTTCTGTATAACCCAGGCTTTATTCGTCTTTGCACTCTGCGCTATTTTATTCGGCGATGAGACTCCGAGACATACGCATTTATTTAATCTATGCACTTGGTACACCAGAGACACATGCAATTCCTGCTTTGAGAAAGGGCTATTCACTGACTTCGATGTGTCGTACCAGTATTCACTGGTGAATTTCGAATATAGCGAGCGGGAGGTTGCGCTTTCATCGGACGCGAAGTTGACGTATCAAATACTGGAACATGGGGATGGCCGTGTTCAGCATTTCCCCGCTTCCATGTATATACACGAACATTCGTTTGTGGTCGTGCAAGGTACATAGGTATTCGACCCTCACCTTTTTAATGGGAGTTGGAAAAGGAAGAATTGAAGTACGAACTAACGTTCACAGGGGGATGGCAATGATACTAGCAATCGACGGAGTGACTCGCGTAGCCAGAGCCAGACTACACGGAGAAGGATTTCGTTTGTTTGATGAATGGATCGTAAAACACAAATTACATGTAGATAACTTCTCAAAGTTAAAACAAACTATTTCGGACATAATAATGTGCGGAATATATCACAATCCGTTGTATAATTTAGCAAAGATTCTTAGTTTTTGTCTTATCTTCGGCGTGGTTCCGGAACAATTATACGCGGGATATCAGCGGGGGGATAATCTTTGTACGCTGATTCCATCTCGCGCCTCCCGGGGGAGAAGTGGCTTTGTCGACACGCTCGTGCGTCTCTTCTTCGACTGCGGAGTTGATGACGTCGCAATGCGGACAATGCTTGATCACATGAGATTTGAATCATATTATCACATTACCGAGACATTTTTTTTTTCAATATAACAATGTAACTATCGCATCTTATACTTGGCGCCATGGCCTCATATTCGCAGCTTGCCAGACACCGCTGTAAGGTCGTTGCGTGTTTTGGAACCCATCCACATCGGTAATCGCATATCGGTCGTTATCGAGTTTCTCCGCAACTTTGTACGGTCCTTTAAACACCGGTATGAGCTTCTGTGATGCTCCGGCCGTACTGTCGAAATTCTTAATAGAAACTAAGTCGCCTACGGAATATTCATGTGGTTCCTTGCGCTTTTTATCTGCGTATTCTTTATTATACGCTCGCGATCGTAAAATCCTGTCGGTTGCGCGTTCGCGAATCTCGTTTAACTCTAATCGCCTTGCGGTGCGTCCTTCTTACCGCGGTTTATAAGAGAAATCTTTCGGAACCCATTAAGCAAGTCCTTCACGTTAGTGAGATTTTGCATTCTTGCCTGATTCCGTAAAGTTTGATCGGGTATCCCTTCCACCAAATATGTAGTCTAACAGATCGGCTTCTTCGATTGGTACTAAATTACCCAGAATTAGCTTTTCGTGGTAGTAATTATTAAACGACTCGATCGAAGGTAGAAAACGGTATATATTTAACAAGAACAATATCAAAATACAGTAAACGCTCGATTCTTGTCCAACAGCCGTGTTTTTCACGGACAACTATCGTGTCCGGACATGCTTTTTTATTGACGACTAGATATCGCGTCGACCGCGCCGAGCGAGACTTCAATAGAGAGCCGAACATAGAGAAGGACAGAATGAAATACGGATCGCGTGACCGAAGCGTGTCGCCGTCGCGTCGCAGACACAGTTTAAAGGCCCGCGTGTTCTCACAATGTAATGCCGATTAAAAATGCTTTATACTAAATACAATTGAAACTATATCGTGTTTGGTTTTGTTTTAATCAGAAAAAAGCCAGAAACAAGCCAGTGAAAGTCCTATAAAAAAATAATGAAAATTAAGAAGTTTGAACATTCGATTCATGGTGTCAATGTAGTGGTGTTCACACCGATATACCCGAGCCTACATCAATCGTCGCCGCCCTGCGTAGCGGGCGCGTCGTTGACAGGCAGTGGAGTGGGTAGGCACTGGACAGGAATCGTGCCCACGACCCCGGACAAGAATCAAGCATTTACATACTGTAATAGCAATCTCGAGCGCAGAGATGTTACCTCGAGGTAAGGTTGCAGCGGACTGTCGAATCAGCCGCCCCCACTCTCTACTGTCTCGACCGTAGCGCACTCATTGTCAGTCATCTCGGTGCGTAATGTAACCGATCGACGATCGGGACGCTGTTCTATATAGGCTCCCCGGAAACGTTCTAATTTCCGACAAACGGCGTACAATACCACTTTTTTCCCGCCGCGCCGCGTCGCGTCGTTTCCCTTCCGCGCAACGCCTGCCGGTTTTTGTCGCTGGCTGCGGACGACCTACCTGTTATTATCGCGTGACGGTCCACCGGTGAGAACATAAAGCTGTCGGGAGACGCGAACACGAAAAATAGGGGAACACGGTGGCACGCCGGCGCGGCGGACAGTTCGAATTTTATTAACATGTCCGTAGCTATTAAAGTGGAGATTCGGTTCGCAGATTAACGTATAATGGTCCGACGGAAAATTGCTCTGTGTACTTCTATACCTCGTCGATAATCATACGAATGCAATACAGTTCCGCAGTTTATTGACGTACAGAGTCGCACGACGTACTGTGTTAGGCAAACTGGTGTCTCGATATGTAATGTGATTTCAGCGACGAATGTTCTAAGCTAGTCGGATGAGTATTTTAAATTGAGAAATGAAAAATATTCTTACATGGAAAACATTTCGTACACACCGATAAGATTTTCTGTATTACTTGATCCTGCTAGTGGTCTGGAAGTAATTCTCGTTTTCTCTAGGTAGAAGATTACTATCCCAGGAAAATACCTTTACCCGAGACTCTCGACGTTGCCTTATTTTTCTCCAGAACGCAGCTATCTTTAGTTTCCAATTTCAGCCGCAATCTTCGACGGAAAATCGAATGCACATAAATTTCATGTGTCGCCAGCAGCAGAAGGCTCGCGTTCCATGGATAGCATGGCTTTCTCTCTCTCTCTCTCTCTCTCTCTCTCTCTCTCTCTCTCTCTCTCTTTCTCTCTCTCTCTTTCTCTCTCGTTCGCTTTCGCACGGTGTCGTGCGCACACGCACTTCCGTTCACCTCGGTTTCTCCTCGTAGACGACAGAGGACGCAAATTCGATGATCGGCTGTAGTTATCGGATCCCGTTAAAGGGAAAGTAGCGTTTTCGGCGAACACAAGTTCCACGGAGAAACGTCGATTGTTCAAGATCAGGTGGATCGCACAGGATGGACGTCGCTTTTTGTTCCCCGCTGTGTAAACAGCAAACATAGCAGGGCGGATAAGATCCGGGACCTATCGTGGATGGCAGGTGTTCGCGAGTTTCGTTAGACTGTCTTTCCTGTCCTCGCTCGAGTGAAATCATTCGGCCGCCGACTGACGATACGTCGCGTCGCGTCGTTACTCCGCGTCGTCGCAAAACGTCGCTTCCGGTTGCTCTTACATCTTGGCTCGATGCGTTTCCGTCGTTGGCTGCCTTCCCAGTTGCAGCGACGTTCTCCCGACGCTCTTCCCCAGCGATTCCTTAACCCTCGGTTTTTAATTTGATCATTAAAAGCGCGATATACTTCTTTTCTAAATCATTGCGACCGAGGCTTTCGGTTTCCTCGAAGACAGTAAAAAGCTTGAAATATATTAGATAATTACTGGGGGTTAATTACCTTGCGGATTTCTAAAACAGACATATATTTCTGATACGTTTCACTTTACAATAATTTACCGCGCGACGAGACACGCAAAGTTGCTTTTTTGCTAGACAATAATTTCCTCGGAAGTGGAGAGATTACACTTCAATGACAGTTGAAGGTTCGCTTAACTTGAATATTCATACAGTGGTTTCTTCATTTTATTCATAAGCAAACACGCAAAACATTTTTAAAAAGAACGAACTCGGTTAGCTGATAGTTAAAAAAATATAATTCATGCAAATTACGAATGCTGGTAATCTCGTGTAAGAAGCGAGACCACGTCGGTCGTAGCGAGTTCGCGGAAAACGAATTTCCCCGAATGCTACGCGTCTCGGTAAGGCCGAACTGTAGTGCGCGATATGTACTATGTGTCATTATCATCGCATCAACTCGGCGATAAAGTTCCACGTACGCGGAATCCGGAAGCCGATCGACGCGTCGCGGCGCCGCGTCGCGTCGCGACTAGGAGTCAGTCGGCTCGCACCTGGCTCGATCACGGAGACGTCGTTTGCTCGAAATTGACAAAGCGGTTTCGGTTTGGAAATGGAACCGCGAGTCGGCGCGGCCGTGCGCGGCCTCGTTGCAACCTGTTGCGCGGTGGTTCGCGCGCGCTCGATTTTTCTAAATATTTCATCGGGCCGGAAAAACGTACGCGGCCTCTCGTCCTCCCCGTGGCGTGGTCTTGGCCTCCGGAGGAGTCGAGCGGACGAACGGGCAATAAACGGGTCCGTTTGGCCGGCGTGGTTCGGCGCGGCGCGGCGCGGCGCGTGCCCGTCACCGGGGATAAAACACCTGTCCCCTCCCCCAAAGTTATAAACGTTTACAGCGCAACATAAACTTTAATTAATTCCCGATTAACGCAGCGCAGAGTCGAGAGCGCGCGGACCCTCCTTTCCCTCTCCGTCGGCCCTCGAGGCGGCTTAACGAGCCGGGGACACAAATATGGCCGGGGATCAGGACCGTCCGAACGAAAAAACCGACCCGGCCTCTCTCCCCGTGCAAATTTCAGCGATCGACAAAAAACTGTCGCGCCTTTGATGCGCCTGGTCCTCCCTGCGATCAAGCTGGACGATCGGCCGCGCACCGTTCCGTCGCGGAATGCATAATTGCATCGTTAAGATACACGGTGCCCGCAGAAAAACCGGGGAAATGAGTGTTAACGATCGCGAGAGACTGGCGTTGCTTTCGGCAGGCACTCGGCGATCGAATCTTTGTCGAGGCTGCTCTTCGTCGTCGCGATCTCACCCACGCCTCTATCTGGATTCTTGCGAACGCGATACTACGCGTCCTCTCTAATTGAAGATTCATCGGAGTAATTCAGCCGGCCTTTACGCCGAGACACGCCGAACGACCGCCGCGCGCCGAGCCACCTTTTCTGCCCCGTTTATGGCTGAAGGAAAGTGAATACCGTCCCCTGGGATCGCGATCCCCTGTGACTCCCAGAAGCCTCCGCGTCGCTTACCCGAACGGTACACGATAATGGATCGGAGAACGAAGTCCAAAACCGAACTGGCATTCAGAAAAATGTCAAAATTGTCGAAATTCGTCGATTTCTATGTCTAGCTTCTCGCTGATTTAATATGCCGATTAGAATGATGTTTTCGTCGGTACGAAGAATAGCATCGGGCAAGGCGAAAATACGGTCGACTCATATTTTTAGTCGCGGATAGTTATAATTCCCGTGTTTGGGTTACCAGCACTCTCGTTCATTAAGGGAAACGTTTTACACCCACGATAAATTTACCGGAGCAACTGAAGCAGCATCGAAAAAGAGCCGCGCGTTCTCATGGGATTAGCATTTTCCAAGGCGGCGGGGGCGGGACGAAGGTAGCGGCACGGAGGCAAATTGACATAATCTAGAAACCGTGTTTGCCCGCTGAAATCTCGATTATCTAGCGGCATGGCGCTTCCAGGTAGCATCGACACGGTTTCTTCTCCTGCCACCCCCCTGCTCCCTCCGCCCTTCACCCCGGTTTATTGGCACTGCGGCGGTGTTCGAGCTGCGAGAGGGACGACGGAACGCATTGCCCCCCCGACTATGTATCTTCGGATTATAAGCTGTTGCAACCGGTATTTACGGCGAGGATACGAGCCGGTCTGATAAGGGATTGCGCAAGTTTAGCTCGGTAGCCGGGCCTCGACTAATCCAGCGGCGTATGTAAACGACCCACGTGGATGCGCGTCGACTCGCGTCTTCCTCCAAACTTTTCGACAGAAGCTACACGCAATGTAACGAAACGCCTGTTCCGATGGACAACAAATTTCTTTTGAAAAAATACCGATCTCGAAATCTCGTGAAAAATAAATGCTGACTATGCGTATGCACACAGAATCGTGAAAAATAGGATAGAATATTTTTGTTATAAAATGTGTACAAACAACGTGACTTTGTCCGATATAATATTTCCATGAAATCACAGACAAAGACAATTTGGCACATCCAGTTATTTTCCTCACTCGTTCCACCGTGCATCGTCGTTACGTCCCAGATCCGAATTTCATCGATAATTGTTTGCCACGAACATTCTTGAAAATCTTGAAAGCTTCCAGAGATTTAATAGTCTTAGTTAGCGGACGTAATAATTCTGAAAGTTCCCAGGGTCGTCGAAGCCTTTATGCTCCAGAAGTCTTGAAAGCTTCCGAAGTATTGATGTCACTCGCAGTATTCGAGGTCAGAAATTCTTGAAAATCTTGACAGCTTCGAAAGATTTAATAGTCTTAATAAATGTGGCGATTCTCGGAGCTCGAACGTTCGAGAAAACCCTTGAAAGTTCCACGATTCGAAATTGTGCTAAGACTTTCAAGATCTTTGAGTAAAAACGAAACCGATCAGAAATTTTGTTGCTTCAATTCGATCCAGCCCGAGCAATTCAATATTGACGCACGGTTGTGTTTTCACGGGGATGGAGTGGGGGGGGGGGGGGGCAGGTTGTCGGATAAACAAGCGACTCCGAGACCGGGCCCGACTTATCTCGCGATGTTTAATATTTTATTGAGTGTGCCCACTTGCAGTATCATAATTCAATATTAGCCGGGGACGTTTATGATCGCGTCGTAACATAGTCTCGGGTGCCTTGTACCCGCCGTGCCGTGCGCGTCGCGCCGAACGACCGTGTTTCAGTTACCTTAGCTTGAGTTGATCGGAAAGTGTCGCGGGAATTATTCATTCCGCATACGCTGTTTATCGGCGCATATACGCAGGTGTATGCCCCTTACTGCGATACGCGTCGCGATCGAACGGCAAGGTCCACGCATCTCTTCTTCATGCTATGCGTGGCCGTTCGTGGTAAAGCAAAGAATCTTAAATCCTAAACAAAATCTGTTTAAATTTTGAACGCTAGCTTCATTGACTAGGAATTACAAAAAAGCCATTGCGTCACCTAGAGTCTGCTTTCAGGTCGTCACTGACCATGGGGGATGATGAGGTTCTTGATACATTACTGCTATCAAGACAGAAGAAGAACTCCAAGTCTTTCTAGCTGGCACAAAATAAGAACTAAGTACATAACGAGGCGCCATAACGCTTGCCAGAAACTTTCTCTGAAAAATCGCAGACTTCCGTATTTTTAATATGCAGCTTTCCCGAACTACCTGCACCCTTCAGCGAAACACGTCCGCAGAATAAGCCCGAATCCTGCAACCTCCACCTGTAGCGTGCGATGCGACAACGCGGGCGTTGCAAAAAGGAATAGCAAGATCGGCAAATCGAGAGGAGCGAGGCAGCGGGAAAAATCGCGGGGAACGAGCCTAATCGTATTCCGGGCTCGTGGGTGGAGAATAAAGAAAGCGAGGGAACGGGGGAACGGGTTGGCGAGTCGCAAGAGCGTAACTGGTATTCTCGGTTAAGTGGGAATGGGCGATGGTTCGTTAGGCAGAACAGTTTTTCAGGGTTCGCCCGAAGGAGTTTTTCGAGGCAGCTGCAGGGCGAGAAGGAGGCCGGCGCGGCGTGAAGGGGCACCCTCTTGCACGCCGATCCTCCGAGACTTCTCTTCCTCTTGCCCTCTCGGTCTCGGTCTCGGTCTTGGTCTCGGTCTCGGTCTCGGTCTCGGTCTCGGTCTCGGTCTCGGTCTCGGTCTCGGTCCCGATCCCGGTCTTGGTCTCGGACTCGCTTTCCTGTTCCCCCGGCGCGGCGCGGCGCGGCGTCGAGAGGGTCGACATATGGACGCACACGAAGGACGCCTCCTCCGGTGCACGCGAAAAAGGCCTCGGGAGTCGTCTTCGAGATTCGCTTCCCTCGTTAAACCAACGAGAGAGACTTTGCATACCGCACACCAAGCCTTCTTTCTCCTCTTTTTCTCGGACTTCTTCCTCGCGAGCTTCACGCTGTTGGCCTCCTCCTTTTCCTCTTTGCGCAAGCCGGAATCCCGCGATTAACGAGAATCCAATCGCCAAGTTTTTCATACGCCTAGTCGAGAGACGGAATACAGAAAAGCAGGAACGAGTGCAGAAGCTAGAAAGACTATGGGGGAAAACTTTTTTTTTTTAATTATTTATTTATACCGGTCGCTTCAACATCTAGGTCATTAGCAACCACTAGATTTTATACATTTACTTACATAGTCGAAAATCTTAATATCTAGGCATAGTTATGAGTACGCTACGGGGGGATTAGTTAGCAGTTGTAATTGCTATGATGACTCGATATCTTGATTTACATTCTTAACATTATTGAGGTATTCTCTTGAATTGTTAGGGATAGCCACTATGGGGGAAAATTTGCCAAATGCGTGTCGGTCGAATCGTAGAGAAGACGGGCTGGTTGACTAATTTTCATAAATGAACTGTGGGGTCGATGCTCAATTTTGGAAATTACTTTAATTGTAAGAAATTAATTGATTCGTGTGTCAGAAATTGTCCACTGTTTTTGGTTTTATTGTGTACAGCATTTTCTACGATATTGACAACTTTTCTCTAGCTATCGATTCTAAATAATTGTCGGTGTTGACGCCTGTCTATCGGAGAACTGCCAGATTAATTTCCACAGATAAATAGGAAAATGTGTAAAGTCATTATTTACGAAGCAATATGATTAGACCGTGCGATACAACGTGGTATTACGGTGATTTTATTAAAGCCTGAGTAGCAATCATCTGTGATTAATATAAATGTTAGTCGCCGCCGTTAGCGATAGCTCGCGAAGTTCTGAAAATGGATTAAGTGCGAAGTCAATCGTATCAAATTACGTGACGCTCGATTTTAATGAATTTATGGATACACTCTATTAGTGTTTATAATATATAAATGATAAGCGGTGGTGAACTGGTTTGCTATGATTCTTAACCTGTCTGATCTATTGACAGGCCATTTAGTAATTACAGCAATTTTCATAAATCGTTGCTAATGAAGCCTGCAGTCTATAAATTATTACACACGTGACTGTTGACACGGTGGAAATATATTCATATGCACATTCTAAACTGCTGAAAGCTATTTAAAGGTGTATCAATGTCTAATTCTCATTCGTTTTTAATCACTTCTTTATCGTAAATGTCTATTAGTACTTTAGCCAACTGAATGAAACTGGATCTGCTTCGAAAATCTAGTCGAGCCGACTATATTACACTCGGCGAAGAAAAACTTGTACAAGTTCTCCCTTGGAAAAGGAGTCTCGCAGACGATGCTATACCTAATCCATACTTAATCGCGAAAAGTTAAAATTCATCGTGCTCCGTTCATTTACACATTCAACGTTCACTGCTGCGGTTCACTCGACATTAATCGATGCGAGAAAATAGTATACCAATAGATTTACATATTTTACGACGGACCGTCGCGTCGCGTCGCGTCGTTGCTACCGAACAACAGAGTTAAGTCGCTTCTAACCCTTCGCGATCTAGGCGAATAAAAGTCACACCCTTTGAGGTTAATTTTACCCCGACCCATTATACATCTATGAATACATCATTTCGAAAAAAGTGCACTTTAAAATCGTGATTCGTCGATTTTGTAATACATCTTATTACCAAATTTTAAAAAAAAATTCAGTTTTAACCCTTAGCAATCGAGTGGCGATTCGGTGTCACTAAAAATTGCTATACCATCGTTCAAAATATTGTTTACATTATTAAATTTATATGTATTTAGTAAATAACTAAATATTTATGTATCGTATGAAGTATTATATCTACAGCGGATTTTCATACAAAATAAAAATTTTGTACCTCAATTGCAACAAACCGGAATGAAATAGAAATTTATTTTCTGTCTTAACCTGCTTAATTGGTTGAAAATAATATAATAGTATTTTTCGTGTCTTAAATTACAGGCATTTTTGTCATAAATGCATAAAATAAATGGCTTCGATTGCAGTAACAATGTCAGACTTCTCCAACCGCGATCAACCACGCAAAAATTTGTAGCGAGTAACGACGAGGGTAATGCGTGTCACGGTAACGACGAAGTTTACCAGACCGTTTTTGCCCGGAATTATTACAACGAACCACCGGAGACACTCGTTAGGCGGAATCATTTCCCAAGCAGATCTTTGACACCTAACGAACCTGGCCGGGTGGACGCGGGTCGCTAACACAATCCGCGAGCGACACTATTCCGAAGAAAATAGGAAGCGAGCCACGCCGCGCGCTGTGACTCGACCGCGTCACCGATTTGCATAGGCTAATGAATATGTTAAATCAATTTCGCGAAACGAGCGAAGCCCGGGCGTAAGTGGGCAACGGTCGCGCGCTCGCGGAACGAGCCGCGGAGGCCTGTTATTATTGTAATTGCCGCGCGTGTAAAACCGCCTGTGGAAAATGAGCCTAATGTGACGTGTGCGGGCGGTTGACCAGCCTCGCGAGCAACCAGCTTTCCGATCGCTTTCAGTCATTCGCGATTGCCATCTTGCACGATCGACCTCCATTCCGATTCGAACGACAAATCCACTCCTCGGCGTCGGGCATGACTTTTGCGAAATTCTGGAATCGCTATCGTATAGGGTAGTCAAAGGACTTGATTTAGAAATCATAGTTAATCAGCACAGCTAGTAGGGTAAGTTGCCTATATCGGGAGGTTATTTTTTTATAACAAATTCTATACACGAATAGAAGAAAATTTTTTAATTTTGCATTTAGTGCATCCAAATTATTTATTGGATGGTATCACGATTTCCATGAAACTTTATATTAGTTTTTTTATCTGCCCATATTGGGATCAGGGTGTCCCTAACAGGGCGAGACAAAGCGCTCTCAATTCGGGACAATGTTTTATAATGATAAAGTCTTGAACAGATTTTTCTGGTATTTGAATGGTGTTTTATTCTCCTTTATTTGAAAATTTGCATTTTAAACTTAATTCGACAGTATGTGTATTACCTCACCATCGCAATAAGAGAATATAATTGTTGTAGTCAAAACGTAAAACTAATGGGTGAAAGCTGCGGGAGGATCTCGCTCGAGTCTATTCCCTCGGAGCGTATGAGGGTTAATTTCCTCGAAAACGTGAATTTGCATGAAAACCCGGAGGTTAACGATCGGCTCGATTCAACGTCGAGAATGTGGAACAGGCGGCGCGGCGCGGCGTTTCGACAGCGAAAGGTTGATTCGTCACGGTCGGATCGCAGGGTATCCGCGGAAAGGATCTACAGAGTGATTCAGCGGGATCGATGGAACGCGGTTTGATCCGGCAGCGATGGCCGCGCATTTATTAAATCGCCCACGGCGGGAGAGGAGAATCGTAAACGATTATTCGCCGCGGTTTTACGAGACTTTCTAAGAAAAGGTACGGCGGGGCATTAGAAACCGTCTGGCCGAGTTTACGAGCCCTTTACGAACGAGTCCGCGTTGCGAAATAAGAGATCGTTCGCCGTGGACGGCTCGTTTCCGATGGGCCTCGGTGATTGCGACGACGACGACGACGACGGCGACGACGACGACGACGACGACGACCGACGGCGCGATCTTACACGTAACGTCCGCGTCGCCTAAGCTGTCGAGGCTTTCCTTTGTCGCGTTCTTATTACCCAGACCGCACCGGTGGGAAAAACGTGAGACACGATATATCCCGGAGAGAAAAGCGCGGCGTGAAATCATTAATCGAGCCTCGAAATAGAATTTCCATCGGAGCGGAGATATCTCGGCGCGGGATAGGCGCGCAGCCGGCGGGCTGATGTACGTGTCGAAACCATTATGTCGGTCGACCGCGTCATTATATCGTCATTAAACGCCGGTGCCGTCCTGATGCGTCTTTTCGGTAACGACCCGACTCGTTCCTGGCCGAAGGGAAAACCGCTCCGTGTACGAAAGTCGCGAATCGCCGCAGTCGATTAAGGTTAATGGGAAGAATTAAGGGAAACGGAGCTCGCCGACGGATTTCGCGGGTGGCTCGGGGCGGTAAATTTATTTTAATATTCGAGCTTTCGCGTGCGCCCGCTTTGGCACCGCTACCCGCTCCGCCTGATTGATGGGAAACGGACCTCCGCGATAATTGTTTCTCTTTTTTCTTATTAAGCTTTTGAGACCTCAATCGAGGTTTATGCTCGGCTACGAATTAAAACATTAAACAAATTATGGAATAAACATTTCTGTTAAATCGATTTGTTTTCACAAGGCTTTACGAGATCCTGCGAATCGAGGGTAAATTACCGATAGGAATTATTATAATTTATAAAAAAGACGAGTAGTTGGAATTTAAAACAGTCGGGAAGTGAAAAGTATTATGAAATGTCGGTTATTTCCAACGTATCGGAACGATTAAAATAATCTTGCAATTAATGTTTACAATTTTGATTTTTCATATAAAACTGGCATGCAGCGTGTGAAATTGTTATAGAGAAATTGAGACTGCTCGCGCGCGTGCAAATAATTTTCGTAAAAATAGCTGCTCGCGAACGGACGTGACCTGCGAGGAGCAGAAGGATGATTCCGAATGATTTTACACTTGTAACTTGTAACACAGTGACCGACAGTGATCAGCAGTGGGAAAGGGCAGAGGGGGAGAGAGCGTGCGCCAACAACGAGAGCCGAGACGGAATTGTGGGACGCGTAGACGGTTGGGCGGATGCGTCGAGTAATGTACTTCCGGTTATTGAGCGGCGTCTGAAGGCTGACGGGAATTTCGGTGTTCCGCTTTGCTCGCAGCCTCCTCTCGCAGCCGGCACCTGGACCCGCTTCGGACCTCTCGACGCCGGGAAACACGTTACCCGTGTTCTGGACGCGGTCCTGATCAAACAGAGCCTTCGCCGGGGAAACATCTGTCCGTTTGATCGTGGATTTTCATTCCGTGGCGGAGGCATCGATAACGAGGACCGTTTAAACATTCGTGCCGGAGCTGATCACGCTGCAGCAACTCCATTTTGATTCCTGTTTGCTCGGGCTCCTCGACAAACAGACAACTTTTCTATAAAATTCTCCACTCGAAATTAACGTGACCGGCAACGAACGCAGCATTCGCATTATGCAAAGAACGCTGCATCAGCGCCGAGAAAGTAATAATCTTATCGTTCGCGCGGCGATTATTGCTCGCTATCGGGCCCCATTTTCAGCATAGAGCAATAACGATTCGATTTGATAATCCGGGCACTGGGTATCAGCGTATAAACGGAGCGTAAAATTCGACGTGGAGTTTAATCTCGAGAAATTAAGAATACACACGGTCGTACGGCCGCGCGGCGTTTGACGGATCCATTAAAGAGCGCCAATTAAAAAATCATCAAATTAATTGGTCCGCCGCGTAGAGACGAACAGAGAGGAGGGAGAGAGAGAGAGAGAGGGACAGAGCAGGCTGGATCGGTCGTTCTGCCCACAATGCTACAATTATAAACCATTCGAGTCGCCGAGCGTGTCGGCGGCCGATTCTGGTCCCGAGGGCCTGTGTCGTGGACGGGGCACACGTACGATATTATTAAGATAAAAATCGGCGTGCCCGGGGTGGGCCCGAGTGTCGTCGGCCCGGGCAATATCCGACCCGTTCCAGGTTCTCGTTTTCTCCGATCGCGACGCGGCGGTCCGCGCGCTTCGACTTCCTTTTTAATTGCGCGCTTGTCGCTCGATCGGCCAGCGGCGAAATAACGTTCTCGGGGCGCCTTAATGAGTGGGAATGCTAAAAACGGCCGCGGATCCTGAACCATTTGCCGGCCGAAAATTGTGGAATACCGCGACGAGAAAGAGCCGGCCTCGAAGGGCGAGGGGGAGGGGGAGGGGGGACCTCCACTCGCGTGAATCCCGCCTCGGAAAGATACGTTCGGACGCGTTAATGTTGTCCCGTTCCACCCCCTGCCCCCGCCCGTGCCCCCTTGCACGTCCCTCCCCCTAACCACAAACCGCCACGGTTACCTTTCGCAACGACATTAAAGCGGGGAAGGGAAAAAGGAAACACGGGAATACGGGTGATAAGCGTTTAAAGAAGTTCGAGAACCGCCGCGCGCTATCTACCCGAAGGATATTAACGCCACAGTGACCGCCCACACTGCCGCGGCGGGATACGATCTGCCGCAATGAATCGCGAAAGCCCGTTAGACCCGACGATTGCGCGGAAATTATAAGGATCGATCGACGGATAGCGACTTTACGACCGATGACCGAGGAATTTCTTAAATTCGCCGCTTTTCCAATTAAACGACCAAGTTCGATGGTCGGACTAGTGTCTTCGTTCGCTCGGGAATCAAGTTTCTGATACGTAATAAGTAGATTTTATGCGTCCATGATAAAAATGGTCAGGTGAAATTTCTAACAATTGCACGATTAAACGAATTAAATACTATGTACGCGTTACGCCGCAAGTTTTGTTCTAGGCGATTGTTAACAATTCCAACTCTCCACGGTCGGAGGGATGACGAATTAGAATTGGGTAGCCAGCAGAAACGAACGGAACGCCGAGACGGCAATAAAGCAACCGCGGTTTATCAAGCCGAGTGTGTTTGCTCAATAATAAAAGCCACCGGTTGCGGTGTTGTAACGCGGCAAGCCGAATTATCGGCGTGTCGTAACAATTGCTGCGGGTCGATCCGTGGAATTTTACCGTGGTGCATCTCTCTGTGTTGTTTGTGCGCGCATTCGTACTCGGATCCCCGTCTCCTTTCATCGATCTCGAATGCATTAGACACGACGATTTTCTCGCCTCCGAGCTAAACGAAATTGCTTACTCCCGAATCAACGATATCCAAAGTCTCCTCTTCGTGCTGTGGACCCGTTGGACAGTAGCGTCTGGAACCTGAGAAGGAAAAATTTGTTGTCTACGAAGCACTTGCGAATTTATTATTTGAGAATCGAACCATGAACTTTCAGTGCACGATGGCAGCACGAACGGAGCAGATCGGATCGGTAGAAGGACGCGAACGGGATCATTAGGAGACCGTCTGTTCCTTTTGTGTCGACTCCTTTATAAATCTTATGTGAAACGTTTTCCTAGAAACGAACAGCAGGAAGTGTTTTCACCCAATAAAAGTGGCTCGGATCGTAATCCATAAAATTGAGGATACATCGTTCCCGGACCAGGTTAGTTCACCGATAGAAAGCCCCTCGTTCCGTGGCTTTACGTCGTTGTAAACACGAGGCTGGCCACTCTGCGCCGGCTCCAGAGACGAGTACACATTTAATTAGAGCCGCGCCGGACCGTAAACATAATCGTAATATGATAATTATACGGCCGATCCGTGTCGCTACCGTAAACCACCGAGCGAGCATAAAACAGAGGGAACGGTCCCTGAATTCTCGTTCGCGTGAAAGATCTCTCGTTCGACGGGTTTTTCATGGCTTCTGATGGATCGGGAATCTGCGTAGGACTATCTCTCTATAAAAAAAGGAGAAGTCGTAATAAAAGTTGGTTTTAGAGACGTTTCGGCTCGAATCTATGCATACCGAGGAAGTCGGTGATCCTTTGTCGCGTTTCACATCCATTTCACCAAATAATTTCATTACACGGTGACAGAATGTTTAGTTTCTATGAAAATGTGTCTTCTGTCCTTGATGTCTCGAATTCTTTGAAAATGGAACGCATCTTGCAGTGACTAGAAACAGAGAAGAAGAGGTTCCCAAACTTATAAGGACCTAGTGCCCCTTTTTCAGAGAAAACAATTACACAGTGCTCCCCTCAGTATCCTCTTTAAATGAAATTGAATATCTGTGTGCAATAACCGGACAAGTCCAATTTTTAGTAAAATATTCTACATGTTGAAATTTTACATATTTTTATATATTTCTGATTCTTTGGTGCAAGAATTACACAATTTCCAAAATCTACACCCACCCATACCGCCCCTTGAATCATTCCACCAATTTGGGAGGCACTGCCAACTTCTCGGATTTCTTCGCCGAAACCAGACCGTCCCCGGAAGCAAGGAAAGCTCGTTAACGTAGCTCGAAATATGTCCACCGAAAAGCGGAGAGGGATCCAGCGATCGGGCGCGCGCGCGTCTCGATCGCGAATCGACGCGACGGTCGTTCGTCAACCGGTCGCGCGGGAATCGTTCTTGCCGTTTTTCTCGCCGCGGTCGCGGGGCTCGCGTCGTTTTTAGTAACGAGCAATCGACCTTTACATCCGCGCTGATATACGGCCACTTTCCTCCGGTTGACAGTTACGGTGGTCGGTACAGCGGCCGCGACCAGAAGCGCTCCTCTCTTTCTCCTCGTTTACGCTTTTTCCGCCCCGAGCGGAACGCGCGCTCGCTCGCTCGGCCCGCGCGGCTATTTCACCTGCGGTGATTCACGCGCGCGATTAAGAAACCTGGAATCGGCGAAAGATCGGGGCACGGCCGATCGATCGCAGCTCGTTGTTTCTAGCGCGGTTCTTCATCCTCGCGCTGACTTATTGCCAGCTTCGAATCCGCTCGCGGTCTCTTCCAATTTGTACCTACTCTGATATTTGGAATTTCCAGTATCGCAATATATTTCACAAAACCTTCCTCGCATGTTACAGTTGGACTTCTGTTCGATTCCGGGTTTGGAAATCGAGTACAACAGTTTATAATAAAATCGAGAAGAGTTTTATTTAAGTATGTACACGATGGCGAGTTAAGATACAGCGACGTAACGTTCTGCACTGAAGTATGCAAGAAGAAGCTCTAAATCTATTTCGACGGGCTGCTATATATGTATATGTAGTTATGAGTGGAAAATGTGGAAGGGAGTAGAAAAGGTTTGTTGTAGAAAGGATGACGTGGAAGGGACAAAATCTAACGGTCTGTTTGGTATTGATGATTCAAGTGTTTTGGCTGACGTGTTTATGATTATCGTGATACGTTGGCTTTTAACTAGGGCCTAGGGTAATAACTAGACTGCGGATTTTTATGCATTTTTGAAGAAATTGTAAGAAACAGCAAAAGATTCGAAAAATTTCAGAATATTTTAATGTTTGTTGACTCCTGCTTGCCGCGAACGCTACAGAACATTTTTAATTTGCATACAAATCAGCAGTCTAATAATAACAGTGTTGAACTGTACGATACGACGCCGGGCCGTGAAAGCCTCGAATCTCCGTACGTAAATATTTTGATTTAGATTGTGTTCGGTTGCTCTTTTGCGGAGCAGTCTCGCTCGGCTCGGTTCCCCAGGTGCTGCGCGCGCTCAAAGGACCGTCGACGCGGAATTATCAACTGATTGAAATCTTTTTGGCACGGGTAGTAAATTGCGGCAATCCGAACGGCGGCGGTATCTACCCCCGTCCCAGGATCGCCGGCGGTTCGAGGTTCCGTTATCGAAATAAACGCGGACGATTGGCCGCGAGCGGAGCGGAGAGCGAGCCGGGTCGTTAGGAGGAAATGCTTTTTAAAAAAGGGAGTGTCGGCACGGGCGGAGAAAGAGAGAGAGAGAGAGAGAGAGAGAGAGAGAAAGAGAGAGAGAAAGAAAGAGAGAAGGAGAGGGTGTCGGGGCTGTCCGCTTTCTCGCTTACCTCCTGTCCTTACGTCTGTCACTGGAGGCACGCAACACACTCTCTTGCATGCCACGCTGTTATTACCGACCACCGACCACGCCGGCCGCCCGCTCGCGAGAGATCGCGAGCAAACACCGGCCAACCGAGAGAGAGAAAGAGGCGGAGAATGCCGGCAAGAAAGCCGCAGACCAGGTAAACACCGCGGGACTAACAGGTGCACGGCCGCGGACATTAATTCAATTTCACGTGCCCGCGATCCACCGATTTGCTGTGAAATACCGCCGCTCCTAATACGCGTCGTTATGCGTCCACTTGCGCGACGATTCTATCCCCCCCCCCTCCCTCCCCCGGCACCGTAAGCTTCTCACTTGAAAGGATAAAATATTTCCTTGCTTTCATCGGTACGAGAACTTTCTGTTCCATAATTTCTCCATAAATTTTCATTCTGTGGACGGTCCAGGGAAAAATCTGCAATTAATCCTTCAGCGACGACCGTATTGATTATGAAATATGTTTCATTTAATCGAGAATCGTGAAAAAGAATTTTCAATACAGGCCCACATAAAAATGTAAAATACAATTTTTAGTATATTTTCTGTAATTCCGATCTATTGGAATTCTTCCAAAATTTATCGTGCAGTGGTTCGCTATTAAAAAATCGCCCTTTGATAAATGTCCGAACATTAATGTGATTCACTGTACGCGTTTATCGTTATGGAAGGTGACGCGTAGGAAACGGAAACGTTCGCGAAATTCTCACGAAGGTCAGAGCGAGGCGCGTTCTCAATTACCGCGACGAAACCGGAAACAGTGGTGGGCCTGTTGTACGGCGACGGTCCATTCATTCGTGTCGTCGTCGACGACTCGGACGAGAATCCCTCTGGCCGGTTTGTTCCTTCCTTTGACGGTCTCCTCTCTCGCCTCTCGAACTCGACCGCTCAATTACCGCCTTTATTATTAGCGTGCTACTCCAGTCGACGCTCATTACGCGCCGCTCTTCAGCTGATAACGAAACGCATGGGCGAACAGTAACGACCGTTTATCTTGACACTTGCGTCCCGATCGACTCGATCGCCGGGGATACATTGACTTCTCCCTCGAACCAGACACTGAAAGCGCCGCGGCGCGAGCTAAGTGATTTTTAATTGTTACGTCGTCGACTCTGGCGCAGCTGTTCTCGCCGGATCGTTTGTTAACACTGAAATTACCGAGCAGACGATCTAACCGGTAATTTTCTTCGAAAATGATAAGAGCGTGCCTCTCCCAAATCTAATCGATATAATTTCATCATGTTTATCGGACTTGCAGAAATTTAGCAGAACTGGTTTCATTCGTTGATTTCTTGCTAACCGAGCCATTCGCGAACATGGACACACTAAATGAAGCATTATTAATTATTTAACTCTCGCTATGACAGCTTTATGCTACTTAATATAGGCGGAAGACAATTCTCAGCTTAAAGAGAGTCATCTCGCAATGTTACTTTCATGTAATCTGTGTTACCCCAGGTATTATACAATAACAATTTGCACAGAATTCAGAAGAAGCTAGAATTTAATTGTTCGAAGCTCCGTTGAACGTCGAAATTAACGAACGCGAACGCATGTCTGTTGCCAGACGAGCATCGCAATTTTCACGAGCGGCGCATGAGATTTTCATAGGAAAAGCGCAAACTCTTTCCCGCGAAATCATGTTGGGTTTCGTAACGCGACAGGTGAAAGCTCCTCGCGCTGCAAGAAATCGTTCCGTCTCTCCTCTCCCCCCCCCCCCCCTCCTCCCCGAAAAAAGCGTACCCACATCAGAAGTTTTAGCGTGGTTGATCCCACATGGGACCGGTGGCACAGTGACACAAGCGGCGCGGCGTTCCGAGTTTTCCCCGTGCTCGTACGTGCCTTGGCAGACACCGGTAAGAATTTGCATCGCGAAGGTTCGCCCGACCTCGTTAAATATGGATGCATTTTACGTATATGGATCCATATTCCGAGAAAGGGGAGCGCGATCAAGGGAGCACGTGACACGGGTGTGGCAACCGGTGAATATCCCGGACGTGGACGAAACCGAGTGACAGCCAGCGAACCGCATGTCACGGACTCTCCAGCTCGCCTTATCGCGGCTCCGTATCAGATCCACCCTCGCCAAGGGTTTCCCTGGCTTCGTCGTTCCCGGAAAACGTCCGAGTTTGCCCCAGTTTGCTCCGCTCTCAGCCCACCCGGCCCGATAGAAACGCTCTTCGACAGACTAATTGGCTTCTCGATAGTTTGCGCCGGTCTAATAACGCGGTAAACAAATTCTCAATGCAGAATATTCTACGCGCAGTTAACCCTTATCGGTCATTCCGCTATCAGCCAGAATTCTAGCTTGGCTGTGTCAAAAGTTCGTTTCGATTAATATCCCCAATTTTACGCAATGAGGTTAGTTAGGGGAAAGCGCGCACACTACGAAAAGAACGTTTCGGACGAAATTAATGTTAACAGTTCCTGAATCGAATTATTTAACAGCAATGGCAATTTTTATCATGACCTAAACAGAACCTAATCCAATTATTTCTTTCGGGATTGTCTTACAAAAGAGATTTTCAAGTTATTTTTTTTAAATCATACTAATTGTGTTTTCAATCGCTCGTGATTTATTAACTTTCTATATAAAACCATCGTGGCTCATATAGGATGGATAAAATGCAACGGGTGATTAATATTTCACGATACCAATGAAATTGATATGTGCAGATAGCGATGGGCGTGATACAAGTTTTTCTCATGATCTTCAAACAATTCGATACTTAAGTACTTGTGTGGGTGTTTCGATATGTATAAAAAAATAAGGAACTTGTAATCGATCTGTGTGACCAGTACGTGCCGAAATGATATCAAGTAGTATTGGTATCACGGCAACGTCGAATGTATCGATACTTTCGAGCCGGTTTCAAACCTTCATGTACTCAAAAAATTGGAATCGATACCTAAATGATACCTTCTTAAATGTCTCCGTCCTTTATAAATACATCTTGCATGAAATTGGTATCGATACATTCGCAATTTACGTCTTCACCGTTTTGAACGTACCAGCATAATATTTTCATTCTATCTTCCTTTCTCATGCTTGATATTAGTAAGCATAATATATATATAGGATGTACGTTACATACATATGTATATACTTGTCATTCAGTCGACTCGACACCACAGGATTGTGATAGTATCGATTACAAACCCATCCAAGCTGTACTTATAAAGGATCGATGCTTCTGAGCAACTATCATTAGGGATCGATACTTTTTGATACCCAGAAAATTATACATGCTTGTGATACCATGATTCTTTGTCACAAGGAATCGATACCGTTTGAACATGCTCAATGCCCATCGCTATGTATGTGCAGTATTATGTCGGGACTTTGCTCGGTAAATACAGCTGGTTTGTTCCGAAGTATTAATAGAATAATATAGGTTCTTGATTTAGCCTAAAATAAATACCGAATGAAAATTGGTATTTTGTCTATCTTTTTATTATCAATCATAAGACTGACTGCAGTTGTGTAGTCTTCCAACTGATGGTGGCATGTCGGACACACGAATCCAGATGGACAAAACGTTTCCCGGGTGACAATTTCCCGTCCCGAAAAGTGGTGTTTTCATGGTCCGCCGGATTTTGGGACGCTTTTGGCGTTTCCCCCGTTCGATCATGTGCTCGCCGTATGCGTGCGCTGGTATGCGTCACGCGACGCCTGTGTGAATGCGTTAACATATGTGGACAGAGTGGTCGCTATCAAGGCTTCGTTCGTCCGGTTCGTCTCTCTCCGGCTTTCTCTCTCTTTCTCCCGGTCCCTGTCAGACAGTGGTTCTCACGAATAATAATAATCTGATCCTATTCAATCGACGAACCATCAAAATTTCAACATTTACGAACACCGTAACAGAGAGTGCATCAACCCTCAGCCTCCCATAATCACAATGTAAATTCTACCTTGGTGTCGAACAGTAGAATATCGGTACAGTGGTACTCTACTTATCGATGATTCAGATAACTAAGAGTTCGCTAACTCCCTTCTCTCTGCTGTCGTTTTTTGGTTAGTATAATATATACTCGGCCATTTGAATACAGTTTGGATAAGCGATATACGTCACTGTCAGGTCGCATATTACCTCGGCTATGAATTTGTTAGATCGGTGTATACGATAAATCCCAAATTACAGTCTTCCGTTTGAGAACTACTGTGTCCACGCATTAACAAATCCGCGTCACTTAGAGAGTCAAAACACCGCTCTAGAACTCAACGAGTCACCGTCGAATAGAAATTTCATTTGTAAAATGGCTACTAAAGAACAGGCCGTAAAGCATTTTCGAAAAATGCTGCGCTAGAAAGCTCGTATTTCAATCGTTCCGATCGGTAGGATTTTTTTAATGGAATAATTGGAAGCGCGGGAACCGTTACTCGGTTTTATTGCGCTGGCTCGGCCTCTCCATCGGAGACGAGCGAACTATCAAAGAACATCATCTCGTCTACCAGAATGGCCAAACAAGTGTCCCCGTTCTCCTCGTTCTCTATCGCGAGCGAGCCCCTTTTAACGACTCCGAAGACTCTCGCTCGGTCGCTCGGTCGGTCGGTCGGTCGCTCGCTCGCTCGCGAGGCACCGCTCGTGAGCCCTCAATTATTTTTCGCTAACGAACAGTATATAATAGCGGCTGGGCTGGGTGTCACTGTCCACGCTTAATGCGATCGCCGTTCACGATAAGATGCCTGCCTCTTGGCAATCGTTAGCAGTCCGCTTGTCTCGTACGCACGCGCCCCACCGCGCGCTGGCTCGCTCGCTCGCTCACTCGCACGTTCGGTTCGCGCTCTCGCGCTCGCGCTCGCGCGCACACGCGTGCGATAAAAGTTCGCGGCCCCTCTCGTTAAAGCCACCTCGACGCGAACGATCGTCGCCGATCTTCGCCCACCAGCCGATACACGCGCAATTTGCATTGTAAATCCGCCGTCAGGTGTCGATCCAACTGCTCCCTTACAGTCTGAAACGTAAAATCATTTTTCTCGAGGAGACACGAACCCGCGCCGACGATTAAAACGATAGCGAACGAGGCGCACCGTTCGCTTCTAAACTAACGCAACACGAAAACACTAAAACCTTCTTTTGCTCCATTTCGGAGCGGAACGACGTGATAATTCTAACGCGATTCCGAACAACAGATATGTAGTATCTAGCGAAACGTGTTCGTCTTAGAAACTACCGTAGGATACTGTAGTACGTTTCCATTGAAAATTCAAGTTTTAACATGTTACGGAAAACTTCCCAAGTTTGTCATTATAGGGGCCACCCGGATCCACTAAGGTGTTAACAGTAACAAATCCAACAGGCTCCAATTGATTTGAAGCGTTTCATTTCGCTGAGAAGAACGAGTTTCTGAACATGGGCATTCACCTCGAAACGCGAAGTTGTGGTCGGAGATGAAGAGCGCGCGCGCGCGCGCGAGCACGTAGGGGTGCTGCGAAAGACTCTCAGTGACCGCGGAAATTCCCAGCCGCAGGAATCTCCGCAGCGGGGACGCGCAAAATCATCAATAACGTCCTCATTACCGAGATCGGCTTTCCGTCGATTAAGAAAAAATAGAGGCCGTGAAGGACGATGGGGAAGGCAGCACGCGATAGAACAAGGGGCGACCGTCCCGAGGGGGAGGGCCGGGGGATCGTGGTCGTCTTATCCCGAGGGAGACGAGGGCAACACGGGAAACCAATTAGCCGAGGAACGCCGCCACCGTGCCACTAGATATGAGTCCGAGGCTTCGTACCGTATTCGCTGCCGGTTTGACCGCGTTGTTACCGGCGGACCTGGCTCCCGTTATCGTTACCTGCGAACCCCGTAGACACAGCGTAAACCTGGCTCGATCGACGTCGCTTAAAATCCTCTTCCTTCTGCCAGCCTCGAGATTACCGGCTTTATATGTCCCCTTCTTCTTCTTCTTCTTCTTCTTCGTCGTATTCTTGTTCTTGTTCTTCTTCTTCTTCTCCACCTTCTTCCTCCACGAAGACTCTACGTTTCTCACGGCGCAGTGGATGAAGCATTTCGACTCATCGAGTAATAGCAATTGTTATCTACGCTGCCATTCAACCCATTTATTTGCTACTTATCTCTCTAACTCTACAGTTCTCCGATTTCCTGCGGAAAGACTTTAGAACTCCAAATTAATCGTACTAGGAGCGGTGAGGTTCGCTAGAACTGTGTTTGCTACAGTTCTGTTATGACCTGCTCTGGTCATTCTTCAATAATTATACAACGAAAGAATTGTGTGCAACCATCGAAGCCATTTCCAGGATGTCTTTAGCACTCCAAATGAATCAAGATCGGAAGGTGCAATGTTTGCTGGTTTCGAAAACACCTTTCGTTAGTCGTTCACTTCATTCGACAGGGAACCGTTTAAACGTTTTATTAATCCCATGAATCTGAATCGCCTCGATCATCGATTAAGCGATATTTGTACGCTGTCGTATGGAAGATTAAAGAGTTTTCGACACCGGGCGGGAGTCGTCGGTCGGGTGATTATTGGAATTTCGTAAAAATAGCTGTCGGACCGTGATTCAGTGTACCCGGCGCGGCGCGGCGGTCTCCGCTGGCCGATTCCGACCGCCGCGCCGCAGGAACCGACAACCGACCCGGCGCGGCTCGGCGCGGCGCGCCGGGGTACGATCGGCGCATTGTAAATCGAGGAATTCGATTTCGAAATCGTCGACGTAGGATCCCGGTTTTTCGTCGCGGTTTTTGAGCGGAGCTCGAATCATTTGGAAGTCTAATTTATACGGCGGCCAAATTAAAACGAACACGTCGCGCCGGGGAACGCGTCTGCAAATCTCCGTCGAGGCCCGACGACGGCTCGAGGAGGACAGAAGATCCAGGGTCCTCGAGGAAAAGGGAGTGAGGCATATTGTGATTAGGCAGGAATGTTGATTACATCCATCAGCTGGTCGAGTGTTGGCCCACCCTTTCTCGCTGAACCTTCTTGAAGCGTCCGCTTGACCCAGAGCCTCGAGTCCTCTTCAGCTTTCTCTCTCTTTCTCGTCGAGGTCCTGCTCGAGTGGATCGTACAAACTCCCGCGCGATTAAGTTCCATGAAAATTGAATTCTCTCGACAACGCTGGCAAAGTCTCTCGTATCCGTCAACGAGCTTGGAAGACCAGTCCGCGTTCAACTGAGCTATCGACGACTGTCGATCGGTAAATGCTCTGGCATTCGTCATTCTCGCTTCTTCGTCGCTTGCTGACGCTATTCTCGACGATAAGGAAACGAACGCTCTAGACTAGACCAACGTCAGCGGGGATTAGCCTGGCTCCGAGACAGCGTCGCCGGATCAGGGGAATTGAGTCGAATCGAGGGGAATACAGTTACCCTCTCTGTACCAGTACCGGATGGGGGAATAGCGTCGTGGAAGGGGAAGGGTAGAGTTGGAGACAAGTCCTAATCTGGCGACACTGCGCCGCACCGGAGAAATAGATGTCACCAAAATACATTTTTGTGGACAGCATTCACAGAACGGAGAGTACTTGTTGTTCACGTTTGATGTAGGACGAAATAGGCGTCTTTCTTTTTCTTTTTTCTCAGACACAGTTTTATGAATCCTTAAAAAACAAACCTGATGATTTACTAAAAAAAAGTTCATTTTTCTGAGAAGAATTAAAATGGTTGTAACATGAAACAATTCCAGATCTGTCCTTTATTTTCCCCAAATATGGTCGCCGTACCCACGGCTAGCAGCAGACTCGGCAAATTAAGATAGCCCTCCGTCGTCGTTGCCTAAAATCAGTTCTTTCTCCGGAGCAGCGTCGCTCCCGGGAGCAAAAAGTGTTCGGCCGAGACCGCTCCAGATGTATCGCGCGAACAAAGCGGTCTATAACTCAACCGGTAGAGTTGCTAATGGTTGTCAGAGAGCGGCACCGCATTAAATCCCCAAAGTCGGAGAGCAAATCCTCCAACCCCCAAGAATCCGGCCACGGTGTTCGCGGCAGCGACGTGTCTAGAATTCCATTACCAAGGAAATGTAAATATAATTGTGCCGTGCTGACATAACGGTAAGATAGTCGTTCGCGCGGAGGCGCTGCCTCCGCAATAAATCGTAATTTATGATCGTGGCAAGGCAGGCCGGTATCGTCGAGAAATTCAAGACTGCGCCGGACAGGGAACCCGGTGCCCGGTGACTGCTCTTCAGCCTCGGCGGAGGATCACGGCGCGTCGCGGCTCGGCGCGGCTCGGCGCGGCGCAGCGTTGCCCTCGACCCTCGCTATCGGTGCCTGTGCCCGCCTCCTCTTCGACGATCCGAGAAACAGCCCGGAGAAGCCGCGGTCGATCGCGCCTCTCCTCCTCGATGGCCATACTTATGCTTTCTCGCTTCCATAATCTCGCTGGCCGCTCTCCTCTTTCTCGTCCACTCGCGCGACGCCTCTACGTTTCCCTCTCTTTCGGTCCAGCACCATTCTTCCCGCGCAACGCTCTCCTGCTCGCTCCTCCGTGATCTCTCTCTCTCTCCCTCTCTCTCTCTCTCTCTCTCCCTCTCTCTCTCTCTCTCTCTCTCTCTCTCTCTCTCTCTCTCTCTCTCTCTCTCTCTCTCGGTTTCTCGCCTCCGTTGCTCTTCGGGATCGTTCATCGATGTCCCGCCGGTTTTCTCCGAGCACCAATAAATTAATTGTGGAGATTTACGTATCTCGCCCGTAAACCAGTCAGCGAGACTAATGCCCGGCCGCTAATTACATAATTATACGGCATTATGTTACGACGACCAATTAATACGTGGGTACAATGACTCGGAGGCGCGCTTGCTTGCTCGCCTGCTTACTGCTTATTCGCTCGCGCGTTAAGTCATCGGCTCGCGATCGCCGCGCGATACACACCGGCGCGCGGCGCGGCGCGGCACGGTACGGCACGGCGCGGAGCAGCGCATCGCATCGCGGCGCCACTTCGCCACCAGGATTGTAATTTATCGTCGTTGACGCCGCGCTCGGCCGACTATCATTCGTCTTCCTCCCGGGTCCCGCGATCGGACACCAGACACCGGACGACTTTCGAACCTTGAACTTTCCGTGCAACCGACGAACCATGCGTTTCGCGCCTCCGGACGTACTTTCTCTCGTTCAGACCAGCCCCGGTGATTTACACCCGTTTCACACTCGTGCGTCCTGCGGCAGCTAATTGAAAAAGAAACGCGGCAATAAGCTAATCGAGCCTTCCACTCGCAGAGTCCCGAGAACCAGAAGTGATTACGAAGAGAGAATTCTGAGACGTTCAAACGATTATCGGAATTAGTCTGCTGACGCGTCTTTGTTTAGCTTTTTATTCCTTAGCGTTGCAATTAATAAACGATTATAATTAAGATCAAATATTTTCTAAAAATCGTTTTATTTCTTCATTAACACTCGAATGCCGGATGATTTTGATGATTGTGCAGATAGAAATCTTCTATGCCATTTGGACAATCGTTCATAAACCGTTATGAACATATTTTTAATCGCATTTTATCTAGATCGGTTTTCTTATTGTGCTCATTGCACAACTTTTGGTTGAAATTCTCCATCAGGAGATGACCAGCTAGGCAATGTCTTCAAAATACTGGGTCAAAATGGACCCAGGTTCCGTCATCCAAGTGTTAATAATCATTCGCATTGAACATACCCTGTTGCACTAAAGCATAAGCTATCAGTCCAGAAAGAGTTGATTCTCCGCGAGAGAAACAATGAGCGTATTCTCGCTCGACAATCAGTCCGCCTGAACGAACCTTGAAGAACGTCCCAGAATTCCCTTTCGCCGGGTATTGTCAGCTAGGTGTCGCCCTAATTTCGTCACCGATCACGTTTCTGTGAAATCCATGGACCGACATCGGTCCCCGCGTTTGGTTCGTCGGTTTTCCAGTTACGATCCGGTGTTTTTCCTCGGTGGACAGGGATGAACGAAACGCGGTGGAGTACGGATGGCAGTATAGCTAGCAGGGGTGGAATATGAGATGCGGGCAACTGATTTATTTAAGGGGCAGACCAGACATCCGGTTTGTCGAATTACGCTTTAAGAGCGCCTGTAGACGGACCGTGGCAGCGGAGGCTGCGACGAGGAGACGAGAGCGAGAGGAGAGGAGAGGAGAGCGAGAGAGGCAACGAGGTGGAACGAGAGCGCGTAGCCCGTCGACCCGTTAACCGTTTATCATTGCATCGACACAAGTCACGCAGTGGACCCTTGCTGTCCATTTAAAAAACGAAAAAGAGACGGGGCTTTAGTAGGAAGTGACGTCACCGGCGTCGATCCGCCGTGACCGGTGTCCTCGCGGCGCGGAATCTGGATCGAGACTCCGTCTCCCCTCCTCTTCACTCTCTAACGTCGTTGTCACTCGTTCAATCGAACGAAAATGTGGGATGAAACGCACGATAGTCGCACCGGAGCGGCGGATCGTTCGTTCCCAACATTCCAACTGCCTAATGTTAGGAATACTCAGTCTAAACTAACCTACTTGTATTATCCAGTTTCACAATCACAGTAGAACCTCGTTCGTTGCATGAAACTTCACCGAAAATGCGTGCAAAAATCGAGGTTGTTCCAAAAACTAATTTATAAACATTGGAATTAAGGATAATCTCGGTTCCGTTATTCGAGGATTCATTAGGTTCCGTGGAAGGTAATAATCTGATCGAATACTTCGAATGATCTTACGGTGCCGAGTTTTACTACACCAGGAACGCCATAAATGCATGAAATCCACAGTCTGATAATTACAGAAATCGTAAAATTATTAGTAAAATTTAGTATTACCGACTAAATCGTCCTATTTGCACTGCCGTTTTAATAAACGGTAGCTCGTAAAACTAATAAAAAACGCGAATAAATGTTGTTCTTTATCGAATTATTTTATGGCATAATTCATTAGTTTCTTGAAGAACCAGAACGATAGGAACAGGTTTTTACGTGCTCGCGCGCGCGCCCGCGCGAGTGATCATTGGTTATGGTTATGGTTGACGGTGTGGCCGATCGTCAGTATAAATCCGTTCACGTTTGGGTGACATAAGAACGTGTAATCGATTCATCCGCACGCTCGGTGTCTTCCACGCAATTACTCGATTCAAACGATTGCGGCCAACAAGATGATCTTCACCTCGAAGGTGACAATGACAACCAGCGCCCTTTGTTTCGTACTTGGTGCTAGTAGGAAGCAATCCAGCGACAACCGATGCATTATTAATGTCCCCCCTTCGCTTGTTACCGCTCTTGTACTCGCTCACTCGACGTATATCCTCTGCGTGTCCCGGACAAGTGATTGCCGAGCCGTCTAATGAAAATTAAGACGTTCGGGATAGGAATTATTTCAAGTTAATTAAACAACGCGCGCGCGCGCAGCTGAATCATTTAACTCGTAGGAAATCGAATTCCACCGCCTTGGAATCGAACAATTCAGTACACTTACTCGTTTTACAATACTATCGATTTAAACCAGTTATGCTTTATTTATAGCGTTGTATATTGAAGAAATATGTTTCACAACGCAGACTGATCGACACAGAGATCAATCATTTTATAGCATGTAAAAATAGTAAATTGATGAACGTGTACCCTGAGGAACGTTCGAGGGTTTAACAACAATCTTCGAAAAAACTGGGGGATCGTGGACGCCATTTATCCGTAACAGTGGTAACGAATGTGTGAAGGGGGTCTGTAGAATTCAAAAGAAAAATTCTTCGTTTCGCTGTGGCTCGTTCGAGGCTTGTTGACGCTCTTCCGGTAGGTGAAGCGATAAATTAAATATGATAGTTTCTGCAATTGAATTCCAGCCAGCCGGAACACTCACTTAGGCGCAAAATCTCGATATCGATCGCGGCTCGAGGTCATAGGATAAGAATCCCGTAGCTGGTATCACGAAGCGAAATGTCTGGATATATCACGTCTGCCGGAGCAACAATGAGTGACAGCTACTCCCACATGCTGTCATAGGCGTCATCTTCGCGATAATATACCGACTCGCTCCCTCTCTCGATTGCCTGCTCTCGTATCTGGTTAAAATCGTTACACGGTCAAATCTATAGGACCTTCCTGCACGGAGACGCATAACGAGGACGTGGAACGTCGACGAGGAGACCGGTCGAGACTTCCCGACCCGGCCAGCCGTTCGTCCGGCTCTCTTTCTCTCTCTCTTTCTCTCTCTCTCTCTCTCTCTCTCTCTCTCTCTTTCTTTCTTTCTCTTTCTCTCCTCTCTCTTTCTCTCGTCGCGACCACTGTTATTCACCTTGGAGATGCGGCGACGAACATTGAAATTCCGCGCGGCGCGGACATTTTCTGTCGAATGGAGATATCTGATTTAAACAGCTTCACTTCGGCCACGAGAATTCGCGATCTTTTCTAGCGTAGCAACGACTTCTGTTTTTCAGCTAATTTTTATCGTCCCGGCAGTTCCCCACATCGATCTCGTACACTCGAACGATGCAAGACAAATAGAAATGCTTCGAGCCTCGCGCAATCGGGATTCGATTTATCGTGTTAATCCTAGGATTCTTCGCTCTTTATTTCTTCGTGTTTTTGCGTTTCTGCGTTTAGCCTTTTCCTTACATGGAATCTTGTTCTTCCTCCAAGAAATTCGTTTTTGGATTCTTCGGAAACGAAACGTTAAATGCATTACTATTGAAACATTTATCTTGCATTAGTAATGAAGCTTACTCGAAACAAAATTGAACAGCAGCAAATGTTTCGAAAAATTTCATGACAATCAACTATTTTCAAAATCGAAAGACGAATGAAGAGTGATCTCACGGACGGTCTATAGTACATGAGCGTTAAATGACAGTCCCGAGAGAAATTGTTACGTTACCGAAAGTAATTTCTCGGATGAAAATTGATTAAGAAATCTCGGCAACGGAACGAAAAGTTGGCTTTCAAAAATGACGAAATACCCACCGGTAATGCGTTAATAATTACAAAAAGGGTCGGCGCGGATGGTGCGTTCCGGTGCGCGCGGCGTTGTCCATTCGAGTTCGGCTCGCAAAATCGTTTACGGATCGGGTGCGAAAGACGGGGAGCCCGGGCGGGGAACAATTAGGCCCCTTCCCGAAACCGGGCGGGCCCGATTCAACATCGTCGATTCCTCGCACGGGTCCGCGCGCGGCGCTTTGCTCGCCGTTTTTTTCCCGTAGCGGGCCGGGATCCGTGATTATCACACGGCCTACACCCGCGGAATAACCGAGCGCGAATAATTCCGGGCCGTGTCGATTTGTAGGACGCGCGCGTCGCCGAATCATTTATGCCGCGAGCATTTTCGAGGAGTGGTACGTGTGCTCCGCCTTTAATCGAGATCGAAATCGGTCGGCCGCGCAGCGCCGCGCTGGCTCGTCAATGGTATTCCGTGGACGCGCAACGGGACCGTATATAATGTATAGTATACAGTCTTCGATATCAGTATTAATCTTCCGTGTACAATTCCGTGAATTCTAAAAAATGGTAAAACATATATAGGCACATCCGCCATTGTGATTCTGTTTTTGTACTTTCTGTCCCAAAAATATGAAACAAATCGTATTACTTATGGAATTACCTAATCTTTTGGATAGTGTGAAGTACGCAACCAGTCGAGCAACGAGTTGTCCAGGTCTGGAAAAGAATTTATCCACTTTTTGCGGTCATCATCTTCGATTTTGTTCTAATTGAAATATGTTGTAGAATATATGAAATTAGGGGTGGTTTAAGTCATCATTTTGCCGATTTCGAATTTTTTAAAGAAATTACAGGCTTTCAAAGTTTGCGATTTTTTCCCATTTTGGCGAAAATAGGCATCACTTACGAATTTTTATCTCAGGAACTGTTTGTCCGATTGAGCTATACTTTTTTTTTGTTTTATTCGGCAAGGATTGGGCTATTATAAAATAATTTAACTTTATAAAATGATGACTTAAACCCCACCTAATTTTACATGGACTACAATATATTTCAATTAGAACAAAATCGAAGATGGTGACCGCTAAAAGTGATCGATTCGGCATGAAATGACCCCCCTACAATTTTTATAAAATCACACTGCACCAAACGTACACTACGATCCCGACGCGAGCCTTTCACGCGGTCCCCAGCGAAATCGAAAGTGTTATGAACTAGCGAACGCGTTTTGTAATCATTGCTGTTCTTCTTCTTGTTACAGAGGCCACCCTCCTCGTCGCTCTCGTACCCCGGCGCAGGTGGTAACGATGATGCACGCAGTCCTGGCAGCGGGGGCACACCTGGACCCCTCAGCCAACAAGCACCCACCAGCCTGGACTCCTCGGATCCTGGTAAGTCCGCATTTTTATCATGCAAACTGGGAGAAAGTAGATTTCACTGGTGCTCGTAAACTTCTGCTGTTTCATTGAATTTGGCAGACGATAACCACCAATTCTGTCCATAAAGTGGTTACTTTACACTCGAGGTAATATGGAAATTCAAAGTACAGTCTGTCCTGCAAAAGTGTGATGATATCTCTATGAATATTAACACATTATATGCAGGCTACTTTGGACGACTTCAATGGAATAACTTTTATTTCTCTTTTATTTGCAAGCTACTTTCTCCTACAATTATTATAGTACGTACAGTGACTCCCACTAATATTCGGACACTCTTAAAAAGACGATAACTTTTTTACTATTCGACTTGGATTTTTTTGAGAAGTTAAAACAATCGGTTTTGTTACGTAACGTGAATTGGTCGGAATTGCAGAGAAAATACTAAAAGTTATGTTTTACAACTGTTTTATATGGGCACATATTGAAAATGGAGAAAACACGTTTCGTAGATCTGTATGAATTAAACATATTCTGAAAATTTCATTAAAATCGGTCAACGTTGCAATGAGCTACAAACGTTTAAAGATGGTAGAAATTGCAATTTTTCACGATTTTCGGCCTCTAACTGCAATAAATCTAAGGATTCATATATCTTTCAATACCTGTCGCTTTTTCCCACATCAACCGATTTCGATGATAAGTTTACAATGCATACAATTGACACAGATCTACGAAACATATTTTTTAAATTTTCAATATAGACCCACTGCAATATCAAAAAAGTTATCGTTTTTTTAAGAGCGTCCGAATATTAATGGGAGTCACTATATATCGAGAGAAGATTCGTAGATCATACTTTGATCTCATTTGCGTGCAATTCCGTCTGAAGTAATCGAGATAATCGTCGACCTTTTTTTCGAATAATTATCCTGTGATCAACATGTTTTCAACAAGTTTTCGAGATATGTAGACTGTCCTATTGTATATTCCCCGCGTGACAATTCCATTTCGATTGAAAAGGGGGCGCTGCTTTGTCATTCGCTATTACTCCATTTCCGAATTTCAATCTCCATTAATCCGCTGAAAATCATAGTTCAATCGCATCTTCTATCTCGCGAGAATCAACACCTAGTTATTAAACTGCGAATGCGAAAACATCGATTTTTATGGAGCAATTCATGCAATCGGAAATCGAACAAAACTGGCTTTTATCGAACGTACACTCTCCGCTGGCGTTAAAATTTTGCTTCTGCTCTCTGTTGAGAAATCCCTAAACAGCTCTGAAAACGCGTGTTTTGACGGTAAAACGTACCGAGCACCGAAAACGCGTGGTTATGTCTTATGAAAATGACAAGATTGACTTTATTGAAAATTTATTCTTATAATCTATATTTATTCTTATTCTATAATCTTGATCGATTTCGATGAAATTTTGTGCACACATAACTTGATTAGATATACAGAAGGCACCACCTAAATTTTCATTACAAGCACAGATAAAAAACTTAAAAATCGCAACGTTTACTTTAAAAAAAATATTATTTATATATTATATACTAAACTAATCATTCTAATACCTAACAAAATCTCAACCCGTGTGGTGCAATTTTTAAAAAGTTTTTCGTTCTTAAAGGGTGTACGAACACTGTTTACAGTATGTATAAATCCAATCGTGTAATTTTTATAAGACGACACATACCAGTTTTAATGGTAGGTTTAGTGTTAATGGAAAGAACGATTTGTTCGCACGTCTGCAAACGGTTCGATCGCAGCGAGTCGTGAGAAGTTTTCGAATCGATCCGTCGACACCGATCGATAGCGACCTAAGTGGGTCTCCGCGTGGAAAGAGGCAACGTTCATGGGCTAGGCGGGCTAATGACAATATCACGCGACGAGCAACGGGTTGAGGACAATCAAGGCGCGACTCGTCGAGACCCCACGGAGCTTCTGCACGCCCTTCAAATTTTACGAACACCGACAAGCGCATCAACACCATCAAACCCGCGGCAACGCCAGCGTCGGAGCTAATGAGCAACCCGTCGCCATTGGCGTAGCGAATGCTCCATTTTTTTTGTCTATTCGTCGCCCCAGACATTTCGTCAAAACATTGGCGCCGATCGGATGTAATCAGCCTCTCCGAACTGGACATTCCGATTCATTCATGAAATCGGTACTTTGACGAACAAAACAAAACCGATGACATTTATTTACAAATCTTCTGTACTGAAAGGAACTGGCGTCAGCAAATCTTGCATTTGAGGTTTCCAACGCTTGAAATTACGCGTTCTAATGTTTTTATTTTATGATTGTAAAGATGTAGCCGAGGAACTATTCAACAAATTTATTTCTTTAATATTTGAAAAATGGCTAAAAATTTGGATTAACACATTCTTTTTACTTTTATAAAGTAACTTATAATAGGCTCTTTTAATGCCCGGTAAATAGTGTTAAAAATCTCTGCAAGCTGTAAGTGCACAAAAATCGGCAATTCAGGTACAATGATGTATTATCGACCATTTCGAGTGAACGTTTCCAAAATTCTTCGTTCGATCGATGGAACCGCTGACGAAGTTGCAGGAAATTTCCTTCGGCAGAGTTCGGTCGGACGGTCGTCGAAGGGGGCAAGAGGTTTTGCGCGGAACAAGGGGAACGATTTCGCGGTGCAGAAATCGGCGGCGGAGTCGCGCCAATGGTTAGCGCGGTCGGGTTCAGTCAGTCACCGGAGGGTATACAAGTTCACGACACCATCCCATAAAGATTCATTAAGGTCCGCCGTCTCTATATTCGCTGTGTCGTGGCAGCGTTATAGAGCCGCGTGGCATGCCAGCTCTCGCCGGTCGGCTTGTGTGCAATCGTATAGGT
The DNA here is from genome assembly GCA_916610255.1 of Lasioglossum lativentre. Taxonomy (NCBI): domain Eukaryota; kingdom Metazoa; phylum Arthropoda; class Insecta; order Hymenoptera; family Halictidae; genus Lasioglossum; species Lasioglossum lativentre. Next base: position 38,960,597 of record OU744356.1, on the reverse strand, counting down.
GTGCCTCCTTCTTCGGCTCGTCCTCTGACTTTTCTGCGTGCGCGCGTGTGCGTGCATGCAACAGAGAGTCAAAACAGTTGATCAATAACAATCAAAAGCGTGCGCTGACCTGGGGGGGGGGGGGGGGCGGAGGGTGGAGACGGAATGAATGGCTTCGGAAACGGTGCCGCGGAACGTTTAAGCCTGTCGTTGCCTTCGTGTTGCGTCTGGTCGATGGCGCTTCTCGCAGACTCCGATGAGGTACCGCACTGCTACTGTCAAAATCAACTGGCAATCCACTACCAAAAATTAGGGAAACAAGACACTGTCCTCTATAACCCAATCATTTGTCAAGTCTGAATAAACTACAGTAGTGTACACTTAAGTGTCCGTCGCTGCCCCCAATTCCGAAAAAAATGGAACCTCGTGAGCTTCGAGCGGACAGATCGAAACTTGTGTTGAATTTTGGAGATGTTCATATTGAAGTCACTAGATTATGGAGCACAGTAATTAAACATGAAAAAGTTTGCTTGAGAGATAGTTCAAGAGGCTGAATTTAATCTAGCAAGAATTATGTACACTCCAAACAGTGTTCCTCCACGTTGACTCAAAATTGGAGTTGTTCATTTAAATAGCATGTTGATTGAACGTGAAGAAATTTATTCGATATGTAGCTCGGAAGACTGCATTTGATCCAGCAAAAATAATGTACACTATAAATAGCGTTCTTCCTCGTGGACTTGAAATTGGAGATATGTACTAAATTATGGAGCACACTGCTTGTGAACAAAATTCTGAAAAAGATTCCTTCAGCGATACCATCCATCAACGTTACGTTTCGTGTTAACGATTTTGCAGAGAGAGAGAGAGAGAGAGAGAGAGAGATCGCGCGCGCGAATTCCACACGTAATTACATGCATCGGAAAGAATCGCACATTTTCCCGAGGACAGCGCGATTTCATAAATCCGTCTTGCCGTGGGTGTCATCTACCCGTAACAGCTGTGACCGCATATTTGTCGTCGGATTTAAAATTCATCGCATGAGAAACGGCGCGTTCGTGACGAGATTTCGATCAGGCTCGCGAGTTGCCGCGGTCGTATTAATTAAAGTACGTTAAACAGTAACGCAACACCTCGGATCGGCCGTCGTCGCGTTTCATGCGATCAGCACGGAATCGGCGAGCGTCGCGTCGGCCTATCCGCGGGAGCATCTAACACCGCGGCGAACTATCGCGATCGTTATCCCATTACAGCATCGGGCACAATGAAATGGTCGCGAGCGTAACATTGTTCCCTCTTCCCCGATCCCGTTTTCCACTCGGCTCCGTTTCGATCCGCGTCGGTTCGTGAGCAGATACCGATCTCGCGACGGAATCTGTCGCGGGCCGTGAATCGCGGACACTCTGGTGCCGCGAACCAAAGGAAAATCGACGCCGGATCCATCCACCCGGATACAATAGTGCACGCTTAAGTGTTCGCCACTATCTCCACCGATTCCAAAAAAATGGGTCCTAGGGGTGGGGGGAATGCTATAGTCAGAACCTGAGTGACGTCAGGAAGGTATAGACGTGGACAAAGTTACGAGCTGACGAGTAAATAAAGTGTTGCTAAATATCCCCTGAAAAGATAGTTTTATTTTATTTAACAATGACTGAAAAAAAATTTTTCTAAAATTTTACCAGTCATGTTAAACTTACATGGAGTGTCACATTAAGTGTGCACTGCTGTAACAGGAATTTTCGCGCGTGGAAAGTGCCCGAAGAACGGACTCGCGAGAAACACTGCTGCTTTCTCTCTCGAGCGGAAGCTGCTCGGTAACAAACGGAGAATTTTACTGCGCTGCGGAAAACGAGGGTTGACGAGACCCGATTCTCTCCAACTATTGACTCAGATTAGAGGGAACTGGTTAGAAAGTTGTTCCTGCTGACCAAATTTTCGCCGTAAAAGTAGCGCCGTCGTTCCCGAGATTCGAAAGCTTGATTCGTGCTACGAACATTTTTTCGATCGCTTGCTCGTCGTTTTACAGTCAGAGACTGAAATACATAATTTTCATAAGAATGCACTTTAAAATCGTGTTTGGTCGATTTTATAACATTATCGGATTCAAATAAAACGAAGATATTATGGTCTACAAATTAACGCAAACATCTTATTAGTAAAAAAAATGTATCTTGTTTTTTCTATAAAGAGTGTCCTAAGTGTGCGTGGCCTCGTTGCTCTCGATCTTGCCGGGGCCAAATAGTACTGCTCAGGGCAATCTAGGGCCTCGTTTGTAGGTTTCACAGTGGGTGTTTCAGACTCGATTAGTTCCGTTTTCGTCGGTGTGCGATCAGTTTCAGGCTCGCCTACACGCTCGAGACGATCGTCAACCCGCGTCGCGAGCGTCTTGGTCTCGGTTGGCCGACGCGTCGAGATAGCATCGGCCGCCTCATCGAAGTTGTCACCGTCGAACAAGGCATTTGCTCGGAGCCCTTCGAAGGCTTTTCTCCGTTGTTTCGGTCAATCTATCGGCCCTTTTCGTCGTTTCCCTCTCGTCCCGAGGGCTCGTTAACGTGCCGGCTTGTTTGCCGTCAGATATCATCTTTGACGTTGCCCGTGCAACCTCCGGGCCCTAATTTCTATCGTTGTGGAGACGCCGAGCTCTTCCCTTTCTCGTGTACCCCGATTGTTTCACTTGTTTCGCCGGAACTTTTCCACCAGGGAAAAATACAGCCTCGTCGGTAATGACGTGGACGAGCCCGTAGACGCTGATACGAGATAACGTCAAATTTATTCCTCTGTTCCATGGTTTTTGAGTATCGCCGCTTTACCATTCGAACTTAACGAAACGAACGCAGTGGAAATAGTCGAATTTTCTTTGCACAGTCCCAGGAAATGCGTAACACGTGCTCGTACAACTTCCAGACCGCTTCAACTTGGAATACTATTAATTTCACTCGAAATAGCGGTAACCGTCTGATCAGGTTCTACTATATTTAGTTAATTCCACCGTGAACTCGAACGTCCGAGTTTTTTGACTTTTATAATTATTCATGGAAGTGTATCTTCTACCTGTGGTCTTTTAATAGTTTTAATGCAGCTTCTTATAGCGCGGTGTGACTAAAGTTAGCGGTATCGACGGAACAGCATCCATAAAACGTTGATCTATCTCGAAATCGTCCGCGGAACGGTTTCTATTTCCGTCCCCTCGCCATCTAGAGGAAACCTTGGTTACGGAGTGAGGTAATTCCTTGACTTTGCTACGAACATTCGACCGCGCGAGAGTGGATGACGATTATTCTCTATTAATATTGTTGAAGCCTGTGTGACGCGCTCGTGTTTGCGTATATAATCCCCGGGCGTCGGGGCGGAATATCTTTCCGGGACAAGCTGCAAACGCGTGTTAGCGACACGTGGGAAGAGCTCACCACGGACATTAACATATCGTGTCGCAATCGCTCGCGGATAAACACGTATGCCTTCTATCCCGTCGCGAGGCTAGCGAAGATTCTATCTCGGCTGATCGATCGCGATCCGACCTCGCCGAACAAAACGTTCCGCGTTAGGAAACGTGTAGCTGTTTTCCGTGAGAACTCGTCAATTCGCCGCGCGAAACTTTCGATCCTCGTACACGACCTTATTCGTCCAGAATGGGTCCGCGCGCACCTGTAACGCGAGCTGCACGAAACAACACCAAAAATCCCGTGCAAAAATGAAATCGAAACATTGACTGCCTACCAAATTTTATTTTATTTTAATTGAAAGGAGCCAGAGCCCTGGTTATGGCCAATCAGCACTGTGCCCCTTCCCGCTAACCCACTCGCCCCCGCACCGCCAACTCAAGGTCGTATCACCGAGCTGACCATATATGTTACAATATGACAAATATTTAGGCAGTTATTAAGGCAAGACGATATAGACCTTTTCGTTACGCTACAAATTTCTGTTCTGGTACCCGTATGCTTCGGTGTGATTTTAACACTAATCCTACCGACACTTCACGTATACCTATTCCTACCGCGACCGGTCAAATGTCCGGTCTTTAGCACAACTTATATTTTTTAATATAGAATGAAGATAATAGCCAATTTGACAGTATACAAATATAGTTTCTTTTATTCAGAAGTATATAATGTACAGTTTATTCGTTTTCACCGCATTTTTTACATCCGAGGTTTCGGACCGCGCGGATACCAATCTGACAAATAAACACCGCGAGACCGATAGGCGAGCGAGAACTGTAAACACTTGGAGGTGCCGTAAAGCGGTCCCTGGAAGGTATTTTTCGGCTAAAATCATGCCACAATTGCATTACCTTTAGTTTGTAACGATTTTATAGTTTCGGAATTGAGTCTTCGAGAGAATACTATGACAAAAAGATATAAATCGTTCAACCGGACAAATGACCGGTCGCGGTAGGTAAGACAGACTACAAATTTTTCTCAGAAACCAAACAATAAAAAAGAAAGTGAATACGGAAAAATGTATTGTACGTATATTTTAGGAAAAGTCGTGAAGTTTAAAGGCGATGCATTTATGTTGTATACATATAGGATATTCTAATCGAAATGTAAAAAACGGTCATTTGACCGGCCGTGGTAGGAATAGTGTTAAAAACATTTAACGTCAAGATCGAAGCAGCGAATCGGTGATTCGTAGCGTTGGTCTTCTTCTGTTTCTACGTAGCCAACCCCCACCGCGAGCTCCAGAACTTCCAACAACGCGTAGTTGCTGGTATAGAGAGCGAGCATCTACTGTACCACGAAACTGAATCTTTCTATGAGCCACAGGAAGAGTAGATTTTCCTGTAGAATTCGGAACGTTCTGCTCGTTCGTCGAAGTTCGATAGGTCCGGGTGAATCTGTTGCGAAGGAGGCTCGTTAGCTTAACAAGCCATCGATCTACGATCTAAGCCGGGGGAACGGACTCGGTTCTCCAATGCTGGAAACAATCTCGGGGCCTCTATCGATCCGTTTATCTCGGTGGCGCGCGGCACCATCGGATCGGGACGAAAGAGGTCCTCTCCTCCGCCTCCGATCGTTTTTTCCCCGGCATCCTCGGGCTTTACGGAGTAGATCGACCCTCTCGATTCGGCGGGAACGAGTCCTGTCAACCGTGCCCCCTGTGTGTCCCTCTCTCTCTCTCTCTGTCTCTCTCTCTGCCTCGTAACAACCATCCTCGTCGGTCGCAGTTTTCGTGCTCCTCCGTCCTGGAGATCCTTAATCGACGGTTCGTCGAGCCTCGTCTTCGTCCACGGGTTCTGCCCCCCACCCTCTCCTTCCACGGTTCTTTCATCTCGGTCGTATGAGGAAAAAGTTCCCGGTGACCAGATCTGCGCCGGTTTCTGACAACTATCTGCCCCGGGACCGTCGAAGAGAAGGAGAAAGAAATAAATGAAGAGAGGATCGAGGAAGCACGATACCAGCGGGAGGGGTGGAGCGTGTTAAAGCGTGTACCGGGGACCAAAGATCACGGAGAATTCCTGGAAATCGGCGCACGTGCGAGAGGGAGGCAGAGAGAGAGAGAGAGAGAGAGACAGAGCGAGATAGAAGTAATGAGGCTGATTCTCTGTTTTCTGTGTTTTCAGCGAGTCCCGGTATCGGTCGGTTATCGGAACGTGCCTTTTTCTCTCTTTCTCTCTCTCTCTCTCTCTCTCTCTCTCTCTCTCTCTCTCTCTCTCTCTCTCGGCTTCTCCGCGGCTTCGCGTCTCCCCCGCGCGAGCCATAATGAGGCCTCCGCGTCGTGAACTCCTGCGACTTGTAACCCCTTTTTCGTTACCCGTGTCCTGCGTAAAACCTCGCCGAACACGGCTCCCTTTATTCTTTCCACTGGCCGCTTTTCGGATCGGCTTCGATCCGCTCTCATAGATCCTCCGATCCTCGAACAGGGCTGTATCGGCTCGATCTGGGTCCTGGCAGATGCAGACTCGGTGTCTGGGTCCCGCTGTCCCTCGAGCAGCCTTTGGAATAGTTTAAATCCATAGTCTACAATTGGAACGTGTGCGTAGAACGTTCGTTCGATAAGGAGTTTCAGTAACCGACGAGTTTCTGCAACAGGGTCTCTCATTCGAGGGAAACGATTGCTATTTTAACGAGTGTTATCGACAAGTCAATAGGGTGAGATCCGTGGAGGTCTATGTTGTTAGAGGCCTCCGAAAGTTGTAATATGTTCGATGTAACAAATAGGTTGTTGAGCAAGCGCAGATTTGTCAATGTCGCGGGGTTCCCTTCACGATATTATCGACCGGGAGACTATCTTCGGTAATCGTTCGTGCTCGTCGAATCTTGGAGATACGGCACGCAGACGGATGGACGGTTTTTCTGTGGATGGATCGAGCCGAAAAACCGGGCCGTACGATAACGCCACGTGCTCGGGAATCGGCTGGTCGTCGCCTCCCGTCGATCCGGTCCACGCTCGTGAAGCTAACGAGAGCCGAGTGAAAGTGCAAAGTGTCGGCCAAGGCACCACGACAGTGAAGTTAATTGACACGTTAATGAATAATAAACTTGCGTCACTGGCGGGCTATCGATGGCTGCTCGCGAGACGGTTCGATAGCCGGACATGACAGCCGGTGGCACTCTCATTAATATTACTGTTTACTATGCCTTTAATCGCTGGTTTTTCCTCGCGTTGCCGTTCCGGCTGCCGGCTGTCAGGGTTCATTGATTTGAATAATTCGCGTTATCGCGCTTCCTCGCTCGTTTCTCGGTAAAGTCGTCGGTCTCTCGGGTCCGCGCGCTGAAAAATCCTGCTTATCGAGCGCGAATCGGTAGCCATGGGATTCTTCGGTAAGTGGATTCCAAGATTCCCCCGGTGGGAACTCGAGTGGTCAACGCTCTTTCTCTCTCTTTCTTTCTCTCTCTTTCTCTCTCTTTCTCTCTCTCTCTCTCTCTCTCTCTCTCTCTCTCTCTCTCTCTCTCACTGTCTCTCGACGTCTCGAAACACGATTATCCTTCCTTTTTCATCTACCCGGAGCGTGGACAAACGATTGGACAGAGTTATTCGACGCGGATGCATCGGTCGACCATAGACGAGAACGATCTGCCAGTAAAACTGCACTCCATCTTCGCGGGTCTCGTGTTCGCCCAGCTAATCGGAGCGTTGCGAAGTTTATGAACCTCGAAATTAAACAATTTCAAAACAATTATTAATTGAGAGTTCGTTGAACTGATTTTCTTTTAATTGCTTTTCACATTACGTTTTATTGCCAGACTGCGGATCTTTTTGCAGAATAAAAATCTAGATTATTTATTATATTCGATCTTCGCCATATTTCTTTTGCGATGCACTGGCAGAGTCGCGTAATGTACGATGCACCTTTTCAATTTTCTTTATACGACTAGTGTCTCTAATTTTGCATTATAGGCAAACATACTTTAGGAAGGTGATCAGTGTAATAAAAAGCAATTTAATCATTTGGATGTCGAGAGGCCAGTTAGTTCATATTATTCTTTTCAACCTCAAAATTTTAAATACATTTATCAATATTCAACATCCGCGAAACGTTCATGGTTTGGAGAAACATCTTTCATACGGTTCATTATGCATGCTAGTAAAAATTTTAACTAACTACAATACCAACTACACACGCCCCAGATTACCTTCATTCAATTTTTAGTCTCTTAAGAAATTCGCAAAAAGTGTTAAGCAACCGTAAATTGGTTGTCTTTCGAGTTCAATTCTATCCGGTACAGGAATTTGATTTGCAAAAGTACGAGTATGACTTGTAAAAAAGTGTATCTATGCACGGGTGAATTCAGAGTGGAAAACCTGTATGATGAATATTTCGAGGTCGGAGTCGACTGAATTTCTGTATCGAATAATTAGCAGAAATTCCTGGCGGAAGGGACGCGACGTTAAAGGGCAGCCACGGGAGGGGGAGGGCCCGAAACAAGTTCTAATCGTTATTACCGCGACGATAGAAGTTACTCTCGGACAGGTAGTTAGCAGTAAATCTGGTTGCGCGGAAAACGCGTGGATCCAGCGGATCCAGATTGCCGGTGCGGTGCGACGCGGCGCGGCGCGGCGCGGCGCGGTTTCGATCGTGCGCGCGAGATAACGCTCGGCCGGCAATAAAAACGCAACGACGAATGAAAAAGTGACGGGCGGCGCGGCGCGGCACGAGAGAGGATCGGCAGGTGAAACCGGCGATGGCGGCCGCCCGGCCGCTCGATAATGCGGCCATCGATACCCCGGCTAGATTTGGCAATCGCGCGTAATTGCGCCGATATTTCACATAAGCGGCTTAATTGATTTTTCTCCGGCCGGTCAGGGACCGCGTGGTGGTTTCTCTCTCGGATCGGCACGCGGGACGCCGGGCAACAGAGATCCGTATTTACGACTATTTTTAAATCAGCCGTCGGGATATACCCGACGTTTATTAGGATGCCAATGCGAACAGGCTCGGCTCGGCTCGGCTCGGCGCTGCGCAACGCGCGAAACGCGAGTCGCAGGTAAATATTCTGAAATTTGCTCTTGGCAAACAGCCGATAAATAATGCAGCGGTCGCGTATTTAGTTTTGTTAATTATTGAGGCGGTTATCTGCGCGGGAACCCCGGCGGATCGCGGCCGGGCAACGGGTGCGAGCTCACGATAGCGGCGAAAACGCCACGCGGATATCGGCTGCCGACGCGGACAACACCGGATACGCGTTTTTTTCCCCTCTCCCCGGAATATCAACGCTCCGAGATCGCGTGAAAAATGATCGGCCGCCGGCAATGAATGACGACGTTATTGGATCCCGTTGCTCCACGCGATAGCGTTCCACGCTTTCGGGCCTGCCGAAAAGTTACCTCGTTCGCCTTCGGTTTCGAGGGACTCTGACGCGAAATGTAAATCTTCCTGCGTCGATCGACTCGACAAAATGAAGTGTACCGCTTAAAAAATAAAATTTAACTCCCTGTGGGTAAGTAAATTTTTGGACCTTCCGTGGGCAACCCGATTGTCCCACGACTAATTGTTTTTACTGTTCCAGGCTTTCAATAATGATTATTGAAAAAAGAAAATGATGAGTCAAATTTCGCTTCTTGCCCACGCAGGGTTAAAGCAGATAACATTCTCGGTAGAAACTATAACCGACGAATTAATTTTAACCACCGAAAAAGAACTGGAAGAATTTCGTTTTGCATAAAAGTTGCGCCGCGCGTGTATCCGACACGCGGAGGTTAGTGGGGAACTGTATGTGTGCGGTCTTTTACCTGTACGACGATAATTTACATTCAAAATCGGTCGGACGTTTAACTATCTCCTTCCGGAGGGTTTCAAAGACTTTATACTTTGTACGAAGTACGAACCACATAATTTTCGTCTGGGGGCCGAATGGGGAAGGGGGGGTTTCGTTTTGCTGAAATGTAACAGTGCATCCGCACGCGTTAGTTTGAAAAGAATGAAAAAGATCGAAATGAATCGTCGACAAGGGCTGGCAAGCATCAACGTCGCTGATACAGAGTCGTTTAGAACGAAATCGCGTAGAGAGAAAGGGGTGGATCGCATGCAGGAAATTTGCCTGTTTCAAAGTGCTCGATCATCACGCGAGACTCCGTTCGCCTGTTTTGACGAACCCGGGGAATAGCCACGAGAATCGGCGGAATCGAGACGGTATTTCTCGGAAATCCCATCGCGTCGGTGAAAGGATTTCTCTTTTCTGCAGCGACGCTTAACGGCGTCTGTAACTTTGTCAGATGCATCCAGTTAACACAGCCAGAAAGAACAATATTAATGAAATCGTTTGTGACATTCTTCTTGGAAGAAGAAAGAAGTTAAATATTTATTTCATGCCTATGGATTCACATCAACAGGAACAAAATAGAATTTAATGTCAGTTTAAAGGAAATTAATCACCAGCAAAAATTTTCCAGCGATTGACAACAAACTGGAGTGAAACGAAAATTAATTTTCTTTCTTAATATATGTAATAGGATCAAACTAATATGCAATAGTACTTCTAAATTCTTCGATTGTTTTTGCTGTTTTAAATTACACTTGTTTTGGTCACGAATGCATAAAATCCGCAATCTATTAATAACATACATATTTAGTCCCGCTGGAAATCTTCATAACGAGTCCGAGTTATAGCGTAAGGGGTTAAAGAAAGGAATATTGACAGTTCTGACAGTTTCGACAAGTCCATGATTTTCGGAATTGCTCGATCCCGTCGTTTATCGTTATGAATAGATTTGTTGTTTCGAGCGTCGAGCGGCAGACTGTAAAAATCGACTCGACCGGTTTCGTTTTGTTTCGCGATGACCACGGGGTGGACGAGGACAGGCGGATGAAATGTCGAGCAAGGTCGCGGGACCGTTTCGCGGAACGCCTTCCAATTTCGTCTCGCGATTTTTGTCCGCTTTGTTGCGGATCGTGCCTTCCGAGAAAGGAAGCCTCGTGTCCCTTGGCGCGTGTAGCGTTGATTAACACACAATGTGACAGCCACGGGGGAAAAAGAGCGGGGCGTCTCGAGGATCGCGGATCGCGCATGTGTTATCGATCCGTTGGGGAACATCCCCGACGACACTTGCACCTGTACGCTCCGCGACACCGTCGTCGGCAGCTTTGATCACGATCCGTGTCTGTCCCGATCGTTACGGTATCGTTGAGAACGCTGTGTTGTCGTTAGAAAGTATAATGCCGGAGCAAAGCGATACAAATAATGAGAACCAGTTGTTTCTTTCATTGCCGCGAGAGAGATCGGCCGGACGATTTCTAGCTTCCGTCTTTGAAAAATTATGTCTACGAGCCACGGATCCCGATCTTTTTCAACACCTGTGGCTGGATGTTTTGCAACACCGTAGCTATCTACTCGCATCTCGGAGGCTCAAGGATAGAAATTTAAACCGGTGCTTCGACAGCATTTTAGCGATCTTAACGCTTCAAAATGAAAGTCTTGTCCATTCAATTGTCCACGCACGTAAAATAATAATAATAGAAGGAACTAACAGCTATCTACCACGCTCCAATCGCTTCAGATTTACAACAATTAATCGGGGGAAAAACTTCAGTTTGCATGTGCACGATGGATGTTACAAATGTTATAATAATTTCTTGACGATTCAGACTTTGATATTTTCCCTAACAACCTTAAAATTTTAAAAAGTTAACAATAATAATGCATTATTTCGAAATATTCCTCTGAATCGGTAGAATCTACCGACGTGGTCCGTCTGGGGCTAAATGAGCGAAGCAGATGGCACTGAAAAATAAATCCTCCGAGTTCAATGATTTTTAACGAAGCGGTTCAGTCAACATTAAGACCCGACTATCTGCTCGCAATATAGGTCCGCAAAGTAGAAGAAAGTTCTCATCGAAAAGAGTTCTACTCCGGTATCTCCGGTTCGAGCGACACGGTCATGCTTCACCAGCGGGATTAAGGATCGATCCCATTTTTCACCGGGACAAAGCGTTTTCTAATGACCGGATTAGTCTCTGCGGTGGCGATAGAGGCTCGATCACGCGATCCTCGAAAGCTACGTTGGCGTCCGCTCGCGTTCGCTCGCTCGCTTGCGCGAGCGTAGGCTCGGCCCGACCCGGTCCGATCTATCTCGATGATTTATTCCGTCGCGGTTGAGCACCTCTAACTGACAGCTGTTCCGAACACGTAAGATAACCTAAACTCCTCTCCGCTCTCTCTCTTTCTCACTGTCTCTCCGGTTAGCTCGCGTGCGTATTGACGTAGTTTGTATTTTTTTAAGTCGTCATGCCGAAATGACCGGGCTCGGCCGCCGCGCCGTCGCGGCACAGCTCCCTTTGATTGTCTTCTCGGAAGCACCGAGATTCTTTCTTCCTGTCAGCCGGTTAGCAGATCGGTCACGAATTACTGCGAAACTACGGCCGACCATTCCTCAAGTTCCCCGAAAGCATCGGGAATACGAGAGAGAACGCCCGGAGAATTGGCAGCCACTCGTGAATCGGCAGCCTACGATGAATGGAAAGATGCATAGACTTCGAACGATGCATAGTGGAAATCCTGCATCTTTCACGGATTCATTGATTGGCGACTTTGAAACTTTGAAGAGCTCCTTGGCGGGGCCAGATCCTCGAACATTCGAAATAGATTCTAGTAAATGAGACTTCGCCCTAGTTCCAGCCAGACAGAGAACGAGACTCCATACAGCTATAGGAATATAGTATGTACTATTTTCAAAAAATTCGTATAACATCAGCGGAATTTTTCAATTCTCTTCGGACATGATTTTTCTTCGGTGGTATCCCTTTCAAAGTAATAGGTATACAAATTAATTTGTAGCTCTCACGGTTAATCTGTATCTTTATTTCGAATTCGAATCTTTCCATTTTTTTCCAAACATTATAATTAGACTGCGGACCGTTATGCAAAATAAAAAATGTTTGCATTGATTGCAAGACGCAGGAGTCAAATATCAAACTTTTCCTTCCCTTAATTATCTTATTAAACTGAAACTAATACACTGATGTCTTTACATTTTTTTAATGTGCTTTAAATTGTGCGTACCCATTTTTATCATAAATGCATCAAATCCGCAGTCTAATTATAATAATTAGTCATAGATGGTGTAAGACAGAGATAGACTTCCTCCACCTGTGTTTGCACTGCTCGAAACAGTGTTGGAAATCTTTTTCCGGTTGGACAATGTTTCTTGCTTGCTGGTGTCGAGATGGGAATAAAAAAAATTCATCTACGCACTTTTTGAGTAGTATTCAGTGAAGAGAGCGGAAAACGTGGTTGTTTGATGAAATATTGGGAATGGCGTTTGTTAAATGGTAATCGAACGGCGCGTTGTGTGGGAATCGGTATCTGGGAAATCTTATTAATACTCGATTACCGTTCCACATCGCTCGGAGCTGCTTTTGAATTTGCAGCGCAGCACAGTTCCACCGATAAATAGCAGTCTCCCGGCTCAAAGGTTTAGTTTATGGAAAGAAATCGGCAGCGAGACGGCGCGGCGTTACTATCCGCCGACGAGGCATAATGCAAACAGTTAATTAACATCGATGTTCACAGAGAATCGAGCGTCTACGAGTATATCCCTCGTATCCGGTGGAACAGACGGGTATAGAGGCAGGGAACCGATAGAGGGGACGGTGAATTTTCCGATTTCGACTCTAATTAGCGTCGAGTGGCGGCAAAGCGTAAGGCAGCCGGTACGAGACCGCCGCCGCGATTGCAATCACGCTCGAACGTTGCAATCGATTCCCTAATTACCATATAAAACTCGGTGCATGCGAGCGTTTCGTTTCGTTTCCTCGCGGCTCGGCTCGGCGCGACGCGGCGCGGCGCGGTGTGCCCGAAGGAAAAAATATTGCATAACCCCGCCGGAGTACAACTCGAATGCTAATTATATTAATAGCGACCGCATCTGCGTCAGTACGCTTGACTCATTAGCATTACGATAAAACAGACAAAACACATCCGTGCCCGATCGCCGGACAGAAACGATACCAAACGGTCTTGGCGTGGAAATAGACGAGAGGAGGCGCGCGTGCCAAATGTAAAATTTTCGGCCGTGCCGCCCGCCATTTTGTCCAGCGTGTTTGCGCCTGTGAAATCGTTGGGCGCGCTTCAAACGATTATGCGAGTCGCTCGAATCGACGGTTCTTCGTCCATCGAGCGCTGATAAACCGGACAAAGAAATCGGAATTCTATTTTCATAATGTATCTGCGTTAGATTCTACCGTAAATTAATAAACTGAAAATTATCTGAACTTTGAAACAACGTTACGAAGTTAATCCAGAGAGCGAAACTTCGGCTGGGGAAACGAAACCGTAACTCTTTATCTCGGAGCTAAAATAGGAGACGATAAAGCACAGTTCGCCAAGTACTTTAAATAAGAAAATGCAAGTCGCCCGATCAGATATATAAAAATGCCAGCGAGAGGACGAAATAGCTCGACGCTTGTACAATAAATAATTCGTCGAGCATTCCGTCGAGCCGTTCCCTCGTTTCTCATTTTTTTTTCTTCCTACCAGGCGTCCCGTATCAATATTTTTCTCCTGGCGCGAAACGCGGGCAACAATAGCGGCTGTTGCAACAGGGCGACGATAACACCGGCTGAACGGTGTCAACGATCTCCCCGTCTTGTTACACAAGACGGAACAATCCGGTCGCGACTTTGATTTAACGATTTCTTGCGGGTAACCTTCTTCTGCACGCGTGTTCCCCGGCTAGGAATCGTCACGGATACTTAAGACGCCGCTCATAAATCGCCGGGGCCGGTCCTCCAGGGACTCCTCGCGACACCTCGTCGAAACGTATTCTTCTGGAGTTTATGCCCGCGGTGGCAGTAAAATCTTATCCGGCCGAGATACTGTCTCGCGAATTTCTCTGTTACTCGATAACCGGCGACCATCGCGCGAATATAAGTCGATACTTTCCATCCGGAACTGTCAATTTCGCGCTTTTCTTTTCCTGGTCGCTTCGTTAGCTTCACACGGAAGCTGGAAATTTTCTAGTTTCATGAAATACATTCGTAGATGTTCTTAACCCTCATACGTTCCTCGACATGTTTATTTTATACTACATTTTTTTCATGCTGGGTTGATTTTACGCTAACCATTAACTATCTCCAAATACACCATTTGAATAAAAATGCACCTTAAAGCTGTGTTTCGTTCATTTGATATTAGGATCAGATCCAAATAAGACTAAGATTTATTTTTTAAAAATGACGATTTATTTTCCAAACATCTTGTTAGTTTACTACTTAGAAAAGTTGTAAATCCGCTGGAGTAAATTTAGGGATGTTAAGTTTGCAAAGGATTGTTCTATTATTTTAGAGTTGTTAGAATTATTAAAAGGAGAAATAGAAATTATTAAATAAAAATATCTCCAAAATTAATTATTTTTTGACATGCGCGTGTTAATACATTTTTTCATAGAGAACAAAAAACTGCACAAAAATATAGTCACATTTAATATAAGTTGACCTTCAGAAGTCCTTGACGCGTCCGCCTACGAAAAAACTAATAATACTAGTATGCATATCTCTTGAAACCATTTAATTTTCATCGAGACATTTCTGCGAATAATAGCGATGACGTAAATGAAGGTAGTAATATCTGGTAAGGAACCAAAGGAATTGTCTACATCCATATTCGCTGTCAGCTCGTCACAGAACGTTCTCGAACGACGCGAGTCCCTCTCGCCGATGAACTCGGGTGATTCCGGCAAACCGCTTGTCCCTCATCGAAGGCTACGTGGTTCGGGCTCTATCTCGATTTTCGGAGAAGGAGTAACCGCAAACAGCAACGTATCGTTCCGAGAGGGTGGTCTGAGTCGGCGTAAGCTTTTCCGCAAGGATTCACCGGGCGGGTGGGTCGGTCGGTTGAGTGGCCCACCCCTTTTCCCGTGGTTCTTTCCGCGCGTACGCCGCGCGTCTCGCTCCGCTCCGGGACGCTCTACCCGACGCGGAAAGAGCCCCCCTCCCCTCCCCTATCTATGCTTCCATCTTCTCTGCATTCCTTGGGGTATTACTCGGACGAGCGTAGCACGATTTTCCTCGGGAAGCTTCTTCGCGAAGTCGACGGTTGTTCCCCGGGTTTCCCCGTCTTTCCACGGCTTTCCCAACGTCTCGCGGCTGGCCCGGGGCAGGGGCCGGGGCGAACTCGTTCAAATCCCGATGCGGCCCCGGGAACAGCACAAACCCATTACGGATTCATCGTGCGCCATTAGCTAATTCTTCCCTGCTCCTAACGTCTTCCTTTCCGCGCTCCCTTTTACCGTTACCGTCCCGCTGCGGTTTCCCTCGCGTCTTAGCCCTTGTTCTACTCGCTCTCATCTCTCTCTCTCTCTCACTCTCACTTTCTCTCTCTCGCTCTTTCCACCCACTCATCCTATTCGAGACTCTCCCGAAGGAGCACTCCGTCAGCTCCTTGGACCCCTTTCAGCGAGTTCTCCTTCTTGCTTTTCACGCGGCCCCCGGAAACGAGAGTAGTTCGACCGTTCCGAAAATGGCTTATTTTCGGAGGCGAGCCGCGGCTCGGAATTGAAATTTAGCACTGGACCCTACCACCTCGCCGGACGTGCCGATCATCGGCGAACGTGCGAACGTATTCGGAAATTAGTTTCTGACAAAGACCATTCTCGGTCCTTGATAGGCTCTGCGAAAAGAGCTCGGTGGTTCTTTGAACCTAAGGTTCACATTTTAGCTTCCGCGATGTAGAGAACAAGCAACAGCTTATCAAAGAATAATCTGAAACGAATAATAATTTTGATTTTGAAGCTTTGAAGGGTTTACAGCAAACAAATTTTCTGGAAATCCTGAACTTGAATTGATGAAGGATATGATAGGAGTGGAGTTCCTTTTCTAATAAAAAGACAGCCTAGTGAAATAAGTTCTTGTCAAACAACTTAAACTTTATTAAAAACAGCAATAGAATCGAAACCAGGTATGTCCTTCCTACACCGGGTCGTCATTTTTCGATACATTGTATCAGCAGATACAACATTGCAACAATTGAATCCTGAGTTTTTTTTTCCAGAAATGTTTTACTTTAACATGAATAATTGTATTCTGGCGGGTTTTTCGAGGTTCCCAGACCACTGTGTATCCGAGGGTTAAATACTCCGATTCGGCGAGCAGAATTCAGGTTTCTTCAGGTGTGTCAGGTTCATAATCGGTCGCGGAAAATTGCCCGCGCAGGACGATGACGAGGAGGTGGTGGAGGAAGAGGGGCGTGGGGCTGGTAGGAGGCATCGGCTCGTAAAGATGCGCGGCATGGCTCGAGCAAACCCGACTCGTCTCGAGACGCACGCTTTAGCATTCCCGGAACGACCGAGGACGTGCCAGATTTTCTATCGTGTGTACGGCCATCGAACAAAATTGCTTCGCCGGAGAAAAGATCGAGGCCGCGCGGGGATGGCAAGAAGAAACAGGAAAACGGGGACGTCGGTGGTGCCGTGGCAGCGAACACGGGGGGCGGGGGGTTGGAGACGCACCCCCCGCGCTTGCTCGCTCGCTCACGATGGAACGAAAGTGCAGTCACCCGGAATAAACGAGGAGGAGACCCGAAGTTGTTGGTCGAAGTTCAGTCGGAGGGGTTGGGAATGAGTTTGCGTCGCGGCGGTGATGAAACTTTGCCGTGATGAGAAAGAGGGGTTGTCACGCCGTTCGCCTCTAAACCCACCCCAACCACGGCTCCGCCATTCCGCTTCCGCGAGTCGTTTCTACCCTTAAACGAACGACAGCTCCTCGCGATTTTTAGCCGAACAACGATGAACACCGCCAAGGCGGCTGATGCGCGCATGAACCTTCATGGATCCCAGTCTTTAGGTCCTACTTGATCGAACTGAAAAATCGGCTAGAAAGTTACTAGCTAAGTTCCAAATATTTGCTTATTGCAGTTACCAGACTGTGGATTTTTATGCAACATAAAAATTGTAACAATCTATTCAATCATCTCAAAAATAATAGAATGTCCTTAAAATCTTCTAACGCCAATTCAGTTTTGTTTTCGACCCGGTAATTAAAGAGCACGAAGTTCTAGCTTCGGTATAAGACAGAGGGTCTAAACTCTGGGAGTTGGCATAATCCTTTATAATGATGTCCGCGAGCAACTGTATGCAAAGTTGGATTTACACATAGAATTCTGATTACATTCGCTGGTCAAGTGTCTTGAGCTGAGCCTATCTTTCGATGATCGAAATCGCAGCTGAGGGATGAGATAGGGGGCGATAATCTTTGAGGAGTCAGTCGTGATCCTTCGCAATGATGTTTTGACGATCAACCAGATCCAAAAATCAGTCTCATCCAGACACAAATCGAAGTTGGGGGATGAAATGGAGCGTTTAAGCGTCCCGGAGTCAATAATGGCGTTTTACGATGACGTTCTGTCGAGCAACTGAACCTGGTGCTTCCGCACGGGAGACGTTTCAGTGTGATTAGCAGGAGAGGAATAATTGCTTGCACTTCGGAGATTGTAGCGAATCATGATCGCAGCTCTCCGGTCCCGGCGGCCGGGCCAGGTGATCCCCAGCGAAGTTCCCGGAGAGGATCGCCAGCGACTCTGAGGGCTTTACGGCGGACCACACATCACGGCCGGAGGATAAAGGAACGGACGCATCGCGGCGCGGATATAAAGACGAGTATGACATATTTTTGCGGGCTCGGGCGCGAGCACGGGCTCGGGCGCGCGAGTACGCGTCTACGAGCGTCTAAATATAGAGTGTGACTCACGGAGCAGCGAGGCTTCGGGAGGAGAGAAGAGGAAAGTAGCCGTGCAAAAATACAGAGAGCAGAGTGTCGTCCTCCTCGCAGCGTCATAAGGAACTCAACTCGTACGCGTAACCTCGGCGCGTTCCTCCCTTGCGTTCCCGCCTCCAACCTTCCAGCGGACGCTTTCTGCTCGTGCGTAACCTTTTCGCCTCGACCTGTTCCACCGTGTACAATCTGGTTTATGAATATCTCGCCCGGATCGGCACCATTTCGAATAACAGATAATCGGCCGTGCGTCCCATAAAAATTCTTACATCCCGTACGGTACGCCTGTAATTGCATCATTTTATTACCGACCGGAGGATGTGGCGCATTTGTCAGCCGCATTCGATAAAATGTCCAGGTTTAAGACCCTGTGTATGGATCTTATGTTACGTTTCTCTCGTCTGTTATTCGAATTTTTATCGGATTTCGTTGGTACATTGTCTCTTTCCTCGAGCGAGTCTCCGATTTTATTTTTTATCTACAAGACGAGTTGACTTCAAGGATGTATATGTAGTACACATGTTTCCCCGGATTTGCTGGTACAAAGGGATGAAAACGCTTTATCCAATCGAATAAGACTTGTACATGAACGAAACACAAGTTTCTGCGAAGACTAAAAAGGCTGACGCGTCTGATCGTGACTTGCCGATTCTACTTCTCGAGAATACTGATGCACGACAGCCTGGCCAGTGTTCAAAACCGGGTTATTAGTTGAAAACATTGTATCCTATATTTTCGACTTGCTTCTTAGCGTGCAAGCAGCTGGAAATCACTCTGTATCCAATGATCTCATCATCGCCTCTTTACTCGTATCAACGACATGTAACAATTGGATTATGTACATAACAAAGGATCGGTACGAATTGTACATTTTTCCCACTACATGAGCATTCGGTACGTTATCTAGCGTTCCGAGGAAAATAATTTTAGTACAGTAGTGTAATCGGTCAAGGCCGGAGTCAAGGTGTTAAATACACTTTTCAGGGTCTCGCGAAGGATTGTGTTCGATACCGAAGATACCTTCTGAAGGGTATCATCAGGATCCCGAAATTCGTAACCCAATTCGCGGAAGAGTCGCTGATTCCCGACATCAACTTCTCGATCTCGGGACGAGAGTCTCGAGCCGGCGAAACGAGATCCACCGATACCCTGGCGGGTGTATCGTATGGCAATCGTGTATCGCTGGAGGGTGAAGACGGGTCCATCGGTGCTCTCTCGGGCATCGACACTCGAAACGGCGCTCGCGAGGATCGGAGCGGGTACCGGAGCGGGTACCGGAGCGGGTACCCCGTGGCGTGGAACGGCTCGAAACCGCAGAACGATTCGATTCTCCGAATAAAAACGCGACGCGGATGAATAAGGTGGGAAATAAAGCAAAACCGACGTTGGTAAACGGCAGGTCGGGGGGAGGGAGAGATTCTTTTTTCCCGCTGGCTGCGCCGGGAACAGACTTCATTCTTGGTTTACAAGCGTGCGGTCTACAAAGAGGTTGCCACGTTGTTAAAATAACCGCAAGAGCTCGCCGCTCGCGGGCGTGTGCTCGCATGAGGAGCCATGTGTGTGAGCGTGCGTGCGTGCGCGCGTGATTCCGCTCGGCCCGGTACGCGCAAATAGACGCCCGCGTCTGCGAACACGCGCGTGTACGCGCGCACGAGCACGCGCGCTAACAGAGACACCTCCGAGATGGGACTCTTTCTTCGCAGAATCTTCCTCTTGAATTGCTTGGCTTTTCCGAAATACATTAGTGGTTACGGTTAAATTTGCAATGTTCAGCATCCGGAAATGAAATTCTTGCGTTGTACGGTGATGTCACACCTCGACAAAGTAAGAGAATAGTCCGTCGAACATCAATCGTCGAGGTTCGACTCCTGAATAAGATGCCGCGAGCAGAAAAAATAGACGTGCAGAAATGAAAATTTCATATTCAGTTCGTCTTACCTTTTCAAATGCGTTACCAATGAATTGCCGAGATTCTTCCAATTAAAATCAGTCCAAACATGACGTCAATCGGTCTACTTTTACAGACTTCATACATAGCAATCCCGCGTATGTTCTTAATTTGTTATTTACATTAAACTAAAATTAGTCCGATTCGCGTCGTGTTTGGGCTCATTTTAAATAGAAAAATTTCGTGAATCCGCTGATACGACATTTGAAAAGGTAAATGATTGATTTTGAAAGTTTCTTTATTGTAGGTTCACACCTTTAGATCTAAACGAAACGTTGCGAAAACAGTTAGCACACATTAAAGTATTGCAAAGTCGATTGCAGCAAGATTGCTTGAAAATATACCAGTTATCTTTGTCGGTTGAAAACAAAGGACTAACAGCTAATTCGAAAGATGTGTGAAATCTCGATCGATCTCTCGATAATCTCGAGATAATTGTGTTGTTCATGTATCATGATTGCTTTTCTCGCTTCTCATCGCGAGTGCAATCTTATGCAATCGGGATCGCGTCGATCGCAATTTCTGTAAAACGAAAGAATTTCAGCGACCGCGTTCGAATGGGAACCGGAGGAATGTAATTTACGTTCAGCTTGCGGCTCGCTCGTGGTAAGAGAAAAGTAATTGTGAGTTTTTTTGAACGCGTCGGGTACACGATAATGCACCGAATTCCGATACGGTGGACGTTAATAGATAAGACTGCGGTCATTTCCCCGAGAGACGCGCTTAACGCGGGACCGCGAAAACAAATTGCTCGGATTTCGAAATACGGAAGGCGGAAAGATAACCCAAAGACAGAGTTCACCTCCTCCCACGATAACTCTCGGCATCGACCCAAGATAAGTCGAATTCTCGAGCCGCGGAGGCGAGGGAATCATTCAAGAAAAAATTCCAATAACGTAGAAAAACACTTTGCACGTAATAGGATCGTTGGTTAACGTTCGAACCTGTCCTTTCGTCTTATTAACAATCAATTTAAGAAAGAATTAAGGGTGACAGAAATAACACAGAGTAAACGTTATCGCGAGATAAAGCATTCAATTACTCGAAAAAGCCAGCGTGTACGGACGCGACTCGAGGCGTCATCGAGTATCTACGGATATGTTAAGGATGCTTTATTGCTGTAAACAAATGTAGCCTATCGCGCGATAAGCTCGCCGAAGTAAAAATACTAGAACGTTTCGGTTCGATCTATACATACAATCGAATGTATACATAGAGCTGTGTCTCTTCGTGGGTAGTAAAAAGGGTGACGATGAACTGAACACTCCGCTAAATTTCTTGGGATTCTATTATCATTTCCACGCATTTGAATCATAATTAAGCCTCCGATTTCGTTTATTTATAATCTTCGCGAGGGTCCAGAACTCGCTGTAACGAGATCCAGTATTTAACACTTTCTAAAAATTAATCGCACATACCACACAGTGTAGTCACCATAAAATTGTTAAAAAATTCGTTCTTGCAAGCACAATGGTCAGCCTACTCCTCGCTTTCAATATACAGCTTCGCGTCCTCGTATAAAAAATTTAGAAAATAGTATAAAATAATAACTGTTAAAATAGCTGACAACCGGAACATTTACTTTCAAAAATGAGGCAATAGGTTTTCGCAGAAGTCTCGAAACTGATCATCAAACTCGTTAGCGCAATTTGCGGACATATACATATACAGCCGAACTCGAGTTCAGAGGAAATTCCTGCGCTAAATATTCGATCGTGTTCTAAGTACTCCGAAAATCGGTGTTCTCACGAACTTTCAAATTACCGTTACCACAAGCTCCCTCGCAGCGAGGGGCCCGTCCCATGAAAAAAGAGTCGACCGCTCGCCGCGTCGCGATAAAAAGTTGTTCGAGACCGCAACGTAACATCGAGGTTTCGTTTCGGCAAGCCCGACGCGACTCGAACAATTTCCCGAACGAGCACGATCGGTTTTCCCGACCGGTGTGTGCGGAGTTTCCACGAGGCGGTCGTGTCGGAGCGTGTGGCCGCTCCGCGTTGCGGCGCAAGAAACTTTGAAAACCGCAAAGTACTGTCGTAAAAGAAGGCCGCGCGCGTGTTTCCACCGAGGGGCTGCTGTTCCGGCCGTTCGAGGGAGTGAGAGAGAGAGAGAGAGAGGGGGAGAGAGAGAGAGAAAGGCCCAGGGTCCTTGGCCACGGGCCGATATTTTTTGCCGCTCCGCGTCGCTCGTCGACGTCGTTCCCGGCGTGACTTTTATTGCGTGTACGGCGTAAACGCGGCGTCGAGAGCCGGCCGCGGCTTTATCTCGTTAAGGTCGCACTGTTAAATCCGAACGGCAACGAGCCGCTACGCCATCTGGAACCCTTGCCTCGCGAGCGGAAGCGCGGTTTGAAAGAATCCGCTCGCGAGGACTCCTCGGCGAGGCGCCTGCCTTTTGCGGTCACCGAGCCGATCAATGGCGACCATGTGTTCGCGATAATTCGAAAATGACACGGTCCGGATGATAGGTCGTGAACCTAGCTATCGAATTACGGTCAGGAGGATTGAGCACAGGAAGCAGCGCCCTGGTAAATCAGTGCTACTTGCGGTTTAGGGGAGGGTCAATGAGGGGTTGTGGAAAGAAGGTGTGGTGGAGTTGAAAGTCTGACCCATTCATGGACATCCTTCATCATTCTCGTTAAAATTTCTTCTTTATTCCGTTTGGTCCTCGTCTTTTGTATCGCGGTCGAGCTTCAGATAAAATTAAAAATTACACCCGGAGAATGAACAAAAGTGTAAGCGCGTCGTTTGATTAGTTTGTGCGCGAGCGAACGGGTCGAGAACTTATTTATAAGGCCGCGGTTGGACAATTAACCGGAAAGCCACTCCTCTGTGCACACGAGGGGTGCGAAAGTCGATGGCAGAAGTTGGTGATGCGACACGGCCTTAATTTACTCGGACAGCGTGGTTATACCGAACGCGGGCGGAGGGTTGGACGTTTATCGATTTCGAGGGGACTTATTACTCGTCGAACTTGCCGGGTGAAACTGGCCCCGGAAGAAGGAGAACGCGGCGAAGAATGCCTCTAAACTCGGTAATAATGAAACTCACTGATGTGTATGATTGAAAACGCCGGGGTACCCGGTGAAATGGCCCGGTGAGAAGGGTCGATGGCGGAGAAGGGACGCCCGAGGAGCCGGAGGCGCGCCATTACGTCCTGTAATGCTGTTGCGTAATTGCGTTTTTTTTCCCGCGGAATCTTCTGATAAATGCCACCTCGAACGCTCGAATGGAACTGTTTGTTCAAGCGGCGCGGCGCGGCGCGGCGCGGCGTTCCACGACAATATACGGCGGAATTTAATAATAATCATTTCTTTACTCGCGCAAATCGCTGCGCTGTTACGGGAAACGAAATCTTTCCAAAGAAGAGATTTGAGAATGTCGTGTCCTGGTGGGATTATTTTCCCAACGTTTCGCAAGCTTTGCAGCTGGCTTCGTCAGGGGGTCGAAGACACGCTGGGGTGTGCCTTGTGGTGTTAATCTAATACACCGGAGTCGCTCGTGTTCCGGCTCATTACTCGCCAATCAAAAGGACATTTTGCTGAACAATCATGTGGGACACGGCTTACACCGGAAAACCCAAAGAAGTTCGATGGCTCGATTTTTCAAGCATTTCGATAGAACGAGATTGTAATTACCGGGACTCGAGCAAACGACTGATCGACGACCTCTCCATGATAGAGCCTGCAAAATCTGAAGCAGCTTCACTTTCTCCGATCTTGAGCAAACAGAGCGGAATCGAGCCCTTTTTCCCCGCTCGAGGAACCAACAATATCACGAGACGTCTTCCTTTCACCGAGCCAGAGAAGTTCGGCTAAAAATCGTAGCCGCGCGAATGAGAATTTCATTAGTCACCGGGCTTTTTCGCCGGGCCCGTTTCGTTGAGCGACTTAACGCGCGGGAAAAAAAAGTGGAAACGCCGGGACCGGTCACGGCTCGTTTCCCTCGATTGATTCGTGACAAGGCGCGAACAAACCGACTGCTAAACGTCATCCCGCGGATCGGATCGCGTCGGCGATCGTGCGGGTAATCGTCGGTTACACCGTTTCGTCGCGGTGTTGTCTACCTCGCCGGTTACGCTCGGATCCGTGTCGCCAGATAAGGATTCCTCCGCGATCCGTCTCGCCTGTGAAAATCGTTAGAAAAATCTGCTGCTCCTCAACGTTCAGGAAATTTATCTTAATAGACCCAGAAACTGTTTTATTTGATTTGCAGAATTGTTGTGAACAAATCCTAGTACTTCAACATTTTCACTTTACACTGGGAATCAAATTATATTTCATTCGTAACGACACATTATGCAGAATTACCCAATAGAGTTTGATAATTCTCTGGAAAAAAATTACACTACTTGAATGAAATGTATTTTTGTTGAAATACTTGTATAGATAGATAGATAGTTAGATAATGAAAAAATCATCACGTGTACAATTGGCAGCACCTGCATTAAATATGTCCACAATTGTAAAGTAAGTACGAATCCAGTTCTGTGTTCCATGTACTCTTCATAAGCCACAAGTAGTCCTTCGAGACGGCACAGGGGCAGATTGGGTCCTTGGTCGCAGCCAATGGTTATGCTTTGACGTTACATACTTTAGCCAATAATTCGGCTAGAACCGAAAATTTCTGTGGAATGACCCAATCGGACAACATGCTTCTTGTGGCGTACGCGTCTGTAACCCCACAACCACATCTTTTCTAACAGTTTTGCAACACAAACAAAACCCAATAATACGTTTTGCCAGGTGTCGTCTGCAAAAAAGAGTACACTCTTTCCAACAAGATTCACTGCATCGTGTATTAAGCAATGGGGACCAGAACTGAGAGAATAAAAAATTAAACGTATCATTCCTAAGTCAGATTTTTATAACGGAGTTCGAATGGCCGGGGTTCTAAGACGAAATTAAAATCGAATTTGGCGAGGGGGTTCGTACGGATCCCGTGGGTGGCCATGGCGGAAAAACAGTCGAATCCGGTGACTCCTGACGGATCCCCGCGATCCGTCACATGCAGATCCCTTTCTATGCCAGCTTCGACCCGCTCTTACACAACGCCGATCCCGATACAATGAAGGGGGAAGCCACCACCCAGTCGGTTCTGGCCACGCATCAGCGCTCTCTTTAAAGCGACCTGCTTCTTCTCTACGCTCTCTTGTCTGCCCTTTTTTGGCCATTCTTCCTCCCTTTTTCTCCGGCGGAGGTGAATGGTACCGAGAGAGAGTCGAGGGTCCAGCGAGCAGAAAAGGGGGCGGTGGGGGGAGAATGGGGGACCGAAGGCAGAAAGAGGGTTGGCGATACCGGGGCGCGCTAGGCTCTGTCTGGCCGCAAACGTTGCATTGTGTCACTTCTTCATTCATTTCTGATTTTGCGGTCGGCTTGCGTAGCGAATCCACAAAAACTGCGACCACCCTGCCCCCACCCTTCGCCGAGTCCTTGTCAGCCCTGGAAATTCTTTCCTTCTCCGTCGCCTTTCTCTCTTTCTCTCTTTCGCTCTTGGGGGATCGTTCTTCTCTTATTTCTGCCGCTTAGGCTGTCTCCGATAGACTCTCGTTCCCTGTCTGTGAGAAAGCCGTGTTCCTCTTCCGATCGCTTGCTGCCACGGCACTCGAGTGCTTCGATCGTCGTTTATAATATCGTCCGATGGATTTCGGGTTGAAGTAATCGGACACAAATTTAACACATTGCGTACGGGTTACTAGATCTCTCGTTTCAATGCTTTCTTGTTCGCGATAGCCTGCTTTCTAGACTCGACGAATTAAAAATAATTTGATCTGTAGTGAAAATGTAAAAATTTCTACTAAACAGATACATCAAAAATATCTACCATCGGATTCCCCTCTAGCGACTCTCTGCACGAGAATATGTACAACAGCGGTTGTATAACAGGTACTCGCAGCGGCAATCTCTAGATCAGGTGCTCTAGATGTCTCATCCAGGGTGACTAACGTGCATGCATAAGTCCCAGAAACAATTGCCTCATTGCGGACAATAAGACAGCCCTTTTGATGGTCGGTCGTCAAACGCATCGGTTCCTCGAATCTGTCGAGTAAAATTGTTAGCAAAGAAACTGAGAGGAATTAGAAAATCTGTCGGAACCTCGTAGCGATACTTTCACTGTGTTCACTCCCACCGCGTTTTTCTTGCCTGAAAACATTCCGTGTTCGAACCAGCACGGCGATCGCTTAACTTGCCAATCACTATTCAACGGAAACTGTAAACCTGCAAATTTATTTCGAGAACCGTAATTACGTAATTAGCATGGGGGGACGGTTGCGTAACGAGGGGCGCGGTCGTTCGCGGACTGGAGTCGCTGGAGTCCTCTTTCTCTCGTCGTTGATCGAACAAACGTCGCGATTCTTCCACCTGGATCGGTGTCGCGGGAGAGGCTTCTCGAGAGAGGTGTTTGTTGCGTCGAGTGGGATCTCGTCGGGTTTGCCTTCGCTGAGAAAACAAACTGTGAATCTGGTCCGTGTCGGTCGTTTCTCTTTCTCTCGACCGCGGTCCCCGGTCGGCCCCGAAGTAGACGACACGGGATCGCAGGCGACTCGTGATTGGGTCCATTGAGGGTTTTCAAGTGCGTGGACTCGATCCTATCCCTCTTCCGATCGTGGGAGACAGGCTCGAGTCCCTCGGACCGAGAGCTGGGAAATGTGGGACACGTTCCACTTCGGCCGCCCGAAGAGACCCCTTTTTGTGCCGCGATCTTCTTATGCTAATCGGCGGAGTTTTTATTCAAATTTCTCGGTCCGGCGCGCGGCGCAAACCCGGACCGAACGATTACCGAAAATCGCCAGCAGCCAGGAGAAAGATCTCTGTTTGCACAACGATTATTCGATAATTGCCGGCTCATGAATATTCTTCGCGAGCCGGACGGTAAATCAACGTCGCGATCGATTTGCATAAACCTGATGGGAAAAATGGGGCACGCTTTAACCGGCGATTCACGCATTACCAACTCTAATTGCGTTCTTCTCGCGGGCCGCGTACGTCGTAACGATTAGAGTTGAGTTATCGTTTCAACGCCGATGATGAATACATCTGTCAGTGATGACATTTACGACGTTCCGTGCCCACTCTCGATGACGACTCGCACCTCGCGAGATTCCCCTCGTATTAATTTCCCGCACGTGCGCGTGTCGATGACTTTCTCACGCGTCCCGTACGGAGCGTCCCTGGTTTGGCAGTGGTCGCCGTTGAGTTTGTAGTCTTTTAGGGTCTTTCAAGACGGACTCGAAGCTCCCAGACCTCCAGGTCCTCTACGATTCTTCAGACCTTTTAGGATATCGATCTACCGGACCTCTTTAGTCACCGGTCCTCGTCAGTCTGAAATGTCTATGTTTCCTACGCTAGACTCATCACTTGGAACACGGGTCACTAAGATCTACTTTAGACAATGGCCGATGAATATTCAAACGTTCAGGTATCCTAGAGGACCCTCTCTAGATATAAGCTTTAATCTCCAGCTGTTCTGTGCCCGACGGGACCTAAGGTAGCAGTAAGTCCCCGAGGCATTACCTACGATCTGAACGTAGTTCTTCAGATCCACAGGTCCCTAGAAACAGTCTTTCCTAGATCCAGGAGTCACGAACCTCCTTCGGATCTCCCAGGCCCGGAAATTGTGACGCAGCTCATAGGAAACTTCATTCTCGTTGGAACGAAAAAAGTCCACAGCGAAGGTCTCGACTGAATTCGCGCTCCCATTCATGGAACACTGGCGTGGTTCAAGCTCGCAACCCTCTCGCCCCAGAACAGCGCGATAAGAATGAAACGGCCGGGTTCACAATGAAGGTGTCGTTGCAGGAAATTATACAGCAGTTAGAAGAGCTGGCTGTCTCTCTCTCTACGCGAGCAATTGTCTCTTAGGTGGGCATTGTCTTCGCCAGAACTCGGTTCCTCTTCCCCCTATCTCCGCCCCTTCCTCTCCTTACTCTACTCTCTGGTTCGCCGTCCTTGGGAGCCTAACGAACCGCTTGTCTGACACCGAGCTGCACAATGAGAGATCTAATCGCGGGTAAAGTACTTAATATCTTAAGGTCGGACGAGACCTAAGCGGGCCTAGGGTAGGTAGTCCAAGGGGATGTCGATGGATAGAGGAAGATTCGTAGACGTGGCTGTGCCGCGTTACTCGCGCCGGAAGACAGGAGGTGAAAGGACCAAGCAGGGAGATCCGCCTCGGTTACTGGGTTGCTTGAATCCTCGTGTCGCGGTATCTGATGAAGAGGACGCCTTCGGATGACAGCCAGTCTTCGGCAGGAATAAGATGCGGAACTTGCCGGCGCCAGGCGCACTCGCGCTGATAACACCACCTCGTGACCTTGATCCCGCGTTGATACCAATTTTCACGCCCGAAGGCTCGAACCGAACCAACACGCCGCGCCGGAATCCCGCGATCCCGCTTTTAATAACAGGTTTCAATCGAACCGAAACTAACTGACGTCCTTGAAGGGATAAAAGAAAATTTATATTTAGTTCATGCCTACACTTGCTGTAATGTTAAATCGTAAAGTCAATAACCAACATTTTGAACGATATTCAATGATATTGCACAAAATGATAAAATTTTAATGCATATTTTCATGCCTCGAATATAAATTAATCAGTGATCATTCAGGAACATAAAATCTACAAAAATTTTGCTAATTGTCAATGACGTAGAATCGGCTACCCCCACCCGGCCGGCCAGCGCGAGTCCTGTCCGGACGGGCGACCGGAGCGGGATAGTGGGGTTAGCCGATTCTACGTCATCGACTCTCGCAGCACTAGTTGCCGAAGCTTGGTTTAATTGACGGTATGCAATTTTCGGCCGCGCTGTCCTTTTCTATGTTCGACGTAGTCGACGCGGTCACCGGAACCGAGGATCGGGCTTAGATCAAAACTTTACCATATATAGAAATTAGAAGAGTTAACCATTCATATCATGAGAATAAAATTAATTTAAAGGAAACGACGAATAGCAGCTGGCGAGATAAGGAAACGTTGAAGTAGGGGAGATACTGAAGTTAATAGTAGCCTTCTTGTGTTCGCGAAACTGTTTTTGTGGAATCGATTCGCAAGAGAAAGCAGAAGAGCGCGGAGGGTCTTAAATCGCCGCAGAGGGCCGACGCAATCACGGAGGGACGCGAAAGAAATATCCGGGGAAGCTGAAGGGGTTAATAATCACGATCCCGACGGATGTCAATACGTTCTATCGTAATGAACTCGTAGGCTTTCCTGTTGCGAGCGTGGCACGGCGCGGCGTTGAACCGTTCCGAAGCAGCGAGTCATCGACCACGACCTCACACAAGAACCGCGGTGCCGGCTGTAAAAAGGCCGCGGATGATCCCGTGATTACTCTACGTAGATTGCAATCACGGGCTGCGAATTCATCGACAAAGAGCGCTTAATGATCGCGCAGTAAAAGGGGTTTTTTCGCACGGTTAATTACGCGGCCGTCTCCTTTTTCTCCTCTCGTTTGGCCTTTCGTTGATCCGCTCGCCTCGCTCGCTCGCTCGCTTGCGCGTGCGCATTGCGGTCCGCTTCGCCTTCCGGAAAGCAGATGCGTTCGCGAGCGGAGAGGAAAACAGAGTGACTCGTAATATCGACGACCGAAGGACCGGCCAGCAGGGAACCGGGGAGGGGGGGGGGACAGGCAGAAGGACCGAGGTGGAAAGCAGTTTCGAGTCCTTTGGCTGGCGTGTACACCTGCCGCCTGGCAAATGAACCCTTTGTCTCTACTCGGCAAGTCATTAGGTGTACGCCGCAGGCAGTCGCGGCTTTAACTAGTCGGCTAACTGAAAGTAATAAAAAGCGAAATAGCGGGCGTAAAACAAATCGCGGACGGTAACGATGATCTCGTAACTGACGCGCGAAACTAATCGAAATCGGCCGGTTGCAGCCCCGAGGCGCGCCAGGATCAACCCCGAGGTCGCTGCTGGCTACCGGACGAGCACACACCGCGGGAATTCGATCGGCGGAGATCGTTCCTCCCGGTCTGTTAGTCACGTCTGTCAGCGGCTTCTCAATGTTTAGTCAGCGCACCGATATATCGAGACTTGAAAGCGTCCTTGATAACGGAATCCCTAATTGTAAACGTCCAATATTAACACTGGGTTTACGGAACACTAAAACCGATGATTTTACATTTCTTTGTAAAAACAACATGAATGTGTCTAGCCAGATGTTTGGACATTTTTTTTTTAATATATACTCAAAGAAATAGATTTGTTGAATAATTGATCAACGTCTAGTAGAGTACGCCGACATCAATAATTTTACTAACACAATCTTACCGTGATATTCATCTGAAGCGAAGCAGCTCTGCGTTAAGAAAACAGCAGTAGGCTTGGAATTTGGAGCAAGCAAGCCGCACCGAAAAGAAGGACATTATCTGCTAGCAGGGTAAACGGAAACCAGCTTCTTCGAGGGGGATGGTGACGGCGTCGTGTCGGGGGCCGTTAATAAAGTTAGGATTGTTCCGCTCAGTGGGGAGGATGACTCGCGGCGAAGATGGCAATATAAAGTCGTCGTTCGTCCCTGTAACGATGCTTTATATAACTGTATCAAAAAGAGCTGAAGCGGGGGTCCGGGAGAAAGCGAGTGAGAAGGTAAGGTGGGGGGGGGGGGCGGAGGAGGAGGTTGGTTCGTCGCCACTCCATAGAATATTTAAGCTTCAATTTCATACCTTCTCGCGGCGGGTGTCTCCTCGCGCATATTAAAAAAAAGAAAGTAATAAAAGCGGGTCGAAGGCGAAAGGTGAGGGCGGTCGCGTAGCCGCTTTCGAGCAGAAGGAGAAGAAATTGCGGTGGGGTAGGTCGAACGGGCACAATGGAGGAGCGGGTGCATCCCCCGCGGCGGAGGGCTTCCATCGCGCGACATTATGTGCGATTATTATTCATTATGTGGCGTCTCGCTCGAACCGAAGGAGGCCGACGATATCGGCGCGCGTGTTTCGAGCCGGGAACACGCGGCGGTCTTTCGTGCGCGCGAGAAGGCCTCGGCGTTGAATTGCAAATCGAGCGTCGCGACGCCGAGAAAAAAGTAGGGGGACGCCGGGGGTGGCTCTAAGGGCGCGGTGAAACGCCGAGCTGACAAAACACACCGCACGAAAACTGGCCTGAATTTTGGATACACGCGAGACCTCGAGACCCGCGCGACTTTGCATACGCGAGACCCACCCCCGTCTCGTACCACGGCGAGAACCTCTCGTAGCTCTCGCGCTGGCGTATCGTTATGGTTATGATATTAGGCATACAAGGCAACCTACAAACGGTTATTCCATTGGAACGACCCCGCGACCGTTCTTACGGGAAACCGTTCCCAAACCCCACCTCCGGTGCTTGCCGCCGCGATAACGAAAAGACGAGAGCGGGAAACATCGTTCGAATTTTCCGGCTCGGAAGACCGAAACCGTTACGGGGTTCTTTCATGGCGGGAAGTGAGATTTTTTCGGGAGGATAGTATCGTACTGCCGCGGGGATGGCCGTGCGAAGGAAACGAAGGTTCTCTCCGCGCTGTTCGAGGACCAGTCTGGAGATTCGACAGGACAGAATGAAGGGGTTGGGATTTTTATTATAATCAATTTATAAGCGCACTGTGCAAATCTGAAAATTACAACAATCCGATACATTAACTAGGATTATCTTTTTACCAATTGAAAATTCACCCAGCCATTTTTCTTATAAATGCATAAAATCCTCAGGTTAATGATCACACATTATATTAATAATCATCTTATCTCTATCCATTCGATCTGCATACGCGGGTGTTCGGAACTATGTCAACAAGCCTCGTTCCGTCGAGCGAGTCTCTTTGGAGCAAAGTAAAGGAGCCGAAGCGAGCAGGGTGACGAGGGTGTCTCGGATCTGAATAATAAATGCGAGTCGCGAAAGCACGCGCGAAAATAACGTAATCATGGGAAGCGGGACGTGTGACACGCGTGCCATTTTTCCCTTAGTTCGCGGTTTCAGCCGGCGAAAGGCTTTTCCCGGAGCTTTTCCAGCCGTCGTATCAGCCCCCCAAGGACCCGGGTAGAACCCAGGGTAGACCACGGTACTCTTTCGTGGTCCTTCGGAGGGATGAGCGAGGGGGTGGGGGAAGGGGGAGGGACACAGAGGAGAGACGGCAGCGACGTATACTGGCAGGTGGCTGTTAACGTCCCCCGGGAGCCTCTGATAAAAACAAATGGTGGCGCGAAGGCAAGACGGAACGAAGAGGGTTCCACGCCCTTGCACTCCTGCCGGCGAAAGAAATAAAGAAATTACTCGGTGCCGCGCCCCCGTGTAAACAGACCCGATGAATGGGCGAGGAGAGCCCCCGACCTGTTGGGGGAATTTTTTTCTTCCTTTCTCTCTCCCGAGGCCGGCTTTAGTCGCGAGACGCGAAATTGAGGTTCTTCGCGAAACACCCTGACTCTCCCCTTTCCACCCACAATGTCGTTTTTACGGCGTTAATCAAGTCGCTCCTTTGATCGAACCGGTATAGAGGGTTCAACCCTTGACACGGAATAATACAAATATTATCACCTAATCGGTGAGAATGTCACCGAGGTACTCTTGTTATATCATTACCCTCTAGATCAGTGGAAAAGACTTTGATTGCCGGTAGACTTTTTTTTTTTATTGAGCCACTGAACCTGTTATAGATTTATTTCGGCTTTAACAAACATACATTGGGTTTACATAGTGTAGAAAATTATAGTCTTGATTACCGCTAGAGGTGAAGTTTGCAGTCGTTTAAAACCTGGAAAATATATATACAAGTTTTTATATTTGGTTCTGCAAAGAAAATGTCCGCTTTTAATGGCAGAAAGAACTTGATTTTGCGCAGCTTATTAACTAGCTTAATTCTTTGGGGATCATATAACTATTGCCGGTAGACTAATTTAGTAAAGTTGAAATTGAATTTATTCCATCATTCCCTATGAGAGAATTTTTAAGATATCTGACGCTGGTGGGTCTAGCGTTAAAGAGCACATCTTGATCAATCAACGTTATTGGGCAATGTTTGTTCGAACAGCTGGTAGGAGGTTGCTTGGAGCCGATTAGAATCGACCGGGTTACAAATAGATTCGCCGATAAGCGAGACACTTTCCCGACGTCCATCTTCGCTGGTTTCAATCGCTATGATTGAACGCAAGCCTCGATCGGACGCATTTGGCGTTCTCCCAGGGCCAATTAAACTGCCGATTGCAGTTCCGTTCGTTAAGAGACTAAAACCGGCGGTTTGGCCGTCGAATTTACACGCTGGAAGAATGCCTGGGCGCAATTACCGGCGCGGCGCGGCGCAGCGGGTCGAGAGCGTTCCTCGCGGAACCGAGAAAATTAAAATCCTCTCGCGCGCAGGATCCTCGATGCTTTACGTACGTCCCTCTCGCTGCTGCAAACAGTGAAAAGATGGCGGACGACCGAGCTGCGAGAGGGTGGCAGTGGGGTGGCGGGTGTACTCGAGGTCCATTAGGAAACCCCCAGGGCAACGAAGAAGACAGCGGTCGTGCTCTTTCGAGGGGAAAGAGAAAGGAGAGACCGGGCTCCCTCTATCTCGAGAAGTGTCACCCATGATGAATAGTTGGCATGAACAAAAAGAATGCTAACCGCGTCCCTCTGACGTTGAAACCACCCCCTCCCCCCTGTTCCTCTTCGGGGACTACCACTCTTCTCTCTCTCTCTCTCTCCCTCCCTCTCTCTCTCTCTCTCTCTCGCTCTCTATCTCACACACACACACACACACCGTCGATTTCCCAGAAAAGAGAGCGGGCCAGGGGCGACAAAGCGAAGGGCGATAGCATCTTAATTAAAAGTTGCCAATTCATTTCGCCCGCCGTTTCCACCCCGTGAACTCGCTCGCCGCTAGGTGCTCGCGGGGGCTTGCTGGCTCCTTTGTCTCTCGCGCGGCAAGAGGAACGCCGGGGAAAAAACCCCGGCACGCGTAAGAACCGGGCACGATAATAAGAAGTTTTCGTCCGCGGAGGAAATTAAGTAACGCGGAACCGACCGCCGACGACCACCCTCTTTTCAGACGTTCCGCTCTCTTTTGTCTCTACACACCGATCGTCGCCGACCGTTTAATCGTAGGATTTCGCTGGTATCGGATTGCGATGAAGGAGTTGCGAGGGTCCTTTTCACCGTTTTAATGAGCTATCGAGCCGTGCTCGCCGGTGCTGAAGAATATTTACACGATGCGGTGAGGGTTTAACATCAGATCGGATTTAGGAGGGGGGCTCTGACAACAAATCGCGGTGACGGAAAAATGGTTTGATTGTACGGAAGGGGTGAGCAAATTCAATGACACGTTACGCGATAATTCCGGACATTTTCTTGTAAATTTTGAAATTTTGATGAAACTGTGAGTCTAGGATTGTTGGAGTAAGATTTTGATCTTTTTTGGAAGAAACTGGTACGGATACTGCCAGATGAAAAAAATAGAAATAATGTCGGAAATGGATAGATATGAAGTTGAGAAAAGATAAAAGAACAAGTATAAAGGATAATTGGTAATTTTCAGTAGTACACGGTTGTAGAAATAGAAGGTTGCTATATCGGCGAGGGTCCGAGCCGCTTTGAACTGCGGCCGATGCGAGCACATCGAGCGAAGTGTCTTAATCGTAAAAGGTGGTTCTTCTGACCGCAGCAGCGACTCGAAGAGCGAATCTCGTGCGAGGAAACGATCGGAATCATCGTAACGAATCGTACGTGTCTGTTAATGCTTCGTTTCGCCCCCGAATGCTAATTAGTTCATTCACGTGGGCCCCAGGGGCCAGCGAGCCAAGGGACCGAGCGCGCGAGTAGCAAAGGGCAGCCGCGATTAGCCACGGTTTACGCGCGAGAAACGAACAATGCTGCCATACGGTGGCGCGTAAATAATTAAGAAATAGCTCCGGCCCTCCGCCACCTCTACCCATTCGTCTCCTTTTTTCTTCTCTTCTCTCTGTCTTGTCTTTCTCTTTCTACCGACACACTCTCCTCCCCTTTCTGTCTCTCTTAATTCCGGTGCCCGTTTCCCTTTCCAGCAACGTCGCCGCGTTTTACCTGCTCTAATTACGAATTTTTCGCCGATCCCAGCCCGCCAGGTAATTTAGTCCCCAATTTATATAAAATATCACGCGGCTAATGAAGCAATTTGAGGCTGTCTGCGCCGCTAACGTATGGAGTCCGCGGCTTGCTCCGTTGTAATGGAGAAGAGAGGCTGGATGGGGGGCGGGGATGATGGGGGAGAGAGCTTTACTTACAGAGGTACCCCATTACCGCAGCGGGCATTAACTTTCCTCCTGCGGCGCGTTTCCTCCGGCGAGATGAAAATCTGAAGTCGACACTCGCGGTTATACGAGCCCTCGCGATACAACGTACACCGAGGGGATCGATCCGACTTCGAAATTCTTCGAAATTCTTGGAAATTTTTCGAAATTTTTCGAAATGTTTCTCGACCCTTAAACACTCATTAATTCCTCCTGGTTCGGAAACATTTCTCCATTAAGTCAAATTTAAAACCACTCGCTCTACGAATATAAATACAACAAATTTTCGGCGATTTCTGAAATAAATTTCTGCTTGCTACAGTTCCTTGAAATTGATGTAAAAAATTTTTTATTTTGCCATTTCACGGTACGGTTTCTAATAATTATTACTCCCGAGACAAAAATGCTCGATTTTCCGGACTCCCTGGCGGAAATTCGATTGGAATTTTTCAACGGTGATCGGTCGCCGCGTGTTTTCGTCCGGCCGCGGTTCCTCGTCACAGCGGCTTGCGTAGACGATGCGGGTCACTTAATTGAGAACGAAGCCCCGGGGCGATCCGTGCGCGTGACAGCGTGAATTATTTATGCACGCGTAAACCACGTGCCGTCATTGACGCGGCCGTCACGTCGACGGGGCGCAAGGAGCCGTTCAAAACGACGAGAGGTGCTCCGCTGCCTCCTGCCCGTGACGTTTTCATACCTTCGAGTGCGGCAAATAAAAATAGTCTTATGGCAAAAATCGGTGGCCGGTATTACCGCTTCATTACGCCGTCGCATCTGATACGAGCGCACTCCGTTCACCTTTCGCTTTTCTCTTTCCCGAACCCCCCTCGCGAAATTCTTGGAAGACAGGTACCGACACGAGCCTCCAACAGGATTATTGCTCAATTAAATCACAGGTTTTATCACCTCCGCATCTTGTACGATGGTGGATCCAACATTTTATTCTCTGTTCAAAGGAATTTTTCCAACTGCCACTTTCGTTAAAATTTTTTGGAAATCTTGTGCTCTACATTTACTGTACCCTCCGAGGTACCAATAAAAATCACTATACGTCTTTCTATTCAATTCACTCGAATTCATATGGACAAAATAAACAGATCATACGTCACGAAAATATTCTATACTTCGTCCAGCGAGACGAGAAAGGTAAACAAATCTCATTCGAGTGCGGCAGAGTTGTAGTTGTATTTCTCGGAAACTTAGCAGAGAACGCACGCTGGTGTTTTGTTTATCTACACGGCCTTGCCTCGTTGGATCGAGTATTACATCAGATGCGATGTCTGGATTCTGGTATCAAAATAGCTTATTGTTAGAGTGCAAAATATATAAAATCCATATATAAAATCTGTTTTAAGTGTTACGTTTTTTTAAAATATTGCCTAAAAATTCCACTAGGTGCAATTACACTGTAGTTGGATACCGGGTTTGGAAATCGAGTACAATAGTTTATAATAAAATCGAGAAGCGTTTTATTTAAGTATGTGCAGTACACGGTGGCGAGTTAAGGTACAACGACGTAACCTTCTGCACTGGAGTATGCAAGAAGAAGCTCTAAATCTGTTTCGACGGACCGCTATATACTTATATGTAGTTTTGAAGAAAAGGTTTGTTGTGGAATGGATGACGTGGAAGAGACAAAGTCTAAGGGTGTGTTTTGGCTGACGTGTCTATGATTATCGTGATACGTTGGCGTTTAACTAGGGCCTAGGGTTATCGGGTATATAACACTGTAACCATTATAAAAAGTGTTTGCACTTGCAATCAATGTCATTTTAAGGTCACAAAGTAATTAAAATAATAACAGCAGTAAAAAATGAATGAAATCATTCGAGATATACGATTAATAAAATGAAACAAGGAAACTTTGGAGAACCAGATGGAGCTGTAAATTTCTTTTTACTTGTCGAACTGGAATGTCGTTCCTACTGTTATTGTCGGTACATAGAATGACTAGAATTTTTCGTTGCAGTCAGTTCGATGCCCAGCGAAGTTTATTCAATGATTTTCACTTCGTGATCGATGGTTCATCGAAGTTCTTTTGTCCCGAGTACACGTTGCTCGTCATTCCGACGACGCGCGACGCCACGAGGCTCTGTGGCAGGCCAGTTTACGCGACGGGTCATCACATCGAGATTAACGCCCCGGAGACATTGGTTATTTGTATAGACTCGCGGCTAATGGAGTAGTTATGTCATTGACGCGGCGACGCGCGAGTAAATCGACAGCACGAGCCGTAGTGTCTAACGAGACGCCAATTCGCGACGCGTTTATACAGTGCGCCGCGTGCCACGCGGATCTTTACGACGTTCGACGCTGTTGCATAATTCGCAATTTATAATCTCGCCGCACTTCTATGGGAACATGAACTTTTCCGGTAACTGACATTCCGTAATAGCAATACATTTTTGAAAGCGAAACATCGACACCAATTCCACCGCGGAGAGTTGTTACTGCACTGCGTATTTTATGCATTTGTGGCAAAAATGGACGAGTAAAAACATCGAGCTGCAAAGACATTGGGAAAGTTTGAGAACATTTTTATACTATTATTGGCATGTAAGTATTGAAAGATAAAATACATCTAGTTCCTATTATTTGCAGTTGACTCGAAACATTTTTATTTTGCATAAAAATCTGCAAAATTTTAAATTTTCATCACTGGTCCAAATAAAAAAGTTAAAAAACGCAACATCTATTATTTTTCACGTAATTCCGACTAAATGCAATATTTCCACTATTTCGATTCTAATCCTTCTGAAAAGGTTATTCTGATGCGATGAATTATGCGACTGACCGTGTGCGCAGTATGAAGCCCAAGCCGCCGCGACATTCTCCCAGCGCAAAAACTCAAGGAAGCTAGAAAACGCAATCCGGAGATTTCTCCATAAGCTGCTTAACGGCAGACTATTCTATGACATAACGGATCCTAACCGCGTGTAATGGCATCGGCAATTGTGAGCACGATTGACGAGCGCAACACCCGACGCGCGAACGATCCGCATCCACTCGAATCCTTCGAGTGACCCTATCGCGAAAGCTCGGCGACAGTCGTCGGTTCATAAAACAGAGATCGTCTCGGTGCTGTCGCAGATATCGCGAGCGGCTAAAGCGTCCGCTCGTAAACTTGATCCCTGTATAATTTTCAATCGGCCCCCGGATTTGACGACCTCGTCACGGTCTCGGTCTCCCTTCGGGACGCCTCCGAGACACCGGGATCCGTTCTTCCCGGTTGTTCTTCGGTTTTCGTGGGGGGTCCCCGAGATAAGGGAGGAATGACGAGGTCGCAACGACCGGTAAAAAGGTGATCTCAGCCGGATAATGCCAGGGCGGCCGGAGGCTGGGAAGAAGGTGGGACTGGCTGGCAAACTCTTCTCGAGAAAGAGAGAAAGAGAGAAAAAGAGAGGGAGGGAAAGAGAGAGAGAGAGAGAGAGAGAGTGAGAGTGCTGGGTGCTCCCCCAGGCGTTGGAAAACGCCGCTGCCTGCGGAGGCCGTAAAAAGACAATACCGTTCTCGCGCCGCAAAAGAGTCTTGCCACCAAGTACCATTACCGAGGGAGGCGCGTGTTCCGGCCGCGTGTGCGTGCGCGCGAGCGGGCGTTCGCCTAACTCAGACTGGGGTAGCAGCCTATCGTCTCTCTTCGGTACCATCATCCCCCGAGCAAAGGCCTCGAAACCGTGGAAGCCTGTAATGCTCCGTACCCTCTCCGCTACCGATGAATTGAATTTTATGCGCCGACGGTTTAGTCGCCGAGGCTGTTTCGATCTGATCTGTTCCTCTCGGCTCCTCTGGCGGCCGAAGCGCGCAGGGGTTACGGGAACTTTTATTGGCTGAAATATGTCGCCGAGAGACGGAACGTGGAGCTCCGAGCTCGTCAAAGACGCAGGGGTAGCTTCCCGACGACCTTGAGTAGGCGATACGTTTCGTCTCGACTGTGGAATGCTGTTCGTAGGTGTTTCGATGGTCTGTGAATCAGAACGAAGCTTGTTATTCGAATTTATCGAAGATTTCGTAGAAACGCGGATCGGTGGGCGTTTCTGTGTTAATATCGCGAGGATCGGTGTTAGGATTAGATTGGGCGCAGCACACCGATTCTATCGTAGCGATTGGATCTTTCGATTTTTGTTGCGTGACGTTTCAGCCGTAGAGCAAGGATTGGAACAGACAATGCAGTTTTGTTCGACCGCGGGAGCAGATAGGAAGTAATCAGCTGTTTAGAAATTCGGCGCGATAATGGTTGTGCCGGGCATAATTTTTCCAGAACGGAATTGCACGCCAATTAAGCGCTATGTTTCGCTAGATGAGATCTCCGGCGCGGCGTCGGGCGTATCTACGATCGCGCAACTAACCAAGTAATTCTCTTTTGTTTCAGGTAAGTGTGAATGACTTTGTTCCGAGAGCTTGGCGTGTCGTGACTCCTATGAATCGTGAGTACCTTGTTTCGGTGTTATTACAATTGGCTGTAACACGCTGATCGCCGCACCCACTCTCTCTCTCGTGCGGCGCGGCGCGCTGCAATCATATCGTTACCCGAGCGCGATATCCGACCGACTTTATAGAATTCCGTGGAATTGGATTGCGGCGATTGGTTAAACGGTCTCCGGCTCCGCGTTCGAGCCGGTCACCTGACCGACCGAATCGAATTTGCGATTCCGCGTTGATTCAATTCGAAAGGAAAAGGCGTTCGATCAAAGACCCGTATCAATTTCTACGCGAACCTCCCTCTTCCCTCCGAAAACGCGAAATAGAGATTCTGCCAGAGGGGGAGGTAGAATCGGGAGCGTTAATCTACAAGTTTCATCAACTAATTCCCCCGTTCATCGTTCAAAGAAGAAGCGGCGCGATCGACTTCCCGTCGAACCCCTAATGGCAGTCGGAAATTAAAATGCGATTCGAGCATTTCCCTTCGCGCTCCTTCACGGGGCGGGCACCCTCGTCGTCGTCGTCGTCGTCGTCGTCGTCGTCGTCGTCGGTAGAAAGGAGTAGGGGGGACGGGCAGGGCTGCTGGCCTGATCGCATTTAACTTGGCCGCTCATCCGTTGATTTCATTAACCGATAACCGGCGCACAACTTTAAACCCGGCCGAGCGCGGACGCATACGAAATCACGGGCGCGGGGGTTGAACGGCTGATAGAGTGGGCAGGGGGTTGCGGGGGGGAGGGGGTCGGTTCCGAGCCGCGAAACGAGGGCGGTACTGAATACCAGAGGCGATACATTAACGACCCGTAATGACTTCGGCGCGAGGGTGGCCAGATAAAAAAGACATTAGTCATTCGGTGTCGCTGGAGCCGCATCTAAACTTCACTGACAGCGATTCCGATTAATGCGCGAAATCTTTTTAACGGGAAATCGGCGTCGCGCTCCTACCGGACTCTGTTGGTTTCGGACGTGCTTTAAATTGTCGCAACAATTCTTGTTGGGTACCTGGCAAGGACGAAAATAATTTTTCCGGGACGACGATGCATTGTCAGTCTGCCGAATCAACAAAGAGAAGCAGACGATCGGACGTCGTCTCCGAAAGGTTGTTTAAAAATTGTTTATCGGTTAA
Organism: Lasioglossum lativentre; assembly: GCA_916610255.1. Taxonomy (NCBI): domain Eukaryota; kingdom Metazoa; phylum Arthropoda; class Insecta; order Hymenoptera; family Halictidae; genus Lasioglossum; species Lasioglossum lativentre. The sequence goes on along the minus strand of OU744356.1, from coordinate 38,919,771 downwards.
AATTCACGAGATAGTATTTTTATATCAACCTGATGTTCCATACAGATATTAGTTCATAAAAAGGTGATTCGATGAAAACGAATCAAACTCGATCGGAGTGAGCATTATCCCGTATAACGATGTATGAAACTCGAAACTTTTCTGATTTCGAGATCACCCTGCAATTAACGCGAAATGCCGGTAGAGTCGGAATTGTATCATTTTCACGCGTCGCCAGTCCAGTCCGTGGGAGCGTCCGCCGCGGCAACTCTCTAACACCGAAAAACCAATATAATTGAAAGCCCGGAGCCGTCGATTTTAATTCGACCCGTAATATTTCATTCGCACTATCTTATCGATCGAGCACGAAGCCCGGGGATGGAATCGGGGCTATCGAGATCCGGTGAATTAAAACGCGTCGCGGTGGCTCGATTAACGCGGTTTTTCGCGCGCGTCGCGTCGCGTCGCGTTTGGTCGCGTCGACCGGCTTCATAATTCGCGGGCCGCACTTGCCGCGCGCGCGGATCTATCGATCATCGAACCAGGGGCACCTGGCGGGTCGACGAGCACCCCCGGCACGCTAACGACGTTGTTAGCGGTCCTGTTACCATTATTCCGTCACAATTCCGCGGAGATTTATCGAATTTCGTCTTGTCGCCCGGTTGCCGTGGGTGTTCGCATTTAAATGTTAACGACGCCGACGCCGCGCCGCGCCGCGCCGCGCCGCGTCCAGGTGTCGTTGTCGGGCCCTCGGGTAATTGATTCAACCCACACAGGATTCTTCTCCGCGGTCAGAAAGAGAGAGAGACAGACAGACACTCCCGGTAACAGGGTACTCCCGCGTACACGCTCGATTCAGGTGTAGCATCGCCATCGAGCAAATCGCCGATCTGTTCCCACGTTTTCTCGACGCGCGCACCATCTCCACCTCCTCCTCCTCCTCCTCCTCCTCCTCCTGGCCGAGACGCGTGTAGGACGTTGTCGACGTGCAACGTCCTTTCGGGATTGTGGTTAATCGGTTCGTACCATTTGCGAAGTCTCGGGCTCGTCTCGGATGGACATTTTTGTTTTTCCAAGAAGGAATGACGGCACGTCGGCTGCCGACTCGCCATTGTCGCCGGCGGGATTCGTTTCTAATCGGTCAACGATCGCTGCAGTTCGCGCCTCGAGAATTAACACTTCAGCTACAGATGATTTGATCGTCTCCCGAGAACTACCCATTCGAGCCGAGGATTTCTTAATAAACTCGCTTTTAAACGCGGACTTCGCGGAGGAACAGGAATTTAACTCCATTCTGTTGTCAGCGTCTTTTACATCTGCTGTCATGTTTGTATTCTTGAAGTCCGTTTACCCCTCGGACGGCGGACCACTCCTATAACTATCTAAAATTGATGTTTGGGACTATTCACGGCTTTATCTGCCAATTTTTTAAAACATATTTTTCAAGACGCTTCTTGTGGCTGTTCATTTAATTAATTCGTCAATAACCGAGTACTTGAATGAGGATTTTAACACTAAACCTACCAAGCCCAAAAGGTATGAAAGTGAAACACCTTAGAGAAGTGAAAAGATTGAATTTACTTAAACTTTGTACGGTTTTCATTACAATATGTGCTTAAATGAAGAAGTCAATTGAGTCATTTCCTATGAAAGCGTTTTCAATAACTATGAAATAGAAAATCGGTCATTTGACCGTGGTAGATTTAGCGTTAAACAAGACGAGAGTCAATACTAGATATGCGATGTCTCGAACACCCGTTAATTTTCCACAAAAATATTCTCTACCGAAAATGAAGATTTTATCTTTATAAAATTAGAAACACGTAACACGCCGTTCGGACGGAGCAGTTAATTGAAACACTCTGTTAAATACACAGAAGCAGCGGCAGTTGCAAGTCCCATAAATCGACGAGTTTTCCAATGGAATAATAAGTCAATCTAATCGAATGAAACCGTGATATACAGCTTCTATCGACGTCCATTGTCCGTGGAAAATTGCGTCCGTCTCCTTGTAAATCGAGAGACCCGGTAGCCGCGGATCGTGGTTGCGGAGGAAGAGCCAGAAAGCCGGCTAATAAATTATCCTACGCTCGCATAGATGGGCGGAGAAATCGGACCAGAGGCGCGTCTGCCTCCGAGGTTCTCCTTGAAACGTGACTGCCGCCGATCGCGATGTAACGGAGCCCGATGTTAATTTAATTGGACGGCCGGCTCGCGTAAACAGTCATCGATTTACAGCTTTCGTCGTAGGTAACATAGTCGCGGTATTTACGCGCCGGCTGGTCTACCTGTCCGGCCGATTCCCCCTGCTTCCCGGATTCGCTATCGCCGCACCGGTCGCGCCAACGGCGATAATGATTTATTATCGATTAAGATCCGCGCCGCTCCTGATACGCTTCTGTCACGAATTAGTCGATCGGACGAGTTGTTTATCGGGGCAATTACGCGCGCTGATAAACTGCGCTCCGCTCCGCTGAATGGATAGATGGGAAACTAGTCGCTCGCATATTACTTCTTATTCGTGCCTCCGAGGACGTCGCTCTCAGATATTACGCTTTCGAGTGCGTATTCAGTTGCCTGCCATCGACTGCGCGTTTCGATTAATCCTGGAGATACCGAGCCAGCTCCGGGTAACCTGAACTTGCCGATTCTCGCGCGTACTCGCTTACTTCTGGTAGCTCTCAAATTAAATAAGACGTCCTTTCTGGTTTTAATTCTTGGATATCGATTCTTCAAATATTTTGTACTTTCGATATATTGCTGTAGGTTCACTCGAAAAGCTCTCAGTCTTCTGCTCGCGCCTCTAAAATTCTTCTAAAATCCATCCAAAGCTAGCAAAAATAACCTTAATGCCACGATTTATTATTCTACCGTGTGCTTGATCTTTCTGTACGGTAGCAGAATATGTTAACTAAAAACAAACCCTTTTGTTATTGCGTTATCGAACATATTTGTCGATTTTGATCCGGACACAACAATCGGTATGAAACGCAGGTTTCCTCCGTCTCTGTCGAACGTGGCGCGTGTTGCACCGCGCCGGGAAGAAAGGATCGGGGAACGTGTCCGGGCGTCGACGCGACGCGGACACGAAAACCGCTCGGCTAGTCCTGCAGAGGACTACAGGCGACGTCAACCTGCCCGGGCCCGTGTTCGCAGGATTAGCCGGCTGGTAATTACGCCGGGATTCCATTGAGTCGCGGCTGCGTGCCGGGCGCCGTGAAAAGAAGCATTACGACGATGGACGATGCTTAGGAGTTACTTAGAGCGAGATCGATCTTAATCCAGGAACAGAGGTGCCACTCCGCCGTATCAGGGTATTAGCTTCCATCATTCGTCGGATCGGACGGGCGAAAAAATAAAGCGAGAGAAAGAGAGAAGCGACGCGGCGCGGCGCGGCGCGAGCGAGCGTTCACCGCTCCGTTCCGATCCGCTCCGCGCCACCACGCATTGCGTTACCAGCGAGAGCACATACATCAGGCTCCTCGGGGCTAATCTGATTCCCCTAACAATGTGCACGCGTCGGAATCTTCTTACATCGCCCCCTCCTCTCTTTTTCTCTCTCTTGTTTGTTCGTCGTCTTTCTCCAGCACCCCGTCGCCGCGCAGGTTTCCTTATTTCTCCTCTCGAAGCGAAGAGGGTGAGTCCGTGGTCCCGATGAGTCGATGCCTCGACTCCGACTCCCCCGGATGTATAGATTTTGGATTTGGCCCCTGCCCGGACCCCCGGTGCCAATCTGAGCGCAAACCCGCGTAATCTCCTGCTAATAACCGCGATTTATACTTCCCTCCTTGGTTCTTAGCTATCTTCGTTGATCGGGGCGTCGATTAGACCGGGCTACGGCCATTCGTTGGGGTCCGCCGAATGCTGGATGATGGAAAAGTCTGGCTCAGAATTGTTTCACTCTGTTCGCCTTCTTCGTTGATTAGGGACCACGCGTGATTCGGTGCGAAAGATATTTCGGGAGAAACGCAGGATCATAAGATAGTTACCGATGCGTTTGATGGACTAGACTCTGCAGACTTTGTGAAAAACGTTTGAAGAATTCAAAGATTCTGTTGTATTATTTTCAACTCGCTAATTACTCCCAATAGAAATATATGTCTGTGTAGCTTCTGCCTCGCAATTGACGCAAACAATTTTAGTTTTGCACGCAAGTCCTCGGTCTAGTCATTACAGCGCACAGACGTCGTCCGCGAAGGGTTATCAAGCGTGCAATCAAAACGGGACGACTTAACCAGAAAGGTGTCCAGAATCCGAAAAAAAAACGAACGAAGGACCCGAGCCAGAAAAAAAATCTTGTCGCTTCTACGACAACAAACCATTCTAACAGCGTCCTCGTTACAAAATAACGACGCGGCAGCCATTGTGCGCGATTCGTCCTAGGGCGCGGGCAGTAACGATAAATAGCAACGACAACGCACCGGTACGCGCTAGAACTAAACCAAAAACCCTGATATTTCTAAAGCGGTGGAAGCGGCATATAGCCGACACGGTACATTCAGACAGGAGGAAATTTCATGGAGACGCAACACACCGGCTAACCCCCCGATCCTCGGCGGAAGCTCATCCCTCCGAGACGCCTTCCGCCCGAGATCCAACGTGGCCTCCGACCCATTCACAAGACCGGGACCATTCTCACGGAAACAGGGCGCGAGATTACGTCCGTTCGCGGGGATCCCGCAGCGAAACAACGACACCTTTCTCCCCGGTTGTGTGTGCTCGCAGGCTACGACGCGGCGCGGCGCGGCGCGGCGCGGCGCAGGGCCCCGTAAACGTAGATTAGATAATCGCGCGTCCGTGGCCGTCGGAGGGAGAGCGCAGGAAATCGTCGCTTCCCGGCCACGGTGGAAAAACCGTGTTCCTTTCTTTATCGTCTCCGTTTTCGTGAAAGGGGGTCTTTCATTAATGGGGAGCAGAGCGGGCACGAGGAATCGGGTCGACGCTCGGGTCTCGCGCGGGTAGAAGCTGGCTGTGGCGCGAGATAACGCCACTCGTGGACCCGACACTCCGTGACGGCCAGGTACAAATATTTGACCGGTTAACTGGCTTGGTGTTTGCCCTGTTCGCCGTCGCTCCTCGCGTCTCCTCCTCGACGACTTCCTTTTCTACAATCCCTCGGTAGCTCCGCGAGTACGAGACTCGCATCGAGCGGATCTTGCTGGGCAAACCGAACGGATCCTCGGCGCGGCGCGGCGCGGCGCGGCGCCTCTTTGCTCGTGTTACAAACCAAACCCCCGGGGGACTTGTTCATCGATCGCGCCTCTGTAATGCTTTTTTGTCGCGGGCAGATAGTCCGGATTGACCGGCGAGGCGCGCGTTCCCGCGCTCGAATCCCGTTTTTCGTGTTTCGGTACTCGTGGGACGGAGCCCGAATTAAAACGCTGTCGGGGACGTCCTTGACGATCCTGCCGCGAGATACGGCGAAAAAGGAGCACGCGGACGAACGAAAAAGCGAAAGACACGACGCCATGGCGGTAGCTCGAAAAATTCGTAAAAATCGAGGCTGGATCGAGGTGTTCGGCCCGGCCGTCCCGTGGATCATCCCCGGTCCCTCGAGCACCGAGCAAATATGTTCAAACACGCTCGAGCGACACTCGACCGTGCGACGAACCTTCTCCCGCGTTATCCTAACCCAACAGACATGCAAAGTGCTCTTCATACACGGTCTCGTGCCTCGGTCCCGTAACGAAACAGAAACGTGACTTCTTTCGATCCCAGCGCGCGCGCGAGAGAGCGGTCTTCGTGGCACGCTCGGCGAACCCTCCCTGCCCAGCGTTCGGCTTCTCTCGCGTTTTGTTTGGAACTCAATTCGTGTGTGCTCTGCGAGGACGGCACATTGTTGGGACAATGGCTGGGCGAGGATCTAATTCTTTCTCACCCTTGATGGGCGCAAATGAGTTTCTTTCGACGAAGACACTTAGCCGACGCGCAGTCTCGGGGACGCGTTAACTAGCTCCGTGTGAAAACTTCTTTATCTCCGTGTTCTTCTTTATCTTCGTGTAATTTTACTGCAAATTAGAAGCGACTGTACATTGGGAATGCGACAATCTTTTAATGGGCCAATCTTGTGCGTCGTGTCCGTAGTCTGTACAGTTCGATATTATTTCTTTTACAGTAGACTTAATACCGAACTTTTATGTCAATAACCGTGTACCCCCACACTTTTAATTTCTGTTTAAAACTTTTTTAATATTTTCGTTGACAAATAGCAAAATTATTGTAGATTTTTGTGTTCTTAGATAATCACAGATTAGTTTATATTTGAGAAATAAAAATATTCTGTTGTATTCCGGGTTTGGAAATCGAGTACAACAGTTTATAATAAAATCGAGAAGAGTTTTATTTAACTATGTACACGGTGGTGGCGAGTTAAGGTACAACGACGTAATCTTCTGCACTGGAGTATGCAAGAAGAAGCTCTGAATCTGTATCGACGGGCTGCTATACATATACATATACATATGTAATTTTTGAGAGGAAAATGTGGAAGGGAGTCGAAAAGGTTTGTGGTGGAAAGGATGACGTGGAAGAGACAAAGTCTGTTTGGTCCTGATTATTCAAGTGTTATGGCTGACGTGTCTATGGCATGATTATCGTGATGCGTTAGCGTTTAACTAGGGCCTAGGGTTATCGGGTATACAACAATTCGTTAAAACTATATAGTCATTGAGCATCGTAGAAAATTTTTGATATTGACATAAGGACTAATACGTTGACTGCCACGTTGATCATATGCGGGCGCGTGTTAAACCGAATTCCTCGAGGATTTACAGGATCTAAAAGCGTTAAACGCGTAATGCATAAATTTTATAGAAAAAAATCATTTTTTATTATCGACCAAGTTCGTTTGAGTTTGTGGGATTTTTGGGATTGAGCAGTGACCGTGTTCAGGCGGACGCATAACCTTCCGGAGTTTCCTCGAATTCATCAAGTCGACCGCGGTCGATCCTCGAGCGGAGTCCTCGGCTAATAGAAATCGTTCGGATGCTTCTATCCATTCTTGGAGCGTGAAGCCATCGCTATTAATATTCCGCCGATATTCTTCCGCTTGTTTCCCACCGTATGGAGCTGGCTCGGCGTTATTAAGCTCTCCGGTCTGCGCGCACGCGAAACCCGGTGCGCGCCAGAGTGTAAGTAAGAGTGAGAGAGAGAAAGAGAGAGAGAAAGAGAGTCTCATCTCACGGAAGCGGCGCCTTTCGCGCGAAACTTGTTCCCAAACGGTGAGAAAAAGTCCGGAACTTCGCCCCGGTCGTGTTCCATGCGCGTCTTAACATGGAAACGTACTCTCACAGGCGCAGGCCAGATTTAATCAAAACGCAAATGCCGCTTGGTCCCGGGCTCGTACGCCGCTCGAGAGGCCGCATGCCTCACCTCGACCGTACCTGTCTTCGAGCTGCTCTCCCGACGAGGAAGTCTCATAAAGAGTCTCGCGCCGGGTCCCCGGCCGTCTCTGGTTATCGCGCGCGCTACATTCTCGCCGCTCCTCGTCGCGGAACGACGATAATAATTAAGGATTCCCGGCGAATCGGGACGTGCATACGCGCGGACCGCGCCGAGGCGAGAATAATTTTCGTCGGACCGACGCGACGAGACGTGGACCCGAACTGCTCCGCCAGCAGCGTAGCAACCCGAGAACCCCGGCAATCGATTCGCCGGAACATTGACGATGTAAAAATCTTCGAACATTTCCGAAAAGGATTTTAACCTTACGACGCGACGGTGAGGCTTGGGTCTATTTTGACCCACGGTATCAAAATGACCATTTAATCACTCGGTTTCTACTCGGAAGAACAGAAAGTCTACAATAATCTGTTTGCATATGCACGAGTTGTCTACTAACACCAATAACAGAAAAGTAGGAAAAAGTTAATAAAGTAGGCTCTGTTTCAAGTCTTCATCGTGTGTCTGACTGGAAGATTTACCGAATCTGATAACGATGCGAATAAAATGTGAAGTGTCACGGATCGCGAATTCTGCAGTCTATCTTGCATCGTTTCGCGAAGAGCTCGAAGATTGTTGATTAAAATTTGTTTGATGAAGAACGCACGCTCGGTGCATCAACCATAGAAATCGTAGATTTTCTCGGGAGAGCTGGAGACTGGCAGACTTCACGGCAGAATGGAAAAATTCGCTTCTAACAGGAATCGGTGATCAGCCTGCTAACTAGACATCTTATCTACGATGTATCTAATATGTTTCTAATTTTCTTCTGAGCAAGACGACCATCGGGAATATGAAATTACAAATAGCTGGCGCGAAGCGGTCTAGCCAGTTAGATCATACACGTTCCATGAAGAAACAGACACATGACGCGTCGCGTCGTTTACTTTCGAAGCTGCGCGAGACACTACTCGCGTGTGCGCCACGTTCTCGCGGATTCATTTTCACCCGAAATTTATGTAAACAGTTTACCTCAGCCTGTAAATTAACAAAGAAGTCTACTGTGACCTTAGCAGGTTTAATAATTCACTCGCAAACGACATCGCGGAACGCAGCCCGCATGATTCAGTCAGAGCCGCGGGTATAACAGCTGCGTAGACAACTAATTGATTCTTACTTCACGATAATTGCATCCTGCTAGAGAAGACTCCGTAAACGGTTATTAAACGCTAATGGGCATTATAAGATTCTCTTAATAGAAGTAATCTCCTGCATGCTGGAATCGAATTATGCAATTCAAGCGTCGAAGTTATCGCACAGTGTCTTGGAAGCCGGCTGGATTGCAAGATGGACGCTAATTCCATTTACGATCTGGTCGCGCCGGTGATCAGTCACAAGATACTTCGGTGAAGATTCGATATTCATTTTGTGATCCGGTGGGGTCCATAGATCAGCTCTCGACTTCAACGGATGTGCAGCTAGATCAACCGGAGGACCCGCATTCCTGGGGCCCGGCCGCAGAGACACCGACGGGCCTTCAAACAAATCAAATCGCGTCTTCAGTTACGCCAGTGGTGCACGTATCGTCCTCGTACCGTTACGTTCACCTGGCCATCCAGAGAGCGAAAGAGAGAAAGAAAGAGAGAGAGAGAGAGAGAGAGAGAGAGAGAGAGAGAGAGAGAGAGAGAGAGGGAGAGAGAGAGGAGGAAGATGGGGAAGAGATCGCACCGGAGCTCCTGGCGCTCGTTATCGTTCGCAGGTTCATGCCAGCGGACAGTTAAGGTCCCTGCTCCGCTGGATCCTCGACGCTATAAATTCGGCTGATATAAAGAGAGACAGGGATCACAGCCGGGGGAGAGGCAGAGAAAGAGAGGACGTGGCGTGAAATGATTCGAGACTGTTAAACGGAGAGGTGTGCCAGAACCGGCCTACCTTTTAACGCTCTCTCGCATCCACCCCTGCGATGGAACACGCACGCGGCCCATTACTGAGAACACCTCGGATCGCTGAGCCACTTCCTGTCGGAGATACTCGCGGCACGGTCCTCCCGATATCACACGCGCCCTCGGGATCTCGGGGACTTTAATCGGGAACACCGTACCGGGTCGAGTTGACCGTTTCATCCCCTAAAGTCTCGACGAGATCTATCTCGAGTTTCGGATACAGAAAACGTGTTCCACAAGGGAACAGTCTGTTCCCACGTGTTCGCTGATATCTCATCGACGTTTCAATCTTTCACGATCTTCGGTCCCGTCCACCCACGCGGACCAGGTTCGAGCATCCGGCCCGACATCGGCCGGGACTTATCTTATCCGTCCGAAAGCAGGATCACCCTAAAAAATGAAAGTGGCTCGGCTGCCATCGGGGCCGCAATCGACTTCGCGATTGAAGTTCTCAGGTAAGACGGAGCGCGGGGATCGACGCGCGGATTCTCCGAAGGTGTAACCGCAGCCACGCCCCAATTAGGTTCAGCAGACGGTTTACGATTGTAGCGTGGCCGGTGTATTTATGATGAGAATGTCCGCACCTGTGGTGACACTCGCCACCGAGCCGCTAGCAACCCCTCCTGGAGAAGAGAGAGCGAGTGTTTTATGGCGCGCAGATAGCCTCACGCACACCTTCTTTCTCCGGGCATTAGCTACAGCCAGGTGATATATGACGCGTATATTGCTCTTGGTGAACGGTGAACCGCCGCGAGCCGCTCTATCCCCATACGATCCCCATATCCACGCCGTCGCTTATTTCCACCGTGCCCCCGCAGCCATCTTGCTCTCGGAGAAAAGTTCTCGGGTCGCGTCTCTTCGCCGCGCCGCACCGCGCCGCGCCGCGCCGCGCCACCTCGGTCGCCATCGGGCTCACCGGCGAAAGGAATCGAAAGAAAAGAACCAAGGAGACGGATGGTCTATGGGGTGGGTCCAGGATTTAACGAAATTTCCTTAGAACAGTCACCCCTATTTTCGAGATTTCACCTTCGAGATTAAGCGTTCTTGTTGCTACGCTGCCGCCTCCCTTCGGCCCTTCCGTCTCGTCAGCCTCGGGATGGAACTTATCGTTGGTCTTTACTTCTTCGCGACAAACAGCTATTTAGGTCCCCCGGAATCGCGAGGGGATGCTGCAAAGTGCTTTCGCTTTCGAGATGGTATTTCCCGCGATGACGTCACGCCGGGCTGTCTGTCACTGTCAGGACCGGAACACCCCCAATCTATTAGGGAAACGAAATCAACTTGGTACCAGCGGAAGAAACAAATACTTCTCGCACAAGTTTGTCTCTCGTCGAATCTTCCCGAGTTGGTGTTCTTATCGATGTCCATGCACGTTTCTGAGAACAATTGTTTTGTCACGTAGACTGCCGCTGACGCGTGCGCATAGTAATGGCAATCATTTACCTACTTGTGAAAATTAATTCTAATGTATTGATGCGATGCAAAAGCATAAAGATGTTTGAAGATTGCAACAGAATAGAATCTGGTTCTAGCTTCAATAAACGACAATTGTTTCGATAAATTCAACCAAAACTACATACTGGGTGTTCCACCCGATTTTCACATCTTGATTTTCTCCAAATTGTTACTGGTAGCAAAAAATGTTTTAGCGGAGGCTCGAATGGTATCGAGTGAAGCATATTCTGATGTTATTGTTTTTTTCATGAGTAAACGCGTAATGGTCATACAAAGGTCAATTTTATTTTTTAAATGGAATGAGGTATTTTTTAACACATCAATCGATGCAGCTGGACACATCTGGATAAATTTAAATAATTCTAAAACACCATTATTGTCGTACTGACTTTAATGGTTTAACGAAATTTAATTTAATTTTGTCGACAGTAATGGGGTTTTAGAATTATTTAAATTGAAATATCCCCTAAACTAGTAACTTTTCGACATACATAGGTTAGTACTTTTTTATAAAGAATGTCCAGCTGCATCGATTGATGTATTCAAAAATACATCGTTCTATTTAAAAAAAGAAAGTTGACCTTTATATGACCTTTACTATTCAAGCCTCCGCTGAAACATCTTATGCTACCAGTAACAATAGCAAGAAAATCAAGATGTGAAAATCTGGTGGGACACCCTGTATATAAAGTGAACGATGTTCCTCAGTCTGTTGAAGAGGTAGCTCACAGCATTTTTAAACAGGACGAAAATATTTTTAGTTCCGATTGGACCTGTACCCGGATTGTGATAAATTAACACAGGGTAAACCTCGAGGACGTTCCAAAAGTATGATAGAAGAAATCCAGGGGTTAACGAGAGATTTCGAAGCAGCTCTGAACGGTAGTCCTGTGGGATGGCGTGTCGAGCAATCGGCTCGGCGCGGCGTTCGGCGCGACTCGCGCGATGAATCACGCGTGTCGGCGTCCGCGCGGGGTTCCGCTACAAGTCGCAATTCGATTTCGCCAGAAGGGACGGCGCGGCGCGGTGCGGCGCGGCGTCGTCAGCGTCGGGCGTCGGCGAGAAGCGAGGCGAGCGTCGTTTTCCATCCGTTTCCACGGAGTATCAGCACGGTGTACGCGCTTTAATCGCATTCGGACGCAATGTCGTGGAAAATTTCATTGGAGCGGAGGCGGAGAGGAGGCCTCCCGGCACCGTCGAGAGGAAGAGACGTGGATCGAAACAGAGTGGATCCCGCTGTGACTTTGTCTCGGCGTTTGCGGGACCCCCAGCCGCGTTCCCCGAGGCATTTGCATATCCACCGGTCGCCGCTCGCGAATGCAATCGCGACGCCGCGCCGCGCCGCGCCGCGCTCGAATCTTTTTACGACGCCGCGAATTATGGCGTTACGATACCGTGCGCGCGTACATGCCCCTGATAAATGGATATCGCGACGCGCACGCTGCTCCTTACGATATCTCCCGCTCGCGGAGCGGTTCGCTTCTCGTGCCTGTCCCGCGACTATTTTCGCGATCGTTAACGATCGAGCGATCGGCCTGAAATGCTGACGCTCCAAGATGTTGTTGAAAATTGCTATTCCAGAGAAGCTTGCTCGTGCAAAAGAGTGGCACCTGCATTACAAAAGAATCCAGATTCGTTCCAGGCTATGGTAAGCCGACATACTGGAATATTAAATGTCGTCACTTATTTATCAGATTTGAAATTACCACCCACAATTTAAAAGTTAGACGCAGGTCTGGCCGGTATCTCGAAATCGCTAAGAGTTTTCTCTGCACTAAATTGCAAGTATACAAAACGGTTTCCGAGAAAAGGAATTGCGTACATTTTCCGAGTAGAAGCGCTGACGACACCGTAACGGGCAACCTTGCGAAAAGCCGTGTATCTTTACAGCCGATTAGAAAAACACTTCGTATGCGAAGGCCCGATAGAACTTCAACGGAGGAGGTCATTTACATTGTTAAAACCGGCGTATCTCTGCCGGAGATATTTCACGAGCGTACACAATCGGCCGGTTAGAAGCGGAGAGTTGTGCCACCGTTTCTCTTTCTCGAGCGCGTTAACCAATCGCGAGTGGTCGCAACGGAGGTCTCTCGAGCGCGAGCGGCGAGCGAGCGAGCGTGCGAGGTTCAAAATCGAGCACCGTCGCGACGGTTGCGGCACCGTACCGTTATCTCCACGGATCTGGCGAAAATCTCGGCCGCGAGGGCGTGACACGGCTCGACGTGGCCCGACGTGGCCCGCGTCTGCAAAAATCCTTCGGAACTGGTAATTCCAGACGCGTCGCGGCCGCGTCCCGAGCCGATCGAGAGCGTTTCGTCATTATTCGAGCCGCGTGCCATTTGATGCCGTCGTTACACGTCGGAGCAATGAGACGTAAAGGTGTGGCCGGCTGCCAGTGGTGCGTGCACCGTCCATTTGCACAGAGTGTTTCGTTTCGGACCGACACACGCTCCCGGTGGTATCTTACCTTAACCGGGAATAATTGCGCTCGCAAGTTCCGCCTCGGACCGGCGCATTTTTCGCCGCGGAGAACCACATTCAAAATGGAAAACGCCGGTTTACCATCTTAATCCGAGATATAATTCCTATCCGTGCACGTACGACACTTTGGACAAAAATTTGATGAAGTTGACGGGTTGATGGTAACCGGTTGAGGAAGATTCGGATTAGAAAATAGATACTAAATCGAGGGGAAAATTTCATAAAGTTTTCCAATTTTTGGGAACGTTCTTGACACGATGCCTATTCCGATATTCTATATTTTAACCCTTTCCAGTCTTACTACTATTTTGAAATCTGGTAAAAAGATGTTTGACATTTTTAAAAGACAAATCTTTGTCGTGTTTGGATCTGAACTTATTATAAAATCGACGAAGAACAATTTTAATTTTTTTTTATTCCAATGATGTACCTGTAGTTGGCTAATGGTCGGGGAGGGTTGAGACTGATTATAACAGAGTTTGAGTTCAGAAAGAAAGTTGTTCGCATATTCCTCGTAGTAACACTCGCTGATTAAGCATTGGCATAAAACGGTAATAAAAAAGCTGCGGGTTATGGGACGTCTGGAAGCAGCTAATTACAATCGCGCGGAATATATCGCTTTTTACTTGGGCAAACAAATAATTTCCGAGAAAGGCGTACGCGTGTGTTAGTGCGAAATGTTTCATCGGTGTTAACAAGCACAGTCCGAGTCGTCGGTTAAAGAATGTTCAAAGAATAAAGGGTTTAACGACGTAACGGTACAGAGGGTGTGAGGCGGTTCTTTCCTCGCGCCTTCGAGCAAATAAACTCGCGATCCGAAGTCTGAATGGGGGAGAGACAAGGGGGATGTAACAGGTCGAGTGGGCCGGGCCGGTGCATTTACATTTACAACGAGACTGATTGAATCTTGATTGAAAATCCACTTAATTAACGACGCGAGCCATTATGTTTATCGCCGGCGAAACTGGCCGTGCGTTGCGGACGCCCCCGTGCTGTGTTCGCCTGCCGAGGGGAACCGGCGAAATGTTTGGCAAATGCGTAACACGGCCAATCTTCGATCCACCGCGTCATCCGGTTCTCCGATCCCGCGTTTCCTTGGAACGATATTTACGAGCGGCCGACTCGTCGTTTGACGAGGCCCGAGATAAACTCGTTATTTCGGGGACGATCAGCCGTTTCTGCGCCGCCGCGCCGCGCCGCGCCGTTGTTTCCCCGTAGACCGTCGCTCATTTGCCTAACAATCTGCGCGGAACAAGGCCCCGAGATCGGTCGATCCAACTCGACTTTTCTCTTTCTCTTTTCTAGAAATCGAAGTAAATATCGACTGTAAAATTTTGGAAATTTAAGAACCTTCCTTTATCCATGAGCTTTCATGAGGATTCCATCAATTTCTGGAATTGATAACTAGACTGCAGATGTTATATGTTTCTGAAAAAATTAATCGAGGCGTCGTCGCATGGATCGGTAGAACGGCGAAGTACCGGTCGACTAAAAATTGTAGGGGGGCTATGGTAGCGTAGGATAGAGTCGCAACTTCCCGGCAAAGGGGAAGAAGCAGGTTGTGCAGTTTGCGCGAGAGAAATCTGGTCGGCGTTGTCCCGCTATGGGAGCGAGGACTGTTTGGCGGAGCGGCATCGACGCGAATATCGATCCATCAATACCACCCAATGCGGTGAACGCGGCGCGGCGCGGTCAGGTCCCGCGGACCGCGATCGATCGTTCGATCGATCGATCGTCGGAGCGGCTCCGCTGGTCGCGCAATTTGCAGGATCGATGCTCGTGCAAGCCCCACCACTCGGCGCGGCGCGGCGCGGCGCGGCGCGGCGGTGCGGTGGACTGGCCAGAGGCGCGCAAAAAATCGCTCGTTAATTGGGATCAAGACGTAACCCCTCGAGCACGCGGACGTATAGGGACATGCCGCGGTAGTTACACGTATCCCACAGGTACCGCGGGTGCCTTCTGTGGATCACGGGCCTGCGCGCACACATCGATCGTGAGCGCACGGCTCGGTCGTCGCGCCGCGCCGCTACGTAAGCGCCGCTGCCACCAGAAATAACAAACGACGTGCGATCCTAATTAATTACTTGTCCACTAATTACTGTAATTATATGTTGCCACACCCGCCCGGCCGTTCGTATCCTCGCCCCTCCCCTCCCCTCCCCCCCCCCCACCCGTCTCCACCCCGCCTCGTCCCGCCTCTCCTCCGCCGATCGTTGACCACCGTGCGGAGGGGAAGGATTCGTAGCGATGTTTATTTTCAGCCCGCCACTCGCGGCAAATCTGCTCGTAATTTCTCTCGCGTGTCTTCGCGGCCGCGCGCGCGCGCGAGCGCGAGCGACCATCCGCATTGCTTCAACGTTTACCTACCCCGCAGCTATATCGCACCGAGGCATGCTAGATACGAGCGTAATGACACCTGGCTGTCGCCGATTCTCTCCTCGCGAGATAAGTATTTTCGCCGATCCTTAGACCCAAGGTCTTTCGAAAAACGGTATTGAAGCTTTTACGGGTGACTTATGAGATACTAAACCGTTGAATCAATTGTGGCACGAACGATAGCTAACTGTTCATCGTTTCAGCGATTCAGAAATTTTTTAAGAAGCTACGGTCCGCTACGAGAGAACAGTTACAACAGGTGTCCATCGCGCACCGGGCTTCTGAATATCACAAACGTAGCCTTTTTACTGCTCGTAGCTATATATCCGATCGTCACGACCCAATCTTTATGGCTTGATACTCAAACGAACGTGCTTATTTCACGTCCAATTCTTCCGTCGTTATCACGATGACGATCGATGCGGAATATTGTATGTCCAGGTGCAATTTAACATTCTTGTAAGAGTTTGCGACGACATCGAAGAGTAGTTTTCGTGGTGGAGACGTTCGCGAGGCAAAGATCAGGAGGAATTTAGTATTAATTCCACGATTTCCTGTATTGCCGGAGTGTACGAATCGCGGAGAAGCAGGGGCCGCGGGTGCGGGAGAACGAAGAATTTTGGGGGATTCCGATGCGGCGGGGCCCGCTAAATTGGCCCGTCATGCACCGCGCACGGCAAGAAATATGACAGCGGATCGGGGCCGATGATCGGAATAAAGGATCGAGGGCGGTTGGCCGAGCGACAGGTGACACCGGCAAAAAGCCACCGTCTCCAGGATTACGAAAGAGGCGGTGCGTTTCATACTTGGCCTGATGAGAGACCGTCCGATCATGGTAGAGGCCGCGCGTCCGCTCCGGAGGATCGGGTTCGACGCGGCTCTTACGTGAAAACAAGAAGACGAACGCCCGGAGAAAACGTGAGACGACCGGGCCGGGCCGGGTCGGGTCTGGCCGTGCTGCGGCGGGAGCGAACGGAGACGGGAGAAAGAAAAGAGTTGTCCATGCTCGGCCTTTGTCTCCAATTAACCGACCTCCGCGGACAAATTAGGTCGCGTCTGGTACGTGGGTATAACGATCGTGTGTACCTCGGTTTCGTCGCGGGATCGAGCTTCTGCCGAACCATCCTTGGAGAACGGAGATAAGAGGACGCGCCGAGGGGAGCGCGTCCTTCGGTGAGGATCTCCCGCATCGTCGAACACCAGTTCTCCGATCCTGGAGTTCGTCCGAAACGGTAGGATTCACCGATCAGTTTTGTTATTGGCAGAGCGTTCCCGCTCCCTACGATTCTCAAAGTCTTCCGTCTTTTTATCGAGTTGTACCGAGATAGTAATTGGCTAGGAGGGTTAAATAAAATTAATTTAGATCGCCTTGTGAGGTAGAAGGTCGCGCGAAGAAGGTAGAATTTTCGATATAATTGCAGACGAAGCGCAGGTGAAGAGCCATTCGGCGGACAGTGCGGTACGCAGAACAGTATGCCCACGATATTAACCTCTCGGTGGTGTGTATGATTGGACCAGCAGATGTCACTCGTTATGTAAATGGCCGAGTGTTTACGAGGGGACACCTTCGGTAACTAGCTGCTCCACTCGCTGGTCCGTCGTAATGATGCGCTAGAAATGTCTTTTCGTCTTTTTGTCTGTCCTCCTGTTCCTCGTATTGCCTCCTCCTGCTCCTCCTCCTCCTCTTCTTCTTCTTCTTCTTCTTGTTCTTCTTCCTCTTCTTCTGCTGCTCCCTCCCCTCCCTCCTCCGTCATGTGTTCGTTGACTCGTTCGTCAATATTCTTTGGCGAATGGGTCTGGGTTGGTTGCTTTTCCTGGCTCCTCGCGAGCAAAATAATCGTCTGTCCATTTGACAGCGAGCTTGGCGGAAGATTCATTTAGTTCTCGCGTCGCGGTGTTTACAACTCTCGACGCGACTGCGTAATCGTTACCGGGAGAGCAAAAGAGAGAGAGAGAGACATAGTGATTCAATGTCAGTTTCCAGTTTCGCTCGGATAGTTCTATTTTCCAGCCGCGAAAACGCGGAACACGAAGCGTCGCGCTCGATTTTAACGTCAAACTACTTTATTATTCACCGTCGCGACATCGTCGTGATCCCTCAAGGTTGCTTCTAGGAATCGCTCGAGATCAAGATTAACTCCCTACCGGTGGACATCAGGCTATCCGCGGCTCCAGTATAAACATCGTTCGATCAACAAGCCTATCTCCATTTCTCCAACGTTATCTCCCGGCCCTATTTCCAGCATGGTTAATAGAACCGTAGATATTCGCGAAACTGTAAAAGTGCTCACGAACAAACTACCAACAAGAAATCGAGCAAGATCTTCGTAACACCTCGTTCGCTTCGTCCGATCGTAGAATGACGGCGCAGTTTATACAACTTGATTGCTAGTTTACTTTCTTCGATCTCAGATTCTTGATTCTTAATAGCTCCGATATGGAAACTGGAAATTACGTAGAATGTAAACAGCGCGGGCTGGGTATCGTCTATGTTGTGCGAATTGAAGCTAGTGGTTCCGAGTGCTCTCGTTAATAGCCAGTTGTCGATACGATCAAGTAAAGACATACGTCAGTTTGTGTGTTGACTTTACACAGCATCGTTCGTATGTATGTACAACTAAATTCGCTACAACAAAACTCTGTTATATATTCCCATAATGTAATCGATAGCCGATTTTATGCATTTATGAGAGTTGGTACAATTTAAGCAGATAGAAAGATTAATTTTGATGTGCCATTTTCAACTTTTTAGGATTATTATAGAAAGAAATTTCTAAATGACCACCGTGTCTTGCACGGGTTATCTATTATCAAAGTCTAAAGCAATCTCCAATATAAAATGTCTGCAGCAGCAACAGTCCATCGTCGTTGGACGTATCTATAGCAGAATCGTAGTCGGTCGCGTCTTCCGGGTGCTCGTTGCGCGAACCCAGCAGCGCAGCGCTTAGAGAGACATCGGGTGATCCCACGTTAATTACCCCGAGTTGAGTCGAATCGTCCGTTCGTTTCGCATCTTCGGCTCCGGCAGTGGCAAGGTCGCGCGTGTACGGCTCCTCGCTGTCGCGAGATCGTATCTGGCCGATGACGCGGGCAACGATCATCGCTCCGCGTTCGCTGTATCTTGATCTTCGCGAGACAAGGCTCCGGTTATTTGAAAGTTTTTCGCCTCGCCTCCTGTCCGGCTGCGCGCCAGACGGAACAACGCGGCCACAGTGCCGCAAAAAATTTCGGTACCCGAGGGACCGGCCCCGGGTACGACGAGTTTACGCGGGCCCCTGATCAATCTTATCGACTCCGATCGATTAATCTTCCATGTAAAGCGTTTTAATTGCCGACTTAAGTATACACGATTACAAGAAAGTCTCGCAGCACGCGCAATTAAGCGGGCTTAATTTATGTCCAAGGATTTATGGAAATATCCGTGCACGGATCGGCGTGCTCGACATGACAGGAAGACCCGCGAGCATGATCGACAGGAGTACTCGTTCTTTCGCGAGAAACTTTTCGATTCGAACGGTTATTGATATTGTTCGATCGATACGTAGGCGATCTCAGCGATTAATGCGATCGCGTGAAAAATACACTATAAATTTTAAAAAATTCATTCGATCGTTCCGGCGACACGAGTCTACGAAGCATCGAGAGGATATCGGATTTAAATACAGAAGAGCGTTTCGGCTCTTCTTGTCTGGTGGCGGTGGCTATAGCGGAAAGAGGTTAGCGAAAGATCTATCCTAGGATCGAGATGAACGAGTTTCATTGCGGGTCGCGCGGATTTCCCGTGTATCGGTGGACAAAGAACCGCTGTTCCGCGGAGACAAAGGAAGGGCGCAGCAGCCGAAGAAAGCGGGCTTAATCAGCTCGACCGCGGCAGCCGCCTAAACAAATCAAAGTGAATTAACCCGGCAGTAACGTGTCCGCGTAGAAAGCCCAGCGAAGCAGGCAATAAAACACGAATTTTCAGATAAACGAGAGAATGGAAACCTTTATTGCGGGTCGCGC
Source organism: Lasioglossum lativentre (assembly GCA_916610255.1). Lineage (NCBI taxonomy): Eukaryota > Metazoa > Arthropoda > Insecta > Hymenoptera > Halictidae > Lasioglossum > Lasioglossum lativentre. The sequence continues at coordinate 38,900,155 of OU744356.1, read as the reverse complement.
GGCGGGCAGGATCATAAATAAAGCAGCATTGTGCGTGAACAGTGTCGCCCGGCGGGCCCCGAGAATGGCAGAAAACCGGCGGAGATGCGAAAGCCAAGAAGAGAGGGGCAGAGGAGCGGAGAGAGTTTCGCTTTGTGGGTATCTTCTCGCTTCTCGCGACGCGGTGCCACGTAACAAGACTCGGGACTCTGCGTCTAATTGCGTTAGATAGCACCGGCCTTATTAATAACCCCCGCGACGGAGGGATTATCCTGGCAGGAAGATATCCAGGAACGAAGGAAACGAGTCCTGGTCGCGGCGGGGACCGCGTGAGAGGCGAGAGATAGTGGACACGGCATTTCACTTAATGATAACCCGTCTCCTTTCGCCCCTTCTGGGCCCCTTGCCCCACCCGCCGCCGGCCGCCCGCCGCTCTCGTCCTCCACGGTGAAAAGGATCGAGAGGATCGCAGGAAGACCGGACTCTTCCCTGCGTCCACCTTCTCCGACTCCCTCGCGTTCCGCTTGTCCTTGCCTCTATCGTTGAGCCGATCTGAGCGACGGCACCGGTATCGAGGAACGACAGTCGCCACGAAAATTCTTTATAACTGTGCTCGAACCACTTGGTCTCAACGAAGTGGTCTTCCTCGAATCCTTGGTACTCGAAAGCTCGATCGCGAAAAAATCCTTCTCGACATTTCGGAAACGAGACGACTGGAACAAGCATGCTCCATAGAAGATCGCAACATCTAGCTTTCGATCCCTGATGTCAATAACCAAGATTTTCTACGATGTTCAATGACTTACTCAAATGTAAATGCGGTCACCCAAGAGCCTGAGAATCTACGATAATCTTGACATTGGTCAACAAAAACATTAAGAGAATTGTTAAAAATAAATTGAAAGTGGGTACCTGGTTATTGACATAAGAGTTCAACAGTGGGTAGCAATGTATTTACTGGCGGAGTATTGTAGTGGTGCTGGTTGCGAGTCCTCAGCCTAGAATTGTGTTCAGGCAAGTCTGTATTTAAGCCTAGTCACTTGTGAGATGGAGAAGGGAAAGATTAGGAAACAATGTCTTAGCGAGAGCCTCTTTCGTTAATCGAACTGGCAGGCACGGTAATACTTCGCGGCTCCAGTTGCGGATGAAATGCTAAGGTTTGTCATCGGGATACCGGTTTCGCGTTGAAAAACGACGTTTCCCACGCTCCGACCGGATAATATCTATCCGAGCATAAAGCGAGGCGTGTAGACAACTCGGTCCTCGTTTCTCGGTCTCCTCCTTCCCCGAAAGGATTCTTTCGTCCTGGCGAGAGAGGAGTCGACATAACTCGATGCTGGAAGGGGATTTGCATGCGCGTGCAAAATCGCTTCGGTGTCTCGTTACAAGCCGGGCGTCATCGGCGTCGTCATCGTCCTGGTGCGGTGCTGGTCGACGACTACGACGACGACTACGACGACGACGACGACGACGACGACGACTACGCCAGGCCAGACAACGCCGCGTGTATACGGCCCGGCCCTTACGGATCGTCGATGCAACATTGACAAACTAGGTATGCAAATACCTACTGCAAATACCCGGGGTAACGGCCGGCGATCAAAAGTCATGTAATGGTATGGCCACCATCAAGGCGAATGGCCGTGGCGTGGGTGTAGCGGAACGTTCGCGAAGATAAGACGAAGATAGCCGTGGACGGAACGAGAACGCCGCTGCCTGGGTACCTCGAACACGTTCTTTCGCCTGGGGATCGTTTCATGGATGCGTCAACGCCGCTCGATCTCCGTTTCGAAAGAATATACCTACAGGATTGCTATTACAAATCTTGCTAACGAAACGACCATAGTGGATAGTTTCTCGCGAATATCTCCGAAACTAAGCGAAACCGCCACTAATCGGCAAAGGAAAAAGTTGTTCGAAATGTTGATATTTATAACATATCCAAAAATCATCGAAATCGGATGGTAGGATGGTAATTAAACACGAGTTCGGTACGAACGCATAAAGATGAGCAGTTCGGTGGTGAGGAGTTCATCAGGATCGTTAACGCAGCACACGCGGCTAATTGCCATTTGAATATCTGCCTCGCGTGGCAAGGAATGATTCGGCCGGCAAAACCGCCGAACCGTGGAGAATCGTCCCCCGAAATCATTAGTATACAAGGTGCAAGTATCCCGCATAACTAAGCGGGCGCGCCTTCGGCGTGGCTGGCACTCTAGCTCGCCACTTACCGGACATATGGCAGATAATAACGCGAAGAAGAAACTAGCTGCTGCCCTTCCGAGTCCTGGCCGGCGCGGCGCGGCGCGGCGCGGCGCGGCGACCCTGTTTACCGCCCCGACAGGGTATACAGTATACAGGCTCTCGTACGCCGCGCTGTGCCGCGCCGCGCCGCGAGGATTCCTCGCGCTGAGAACGGTTAGCGCACGCAGACGCGTCCGGAATGCTAGCAAAACCGTCGCGCGCGATGGAATCGTGCGCTCTAGGTGACCATTTGCTGCGTCCTCGCCCGCGGTATTCCTGACCGGAGCACGGAAATTCGGAGTATGCGCGAATACTAGCGATCACCTTGGTATTTTCGCACTAACGCTGCTATAATTGATTTCTTATTTACCGCGGGCAACCGTTCCCGGAAGCGGCGGGCTCTCTTCCACGCGGCCGACCGGACCGGCAAAGACCGCTCTCAGAGATCGAGGATTGCACCGCTCGCGATTCGAAGTGCCGCGGAATTCCCAGTATTTCGCTTCTTCGTCGATGCCGGACTCGAAGAGGAATCCATAGTACACGGCTCGAAAGAATCAAATAAATGTTATAGAGTACCAGGCGGGAGCAACGGTCGCTCTTCGGCACCGCTCTCGATTGCAAAAAGCAGACACAGAAGATTAGACTCGGCGGAGTAGGCGGGGCTTCGTTGCACCCCTTCTCGACGGAGCCGAGCAGTGCCCCTCGGGGCAGTCTGTGCTCATGAGATTTTTTTTTAATTATTTATTTATTCAGATCGCATAAACAGCAAGGTCATTAGCGACCACTAGGTTACATATACGAAATTACACATTCGAAGATTACTCAGGCATAGCCCCCGCTACAGTTACAGGTTATAACTGCTATATACACCCGTTAACTTTTCAGGATAACCCGATTTACACTTCCATCACCATTGAGGCACTCTCTCAAATTTCTAGGGACAATCGACGTGTTTGGAGCGAATAGAGGGGGCAGTGCAGGATAATGTGCTCGATCGAAAGTGGGATGGAACATCGAGCACATAGGGGTGGGGGATCTTTCATTATCCTGTATAAGTGGGTGATATTGGTATGTTCAATACGTAGTCGGGTGACGACTACCCGATCTCTTCTATTAGCAAGCGGAGGACAGTCATTTTCAAGAAGGTCCTGTCTTACCGAGGATAGATTAGACGGGGGGAAACTTGTCCATCCATCTAGCATTCCATCCAGATCTGATTTCTCTTTTAATTTCCTTAATCGCGTCTCTGTGGGAGAAGGGACAGTCTGTAGGAATCTCTTTAGCGGCCTCCTTAGCCGCAGCATCCGTTACTTCATTGTCTGAGATCCCTACATGAGAGGGGATCCAGGAAAAAATAATTTCTTTGTTGTTGTTTGGAGCTTTAATTAAAGAGTTGAAGATATGTAGGATAATGGGGTCTTGGTTTTCCGGGTTGGATAGACTTTCTATGACACTGGCGGAATCGGTGAAGATTATCAAGTTAGAGTCTTGTGCTCATGAGTTTTGCTGATGTATTTACCAACGGGTCTTCAGGAAATTTTTCGTTTAGCGTACCGAACTCGAACGGCAGACGATTCGATATTAGCGGGATGGGACGCGCCCGCAAAATTTTCGTGGAAGGTTCGCGGAAACGAGGATCGTCGAACGAAATAGAAGCGAGCTAGTGGAAGACAAAGAACGGTCGAGTGTGTCCAGAGGCGAACGGAATCACAAATTAGGCACGGGGTCCTCGCGGGTCAAAAGATGTCCTGCTCTCCCGGGCCTGGCTCGCATACCGAGCCGCAGCCGTAGCCACAGCCGCAGCCACCACCGCGCCGCGCCGCGCCGCGCCGTCGAGCAAAAAGTACAAAACTGGTGACCCGGCTGCGGGGCCCCCGGTCCTCCTGCCGTTCGCCTCGGAACCACCATACTTTTTGCCGACACTCCGCGTACGAGAACGAACTGTGTCCGGCGCGAACGTCAGCAGAATGTAAAATATGCAACACGCCGCCTCGCTCCTGTCCGCCGACAGTTCGCGCAGGAGCCACGGAATTGCGAAACGCGGCCGACATTAGGACCCCTGCCCCCCTCCTCCTCCATCCTCGTCGCGAATATTCTATTCCACGAGGCGTCCGAGTCTTTCGATGTTGCAGAACGTTCGTAAACGCTGGAACTACCAATCTTCGAAAGTGCCTAGTCAGTATTGGATTATAAAAGTAATGAGACTCGATGTGACCGCGTACTACATAGATGCAGTAACACGGAACAACAAAGTCAGACAAACAAAGAGACAAACATTTTCGCTGAAATATATTAGGATATTGCATATGAAATGATCGATTTTAGTATGTAAATGTTATGAAGCATTTTGATCAAGAAATACAGCCAACAGGTTTATTTTTAGGTACAAATCTCTGATCTCTAAGGTCCCGTTGAAGCAAAAGAGAGTCGATGTAATTAAGCGAGATTGGTATCACACGATTTAGAATTTTCGTGTAGAAAATGAAATATCGACGAATAGTTTCGAGGTGTATAGATCATTCGAACGTCTCTGAGATGATCGTGCGTCGTAAGTTCAAAGTTAAGGTTCGCATACCTACGCCATCGAGTAGACAATGTTCCTCGCTGATCAACGTCCTTTCTCCTCATTAATATTTCCCACGCGTGCGTAACCACGAAGGAATTACAATCGAAACAATACCATTACTCATAATTTAGATTGGAATCGTTCCCTTACAACGAAAAGAACCGTCGATCGTAATCGGATATAGCTGAACAGCGAAGGTTCGCGGGTATGTACAGTTTCGCCCTGCGCAGTTCGACGCGTTTGTCTCTGGCCGATGAATATTTCATTCCGTGTAAGAAAGCGAAAACGAACCTCGAGTCTCCGCGATGCCCTCGGTTCGAGAGCGCTTTCATTAATAGTTCATCGGGAATGGTTCTTTCGCGGCGAACACTCTGAAAAATTCTGTTCCCGCGATAGTAAAAATAGAACGTGTACGGAGAAGTCTCCTGCGGTACGATATCGCGGGTAAGAACGTTTACTAAATTTAGCATATACATTCCAGAATCTCTGGTGTATCCGCGGACCGGTCTATAAATAAACTGTCTGGTCGGGGCCTTACCTCCGCAGGTAACAATTACAAGCTGATTGCTAGAAAAACTGTGAACAGTATCCACATCGTGGCCCAACGTAAACTACAAATGAGCGCGGTTAACGATCAATTTCGATCGATATCGGGGCATAAAACAATCCCGGCAAAGAAACGGCGAGGTACCGATCCCGGCGTCCTTTTCCACCACATAAAGAAGAATCACGCCGCCATAAAAGAGAGCGCGCGGCGCAGCCGGAAAGTCATTTATCCGTGGATGCAAGGCGTATCAAGACATATCCGTCCGGGCAGTCACGTCCCTCGATCGCGTCGATCTCCGGAGCAAGCCGGGGGAGCATTCGGCAAATGTCGGTGGCCGGAGGGGCCTCTCCGTCCCCGTTCGTCGGCGAAAATTTTATTTAATATGAAATAAAACGCATTCCCGCGTGCTGTGCGTGCCAACGACGGAGGAGAGGGCATCGACGCGGCCGCATCCTCTCGCGGCCATTGTGTTTCTCCTGTTCGCCGGCTCCCGGCCGTAGGTATCCACGGATCGTCGTGGGTTCTCAACTTCTCCGGACTCTGGGGATATCGAGTCTCGTTTTTCGCCGAACGATTTTCCAGCGGTTCCGCGCCGCGCCGCGCTGCTCCGCTTCGCTCCGGTCCACAGCGAAATCGACGCGCGAGAAGCCACGGAACCGGCCATTTTCGGTCCCACCGCGCGCGGCCGGAATTACGTGCACGCGAGCCCCCTGCACCTGCCGTGACGTGCCGTGCCGTGCCGTGCCGTGCCGTGCCGAAAGTTTTCGGTGGAGCAGGCTTTTGATGCCCCGAGCGTCGCGTTCCTCGATCGCCAGAACACGGACCGTTATTTCGATAATGAAATATTCGACGGTGCGGAATGGTTCGCGGGGAAACACAAAGGTGACGTCGCGTCGCCGCCGGAACGGACAGCGCCGGTTACGGCGGGAAAGTCACGCCCGTAAACGTTCGTTGAAGATCTGCTGATTTGTTACTTCCGGCAACGCCGGTTTTATTTTCGTCTTCGTTTGTGTTTTTAAAGCCGTGAAGCAAAGCGAAGTTGTACTTTCGAAACGACTTCCCTTTTGGCGGACGTGCTCAAAGGATATTTGGTACCCCGTACCAAAATTACCGAATTTAATGAATCCCAGAGAGTCGGTCGGATCTCGATAGATTTTGTTAAATGAAATTCTGGTTCGAAAGTCGGAACGGCTCGGAGAACCACTGGCCGGTTGACGTTTCTTCGCGAGAGCCGCACACCGGTGCAGAAGGTATACGCGTCGCGTATCTCCGAGGACACTGTCGCCACTGGCAAAAACACTATTGAGTTAATCAACTAATTTATAATTAAAATTCCTCGGTGGGAGCCGTCGGGAGTCGGGAGTCTCGGGGCCCCTTCTGTCTCGCGGCACGGCTCGGCACGGCTCGGCACGGCTCGGCTCGCCGCGACTCGCAAGAAGCGAGCGCATCCACTGTCTGGTCCCCGTCGTTTCGCCGTAATCGCCGTCAGATTCATAGAACACCAATTAACCGGTGATCGACGCCCTACCATCGCATCCACCGGCTACCATTCCCGCGGCCGTCCGGTCCGTGGCCGACCGAAAAAGTCGACCTAGTTTTACGCTCGAGTTTAGACTCGTTCCGGCTAGCGGTCCGTCCGGTTCCTTTTCGTCGCATTCCGGGGGCAACGATTCTCTCCTCCGTCACTACGAGTCGAAGGACATGCCGATACATCGATATGATACAACACAATATTATCATGACAGTCGACGTCCTCTTTTTACCGAAACAGTAATCACGTTTCACGCAACTTTTTCTAATGTTCCATTCTCTACGCTTCGTTCCTCTTCAATCGCGAAATTATTTCGTTTGTCAGCAGAATTCTTTTATCATTGGTATTCTATAATCTATGAGCTACCGAGCGCTCTCTTTCTATGATCATTATATATTCCTTCAAAACACTTTTATCAGTGTTGGATTATTAGCAATAATAATGCAACTACCAGAGAGCAAAAATGAATTTCTATGTACATGGGAAACACTGCAGTTTCTCTAACGTAGAATAACAGGCCGGATGTCATTGGACCCATGGGCCTGGTATTTGTCGTACCCAAGGGCCAGGGCAATAAACAACTGCCACATTTCTTTCTTCTTTTTCACTTCGAGTCCGCTTCCCGAACTGTGATGATCGTCCTTCCGCGCTGTTTAATAAAACAGTTTAGAAAAGAATTCTTCAGTGTTTTCAGTCATTGAGTTACCAATTCCCAACAATCAGTATATAAAAAAGTAATGCAACTGATGTTATAATAGTGATTTATGATTCTTCTCTTGTCCTGAAGTAATAACGGAGATGAAAGAACAAAACTCAAGAAGTTAAATATGCTCGATTGCATTGTCTTGTACAGTACTTTCATTCTAATTATCCAATACGTCTACAACGAAGACAAGACTACGAAGAATGTATGTATTACGAAATTCGTTAGCTCGCAAGCCCAGACGAAGCACTAAAACACATACCAGAAATCGTGGTTGCCTCGGGCACCGATCATTCTCTTTGCATTCCAAAGGCTCGGTTATCATTTTCGCGTTTCGCTGTTTGAACGGGCCATCGATCGCAACCGTTCGCGCTTTCTTTCGCGGCGTTGCGTCGTGCGTTTGAAATATTCACGGAGGATTAGCGGCGTCGTCGGCTCTAAGATTATAATTGTAAAAGAGATTGCGTCGATCGTTCGATACGGCGGTGGGTACCACGGGTCCGTCTCTGTAGCTCATTTTAATCCAACAGGACGGAGTTTGTAAGACCGGTCGATTTGAAAAATACACGAAGCTGTTAGAGTGTTCGAGAGAAGGTAATGAAGCAGCAATACGAGGGACGCCGCTTATAGAGTCCTTGTCACTTGTCATGCTCCGTCGGCCACGCTCGCTAGATCGCATTAATTACGCGTATTAGAGCCTCCCGTTTTCTTCTTGCTGGTGTCGCGCCACCCACATTGCCGGAACACATTTTTATCCCCCGACGGGTATCAAGGTCCTTAACCCCCCGACGACGGATTTCGAACGCGTGCAAAATTAATATCCGCGAATCCATTTTCTACTTTAAAAACGAAGAATCTTCTTCCTGTTCGTCGCGCGTTTCCATCCGGTTGTTTCCGCGTCGCGATTCCTTGGTTCGTTTGACCCAAGTAAAATTTTTTTCTTTCCGTTCATAGCGATATCGGTTTATTTTACTAGTACAAGTGATACGAATGATAAAGAAAAAAATAATTTATGCGAATCGAATGCGTTTATTCGGATCGAATACAATTGGTACAGTATATTTCAGACATTGAATGGATTTTACAAATGTTACAATTCTGGCAAATATTATGAAACTGCCAAATAACAATTTTCTCACAATGAAACCAAATTTCCTTCTATTCGGTGTCTAAACGCGCAATCAAGCTTTTACTCGATCGTGGATCGTACTCGATGCGAAATATTTATGAAAAACGTGGTAAAAAGAGATCGCCAGGTGGAAAAGCAGAGACGAAATTTCGGAGCGGAAGGGGGCGATGTTCCCGCGCGGTCGTTCCTCGAGACGGCCGCGGCGAGTCCGGCGGGTTGGTCCGGCTGGCCGGGGAGGCGTCGGGCCCCGAACGGGCATAACGAGTTTTTGCCGTTGGAAATTTGTTAAGGGGAATGTAAAGAGAATAAGTGGCGATTCCCTTTCTCCCGTCCCTTCGTGTCTGACCGGCTGGGTTCCCGTGGCGTATATAGGAGTCGCAGCCGGTCGCTTGTGACTCGGTTGATTGACTCCCGGGAATTGGAGGCACGGGATACCAGAAACGAGCGGCGCTAGCTTAGCGAGACTTAAAAAGGAACTGGAGCCCGAGGTTCGTCGCAGTCTTTTTGCGATCGCGGCGACCCCCTTTAAGCGCGCGCGGATCGACGTGCTCCGTTCCCTCGTTCGTTCGTTCGTTCGTTCGTTCGTTCGTTCGTTCGCTCGATCATTCGCGTTTCACGGTGTCTTTCGGCCCTCGGAAACGAAACGATCCGATCCGATCCGATCGGGGACCGGCTCTCGGTGCCTTTCCTTCGCCGACGGCTCGGATCGGCTCGGCTCCGCTCCGCTCCGCTCCTCTCGCGGATATCTGGAGCTACGTGGCCGATCGGATTCATGCCGGATCCATGGGAACCGACCTTAATAACCGGCCATTCGCCATTTCCACGGTTATCTCGCCGAATCTATCCGGTTCGAAAACCGGCAGACTCGGACGATCCCTGGACTCTTTCGAGGAATCGATGCGCGTTAATTGACTCGATTAATTTGCCGGCCTGTCCTCCTCTCCATGGAGCGGCCGAAGTGTCGCTTGGCCGAGCCACAGGTCGTACAGTAGATCGAAGTGAGACGTTAAGTGCGCCTCGTACGTTTCGCTGGTCACACAAATTCCCATTAGGCGAGCGCCCAGCGGCGAAGCGCGGCCGTCGCCGATTCCTTCGGACGGTGTTAAACGGTGCCCGAGTTTTTCTTGGGATCGGCCGCCACGGCGTGTTGAATTCGGCGGATTCCAGCCGTCCTGAGCTCGAGAGGCTGCCTGCCTGCCGGCCTGCCTGGCCATTGTCACCGTTCGTCCGTATTAGCGGCGGCGTTCACGGCCCGGGAGGGGCCGTGGAGATTAATTAGGGACGATGTTTTAGCGGCAAAAATGAGCCGGGGCAAGAACCGGGCACCATCAGCAGCCGCCTGGACGCGCGCTAACTAACCGGTCGACGCCGGCGAACGATCGAGCGGGCCCCCGCTCGTCACCAGCCGCCAGAACGCAAGAACGTGCTACAAATTAAGCCCGGATAGGCAGGAACCATCTCGAAAATTCGGGCCGCGTCCCCAACGGACGATCGTTCTGTACCGAGTCACTTTGCGCGCGGCCCTGGAATTCCGCCCGGTCAGATCGAAACGTACGATTCGAACGTTTAATTGGCCCTTATCGGCCGCGTGTCCGCCATACTTGCTACCGCCGGAATGCCCCGGAATTGTTTTCGGAATGTAGAATGCGATCGGCGGAACTATCGCCGAATCTGTGTAGACCCTCGAAACGCCTGTTCAAGACCCCGATCTTTCCGAAAATTATTATTGAAACGCGGGAACCCCGCTAAAACCACACACGTGGAAGATCGTTCACCGGTTGCGCTATAAAACTAGGATACTCGATCAACATTTTCTTTCGAAAAATTTCGGAAATTCGTTTTTTACGCGAACCTCGTTCGTTAAATTTTATTCTCGCAAGCTGGGGTATGTCGCTTTGTGGAAATACTAATTTCATGGGGGCGTTATAGGTGGGAAATTATATGCAATTGATTGGACACCTCGTTCTTGTCAGAAACCCCCCGGTCCCCTTCTCGTGCAACGAGCGAGTACTGTGCGTGCCTCGCAACAAGTCCCGTGAAAGGAATGCATTTCTGATTGGTCAGAGTGGGAAGTGCACGGCTCGTTTCACACGCATCTTCGGCGCTAGCGAACTACATATTGGCTGAAGCGTAAACATTGGGACTGCAGGAGTCTCAACACCGGGGCTAGGGAGAGCGAGGGACTTTTTTGCCCCAGTGTCATTCCGCGAAACTTGAGGCACGGACGGTACCCACTGTAGTAAACACAAAAGAACCTTCGGACGATCGGTATCTAAAGGCTCGAGTTTCTCTGTTTACCGCAAGGAAGAGAGGCCGGATCTACTGGACAGCGGGATTACGTTCGAATAATCATATTCGAGCGCTCGAAAAATATTCATCGGTCCGCTAATGGATCGAAACCACTCCACCGACGAGCCGCGCACGATCAATCAAAGAACTCGATCGCGTGTAATCTGATTACGAATGCGTAAGATCGGAGAACCAGTGACGTAAGGTTCCGAGGGGACCGACCGAGACACCTGGAAGTGTCCAGCAGCTCGGTAGCCTCCGTTCGCTATCGGAAATACAGCGCTCCCTGTCCTCGTCAAGGCGACGCTCCTCGAGGAGAGGCACGAGGCGACGCGACGGCGGATACAACCGTGGATCGACCTCGTCCAATGATTTCGACGGAGATTTCGCAACGGCCGGTTAGAGACGATCCATGAATACGTCGGCGTTCGTCACGGTACAGCGCTCAGATGGGGCCTCTCTTTTGGCAGCGCCGGAACGATTACCGTCGGATTTATCGCGCTCGTTCCATGTCATCGTGTCATTCATCGCGCGGTCTATTCGTTACGCGCGCCGTTTTATAGACCGAGCGTCAATTTTCACCCCCGACCTGTCTCCATAATTCGCGTCTATATTTAAGACACCGTCCCCCGTATTACAATTTACGTTTACCCGCCACATGGTCTTCATCTATCCTTCGAACAACGGGATTTGCCGGATACCTACCCATCATGGACGACGAAATTCGATCCGAGTGTCGCGATCCTTGTCGACTCCAATTACTCGAAAATTGGTCTGTAATGTTTGACGAAATTCATCCAACTTCAACGCTTCGCTGAAGTCGGGTCAGGGGAGTTACAACCTACGTCTGGATTAGTTTATTACACGTGAAATAGGAACCTCTATTTTGAAACGAATTTTAAGGGAAAAGGCAGTTTGGTGTTGGAAATATTGAGTCGGTGGTGAAAGGGTCAAGCTGCGTAGAGGCTTGTAGGATCTCGGGCGAGGAAGATCGGCGTCGCGTCGCGTCGTCAGGAAGCGGAGCGCGGTGCTTTTATCGATCGATTTGCCGTGTCGATCGGCAGCCGAGGCGCTAATGGGTTAGTCAGCTTGAACACGACTCGGAGGCACGGCTCCGTGCGGCGAGCGTGCGAAAAATCGGTCCTCCTTCTCCCTCGGCCGGGCATAGCCGTGGCTGCAACATATGTAAATGCCGGTGCACGCGGCCCGTAGAACGCACACGGTCCCGCTCGCGTGTTCCTGGACCCGTTTCCGAGAGCGGGCACGTTGCACGGCCCGGCGCGGCGCGGCCGGGCCCCGAGAGCAATCTCGCTCGCGGAGACACCGAGTCGCGCCTAGGAATAATAAATAGAGATAGACGAATCGAGATAGCGGCGAAGGGGACGGGGAGAAGCCGCGTGTCCTGCCCACGCAAAGATTATCTCGAGGAATTATGAGTGACCGCGCTCCGGCTTCTAGGTTATGCAAAGCCGCGGCTATCGACGCCGCTCGTCCGTGAAATGGACGACTTCGAACGGTCCACGCCAGCTTCTGGTCACTCGGGTCGGACGCGGGATTAACAGCTGGCGGAAATTAAATGGTCGGCTCTGACGCGTATCTGAAACGGATATAAACTCTGGGAAACTATGTCTGGAATGCGACGCGGGATCTGTGAAAATCCTTTCGCGTCGTGCGGACTTTCGAGCGAAGAGTTAGGTTAGAGGATGCTAGGATGCCTACCTTGCTGTCATCATTTTCCGGGACAATGCGGACCTGCGAACTTTATGAAACCATTAGATGTTCGATAGTGTCATAGATCATTCGTTGTTTAACTTAACTTTTAGTTTAACTTAACGTTGTTTAACACTAATCCTACCGACAGTTCGCCTATACCTATTCCTACCGCGACCGGTCAAATAACCGGTCTTTAGCACAACTTCTATTTTTTAATATACATAGAATGAAGATAATAGCCAATTTGACAGTATAAAAATATAGTTTCTTTTATTCAGAAGTATATAATGTACATTTTATTCATTTTCACCGCATTTTTTACATCCGAGGTTTCGAACCGCTTCCGATACTGATCTGGCAAATAAACACCGCGATGCCAATAGGCGAGCGAGAACTGTAAAGACTTGGATGTGCCGTAAACGTAAAGCAGTCCCTGGAAGGCACTTTCCGGCTAAAATCATGCCACAATTCCATTACCTTTCGTTTGTAACGATTTTATAGTTTCGGCATTGAGTCTTCGAGAGAATACTGTTACAAAAGATATAAATCATTCAACCGATCAAATGACTGGTCGTGATAGATAAGACAGACTACAAATTTTTCTCAGAAAACAAACAATAAAAGAAGAAGTGAATATTGGAAAATGTATTATACGTATATTTTAGGAAAAGTCGTGAAGTTTAAAGGCGATGCAATTACGTTGTATATAGGAAATTCTAATCGCACTTTTAAAAACGGTCATTTGGCCGGCCGTGGTAGGAATAGTAGTTGTTCATTTTGTTCCCGTCGAAACAAGCGTCAACCCTTTCTGAACAGATTTTTCTTCTCAAAACTAGCTCCGTCAAAACTAACTCTGTCACTGGACGCTGCCTAAAAACGATCTTCATTAGTTAATTCTAACAAATGTACCATTGTGTTAGGTCGCGATACGCCACACGCTAATCCGTCGCGCGAGTCGCTCGAGCGTTTCAGCCGTCGGCCCGTCGATCGCGGCTCCGGCCGCTTGTCTCCGTGTGCATTTTTTAATTACCGTAATTTATGGATCGCGTCGATCTCGCGCGTTGCCGTGCACGATCGCAACAATGGCAAGAAGCCGTGCACAGTCGTCCGTGAAATGCTCGCGGATTTCACGGGGACGGCGGCGCAGACCAGTGCGGTGCGGAGCGGAGCGTGTTTAACGCGTCGCGCGCGCGGCACGCTCATGCTCGTTGCGCTGCCTTTATTATTCCGTTCTGTTCCCGCGATCGGGCCTGGCTCGCGCTTATTTTGTAATTGCTGGTGTCTCGCGCCGGTAATCGCGCGGTAACGATCGCCGCTCGCGAGCGTTGGCTAATCGCCGGGAACGCGATTATTTCCGCGAGCGGTCCCTCGCGAGTTTCCATGGGTCGCTTCTGTCATCTATGTTCTTCCGCGAACATCCGGGAAAAACGAGTCGACGCACAGTGTGGACTGCACTTAATTTTTCTACAAAATGAACGACAATTAAAATGCTCTTTTTCCTGTATAAAGTAGAACTAATAATCTGCTTGAAACCTCTTAACCTTGTCTCTACATTTGTCTGCTCCCTGATGTATCATTACTAGATTGCGGATGTTTATGTTGAAATAATATAAATAGCGTGGAGGTGAGAGATTTAATACCACGTGTTATTCCAATAGTCTTTACTAGTCCAATTATCTTTACTAAAGAAACACTTTTATTATCTATAAATACGATACTTAACAGTTCGCTTGTGTGGTCGCGGCTACGATTTGCGTTGGAATGGGGCTCGGTTGAACCGATTTCGCTCTAAGCTACCGAGCGAGACCGATGGGTGACGAGTACACCCGACTCTTGAGCCGACAGGCCTGCCACACACAAAATCACCAGTCTATTTTCAACAGTTTATGCAAAATGAAAATTGTCTGCAGTTATTGCACCAAACGAGAATCATTTAGAATTTTCTTTCTTTTTGGAATAATTTCAGTATGTCGAAATATATTGATAATCTTCAATTAATTTAATCTTCCTCCTGTTCCAAACTGCAGCTAATCATTTTTGTCATAAATGCGTAAAATCCACAGTCCAGTCGTTACATTCTGATTTGAGTCCGGGTCTATTTTGACCCAGTATATCAAAATCTCAATTTACTCAATTTCTAGCGAATTAATTAAATGAACAGCTGTTGCGTTAAGGTCAATAGAAATATTAACGAGTCTACTCGCATCATCTCAACAAATACATTAAAAAAAATTTGTATATGGAGCAGCGAATGGTCCTAAACATCTCCAATTATATAGTTATGAGATCGATTCGCGGTCCGAGGGTTAAACAAGATTTGATCATAGAAAATAGTTGAAAGCGCAAGTTTTTCAACGAGTTTTCTCGCAGCTTTGTAAACAGGAACGGGACTAGTTCTCGACACTGCGCTGTCGGGAAAAACTCGATTTCCTAAGAGAAATTGGACACAGTCCATTGAGCGACGGATCGTACGTTTCAATTAGAGGCAACAAAAGGTATCCGCGCGGTCGGACCGGATTTTCGAATTTTTGCGATCGGCGGCGTCGCAACCCGGTAATTGTCGCCTCCATCCGGCCGTATGGCGCACCGCACCGCACCGTCCGAGAAGAATGCCATACGCGCTCTTAATTCCGTTTTGCGCCGGGCAACGGAAAGTGAGTTTTTCGTCGTGAAACGCTCTTTAGCGCCGACCGGGCAATTAGCCCGGAATTAGCCGTGCATTCTGCAAGCTGCCTTCGCTCCTTCTCTTCTTTTGTGCACGCGAAGTCGTTCCGCGAGCGGAGAAAGAGAGAAGCGCCGCGCTGCGCCGCGCCACGCCGCGCCACGCCGCGCTGCGTCTAGGAGGTGCCGGAAGCGATCCTCGCGAGTCATCCCTCGATTCCGATCGAAATTAGTTGGTAGAAAATATCGATGATACGTTGCCTGGCACAAATTCGACTAAAGCTTCTCCCTTTCTTTTTGTTTCAGACGCCATGGGTAAGTGGACAAGAATTCTCTTCTTCTTCTTCTGCTACTCAAACTTTTCTCTACTCCTCCTACTTCTTCTTCTTCTTCTTCCTATTTCTATCCTCTCTGCTCTGTGCAGGGTAACTGACGTCGTTGGTAAGCTCGACACGATCGGCACCGATCCTTTCGGCGCACGGAAATCCCTCGTCGCAATTGCTGCGCGCGCGCACTTTAATGATCGTAATTAACGGAGCGATGATTCGTTACACTTGTTACTCGCGCGTCGACCGCTCTCGGTTTTCATGCCTTGTGCTCGACCCTGTTCGAGAAAACTCGACCGGCGAACAATTTAATCGCCGATACCGGGGACAATCGGTATGTACAGTTCGCCTCAATGTTCTCCTTGTCCTCCCAACTATGGTGCAGAGAGGTTTCACCGTGGCTGAATCGCCTTCGTCGTACCGGATCCGTACAGAAACGTAGCGGTAAGGTGAAGTAATTTTCGTCAAACAATTCATAATTTTGAATGCTGCTCGGTAGCGTAATGTTAACGTGTTCGCGCAATGCGATACGGCACAGTGTCATCGGTGTCTCTGGCCCCCTTCTCCAGCGATATAGTTTTTGGAGCGCGTCAACTTGGAGTCACCGGTGACTCCGAGAGCCACGAGTTGAACATCCCTGTTGTGGAGGGTCGTCGCTGCTACGTTATCTGTCCGTTTTCGGGCCGATGTCCACGCGGCGAGATCAATTATTCATTGTAGATTCGGACGGTATCCATGCGGCTGGCCGGACAGAATTCATGAGAATGATTTTCCACATCGAGGGGACCCATTATTTATTTAGCATCGTGCGTTACGCTGCACGAGCCGAAGAACAGTGTCCGATAGTTTGCCGGTACACCGTGACTCGTCTCTCTGTTCCGATCCCGCGTCGAATATTTTAGCATAGCGCTCCGGTCGGTGACGTTAATTTGTCTTCGAGGGAGGGAATTGCGCGCTGTCCACCGAAGTGAATGATAGGAGAGAAAGAGTGAGGCATTCCATTGAGACGCGGTGGCTCGTGAAGTCAACTGAAGTGAACCCTCGATATGAAAAATTGATTCGAGTATAAATGTCAGAGACACGGTCGTTGATCTAGATCATCCTCGCGGAGCCTGTCAGGGACTGTACTCCAACGATCGTCGAACGATCTTGCTACCGATCCGCTTCTCTTCCCAATTGCCGTCCACGGACATTTCTTTTGCTCTCTCTTTCTCTCTCCCTCTCTCTCTCTCTCACTTTATCCTTCTTTCTCCGTAGAGTACGGCGCGCGCCGCAGCAACGAGCCGCTCCACCGGCTTAATTAGATTAATTAGATTGCAGCCAAGGCGGATCGCGCTTTCCGAGATCTGTCGTGATCCGGGATCGACTGATCTGACGTTACGTTTTCATTTCTGCGCGGTTCGTACAAATTGAAGCTCGGACGAGCTACCGATCGCGTGCAACAGTCATTCCCGTGATCGTTAGCCATTTGAATATTGTCCACTGGTGTGTATAAATAACCGTATTCTTTAATGAAACATCCTTCCAACGGAAATCGGAAATTTTCTTACTTAATTAATGGCAAAAATAAAATGGAACCAAGTGAACTAGACGAAAGAATAACAAAATATCGGTAAGGCTTGATTTCTTACGGAATTTATTGCAAACTCGAGAATAGGAACTTTTCTCACGGAAGATCTAAATGTTCGTAATCAGGAAATCGGTTATTTCTCGTTGGTTCTGAAATTCGATAACTCGCTTTATCGACTTAATACATTCTTCGAATCTTTCGATCGAGACGAGCTGACAGAGTGCTGTTCTTCCTCCTTGGCAAAGACGATTTTAATCGACCCAATTTCAGTAGAACGTTCTCCCTCTTATCCGTTTGGCCGCAAATCGGTTTTTCGATCCGTGGTATCGCGGCTCGTCGGTCGCATGCTAATTTCCCGAAATCGTATATCAAAACCGTAATCTACCGTACACGGGGCGCCGTGGAATCCTTAACGATGTAATTAATATGTAAACTGTAAAATCTGTCCGGGAGAGTCAGCTCCTATAAATATGTATGCGACAGATCGGTCGGGGCGCATTCTTCATTATAGATCGCGCCCGGTACGGCGCGGCGTCGATCCCTCGCGGAGCCGCTTTTTTTCGGCTCGATCCTCCGCTAGTCGCGATCGACAAACCCCCCTCCCCCCCCCCCTCCCGATTTCCCAAGCTGTCCAACCAGCTTCTTTCCCTTCGAAATTAACACCGATATCTTAAATCCTCGCCGCGCATGAATATTAATAATGCGTCGCGCGCGCACACACATTGTAGCAAACCGCGACATCAATTTGCCCTGTTCTTCACGCGCGCGAGCACGATTCCACGCGCATCGCAGTTTCGAACTTTTTTGGAATCGTCGAGCCAAAACACGCCCTTCGATCTGGTTCGCAAATCACCGCGGATAATCGCTCGTTATCATCCGTGTAGCATGCTCGGTGTATTAGTAAAGAGCGTGTAGGACATGCTGTTGGAATCGGACCATAACATAAATAATAATTAGAACAATTTTATAAAAATTACACCGTGTTGTTTTGGACTGTAGCCAAACAAGTATGCAAACTTTTGAAACACGAGACCTATAATAACATTTTTTATCTCATAAAATCTCTGGTGTTCTCTGAATTATGGAGCTGTCACAATCTTGGCTTTCACTAATCGTTGTTACGTGTTCTTGCGAATATTTTAAATTTCTCGATAAGGCTACACTCCGATAAAGTAACGAAAAATTTTCAAGAATTTTTTATGATTGGAAAAACTGCTATTTTTACTGCAATAAAAATATGTGTTTTATCTGTTTCTTGTTACTCTTTCTCGATTTTCACGTGTGGAACAGCATACTGTAGTTCTCAATACGCCGCACAGTAGGCCATTTCGATGAATTTTGTGTCAAAATCAAAGAACTTTCGATAGAAATGAGATAGAGCGATGATTTTTTTTTAAATTAATGTTGAAACATTGCAAAATATGGGATAAATAGAGAGATTATGGATTGAACGTTTTTTAACCTTGAAAATATTTGTTAAACTTGCAGAATTTCAAGAAAATTGTGGTTTATCGAATACCACGCGCGGAAAGACTAAACATTGAATGGGTTATTCAAAGAACACGGAGACTGAATGAACGAATGTCCTTAAAATTTGACTATGCGGTCCTCGCAGCGACGCGTTAAATCTAATTTATGAAAGTTTCATTGCACACAAGGGAAAACTTCGGCGTTTAAGGATTACGAGTTTCATACGCCTTTGTCTTCGATTGCTGCTCCGATACATGCTTAATTCGGGTTCTCCCGCGCGTCAGGCTCGTTCCAGGGCCGCGCGAAGTAATTAATATATAAACGAGCGAAAGCTGGTGTCTCGGCTCCGGCCGCCTATAAATATTAATGCATTGTATTATTCAGCCGGTGAAACGAGCCGGGTAACGACGCGCCGCGCCGCGCCTTGCCTTGCCTCACCACGGTGGTGATCTCGGAGAACAGAGGAGCCGGATAATAATTCGCGGCGTGGAAAAAGGAGCGGTCGCACGGCCGCGAGTTATCGATCCCTTGACCCTTCGCGCGCGTTTCCTCGCCGCCTGTCCTGTTATCGGCGTCGCGGGAACCCACGTGAGAACTGGAGAAGGGGAGAAAGAATCGCGGAGAAATAAACGGCGAACCATAGGAATTCGGTGCCGGGAAACCCGTGTGTGCCCGAGCGTCCTAATAAATATCGGCGCGGCGCGGCGGTGTGGTGAATTATTTTGATTGCGAGGGAATCGTGTTCGGAGTGCATTACGAGGCGTTCCGCGTTAAATAAAATCGGCCTCGATGAGGTACGATATACATATAACGGCCACGAGTCGGCTATCGATATGCAAATTCCTCGCCGGCAATTATTCGGAGCGGCGCGGCGTCCTCTTGCCGCTCGTAAAGCTTCAATGAAGTTATTTCGGCGAGAGATGTCTGACGGAATGGGCGAGCGAGCGAGCGAGTGAGTGCGCCCGCGCGCGCGCGCGCACGGATTTTCTAATCTTATCGGGGCCCATTCGGCCAGAAACCGTTCGTTTCAATCAGGATCCCGGGCGGTTGCGCGGTTGCCGACGTACGGTACACGATTAAGACGGGCCGGAGAGGAGAGCTGAGCAGATAAAGGACGCTTGTACGCTGAAAAATCACGCGAGACGCGACCCGCTCCGAAAGCTTCGTGGCCGAACACGGTCTTTCTTCTTCTCCTCTCTCTCTTTCTTCTCGACCAGCGCAAAAACCTTCCCCGTTCGGGCTGACTTTTTGGTCGTTAATTAGTTGCATTTTTTTACGATCCCTCACACACGTGCAGCGCGTAACAGCTCCGCCGGAGGACCGAGCTACGGCCGAGAGAGGACGGGAAGGTAATGGAGGAAGAAGAGGACGAGGAGAGTCGCGGGGTTGGTAGCTGAGAGGTTAATTTTTGAACTGGGACGCGTATAATGTTCGGCATTGTGCGTTCCCGGGCTTTTCACTCGCGAGGCCGTGCCGCACCGCGCTGCACCGCGTCGCACTCGTACTCCTTCGACAGACATATGCGGCAATCAGCGCGAAATACGCTCGCCATGTGGCATCGCCCGTTTAAACGTAATTGCCGGTCGTGCCTCTAAGTATTCATTAACGCCGTTGTCCCCCGTGGGGCCGACAGGTTAGATCGATGCCGTCGACTCTTCTGCATTGTGCCGGATCACCGGCTCGATCATAATTCTCGCCTCGAAGATAATTCGACGACCGTTTCGACCGGGCCGATCTCGCCAAAATAGAGTCCACTTCGCATCGAGATACTTCTTTTCGTGCGTCTGAAAGGCGGCGTTCGCGAAGCAGGGGTTACATTGGTCCAGTAGCGTTCCAGATCGGTGATCAAGTCCAGCCCTGGATCGTAACTGGAATAATGTAAACGATGTTTTATTCCCTCCCCCCCTATTATTTTTATCTTCTTCGTTTAAAATAACTTCGCTCTGTGCTCCGTAAGATTCTTCCCGCGGTATAACCCCCAATTACCGGAGAATCTGCATCGAAATCTATCCGCGATCGCGGTGTACTTTTTGGCCCGGAAACTGGGTCCAAGACACCTGCGGATCCGCCCGGGCTAATTCCACGGACACCGTGTTACTTTCCGGCAAAAACAAACTCGATACACGGTATTACCTTAACGCGCCATAAAATCTGCATAACGGAAGGCCGAGCGGCGCGGAGGCAGCGGCGGGCGGGTTAATTAAAAAAAATTCAGTAGCCCGGGTAAATGAGGAAAATTAAATTTTATGTGGGGACCGCGCGGTTAATCCTGTGGTGCGCGTGCGTATTTATTGGCTACCGGTCCGGGACCGCGTCTGACGTAACGAGAACGATTTTCGGGAAGGATCATCGGCCAGATAAGATAAGGATCCGGCGTCGTTGCTCCCGTTGCTCCCGTTGCCTCTTTTACGAGCCGTTCCCACTCCCGTCGACGTTCTTCGACACCTCCGGTCCATCCGTGCCCCTCGATCCTTCCGATTTCGGAGCGATTCCTGTAATGGCCGCCTGTTTGTCGGATACGCGAAACAATTAGAATGCAAATCTATTTGGTCTCCCGACGCTTGCAAACCTTTACTCTCCCCCTATTTCTCGCTGTCTTTTTCTCGTTGTCCAACCAGTTCCGTAAAATTCGGGAGTCTGTGTAAATCCGCGAGATGAAAATTGGTCTGGATTTAATGAATTCGGCCCGGTGATTATGCGACGACAACCGCCGCCATACTGGCCCGAAAGGCGAGTTGGTGTGTATACGGTTGATTTGACGATAATTACAAACGAGATTTGAAGTTCGAGACGGCGACGGTAATGGGCAGGCGTCGTTATGAATACTGTTATTGGGCTGTTTGCGGATCAGGGATTCTTCGGGCAATCTTGGCCTGGCGCGGTCCCGGGAGGTGATCGGAGTTTTATGGTTGTTAAGTGTCGATTGCGGCGTGGCGCGAGTATATCGCGGCCGATGAGGATTAAATTGGCGTGTGATAAAACTGAGAGCGGAAATTTGTGGCAATGGCTATCTGCGAAAGTGATTTTAAGTTCGGCTCGGTGACCGTATTCCGCTGAAAGGGTTCCACCGGGATAATCATAAAGAATCGCGTGCGAGCGCGAGCGCGCGCGAGCCCCTGGTTCCAGTACCTACGAAACCGCAATGCCCAGGCGAAACAGCCCGAAAGATACAGAGATTTTTACGAGCGAAAATACGACAGTATTAAAGTCGGTTTTACATCGGCCAGGAATGGATACGAGCCGGTTAACGTCGATCGTAGCGGGGATTTTCTACGCGCGAGTATCACTCGACCCCCTCGGATCTACCCCTAATAGCGATTCTTACGAGTTCCGAGACACCGCGGAGTTTTCCGACGCTCGAACGGTCCCTTAAACGACTGTTTGGTCGGTTTACACGCGGAACGGCCTCCAAGTTGCCTTTATTCCACTCATAATATTTATTAGACGATAAACGCACCAACGAATTCTTTCGAACCGGAAAACAGAGCGCGGGATACCCGAGAAATGCCTCGATTCTACTCCAAAATATTTATTCTTCTTTGCTAATCGTTCAATAAGAATCGGAAGGAAATATTTCATAAGTGGTAGCTTTGGTGGCTTATAGATTAACCCTTAGCACTCGAGTGGCGACTCAGAGTCGCCACTAAAACTTGCTCTACCATTATCTACAATATTGTTTAGTTTATTAAATATGGTGCTCTCTAATCGATTACTAAATATTTAATTATTGTACGAGGTATTATATCAATTTCATATCCATAAAATGAGAAAAAAAATCATATAGAATGGAATTATTCTAGGTCCGAAGAAATGTTTAATTTTCGAGTTAAAATAGCTCCGAGTGCAAAGGGTTAAATTGTTTGCGAAGTTACGAAATAATTTGTCGGTCTATTAAAAGAGATATTCTGTTCGGATCGCCCGAAGAAGAAAATGGTAACGCGGCCGGTTTCTCGGTTGAATTTCCTTCCCGACAGGGAGGTTGGAAGCGGTGCACGCATCATCCCCCGCAGATGAAGTTGCGGTCGCTCAACAAATAGATTACGTGCCGGTCGAGGGTCTCTCGCGGGGGTGGCTCGCACATGCCACTCACGTACTCATCTCCAGCGGCAGTCGGCCCTACCGTTCTCCTTGCCGGCGAGGCGAGGCGCGGCGCGGCGTTTCTCCTCTCCAAAAATTGCAACGCGTTAGCTCGAGATCCGCTAACCATTCCATTATTAAATCTACGCCCGTATTACCGTATGCCGCGCGAAAAAGGGTGGGTTCCGTGAACGGGAACGGGAACCGAAGGGGGTCTCCCTCGGGAAGGGCCTGTCATTGAGATTCAACGCGCGTCGCAGCCATCGAAACGACGGAGACGGCGTACGACGACGGTACGACACGATTCGTCGGGGAAAGGGCGGAATAGATTAGCTGTAATAACTCGCCTCTCGCATTGTGTATCGCGCGGTCGCGGTTAATCGCGCGGCGATAACGCATCTTAATTGGTACACCGTTTACCTTGTTCATTTTTCCGGCGGCGCGACGCAATCTCGCCGCGGGATCTGCTTTAATCGCGGGAAAACAGCCGACCGAATTTTCCGGGAAATTTGAAGTCGAGCACGACGAGTAACAATTGATAATTTTGTCTGCAATTACTTCTTCGACTTTCCGTCCGGCGTGATAGTTGCGTCGAAACGATCACAGAAATTCGATGACGCGATTTCTTTCTCTCGCGCGGGGCGTTACGAAACAGCGACACCGCCTCGGGCTAATTAATTGAGTTAATTGCATGGTAGAACACGATTAATGCCGCGTTCCTTCGGGCGCGTGAGTCACTTTCCCGTCGGATTTTACTTTCAAATAGTCGAGTACATCGTCCTAAGATTTTCATTCGCGACGACATCGTTCTTTCCTAAATCCTTTTTTCTTCGTATTTGGTTTTCCAAGTCGCATCAACCCTTCAGGGTCAGGATCGACCAGTCGAGTTACGTACAGCGAAGAATGCGAACGAAGGATTCCAAATCCATTCGCTGACGAACCGGTAGCGGTCGCGGTCGCGGTCGCGACGCAGAGTCGTCGAGAGGATCGTCGCAGCTTTTGTTTTCCAGCCTACGAATTCCTGAAGCTCCTCTGCGGCCGGTCTATAATGAACGCGAACTACCCCCGTGTCCCCGAAAATCGCAATCAAGCGCATTCCACCTGTCGGCGGGAGGGATAAGCAAAATCGCGGCGAGATTGGGCCGGAAAAAACGCAAAGCTGGTCCCCCGGCGGGACAATCACCGTTCCGATCGGAGCTCAAATTTGACAGGGCACCCGGTGGCGGGCACGGTTATCCCCGATAAATCTTCGCGGCCCCCCTCGGTCCCCCGGTCCTCGCAGCACTTCGTGTCGGCAGGCCGATCGGCATGCCCGGCCCTGGAGAAGAACAGCTCCAGCGGCACGATTTACCGGCAAAACGGGTGGAACCGACGCGAAAAACCGGAACCTTCTTGACGGACGGGTGACTAAATCGACCCTAAAGTAGTACCGTCGCCCGGCACAAAGAGACACGAGGCGACCGGTATCGGCCGGGTGAACCGAACGAGGAAAGAAGCAGAACCACGAGCTGGAGGATCGGCAGGTGGAGGAGGAGGAAGAGGAGGAGGAGGAGAAGGAGGTCGAGAATGGGGATAGGATCTCCTTGGGCTGTTCTTGTCGCGGCCCCCGACTCCCCGTCAGAAAAAGTTCGCGCCTGTGATCTCACCGCGCGAGAGGATTTAGAGTTGTTTATCTACTTATTATGTCAGCCCGGGCTAATTGGGCATATTTGAGGATCGGTCCCGAGCGGATGCTCGCACGTATACCGTATAAAAGAGGTCGGGACTCCTCTCGACTCTGCCCTTCCACCGACGTCCGACACACGGTTGCTCCCCGTTCGTGGCATTTCGCGGGGGCCACGATTACAAGAGGATAATATCTGCCCGCGGAACAGAGAGCCGGAGTCCTCTTTCTCCGGCCCGGCAAGAACGGTCGCATAACTTTCGGCGATCATGACTCGGCCGCCATCCGTCTTTAGGGAACTATCGCGCCATCAAGCATCCCAGCCCTTCTTCTCTTCTCTTTGTCGCTTTCTCTCGTGTTCTTTCTTTCCTTCTCTCCAACGTCGCGGTGCCGCTCTCTCGTACCCTGTTCTTTTCCCGGGGCCTGTACCGGTGTGTGCTGTGCTCCGCCTTTTTCTGTGTCTTCTCTCTGTTTCGGCCGGCATCAGCCTCGCCGAAAGATGCATCGCTTCATTCCGCGCCACCGGACGCAGATTCGCCGCTACCGAGGCCAGAACGAACGGAATGTCCCGGCGCTCTGGCTAGCTTTATCGGTGATCGATCTTGAAGGGTGCACTCTTGCCCGAGATCGCCCGAGATCGCCCGTGATCCTGGAATCGGCCGGCTGATACCGTTCCGCCGCGCCGGTTCCGTAACATTCCTGCCAGCCGTTCACGCGCGGCCACCGTCTTTCGGCCGATTCCGTTTTTCGGACGCAGGCAACACGAGAGCCGTGAGACGATCCGTCGATCCGTCGATCCGTCCCAAAGGACTCCTGACTCCTGACTCGGTTCCTGCTACTTGGATACGTTGGCCAGCTTCGGTGAACCGATTAGTTCGTGCACGCCGATCCGATCCCCGACAGCGACTCCCACCACAAAGTCTATCCCGAAACATTTCTCGCGCCGTGCTTTCCGACTCTGCGTGGCTACTTTCCTTAGTCTTGAGCCGAGCTCGTAGGTCAGTCTTGGAGATGCTTGGTTTGCTGCTCGTTGTTAATAGAGTTCTCTCGTTTCTATTTAACTTCCTTTCTTGGTACCAACATATCTGATCAGTGGGTGGATTTTATTCATTTTATGGGGAAAATGAGTAGCTGCAATTTACGTTGCTAAACAAAGATAAAAATTGGTAAATGGCTCCTGATCCTACCAATTGATCTCTATCAAGAATGGTTACTAATATTATTCTCGAGGTATAAATAGGGTCATTTAGTCGTAAACGGTCTGCTGGTATTGCTTTGAGATCAGCGCTCGACTCACCTCTACCTGAAACGCGGGTACACTGCGACCTTTTCTAGCACATTGCGAAGAGTTCAGGAAAAACGCCATTTTGTTAAAGGGCTTATTTTGAAAAGGAAATTTCAGGGAATATAACCATATTTTTTTCAAAATTTACATTACTGGCCAATTTGGAAAAAAAATAATTTGTTTACATTTTTTGACGTAGTAAAGTTAATTATCGAGGATGAAAACATTATTTTATAATAGCCCAATCCTTTTCGAATAAAACAAAAAAAATGTATAGAAGGACAAACGGTTCCTGAGATAAAAATTCGTAAGTGAGGCCTATTTTCGCCAAAGTGGGCAAAAATCGCAAACTTTGAAGGCCTGTCATTTCTAAAGAAAATTCGAAATCGGCAAAAATGATGACTTAAACCCCCCCTAATTTTACATGAACTACAACATATTTCAATTAAAACAAAATCGAAGATGGTGACCGTAAAAAGTGATCGATTCGGCATGGAATGACCCACAGACGTTATTTATCCTGCATAAGAATCCACAATCTCCTAATTAGTAAACGATAATTCTTGCACATGTAACACACAGTTTGCACCATCGGGTATGTATCTAATTATGCTTTTTTCGATCTACAACACTCGACGAAGTAAAAACGTTCCTAAAACCCTTAACACGAGGATCGCGGTGTCGTGTTCTTTATATAGCGATGTCGAAAATCGTAAGATTCCATGAACATATTCGGTAGAGGCCACCATCGCGTTCCCTTGCTAGCACGTTTCGACACAATCGCGGAAACAAAAACCGCCGAGGTCCTGGCGTAATCAGATTACACAGTCGCGAACAACAAGCGACTCGAATTCTCTGTTTCGGTTAGCAGCCGATCCGATAACGTTCGCTTACCGAAACCGGGGTTTCTGGGGGAAACGAAAGAACCGCCGCGTAAAAAACACTGGTTTATCCGTAGGCGGTTACAGACGGAACGTCAGAGGAGCACGATAGCCGGGTCACCGGCACTATATTACCCGTCCCGTTCGTTCTTTCATCGAGCAATTCACAATAAGCCCGGCGCGAACACGATAAATCGCGTGACGCCGGGCAATAACGCCGCCGAATCTCGTTCTGCGTCGTAGCGTCGCGACGCGGCGCGTAGCGTCCACGAGAGACCTACGACCCGTTCTCCTGATTAAGTCGCGAGGAGCGCGATGCCGGCGCAGCGCGGCGCGGCGCGCGGCGATCCGATCCGCGGAGACAGCAGCGGTACGAACGCTACCAAACCGGTCTGCCGGTTATACGCTACCTTTTCGGAGTTTATGCTCTGCCGCGTGGTCGGATAAACGGTGCTAATTGTACGATAAATTTGTCCACGAAGTAGCAGTTTGCCCGCTCTCGATCACGGGAATCGACAAAGCGACGCGGCCAGAGCAGGCCGAGGCACTCGCGATAAGAAAGTCGTTAATTCCCTCGCGGATAATAGCGGTCGATAACGCGTCGCGCTCTCCATACCGCGGACCATTTCCCAGGGACGCTCGAGATTGGGGATGCTTCTCCGGCTACTTAGTTGCAGATGCGTCAGCCTCTCTTTCCTTCCCGCGTACGTCCACGCGAGGCACTCGTAAAAATCCGCATGGTTTTATAAGAGCAACGGTTCGTGAGGATTTTACGAAATTTTTACGAGGCTCGTCGCAGCCCGTCGCGGCCCGTCGCGGCCCGTCGCGGCCCGTTCCGTTCCGAGGCGAGGCAAGGGCCTGATATCTGAATGAGCGGGGTTACACGTGGCTTGCGATGCATTCCACGGAGCACAGAGTTGTTAAATCTCAAGGCTGTGCGCGCGCGGCAGTCATCGGAGTCCGGTGAAATAAAAGGGAAGGCTCGAACGAACGTACGTACTTACGTACGTGGAACGCGCTTGTAAAATCCTTCCGATGACGAGACACTACCAGACTCCGGATGATTGCGTAGCGCGCCTTTCCTTGTCGCGAGCGCGAACGGTCTGCTACGGTGTGTCCTTTTCTTGGCATTCATCCTCAGCATCTAGCAGCGCAACAGGAGATAGTCGTACGGTACAAACGAATTGAAATGTTTGCACTGTAACCTGGGCTAGTCTCGGATACGAGTAAAAATCCTCCAAGTTGATTGCAATCATTACCGCGATAGAAATCATAAGAACAGCAGAGAGTATGTAACAGTCGGCTGATTCATTCTGTAAGCTTTCCGTACAGCTAGACCCGTTCTACGTTTACTCTCGCGCGTTCAACGAAATTGTCTACTTCTCGGTAATTGCATTACAATTTCATTCGATTGCGGGTACAGTTTTTGGAATTAAAGCGTAAAACGAAGCTGGACGAACCAAGAAGTTTTGCGCGACTATTTTCCAGAAGCGTGCATTAACGCCGCGTCGAAGAGGAATTTAACGTTCGGCTGGCAGCGTTCGGCGATCGATTACGATCAGTTTGATTTCGGGACACGGCATAAAATTTAGCGACACGGTTCGTCACGGTGTCGAGGAAAGGGCTGTGCTGGTCCCGTTACAAAGGGCGCCGAATCAACGACCGATCGGTTTCACGGGCCTGTTGTTTCAACCCACACGGATCCCTTAAAACAAATGCTCTCGCGGTTAGGCAAAACAAGGATCGATCGATTCGACACGACACGAGGCCGTTGCAGCGCGACGTCGCGTCGCGTCGCGTCGCGTCGCTTCGGAGAGCGAGAGAAGGACCTCGAGCAACCACGGCCAGAACAGCGAGGGCATTCGCCTCCCCATAAATCATATTAATAAACTGTACCGCCTTGCTGCACACGTTCTATCCAGTGCCGGATAAGACTCTTTCTCCCACCTCTCTGGACCGCTGTTCCTGTTGAATACGCTTTATTCTCTCTCCTTCGATCCGCCCTCTTTCTTCCACTCACCCCCGTCGATACTTGGACGACTTAATCGGCTCACCGTATCCTTGCGACGTCTTAATTGCGATATTATTGCCGTTACTATCACTTTCGCTCTTCTCGAGCTTGCAATTCGACGTTTTAACCCTTTTATATAATTTAATTATATTCCCACAGCTTTGCTAGCCTACGTACAATAGAATAGTTTAGACATACTGCAATTGTTGTTACCGTGAAATTGCGGCATTCTTAACGAATGCACTGAAAATCAAAAAAATAGATTACTAGTAATTTTAGAACGAATCAATGGATATCGAGTACCTCTAATTTCTGTTTCTTCTGGATAAAAATGTTCAAGTTATCGTTGGGTTATTATCATTGGAAAAATAGTGTTTTTCGAAGTTGAAGATTATCAGAGTTCGTATAGCGTCTGCTATTAATCGATGACAATGCGATTTCTTTGGGTTGTTTCGCCCGAGACTCTCGCAATGAATCTACTAATTTCAAGTCAAATCGAATTCTTAAATAAACATGCGATCAGGTGGCAGGAAAAATTTATAGCTACACGAAGCGACTAGGAATCGGGACGGGACGGTCGTAAACGTTTGAGTTACGATCGATTCGGCCGACCCGTTCAAATTCCAATAAATTATATTTATAGGTGCCGGGCAGATTTAATCCCGACACGATAAGTGTAATTTCTCGTAATGTTACTTATGCATTAAATACCTTTTTTTCCCCCAACGAAAGATGAAAGCGGCGCCGTTCGAGATGACCGGTTTAAATGAACCCGAGAATATTAGTGGTTAACGCGCGGTCGCTTTTATAATGAAAAAAAACCGACCATAAACGTAATCATTTCGAAGCCGTATCTATAAAAGTAACGCGTGCTCAAAGAAATATAGTCAATGATATCAATGTCAATCATTTCATCTAGGAAAGGAAGTCTTTAGTTGACTTCCCGCCGTGGTGGACGTTCACGAGACGCGTGATTAATAATCTTTTTCCTCGTTAACACTTGTAACTGATACAGTGGATGTATTGATAAGACATATATTAATACAATCACATTAAAGCTACACGTCTAAATTGTTAAAGGATATGATAGGAGTGGAGTTCCTTTTTAGTAAAAAGACAGCCTAGTGAAAGAAGTCCCTTTCAAACAACTTAAACTTTATTAAAAATATCAGTAGAATCTGAACCAGGTATGTACATGTACATACTACATACATATCTCCTTCCTATATCGACTTCTTCCGACGTCCTACCCACTGGCGTCTCGTGCCGATCGTCATTTTTCGATACATTGTATCAGCAGATACAAGATACAACACCGTAACAATTGGATCCTGAGTTTTTTCCCAGAAATGTTTTACTTTAACATAAATATAATTATAAACGATCAATGAATACTTTAACCGAGCAGTTTCGTTAAATAAATTTAGTTAATAAAAGATCCCGAGATAACATTCCGCCAATTTTTGCTTTACTCTTTAAATCTACTAGTCATCTGTAACGTCATATCATAAAGATATACATCTGAAAATATAAACAGAAAGAAATCAATCGTTGTACAGTATACGAGAAAGTCCAGTATACAAAAAAAAGTGAGTAAATGGGTTTTCACCCCGAGGAACGTACGAGGGTTAAATTTAACAGAGCACGAGCGTAATTACATTTGCCGAGTGGAGCCCGAAGAAGCTTGGTCTCGAGAGCGACGCAACAATAATTCCGGTGCCTGTTTCGGGCGTAGACCGCGAGCGGGTCGAGTCGGGTCGGAGCGGGTTCCCTGAGCGTGGACCACGTACGAGGAGCACGTATGTACCCGGCGAGTCTGGGGATGGGGAGCCAGATCCGCACGAAAGTGGCGAGTGGTCAGCGTCGAATACGAAACGAACGACTGTCCGCCCTGCGGATGACGGTGGCGTGCCGTACATAAGGTATGATCGTCCGTCGACACGAAGAAACCGCGCGCGACGAGGACGGGACTCGTTTTTCGCGTGTGCGTCCAAGAGGGAGAGAAGGAAACTGCGAGAGCGATAGAGAAAAAGAGAGTGAGAGAGTGCGAGAAGGGATAGGAAAGGGAGCACGCGACGATCGAGGAATAAAAAAGGCGGAGGAGAGGCGGAATCGATACAGCGTTGCATCGTGGCCGGGGTCCACGTTCCCCTCGGGACCGGAACGGACGATTTCCTCGGGCTCTGATCAAAGGGAAGGCCGCGTGCACGCGTAAATTCTCACCGTGTAATATTTCATGAGCCGTTTCGCTTTGTCGATGGCCGTCCGCGCGAGGAATAGAGAATGCTGTCCGACTGCGGCGTGGCGCGGCGCGGCACGGAGCGGAGCGCCGTTCGCCACCGAAGCAGACCCCGATAGGCACTCCTCCGCCTTGGCAAACCTCTCTTGAAACCAGGCGAACCGCGAGGGAACCGAGTCAGTGCAAGGTGGCAAGGGGAACGGGCCCCGAGGAGTGCGGGGGGATAATTGCACCGGACACGATCCACTGTCTCGAGGTCTCTCACGCGAGACAGGAAGGCGAAGGAGGAGACGAAGGATGGAAAAAACAGGAACGTCGGCCATTCGCGAACGCCTGTCGCGGGATCGTCCTACTCGGTTCGCGCGGGCCGGAGCCCCACGATCGAACCGGGCCCGATTAGCCGCCGTTTCGTACGAGCGGCTGCTGACCTCTCGGGCCTTCGATTCGACGCTCCTCGTTTTTACGCTACACCGAAGAGAATCAAGGATCCTGCTGGATAAATCGAGAAACTTTTCAATGAAATTTTACTCGTCGGAGTTTCACATATTTTTATGCGTTGCCGATCGTCCGAAAATCTGGACTCACACCCGGCTTTCGCATCGAGGCCTCCGATCTTCCTCAAGAGTGTTCGGTCTTCGCAAGGATTGCAGACCGAGCGAATTCTTTTCAAGAACCCACCGCAGGTTGTCTTGATGTTGCGTGC
The DNA here is from genome assembly GCA_916610255.1 of Lasioglossum lativentre. NCBI lineage: Eukaryota > Metazoa > Arthropoda > Insecta > Hymenoptera > Halictidae > Lasioglossum > Lasioglossum lativentre. Next base: position 38,868,568 of record OU744356.1, on the reverse strand, counting down.
AAGATCTCTTCTGAGTCCGCTTCTCCAATTAATTAATACCTGCGGACTGAACCGATTATGCTCGTTTCGTCTCTGCATTAATTCACCCCGGGATTCCGGAGTTTAATCGTACCAGTATCAATACAAATCGCGTCGTTCCCTCAGGCTGTAATTGCGCGAGCGCGGGCATTTCTGCGGAGAAAAACCGCTCGGTTAATGGGTTCAAATTACCAGCGCTATCTTGGCAGACGGATCACGAGTCGTCCCGCGGCTGCCAAGTTTAAACGGGGATTTCAATCGCGTTGGCTCCCGACACGACGCGCGAACAAACGACGCATCACAATAGCGTCGTCACTCGGCCCGTGGGGGTACGCACGGTGCACAACCGCGACAACAATATATTAGGCGCAGCAATAAACCGTAAATAATATAATAACCAGTCTCGGGCCGGTGTGCGCGATACCACACCCGGTCGCGGTCGGTGTCCCGGGCCCTCGTCATTCATCGGCCCCCGTATAATGCGCAATTCATACGCGTGCAACGCACGTCGCCAGGTGACACGGCACGGTGCGGCGCGGCGCGGCGCGGCGCAGCGTCGCGTCGTCGGCGGTGGACGCGGACGGCCGCGCGAGATAATCGTGGCAAGCTTTAAAGACGCTCCCGCGGATAATGAGCGCCGCCCGTCGCCTTCTCTCCCCCGTACCCTAACGAACCGAGCCCGCGCCGATCCTCGACAAAAGGAGCACACCGTTCGACGAGATCATTAAGCGCCGGAACACTGCGTTATTCTTGCCTCCGCCGACCTTTCTTCTTCGCCTCGGATCCGACGAGAAACCGCCCAGCCCGATTCTTCACGGCAATTTTTAATCCACCGCGATTAACGCTCTTACCGGTATCGGCCGTATCCTTGACGCTCTATCTATACGACAGAATTCCCGTGGTATAATCAACATATTTTCTGTCGAGGGAAGACTAATTCACCATTTCTTGGTAGGAGGTTGCATTAATTCTTGCCGCTGGGAATAGATGATCCAGAATATTAATTCATACAGCAGCAGTTAGATTTCGGAGATCGAAAACATCCAGTCAACAGATTTCATTTTCATATATGAATATTCACGATATTCGTTCTCGAAACAATTCAATCCTTTGCGGACGGAAATTAATTTTAGCACACTATTTCCCCTATGAAACGGAATTATACATATATTGAAAAGAATGAAACGAAGGGTTAATGCATTATTTGACGGAGATAACTTTATTTTCGGTATGAATATTTTCACGAACCATCAAGATTTCCAACGCGTCGCGGAGCTCGCGAGTCGCATCCAAAGTCGGCTACAATTTAAGGGAGTTCGGGTCGCGAATGTTGCCCACATAATCGGATGCGGCGCGCAAGGTCGCCGGGCTTTCTTCGATTCGAATTCTGCCGCGCTATCGGAATTTCATTCAAATTCTCGGCAGTGTCGGCCTCCGGACATCTGGCCGATCGTGCAGCTGGAAGCCGATGCGTTTAGAGAGCCGCGAGATGGGTCGAACAGGGACAAGCGCTGGCGCTGCTGTAAAAACCGGGAAGAAGCGGACGTTTTTAGGATTCGCATGGCATCGTGGACACCGCCATCGTCCTCGGTCCCCATAGTGACTCCCGTGCCTCGCATCCGCGAGCATTTCGCTTCTTTGCTCTAAATCTGCTCGTGTTGCCCGGATTCTCGACCCTCTCCGAGCTATAAATCTGCTCGCCGTGGATGGAGATGGATTCAGGTTCTGTTTCCGTGTTTGGCGGATGTCCTCCGCGGAGACATTGTCGTCTCAACTGTTCGCCACTTCGATAAGGAAGCGAAGAATTTCGAGATCTTGTTGTTGGAGTAGGACGTAAGTACCCGGGGCATGAAAACTTCGATTTACATTCCGGTTTGAATGCAGATGCGCAATTCGTATTCGACTTTCTTGCGCGAGCAGGGCCGAGGAAGCATACCCTTCTCTACGGTTCTTTCCAGTAATTCGCGGACTGCGTTTCACTAAAATTCTAATCGTTGGCAATTTCGAGCCAAAACCTGGTGCAGGCTGTTGGATTATTAGCAATAATAATGCAACTGCCAGAGAGCAAAGTTGAATTTCGTTGTACATGGGAAACACTGCAGTTTTTCTAACGTAGAATAACAGACCGGATTGCATTGAACCCATAGGCCTGGTATTTGCCGTACCCAAGGACCAGGGCAATAAACAACTCAGCCTTGGGTTTATCCTTATATCAAGTGGGCGACACTGATTTTCTCTTGCGGCCCTGCCACATTTCTTTCTTCTTCTTCGCTTCGAGTCCGCTAATCGAATTGCGAGACCTTCCGCGCTGTTTAATAAAACAGTTTAGAAAAGGATTCCTCAGTGTTCTCAGTCATTGAGTTACCAATTCCCAACACAGGCAGAAACTACTTTTCGTTTCGAAACAAGGTTGAAAATCTTTTAAAAATCGCTATCAAGCTTTGCTTTCAGCTATTTTGTGTCAGCAACGTTCGGAAAATGAAAGACGCCAATCGGCCGATGAAATGGGACACAACTGCGGTGGGACATTACTGTATCTCTTAAGAATGTCTCTTCAAGAACGTATCTAGATATTCTCTGTTTTTCGTTCCATACTTTTCGCATGTACAAATGCGACCATACCTCCTGGACGCAAATGATCCCTCGCTCTCTAGTCCACTCTCTCCGGCGATCCATTCCGCTTGGTCGGTTCGAAAGGAGTATCGGGGAACATAGTCGATCGGCGTCCGGGATCCATCACGGAAAATCATCGACCGTGGACGATGAACCATCCGCGGCTCGAGACGAGTCCCGACCGAGCACCGGAACCGAAGGAACACGGCGGCTCGTCACCGGCGATCGTCAAGGTTCCCGGTCTGCTCCTCGGATTTTTGCCGCGCGGCGTCGCGTCGTCGTCGTCGGATCGGTTCACGTAACGCTCGATGCAAATCACCGAGTGACAGGTGAACGTGCACCGCGAGGTGGATTCGATTGCACGGGAGCGCAGCGTGACGCGAGCGGTTCGCTTCGATCTCTTCGTTACCGGATCGTCCGCGAAGGATGATGCACGGGAACCTCGGAGTACGAAGAAGAAGAAGAAGCAGAAGAGAACGTGGCTGACGAAAGGTGGAACGCCCGAAGGAAGAAGGAGAGAGAGAGAGAGAGAGAGAGAGAGAGAGAGTGAAGAAGAAGGTAGAGGGTTGGGAGGAGAAGCAGAAAACCGAGAGACGCGTCACTCGTTTATTTCTGCACGAGCACGTTGCGCAATTCGATGTACACGACGAGGTAAAAGGGAGTGCAGTGACGCACTCGCGGAGAGTGCATCACGGAGTCGATGCATTGGATCGCGGCAGTTATCGGAGATAAATCACTTACGGCGAGCACCGAGTGTGCGCCGGGGATCCGTGCGCTTATTGCGAACAGGAAGTGGTGGCGATCTTAGGTAGCGAGAAAGAGAGAGAGAGAGGGAGGGGGGGGGACCGTAATCGATTCTTATCGTTACGTATGCGCGCAGCAGATACGAGTAATGGGGATTTATTATAATTCCGTTATTCTCCTGTACACTCTTCGCTCTCGACGTCCCTCTCGTTCTCGCCGGGGTCCTTCTCGCGCCAATCGATCCCTCCTCTCGGTTATCCGGACTCGCTTTTACGGCGGACGAATTATCGCGCTCGATACCTTCAGCGAACCGATTTGCATCCGCTCGGCCGTTATTGCCGTATTAAAAGTTAACGATGACACGGCGTGTTATTATATTCCGTTTCAATAACGGCGAGCATTAACCGCGGTAATTCCCTCGGAATTAATTAATCCCCGATAATCGCACCGCCGACTCTCAGAGAAACGTTCTCCAACGACGAACGGAACGAGACCGGCCCACAGAACGATCCAGCATCATTGTAGTCGTCGCGTCGCGTCGTGGCAAACCGATCGCGTTTTAACGATCCATCGCATGTCCCTGAGATAAAACGACGCGGCGCGGCGCGGCGCGGCGGACCAGCGCGGGTCTCAAATGAAAATTAAATCGTGACAAGCTAACTGGTTCCTGAGAGAGACAGAGTCTCCTCGGATGCGACAACGCAACCGACAACGGCAATTTCTGTCGACGACTGGACTTCCTGTACCAGGAGTCACTCGGTTTGATGTTCCTAGAAGTGTCGTGATGTCGGCGTTGATAGCGTACCTGGAATAATTGGAGTAACTCGTATACCGGTACCTCGGGAAATGAATGACTAGTTTGTACATGCGTATTCCCGTTTACCACTCGCCAAGCACCAATTTCTATATCGCCTTTAATAATTCTCTTCCTAAAGGAAATCTCCATACTCTATTACGTTACAAATGACCAAGAATTTCATTTCATGAGATTAAATTTGCAGATATGTATGTATTCACGCTGCTTTTATATTGTTCCTTTTTACCATGATGTCAATTTAAAATTGGACAAAATGAAACTCATATAATAGTTAAGTAATTAATCTCAGGTTCACTCCTATAACGAAATAACCGATTGGAAAAACTATGTAAATATACATGTCACTAAATATGTTCTCATACTACTCGCCAACTGTGCATCGAGAGTCCTGTTTCTCAAACTGTCCGCACACGGTCCCAGGCTGCTGAAGAAGCAAGTTCGGTTGCACCGAAATGCAGCTCGCGTATCCTACGTAAGCATGAAAGAAGCACAGGTTTTTAAGATTCTTCTGAATGGACGTCGATCCCTCGGGATCTATCGAGATCCGGCAGCGGTCACGCCCAGAGTATAGGCACCGGTGGCTACGCGTAGCGCGTCAACGCGCCGTTCGTAAATTCTCGGCGGATAAACTGGCAAGAATAGTTCGCATAATTCTTCAAGGCCTACCAGTTTTGACGGCGGCAGGCGGCCTATCTTGGCACAATCTCTTTCTCTCCGCGTCCCTCGTCCCAGCTCCTCTCCCTCTCTCTCTCTCTCTCTCTCTCTCTCTTTCTCTCTCTCTCTTTCTCTCTCTCTCTCCGTTGCTCAGCCGTCGACTTGTTCGTTCTGGCCCCCGTCTTTCCATCTTTTCTCTCTCGTCCCTTTTTTTCGTCGGCTCTCTCAGCCAGTACGTCGGCGAGGCTCGCGAGGCGAGCGATGGAGGCTCCGGACGAGACCCGGAGATCTTCGAAGAAGAGAAGAGAGGAGAAAAGGAAGGAGAGGCCCCGAAGAATGCAGGGTCCGGAATACATGCACGCGGATATGAGCTGGCCCGGTGAAAGCGGATCGTTAGCGCGGCGGTGTTCGCGTTATCGCCGCGTTGTCGCGATAAAACGCCGAGGCGCGGAATGTAGCTGCTTCTCGTCTCGTCTCGTCTCGTCTTGTCTCTTCTCGTCTCCTCTTGTCGCGTACTCACCTTGTCCTGTCGCCTAGGCAAATGAACGCAGTCGCAACAGAGCCGTTCGCCGCTAATTAAATCGTCCCAGAAATTAAGAGAGCAGCGGTTTCACTCGCCGCAGCTCGATTAAAACAAGCTCTCCTCGTGCCTTCCTATTAGCTCGGTTGCTATCGATCCTGATCGCTGACACTTCCAAGAATCGGCTAGGTTTGCGCCTCTCCTCCGTATCGCGGCCGATCTACGAACCATTCGATCTATTAGAGCGAGCGCGCGCGCGCGCGCGTGCGTGTACGCTCGCTCGCGGATAGAGTTAATTATTATCGATTAGCTCGAGTTTCTCGAAAGTGGAGCAGATGATCGTTCACGGTGCGCTCTCCCTCAGTGTGTACCTTGTGAAATCCGAGAGCAGGGTTCGCGGACGGCGCGGCGCAACGCTCGTAATGTTTTCATGTCTCGCTGCCATGCTGCGCCCCGCCACGCCGCGCCGCGCGCTGTGCCGGTGAGCGCTCAGAGATCGGGATCGAAGGTTAGGTAACGAGTTGGAGAAGATCAAAGAAGGAACTCGTTTGCTCGTGGGAGATTGCCGCCCCGGGCGGCTACCGATCGAAGACTCATCCGCCAGGGAGACATATAAAGGGAAGAGGCGTCTAACGTTCGCAGATTTCTGCCGGCTGGCACCCTTTTATCTTCTACTTTATCTTCCGGCTGGAATAGCGGGAATCGCGGCAACCGCGCGCTAAAAATCTCGCGGCGTTCACTTAATCCTCGTTTACTCTCTCGCACGTGTCGACTCGTTTTAATTGCTGCGCCGAAATCCAAGTCATCTCGAATATCAACTTTGTCTGTGTCTTTCTAACCGCGATATGGAACCATTTACAACGATCTCCCTGATAGAACGTACTCCTCGAGAATCGTGCCAATAGGCTTTTGATAATTAATGACTAGACTGTGGATCTTCATGCAAAATAAAAATTTTCTTCATCGATCACAAGGTACCGGAACCTAATAAAAATACTAAATGTTTAATACCGTTAGCAGGAGAAAAGTAGAGTGTTGATACTCTTCGATTCTTTTATAAATCGCCACCCACCCATTTTTGTTATTAATTATGACTTATGTCAGTGATTTCCAACCTGTGAGGCGCCAAAAACCTTCTTATTATTTTGTTAATTCTAGTTTTCAGTTTTTTTTTTTTGCAATAAAGTATTTATTAAAACGTGCCTATATTATTATATCTATTAAAAAAATAAAACGTAGGGAGGTACGGAAAAAAAATTTTTTTTCGAGGAGGCATAGCAGCATAAAGGTTTGAAACCGCTGACTTATGTTAAAATTTTCACCGACCAGATAATTAATTTAACTGATAAATTGTGCGTGGGTTGTGTGGATAACGAGTTCAGAAACGGTGTAGATTACCGTGAGCATAGAGAACGCGCGCGGAAGGTCGGCGTTTTGAGGAAGCAAAGAAAATGTATAATCGCGTCTCACCTGGACGCTGATGAGTTATCGGACCCGTTCGACGTTGTTCGCGGAATCGGATTATACGCGTCACGCGCCGCAGCCCGTGAAGAGAAACGAGAAGCTTCGGCGGATTTTAATTGCGGGGCGCTTTTTGTCGCGGCTTTTCGTTACGTCTCAACGATTTCCATGGTACAGTTCGATTTCTCTACTCGGCATCCCGTAATCCTCTAACTCGTCTTATCTACATACTACATACCGAGTGGATTAGTCGAAGGCTGAAAGGGCTCGATACCTCGAAACTTATTCAAGCTATCGTCCCGGAGGACGAACCTTGGAAGGTTCAAGGACAATCATTTTCGCGAAGAACACTTCCTGCGGATGATGTCGTTGTCACTGGGTGATCAGGCGAATGGCGAACGTAAACGTCAGCCTGTGTACAGACGCAGCCTCGTTTGACCCTGCTCGGTTGAACTCTCGTCGCGTGACACGTTGTAAATCACCGGGGCCCACCGTAGTAGCGATACGTGCCTGACCAGTTTGATGGCCGCGGCTCATTGACGCGGTTCCTCGTCGCCCCTCCATTCACAGGATCCGCGGCAGCGTTGCAGATTCCGGTGCATCTGGCGGTTTTGGCTGGCTCTCGGCTTCTGGCGTTGCAAGCGCCAATAAAATTGCTGGAAATCCTATCCAAATAAATATTTCTCCCTTCGATCGAACTTTCCCCACACTGCACCACAACACTTTCGAAACCCAAATCTTCGTAAGAGGAACACCGAAATTCCAGTGTTCTTCTTCAGAAATTCATTCTTCAACCGATTCGCCTAAATCTTTTATTCTCAACACATTTTCATCTTAAACCACGTAACTCGAGTGCAAGTAATTTGCAAGTTATCTGCAATGCATTCATTCTCCTAATGCTTAACAAATAGAATATTTTCACCAAACAAAAAACTGAAACTCGAATATCGCCCTTGAAGATATGATAAATGATATTTTAAAGATATTCTGTTCGAAGAGACCTATTTTTATCGATCTGTGACTAATAGGCTAGAGGAAAATTCCTATTAGCGTTCTAACCGAAGGCGCGGAGGGGAATTCATTTTTCATGGCTCGGTGTGCTTCTACGAAGAAAAATATTCGTGGAAACCGCGTTGTATGTATGATATATGGTTACGCGAGGCAGGACGGCCATTGCGGCGGTTGTCGAAAGATTAGCACGGAGACTTTGTAACGATAGCGGAATCGCGGGCGCGAAACGGGCGCCGCGTCATCCGGGCCGGTCCGCTTTAAATAATTTCGCGGCAGAATAGGTAAGCGGTGCCTATAATGTATTCCAACCGCGTGGCTTATCAACCGTTCGACCGAATGAACTTATCGAGGAACTAGCTCGCGCGGGTGCGCGCACCGCGACCGGGCCGCACGGTGCCGCGAATAATCCCGACCGGCCCGTGAAATATGGCGTTAATTCCGATCTCGGCTACTGATTTAGACGGCACCGATTTGCACCGGTAATTCGTTCCACGGTGTGCATTAACCTTACGAGCCCGCTGGAAACCGTTTACCCGCCGCCCGCCGCGTCGATGCCACCTTCTTCGTTCTTCAAACTTCGCCCAGGAGGGTCGCCGAACTTTTCTTCGTTTCGATAAACACGAGTTATGGTATCCGGCCTCTCGAACGGGGACGATGGTAAACTTAGATCCGCGTCTTTTATGGGTGTCAGAGACGCGGTGTCCAAAGTGTTTTTCACTCCGGACAACGTGGTCGTAATGAATGAAAATCACATTGCGAATGAAAGGATGCGTCATACGTTTGGATCGGTCAGTATACCCGTATCGTACTCCGATCAAATTTCACGCACAACCGACATTGAAACTCGGTGTAGCTGTTGTATACCCGATAACCCTAGGCCCTAGTTAAACTCCAACGCATCACGATAATCATGCCATAGACACGTCAGCCAAAACACTTTCTACTCCTTTCCACATTTTTCTCTCAAAACCAACATATTTTATAGCAGCCCGTCGAAACAGATTTAGTGCTTCTTCTAGCATACTGGAGTGCAGAAGGTTACGTCGTTGTACCTTAACTCGCCACCGTGTACATACTTAAATAAAACTCTTTTTGATTTTATTATAAACTGTTCTACTCGATTTCCAAACCCGGAATCCAACATAGCAACAACTTCGCGCGTCTTCACGAGGTTTTAATTTCGAATACAAAAATTTGTATTCGCATGGAAACCCGCAGCCTGCTCGCATACGAATTATGTAAAAACTGGTAATCGGCTGATTATCTAATAAGTAATATATCCGCGATAAAAGAACAGAATATATCTCTGAGCCTCGTTCTTACCGACGGCGCATCGTTTTGTTCGTTTATCGCGGCTCGAACATAAACGCACCCTCGGATCGTCGGCCCAGTGACCTCCATTGGCGCTCGCGTGAATCCAGAAGGCGTTTCTTTAATTTTATTGCCGAAACGAGAGCCATTAACGGATCGTGTAAATCTTTGCTCGGCGGTGTCCATAAAAAAAATGATTAACATATTAAACGCGGAGCGTGCAGCCGCCGCGCCGCGTCGGCGAACGTTCTCATGTTACGGGGCAACATCGAAGATCGGTTTCCGACTGAGGTACATACATCTGATTGGTCCCGGGCGGCGATAAGAGCTGTACTCCTGCCGGCGCGTATCGGTCGTCACGTCGCGTCGCGCTGGGAGCTTCTGACGGCCCCGGCGCGGCGCAGCGCATTCTTGGGGAATTCAGCGAACGGCAACGAGCTGCTGAATCGCGCTTCACTCTTCTTTTTGACTCGTCGTCGGAACCATTACCTACCGTGGTCCGCCTACTAGAGTAGCGACTTCTACTCTGGACCGTGAGGGCTCGGTACTCCCGCGGCCGGGCCCCCGAGATCCTGGATAACAGTTATTAGGGGCTTTTTATAATGCGCGCGGCCCTCTCTGTCCCACCGACGAGGAGGTCTTGCTCCTTGTCGCTCCTCCGCGTTCGTTCGCGGCAACCACCTACCAGAAGAGCCCGGCTAACCATCGGAAGAGCCCGACGCGCTAGAACGAGACGGGGAACCGTTCCTGCGTGCTGGAACAGGAAGAGCGAACAAGAGAGAGAGGGTTCTGCAACGTTTACCCGTGCAACCGCGGTAAACGTATGCGTAGGACACTCCCAGCCGCTTGATTATATATAATTATCGGCATTTTAATAACTAATCATTTTCCCTGGCTCCTTCTTCCTTCCTCCGCAATTCCGAGGAGAAAGGAGCAGCTTCCGACGACGACGAACTCCGCTACCGTATCTCCGGCTCGGCTCGGCTCGGCTCGCTCCTCCTTCGCCGGCGTATGCATAGTAATAACAGGGATACGTCTTTGTTGCGTCGAATAAAATGAGATACGACGGCGGGCAAACAGCTCGCGGTTCCCTCCGCTGCCGCCGCGCCGGTAAAATGGCGGAGTGACTCCGCTACTTTTCTGTCGCGAAAATCGGTCTATAGAAATATGTTATACGCGTATATGTATATGTATATGTATATGTATAAAACGGACGGGTGTCCGTTCCAATCGGTTTCGCTCCGCACTTTCGTTGCGTCGTGTAATTTCATTCTACGTTGTGTTTTCGGTAGTTTACTACCAATTAGACTGCGCGAGCGCGTGTATAAATCCGCGTGTTCGGGCCAGTAATTTGCAAAAACAGCGTTTAAACGCGCATCCATCTTCGGCGCCGAATGAAGTTGCAGCTGCGTTTTATCATTCTAACCCCCGGTGCTTCTGTTTTACGGTGTTATGCAGATTAACTGGTTCTATAAACGCGTATCATGATTCTCGATGATGAATCGGCCCTCCTCCGGTGAGAAAGTAGATACCTACGTTCGAGCAACTCTCCCCGATCGAAATTGTTACGTTGCACTTAACGGGCGCGATCCCAGCATTAATCGCGGCCGTTGCCCGCCGTAAAATACAAACTCCGTAATACGTTGTTATCGATGTGGCACAATAACGCAAATATCGCTACATAGTATCGCTCGTATCTTAGCCGCGCTGATTAAACTGCCGCCGGTTAAAATGATGCTTTTTCGCGGTTTAAAATTGTAAATAGGTGATGCGATAATACCGAAAGATAACAGTCGACTGTTGCATTCCGTGCGATTCCGTAAAAACTGCATAGATAAAGTAATAGCGCTCAGGGTTAATAAGTGGTCTATATGGCTTTATGCAAATCTGCGTTTTCCTTAAATGTTAGGGGAGAATGGAGTAATGACGGTCGCTTCAGCGATAATTATGATAAAATGAAAATACAGGGTGAAATATTTATTTAAATATTTATTCGTTTACTCGTACAATGAACAAAAATTAGTTTCATATTCGTCTAAGTGGAAAATGTATCGAAAGTAGTAAGGTGGGGTCTCGCAGACACACCGAAATAATATATTGTATTACAGAAATAAATACCTTTTTCATGAATATAACATTAGGAATTGCTTAAGATGCTTGTCATTTTACAGAGTAAAATCGCAGAACCACAAAATTAAATTTTCATTATTCGAAAATACTTAACTAATGAAACATCTTTAGTTTTCAACGAAAATCTACAATCTCTGGAGTCTGCGAGACCCCACCTAACTAACGCCGGAGGAAAAGTCGATTTAAAAGAGGTAGATCGCGATCCACCAATGGGATAAGAACCACCATTTTCCCCGTCATTTTCCCGGGCTCCCCCGATATTTCTTCGAGGACGCGGGAGCGTGGGTGCATCGATCACGCGAAACGCCGAAAAAAATCGCCGATTCGGCGGAACCGCCTTCGATTATCCGGCGTGCCGGTGCCAGCGGGGGTGGGCAAGAAGATCCGTTGGGGGCGCGCGATAGTCGGGTTGCTCGTAAATATCCCGGAACGTAATTAAAAGCTATCGATTTGTCGTAAACCGCGTAATTGCACGAGTTACTACGCGCTTCGAATAATCGCCGTTCCCGGCCGGGAAACTTCGTAGGACCGCGCCGCCGGAGATAACGGAATATTTACATATTATCGCGGAGCCCGCACGATCCACCTACGGTTGCCGCGCGCCCGATGAACCCGTCAGCCTCCCGCCGGGGAAGGGCCCCCGGGTATATCGTGTCGCGGATTCGAAATCCGCCGCGGGGCCGAGATCCGAAGAAATTGATGGCCCCGAATCCGTTGGATCCGCCGGAAAATACGATTCCATGGCCGGGAGAACGATGCTCGAACGATAGACCCTTCTTCACCGCTCGGCCCGATCGCCCTGTTCGCGCCTGTCCAAAACTGCCACCACCCGATTTCTATTAGGGGATAGTCCCCTACCACCGAACAAAAACGAGGGGGTGGTAATCTGTTTCCCTTGTAATTTTTCATATTATAAGACATTTAGCGGAGAACGGAATAATTATTTGTGTCTACTGGATTTATATGTAGGAAAACAAATGTATCGTTTAGTAATATAACCTGAAAATTGAATGATCGTCGATCATGCTCGTTCCTTTCCCGCTTCTTTACGCTCCCTCTCGCGCGCGGTCCCTGCTTAATGGCGAGGCGGTTCGTCGCGAGTCGTAAAACACGAAGATCCCTTTCGCTGATTAAAAGCCCGTCGACAGTCGTGTCGTTCGTTAGGCCCCGGGTTCCGTGGTCGTCCCGTTTCCTGTGACAGTTTCAACGTTTCTGTTTTCGTTCCTTGAAAGCAGGAACGACGCGACGCTACGGTGGGGGAACCAGGGGCCAGGCGAAACGACCACGGTTTTTCGTACGACACTCGACAAGCCCGAACCGTGTAAAGTCACAGATTTTGCGTTCGATTCCGTGGTTGGTCGGCCGACAGAAAAAAAAAAGAAAGAAAAAGAAAACGGTGTTCTGTCGTGCGAGCGTGCTGTAAGTCGACGAGGAAACGCGATACGAATGGAACGAGCTCGGGGGTGGGTCGGCGAAGGTCATATAGATTTCAGGACACCTGATACCTCCGAATCGAGCGAGGGGTGGAGTCGTATCGCCCCGACATCTGAACACCCCGAGTCACTGGCCCCGATGATCGCTAAGAACACGTGTTGACATTTCGCTATCCGCGAAGAAAGCGCACGAATCTCTCTGGTCTGTCCAACGAGACGAAGTCAGTGAACGCATCGGCGTGCGTCCTTTCTTATCCGTCAAGTGTAACTTTAACTCTGTCGCACTCGAGTAGCTACTACTGCGTCGCAAGAAGTCTCCTGGCAGAAATTCGAAAGGAATGCGGCAACAAGCCGTCCGATTGGGTCATTCCACACGAACTTTTGGTTCTAGCCGAATTATTGGCTAAAGTGTGCACGTCAAAGCATAACCATTGGCTGCGAGCGTGGACCCCCTTTGCCCCTGTGCCGTCTAGAGTTCTTGCGACACAAGGAATGTGTACATATGTATACTGTTCGTATGCCACAAGAAGTCTCCTGGCAGGAATTCGACAACAAACCGTCAGATTGGGTCATTCCACAGGAACTTTCGGTTCTAGCCGAATTATTGGCTAAAGTGTGTGACGTCAAAGCATAATTATTGCGAGCGAGGACCCCCTTTGCCCCTGTGCCGTCTCGAGGCACTTCTTGCGACGCACGGAGTATACGTGCATTTGTTTACCTTTGCTGCCTATATGACTTTCTGGTTCGCTCGGAGGACGTGATTACAGGATCGGATTGGTCTTCGCAAGGGTCAAGGTTTTTTAGTCCCTGAAGTGCAGACTCCTCGTGTCTCCCCCCTATTTTTGCATCGGTCGTGAAGACAGATTACGAGAGCGGCGCGGCGCGGCGCGGCGTCCCGTGCTCGCGGACGTATTCTTCTTCCTCTTTGAAACGGGACGGGGCGAGTCGGGGCGCAGCGGCTGGCGTCGCGTGATACCAGTCAATCATCACCGGAGAAGAGGACTCGACGGTCGAAATGTCCGCTGCCAGCTTCCCGTCTGTGCATATGCGAGAACCGGGCCTCGGTGCGGCGTCGTCTCGGAAGTGAACGGTCTAATTAGTCCCTCCGGAGCTCGAATCTGCGTACCGTTCTCGCGCTTTCAGCCTCGCTCGCGTGACGCGCACGCTAATTGCCGAAATATTAATGGGTCCCTTCCTGCCGGGGGGCATCTTCTCTCGACTTCCTCTTCTTCGGCTTCCTGGTCGTCGTCTTGCCGCACAATAGAAACCGGGTGATACGGGTTCGAGGAAACCGGGTCGGGTAGCCGATCGATCAAAGCGAAGATATTCGAAAACGGGAACACGTCGGCGCATAGATTAATTTCTCCGGGCGTAATCCCGCGATCGAATTTTCTCGCTGGTTTGCTCGGCTTCCGTGGAAAAGAGGGAGGGCGCAGGAAAGTTTAAGGAGGGGGGGGGGAGGGGGGCGACCGATCGACGCTCTACTCGAGCGGCGAAGTGGCCGGAGCTTTATGAAGCACACACGGTAATGGTTACCTTAGGCGAGGGGACGGCGCGGCGCGGCGAGGGCCGATCCGAAACGGTCGGTGTGTGCAGTTCCGCGCGCATTTGCGGATCCATGGATTCGTGAACGACTGTAAGTGGACGCCCTTCTCGTAACGCGACGGTGAAGCCAACTCGAGTGAAGTTAAGGAGGGGCTTGGATGGCTCTTCCTGCGGGAATAGGAAGTCCAATCCACCCAGCGCTTCCGTCCCCCTTTTCCTTATACCCGAGGGCGCATAAATCACTCCTTCTGCTCGCTGCCGCGAATCCTCGGGAATGTTTCGCTGTTCCAGCGGACGCCGTGCTATCTCGCGCGCGGCCAATGTTGACCGGATTCAGGTTTTGTCACCGTTTTAGTTACGCTTGTTCGATCCTCGCCACTGCTGTACCGATCACCGAAATTTTTATGCGAATACGTCTCGCAGTTCACGCCAGGTATTGGGTTCACTTCAGAAATCTTGATGTAACGTTTTTTTAAGTTTCTAATTCGTCCAGTCCCCCACTCGTAAACACGTTCCATGCTTCGCCGGTTTTGTGAGCTTCACACAAGTTTTGACCAGTTTATTCGTAGAAATGATCAGAATTATTAACCCTAAGCTCTAAGGATACTAAAGGGGGCTCCTCGAGCCTGAAGCTTGAAGAATGAGAAACTTGAGTCATGTACTCTCTGCAAAACATTTGTCTATAAGAAATTGAAAACATATTATGAATAAAAAATGTTAAAGACTCCATCATGTCGATAAAAATGTGGTTGTTAATTTTCATTGGAGTCTCTGTATATTACTCCATTGTATAGTTTCCTTTCCAGTTCGCAGTACACATTATTATTATGCTATACTTTGTAGTTGAAGTACCGTCTCACGTTCTTAGTCAAGGTTCCCACAGAAATTAAAATAGCGCTAGGTATTTCCAGCCGTCTGTATTTGAATGACTTCTATCAGTTAAATGCATATGAGTTCGCGAAAATACATATATATACATATTTTCCTGGTTGTCCACTAAACTTCGTCCGATCATATTCCTGGAAACTATACATAGTTAACAACACCGTCCCCATCCGTTCTCACGATTTCGATGATCCCCGTTCGATCGGGCGAGCGTCGGTGTATCGGTAACAAGCGCAAGCTCGCGACGGTAATTCTAGCACGCGACGCGTCAAAGGAGGCCGGTAATAATTGATAAATTCGTTTGAAATTCCGTTTGTCGCCGCCCCTGTCGTTCAGCGACGGAGTCAACGAGAAAGAAGGAAAGCCGTTGTTTAAAGTGTCCGTCTCGTCGCACGCGAGGAACCGGCGCGGCTCGACGGGTTTGCAGGAGCAGTTTGCAGGCCGGTGTGCGCTTGTACGTGTGTACATGGGGTGGCGAGTCGGGGGCGAGTCGGGGGCGAGTAGGTAAATGTAAGCAGTAAGCCATTTTCCAGACGATGAGGCGCGAAGCCCCGCACGGCCTCTTAGCGCGGGTAATCCCTGCTTTACCAACCGAGCCTGCCGGGGGAAGAAGCCCGCCGCAGGTGCGACCCCGGGGCTTCTTCCTCCGAGGCGCAGCCCATATTTAATATCGCTCGTCCTTGTTAGAGTCCGAGCATCGGCGAGACATCGAACAAACGGTCAACCTCGTGGAACTCGTTCCCTTCGCTCGGCCGGACGCGCACACGTCGCGTCGCGTCGTCAGGGAATCTCGTCCGCTCGATATCGCTCGCGACTAGCCGACGTTAATTGCGCTTTAACGCGTCCCGATAAGCGGGCAGCATCGATTAAAATTAGCGCCTCGATAAATTATCGACTCGGAGAAAAATCGCGGGACCGGTACACCCGATCGCTGGCTCGCCGGTAGATCGATAAAATTAATTGTTGCTTATCGCTCCCGCTTGGCCTTAAAATGATACGCGTTCCCCTGCTGGCAAACTGGATCGCACCCTCCTCGCTTTTCTCGTCGTTTTCGCGAGAGCCCGTTCGGCAAAGATCGGCGTCAACTTTCACGCGTATCCGCGGCCTCAAGGTCCGTACTTGACTGCGGCCAGACAGGCCGAGTCACACTCGTCCGTGACACGAATCCACGCTCGGTTTCCTGTTTCCAAGTCAAGTTCACTTGTTCCTGCTGAGATCGGCGATCGTTTCGAGGAGTCTCGAAGACTCGGGTGTAAACGGGCCGCAACCTGGAGAACCGTGTCCTTCTTTTCGATCTCATTACTCATTGCTATCGATGCTTACTATTTACCCGTGGGCAGGTGATTGATGATCGCGCGGTTATTTTTCAGCTTGGCCGATATCGCGCCGTACTGGAATTTTGCTCGATCGTTCGCGCCGCTTTCGCTCCGCGCGTAGATCGAATCGATGCTGAACGTTCGACGGGAGGATGATTATCCGAAGAAAGGATTGAATTTGCTCCTCTGAAATGATAAATTTTTGCTCGCGTTTCGTTCGCGTTCCCGTCGCGTCGCGTCGCGTCGCGTCGCGGGCAGCACGAATGAAACCAGTTGTAGCTTCGCCCGTACAAAGTATCGCAATTACAAGAGAAGAACCGTGTCGCGATTTCCTGAGAAGCACAGATCCTGTCCGCGCTGCTCGGTTCGCTCGCAAGGGAATCCTGGGTCTCGTTCCCGTGGTAATTACGAGGGAGACGCAGGTGGAGACAAACGCGCGACTTCGTTAATAATACCGTTCCGGCGCGGTGCGGCGCGGCGGGGAAATGCCGCGTAGGAAACGGTGGAAGAAGTTTTGCCAACCAATTGGCCGCGACGCACGCGATAAGAACTCAATTACCGTTTTATCCAATTGCGCGCTCCTCTTCCTGGCGCCGCGCTGTCCTTTTTTTTCCCGTACGCTCGCGATGAGAACGGAAAACATTCCCTGCCGGCGGCGCACAGACTCCCAGCGAGCACGTTTTGTTAAGCATCCTCTTTTTCGCGCGGGTTTTAATGTCTCCGTGCAAACGGCCGCCGCGAGCGCACACGGACAGACACATCGACAATCACCGGGAAAACCGTGATCGCCGTGCGAGGATTCGAAAGTCGGCCCGACATGCGAGATCTCGATGTCGAACGGCTTTTCTCTTGGTCGCGGATGGAAATTTAATTAAAACTTCGAACCGGCCGCCCGGAAATGGGAATTACGTTTAGTTATTTATTATTTGGCCGCCGATAATTTATGCGCCGCGCCGGTGCCGCCAGTAATTCAGGACCAATTACTTGAATCAGGAAATCCCGCGATAATGAATATTTACAAGCGTTACGGCCGCGGCCGGTAGCTGGCCGGACAGACGAATGGAAAACACAAGTCACGGGTCTCTTCGTCGTCGTCGTCCTCGTCCTCGTCGCGTCGTCGGAACCGCGCGCGCGATACAGCGCAGAAAGCGCGAACATTGTCCGCGCAACACCATCGGTCGCGGCCGAGACTGTATCATTTAGCGTGGCAGCCGAACAATACCATATCTTATTCAATCTCGTCGGGCGGCTAACGTTTGCCGGCGTTTCTAAGAGGCATTGTTCGGCATCAACAGTTAGTCCGATTCTAAGCAGATGTTGCCCGGCCATCGAGTGCGTTGCCACGCAATTAGCGGCCCGTAATCTGGCCGCGTGGTAGCGCCAACGACGCCATTACGGCTCCGACGGCCGCCAACAATGAGAGATACAATAGCAACGAGACGATTGTCAGCAGCGAGTGGCTCGCGGATCGAATCAACGAGCCTCGTGAATCCCTGCTAGCGAGCAACGAACGCCGACAATGTGTCCCATCTCGCCACGCCCTCCGGTTTTTCGTCTTCTTAGAGCTAACTCAGCTAACGCGGACACCTGCTCCCCAGAAGGAACAGCTGAATAGTAAATTCCGGCGATCCTTCCTTCGAATAGGGGCCTCCTTTAAATAGAAACCTAACGACAACTTTGTGCTCACGAAACGAGCTCCTTCTTTCGTCTGATTCGAAGCGCGACGCGTGAAGTCACTTATCATCGAATCACCCTTTGTATTGCGCACCTGAATCCGGGGGACGTTTACGAGACTTTCCGAGGATCGTGGTATTTTGAGACAGAGACGCTTTGCATCCTTAGGAAAATAAGAATCTTTCATCCCCTTGCACTACAACACCCAGTCAGACCCATGACGAACAGTTCGAACACAATCTACTAGCTACGTATGTTATTAATAGACTGCGGATTTTTATACGAAATTGTCCGCAATAATTGTTTCATACGTTCAATTTGAATATGCAGTTTCTAGATTAGCGTGAAAGCAGCTCACCGTGACTAGAACATAACGGTGGAGAAGGATTTCGCTCTGTGTTTCATTAGGAGGCAAATAGATTCGATGGAACGTTCGAACAGATGGTGCTCGCAGATGCACGTTCCGCAGCGTGTTCGCGGGACGCATTAAAGTGACGCGCGGCCCGGGAAGATGCATCAAAATACGCTCAGGACTTTTGCAGTTCGATATTGACGCCCCCGTCGCGTCGCGGAAAGGCAATTTTTCGTCGAGAATACACGACTATCGCGTTAACGTTGCTCCCGCGGGATGCTCTTGTCGAAGGGGTGCGCCACTATCCGCGTATTTCAGCCTCTCCCCTCGTGGCGGCTCGATGGTGGGGGGAGGGGGAGAGGCAGGGGACACGGCCGCTGAGGGGCGTAGGGAGGAGGGGACGGAGGGTGGCTGAAAGCACCACGCTCCACTATCTCGCGGACAAACAGATTTTAATGAGTAAAACGGTGCGGCGGAATTGCATCATGGCGTTCCCGTGAATTTTACGGGCGTCAAACCTTTCGGTTCCACCTCCCCGGCTCGCGGGCCCCCTCCACCCACAACCCATCCCGCCCGTGTCTCTTCCGCCGGGCTCGACGTTACACCCGCCATAGTCATCCATAGTTTATATCGCACGAACACGCGGCCCCCGCGTAATGGCCGTCCGTAAAATATTTATCGCGGAAATTAGTCGCACGATGATGTATGCCGCGTCCACGCACACAGCCGGCCATGGGACGCGCGCGCGCTCGTGTGCGCACCTGCCGACACGCGTGCGAACGCGTGCAACTCCGCGCAGCCTAGATGGAAACGTATTTGCGCGAAATCGCCGCGACCGCACACGCTGCGGCTGACTCGCACCACCCCCGCAGCCTCAACCGCCCCCGCGATTTCTCGCTCTCTCTCTCTCTCTCTCTCTCTCTCTCTCTCTCTCTCTCTCTCTCTCTCCCTCACTCACTCACTCGCTCACTCACTCACACACCGTGGGACAATAAGCGTCCCAATGTCGCATCGGCGAAATATCGATTCCCCGGTTCGACGATCGATCTTTTTACCCTCCGGGCGGACCAGCCCGCGTCATTACAACCGTAACGGTTTATAGACTAAGCCGAAACAGCCAATTACCGACCCGCGCTAATTTACCCCGTTTTTCTTTTTGTTCCAGGTAAGTCTCGCTGGTCACCCTCCAATGGGACACATACGAAATCGCGTAAGTTCCAGAATCATGTCGACTATCGGTTTCTCTTGGTAGCAACCTTCAAATAATCATAACTAGACTGCGGATTTTATGCATTTACGACCAAAAATGAGTAGCTGCAATTTGAAACGGTAGAAAGAATAAAACAACTAAAGAGTATCAAGAGAATTAAAAAGATTTCCTCATAGAAAAAATGAAAAAGGTGATATGTAAGTAGCTTCATGTAGATTTTTAATCTAAATCTTTTTAATTCTCTCGATACCCTTTAGTTGGTTTATTCAAAAATTCGTGTACGTCACACATGTCTGACGGTGACGAACGAGTCATTCCACCTGTCCGTCAATTATTGTTTTGCATTTCTCAAAAATGGTTGTTTGCCAGAATACAATGGAAAAGTTTGGTACAGAAATTTGTCGTGTTCATTCGATCTGAAGTTTTGAGGCTTTCGATGGTGTCCTTGGATAAGTGTACGATGATCTTCGCCTCCGCAGCCAGGTGTGCTCGAAATCAGTTCGCGGACTGGTAGAAGAAATATGAGACTTCGGTTACGAGATACGACTGGCGAGGACATAGATGAACGTATAATAAAACCGTCACGCGACCAGATTATTAGATAGCGTGTTTATTCCCCGGGGTGGATGATTCATTGATGAAGGTGTCCTAATTAACCCCTTGACGCGCGAGCTTTTCCGATGGGTATCGAGCAACCCTTTATCCATTTTTAAGGCTATTTCCAGCGGACTGCTAAATGAAAATCGATATCGTCGAGTCCCTTCCTGTCGAACGGAAGGAAATCGTTGTGTTCGCAAGGTTCTGTTGCTTTGAAAGACCCAACGCCGATCTTTGCCTGGCAGATATGCGGCTATAAATAGACAGCAATGTTCACGCGATCGCATCAACGCCTCTCTTCATATATTTTTCTCACCCTCTTGTGGGAATCATTAATGGCTACAACAGGTTGAAGCTTTCCAATAGCCGACTATTTAAAAACCGGATACGTAGCCACATTTCTGTCTGGACATACATACATACATATTAGTCATGAGTTATGGCCTGCTTCTCATTCTCACCGAAACCGACCGAACAAATTCCTGGAAATTCATCTCTCCGGATAAATGACCAATATCGGTCCCGATCGGTTGCCATATATGTATGTATATCCGAACATTGCTGGATTTAAGAAATAAAAAATCTTTGATCGCCGATGAATCGTGCACGACTGGAATTCGTAAGTTTAGCAGGCCTCGTTTCCCTCGTACGAATCGAACATAAATCCATTTTCCCACAGTAGCGTGACGTTCGATGCTCCACGGTGTTCTACGGCATTGTGTCCGCTTGTAACACGCTGTTAAGCGTAATGACGTGTGTTTATGCTCCTGAAAAGTTTCCTTCGATCCGAGTTATTCCGCGGCCGGGCCTCCGCGCCGCGCCGGCGCGGCATGGCAGTCATTATCTAATGTTAAGAGTTGTTATTACGAAGCGCGCCGAGGATAGAGTCGTGGATGCGACCGGGGTAATGCCAGGTTGGTCGAACGTCGCAAATTACGACGGAAGACACACTATTAATTAGCGATCGGACGTTGTTTACCAAGTCACGACGACGGCACCGGTATTGTGAGCCCGAGCTTCTTGCGCTAGCCGACTTTTGCTATTACATGCCATTTAGCTAACGGTCGGCGTGCACCGGCTTCCATTATTTTTACGACTGTGCCAATGCCAAAGCGTGCGAGAGCGAGCCCGGGGACCGAGTCTTCGTCCTCTTCGCCACCGCCACCGCCACCGCCACCGCCGTGCCGCGCCATCGCGGTTCTCAACTTTTCTCCTTTTCTCAAGGTGCTGCACCCTATTTCGAACCAACTAAGACTAAGGCGGCTTGCAACTTTACACGCTCGTTGCACTTGCAAGTTGAAACTCGCGTTTAGTTCCGAAGAACTCTGTGGTCAATGAAATAAACTTTCGACTTTACATCGAGGAGAAGAGGATCTATGAACATGGAAATTTCAATGAAAATCTGTTGTTCGTTAATCGCAGAAATCACACCAGTAAAAAACACAATGGCATCAGAGAAGAATTGAACATAAATAAATATGGCTACGGCAACAATCTCGTGGATTATATTTTAACAGCAAAAGTCTTAATTTTGATCTTTAAAGATCTTTGCAAGTTACAACTGTGTTCTTCGAAATCCGCGTTGAAACAGATAATTCGTTAATGTCTCGCCTGTTATGAGATTGCTCGCTATCGCAAATGTTGGATTTACTTCGAATTTCGGTCTTCCCGTTGGCTGTTGAATTTCGCGAATAGTTCCTCCGATTAATTAGCATACAGGTGCTCGTTGAAGCGCGAGCAAGCGATTTTTTCGAATTATCCACGTCGACGCGGATTTCGTTCATAACTCGGCCGGAATGAAATTCGCGTCGTCGGATTTCCGTTAATCCCGCGAGCCGGGCGCGCGTTTCGTCCTGCCGGCAGAACGAAACGAAATTAAATCGTGCGTCGGCTGCGTTAATTAATACGCATTGCCGGCGTGTCGATTCGCGCGCGGCGATAGGTAATACGCGCGCGGGCACGATTCCGCAATATGTAGTAGTTTCTAATTAACGGGAGGCATTGCGATCGATCCAATAAAAGTAGGCAAATAAATCGTTGATACCCTGTCAGTACGGTCGACACGATAAATCAGTACTTTCGAGCAATTATACGGCCGGGCCCGTTCCGTTGCGGTACGAAAAACAAATTTTGAGTAACAAGCATCGATTTTAATCTCGAATTTATTCAACGCTGATTAAGCTGTATCGGGATATACGTCCGCCCGTTTATATTCGTCGGGGATCGCGTTATAAATGACCGTTACCTGTATAGGTCAATCCCGCGCGTTAATCCCGCTCGCCGTTAATGTCCGATTAAAAGAAAACACGGTGAACATCGAAAGGATTACCGGGCGAACGAGCGAGCGACAACCGTTCGGGAAGCTTTTACGAGCGATCCAGACGGAACAGTGGAATACAATTTGAATAACTAAGAGCAACGGGAGCGCGGCTGCGGAATTCACGAGGGACATCAACTTTTCTCGGCGCGGCGCGGCGCGACGCGACGCGACGCGACGCGACGCGGCGTACCCGACATTCGCGGTTGCCGAGCATTAGCATCGGGAAGTGGCAGAAGTTAAGCTCGCCGTGTCATTTCTGTGTCTCTTTAGCTTGGCCCTCTCTTCGCGCGTCCCTCCGGTTCCTCTTTCTTCCCGCGACGACTGGCCGCGTAAATCCGGATCGCAGACCTCTCCCGATGCATTTGGAAATTGCACGCGACCTTACTCGCCGATGCATCAAACTCGATGAATTAATGAGAAGCACGGGACGAGGGGGGGCAGACGGAGCGGAGCGTCTTAAAGACTGGAATATCAAGCTGGTAACGTCGATAGGGAAAAGGGCTTGTTACTAAACTGTGTAAACTGCTTCGCTGATCGATGGCCGCGTTGAATACAGGCCGCGCGACTCCTTTGCTTCCTGCGATGCTTCCGGCTTGTACGAAGGGAACAAAAAGTCTCCGATTCCGCGTCACCGGATCGAGCAACGATCGGTCTGCTTTAAGCCAGCCCATCCCGGCTGCAACGATTTGCATCCGCGTTCTTACTCGCTCGAACTGCCGACGATTCGCGAGACGGATTCGAAGCACTCTTGGAGCTTGTCTCGCGAGACAACGAAACGAATGTTCCGGCGAGGTGGCAGAAAAACGGTCGGGACGAGAGCGGGATCGGGATCGGGATCTGGATCGGGATATCGGGGTGGCAACGCTTGGAGGTGAGTCGGGGGTGCAAAAGTTGCAAGTACCTCGAGGAGGAAGAGAGACTTCGGTCGTCGAGGTGCAATGACGTAGGGCGTCGGAGGCGTTGGTGGCGCTGGGCTCCCACCAGCGTATCGATTCCTCGATGCCAGGCAAGGAAACCAACCTCCACACCCCCTCCCTTCGGCTTCCACTGCCTTCAACCACCCCCGGGCAGCCGTGCCGGCTAACTCAGCCCTCTCTTTCCCTCTTTCCGCCCATCCAATCGGCCCAACCACTCGCCCATCCACCTCCTCCACCCCTTCCTTCTCCTCCGCTACCCTTCCCCCATCTTTTGCCCACCTACAATCCACCCCCCTCCCCCTCGAACAGCCCTTCCTTCCTCCGCCGTTTCTCTTCCGTGCGACGGCCAACTTTCCAGATATGAATTAACAGAGTTACGGAGCTTCTGTGGCGGCCGAGCTTCGAGTTACGCGGCTTACCAACTCGGGAACGTCTTCTGGGTCCCCCATGACCCCCGCCCCTCTTCTACTCTTCTCCCGTGCACATCCGCGTTCCTCGCGTCGCTACGCCACACCAAGCCAAGCCAAGCCAAGCCAAGCCAAGCCAAGCCAAGTCAAGCCAAGCCAAGCCAAGCCAAGCCAAGCCAAGCCAAGCAAAGCCACGCCACACCACGCCACGCCACGCCAAGCCACACTCGTCGATACGTCGATACTTTGATTGTCTGTCGCAGGATTTATGAGCCATGGAAGAACAAGTGACCGACTGGGTGGGTGACGCGTATCGGAGGCTTTTTGCAGGCCCGGCACGCGTGGGACTAATGGGGTAATTAAGTCGGACAGCGTGGGAGTGGTGGCTCGTCACGAATGCTGATTGTCGCCGGTGCATAATCTGTCACGAGATCTGTATTCGATGGAATCCCGGTCGTGTACATTCACAGAACCTCGCATTACCTTCTTCCATTGTCTCATCGGGGCATCGCATCTAAATCGATCCTCTTGCCGTCCCGCGTCGAACCTCTCGGTTTCCGTCGTTTCTGTCCGCCCACGCTCCACGGTTTCGTCATCGAAACACCGTCTTTTCATGTACATACACCGCGAACTGTACGCGCGAAATACCATTCGCTCGACTAGACTCAACCTGGACTAGAAAATTGAAATTTTATAGGGGTATCGCTCTTAAGTTCGGCGAGCTCGTTGAGGAAACTAGGGAACTGGTTTGCATAAATCTGAGAAAAGTTGAAGTCGAGGTTAGATATCAACTGGTTAATTGTTCATCGTTCGCGATCGAGAGTTTCGTAGCTGTCGATCCTGTCACCGGGAATTCTGGAGACAGCATTCTCCTATGTACACGAGCCCTACTACGCTAGCGTTAAGAGTGGGGTTTCCGAGATTCCCCGTGGGCCCTCTGCCATTTCGCGTGGACGAACAATACATTTGTTTACTCCCAAGCTGGGAACGATGGTCGCGCGTGAATCGTCACCGACGACGCGACGAGATTGATGCATCCTTCAAACCCTTTCTGCCCCCGAACCTCGTTTGACCCTTGCACGGTCATAGAAGCATCCGGCTGATAATGCCATTCCGCGGCACTGGGTTAGTGCAAGCACGCGGGTGCAACGTCGAGGAGGAGGGGTTGGCAGCAGAGAAACGAGAGGCTGGGGGGCGGGAGGCTGCCGGTAGTCGACCGAGGAGGGGGCGGTCGTAAGGGGTGCGCGGGCGGCGGCGGGGAAGGGAAGGGTTTGGGGTATTAAATCATAGAACCGGAGCGCCTGCCGCCGGTTTACTGCCGGATAAAACGCAGTGACTGTTATGTTATGGACCACCTGTATGCCTCGACCCTGAACTCTCTCCCTCTCCCTCTCTCTTTCCGTTGCTTTGCCGGCTGCTCTCGAGCCGACTGGAATCTATATAGGTCCTAAAACAGCCCTCTCGCCCCAGTGGAAACGGAACGTTGCTCTAAATTAGTTTCTCGATTCTCCGAAAATTATCCGGCTCGTCGGGGCTGCATCGAAATTCGGACGAGTGGCTGTCACCTTTACGATACACCACGAGCTCGACTATAGGTAGAGAACTCGACGACTAATATTGTGCGACTATCGGTCACAAAGAGATAGACGTAGTTGAAACACCACCATTGGATTCTGGAAGACCGTTAGAAAAGAATTTTGATTAGCTTTTCTTTACTGGAAATTGCTTCGGTATATTCTACAAAGCGTTTGCTTTCGATATCGGCAGAAACTGTAGACGAAAACAGAAAATTGGGTTTCGGTATTTGAGTTTAGATACCGAGTAGAATAGATTCTGGAATTTATTATTAACTTCGTCGAGTATCGGTTTCCAAACGAATGTAACATGGTTTTCGAAAACATCTGGTTTCACGAGCACACTCGGTCATTAGACGCGTGGTTGGGAGGACAGAATGATTGGTGCATTTCATCTGTACAACTGGAAATCGACCTCGAAAGCGGTAGAGCCTCGTTGAAAGCTCTCCCGTCGGCCAGATCCGTCGGTCCGATTCTTCGGTTCGATAAAAATTTGTCGGAGCTCGGCGCGCGGATGAAAAATAGCGCACGATCACGCGAGCCGCGAACACCTCGTCCGGCCGGTCGGCCGGGCGAGCATTCTCGCCGCGCGAGTAATTAACGCGTCGTCCTCGACAGGTCTGACGTGGCGAGTGCAGGCGCGCGCGCGCGCGCTCTTCGGAAAGGAATTCGCGACGGGAAGCGGCCGATTCGCACCTAGCCCGGACGCGAGGCTCGCAAAAAAGTGGGGCCCCGGTCGGCGCGGCTCATGGAAAAGAGGGAAGAGAAACCGGGTTGCGTAGATTCCTTAGAAAGAAAAGCGGTGCTCGCGCTCGGGCGCGCGCGCGCGCGTGTTCCACCTCCGTCCGTTCCCATATACCGACGCGCCGCGCCGCGCCGTGCCGTCTCTCTTTCTGAACCCTTTCGGCCTTGGGGTCGAGTTTTTCGTTTCTCCGCGGAGATCGGTATCCGCGATTATATTATAAATATACATGTAACTCGGAGCGACGAGGGACGGTCCCCTTCGTCGGACGGACGCACACGAGCACCGCAACCTGGTATCCGTGGTGCGCGCGCGAAAGATACCTACAACGACGCAACTGCGCAACGTGCACTCGGTGCAGAGTCACGTGTATTGTATATGGCCAGCACCATATCTGCCTCCTCGGTTACGAACGAAACCCGGCGCTGCTCGTAGCCTTCGCCTTATCTCTCTCCTCCTCCCCCGAGACTCCGCACACCTTCGCGGGAGCTGCCTCCCTTCCCCGAGCGTCCCTTCGTGCTCGCGGTATTAAATACAATAAAGACATTCAATGGGAATTAATCGGATATCTACGTATCTACCGTCCACTCTGGCCGCATTGTTGCGCCGCCGCGCCGCGCCGCGCCGCGCCGGTGCCGTGACGCGCCACCGTTCTTTTCTTCTCGTAACCTCCTCGTTTTTCTTGCCACCGCCGCGCCGCGCCGCACTGCTCAGCTCCTCCTGCATCTCTCCAGCTCGTTCTTCGTATTTCACCCTTTTTGCCCGGCCGAACCAACGCCGTCGTTCCCCGCCAGGTCGAATGGAGATATTCCGCCGCGGAATAATATCGAGCCACGTTTTTCGAGCAACGCAACGCTCCGATGCGTCTCTCGCGGCCATGCTTCCCCGAGCGGTGCCGTTCTACCGATCTACCATGGCTACCGACGCCACCCTTGTTTTACGGATTCCAACCACCGCAGCTCACTAACTCTTTCTTTCTGTGCATGAATCTCTAGAGGAAGGGATGGTAATGCGACCCCCAGTTTTATATTTCTTCCTAAAATCTGAGTCATAACTTCATTTGAATGTTTGCTGAAAATAAAGGGACAGTAAAACTCCATTTAAATGAACCTGTCTGGAGACAAGTTGGTTTACATAATAGGAGTCCTGGCTTTCAGTACCGACTATGATTTTTGATTGATTTAATAAAAGTTCGCGTTCATATAAGAGGATTTCAGCTAGAGTTCAGCTAACCAGCCACTGCTAAAATTTAGTTCATATAAATGGAGTTTTACTGTGAACTGGTAAGGTTAAACGCGATAAATGATAGAAGTAAAGAAAAATAATTTCATTGAATTTAATATGAAAATTTTTGGACCTCTCAAAGTGGGTACCCGAGTAGTCGGTTATCTACATGGGGGTTATGCAGTTATAAATTTATTAGAATCCATACGAATTTTTATAAGAGATCTACAACCTCCGACGAATCCTTTTGTAAGATTCCCGTCGCGCGGGCTACGCGCAAATCAACCCTCGTTCGCATTCTCACGTGACCGTGGTTGCCGGTACAAGCACCAGCCGAACCCGTCGCGAGGTTTTCGAGGCGGCTCGGTTCGGTTTTTCTGACCGGCAGGAAAGAAACGGCTCGGCTCGAGCTCGAGCTCGAAGCAGCTTCGGAGCGGCTTCGGAGCGGCTTCGGAGCGGCTTTCGCGCAGCTCGGTTTGGCTTGGCTCGTCGCGGCACGTCGCGCCGCGCCGCGCCGGTGTACGCCGATACGCAACGTCGACGGGGAGATTTTAATCTCGATCGGAGAATTAATTTGGTGCCTTGTAGGGAATTGCGCTCGAGGAATCGTAACTGTCTTTAATTCGATTATCGGATGCTCTCTATCTTTCCAGGGTCGCATTGAAATTCCTTAATGTTTTAATTATCCCCGGTAACGAGGGCGTTCTTGTTTACGCCGGCCATTGTTCTTCCTCCGCGGCACAGCGCGGCGCGGCTTGGCGCGGCTTGGCGGGGGTACGGTAATCGTTGCGGCGAAACGATGCGCTTATCGCGGAATTTATCGCGCCGCGCGCAATCTTGATCCGGGTGGGACAGTTATTAATTGATTCGTCCACGGTGCATACGCTCCATTGACCTATGCCTTTGAAGAGATGTTTGAATATCGGCGTCGGGTTGACTCGCGATCGAAATTTGTTCGCGTCGTGTTCCGCTTTCCGTGGAATTCCAACACGCTCGGGAGTTTTGTAAAGAGCAGATGGGGTTGTGTGTCCCGTAATAGTATAATCTCGGAATCGAACTGGCTGCTCGGGCGAAGTTGCAACTTTTCCGCGTAACCGAACACATTGCGGGCAGAACGGTAAAACAGGGTCGCGGGGGTAGCATAAGCTCGTCAAAACTGTCAGACCTTTTCCCGGCACGGAGTTCCATTCAGCATTAAACTTTTAACCCGTTTCGATTCTTGCGCGGTGTTCGCGAGTTAGTCCTCGGAAACGTATCGATTGTTCATTACTGTCGCGGAACGGAAACTTTGTCCAGTCAATCGACGTCACATTGTGTGCAGCTCGGGGCGCGTGGAAGCAAAACCCGAGGAAAGCCGACGGCATCTAATGAAGCTATAGCTGGGAACGGCAATTCAGGGGAACCGCGATGAATGATGAATGCGAGCCGAGCCCGATCAATGGACGCGGTTGCATTAAAATGCAGCAACGATCCGCGGCCGATCTTGCCAACCATTTCACTATCAAATCGTGCGACGGCCATGAGAACCTTGATGCAGGCGGGTTCACCGGGCATCGTGGCACTTTAGATAAAATCGATTCGTTTCTACGACTAACCAGCGACCACGGTGCTCCCAGTTAACCGTCTGAGCAGGGAAATTAAAGTGCACCTGTGCAGCAACTTAACATTCTAGGGGTAGAAATGCATATGTTTCACTGCATCGGGATGCAAAAGTTTGAACGCGTACGTTTGTCGTATATGGTTTAGAAACGAACTTGTCCCAGGCATACATTTTTTATCAATAAACTGCGGATCTTTATGCGTATCTTTCAAATATTGTCTCTGAGATCTATCTCGTTAAGGAACGAGATCGGTACAATCGCTTGGGCTTTGTTTAAGTTTGTGTTGGTGTTTGTATTTGCTTCTAATGTTATTGAATGCTGAACAATTGTAGAATTCTTCTAATTAATAATGACTCGTTGCATTTTGTCCGAGCGTCGGGTGCGCATAGAATCGGTGGGCTAATTAATTAATGTCTCGAACGCATAGGTCAACGGCAGGTTGCGCGTGACCAGCTTCTTCCAGGAAGAAATGGATAGCAAACGTTCCGGTAATTGCGAGGTAGCCTCGGAGGTTTATCGACTAAGCGTCTTCCCTCCTCATAGTGCCTACCCCCACCCCTGTCATTACAATTATTATTCATCTTATCTCGGTCGATTTGCATTATATTTAAATTTAAATACACGGCCCGATCGTCCGAGCGGCCTCTTCCCCACCTGTCGCCCGTGAGCCCCTCCTCCTCGCGTTCTCGTCTCGGTGGAAGTCGCGCGAGCGAACGAGTAAGCGAGCGAGTAAGCGAGCGAGTAAGCGAGCGAGTACGGGGGTTACCCTGCCACCCACCGGCCGTAACTCCCTCGGTGTAATTGCAGGTCGCGCGAAAACAATGCCGAAGTCGATACGATCACGTGACCAGCCCGAAATAATTCGTGGTCGTTTTCGTCGCGACCGGAGCGGAGGGCCGAGGCCGGCCGGGGCCGTGGGCCGAATCGCTGCGCTGCGCTGCGCTGCCATGCTGTGGTTCCGCGTGAGAGTTCCGTCGGGACGAGCTCCCAAGATTTCGATGCCTCTTTGTTCGGTTCCTCAGGGTTGAGCGGTGGCTAATTAAACGAGGAGTAACGATCCCGCGTGTATGCGCCCCGTCCGTGTATTTATGCGCGTAATTCAGGTCTCTCGTGAACCTCTTCGAGTTTTTGCGCGCGGTACGAAGGAAGTCGTTTGACGTTCTGTGAGAAAGTCAACGATTCTGATTCGTTCGCGTCGCAGTCTTTCCAAGTCCAGGCTTTCGGGATCTCTCGGAAACATTTGCCGGGAAACTTCCCATCTTTCCGCGAGTAGTAGTTCCCTTCCTTCCTAGCATTTCTCCGATCGACGCGTCCGATCCGGTAATATTCTGGAACCCTCGCGGCCGGCGCGGCACGGCGCGGCGTCCTCATAAACATATCGAGCCGCAGACTATCGTCCCGACCTGCCTCAACTGAAACGTTAGCGGCGAAACGGCGCCATAAATAACGTCTTAAGTGTAGCGTCACGGCGTCGACCCTCTGCCGGGAGCGTGACCGACCTACGGGAAGTCCTTGCACCTAGAGTAACGAGCAATAAAAAGAATTCGTAATAGCGTTCCCGACATTGTGATCGTAATTCCGGGCAACAAAGCGTCGAGACGCGCCCCGGGAAGCCTGCTCTCCTACTCTACTCTCGCCTTCTCTTTGCATATTCCTGTCTGTATTTTCGCGGCCGATACGCGACGCGATCCCCGTCTCGCGCTCTCCTTTCGATTTAACCGATCGGAACGCGAGCGATCGCTTCCTTCGGCCGTTTAAAGGGAACAAGAGTAAAGAAGGTGACGGAGAAGGGCGTCGGCGATAAAGGTGACGTAGGGCGTCGCGACGTCCGTCAAGCCGCGCCGCGCCGGTTGGTCCACCGAGCTGGCTAGTTCGCTCTTCTTTCCTCTCGTTTCCTCTGAACCTAACCCCGTGTCTGGTCTTTTATCTCGTTCAACTTCTCCCTCACTCTCTGGTTCCTTCTCCTCGTCTCTTCAGTTTGCTCTGTGTGCTTCGTCGGAGAGAATCTTCCACCTCCTCCGCGTTTCCCCGTTCTCCTTCCTCGTGTCTCTCGGCTGAAACGAGAGAAATGCTTCTCGCAGGATCAAGGAAGAGCGCAGACTCCAAACGGCACCGCGGCGACCCCCGTGAATGGCGACCCTCACAAACCAATCGTATTCCCGTTTCCATCCCTCTTCGCTGCCGGAGGAGACTCCGACGGGAGTTTCCCTCCGCGCAACCCTGTCGACGTCGTTACTGTTACCCGGCCTGATCCCCTCCCCGTCTTCGCCCCCGACCGCCATCCCCTTCTCCACCCCGAGACTCGTCTCCACCCTTTCCAACTGGCTAGACGATCCGACGTTTCCAGCTTAATGCTGGCGATTTTCACGTTTTAATCGCGATCCAGATTATGCGGATCAAAGGAGGACTCTTAGCTCTCTTGCTTTCTCTCTCTCTCTCTCTCTCTCTCTCTCTCTCTCTCTCTCTCTCTCTCTCTCTCTCTCTCTCTCTCTCTCTCTCTCACTTTCCTTCCGGACCGAAGTTCGTTGTCGCGAAGATCGTTTCGAATTTTATATCCAGCCTTCTCTAACCGAGATGTCTTCGACCATCCAAAGTAGCATCCCCTATGCGGCGGGTCCAAGGCGCGCTTTAAACTGAATGGCGTGGCAACTTATTACTAATATTATTGTTTAGAATGTTTACTATTAGATGCATGCGATCGTTCGCACGTTGAAACGTCGCGGAATGGATCGGAGCGCGTACGATCGGTCGGCGTCTACATGGGAAGCTCGATCCCTCGCGCTTAACGCGATCGTTTATCTGCCGTTACATAATGGAAACGTTGCCGCTTCGCCCGGCCATATTATTCGGATCTTGATCGACGCGGCGGACACGGTCACCGGCTACGATTTGCAATTATTGTCGGCGCCGTTATCGACGCGCACCTGTCGCGTCGCTTCGCCGATAGCAGACGCGCGACTTAACGCGCTGCGTCGGTCACGTGACGATCCCCATGTTCATAGAGAGACACGCGCGTTACATTCTGTCTATCCGGTCAAGCTGGAGGAGGATTGCGAACCGACTACAGCCATTTTGTGACCCATATATTTCTCGCCGGTACGAAATCTGCCGCGGCTGGTAGTAATCGGAATCGCTGAATCTGCGGGTTTCGCAGTGATACCTCGACACGATATAACTTTCTATCGATAATTGTGTTCGAGCAGGAATTTATTAGCGGAAAACGGCTGATCGTAAAGTGGTCGCCGAGAGACGCGGCACCGCCCCCCCCCCCAGCGGTTGTATTTTTAACGGTATTTCTTCGGGAAATCGTTCGCCGCGTTTTTCCTCCCGAGCAAACCAGGAAGCCGAAGCATACGTACGCTAGACGTTCCGTGGCGTTGCCTCGCGTATGACGATATATAGTATATTTATATATATACATATATATATATATGTATGTATGTATGTGTGTATATATATATATGTATGTACATGTCGGTGTGTATAGCTATTCGGGTAGAAAACGGACGCAAGCGGTGTATCGGGAGCGATATCGGGACGCGGCTTCCGGGCAAAGAAACATAAAGAAACCGGAGGGGTTGGAAGGGGGCGCGCCTCCGGGACAAAACAGCTGACGCCATGGCTGCCGGCAGCCTCGTTCCTCCGGTTCTCTTTTCCTCGTTCTACGCTTCGCGCTGTTTCTTTTCCCTCCGACGAGCTTTCCTCCTCTTCCGCCCGGCGTCGCACCGCGCCGCGCGCCGTGCCGCCCGAGGGATTTAACAACAATTTGGTAAATTGCATCCCAGGCCGGGGAAGAGGGAGAAAGAGAAAGAGAGTAACGGAGAAATCGGACTGAAAGAAAGCAGATGGTGGGGGTGGAACGGTGGGCTGGCCGGGTGGTGCAGCCGGTATCGTCGTCGCAGCGATATCGTTCCGGATCCTTTCTGCCACGAAAGTAATTAATGCCGCGGAAGATACGCGGGGAGAGCTGATTCCTCTTTCTCTCCTCCCATTCCCCGCCCCCCCCCCCGCCCCCGGCCACCGTCCCCCATTCACCGAAACGCGGGAGAGTACGGGGAACGTTGGGAATCTCGCGACGCTTTTTAGATCGGGCGAAATGGACGTGGAAGTATCCCCGTGAGTTCCGGCGCGCCGGGATCAAGACCAAAGATACCGCGGTAGCAGTGATAAAGCGTCCGAACTATTTGTACCAGCGGCCCCTGTCGGGAATAAATAGCGTTCGAGGTTTTCTGCCGCGGGAAAAAGGCGGGCCGTAGTTAAAAATCGTCGCGTTCCGGCGAAATAATCTGGCCAACGACTTACTGTCCCGGTGACGCTGATAGACGTCGCACGTAGCCTACTTCCGGTAGGTTTGTCGACTCCGTCGGAACTGTAACTAACGGTTCTTGGTTGCCCGGTCCGACGTTGATCTGATATTTCGGTGCACGAAAAGTAGTCTCTCGCCGAACGATCTATGTATTTATAAATCTCGACCGATCGTACGCGATTACGTTGGAGGGTCTCGTATTTGCAACGTCGCGTCGTCGTCGCGTCGATGGAAAGAAACGCTCGGGTGCAATCTAGAGAGCAGCAACAAGCAACAGTACGCGAACCTCGGACGCTATTACGCGCGAATAAATACACGAAAGCACCGGGCGGCGAGGCGAATTGATTGGCGGGTGGGCCTAAGGGTGAGCCGTAAGAATGCAGCGTCGGCAAAGCCTTTGTGTCTCGCGTTTTAACAAGCCACGGTGCATAAATTAATCCAGAAGCCCGATATCGTTTGATTCGCCGCCATGTCCGTCGAGGTGCACCCACCTCTATACCACCGTCTCTCTCGCTCTCCCCTTGGCCAGTATTTACCCTCTCCACCTCTCCAGCTGTGCCGCTTACCTGCCAATGCACGCTGCACTTCGTGTGTAATACCTTGCGGAGCGTGCATGCACCTTATGCACCCGCCTCGATATACAGTTTTTATGGCCGCCGTGCTACCTTGAATGGTAGCCTCTCCCTTTGACGACGCGGACCGGCCGCCGTCCTTAAAACAGGTTGACCGCTTTTTTCATAATATCCGCTCTATAACATTAGGCCTCCGCTTCGAGGATACCTATGTCGGCAGCGGATCGCCAAACTCGAAACGTCCAAGACCGCGAGAACGCGTCGAAACGTTTCGTTAAATCTTGTCTGTCCGGTCTCCAATGTCCCGGAGTGTTCGACGACATTATACCATTCACAATCCCCGGTAATCGATTTCTCCTCGAAACGATAAGCTGTCAGTGGCCCAATGAGAGCGTCTGCCGATAAAACGTTCGGGTCACCCTACCGGAAATTGAGTACCGTCTTGTCGGACCTCGTCGGAGACCGTTTCGGATCGACTTCTTGCCAGATGTTTACCGTTCCGCGGTCTCGTTTCCCGGCGTTACATATTCATCAAGCGCGTTTATCGCCGGGAAATTCGCTGATAGAGAAACGCGGGCAACGATCTTCGAGATCCAAGGGAAACGTTGTCACGGCGCTTTTTGCTGCCCGGCCTCTCCTTATTTCCGCGTCTCTCTTTTTCATCCCGCTGCTATGCTGGCCGGCTCGTTCTCTTTTCTTTTCTTTTCTTCTCTCTTCTCTCTTCTCTCTTCTCTCTTCTCTCTTCTCTCTTCTCTCCTCGTCCCGACCCTACCCCTTCGCTCGACCGTTCCCTTCCGCTCTCGCGGCGTCGTGGATCAATACGCCGTGGCAAAACGACAATCCCGTAAACGTGATTGTTGCTCGATTTCTTGCGTCTTAATTGCCTCGCTCTCTTAACGACGCAATTACCCGAGAAAAAAACGAGGGAGTCGTCGGGTTTGTCCACGACCCCTCTCGGTCGCCATCATCGTTCTCTCTTTTTCTCTCTCTCTCTCTCTCTCTCCTCCGCGATCAACCCGAGCTTCTTCCCTACGTCATTTTTGAGGTTCAAACGATCCCGCCCTGAAATTCATACTGTGCGATCGGTGATAGCACGATCCTTCAAGAGGAGTCATCGCGAGGCAACGCGATAGTTCGACAATACCCCGACACGTGGCGCTCAGGCTGGAACAGTCCATGGTTAATGCGGCGGCCATCAGTTGGCAGCACAGGCAAGGCGCGTTTCAAGTGCTGTGCAACGCAACAAGAATGGAAATGCAACAATTCTGTGTCACTTTCTGCTGATGCAACGCTTGTTCCTCCTCGGAATCGTCGATTAATTCGCCCCCCACCAATAGATCCGACATATTCCAGGTATTCTGCTACGTAATCCCTATTGTTGTTACTTAATTGTGGCAAAAAGTGTTTCATCCATCAGAGGTGCGATCCGAGGCGCCATTTATCATTACTCCACGGTGCTGGGTCAGTTCTTATCAGAATATAAAGCGCTAATACATGGAAAACGCATTTAGAATATTAAAAATTTTAAAACCAGTAATTCTAATAACATTGTAGAAATTTTATTCGAAATCATTATATGAGCAGAGTTCCAATGAATTTCGGTTATACTTAACTCGTTTGTACTCTTCAATTATTTTACGAAATCTATTCTCAATTATTTAAATTGAGGAAATTCGCTAGGATTATGTTACTATTATAACATCGTTTATTAGGAAAGTACATTTACTCGCTATCTACGACAATGGTTACTACAATTATTCATGTTGGGTCATCGGAATTGGGTAATCTCGGTAGAAATAGAATTCTACTGGTAATGAAACCAATCGAATATTTTCTGTACAGAATATTAACCATATTATATTCTATCTTATCAGAAATTTCGTAGATCAGAAATTTTCTTCGCGTCTGCGAATCGAATCAAATTCAACCTTCGGCTCGCAAAAATGAAATGAATGGAGAGCAATCGCGTTTTAGGGATTTTTAAGGGCAATTTGTAACCAAATCCCCTAGGCGGTCTGGACCCTTTCGTTCCAGCCCGCGCAGCTTCCGCTTCCACCCCTTCCGTCATCCCTGGGCGCGACCGATCGGTCGTCCCTTTGAAATATAAACACAGTGCATTTGCATGTTTTCCGGATTTAATTAGCTCCGATGCGATTATTAATTGCTCGTGGCCGCGGGAGTGGTCGCGCGTCGATACGCCCGCCGGCTCGCTCGTATTTACAATTTTCGTTCGTAAATAACAAACCGTGGCGACGCCGCGGGTCGGATTTTAACGAGGGAATTAATAATCCGGGAGGAGCAGGGGGTGGGGGGACGGGGGGCACTGGCAGCCCGGTTGCGCGGGGGTGGGGGCGACGGGGTGAGTGAATTCAAGCGAACCGCACAGAGAAAACGGTCATGATTAGACCGGGAGTTAATCACGACAGCGCACCTTGAATTTCAAATATTATTTAACGGGAAAAATGGAGCAGGCTTTTTAATTGGTGTTAATTTTCGCTCGCGTAGAGATCCACGTTGTTTTAATGGGATTTCCGAGTCCGGGATGGTCGTCGAAAATCTCTAAAACTGGAAACGATCTCCGGATTGTTGCGTCGTGCGTCTTATTGTCGGCCGGGTTGATGTGTTTTGCTTGTTTGCCGAGCGTCGAGCAGTTTTATTTTCTGGCTGTAATTCAAGCCGGCGCGCGGGGTCAGCCTACAGGGACCGGCGAGATAGTTTATCATCATTTAGTCCTCCCGACCTGCCGTAACATTTAAAAACTCCGCTATCTCGGCCGCGTGTCGCGCCGGACGAGGATGCGCATACGCTCGCATCAGCTCGCAGACGGATCGTCCCTTAAATTCATCAAGAATGACTCTCAGCGCTTATACACGATCTACTCCATTTCTTTACCTTCGCGTTTTTCGAGATCGAAACAGATTTGCTAGAAAATCAAACAGCTCTAGAGCCTACTAGGAAACTCGAATTATTCGGCCAGAGAACATTTTTTCACGTAGCCGTTATAGCAATCTTCCATCTCATGGAGCCGGAACGATCGGATCCCCGATCAGGATCGATCAGACCTCGGAAAAGTCAAGCTCCCCGGGACAAGCGGTCGATCGCGTAAAAGCGTTGTAAAAGTCTATCGAGTCTGGCGGGCTTGTTCGTCACAAATTCTCCGGCTCCGTTTCCACGTAACATTAATTCCAGGCCGGCTAGAGGAAAACGCCTCGACGATCGGTACGTAAACGAGATATAGACGCGATCCAGCTCGGGATCGGTGGAAGGAGGGCGGCTCAAAGGGGGAGGAAATTGAGGGGTCTGGGAAAGGGGACGTCAAGCGCCGTCGATTCGCCCTGAATTTACGCTAAGTGCACCGGTGTTGCAGCGACGGGACCGGTAATTCGGAGAACGTGGTCCCGGGGACCGGGGGCGGGTCGTAGGTCGCCAGGCAGAATGCCAGAAAGAGAGAAGAGAATCGTGGCCGGGAACAGGGAACAGGGAACACGGTGGTGGTTTGCTCGAGCTTTGCGTCCTCCACCGTCCGATTTCAACGTCCTCCGTCTCCTCGTCCTCCTCCTCTTTCCCTCTCCGCATTTCCACCTTCTGGTTGCACATGCACACGAATTCGGCATTGTAGCGCTAATTAAACCAGCGCGTGTCACGAGTCACGGGCTGACGTCACCCGGTGATTCCTGACCACCCCCGAACACCCCCCTCGTCCATCGTCTACGCTCCCCTCTAGACCCCACCCAGCTCCATTCTCCTCTCGCTCTCCGCTCCTCTTACGCCGACTGGCTTTTGGCTGCCATCGATCAAACGGCCTCCGTTCCAAGCTACGTTTATAACTCGGCGAACAATCGGACGCGGATACGATAGGCTACGAAAGCGGTGCGGATTCCACGAGAAATTCCCTCGGCCTGCTTTCTTCCGTCGACGCGACGATAACTCACCTTTTCGTTTGTTGTTACAATGGAGCCGGCCGACGCGTCCAACGCGATTCCTTGGGCCCGACAAACTCGGACGGTCTCGACTGCCTCTGGTCAGCCTAAAAATATTCAAATTCAGGATAGGGTCTCTTGTGCGGCATCGACGAAACGAACCACCTGTATGGATCCACTTTGTACACATACACGTCCGTCTCCCTCTCTTTTATTTAACGCCCATTGGTATTTTATCTACAATTTGTCCCAAAGTACGTCAGAATATCTTTTCAACCTCGATGTATACTTTTTAAAAGTCCCCAAAAAATTTACGAAACGACCTGAAATTCGTTCGACCGAACGAGACGTTTCCTCGTCAATTTTCCGCATCGAGTTCACTTCTGAAACGTCGCGCAACGTCGACGTTCGATGTATGTATATTCATCGAAGCGAACCTGCTCCGGAGTTCACGAAACGGGTCACCGTTGAACGGTGTCCGGTTAGAACGCGTCCGAATGTATCGGGCAGCGTCGGTGCTAAGTGCCAATGTAAATTCGAGCGTGGCCGTTGGGAAGAGTGTTAATTGTGGATTTGCGTTTTATGGAGGAAGTCGCGGAAGCCGGCGTGTAGCAGCGCGGGCAACATCGAAGCCCGGTGCTCTCACCTGTCGGCGTTGAGTTACGTTAACACCTTTGTTCGATCTTATCGCCGGTTGACCAGGTTCCTTCGGGCCCGTTTCCATTACGCGTTTAATGGTAATCGCGGGTTCGCGCGACACGCGCGAGAGAGAAAGAGAGAACCGTTTGCTCGTTCCAGCGTTTGTGAGCCGCGCCTACGTGCAGAGGAAAGAGGAGGGCCTTGTGTACCTACGCGCCTACGTAGCCGAACCGAACCGAACCGAAGCCCGACCCGGCCCGGCCCGGCCCGTTCCGTTTCGAGCTTATCTTTATTCCTCTTAATAACGTTCGTTTGGTTCGGCGCGTGTGTCGCGCTATCGCCGTCCTATCGGCCGCGTTTGCGTTTTCATTTCGCGGTAGTTAACTGCCTCGTTTACGCCGCGCTGTGCCCGCCCCACTGTAGTTGTCTTTTTCGACGTCGCGCCATCGTGTTGCGTTGCGTTGCGTTCGCTCCAGATCTAGCGCGATTATTATTTTACGACTCGGGGGAGAGAGAGAGAGAGGGAGGGAGAGAGAGAGAGAGAGAGAGCCATGGGTAACGCCGTTGCACGGTTCCCTGGTTTTTCTCCCGCAGTGTCGGCGATCGTTTCATGGTGAGAGCTCTCGCGCCTACCTAATTGAATTATCACGGGACTGCGAGTCAAGCGATCACAGAACCAAAGCGACACAGAGGAGGATTCGTCCGTGTGTCCGTGTGTCCCCCTTCCCCGGGCACAGCGGCGCGGCGGTGTCCCGTGCGCGAGGGTGTCTTCGTGATCCCCACCGGTCACGTGGAGAACGGAAGATGAAGACCGTGCCCGGCGAGATAGCGAAAATCGCGCGGCGTGCTGCTTAAAATTAATTACTATGCCGGCCGACGGTCAGTGAAGTCGTCCGGTTCATCCGACAGCCGGCTGTCCCGTAACACCGCAACCCACCGGCCATTACAAACTGCGTCCTGTTTATCAATTTGAATGCGAAAGACGAGCCGGGAGACGACGAGTCCGCGGCCCGCAACAAATTACGTTTATCGGCCGCCATTAATCACCCGGCGTCTCGAACATCTGCGAACGGGGCGCGCTCCCCACCCCCTGTCGAGAAAGACACTGCTCCCAGCCGCGAGCGGAAAATCGAAGCGGCGCGGCTGCCGGACATCGTGAAAAACGTCGTCTTATTCTACCGATTCTACCTACTCGACGAATATACTTGCTATTAGAGCCGTGCGAGAACCCGAAAGGGTCAGGTACCTGATTCCCGAATATTCCCGAGCATCCCGATATATTCGAGAACCCGTCTCGATCCCGAATAAAATTGTCGACCCGCGGGTTCTCGCACACCTCTACTTGCTATATAGATACCAGGTTGAAAAAAAATGACCATTAGCGTAAAACCGCCGTGGAGGAGCATTGTTAAAAATCATTTCGAGCGCCGTAAGCGCGGTACGGTCGCTCCATTGGCAGGAGGATTACGTTCGA
This sequence comes from Lasioglossum lativentre, assembly GCA_916610255.1. Classification (NCBI taxonomy): domain Eukaryota; kingdom Metazoa; phylum Arthropoda; class Insecta; order Hymenoptera; family Halictidae; genus Lasioglossum; species Lasioglossum lativentre. The sequence continues at coordinate 38,828,581 of OU744356.1, read as the reverse complement.
AGAGGCGGTCGAAAGATAGGGCATACCCATCTCGAATAAATTTCGAGCCGGTGGGTGGTACCAGCTGAAAAGTTAAGGTTAGACGGAGGCTAGAGAAAGGAGCAACGACGTCGGGGAGGAGGAGGGCCGGAAAGAAACGAACGGAGAGAGATACAAGCGACGGCAGAAGGAGAGCAGGTGCAAACTTGGCCTGTCAGGAAGTCGCTTACAGCTCGAGGACAAAAGCTTCCCGAGGGACTCGTGCGCGTCTGGAAGCGGGACTAGGGACGGAGGTCGGTCTGGATAGAGAAGATGCCGGCAACGAAGGAGGTTGAAGGTGCCACGGAGGAGGGTTGGAACGAGCCTAACTGTGAAATAACACGGTGGCCTCCTCAACCCTCGTCCCGAGGATACGAGTCTCATACGTCACTTCCTTACGGCGAAAGAGGGCGGCGTCTGAGGGTGGAAGCGGGTTATATTGATTTATTTATACCGAGAACGCAACCCTAATACGATGGGGTTATTGGGAATGTATCTATATTCGGGATGTGACTCGGTCCGCGTTGATGGCTCTGGACTGCGTTGTTAGATCCTTATCTCGCACATAATTCAAACGTTTAATTACGATGTCGAGCAGTTCTGCAGGTTTCATCCAGAGATCGAACAAAGAATTGAGCGATCGACTGTGAAGAAAATGTTGAACTCTCCAAAATCGATAACTGCGAAAGGAAGAAACCGAGGTAGATTCAACGCAGGATACATAACGCGATTCGCGAAGAAGAACGTTCCAAATTGGATAATCGCAAACGGAAGAGAGCATAGAGGTCGTATATGAGACTTCGTTGCATAGAAAGAAGTTGAGAATATTCGAGGGACCGCAACCGGTGGGTAAGGTTCGGATCCTCGAGGGTCAGTCTGGGTGAGCGCGCAGGGTCAAACGATGCGGAGCGAAAAATATACCAAACAGAATAATTGGTAGTATTCCGAAACCGATGACGGCAGAAGGAAGGGACAGAAGAGGAGGCTAATGAAACCGCGCGTAGTCGCAATTGAGGATACGCTCGGGACCAACGAAAGAAGTTCAACGAACTGGGACCAGGACGGTTGTTAACGCGAGTGAATCAGTCGCGGACCCGATACCGATCCGTCGCTCGAATTACGTACCAATTTACAATCGTCGGGCATGGTAATCCGTAAAAATAAACCGGGCCGGGGCCGGGGACGGGGCCGGGGACGGGGCCGGGGCATGGTCGCGTGCGTATCAGGCTCGGTTCTCGGGTTCGTCCACGGTTCGGATGACGCGGTCGCCGAATCGTCCGGCCCGATCCTTCTCGTCCTCCTCTCTGGTTTCATCTGCTACATGACTCGACCGCGTGGCATGACTGTCGCTAACACGCGAGCCCCGAAGTTAACCCGCAATTTAGCCAAGAGAGCGATCGTTCAAAAGAGACGTCTCACTTGATGCCACTTAACGAATCCCCCGCTACCCTTTCCTACCATCCCCTCCCCTCCCTCCCTCCCTCCCCCGGCCCTCTTTGTCTCCGGAGGAGCGGCGACGGCCGACTCGCGCTCGTTCCCAGATGCGACGATTGCTCTCCTCAGAACACGGAATCGGCCGTGATTAAAGTTTCAGGGGCGGAATAATTCATGACGCGGTTCGAGCGCTTCAATGAATTCGGATCGTCGCTCTCCTATCCGCTCCGCGGAGTTTCCTCGAATTCAATTACACGCCGGTGGCTCGCGCGGCGCGTTCCACGACGGACAAGCGTTGCGCGCGATATTCAATTAACGTCCGCGTCCGTAACTCACCGCGGCGATCGCGAATTATGAAAAAAGATGAGACGAGACGCAGAGAGTGAGAGAGAAAGAGAGGGAGAGAGATAGAGAGAGAGAGAGAGAGAGAAAGAGATGGCGTGCACGCTTTCTTCGCGGAAACCAGCGGCCGGGTCCTCGGAATCCACGGCATCCGAGCGTGGACATGAAAGGCATTCCGGGACGTCTTTTGGAATTCCCACGATAAATCACGGTTATGGGGTTGACGGGGTGACGCGTATGATTACACCCTGTCTCTTAGTGGCTATAAATTTCTTGCCGGCCGGCTCCACCTCCGCTCCGCGATCCTACAGGTATCCGGAGTCCCGTTTCATCGTGGAACAGTTGTGACTCACGTCTAATGGCTCGGCCACGAAACCGAGCGACTCCGAATGATCCTGGAGCATCGTTCATCCGCGGAGCTTACCGTCGAAACGATCATCTTTACCTCCGAGGATCACCGGTATAACCGGAGTCACGATCCACGGTCTTTTTCCCTCTTCTCCGATCGCCCTGCCTCCACGATTCTGAAATATTGTCATCAAGCACGGTATCATTAAAGATTCGTCCCTCGACGTACGGTTCGTTGGTCAGTCGGATCTCCAATCCCGCTCTACCCAACTATCGTTCTGTAACCGCCACGGGCCCGGGCCCTGTCATTTCACCGAACCACAAATTAACGCGACTAATCATAACCGTGGCGTCGATTCGGGCGCACCTTTCGCGTCGGGCCCCGGAATTCGAACGTGGCCCGGCGTTTTTAAATCCATTAGCTCCGACGTGGCATTAAATCACCGGCCCAACAATGTTTTTTTCCTGCCGAATATCCCGGTCCCATCGACACCGTGGTCGCAGCGCAAAAACCTGGCTTCCAATTAATTAAGGCACTGCCGGGTCCGTCCCGCTAAACGGTCCGGTGTATCACGGGGAACAGCTGATACGGCGACACGCTGAGCCGCGCCGCACCACGTCGCGCCGGCCACGAGCCGAGGAAGCAATCTCCCGCTTTTCAAGAATATAATTTTCGCTCGGAGGATGGTCGCTATATTTCCAAGATAAGGCTGTAGAGCTCCGGCGGATCCTCCGCCGCTAGACCGGGCGAGACCCTACTCTCCCGTGTGAAATTACTTCGCTCCGCGGCTTACTCTTATCCCCCGGTGCCACCCTTTCTTACCGTGTATCCTCATTCAGCCGGGATCTCTCTGGAAATAAAGTAGATACCTTTCCTATTTTCGCATCCGGAAAATTGCAATACCTCGGCTACACGGGACTGCCTGTCGGTCTTATAAATCAGTCCCTTCGCTGCAGCGTTAATCGCGTCGCAGCTCGTTCGCTTTTTCCATCGCCCCCGCTCTTCTTCGATCTCCTTAACTCTTTGCACTCGCAGCTATTTTCACTCCAGAAACCAGACATTTCGAGAATATTTTTGTTACGTACACCTCCTTCGTTTTGTCCATAGAAAATCGAGTGTATTTAGCAGCACACTGGTTTCTCATTTTTTTCTCGAAACCACTTTGCGAAGATATCTCCAGGCACGTACCAAACGTTTCAAAATCCGTCGATTTTTCAAAACATACTCTATAAAAAAAATATAACTGTTATTAGTATGAGTTTGCGAGACAGTGGATGTTATAATTATTACGCAGCAGTATTGCTTGGACACGTGTTTACTCTTATAAGACTATCTTTACAGTTATCTATATCTAACAATAACTCGTAATCGTATAACTTTTTTTATTTATGCTTTAAAAATTTACACGTGCGCTTTAGAAGCCAGTAAATATGTGTGTAAAATCTCAATGCAAAAGGTCTGTATGAAATAATTCGTACATACTCGTGCAAAAACGGTACACAATTCGCTGTCCACGTTTCCTTGAATTTTGGAAACGTGCGAATACTCTAAATGCATCAAAATCCGCAGTCTACTCGTCACACGGCTGGCACATAATTTTTCTGTTTCGGACAAATTGACCAGAATCTGGTGCAACAAAAATTCGCCCGGTGATCCCGGGTTAACCCGTCACGTTTGCGGCGAGGCATTTTCATATTGGTCGCGGCGTTGTACCGGCGTATTCACGAATTAGCCGGGAACGTTGTCGATGCCTGTATCAATCACGTTTAATTGAGAAATATAATCCCGGCACCGCCCAGCACGCTCCGAATCCGTATATGTATATGTATATCCGCCGATAAGTTTTTGTACGGTAGGCGGGTGCAACGCGGTTGAGCGAGTGCCGGCTCTTAACGCAACAAGCTCCTCGCACGTTTATCTAATTATTATAATTGCACGATTATTCTTGGTCGAACGAGCGGAGTTCGCGGCGCGGTGCTGCGCGCAGGGGTGAGATCGCATGCTGCCCGTCGTCCGGCCCGGCGAAAAAGAACGAAAGAACTAACGGGATATATATGGAGCAGCACGCGATAGGATCTCCCGGTCGAAGTCGTGATGCAAACGATCACGAATTCTTTGCTCCCTTTGTATCGGCCGTTTTCTGCATTCTTTCGGGCGCGTACGTGCCCCCTCGGCGCCGCCCGCCGCGCCACGCCGCGCGCCGTTCACCGTAATAGTTGTTTCGCGGCGGAATTTTTCCGCGGGACCGTTCATTTTTCCAACCGAGCAACGGGGCAGGGTTATTGGCCGGGTTCGAGGACTCTCCTTTACCCCGCGAATTTATGTTTTCTCAACAGAGACTCCGCGAGCCGAACAATTCGATTCGACGTTCAAAAACCCCCCGTTTACGCCACGGCGAACGCGGCGGTCGATGAAAATTAAAAACTCCAGGAAAGGGAAGCGGATCGTCGGGGTTCATTCCACCTTAATTCATCACTTGAAACATCGACTATGGCAGATTATCTTCGTCTTTGGCATCTCTGTAAAGTTTTATAACACAAAGCCCAAGATAAAGCTTCGGGAACACATTTAACACTAGATTTACCGAGCACTAAACTCCACTGACATATATATTGCTTTATAATAATAACAAGAACGAGTTCATTCAAATATCCTACTTTATCGTGAAACTATCGGTGAAAGTACCGATCCTATCTAAGACTATAAAGAATCAATGTTTTTCAGTAGGTATTATTTAAGAGTCGATAGTCTTTGGTACTTCTGCATTCGTACGTACCTCGTGTATAATCATACATTGCTATTAGGGAACGATACTAATTGAAAAAGATCATGCCTATTACCACTTATTATCCATGCCTGGCATACACCAGACGTAAGCCATACCATGGGTAGTGACACGTTCACGATGCGATGTAGTGTTGACCCGCTCGTCGCGTACGATGCAAATACGTAAGGCTTGCGCTGTGTGTTGGATAAACAAAAACCAGATGATTAACGGTGAACCGAATTTGTTTCTTTTGCTTCAGGTAAATGGTGTCCGCGTAGGGAATGGAGTTCGCCGCCGGACGCGCAACGAGCGGCGAGCGAGGCGCGTCGTGGCGTTCTTTACTCTTCCGTCTTCCTCGGTAGTCCCGGTAAGTCTTTACGAAACTTCTCTCTCTCTCTCTCTCTCTCTTTCTCTCTCTTTCTCTATCTCTCTCTCTTTGCTAGCTTCAGCTTCGAAACTTTCATCGCCCTTCCAAATTGAATATCTTCGGGAAATATGGCCGCGAGCTCTTTCGCCGCGCATTCCACGGGCCCGAGGGCTCGGCAACAGCACGCGGGGCCAAACTCCCGTGGAAATTTCTCCCGTCCGTACGTTATCCTTAATTAAACGGGACGCTCCGCCTGTTTAACCGTGTCCCAACCCGGAGTTCTTGCATTAATCGGGACTGAAGATTCTCCGGCGCGTCTCTCGCGCCCCTTCGATTGCCGTGGATTAACCGTTAAGTGCCTTCGCGAGTCGAAAACCGTCGTAGCGATGCTCCGCTTGAATTTTCGAACAACGTGTTTCTTTCATTCGCAACCTCTTTACGCTTGTGTACTGGTCACTTATGACTCCGGGGCTTTATGCTTATGTACCAGTTCATGAAACACAAGGTAGCATTTATATTGTAGAAGAAAGATAAAATTTCTACTTCGGTGTCCAAACAGACTTTTAATCGGAGAATATTTTTCTCCGAATTTCATTTTTGTAAAACCCCCCTGAAAATGGGAGATTTTCTAAAGATCTATTTATGACATCGGAATATCCAATTTAAGCGTTAGCTCGCTGGACAGGTTACTCTATATCGAGAGAATGATTTCACCAGCATTTCCGGGGCACGGTCAACTCGATCGTCAGCGAGGAAGCTGGGATAGGATCGGGTGAGCGCGGAATAAGGGAAAAAGGAGGAAAGAAGACAGCACGCACTCTTGGCTTCGCTCTGTGGGACGCGCGTGCATAGCTACGAGAGAGGCGCGATGTACTTGGCCCCCGGTGGGAGGAGCGCGATCGTTGGCGGCATAAACAAGTTTTAATCGTGCCTCGGGCATTCGTCGCGTTGAATAAATATTGATATCGGGTGACGCGACGGCCAATCAGAATCGGGGCTTATAAAACAAGCCGCTTACACCTCCGCCTGTCTATCGCGGCGTACACACGCGTCCCCCACCTATCCCCGCTTGTTATTCCGCGATCATTCGCGCTCGGTTCGCCGTCGAGAGAAAGAAAAATGGGAAGGAACGAGGAAAGGAGAGCCCGTCACCTGGAAAACTCGGGGAAAACTCGTCTTGAAACGAGCCGACCGAGGTGATTCCCGATTTTTCCGTTCTCGGTCGTGTACGCTCGTCATGGTCAGCGGACAGCAAGGTCGGCCGCCGATAAGCATCGCGCGCGGTGTCCGTCGTTGGTTTGCGCCACGTTGGAAACGATCCGATCCGATCCGCGGGCCCTGTCTATCCTCGATTTCTCCCTTAATTAAATTACGCGGCCGCCAAGGAGCTCGCCGATAAGAGGACGTAAATCACTTTCAGTCGATAACTAATCGAACGATTCCGAGACGCGTCTTGCCTGCCTTGCCTGCTTGCTTGCTTGCTTGCCTGCTTGCCTGCCTGCCTGCTTGCCTGCCTGCCTGCCGCACCGTGGTCCCTCTCCCGTCCTCGAAGACGGGGGGTACCGCGCATGCGCCTCCTTCCTTGTCCCTCTTTGCACTCTCTGCGCCCTCTTCCTCATCGCTCGAAGGAACGAACAGAGGGAATATGAGCGAATGCCAGAGGTAGAGTGAACCTCTCGCTCTCCGGTGTCGGAGCGAGGAGAAAACTGAGCGTCGGTGGAGGGACGAGGGACGGGTAGTAGAGGGAATCGGCGGAACGCTACGGAGGAAAAGGGACGCGCGTGCTGCTGGGAGAACGAGCGAGACCGGCCGAGGGCGAACCGCGGCTCGAGGAGCGAGAGAGGAGAACCGTCTCCATGGCAACGAGACGAGGCGGGAATGCGACGGTAACCATGGCAGCCGCGGGTTACTCTCTCTCGGACCGACCTGCCTGTCTGTCCCTCTTTCTGCTCCCTCGTCCTCTTCGTTCGCCACTCTCGCCTCTGGACCTCTTCCTTCCGCCCACGGACCGAGCCACGAGCACGGATCCGTAAAGAGAAGGTGGAGCGGTCTCGGAGCTGCGCTCTGGAGAAACGTTCCACTTCCTTTTCGCTTTTTCATCTCGTTCGTTCGCTCTATCTCTCCCTTTTTCTCCGCCCTGCGGCTTCTCTTTTAATAATAGTAATGCGTTTTTGGCGAACTGCTTCAAACAACCGAACGTACAGGGTGTCTCGGGATTATCCTGCCAAGAACGGTGTCACTCTTCTACGAAACCGATCGAACTACGGAGAAAACGTTACACTGGCTGCACAGCCGAAAATATGCCGCCAAAATAAACGAAAAGCGCAGAATAGATTTTTTTCATGCGAGGCTTATTTTCGGAGAGCCACGACATCGGAATTCGTCGGAAACGCGTAGCTAGTCGTAGAGACGACAGACGCGTCTGTGCATGGCTTACCCTTTCCACTTCTCGCGCGTCACTCGCTTTTTCCGGAAACTATGCCACGGAAGCACAATTTTACTCATTTTTTGTTTCGTTTAAGCAATTATCTCGCGCCCCCACGTTACTTTCGGTGTAAACGTAGGCTTGTAAATGTCTCGGTACTGGACTGCGGATTTTTATGAAAATTGTCTGCATCGATTGCAAGACACAGAAACTACATTTATTTCTATTCTTATGAAAATAATGCAACTGCAGTTCTATATTCTGTAAACGCGTCTTCTATTTTAGCGATCTACTCATTTATAGAATAAATGCATAAAACCAGCAGTGCATACATTACGAAGAAAAATTTACTTAGTTTATAGTGAAAGTAATAAATGAGCGTATCGAGGCGTCTGTGTAAATTGAATGCGTATTAGAAACGAACTAGTTTCTTCGTGAAACGCGAAATAACCAGCATCGAGTATTTCGCAACTCCGTTCTTGCCTCTTCTTTTTATCTCGTGCAGCTCTTTTCGCAATAATAATACGGTTTAGCTTATTGCACCTCCGCAAATGGAACTGGACTGTAAGTGGAAACTTCCTTTTCTCTTTGGCTTTAATTTTGTAAAAAAAAAGCTGTAACGATAAGCGCTCGGCGGTTTTCTCGAAAAGACGCAAGTTCCCGGTGCAATTATTTTCGAAGAATCTCTCGCGTCTCTGTTCGTTCACGATTCAAAACTTCCCCGGTCCGATGTTTATCCAGCTGAGGATCGATCTCGGTCCGCGTATTTCCTTTTCCGGTCCCCGGGGCAGTTCCTACAGTTTCCATTTGTTAAAGTGTCACGCCGGTTCCGCGGCGGTGCGTTAATGTTGTTTTTAAAAAGGTCCCGGGGCCGTATTAATTAATCGGGAATACGGAAACGGGGGATAAATTTTATCTCGGCCGCGCAGCCCGACTGTTAATAATGAATCGTTAATGCTAATTTTTGATTTATGCGTTCATAATCTTTCCCCTCGTCGCGTCTCGCCGCGGCCACCCACGCCCGGGAACCGCGGACGTTTTTGAATGTGGACCGATATCGGTGACTGAATTAAACGATCGGCCGGATGCGCGGGATAAATTTCGTTGCAGGACGTGCCCGGTTATTAATAATCGCTATTTCCTAGCAGTTCGTTAATAGAGCCGACGGTCAACCATTCCGTTCCGCGATTTACGCACTCGTACTGTCGAGACGCGACAGTTTAGCCTGCTCGTAAGGTTCAGAAAATTATTCCCCGGCGCTTCGTCCGAGCTGCTGAAAACACCATGCACCTATAATTTACAGGTGTTTTACGAGCCTGCGAAATTTCATCAAAGCCGGTGTCTTACAATAAGACATTCTGTTTTCGACCTTCTTTCTTACGATGATGTGTAAATGCAGTAAATATTCTCCTTCGTTCCTCGCTCGTTTTCTTAGCTTCACTCTTTCACGTCGTCGGAATTATATATTTGATTCTTGAAGTTGCAAACATATTACTTAATCGTGTACATGACAAGAAATCAGTAGATACTGTTCGTTTTTCCCATTATTCAAGATTTTGATACATCATCTATTTCTGGAAGGAAAATATCAGTCGAAATGAAATTGTATTTTCCTGTTGTCGATACATATTCATTGGAGATTACATAAGCGTCCAATAAATATAAACATATATCTTCTTTTGGGAAAATTGTGAACAACGAAGAAGGTCTAATCACTGTAAAATAAATCGTAGGGGCTAACCGGCTGGAAAAATAGTGACTACACGATACCGTTCTTCGGTAAAGTTTTTCAACGCGTCCTTTCTTTCTCGGAGTACCTCGAGCCTGAAAGGAGCACGCTGCAACAGAGGAGAACCTAATGGAAGAGTTCTCGGTAGGATGGCTGCAGGTCCGCTTTGAATTTTCACGGTCCGAGAGAAGCGTCGAAAAACCCGTGACAGCGACGCGAGCGTTTAGCGAACACGTAGTGTAAAAGCTATCGACATTCTTCGACGCGGAAACCCGCCGCGCGGGAAGAACAGATCCTAGATGGAACAGCGGGGCTGATTATGTATGAGCGCCGAGGAATCCCGGGATTCCAAGCGACGTTCAACTCCCGATACGTCGGCTGTCGCGTCGCGTCGCGGGGAATCGAGTTTCCGCGCAGCCGACGACGACATTAACGCGTCTACATTTTCCTCGGCCATATATTCTCGTTGGGTCATCCATTACGAGCACTCCGTTTCGGGCACACCTCCGCGCTGTTATTTTCAGTTTCGCGGAGCTGGCCCCCCCGAGGCTGAAAGGAAATCTTTCCCGTTCGGAACAATCCGATAGATCGCGTGGATCCTACGCTCTCCATCTTTCTTTCTCTTGCGTTCAAGAGATGAGTCCCGTTGAAAAATCGTTGAAACTCGGAGACTTGTTTTGCGACCTCGTTCCAATTCCTTTTCCCCGTCGCCCACACCGGTCGGACATTTTTCCCCCGGATTAGATTCTTGACGTCAATCTCGATCGTTTCGTTTATCCGGACTACGACGGACGTGCCTCGATCTCCGGCGAGAAAATAGACGCGCCCGCGGAAGAGGGACAAATGGAAAATTCCCTGTGCTGTTCTTTTTTCTGTTTTTTTTTTCGTCATTCTTCACCGTGTTGTTCTGGGCTATCGTCGAAATTGGGTCAAGCGTCGTCGCGCGAGGCTTAAGTATCGCTTAAATTTTTCCTCGGCTCCGAAATAAATTCGATGACTGCGCGCGACCGCGTCCCTCGACCCCTTTCGCGGTGGAATTTCAGTGTCAACGGACCGGGGTGCGAGAAAATAAATTACCGCGCGGTCACGGGACAAATTCGTTGAAATTTCGTCGAAAAGCTACTTGACCGCTCACTCGCGGCAGATCTCGTTATGGTTCCGGTCGGGCGAGGAGCAAGAGGTGGAGGCCCGGAGGGTTGACCGGTCGGTCGAGAGGAATAAGGGACACGAGGGAGGTACGAGAAGGGGGTGAGAGCCGGTGAAATTCTCTCGGTTTGGTTTTTCGTGGGTCGCATATCACCCCCAACCCTTCACCCACCGGTGGAACCACTGCTCTAGGCTAACCCTCTCCTCCTTCGCCACCCCTTCGCCCCCCAGCCACCTCACCACCCCCCCCCCCACCCACACGCTATGCAATGGCACACGGCATGGCTCCCTTTTCCGGCGAGTGTAGCGTAATGTAAGGGTTGCGCCCGCGTCGGCGGTGTTTTGGGGTGAGAGAGTTTAAAACCCCTCGGGGCTTGAGGTCCAGGGCCGGTTAGATTTATCGGATGTTTTGGTTGGCGGCCATTGTTAACCGCCCTCTCTCTACCCTCTTTCCCTCTTTCAGTGTTCTCCACGGCCAGTGGCGTAGTCGTTTCCGTCCAATAGGAGAGCGCTTTTTACTCTTTTTTTGAACACCCTCTCCGTCTCTCTCCCTTTCTTTTTCTTTCTTTATGTGCCTCTCTTTCGAACCGGCCCCGGATATCGGGATCGGAATTCTACGAAGCAATAACGCTAAGAACGCGCCGCGCTCTTTCCCGCTGTTTCGCGCTGTCCTTCCGTCAGAAATTTATTATCATCGGGGTTACTGGCTTTGTTCGCTGATCTTCGGGGCTGCTTTCAAACAGGATATACCGGAACAACGCCCGGCGGGATGAAGTTTTTCTATCCGAGCGGAATCGAATCGAACGATCCCGAAGATTTTTCGATGCCGCGTTATTGCGGCGACTCATTGTTTCGCGTGCAAACTCTCTCGTCTCGTCTCGTCTCGTCTCGTCTCGTCTCGTCTCGATTCCAGGAGAATCTCCTCGCAGCTCGACTCTCTCTCTCTCGCCCGCAACCCCTCCGCTATTGTGCACGGTGGTTTGAACGATGTTCAAGCTCACGGGCCACGACCCTTCGGTTCAACCCTCCCGACCACAGTTCTCTCCACCCGTTCTAACCGGTACATCGCGATTCGTCGAGGAAACCCCGTGAAACCCTGTCTCGTTCCGCGATCGATCCTGGTAATTGGCTGGCCTTAAAAGGGGACTTCCACCGTTTTAATTGCGCCCAAACGCATAGCCAAACGTTCGAAATTATTCTTCGCTTTGGAAAAACGATTCCTTGTCGTGGTCCTGAAATCCTTACTTGAGCGGCAACGGAATGCGTGTCGTAGCCTTTAACCGATAGCTCACAATGCACATTTTATTCCTCGTAAGCGTACCCTTATTACCGTCTATTTAACAAAAATTAGAAAATTACCACACCGAATCAGTCAAGAGACAAAACGCTAAAAGTGAAACTAATTAGGCAAACTTATATGTAGATTGCGGATATAACAAAAAGTGAGTAAGTGTAATTTAAAACAAGACAAAAACGTCAAAAACATTTGGGAGCGTCGATGTATTTTCCACTTATTACAATTATTTAGGAAAGAAAGAACTTTTTATTTGACTTTCATTTTTCGCAATTGATGAAAATCCACAGTCTATCTATATATGTGCTATCTGTATAATTATTTGATCTCCAAAGATTTTTCGTGATTGGACTCCGAATGTTAAAGCGAAATAAATTAATAAATTGTCTACGTCTCTAAGTAAAATAGAATCTCTTTTAATTTTTCTAACGGTTCACTGTTTTGTATTTTTCTTACACATTTTCGGCATAAAACTCGCAGTCCACCGATTAATGCATCGGATCGGTCGCAACGTACGCGGGGTTAATCGAAGCGCGTTACTTAATCGAAAAGATTCTTCGACGTTCCGGAAGGAAATTCTTTAAACATTGGCCCTGGTAATCGAAAACCGGGTCCACGGGAAGAAGAAGAAACGAAGGAAGCAAAGTCTCTCCGGTGCGGCCGCACAGGGCCACCTCGTGTTCTTCGATTAGCAGGAGACCGACCCGACCATGACCTCTCTCTCCTCTCCTCTCCTCGACCGCGGCGCACCATGCCATAGGTGGAGAAGATTCTCTCCCTCTTTCGTTCCCTCTCATTCCCTTTTCGTTTCTCTCGTGCTCCATCTCGCGGCACTGATTGGACGATCCATCACCGTGGCTCGTCTCTCCTCCCCCCCCCCTCTCGCCTTCGTCCACTCTCCCCTGGCTCTCTTTCTCGCTTCCTCCTGTCTCGCGTTCCTCTCGTTTCCTCTGGAACCGCTTTCGCGGAGGAACTGGACGAACCGTTCGTTCGTATACATTCGTTTCACGTTTCCGATTATTTCGATGGGCTAAATTACAGTCTGAATTATGTTATTTTTGAGATGGAAATTCGGAATGCTGCATTTTGCACTGTATAATGCATACGTTCGCAACGCACGCTGCACCGCGCCTGGAAAGTTGCCATTGCAGTCCTTCGTGCGAAAACCTGGCAAGTCCGTTTTCTAGCGAAATTGTATCCAGTTTTAAATATTTTTATACATTGCTGATCGTTCAGTGCAGGAATTAAGAAATTCTCAAAAATTGACTCACCTGGTTTTCGCAACAGAGTCTTCAATTCGTAAGTCGGTGGAAAATATTTAATTTTTTCTAAAAACGTTCAGAGTTAAGCTACAATTTATTAAATTTTTCAAAAAAATATTACCAAAAAAAAATGATTAGATTACATTGCCGAGGGTGACTTGTTGGTCCATTGCCAGAATTGCCATTGCCGTTGAATAAATTTTAGAAAAATTCTTAGCTACGCATACCCAAGAAAATGTATGCAATCCAGTGTCATAAAGTGCAACAATCTCAAGACTCCCCGTAGCGAATCTTTTCATGTGGCTAGGGTTGAAATGTCGTTTTACCTTCGAGCGAATAGAAATATGTACTTCCCTCTCGGAAGACTTCGGTCGTTCTACTGAAAAGATCTCCGAGGTCTTGGAAAGGCAATTCGACACATAGTCGAGCGTCGCGTCCGCGACGCGTGCACTCACGCAGCTCGCGGTGTTCTCTCTCGCGCTCGTCGCAACGCGTACACGCAGTCGCTCGGCAACAGCGAAGCAACAGCAACAGCAACAGGAACTCCGGCGAGTCGCATACCGACGACCATCGCCCAGAGGGGCGGCCATTCTCGCGAGAGGGTGGGAGAGTAATTGGTTCCCATGGAGGCAGAAAACGCCTTGCTCGAAAAACTCTCGACGAAAGTGCACGACCTCGGCCGTGATGCAGTGTCGAAGGGAGGTGGAGACGCGGGGCATGGACGAGAGCAGCAGGAACGAACGAAGAAAATTTGCATCGATCATGAACAAAGTGCAGAGAGAAAGTGCGCGAGCCTGTATCGCTAACAAACCGTAATCTCCTAACTCCTACGATCTTCGCTCGAACAAAAATTGAACGAGTTTAGCTGCGTCGCTTAGTTCGTTCTTTCATCTGCTAATCAAACTTTCTTTACGAATAATCATTGGCGAAGCCAAGAGATAAAGGACATTCAAGACCTACCACATCCTTGGAGAAAAAGCTTTAGATGTGTCGATCAGATTCTGTCACGATACTCCAGTGCAGAGTTTAATGTGATCGCTCAGCATCTACAAACGCAAATTTCATTGGAAGGACATTTTGTGCCCACATTTGGTTCAGAATTATTTAAGAATCCTTCAATCGCTTTCAAATCTCGAATAAAAATATTATAATAAATATGGGAGATCGCATGCCCACAAATTGGGTGGTTCTTCGAATAATGGCACCTTGCGCGGTGTCTAGCAAATTCGGTGATCCCTCGATCGGACTCGAGAATTTTCTGGTTCGAGGATCGTCGAGAAGAGAAAAAGGCGAGAGGTTGAAGAGATAAAACGCGCGGAGGCGAGCGGATAGGGAAGCGGGATGGCGTAGCGGTACACACGGAGGACGCCGGGAACAATCGAAGTGTCACGTGACGATACGGCTGAGTTAAAAGGGGAGAAAAAGAACGGGGCGGGAAAGGAAGCAAGGAGACGAAGAAGGAAGGCGACAGGCCGATAAACGTGATACACGTCGCGGGATATACACAGGCGTGCCGCCGCTATCCACGGTCCGTATTCATTAGTTCCTTACTCAAAGGCACGGAAATAGTTCCGGAGTTGCGGGAGGCACAAAGCACAAAGCTCTGTCGCGGAACAATGAGAGATAGCGGGGGGAGCGCGAGAGGAGCGAGAGGTAGAGTCATACATAACAGTGATAGCCGGTGGAGGAATAGAGAGAGGTAGACTGCAGATTTCATGAAGTCGAAGATAGGCACAATGGTTTAGCTCGTGAGAGTGCTCGATCTCACTTTCTCTGTCTCGTTCGCTCTATGCTATTTCCCTCTGCCCTCTGGTTCTACTCTCTGTCCTTCCTTTCGGTATCTACCCCCTGCTTCTTCCGTTCCTCTCTGCAATATTCATATGTGTTGAATATATTAATGCGCTGAGAGATATGTAAAGCGTGTGCGACTACGCTCTCTCGCTCCGGCGCGGCGCGTCGCGTCGCGTCGCGTCGCGTCGGCTGGCCCCGCTGCAATATTACTGAAATGTGTCTCGGAGCGTGCCCATGTGCGGCTCCGATATTAAACAGCAGCCGTCGTTGCATCTGCGCCGCCCCGTCTCCACCGCGCGTGTATTTCCCACCTAGCCTGCTGCAACACCGGAGACCCGCGCGGCCTCCACGAACCCGAATTTCAGCTCCTCCTTCATCGACTGCCTCCTGTCCCGTCGTCTCTTCTCATTTCGCTGGGCACCGAGCGAGCAACCTATTGCCTACCGCGCCGCACCCTGCCCGACGATATTTTCCGAAATATGAAAATCCTCCCGACGGTAGTTCGTCATCGGGATTGTAACACGGTTCCGCGCCAGGTGCGCCGAATCGGTCGGTTACATTGTTCCCGCGCGTATCGCACGCCCACGCCCGGCTTCCATTTTTCTTCGAAACCGTAATCTTCCTTATGGATAGAATAATCATGATTCAACCGCGCGCTTTATACTTTATACGTCTTCGCGAGCTTTCGTCGTTTCAGAATAAGATGATGTAATGTTATTAGCTCGTCCCATTCGAAATGTCCGAATTTTTTACAGTAACGTTAAACAAGCATTACGTTCGTATAAATCTTGTTGATCGACGCAAGCACCATTGTAATCGACACACGAATCGCAAACTTCATTTGCAAGACTGTCATCTACATTTTGGAACGTTGTCTGGCATCAGTGAATGGTGCGTTTATTTACAACACATTTTGATTAAGCATCACACGATGTTGTTATTCAGTGTGTTTATTTTTCCACGTAGAATTTAAGATGTAAATAGGAGCTGAAGATAGGAACTGAGAATCTGCTTTGTACCTTGTTTGCGCCCAGTACGCGTCACCGTAGTCGCGTTAAAGAGCTAAACAACGAAGCTCTGGAATCATCGGCGAGATCGTTTAGTATTCATCCGGACGGTACATAGTTGGCCACTTTCGGTTCTCGTGACTTTGGCGCGGCTCCGCGGGATCGCCGGCGCGTAAAGAACAAAGAAAACACGGTGGAATAATTAAAACATAGAATTTACGAAGGGGTAGATCCGCGGCGCAGCCGGCTCCGTTATCGGGGGACAAAGAAGAGAACTCGGGGGGCGAGAACGGGGAGGATGGTAGGGAAGAACGCCGGGGAAATATACACGTAGAAGCGAAGAGACAAAAAAAAAAAATTGTGGAGGAGACGAATATAGCTTGAAAGTGTGCTAGGCGGAGAGGGTGAGTAGGGGAGCTATATGGAATGGAGGACGCGGGAGAGGGTAGTTTCTCGATGTAGCACGGTACAGCACGGTACAATCGGCGGTACCGGCACATGGGCACACGCCAACTTCCTCTCTTTCTCTCTCCCTCTCCCTATTTCTCCCGTTGCGGCTATCCCTGTCCCGTCTTCTCTACATCCTCTTCGTCCTCTTTCTCTTTCTCCACCTCTACATCCACATCCACCTCGAGCGTGCCCCTGCACGAAGTTCTCCCAACCTACGGGCCAACCCCGGCAACAGCAGCAGCAGCAGCAGCAGCAGCAGCAGCACACCGCCACCCAACCCAGACCCTGGGGCTGTCAAACGCAGGCCGAATCTTCTTCTGCTCGTGACAGCCTGGAAATGAAGAGAGTGCCCCCGCGTGGCGTATCCTACCCGCTTTCCTATGTACGTTAACGTGCGTCCTAGGAATGTACGTTCTGTTCTCACACGCGTGTCCACGGTTATCCCTTTAACGTGTACGTGGTCCGGCCTGTGTTACGAGCCACCGCGCCACGCCGCGCCGCCGGTTCAACGGAGGTCGCCGTTGCCGCCGTCTCTTTCATCCCGGCCATTCTTTCATTACCCCCACGCTTTCATTTTGTCCGCGTCTGGATTGATTCATTTTTTTCGGTAATTCGTCTCTAATTGTTCTCCCTGTCGATTCGACTCGGCGAAATTGATCGCCCGAGCCCTCGGACGAGTTTTTTCCTACCACCCCCGATCCCCTCGATCCTTTTCTCCTCGTTTTTTCGTCTGCGATGTAGTCCGACGGTTTTATGAATACTCTAACAGCACCCGTAGCAGACGCGTGCGACGCGACGCGACGCGACGCGACGCGACGCAACACAACAGCCCCGCGCTCGTTTATTACCGATTGCAACTTGCACTTTTCAAGAGATCCTCTCGCCCGCCCCGAAACTTTTACCGTTCCCGCGGGCACGCTCTCAAGGATCACCGAGACGCCTGAAAGGTCTCTACCCGCCGATTACGAAGCGCTTTTCGAGCGTGATCATTAGCGCAATTATTATTGTGTCGGGGCACAATAAGCGCACCGGCGCGTCCTCGGCCACAATGGCCGGCGAACTGGCGAAGTAGACAGAGAGAGAGAGAGAGAGGAGCCCGTTGTCCTCGCGGACACCGGGGTCGGTGCATTCTTCGGGCTATCTGAAAACGGAGTGTGTTTTTACTGGCATCTCGAAGCAGTACTCGAGAAATTATAAGAAATTCGGAGAAGAGAAATCTCTCGATTGCACAAAATTGTTGGAAATGTCTTTATATGTGGATGCGTTATTTTATTAACTACACTTTGTACCGTATATACTTTATTACCAATATAAATATGCTAATCTAAATAACGCCACAGGGTTTCCGCGTATCTTGTATTTAGCTATGTGTATCTGTACAATGTTCCGATGTGCTCAGGCTAACTGCTTTTACCGGACTGACGACGCGACGGTCCTTTACTTTATGCCCTCGCCTGGGCCCTTCTCTCCCTGAGTAAAACCGCCCCTTACGCCTTATACCTAAGATATTCCCTTATACTTAAGACTCTATGGTATCGTTGTATTCCAACAAAAATTCCTCTGCATAACGAGACGATGACAAAAATTACCATTGTTTTGGTATAATCAAAAATATTGTATCAATAAATCTACTATCTAGCAAAGCTGTTTTAGAAAGCCTATTTTCGGAAGAGATTGAAAACCAGGAAGTTCGGTCTAGGGTCGATTAATAAAGAAGAGCCCGGAGGTATCCGCGGGCAGAGGACACCCGAGACAAATAATCAAGTTTATCCTCGGCTGGATCGGCACCGGGTAGAAAAAACTGGCGGCATAAATTTCGCGGACGCGCGCACGTTTTACGCGAGGGAACACTGTCCTGACGTTCCCCGACAATCGGCTATGGAGATTCTGAAAGGGATTCCAGCGTATCCTTCAAACGCGCTGCGGACAGCGACAACGTTTTCAAGAAGTAAGCACCTACGGGATACTTGGAGGCTGTGTTGAACGCAGCGCAGGCTCGGAGCTCTCCGAGGCTACGTTCGCATCGAACAGTCATTCGAGTCCTGTTCGACGTTCGGCTAAAGTATGTCCGATGCTCATTGCCGAAGGGGAACGCCGCGTCGGTGGGGCGAGAGGGGTATATCTATTAGAACGTACCGCGGCACTTGATGCGTTTACATCGTCGTACACGGGCCCTCGCATATACCACAGAGCCGATATTACCGGGTACGCTCGCCGTGTTATTACGGCGTTACATTCCGTCGTACACGGAATCCGTCGCGTTCGATCCGCGGGTACAATGATCCTCGTTGTTCCCCGGCCTTTTTCCCCCCTTTTGTACCGCGTGGCCGTTGCTTTCCTTTCTTCGACGGCACGGAAACCTCATGGACGTCGCGACGTGTACCTTCGAACTGGACACTCCCTCCAGGAAAAAAAAAGAACGTAATCGACGATCGTCGTCCCCTTCAAAAGGTGTAACGGTGCGTACGTCTATCCGCTTTCTGTCCGTTTTATTATTATTTTACTGCGAGACACCGTCGCGCTCGCCGGCCTCGCCCATATCGATAAATCGAATTTCTTATTAGAAACGGCACCCGCAGCCGTAACTTGCAATTCGATACAGCTGATTTAATGCCTAGACTTTTTCGCCGATCCTTGTTCAGAGGTCACATTGTTTCCGAGCCTCGTCCGGCTAAGTTCATGCCATAGTTTGCTTTCCCGTCCGATGATCGCAGCTGCTCACCCCGATTCGATTGCGCCAGGCTCGTAACCGGATCGGTATTCAATCGTGTTGCGTTTTATTGCTTTTTAAACACTTTCGTCGCATACGAATGCGAGTACAATGTGATACGAATATTTTCGTGCGTATTGAACATACTCCAGCTTTACTTTCGACGCAACGAATCGTTCGGTAACTGGACGATTTCCGTTGAAAAATCAATTGCAACTGTAAAAATTGAGAAAATAAAATTTTTTCTACCGAAGCTCATTATCCGAGTACCCGATCAAACAGCGGATCTCGAAAATTAATTTTTGAGGTTTCGGCCTCCTCGCGTATCGGCATCTTCGCGAACGCGTTCCCAGAGGAGTGTCGATGGACGAATAAGAAGACGCATGCAAATTATTACGGCGGCCAGATGGGTCCTGCCGCTTATCTTTCGCCGAGTTGTTCGTCGCCTCGACCTATTAGTTCCCCGTGTCCCGTGAATCTACACGGACTTGTCCGGCTTTCTTTTTTCGAGCGCCGCGGCCGGTTCGAGCGACACGCTCGTCGCGCGACCAAGGTTCACCGGGCCCAGGTGAAATACTGCGACTCGATTTCAACACCTCGGCGTCGTTAATTAGCCGAGCCACTCGACTTTTATTCCGGCAGCATCAGCGCCGTTTAATTACAACCGGCGTGCAGCTGAAACACACGGAGGGGCGGAAAAGGGGCAACGGGGGTGAAAGAGGGTTGGCGAGAGAGGGCAGAGCGCGTGTGCTACACGCTCGCCGCTACCTTGCTCTACCTGCCGGACGTGACACACAGTGTCTCTCGCGACCAACACGCGCTCCCTCCTCGTATCCGCTTAGTATCGCCGCTATCAGCTCCGCATACACGCTCGCAGGTAGACCAGTTCTCTGCTCCGGGTCGGCCGTGATCTCCTCGGAGATTCGGTAATGAGGTTGTGCCTTGTTCGAGCAAGGTGTCGGGTCTTGAAGAATTTAAGGGCGCAATTTGCTGTCTCCCTTCGGTACGATCTCTCCCGATCCTTTTATTAACTCGCAATCTCCCGCGATAAACTATAATATTCGCGTTTTAAACAATCCGCTTAAGTTGCCCGCGAAGAATTCGCCGGTTGCGAAAAACCACGCCAGTCCCACGAAGATCGTATCGAGCCAGAATTTATATATATTTTACGCGGGTCCCGTAATAAGATGCCGGGTAACTTTTCAATGGTCTCTCGATTGATGCATTAGACACGCGCGTTACCGTTTAGATCGTTTATAGTACAATATACGGTCGCACCGACCGCATAAATAGAACCCGCAGTCTCGACGTCGACTTCTTTGTCCGGCCGTTCGCTATAAACCTCTAACCCGAGAATAACTTCTCATAATCTGATAAGTAGACTGCGAACATATATGCAAATATGGATTTTCATGGACTAACCAGCAGAGATTCGAGTCGAACGAAAATTTGTGTACTCTGTTCAGGGTTCTGGCTCTCGCTCGTTTACATTTTCCTTTTATTATGTTCGGTGGGGAGCAATAAAACTTCACCGCGAAAGGATAAAATGTTTTCAATGCCCAGATACGTTATTAACGCGATAATAGTTCAACTAAATTGCTCGGCCTTCTGATAATTTCCCATATCCTGGTGCAACATGTTCCAATAGATATGCCATAAACATCAAAGTCGCAATTTCCGTGAGCACTGCAGTATTTTCAAAGGGTTCTAGCAGGAAGTAAACGATCGTTTCGTTATCTCGATATATTTCTGTTATCTGGTTGAACGTTTGAAACCGTGAACCGCCTTCAATGGACAATTACCATTTCCACAGCGCTGGAATTTTCCGCATCGGCTGGTGTTATTACGACGCGTGTTCGCCTAACGCCCAGCCTCCCACGAATCCCCGCCGCAGTTCCCCTCCGAGTAATCGGTCTTCTGTTTGTTTGTTGTTTTGGTTTAATTCTTTCGCGAGCGGTATCGTGAAGGGGTCCGCGGTATAGGTCAATGGGAAACTAATTGTCGGCGTTTCGAGGGTGCGTGCAGGGCCGTGGGGTTTCCGGCGGTGTTCCGAGGGTCGATTCGAGGGTGGTTGAGAAGTCCAAGCACTCGACGAGAGCCGACGTGGAGTAGCGGAGCTGGACGATGAGACCAGACGGAGTAGAAGGGCGAATGAGAACGCTCTCGAGTGGAGAGGAGACCCCCCGACAACGTATTGCCGCCATGGCGAACAAAACAATGCGATTCTTCCCTCTGTGGCCCCGTGATTCTTTCTCTCTCTCTCTCTCTCTCTCTCTGTTCCAGCGACACGCTCTCGAGTGACGATCCATCGAGAACCTTCTCCCGAAACCACGATTCTCCAATCCTTACATCTTCGAAAACACCGATTTAATCTACAAAATTTATACACAAGTTTCGCATACAGGGTGTCCCAGCCGAAGCAGGCTATCGAAATGTTTCCTTCGTTTTTTGTGATATAAAAAATAATGGTGTGATACGAGGAATAATCTGGAAAAAGAATTTGTTTTGTCCGATCATTTTTTCCTGGTTTTCGTAGGGTCAATGTTATTTTTTTTACATGGAAAACGCGTATTTGATTCATTGCATCTTGTAGCGGACAAAAAATATATTTGAATATGTTTCACCTGCGATCTTGAATCGACCTTGAATTGATCTGAATATAAACAATCAATTTTCAAGAATTCCATTAGGATGAACAAAAATTTGATACAGTGCTTCAAGCCGATGCGACGCGACGCGACGCGATGCGGCGGTCAATTTCGCTGAAAGTTTTTCTAACGTACGATGACAAATATTCGCGGAAACGTTATCGCGGTCTACGCATCTAGAGGATCCGGGGCGTGGTAATGGAAGGAAGCTACTACCATCTGCGCCACCCCCGTATTATTTCTTGCCGGGAACGTAGGCGGCGTAAAAAAATTCTGAAAATTGCGCGGACCTCGCTCGGGGCCACCACTTACCGTCTCGATCCGCGCAACATGTAAAGCACCGATATTATGTATTTATTATAATGCGATCCAGGCCGATCGGCCGCCGATCGTGTGCTCTGCTCGGCCTATCTGGAGGCCAGGCTGCCCGCGACAAGCGAGGGGATAATCAATTTATCACTGCAGGTGCCTCCGCGCATTTACATACGCGAGGACAACGAACGAAGCCGAGCGTCGTTGTCGTCGTTGGCTTCGTTGGCTTCGTTGGCTTCGCTGACTCGGCCCCGTCGCTCTTTTCGCATTCTGCGCGCGGCTACTCGCTACAAATTGCTGCTCGAACTGGATGCAAATTTCCTTTAATCGCCTCGCAGCGTCGATCATCCCCGGCGTTCGAGAAGTAATTTTTTGACAGGCTTGAATATTCAGGTTCCATCGATCGAATCGACACGCGGATTTCTGTAAGATCTTCATACGTATCGCGAGCTGCGTATGCACGGTATGACGCACACATTTCATTTCCGATTGTTGCGTACTCGGATCCATAAGAAAATTGGATTCCAAGCGAGTCTCCTTGGGAAAGGGCTCCAAGATCCTGGCGTTCTCCAAGCCCTTGCCGGAGAACTATGAAGCGATGACCTTGCCCCCGCGCGGAATAGGAGCGCGTATAAATCCGTGGTCCTCATTAATCAACCGGCGAGACAGGGGTCGTGGCTCGAAAATAACTTTTATGTAACCTTTGCCGCACGCTTGCGGAGCGTCGACACGCCGCGCCGCGCCGCGCCGCGCCGGGAGGATCAACGTCCTGGATCCGCTTCGTTTCGCGTCTCGCGGAGATCTCGCGGTCGCTCCGATTACGTGGCAAGGACCATTAATTCTTAACAACCGCAAGGAACGGCTGGCCAATCGAAGGTCACCCGGGCTCTACTTAATCTGCCGCAGCGAGGAGCCGCGCCGTAAAACCGGCGCTAACGCGGCCGCAATCTGAGAACGCGTTGATTTACGAGGTCGTACGATCGTCTGTCCACGTGCTGCGATCTCCCTGCTCAACCTACTTCTTCGATGGTCCTTCTAACCCGTATTACGTGTCACGGTGTCCTAGCGCGGGCAACTTGAGACCCGCCTAGACGCTCATTCGACGTGAAATACAATATATGCTCGATCGTAACCGACGCGACGGCGATCGTACTTGCGGAGGTGGCATATGTGACTCATTTGTAGCTTTGTAAAGTAACGTTTAGCACATTTGGCGTTGCTGAATCGGAAAGCTGAATGCAATTTTAATTCCGAAATTAAGACATTCCTCTCAACCAAGAGCATTTTCGTTCTGTGGAATCTCCATGTAATGCTAAAACAATTTATGAAAGCGAAGGTTTCTATAATTTTAAATAGCAATTTACACGACATTAATTTTACGAGTTTCACATCAAGTATGCAGATGTCATACATCCGTGACAGTGATAACGAACGAAAACAAATCTTTCCACGGTACAATGCAGTTTCTGATAAGTGGTTCGCCTTAATTGGACGTGACGTTCGATCCCGCTCGACCCGCAAAATATTAACGTAACAATTACGCGAGTTTGCCGGGTCCGTAGCAGGTAGTCATTCGGCGAGTCAGCGATGATGCGGGCCAGTCCGCGCCGCGTCATGCCCTAATACGAGCAAGCGGAAACGCGAGCCGAGCCGACAATCGTCGGTCTGAGCGTATAAGGGGGGGCTCCGGTGAACGGCGCGATTCGAAAGCTAGCTGGAATCCGCGACGAGCGTCTAATCAGCCGCGGCGCGATTATTATCTCCATTTGAAGCGAAACGCGGAACGCTCGCCGCATAGAAGGGGCCATATACAAGCGCCTAATATGGCGGCCCGTCTCATTGGCTGCCTTAGGTGGATACAGATCGCTCGAGAGCGGTTCGAAAGCGCGCGAGAGAGTCCTCTTTGGCACAAGGCTCCTCTCGCGTACACACGTTTCGCATCGGTAGGTGGGAGAGAGGTGCTGAACATCCGAGGAGGAAGGGTCGGAAAGAAGTTAGGGGAGGGCTGTGTGCGGTTGGGATGGAGGCAGCATTCCATCAAACCAGACTCCATCTTATGTACGTCTAACCCCCAGGCTACGTATCTTCGTTCCATCTCCCTCCCTCTCGCTCTCTCTCTCTCTCTCTCTCTCTCTCTTTCTCTTTCGTTCCTTCTTCAACTCTTCCTTCTCTTCTTGCTCGTCTCAATTTGATCGAACGCTTCGTCCTGCTCTTTTTTCACGAATAGTCGACTTTTTTTCCGCGCGAGATCAAGGGACGCCGGTCGAGGCGAGTGCGCGGTCAAACATGATCGAAGTTTCGCGAATTTTCGACTCTCGCACGACCGATGCACGCTCCTCTTGACCAAACTGCAGCTGTTACCATATTTTCATACACGGTGATCAATCACAGGATGTTCGATCGATTTAACTGTACATATTTCAGTTAAACGAAGCATCGTTTTATATTATTACTAGACTGCAAATCTTTATGCAAATATCCATTTCCATAGAGTATTATATGAAACACAATTTTCTCCAGAAAGCAAAATAAAAAAGAAATAAAAATTTCAATACTTTTAATGTTTACGTTTTCATGGGCTTTACACGTTTGCGCACTCGGCACAAATAAATGCAGTGTTTCGCCTCGTAGCAGACTATAGTCGGCTAGAAGAGACACCGATCCGGGCAAGGATCGAGCGAAGGCCCGAGCACGTTCGCGACGAAATTCCTCGTTAACAATGAGATCGTCACTTCTGGAGAAAGGTCGGCGACGCGACACGACGCGACGGCGAATGGGCGCGTTGACGCGTCCCGATGGATGCATTTTTAACGGCACGAAAATAGCGGCAAAAACGCGGCGGGCCAAGGGAGAAGCCCGTCGCAGACAAAACAGCAACAGCTGCGACAAAAACGAGGACGAATGCGAACGGCCACGACGACAAGGAGAGGAACCGGTACCAAATTTCGTTCCCTTTTTTATTCCTCGCCGTTTCATTTGCATCCTCCGGGGCTCTCTATGTATACGCCGTTATGTCTATCCTCTCCGCGCGGCCCTTCAAAGTGGCCCGCTAACGAAATTCACAGCCGAACAATTCCGGAGCCGTTGTAATGGCCGGCTCTTGTCTTCTAATGGACGTCGGTGATGAAAGTGAACAGCCATTTGTTACGAAGCACCGTCTCGTCTGTTCCTGGTTTCTTAGTTTTGCTCCGTTATCGCGGTCGAAATAGAGTGGACGACTTTTATAATTGTTCGCTCGCAGCCGCTTCTTGCCGCACTTAGAATTTCAATTTAATATTCTAAAAAATACTGCGATCTCATTTCTTGTATAAGATGATTACCAAAGTTCTTGATTTTCGCTTAAGTGCAGCGATTCGTAAACGTACAAACGAAAAGGTAAATAAAAATGTGGTATACTGTTCATCAGACATGCAACAGCATTAAGTAATAAAAAATGTACAGCTTACGTAAACTTGAAAAATAGACTTTTTCCGCTTTTCCAGGTTACGTGGTAACCCTCTGCGACGTAGATATACAACACTATTTATTACGTGCGTGTTAATATATTTATCCTTACGTATGAGCTACAATATAAATATTGAATGACGTTCGTATGCATAGAGCAGTGCAGCACCTTAATGGGAAGACATTCATAGGAGAATCAAAGCACCTGACACGGGGTTATAAAGCGGCGAAGAGGGTGATTTTATTTCTGAAGAAGCGTGAGGTTCGTCGAGGGGCTGTTGTATCGAGGCGTCGCGAAAGAAAAGAACGAGGGGAAAAGCTCTCGTGACCGTCGTCCGGTCGAGTAAATACAGTCGTCGTACACTGTACACGATGCCGGGTACACGTCCGCGGATCTAGAAGTCCCGAGGTCATGCGGACTCGGACTCGTAGTCGGGCTCGGGTTCGGGCTCGGGCTCGGACTCGGGTTCGGGCTCGGAGCGACACGACGACGATATCGACACCCGGCCCTGCTCGTAAACCTAACCCCTTATGGCGGTGCGACCGGGCTCGCACGGCACGTCGCTATCTCACGAGAGGCCAAAACGAGTAAGCCGCTACGAAAGGAGGAGGGAAGAGACTCTCGTGCCGGGCCGATATGCAGATAGAAGAAGTAGGTGGTAGGGTATGTAACGTCGAGCCCGGAGAGAGACCCGTCGCGTGGGCAAGTCCTTCCGTTACTTTACGATTATTTTACCGCGCTGGCTCGGCTTGATGTCGCTGAAATCGTCACGGAAAAATGGAGGAGATTCGCCGGGGCCGCGCGGGAAACACGGGAAAGATGATCGTTTACGACACGTCCGAGTGCCCGCGCCGGATAATCAATATCGCCGGAGAGGATTTTATTCGAACAAGCGCGCACCACACTCGGCGACGCCTCAACGGTAAATGCACAGCCGTCCGGCGAATTCATGAAGAAATATTACTCCGCGAGATCCGAGTAGTTTCCAACTTTTTATAGATCGCCCTCGCACCGGTAGAACCGCGATACTACTTTAACCCTGCGATGGCTGTTCTTCCCGACAGTGCCGAACAGTGCTTCTCAGCGACGACGCGATCTTTGCGCAGTTGGGCCGTCTTAGGAATTCTGCAATAATTTACCGAAGTACTTTAGGTCAGGTATATGGTATATCGGTTTAAGGCTAGGAAATTTAAATGCTCCGAGAAGCTACTAAAAATAGCAAAACCTTTAAGAAAAATGATAGAACATTGGATCTTGCCATGGATGTGTCGCAATGTGTAACAAATTCAAAATTATATTCGAAATATTTTTAAGAAAGTCGAGAATAATAGAATAACATTGGTAAACCTTACGTTTAGGGGAGGCAGCTACGATCACCTTGATCTTCACATATGTTGTCGGGAACAACATTCTGAACAACTTTTGTCGTTATAACTACCCGGTGCTCGGTCTTAGTTTTCGAGATATTTGCGAAAAACTATTATTTAAATGCTGAATAAAATTCTCATTTTGAAATATTCACAATATCGCATGCGTGGTCGGGCCGGCCGTCAGGCCGGCCCTCTCCGCCCCCCACCAACTAACCCTAACTAATTCTGATTATCAAAAATTATGCGATCAGAATTAGTTAGGGTTAGTTGGTGGGGAGGCGCAGAGGGCCGGCCGCTAGGCATGCGAAAATCCAGAAGTAGTCTTTCAAAATTGAAAGCTCACCCTATATAGAGTGACACTCTGTTCTGATCCCCACAATGTGTTTACAAACAGAAAATAAACAGATGCCGCCCCGGGGAACAGGCTCACGTTGCCACGGAGCTTGGAAGAATACGTAAAATTCAATACAGTATTAGCAATAGTTTTTCGCAAATATCTCGAAAACTAAGACCGAGCACCGGGTAGTTGTAATGACAAAAGTTGTTCAGAATGTTGTCATTGACAACATATGTGAAGATCAAGGTCATCGGAGCTGCCTCCCCTAAACGTAAGGTTTACCATAACATTTTTTAATTAATTTCTGATGACCCTACAGTTTTCTGTTTCGTCTATTCATTTTTGCCATAAATACGTGAAAACCGCAGTTTAGTAATTATCCAGATTTTTCTCAAAATAGGGCCGAGAGACGTTCGTTTGAAAATTGGATTTTCGAATTTTCTGCGAGACTGTTCACCTTTCGATCTCTCTCTTGTCCCCTGAGCGCCTCGGCGATCGCAGATCGCGTGCACCGCAAAAACTTTAATGGCGCAAAATGCGTCGCGCACGCCGGCCGATCGGCCGCGATCTCCTGCGAGCAAGGCTATATCGCGCGAGGCATTGTTCGATGGAAGCCGGGTCCAACGAGATACCAGATCCGGGAGTGATAAGCGCTCTCAGGATGATGTATCGTCGGCGATGCTCCAGTGCGCCGGTTGATCGTAAGTACCGGCTCTCCGACTCGGTACCGTACTGTTTTCCGACGAAGGACCCTCGAGATTCGAGGACGCATTCGATACCGGTACAAACTGTTCCATAAAGTACCTCTTTCGAGTCTCGTCCACCTTCTACCCGCGTGTTAGACGTCTCCGTTGTCTAGTGCATCTCGCAATTTATTTATAATTCTCGGACCAAAGGACGTAACAATTACGCTTGAAATTTATAAGGCGCGGGGAAACATTGCATTGTCGCGAAATTTCATACCTCTGGAGTAAAGTCACAGATTCAACTCTTTTCTGAGAACATGTTCCTCAAAGAACTAAATTATGTAGTAAAGTCTTTAATACTGGGGAAAATGAACAATGTACTTTTATTATGTACATAATTAAATTTGATTCATAAAGTCATAATTTGTCATAATTTCATATCGTTGTAACAATATGTTTACAACTTCAGGAATTAAATGTGTGGACCTGAAAAATTGATTTCCAACGTAGAACAAGAGCTCTGATTTTTCATTTTTATAAAGAAGCCTTGAAAATAATTGTTGTTAACGAGGAACAAGTTCAAGAGGAACTTCTTTTCTGGAAGAGTGGATCCAATTTAATATTCTTCGCTAAATCGGATTTACCGCGTTTGTTGTTCTTTCGAAGGTTTCCCGCTCGCAGGGAAATTTATTCGTTATTTTATGCGACGCCAGTCTCGCCGCCCTTTCTAGTTTTCGACGAACTTTCCATTGTGTGTCCGATGGCTGACGGGACGGCACTCGGTCACGCCCCCTTAGCGCGCCCTTGCCCCAAAGGGATGTAAGTCACCGGAGCACTTAAGCGCGCCGGGACGAGACTCGCCACTAAATAACGCGGCGCGTCCAAAAGTCGAGCGACCGGCTACAAACTGGCTTTTTGTACTCTTCGCTCGGACTGCTTTCACCGTGTTTTCCACGATGTAATCGATAAAGTGCCACTTTGCGACGCTGCAAGCCTCGACCGTCTCGATTCTCGCCGAAAATGTGACTATTCCATTTTTAGTTTCCAGATGAGAGGTCCTTCATACGAGAGGTCCTAGTCCTACAAATATTTTTCTAAGAATTACCCCCCGCATAAGTTTCACCAAATCGAGCTTGTGTAACTTGAATATGTCCTGTCAGCTGTGCTGTCGGCGAAGAAAGTCGAAAATCGTCGAGCGGCGTTCGTCGGATCGCGTGGTCGTTTTTGCAAGTTCGAGGAAGCTTCGGGAGTGCAAACGGTCGGCGTAAATCATATTCACGATGATGGGGTAGTTATCGGTGATTTTACGAGGAATTAAATCTCGGGGATGCGGTTGCCAGCGAAACGCGTCATCGTCGCCGGTCTCGTCTATCGTTTCGAGCTATCTGGCGATTTTCACGCGGCGGATTCGTCTGCGCGCGCGCGCGCGCATGCGTTTTATTGTACGATGAAATCGCAGAACTGCTCGGTAATAAAATGGACGCGCGCTAACCGCGTCACTCAACGTCAGAGATACACGCGGTCCGACTTCGCCGCGATATCGAGCGCAACGCGGCCGATAATTCGCTTCTAGCGAAAAGGGAAATTGTTTTCGCGGCAGTCGCTGGCCGAAAGTTGCGTCCCGATGCCGGGTTTGCGCGCGCGATGGGAATTTTCCTTTGCCTCCGCTTCGAGCCAGAGACACGTCTGCGGGCAATCGGCGGCAATAAATAACGCGGAGTCACGCGTGTGAAACTTATCCCCCTGTGTTGAACGTGTTATCTGTAGTCGTAGGATAAATAAAACTCGGGAGAGCTTCCTTTCGCTTGGGAAACGGCACGTATGGTTTCGTTAACGTTATTAACGCGCGTCGCTGGGGAACTCGTATGGAGGGACGATTAAAAAGTGGACTCGTGTTTCCTGGGTCGGAGAGGAAGATTATTCTGTATTTCTTATCGTATGTAGCGTCTTGAAAATTACTCACACTTAACTAGAATATCTTAGAACTACAGGAAATTCTTCCTTCGTTGACCGTAATTTTCATTTAATTGCTTCAATGTCTTCATAATATTTACACATCGCTCGAACTATGTAGAAAAACAGTATACAAACATCCAGTGTCTACGCGAAACGTCGTCGCAACACGAAGTAAGCTGCAACTTGAAAACAAGGTCATATCGGGCTTATATGGTCGCTTTTTCATTGCAACAGGAGACCCTACCATCTCGATAATTTGATACGCTGGCATTGTCATTTCGACCGACAGGAAAATTCTATGTCAGACCCGCATTTCTTTCGCTGGTCCCCTTCCCAGCAACGTGGAGTACAAACAGAAAACACCGGGGAAGCACGTTGAGGCCTTTGGAACAACAACGTAGAGGTCCTCGTGACCTTGTGACATTACAGGCGTCCCTTCCGTGCTGCCGGATAATTTACGAGCGCGCGTACTCGCTGATACGAAAAGTCGCAGGCGGGTCTATCGACCAAACGGGTGCCGACGCATCCGTCCCCTCGTGCTTCATTCCGGTTGATCCGGCTAAACGGCTTCCTAATATCGTCCAGTCGAGATCCACAGCCAGAAACCCCTAATGGCGAGACGCGTCGAAACCAGCACGTCGCGCCGCGCCGGCTCGGGTAAAAGGAGCGAGCGGGTAGCACGAGGCATGGGCAAGAGGCATGTTGGACCGGCCCGAGCGACGCTGACGGTTCGGCATGAATAATGTCGACTCATTATTCTTTCGGCAAGAGGCGGGGTGGGGGAAGGGAGAGGGATTTATCAGGTCGAAGCACCGATAACGCGCTCTTTTCGTTGGGCCGTTCCGTCGGGGGAAGATGCGCCCGGAGATAGCTATGCATTTATGCGCGTTGGCGGAGGTTCCGGGGAACAAGAGAGGACGAGGGTTTCAACTCCTTCTTTCACCGGACTCTTCCTGCTCTCACTCCCCCCCCCCCCCCTCCCCAACTCGCTCCCCTCTGATCTAAGCCCTGCCGTCTTCTTTGTGGCGCTCGCCTCCTTTCCGCGTGTCTATTTCGCTCGTTTCTTTTTCGGTCGTTGTTCGTTCGGTTTCCGTTCCTCATCGTGGGTCGTTCTTCCGAGAGAGGGGTTGGGGAGGGGGGAGGGGGGGTGGGGGAGAACCGCGTACATCGATAAAGCGGACGGTATCATAGTTAGGAGAGGTCCTCTGCGCTCGGTTTCTGCGGGGCGCTAACAAGACGGGCCTGCGGGCCAGCCTCGTGAGTTATGGGCCCGCGCGTGCACGCCACACAGCCGACCGTGAACGTGCACGCCGCACTCTCGGGCTCTCTCCGCTCGTGTGTTCGAGAGTTAGATGCGAGAGACGGTCGCATAATATCGCGCCTCGTCTCGTTGGGATAGGATATAGAGGGCATAGCGGAGCTGTCGCCAGTTTTCTGGCTCATTACTGGCCACCGGCGCCCATTTCTCTTGAGCCTCGCCGTTCTCCCTCGCTCGCGCATACCTCTCCGCGTCGCGCTCGCTCGCTCGCATTCGCTCCGACCGGCCACCGCGCGCTATTGGTCTGGATTTCGCGTTTGCACGATGATACGGGCCGCCGAGCGGATACGCTACGCCCGAATTTCTCGACCCGCTTGATGGATCGTCGATATTAAGACTCGCGGCTTCGCGACCGCTGCTTCATTAGACTCGCCACGGAACACCTTCTCCGCGATAATTAGCCGGTTAATGGACTGCTAACGCGATTGCCCGTGACGCTTCGGATTCCGCGGAAAACAGGAACGATCCTTGGAAAGATGAAGGCGAGGCTGTTTAGAACCGGTTAACTCGACTCCTACCGGGGACTTTGTTGACCCTTGTGTCCGTGATTATATGCACTTCTAAAGGTGCCAATACACTAGCAAATAACTTGCGACATCTTTTGCGAGAATGCGACTAGCAAGTGGAACTCACTTGCGACGGTTGTTCTCAAAGAGAGAAACAATGTGTACGAAATATTTGGAAATAAGTGTACACGTTTCTGCAAGTTGTTCCGGAAGCATCTTTCCAATCACGAAAGATGGTGAAACGAAAATCCGATGCGTCCGGTAGCTGCAGCGCGAACGTCGCATACATCAACGTCGACGCAGCGCATCGATGATTATCAAGTTCCTAATTTAACCCGCGACGATTATAACCTCTGTCTAGGGAGGCGTTTCGACGCGTTCGCACCCGATTAGGTTATAAATACGTGTCCAGAAGGGCCACTGGAAATAAACGAGAGTTAACGCATCGTGATGCATGACGAAAAGTTGAAACGCGTTCGCGGCGCCGCACACGGTGACAAAAAGTAAAGCTCGCCTCTTCCGTCGGCCTTGCCACCACGAAAGCTCCCACTCTTTCTGTCTCTGTCTCTGTCTCTCCGTCCGCTTACTAATTCCAAGGCGAAAACCGATATGTACCAGTTCGAGACACGTGCTCGTCACATGTACCGAAAGCCATCCAGCGAACGTCAACTAGGACGACGCGACGGTGGAAGGAAACAGATGAGGCGGTAGGAGGAGAGGACTAAAGAGAAGAAGAAGAAGAAGAGGAGGAGGAAGAGGAGTAGGAGAAGAAGGCGGATCACGAGAAACGCGACGACGTCGGCGAACGTATCCACCGGTGCGGTGGCGCGTTGCCATTAACGCTTTTATTTCCACGATGCGTTAAGACGACAGCCGGTCGAACGACCGATTTTACTGTCGCTTCCGCGAATAAACGGTCACAGCCGAGCGGGTATCGTGCGAACGTTTACATGAACGTCGCCGAAATTAAGTACCGTATTTCGGCGCGGTCAGATCAAAAGGGAATGGACGGCCGAAGACACCAGGGAGCTACTCATTACTGTCTCGTTTAATTATCCAGTCGCTGTTGCCCACCAGTTTGAAATCACCGAAATCGCCCAGTACACGTTGCCTTCTGATTGAAGCGAACGCCTTCGGCTTGCATAGTTCACCTCGCCGTTTTACGCGCGAAGTTCCATCTCGAAACGATGACATCTTCGGTGCTCTCGTATCCAGAAGTCTGAATAAATTCTTGCTTTGCGCGAGAGATTAATGTTTTCGTCGCAAGTATTTCTAACATTCCATTATTTCGTTGAATGTATCTGTTCAAAGCGAATTCGACCTGGATAACTGGTAGGGATAAGATATCGAAAAAGTATTCCAAAGTAAAATGGGGAAAGCGAAGTGGGGGATGCGAGCAATCTCGCAACGACTACGGCGCGGCGCGGCGCAGAGCGAGCGAAACAGAAACCGTATTCAATTTTTCCGGCGCGATCAAAGCAATCCCCGTTAGCATAGAAATCCCATTCGCTTAATGAATGTTGAGGCGAGCACGTGGTCTGGCCGCCATCAACGAGGCGACTCGAAAGGGAGCACCAACGGCACGGAGGTGTCGCGAAAGGGGTCATCGTTAGTGTCGCGTTATTAATTCGCTTCGGTAGTCCCAATTAAGACAGAGCCTCACGTTCTGCCGGTAATTATCATAGTAACAGCGTCGTTCCTAGCGGCAGCACATCAGCGAGCCCGTACCACCGGCCTCTCGGTCCCCGTGGCATTAATTAGTACAATCTCCGTACGTGCCTCGTAGCTGGTATCGGGTACGCCTCCTCCTACCACTCTGTATCTCGCGCGATTCTCCGTTTCTCCTTCCGTTCTGTTCCTCTCGACGCTCGGCGTCGCGTCGCGTCGCCCGTTTGACGGACGCACGCTCGCAAAGGCGTCGCGTCGAGACCCTGCAATCGGACGCTCGCGATTCGAATCGGTCGCTCCAATTAGCATACTGCGATCGTGTTCCTGTCGTCGTCGTCAAAACGGGAATATCACGTTCGTCTTCCCTTCGTCCAATTAACCTTAGATTTACAAAATGTTACAAATCCCACATTCATTTTGATAAGACAATATTTAATGCTTGATACCTCTTTTGTCGCGTTATATGTAGAAGGGTTGAATGTACCAAACCGAATTATTAGATTACGCTACTGGGGGTGACTTGTTCGTTTATGATTGAAGTATTGTTGTTGAAAGATTTAGTAAATAGTCTTTAGTCATCGACTATAGTCTTTGAAAAATTATGGAATAATAGCCAGTCGTATCGTATTTTTAAAAATGAATTTTGTTCATAACACAGTTGTTGCACGTCATTGGGATTTGCCCGATCTAAGAAATTTCAAGTCCACAATTTTGATAACAATGTTATAATGATTTTTGAAGAGATAATTGTTCGGCAGTGAACGCGTTAATAACGTCTTGTCTCAGAAACGAAGTTCCACGAAGTGTTAAACGATTTCTGCGCCTAATCTTCTGTCGAGGACCGAGCGGAGTTGCGCAACGCAGCCTCCCCCGTTGACGATCGTTATTTACGCGGCGCGTATAAATCTGCGCGTCGACTTTTATGTTGATGCGGCTGCCGGTGACGGGGCTCGTCTTCTCGGTCCTGTGCGAGCACGCGAACGATGCGTTACACGACACGACGCATTCGTCAAGCGAGCCGCGATGGCGTTCAGCTTTCTCCCCGCGGCGTCGGATCGCTTTCTCGTCCGGATCGGGCCCTCTTCCGCGTTCGTAATCGTAATCGGCAGGCCGATGGCACCCCGGCTAGGCTGGCCGACCGTGGTCCTAAACTCTGTCCACGGCAAGAGTAACCTCGTGTTGACCAATTTGCACAATCCCCACCACTGCCTACCGATCTGATGCAATACGATTAGTCGTCGCGTCATCCTTACCGGTCTCCTACCGAGTGACGCTTCCGTCCAAAATACAAGGGGTCATTGACGACAACGTAAACAGTGCTAAGCAGTGACTGGTAGAGATGGGATACCACTATAAGTAGGTTCGAATTGGCTGGCCCCAATGTCGCAGCCAGTCTTCATATACAGTGACTGCCATTAATATTCGGACGCTCTTAAAAAATCGATAACTTTTTTGATATTGCACCATACGATTTGAACTTTTTTGAGATGTTAGAGCAATTAATTTACTACATATTGTGAAAAGAAATTTTTTCAAAAATTGCAATTGGTAGGAATTATAAAGAAAATTCTAAAAGTTACATTTTACAATTTTTTTATGTGGGTCTATATAGAAAATTTAAAAAATATGTTTTGTAGATCTGTGTCAATTATATGCATTGTAAAAGTTTCATCGAAATCGGTTGATGTGCGAAAAACCGACAGGCATTGAAAGATATATGAATCCTTAGATTAGTTCCAGTTAGAGGCCGAAAATCGTGAAAAATTGCAATTTCTACCATCTTTAAACGTTTGTAGCACATTGCAACGTTGACCGATTTTAATGAAATTTTCAGAATATGTTTAATTGATACAAATCTACGAAACGTGTTTTCTACATTTTCGATATGAGCCCACATAAAAAAGTTGTAAAACATAACTTTTAGTATTTTCTCTGCAATTCCGACCAATTTCAATTTTTAAGAGTGTCCGAATATTAGTGGGAGTCACTGTATGTATTCTCATTTTTAAAAAATTGTAATTTGCGCGTTTAAGAAAAAGCAAATAGGGAAAAAGAAGTGATATACCCTCATTTTTGTTTGTATAGGTTTCTTGTTCTGTATATTTTGTTTTGTTCCTGAAGTTGTAATAAATCTCTTATGAGATTTTCTCAATAAAAAAAAAAAGTAGGTTCGAATGGATACTTGCGAATGTTTCACGAGTACTTCGAAAAAGGAAAGCAATACTTTCAAGGAGACTCGAACCCAAACGAGATAGATTCGAATTCTTTGCAAGTATTTAAAGGAACATAAGCTTAAGAGTAGATTCGAACCTTTTATGAATACATACATACATAGTTTATGAATACATGAGTTCAGCGTTCTCCGAACTCTTTCGGCTGACACATTTTTGGAGCTTTCTTCTAATAGCCGCTAACTAGTTTTGGAGCACTTAAGCGTGAATTTTTTTTCACTTTCCGAATAATATGGTTTCCTCCCTCGTACATAAGAGGCTTGGTCTTCGAGTTTGCGGAATAGAATCAATGCGATTCTCAATATAAAATCGTCGACTGATATCTGGAACAGTACTCTTTCTTATACGAAGCATAGCACTAATTTCGCGATAGGTTTTTCCTTTATTTCGATGGAAAATTACGAGCTGTCGCACATCGAAACTCGTATCTCGTATTCTTTCCTTTGCGACCAATTTTGAACGAATTCACGTTTACTACTGACAGTAATGAGGCGGAATGGGCATCTAATGGTCCACGAGATTCTATTTGTAAACAAACGTTTTCGCGTTCCCAGAAGGCGATTGCCATAGAAATATAATACGTGTCCGAATATTTTTGTAAGCCAAAAATGGTCCATTGTTTCGTTTAATAATTTTTATTATGAAACGTATGTATATTTATCAACATTAATAAATGTTTTATTGCTAGAAATAATTCCCAGGGCGATTGCTTTATCAACAATCGAATTATCAAATCGTAAAGTTAGTTATACCTAGTGTCCGAATATTTTTTGGAGTCGCTAAACTGCCGATTCACCAGAAGATGGGACAAATTTCGGCAGAGGGATAACGAGCGATCTCCGAGATGGTCTCGACCTTGTATGAAATCCTTGCATAGCAAGTATACTCAATGGAACTTTTTTTAATTTGCCAGTAGTAATCGTAACTTGGTTATTGAAATTAAATTCAGAGTTCACCGGCAAGTACATATTCAACTTGATCACATCCTCATCAACTGGGGGTTTAGACATTGTGGCTCGTTCTGAGATCCACCCGATGCGCGAAACGAGTTGACTGTTACGGTGGACAGAGTATAGATGCGCGACTTTCGCGTCGCGTCCTTTATCGCGTCCTTTATCGGATATCGGCCAGGACACGAGGCGTCGATACAAATCGGCGATTTATCACGTAGATCGTTACCGGATAAGCATCGCCGCGAATCCCCGTAGAACTGGTACCCGGTACGCCTGATGAATCGTAATGCGATGTTCACCGGCGATCGGTGTCTCCAAGTTGCGCGCAGCAGTGGCTTCGGCTGCGCTACTTCTTCGCGCAGCTATGTACGTGTCGCTGCGCCGGCGAAGCGTGCGCGCGTAATTGATATATCCATATACGAGGAGGCACCTATGATCTCCTCGGGGCCAGCGAAGTCGCTGCCGCCGTTGCCGTTGCCGTTGCCATTGCTGCCGACTTCCACCGACGCCGCCGCCGCCGCCGCCGCCGTAGTACACCGCCGCTCTGTCCCGCGTCCGATCGATCTGTATTCATAGGTCGTACGGCATAAAATATACTCGGCATGTCCATGAATCAGATAACTGTCACAGCCGCTCCGTCGATGTCTCAATCAACCGAGCTCGTTCCTCTCCTTCTGCCGCGCCGATCCGCCGCTTGTCCCCGACCGCTTTCTTTCCTCCTCGCGACTTTCGACCGGATTCTCGTACACTCGGACTACGTTCCTCGAGCCGCTCTTGCAAATCTCCTCTTATCGATCTCGCTCTCTTTTTGTAGTCGGAGTACTCCGAGCTCGGTCGTTTGCCGAGCTCTTGCGTCCCGCCGGACTCGATAGAAGACCACCTACCGTACTGGGAACGCTCGTTGCGTCATTCGGATATTACGCACGTTATTATTTAACGCTTCAACTACTCGTAGCTTAAACGCTATACCGCTTCGGGCACTGTCTTGAGAAAATTATTACTAGTTTAGTTCAGATTTTATGCGATTTCAGTTACGAAACTATTCTGTGATTTCTCGTAAATGCGGCTCTGCGATTTGAATAATTCTCGAATAAAATATCCAGGGAAGCATCAACTGGAATGGCGTACAACATTTAAGTAATTTGTCTTTAGTGCATCTCTCGGATCACTACAAATTTGATTCACAAATATTTTAACACTTTCCCGACCACCAACATAAAATCAATTAATTTATCTATTTATATCAATCACACGAATGTTTGAGGAATAGTAGATATCAAAATTTCAACTAGAAAAAACAGCTATGGAGGAGATTAAGTTAAAATTAAATTTCGAAGGACCGACAGAATAAAGACAAAATAAAGTGAATACGCTGAATTTAGAATTTAATATATCATACATCATATATCATTATCACAATATAAACATTTTAATTGACCGAGGCTCAATCGCCCAACCAAGAGTTGCCTAATGTAAACGCGGCGTTAATGACAGAAAAATTGACGGTACTAGCGCGTCGAACAACGGGAATTGCGTGGAATAATTTCAACGATTGCAGATGCACTCCCTATTTTACGGGGTCTATTAATAGTTTATATTTTGACTTCGTAAATAAGTGGCGAGCGTCGGACGTTTATCGTTGACGAACAGCGTCAGGTGTCGAAATACGTGTTTCTCTTTCAACCACTTCGACGTCGGTTCGCGCCGTTCCACCGGGTTTTGTGTAAACAATCAGCCGCGGAATCGCGGTGCGTCCAATCCACTCCTCCGTCTGAAACATTCCGAAAAGTCCAACGGCAAAAAAGAAACGGCAGCTTCTGCGGCTCTCCGCGAGAAGCGAAACGGGAGTTCGAGGAATCTGCCCGGTTCCTCTCGTTAATCCGTACAAATTCGGCATCGCCGCCTCTTTTTTCGTCCCTTCGGCGCTCGTACGCCCCGACTCATTTGACGATAGGCCGGTATTTTCGTCTGCTCTGTTGGTCCCGGTTCTCGGGGACGCGTCTTGCGTCACCACGGCCACGGGAATTTCACAAAAGCCAGCCTCTCCTCGCCGAATCGACGACTCGCGTCGTTCGACTGCGCGTACCTACATACATACGGCTAACTCATTGCGCAACTTTTCCTCGTAAAGCAGCTACAGAATGAACAGAGTCGTCGTTCGTCGGAAAAATCCTCGATTTATCCCTTGCACCTTGGAGCCGTTCGGGGCGATTCTTCATCTCCTAATCCGCATGATCTACAGCGTCGCTGACTGTTACTGACGCCTACGTCGTCGGTGGAATTAATCTTTCCGCGCATCTTAAATAATGGAAATAGACTGACCAGTGGACTGCGGATTTTATGAATTTATGAGAAAAACGAGACGGTGAAATTTGAAAAAATTTAAAAATCTCAATATACTGCCATCGAGTTATTACAATCATCGAAGAAGGAAAAAATTGTATATTTAGCTCATTGTTGGATTCTGGGTTTGGAAATCGAGTACAACGGTTTATAATAAAATCGAGAAGAGTTTTATTTAAGTATGAACACGGTGGCGAGTTTAAGGTACAATGACGTAACCTTTTGCACTGGAGTATGCAAGAATAAGCGCTAATTCTGTTCCGACGGGCTGCTAGTTTTTGAGAGGAAAATGTGGAAGGGAGTAGAAAAGGTTTGTTGTGGAAAGGACGACGTGGAAGAGACAAAGGATCTGTTTGGTCCTGATGATTCAAATGTTTTTGGCTGACGCGTCTATGGCATGATTATCGTGATGCATTGGCGTTTAACTAGGGCCTAAGGTTATCTGGTATACAACATTATGTTGCTTGCAAATGATGCAGACACTACTGATTGCTAGTTAGTACGATTCCTGATTAGTGAAACTTATATTTGCGCATGGCGAACGGGTATCCAATAATTCCAGCTTGCAGTCTCTTTAATCTTTAACCGAGGTGCTGATGATCGCGTTAGGTTACAACGATGTCTCTCGGTTGGTCTTTTGCGGATAATTGACACCGATGTCTGTTAGCAAAGAAGAGAGGAGGACCGAGGAGCATGAGCGACGGTAGAGATTGAAGCCGCGGGGTGAGGATCTTCTGGCCGAGCATAGATAAGCAAAGCGTAACGAGCGCATCGGGGTGTCGCGCAGCGAAAGGTTCGCGCGAAAGGGAAGCGAATACGGAGGAAGCGAGCGCGAGCGAGTGCGCGTCCGTAGTATACTAAATTATCCCCGTCGCTCGGCTCATTTGTAAGACAAACTCCTACAAAGTGTGGCCGACGCTGGCTGCCGGCTGTGAACGGCGATTCCGTTGCCACGGGGGATACCGTCACGGCGACAGGACACACAGCTCCTCATCGCGCCTCATCTCTCCCACAATCGCCAATTAATCTTTCGGTTAAGCAGATTCCCGGATTAAGCGGGCCGCTTATGCGGCTGTCGCGACGCCGACGCCGACGCTGACGCCGAAGCCGAGGTGTCCTCTCCGGCGATATCTCTCGAGATATACGCGCGAGCGTGTGCGCGCGCGCGGTCCACGGGAAATCGAGCGAGACGATCTTCGCGCGCGCAAACGACACACCGCGCCGCCGGAAGAGGGCTGGCCGGTGAAACAGCGCGGGGAAAAAAAAATAAAGGAAACGACGGGAAAGGAGCCACCGACGGGTGGGGCGCGCGATCCGTCGAGCTGCATTTCATCGCCGAAAATAGTTTCCGAATCGACGAAGAGCCGGCCCCGCCAGTGGCAACTGGTCGAGGCCGCCGCGCCGCGCCGCGCCGCACCGAAACGCCAGCCAGAAACACTCTGTTTTGGTGCGTTGAACCCTTCCATCCTACCACCCTGCCCCACCCCCTCCCGGTTTTCAGCCGACCGGAACCCACCCCCGATTTTTAATTTTGATTAATGGACCACACGGTTGCTGGACGCTCCGAGCAAAGGATGGAATTGACCAGTGTTTGGTACACCGTTCCTCATCATTTCGACGCTCGAGTGCTCATAAAGTGGAAATTTGATGTCGAGTTACTGGTAAATAACTAAAGTCTTCTCGATCGTTACACGATTTTCTTGGTGTTGTGACAGTCGACGTGATAGATCGCGGCTTCCATCCGTAGAACGTGAATTGCGCCTGAACATATAAAATGAATATGGTATCGGATGCCATCGTTCATAGCGCGAATAAGCTAGACTCTTCTGCGTGGACGGTGATTCATACTGATTTAGACTGTAATAAATGTAACGAGCCGGAGGTACTCAGCTTTCTAACGTGTGCATCAAATTAAAAGATTCGTAATGTTCGCCGTTGCATAATTTGTTTAATGAAAGCCGCTTACCGGCGCGGCGCAGATAATTCAACGAATGAAAAGTATTCGCCGGGGGGGCCGGTGAACCGTTGTGTTATACGGTTCCGATATAACATACCCGGCGGGATGACTTTATTTTATAGTTTCTGTCGCTGCGAAAAATCGCATAAAAATACTACAAACGTTTATTGCAAATATTACATCGTATATAAACACGGGACATTAAATTTTCCACTTAACGGCGTTCACGCTTTATCGTTTGTTATTGCGTGACACTCACGGTGTGTTTTGAAAAATGAAATACATTTTCGCGGGCTTGATTCAACTCCGTTCATATTTCACGCGCTCTAATATCGATAAACAAATCCCCGGCTTTAACGGGCCAATATTTTGTCAAACTTTCGCGTCCGTCCTCGCAATTAACCCTCGAATAATGTACATACGGCTCCGCGAATGTGACTAAATTATTATTTCACGTCAACCATTTTCCCACGGTTTTTTACACGGTAAATGATACAATTTCTCTGAGACGATTCCCTAGTCGGTAACCACGGGGACACGAGAGCTATGTCTGTCCACTGCCGACTGTTTCCACTTACGCCAACGCCAACATCGTGTTATCCGTTTCTCGTCAACCTCGCCGCGCAATTTTATCGCCGAAATTCGGCTAAGACGACTGTCAACGTTCATAATCATCGACCGAACCGAAAACCAACAAGCCTCGGTGCCAACCACAATATAATCGTCAAATATTGGAAACAAAGATCGCGAGGGAAGAACATCGTCGACTTTGTTTCGTCGCGGCAGGCAACCGCGTGTCCTCGACCAAATATTTCTCCGGCAACGAAGGTGCGAGACACCGCCACCCAGAAATAGAATCCCGAATCCGTCGAACACCCCGATCGAGGCACCCTAACCGCGTAGGAGTCCGTCCATGAAACGTGATATCGACGAGACCGTGTAGGACGATTCCCGCTTTTTCCCACTCGCTTTCCCCGGAGATCTTCGCGCGAGTCCTTGTCATTCTTCGGCGAACAAATGTCTCGGAGTCCGGCACGTTTTCAGCCTACGCGAGAGGAAGGTCGCGACAAACATTGGCGATCGCCGAAAATCGCATTTCGACTGACACTGGGTCAACTACAATACCTTCTCAACACGTTCGTACTCTTGGTAATTTGGTTTTGGAATCCACGATTGACGAGTAGAAATTTTGTGTATGTAAAATAACGAATGTGAACGTGTACAAGGATAATCAGTTTTTGTCTGCACTTGGAGTCGTACGCGAAGAATTAATGAGATAGCGATTAGTATCATGAGGAGACTACGCACCAAAGTTATTTAAAAGCGTTACTGTTGAAGAATATGATAGGAGTGGAGTTTCTTTCTAATCAAAAGACAGCCTGGTGAAACAGGTCCCTTTAAAACTTAAACTTTATTATAAAACAGCGAATAGAAACTAAACGAGGTACATATGTCCTTCCTATACCGGCTCTTCCGCCGAACTGAACTTCGGGGCGACGTACAATCCACGTCCTACCCACTCGCGTCTCATGGTGATCGTCATTTTTCGATACATTGTATCAGTAGGTACAACACCGCAACAATTGGATGCTGAGTTTTTTCCCAGAAATGTTTTACTTTAACAGTTACTAATGGAAGAATGTTATAAGAAATTTTGGCGTATGTACCTCGGTATTGATACTGCCAAATGAAAAACATATCAGACAAAAACAAAGAATGCGAAGGGGTACAAGAACGATCAATCTTTTGTCTCCAGTTGGAGTGAATGATGTACCGATTAATAGCGTGAAGAGATTACGAAGCAAAATTTTGTTGTAACGCGGTGTGTGTTTTGGTGTGTACGGTGATTTGAAAAGCGGTTCCCAAAAGTTAGAGGGTCTCGTCTAAGCTCGGGGTTCGAAGCGGATCCGAGGCGAGTAGGAATGCGGCGAGGTGGCTCTCGAGGAGGAGCGAAGAAAGGGAAGAAGGTGGAGTGAACACGGTCCTCCGTTCGACGGGATGGGAATGAGGAGTTTATTTTCGGCGGCCATATGCGCGGTTTATTTCGACGATCCGCGCGCACGGCCACCCTAAATAGAGGTAGGGGTCTCTCGTCTCGTCCCCGACGAAGACGTTTTCGGTGGTCGCGGCTCTCTATCATAGTCCTCGTTCGTTCGACGATCGTTCACGTGAAAACGACGCCAGCCGGCGGCGCGTGACGTTAATTGCTACCTGTTCCCTTCGTTATTATTGCGTTATCGGGCCGATTAGGCCCGCGGAGATCTCTCGTCGCTTGGCCAGCCGGTCAGCGAGGCGCTAATGACCACGTGCGTCCCCTTCAATGCTACCCGATTATGATTATTATTACTTTCGCCGGTGATTACGTCGGTCGATTCAATGGACGTTACTTGCGCGTCGACGGGGCTTCAACTCCCATCGGTGATTGCTTGATTGTATCCTACGGACGGTATCAACGGCACCGACGCACTTTGTACATATTTATGAAGACAGGGACGAATCGTTCCCTTTGTGCGCGCGTTAAGCGTTCGTCTTCCACCGACAGGAATTGCCTCTTGATGGAGGACGCCTCTAAATACGCTTCGAATAAATAATCGTGTATGAAGATGTCCGAAACGTAGAATGCCTATCCGAACGAATGAAACGGACGTGCTCGGATCTATCCTCGCGCGTATCTACTACGCTACGAACGACTGAAACCTGCTACCTTCTCAACGGTACAAATCGAATTATTCACAGAGGACCGTACAACAAAAATGTACTTATCGGTCTCGGCTGATGTTACGAGACGCAGAGTATCACGGAAATCTCAGTTTGACAGCTCGCGGACGCTGTTGAGGACGGAGCGGATACGGTTATCGAGATCCAGCAGTTTCGCGGCGCGGATCGACGACGTGGGACCGCGTGTTTCGGCTGTCCGCTCGCAGCTCTCGAAATAGCGTATAGTCAGGTCGACGTGGGACTTGGCTTATTCTTGACCCATCGGCTAAGTATAGACCGCGACA
This sequence comes from Lasioglossum lativentre, assembly GCA_916610255.1. Lineage (NCBI taxonomy): Eukaryota > Metazoa > Arthropoda > Insecta > Hymenoptera > Halictidae > Lasioglossum > Lasioglossum lativentre. Next base: position 38,784,758 of record OU744356.1, on the reverse strand, counting down.
ACTCTTGAGGAAAGAAGCGCGTCGAGATAGAGGAAGAGGGTGAAGCAGAGAAAGAGCGCGACGACGCGACGCGATGCGACGCGACGCGACGTCCGCGTTGGTCGCGGGATCTCGGCTCTTCGTCTCGAGCGTCGAGGAGGAAGGCGAAGAGGAACGGGCGCGGGGACCGAGCGTAAACGTATAATTGGCTGCACTTAAATCTCTATAACGCGGCAGTAAAAATGCGCGGTGCGCCGCGTAAATCAACACGAGGACGATATGGCTCCCGCACCGCCCGCGTCCCTGTTCCCTCGCACTCGTAAACGCGTCCTAGGGAGCGCGGGGCGCGTACGCAAGCGTGCCCGGCACAATTTTCGCGACTTTCCGGCCGCGATTTATCGCCACGGTAAATTCGAGCTTGATTCGGGGACCGTTTAATTCTCGCAGCGCGAACGAGCACGCGATCCGCAACCAGCGCCGAGCCGAGCAGAGCTGAGCAGAGCCGAGCAGAGCTGAGCAGAGCTGAGCAGAGAGCCGGACACTTGTTTCCGCTCGAACGGTCTGCGCGCCCGCGATCTAAGCACGCACGATCGCGAGCGGCAATCGTGTCGTCGATCTCGATCCGATTCCGACCGGAGAAACGACTTTGCCTTATCAGCGACAGGACGTGGGCTGTCGGTCACGCGCGAACGACGACGCACCCGGATTACCCGCAAGCCGTTGCTCCTCGAATGGAGCGCGGATCCTTGATCAAGCGTCAATGCGCACCATCGCGAATAAATCTCGGATTGTGTCGCGGAACAGGGAAATATTGTGTCCGTGCCGCGTCGGGCCGCGTCGGTCTCCAGGTCCCATTTTCATTCCGATGTGGCCTCTCGTTGCGGTACACGCAGTGTCTGTTCGCTTTACGAGCACAGGAGCGTAGCTGATTGTTTCGCTTGCACTACTCGACTCGTATGAGACAGCTTTATTAGATCTGCAAGAAGCAATCGACCATTCTTCGGCGACAGTTACATAATCCTTCGAACATACGTCGCGGTACCGTTCTTCTTTGTTCTTTGAGAAAGGTGTATCTTGTTAGACGTGTAATATGTTCTATTTAACACGCGAAAGTTATTTTTGCATCTCTCAAGTTAATCCTCGGTATCGTTGGATCTCTGACGACTCGTAACAGATTGGATCGTTGGTCATCCGATTGCCAGGCAATTTCATAATCCCTATTGTCCTGTACCTTTTCGGCACGGGACGTAACATCGGAAGATTTAAGTTCGTTCTAACGCATAACCTTGCATCGAAGCAAATGTACAAAGAACGGAGAGTTAACCATTACCACTCGGATGGCGACTCTGAGGCACCACTGAAAATTGCTATGCTATTCTTAAAAATATTGTTCACATTAACATTTTTGTTCGTATTTAATAAACTACTAGACATTTACATATCACATGAGATATTATATCAGTTTCATATGCAAAAAAATGGAAAAAAATTGTATAGAATGGAAAAATCTTTCGTTTTTGAGTTAAAATAGCTCCGAGTGCAAAGGGTTAAATAGCCCTCGCAAAATTAAATAAAATCGCGGATTCCTGAACGCCACGGTTAATAAGAGTGTACTTTACGTTGCGCATTAGAAGTTGGGGAATATAACGTCAACGGAGCGCAGCGCCGATAATGGTGGTGAAACGAGCTCTCGGCAAGAACACCGTTCCCACAGCCGGACAAATCAGTGCAGACGCGCAAGAAATTAATAGACACGAAGTTAGCACGTTCCTGGATCGCCGTTCGTTGCATAGCATTTTTCCGAGCGCGCTCCGGCTATGGTGCTCCGACGACTGCTACCCCGTGGTCGTCTATTTTTCAGCTGGTCTCTAATACCCGAGCCTCCGCAACGTTCGTCTCGAGTTTCTTGCCGGCGGAGCACGGTTTTTCGGTGGGATTAGTTTCTCTCGCGGAAATGAGAAATTCCTGACGAGCGGGAGCACGGTTCTTCGGCTGATACGTCAAGGCGCAGTAACGGAGGCGCACGATCGGCACGCTACATTAACTCGATTCACCGAGTAAATTAACTGCAATCAGGGGGACGCTCCGCTGGCCATTCCGTTATTCCGCTAGCCGGCTGCCGGCCGTTCCGCGCGCCTCCAGACCGCTCTATTCGCTCGCACGGAATCGCCATTACGGGAGGGACAAGGGAGGACGAGGACCTAACGTCGTTTTTGTTGCCCGTACAAGGACCACCGCAAACGGCTCTTGTCCGACGGACGAAAACAAGGTTGGGAAACAGGGCGACGCCGAGACTCCTGGCTCCTTGTGTACCCGACCGTGAGGATTCACGCTGATGACGTGATTTCTTGGCCGTTATTGCGCCGGCTGCGCGCACCCCCATAAGTATCTGGACGAACATCGGTATTTACCAGAAAAAGGCATTTAGTCGATATTATGGAACCTTGGATCTTAATGAACGCTTCTTACTTAAACCCCTCGGGGATTACGCACAGTCGGCTGAGAACCCATTTTTTCGGGGGCAAAATTGAATTTTTGCAGTTTCATATTTTGAACAAATTTTTACATATCATACATCAATTTTTGATTTTTGAGAGTACGTTCTTGCAATTCAAATTCTGCGAGACATTCAGAGTTTAACATCGTTCTAACGTTCAAGCCGCAATGGAACATTTCTCCAGTGGACCATTATCTCCGCGTTCCGGGATACGTCAGATCTCCGGCTGAAATCTCGTCTGCGAATCGAATGGCAGGTGGTCAAGCTTGATCGAAGTCGATCGACCCAGCCCCTATTGGCTCGTCCACCCCACGAAACGTTTCGGGAAAGCCTGGAGCGCGAGTACGCGTCTAACGTGGGTCCGATTTCCATCGATCTCCCGTCGTTCCGGTCCGTTCGCTCCTGCGACGGACAAATTTTTCGTCCTCCTCCAGCGACCTTCGATCACCGGTTTCGTCGGGTCTCCGTCCCGTTCAGACGAATTCAAAGTTAATCTCGGCCACGAGACCGTTCCGTTCTGTCTCGTAAGGGGTGTGGGCCGGTGGCGCCCCCGGGCGACCTGTCATCGTGAAACCCCTGGGAGCACCGGGCTCACCCTGATCTCTCTGTTACGATAGAACCTTGGGAACCGGAGCCTTGGGCAGCACGATAAGGCTCGGTCATTTATAATCCGTCGGCGTAAGTAGCCTGCCGTTCTCCTTCCGCGCTGATTGAGAGAGAAAGGAATAAAGGGAGCCTCGAACTTCCGGCCGTTCCAGCGAGATGGATTGGCGAGGACGCCAGGTGAATTTCTGATGATGATGTTTTCGCTGCCGGCCGACTCCATTTCCACGCTTTAATCCCGGTTCGATAAATACGCCCTGGTTTATTCCACCTCGGCACGGCGCGGCGGTGGCAAACACCCTCTTTGTCGGTAGTCGTAGCTATTTTATTACGTTTCTTTTCATACTTTGTAATTAATGTTCGCGCGACTGCGACCGCGTGTCAGGAATAATAAGAATTTGTTTCGACGCGATATCGAGTCATCCGTCGGAGAGGTGCTAAAATTTCTCGCACGGTTCATCGTCTGCTCGCTTAATTAATGTGAGAAACGATTTTGCCGGAAAAAGAGGGTCGGGGTGTACCTGGAGCCGGCTCCAGGCCGATAATTTATAAAAATGATATTTGCCTCGGGGAAGCGTGACCGTAAGCCGTCTTAATATCTCTCATTACCGTCCCGCTTCTCGAGTCCCCGGTGACCGTGCAATTAAAAAGCTAAGATTGATAAATGACGGGGAATTAATGCGCTGGGGATGGAAAGAAGGGATGAAAGGGGGCGGCCACGGGATCGGGGGCTGGAACGTTTAGAGGGCAGCGAGTAGAAGAGGGACAGGGTGATTGCGGGTGGCTTAATGGTGTTTGTATGCATGGGAACCGGCTTTAGGGGTGAGGTGGTTATCGCTTGGTACAGTGTGCACCGAAAATCGGGACCGTGGTTCGAAACGCTTAAAACTTTTACCCTCTCGACGCATATATTCCGACCAGCGAACGAAAAACGCTACATTATTTTTCAATTCGTTGTTAACAAAAATTTCACGCGTATCGATTCATCGAATATTTCACATATCGATTCTTACAATGTTTTTATTTTATCATTTGCACTCGATTGCTGTGCTAATATCGCCCAACGAAACATTTGTCGCTAGAGAGCGTCAAGGTCAAAGGGTTAAGCGATTTATTCTCGCAAAAACGTTGGTACTCGACTTGCATTACATGCTCGGGCCAACAAAATACGACAGACAGAAGGCGTTTGCGAACCGAATGAGTAAAAATTATTTTTTTCTCGTGTTCTAGGTGACGCGAGTAACGCGAGTATCGGCAGTGGCGAGGGCACCGGCGAGGAAGACGACGATTCGTCGGGTAAGAAGAACCAGAAGAAGCGGGGTATCTTTCCCAAGGTCGCGACGAACATCCTCAGGGCGTGGCTGTTTCAACACCTCACGGTAAGTGTCTACACTCGTCTATCGTCGTGTCGCGCTTGTCGACGAGACGTTCCTGTCCTCGACGGATCGTCGCGCCACGGTCTCGTCGAGCGACGGCCTCTCGTCGTCGTCGTTCGTCAACGTTGTTCGTCGACCAGTCTCCCGCGCATTCTTAGAGCCGTTATGCACCGTCGACCGGTTGCCGACGACTAGGTTCCCGAGAGACCAAAAATTGAACAACCATACCCGACGCTTAAACTGGCCAACCAAACGCAGCCAGTCAGTATCGTGCAGATTATCAAGCAGACCCTCCTTTTCCACGTTCCGAAGCACCTTTGGATGCAAATATATTCTTGCAGAGATTTCTGCTCCTCCTCGCCGCGCCGCGCCGCTCCGCGCCGGTGAGCACATTTTATTCGACCATAAAAAAGAACCGCGAACGCAAAAATTTCTTTGTAATCGCATGATTCCTCGATGGTAATCCATTTCAACCGAATCACCCGTGCGTCGCTCGCGTTTTCGTTGGTCGCGGCACTCGCGGCGACCAAGTGCGTATCCAAGAGCTGGTATTCCCAATCGCGAGAAGAACATCGTCGAGAGCATCGTTCGCTAAAAACACAGAGCCCCGAGAGGATCGTGGAACCCGGTGGATCCACAATCAGTGACTTATCAAAGCACGCTTAACCCGGAACGCGAAGATAAACGACGGGAGCGAAACCCGCCGGCAAAAAGAAACATTTCCCAAATTGCTTTTGCTCCCGAGGAGCGAGAGAGAAAGAGAGAGAGAGTCTCGACCGGGAAAAACGAAGACGGAAAAACGCGTTCGCCGTTGGGGGCAGACACTAATCTCCTAATGCCAAGATAAGGAGACTGGGAGCGCCACCCCGTCGACTCCCCCCTCCCCCTTCTCCCCCGGACCACGATCTTTCTCGATCCTAGCGGGACATCTAATGATTCACGGGTAATCTGAGCCGCAAAAAGCGCAACGCGATTAAAGGGACGAGGGTGGAAGAGTGTCGCCGCGTTTGGCCGCCGTAGCCGACGCCTGTAACCGCGGTTGCGTAACGTTGGGCAGCAATTCGGAGCACGATACATTGTCCCTCATACTACGGACACCCCATAGATTTCGGGTGTGATCAGGTTACCTTGCGAGAGCGGTAATCATATTGCAGCTCGGTTAATGGCATTACCGCACCGGTGGAAGGGAGGGTTGGCAGCCACCCTCGAAACCACCCCGCAACCAGCCCCGTCCCGTCCCCTCACCGATCCGCTCCCGCAGCCTCCTCCTCGCTTCTCTACCGTCGGCTTCGGCAACCCCCTAACAACGTGTATTGGATATGACGTCGGGGATAGTGGGTTCATGGTTTAATGCATATACGCTGTTTGCACGATGACGATATCGCGCGCTGCTCCTGGAAAAGACGAGCGAGCGAGTTTGCAACCGAGCGAACGCTCCGATGCCGCGCCGCGCCGCGTCGCGCGTCGGGCCAAACGTCGTTCCTCTTGTTCGGTTAATCGCGTCCTCGAGAGCTTTCACCCAGCACCACGGCGCGGCGTCATGCGCGAGCCTAGGCTTGAAAGGATTTTAATGTAAGTCGGCCGGGGCCCTTAACAGTCTTCTGCTAGGTTCTTTGAGGTCTCGCGCCAGACTCACGCGTGATCTACTGAACCACGGACGAGTCGCGAGTGAGCGTATTCGCACCCTTTCATGTAGGCACAGACGTAGCTCTCTGTGATGTGTTTATTGGCAACGCGAACCGAGCTTTTAGTCGATGTAAATTTTGTTGCGCGAGCGGCAATTCAAACAGACAGAAAAACCTACGCGAGTAAACTGTCGCGAAACTGTTGCAACCGAAAATTATAGTACGTAAATTGATTTGGATTCGCGTATAAAGAGAGGAGGCTATTCGATAATATCTCAGGAAAGCATCTGTATAAGTAATGAAAGAATCTAAAAACATTCCGAGCGGTTCCGGTCTAAAACCGGATGGTGATTTTTATTTTTAACGGGGGAAAAAGTATTTCCGCGATCGGGGGAAGTTGCCCGTAGAATCCGACCCAGAATCTTCGGCAGAGTTTTCGCCGAGCGAGGACCAGCCCCGGGCGATAAATTAGGAACAATTACAAGGTAAAAATAAGCGCATCAGCGCAGCGGTCGGGATTCATGGGTCCGTGGCCGCGCTATTACGCGGTGTATCCACTGCCAGGAATTACAGCGGTTTTTCGCGACGGTCGTCTCTCGCGGGCATTCGTCTCGGCGTTATTACGAGCGATTAAGCGACTGCACCGTGAACCGGAATTCATTCGGCGCGCTGGATACATATTACGCCTTAAAAGAGTAAGTGACTCGACGCCAACTGTGTATTCACTCGGCTGGCAGGCTCTTTAAGAGAGCCCGTGCGCGTCCCCGGCGCGGTGCGGCGCGGCGCGGCGCGGCGCGACTCGGCGCGACTCGGCGTTCCCTTTTTCCGAGCAAACGAATTACGGCCTCAACAGCCCTGATTTAGCGTCCTAATCTTTCTCCCGCGATGACTTACGGCCGCAACAAGGTCTACCGTTTCTCGGTATACTCACCCCGCGCGAACTGTTACGCCCGGTAATTATTATAGAACAGATGTCGGTAACGGTGAATGTAGCGCAACTTGGCTGTAACGTGTTCTCCCCTCGTGCTACAACTACAAACTTAATTGGTCGAGGATAAATTGATAATAATAATGTCACGTTTACACCAATTTGTACGGTTACTTGTTCATCGCGGAACGAGGCAGAGAGTTCGGCTGCCGGACGCTCGCTCTACCGACGTTGTTTATTGGAGGGCATCCGCTACAAAGGCTCCCAATCTTTTGAAGATTTGATCGCGGGACACGAATAGCGCTGTATTTCACGAAATAGGTATTCGCATTGCACTATCAGTCCCGTAAATTAATTTGTGTCCCATTAAACGACCAACTTTCAACGTCCGCGGTGTCACAATTCGCTGACAACTTACAACTTGCCTTCCAAAAAGACAAACGACTTGTTAGCTCCGGACGATCGCGACTGATCTAAGAAACGCGAGCAAAATCTTGTAAGTTTCAACACATAGTCACCAACGGAGAAAATTCAATCACCATTTAAGTGGACGAACGATTTAGCTTGTACCAGTTATCGGAAAAAGATTTTAATCTTGTGACACTTTCTGGGATTCGGTCTTCTGCTCGGCAAAGATCAGTCGTGATTTTCACAATAAAAACAATAAATTTTTGGTCTTATGCAAAAATGATTCTCACTCTGTGTTTATTAATGAAATTGGGCACACGGATAATCACGGTTGACGACCGACGTGTGTTTGTCGCGGGAATTTTACAATTTTTCTGTCATTCCCGATTTTCCATTTTTATAAATCTAGCCATATACAGGGTTGGCTGTTACGCACACACATACATACATACAGCATTCGTACTTCACTCTATAATATGTAACATAGATGATAGATGGCGATGTTAAGTCATTACTTGACAATAATGCATCTACAAAGATTAGCAGGTACTATTATTCGCGAATAGATGAAAATTTTCGAGTCACGTGGATTTTTGTCCCACTTTTTCCAAAAATCCACGCAAAAGCACCGCTTGTCGTTCGCGCCGACGCGACGCGAAGCGACGACTAATTCGCGAGCAAATCAGCTCGCGGTCGAACTTGAATTCCGGGCCGCGGGTAAAGGCAGGCGTGTAAATTTATCAGCGTGAAAGCGAGCGCGTGGTCCCGTCTATTCCTCGTCGGGTGTCGTCATCGTGTGTTCGGGACCGCGCCGTTTCACCCCGTCGGTGAAACATTTCGGAATCGCGACGGTCCGCGCCAAGGAATTCGCCGGGTCGCGCCAATAACCTGTCCCCGTTCGAGAGTGCAGACGCCAATCCGCGGGCGAGAGCCGCGTTCCGCATTGACGTAGGGCAACGGGGAAAAGCGACGAGCATAGTTTACATACGCCCATAGACAGATCGGCCCAGGGATTTTAGGCGAGGGGAATCGCGGCGAACGCGGACGGCGCGGCGTGGCGAGCCCCGCGGTCGTAGACGGGCAAAAGAGAAAAGGAACGGGCTTTCGCCTTGACGTTAGATCAAAGGAGACGAACACGTTGCGCCGGAGCGGAGCGAGCAACACACAAGGCCGGGAGACAGAGGGAGGAACGCGCGGAGCTCGGCATCTCGGACGGCCGAGTATAAATTAAATTAATTTGATGGAGGCGGCGCTGACTCCGGCGTGCATTCGTCGGCTCTCGTGACTGCAGTTGCATTTTTCTTTCGCCAACCGCCGACGGGGAGGTCCGTGTGTGCGCGCGCGAGCGAACTAGCGAGCGAGCGAGCGAGCGAGCGAGCGAGCACCGGAACGAGCCCGCGCCCCCGTGGATCCTGGAAATCTGCGCGGTTTTTACGGCCGGAAAATATTTATCGGCCGTTGAAACGATATCAATCTCTCTGATTCATGCGCCCATCGACCAAGATTTACCATTTAGGCCGTCGTTCCCGGTGAAATGGATCGATGGTAATTCGACATAAATTATTGAAAGAGCGCCGCGTCTGTTGAACCGCGAACCATGAAAGTTTCACTTTTAACGGCGACGGACGCCCGTTTATTTGCGCGCCGCTCGATGTACAAGTTAAACAACTGTTTTACGCGCCGATGAAAGACAAATAATTCCCTCGCTGCCGGGCCTCGGGCAACCGAATACACACACGCGCGCGCATACACCTTTGGAATCCCGAATACATTCTCGATTCTCGAACCGAGAAATCATCGACGAAATTTTCGACTGTCGTCGTTTCGGAAAGATCTCTGTAATAATTCGATACAGAAAGAACGATATCGTTTCTCGAGGTCGACGTCTTTCTTCCCCCGTTCTCACCGGGCTCCGTCGCTTTTCGTCCTCGTTCTCTCTTCCTCGCCCCGGTTGTCATTTTGAAAGCCATCCGACGACCTCCCCTCACCGTCCGCGTCCGTTCGTACGTCTGTCCGACCAGCCAGCGTACCAGACCAGCCAACCAACCAACTCTGTGACCCTCCCCAAGTTTAATTAGACGGAAGAGGAGCATACATCATGGTCGACTCCGTGTCCCGACCTTCCACGGCAGCCAACTTGGGCTTTCCAGAATTGTGGCCACCGACCTACTACCACTCCTGTCCTGCGCTTTCCTTGTGCACACCTTCGGGAACGATGTTTCAAGCGCTGTCTCTCGACAGGGTATTGTTCCGGTAGGATTCTGCATCGCCGAAGATGCGGGGAAAACCTGCTCCGATCGTCTATTTCTTTGTACAAAATATTTTGATAATCGATGGTTCATACCTGTCAATGTGTACAATAGTGAAAATTCGTAGCGTATAATTAGAGAAACTGACTGGTATCTTTCATTTTCTTCATCAGAAACATGGCGAATGTAATTATTCTCTTACTCTCGGCGTTGCAGAATAATTCATAAAAATATAAACTTGCACAAATCGAAATAAAAGTTTGTACATTCTTCGAGTAGAATCAGCTTTCTCTCAACGGCAGTTTTCTCCGATTAATCGTCGGGAACGAGCGCGTCCTAAAAATCACGAAACGCCTATCGTTCGCTACGCCGTTAGAAATTTTCTTATTAATTATACCGGCGCGGCGGTCCCGAGGAGATTTCCCGCGCAGGATTGCGAATAGATATCGAAACCTAGTCCGGCGGTGTCGCGATCAATCAGAATCCCCGCGGTACAGTGGGAAATTCATTTCGAAAATATCCCGTAGCTGGTAACAATTACGCGAGACGGCGCAATAATCCGAAGACGGGGTGCTCGCCGGGGGAAAAGAAGAAAGATTGAAGATGGAGTCGACATATATAATCCATTTTAATTTACTCGGAAAGATATATCCGTCTAGCTTGCAGTTTCCCGCGACTCCGCCCCACTTCGGTGGCGGTGCCCGGCGCGTTCCCTTCGTTCTTCCATTTTCTACCTCTGCCTCTTCCTCCCTGCACGGCGTCGTCCTTATCCCTAGATACCGTAGTCTTCTTATATCAATGGAAGCATTTCGCGAAATTACATTTGCCAGTTCCGCGCTGTATGCCGCTCCGTTTCACGTATCGAGTGGCGCCGCGGAATCTCTCTCTCTCCCTCTCTCTCTCCCTCTCTCTCCCTCTCTCTCCCTCTCTCTGTCTCTATATTCCTCTCCGTTCGTCCCCGCACCATTTCTCCCGGTGAAATAAATTTCATCGTGCCAGCGGGAAACTAATTCCGTATCAAATCCTTTTTCTCCGTGCATGTCGAGGCTCGGAGCTCCGGGGAAAAAAAGAATCTTAATTGAATGCACGAAGGATTCGACTCGCGTTCTTTCGACGGCCCCCTAGCAGCTCCGAAATTATGGAAAACGAATTTAATTCGAGCGACGCCAGGCCGCCGCGCCGCTTTGGAAACGATTCCTATTCGATATTCCGTGTTGTAACACAAGCGCCGAGCGCTGCCGGGGCAATCAATAAGCCATCTAAGGCAGGTAACGCAGCTACGGTACAAACCGCAAACCGGCAATGCCATTATCTGCACACATATATACGTACACGTACGGAGAGATGCACACACCGAGAGACACGCACATCCGTGGATCGCAAGGGGGGCTGGGGGGTAGGGGGGTTGCTGCAAGCTGAGATGCAAGCGCGGTTTCATCGAGATCGATAATGAAACGCGTTTCATTTAGCGTATTGCGCGTTGCAGTTCCAATATATCTTGCCGCGATCTTTAATTCATCCGTATCGCGCGAGCCGATCGGACCCGGGACGCAGCGTGAAGCTGCGAACAAAAAGCGGCAGATCGATCTGACGCGTGGCGGCATTCTTCCACGTTCCACTTCGCTGTAAACGCCATAATCCTTTTACTCGCATAGAATCCCGACGCCATTATTCGCCGTGCAATTTTCATCGTTCTCGCGCCTCTTCAGCCATTTTCGATGGTGTCCGGTGGATCGACGCGTGACTCGGAAAACGACGTCGAAGCGGACACGCGATGTAGACATTCCTCCTGAAGCCGATCACCGCGTTTGGTAGCGGTCGGCGCAATTACGTCGCTGCGTAAAATTACTTTTTGCAATTGTTGCGTTGCAAAGTCGTATACGCGATGACTAGGTAAACCTCTGATGCATAGAAACTCTCGTTTTGGAAGAAACTTGATAGATTACCATTGGTAATTCGATTGTTGAAACAGTGTCTTGATTTGTTAAATTTTGGGCTTGTTTTATACAATAGTCTGGTTGTAGCAACAACGTCGATGGTTACGTCTCACGCGAGAACCGAGCGATTGATTCCTTTCAAGAAACCCCGGTAAACTGGCGCGAGGAAGGACAGAGTCCGCGCGATCGTAACACCTAAGATCGCGTCGTTCTCGTTAAACGGTCGATCGGCGAATGAATATGCAATGGAGACGGCGATCCTGAAAGGGTGGGATCCCTTAAATCCTGGGAACAGCGATCGTCGTCTTCAGGATTCACCCCTCAGATATCCTTATTGGTAGTTCTCGAGCTGGCACCGGCGGTTTTCACGGGGACGACGCCCGCCAAAGGCGGGGAACCGCCTTAGCCCGGATATTTTAAACAATTTGCATAGACAATCATAGCGGCAGTTTTTTCGACCGTAAAGGGGCTCTCGCCGGCACTCGAGTCGACTGCCACGACTCGGGACGGCCAGCAGCCAGCAGCCAGCAGCAACCAGCAGCTGGCTGGCTGACTGGTTGGCTCTGCCCTCCCGCGCCGCCCTCTTCGTCGGAGCGGAGCGGAGTGGAGCGTTTTATGCCGCCATAACCGTAGCGCGGCATGGCCCACTTAGATCTGCTATCTCGGTCCCGGCGTGGTGTCCGCGTACCGACTGATATCTATTGTCCCCTTGCCACCCCTGGACCAGCCGTTGAACCGCTCCGCTTCCGGTACCGGCTGCTCGTCCTTGCCCATTGCTGGGTCAAGGTCTGCGAGCCGGAGAGCGTTCCCTCGCCCCAGCAAACGTCCGACGACTGTTTGATGAGTCTGCTACCCGAGACCGCTAACCTCCGTCAACTTGGACAATTGTTATCCCACCGAGATAGAGAGAGAGAGAAAGTTACCCGGCAGACACGACGCTCCCGTTGTCACCCTATCGGCTCGAAAGGACGTGGAAGAGACGTTTGCATACATCGACCGGCAGTTTTCCGCTCGAACAAATCCTTGCGTCGAGTCTCGCCCTTCTTCGACTAACCCACCACCCATCCTCCTCCGCCAAGTCAATGCTTTCCTCGATCCCAACGACCGACCCCCTTCATCCCCGTGTTGCCGTTCCTCACAATCTGCGATGCCAGTTTTATTCGACTGCGATTCACCATCTTACGATCTGCCTACGCGGGTATCTGCAAGCCTCGATGATACGATCCTGTTCGTGGCGTGGTTCGCGTAAACCCAATCGGGTCGGGTTGATTGAATTCTTCTATATTTGGTAATTGCAATGGCAGTTCGTTTTTCTATTCTTTTTCGGATCGAAGATGTTCGTGCTTGCTTCGACAGTCCCCACAATTTTATTCCCCTTATCGTATAATATTGAGCCAGACCCACGATACAAGGACTTTTTCTTCGTGTTCCTGTTGGAACTCATCCAGTATGTCCTAAATGTTTCAGATATAAAAATTTCTGTTATGAACATGAAAGTTAACACAACATTATTTGTGTGTTCTCTTTTAGTTCCAATTGTTACTCGAAATACTTTCTAAAAACCAGTCCTTGTCAGTGAATAATTTCATTTAGATATAGCAACCGCTCACAAACTAGTGAAAATAATACGTTATTAGTCTGATAACATTCTGTTACGTTCCAGAGTTGATAATTTCAGTTTGTTCAAGATTTGCTTGAAAAATAACAAACGTCGTAAACACGAATAAACCCTATCGAGATAATCGTGTTCTAGCGGTTCGAAAGCGTCGAAAAGAGGTGCGGGTAGATTGAAATGTAGAGTGTAGGATCGCTTTCGAATTTCCTCGGCTTTGAATGGTCCAGGGTCGTCTCTTTTCACTCGGAAGGAAGAGAAAAGATCGCGGAAGCGCCGGAGGGTTCGGGCCAGACGACGTAATTTCCTCTCTGGGGGTTAATCCGCGCGAAGTGACGTTTCTATGTGCTGCCGGTGGTTCTCTGCTGTCGTCTTGGTAAAGGTAGTCGCATATCCGAGGCACGTCCCTACGGTCAACCTACAACCTTCAACCTCCTCGGGCCGGCCCCGGGGTACGGCAACCCCTTTTGCCTTTGGTCGGTGCTCTCACTGGCGCCGCCTCGGCTCGCATTTGAATATAATACTTGGCCCTCGTCGACCGGAGCGTCCCGGCAACCGAGGCGAACTGTAATTATGTTGATGCGCAGCCATTGTTGCGTCCATCCTGGACGCCCTGCTGAATGCCGAATCTCCTTCTTTCCCTCTTTGGAAAGGCCTCTCCTCTCTCGCCCACGCCAGGCCACCGCCATGGCGAGAGAAACCGAGACGATTATTCTTGTATCCTTGATGCGTTTTGCCGAAACCGGACAATGAATGGGGAAAAAGGTGGTTGGAATCATGGCGGATGCCGAGACCGTGAGCTTACCTACGGCGCGGATAAAAACAGAGGCGACTGCGACTCGACTCGACACGCCGCCATAACAATCGATCGTCCAATTCCCGGTCTCGAAACGAACAGATCCCCGTGCGAAATTAATAGCGAGCCCGAAGATTAACCGGGAGAAGGAGGCAGCACGCTTCTCGCGGTTAGATGATTAAAAAAAGGAACAGAATTCTTAAGAGCCGCGGAGATAATTGCAAAAACTGCGCACGGTTACCGACGCTATACGCTATACGCTGTGCAGGAACGCCGCGCCGCGCCGCGCCGCGCCGCTCCGTGCCGGCCACTGTGCACAACGGACACCAGAGACAGGGAGAAAGAGATAGACCCACCCCCGTCTACGTGAAAGGGGGTGGCGCGCGGACCCAGGATTAGACTGTCGCCCCACGACAGGGTAAGCCCCTATTTTTGCGAAATTTATCGCCGTTAATCCCTCACCCCCGCAGCTTCCCTCCGTTGTTCTCGTTGTCCTCTCCGGTTTTGCTCTCTTTCTCCTGTGCGCCCGTCCCTTCGTCTCCTCGCCCTCTGCGTGGCTCACTCCGCCCCCGTTGTCGATATGAAAAATAATAAAATTGCCGCGTCTTTATACTCGCCGGCGCGACAACCCCCGCACGAGCCACCCCTCTGGCCCGGCTCTGACTCTGCGTCGCACAGTGGACTACTCGTCGACGGTTAATCCGTCCGGGATTTAAAACATTCGTATCTTGAATATGCATTCATAGGTTTAAACCGGGGCTGACTCGCGTATATCCCCGGCGGCGCAGCGGGCCGAGGCGAGGGAAAGTCGTTTCGTACACGCTCGCTCGCTCGCTCGTTCGCTCGCTCGTTCGCTCGCTCGTTCGCGCGCGCACCGAGCGCTAAGCGTCGGCCGGAGAGCCCGGTATTAACTCGGCCACTCATTAGCCTTTCTGGTCCTACTTGTCGCTCGGCGTAATCTCACGTCCGTCCGGACCTCGCCTGACCAGGCTTAACTTTGACGCTGACGCTACTTCCGGAGCTATCGCCTCCGTCCTGAGATCCTCTCCCGAGCGATGCTCGTTACGGAGCCCGCTCGTTTATCGCAGCGCGGGATTCCAGGTGTTATCAGATCCTTCGGCAGAGCATCCCGGCCTCGGCCGAAATGAGTTATTCGGTTAACTAACCGTGCAACGCCCGGCCCGTGTGATCCGTTCCCGACCCGTCAACGTTCGCACCGCAACAACCGCCGGGCGTAACCTGATACCAAGGTGTACTCTTCTCTCCGCTCCTCTCCTCTCCTCTCCTCTCCTCTCCTCTCCTCTCCTCTCCTCTCCTCTCCTCTCCTCTCCTCGCCTCTCCTCTGGGCCAGCCTATCGGCGAATGTACGCAGGTGTGAAACACATCGTGGATTCGTCAGGGACGGTGCTTTCGTTACAGTTTAAATTAATCCAATTATGCATGCCGAGCAAAGCGAAGACCGGCCGAGGCTTCCTCCTCGCTTCGTATCCTCGCTCCACCCATCTCCGTCTCGCTTTCGCCTGCCTCGGACCCGGACTTTAAAGGTTTAAGCCGAATAATGGACGCAAGGTCTGCGCCGTCATCCATATGCAAAGCGTCCTCGCGGCGCGGCGCGGCGCGGCGCGGCGGCTTGGATTAGTCACGGCGATTTCGAAAGGATCCGCGTCGGAGAAATTCAACGGGTGGACCGTGCATCGTCGAACACCTTGCGGACTGATTTCTTCTCTGCGTTCGGTTTTCCGTTTGGCCAATTACGACCCTGCCGTAGGTGGTGCTCGAATTTGTCTGCACCGAACTTAGCTCGTTGTTCCTCTCGTTCCCTCCGTGCGTGGAGACGTTTCGTTGATTTTATATAGTATTCACAAATTTTCCTAATCGAATCGTAAATTTTAAAGTACGATCAAAATTGTTTTCAATTCATTGAGTGGCGATTGCAATGTACGAACCTGGTAAGATGGTTAAGACCAGTTCAGGATAGCGACAGGTGTTCAGATTCCCGAGATGCCTTGTCCTTGGAAATTTTCCGCGACAGTTCGTCCGGTATTCGCCCGAAGCTCGATTACACCTAAGACCCGGTTAATAACCGCTTAAAGTTCCGTAGTTATCGCAACTCCGGCCAGTCGAGTTTCGTCCCATGAGAGCTGGCCGAGGATTTATGGGGCAGAGCCGCCTGTCCGTGAACTAGGCTGAGCTCTGCGGACAAAACGCGACTCCACCTAGACCGCCAGACTCTTCTCCCGTCGACGTTAATGATCGTTCCGCGAATACCGATCCCATTAAGGTGCGTTATCCGCGATCCCTGGCAGACTTCTAAACTTCTTCTAGGCGTCTAGCGTTTGCGATCCTCTGTTCCCTGACACGAAGAACATAAAGAGACGTTCATAAGCAGTGGAACACTGTTTCATCTTTTCTTTTATTGGCTGACCGCGTCGTACAATTTGTTAAAAGATTATTGAAGAAACGAAGAAACTTTTAAATGACTACTATCTCTTGCAACTGATGCAAACAATTTTTATTTTCCACGACGGTCAGCAGCCTTTTAACTAACATATCGGATTCATTTCGAATAAAAACTGCAGCTATTGTATTCGTCTTGTACCGATATACACGGTTTAAAAATGGTACCCGCGGTTGCTTTGCATAATTAGAAGCACGAATGATCCTAATTGGACGTTTCCACGCTGCATTCGCATTGTACTACACCAAAGAGACACCAGCTTCCGTTCCGTCTCCATTGTTCGTCGCTTTTCCTTTTTCTAAAAGACCTATCCGCTATTAAAACCGAAACGCGACGTTAGAGAGGAAACGCGGCGCAAAGCGGAGGAGCCGGGCACGTAGGGAACCCTGGAAGCCCCTGATCCTTCCGCAGGATGCCTAGCTCGCGTTTACGGTTGCTTGTATGTCGTATGTGTGCGTGTATTCGAGAACGTTTCAGCGAGGGAGGAGGAGTAGGAGGAGGAGGAGGAGGAGGAGGAGGATATCCGTGGCACCCCATTAAGGAGAGTGCTGGACATCGATGCGGCGTGTGTACCTAGCGAGCATTAGAGGCTCGTAGCAAGCCGAAGGGACATCGGTGTGCACGGTCGGGCCGGTGTTGGTTAGATATTGACGCGTACCTGTGCGTGCACACCAGTCAAAGCGGCATCAATACTTGATGTCTCTCCCGTTCTTCCGGATCTATCTGTCTTGCTCTTTTTGCCGTCTCCTTCGAGAGACCGGGGTCAGAATACTGGATGACCGTTGCGCGACCAGGTACAGAGGAGAAAGACGAAGCAGAAAAAGAGAAAGGGAGCTGATCGATTATATTATTCACAACACATTGAACGCTTTCAGAGCGAGCGCGCTCTTTTCCTCTCCGCCGCGCCGCACCGCGCCGCGCCGCGCCGGAGGATGATTCGAGCCCGGTCGACGATCGATAGCCGGCTTCCACGTAATTGTTTTTAGCGATCCTTGGGCAGAGGTCCGCGCGCGAGTGGCCGAGGCACAATGGCGTTGCCGGGTCCCCGCGAGCGGGACATTAATTACCGAGCCGTTAACAAAATATCACCGAGTGTTTTCAATCGATAATAAAGGCGGAGCGCAAAACTGCGGAGCCCCGAATAAATTATTTACGGCCGGGCGACTCGGCTGCGAGTTCTGCCGGGACCCTGGACAATCGCGCCTCGCGAACGTCTATCCCGCGTAATTAACGAAATGTTAATTAATAATCGGGTTGTACCCGGGTGGCCTCCGACCCCGCGGCTCGCCGAGTACAGCCCACGGACCCGTAAAACCCGCACCGTGATCGCTCGTTACGGCTCGTTACGAGTTTTCTGTTCGCGTGATTCCTTTCCGCGGAGCACGCGCGCCTTTCGACCGGCCGGCCACGCGATTTTTGCGGCACCTTTTGCAGCCGGCAACACAACGAGCACCGTCGTCATCGCGATTGGACGGTTAACGAACCGGCCAGCCGTGCCAACAACGCGACGCGACGCGACGCGACGCGACGCAACGCAACACAACACAACGACGACGCCGATTCCCGTCGATTCGCCACGCGGATCTTTCTCTTTCTCTCGTCTCGCGAGAATCGCGCGCGCGCATCCTCCTTTTATCGGATTGCCCGTCCAAGGGACAGAGGAAAGAGAGTCGCTTCGCCGGCTGAACGGGGCTTAGAGTGGATCCGGATTTCACGGTCTTCACCCGGTATCGTTCCTCGTCGCTTACCCCCTTCTTTTTCTTCGTTTCGAGCCTCTTTCCTCTTTCCTTGTGCCCGCCCGAACCAGCCTTCTACGACTCCGGTCGTTTCGGCCTTCCGCCGCCCAGGTATTTCGTATGCGATCGCTCCGATGCATCCGCACAGGAAAAGATCTTCTCGCTTCATTTTTACCCTTTTTATCCTGAAAAATCCCCCAACGAGAAGAACGGGCCGGGAATGCTTTGGAATACGTGACTCTCAGCTTGGAACAATCGGAGGATGTTTCTGGATTCTCGGAGGTCAAAATTGTGCTGTCGAGATGAATGATTGTAATGTAGATAACAATATAGAAAGCACTAGCAACGACAAATAATTGTCATTACTAGACAATTCTTTACGCAAAATAAATATTATCTGTACGAATTACAAGAAAGGGGAGTCACATAACAATTGATTTCTTCTCTCTTGATAATTTTAACATTAATTTTCAAAATTTACAATTCCTTCGTAAAATCCTTAGTCTAGTCATTACTCGTCCTTTCCTTATTTTGGCACAAAGTATTGTTTCAAGTTGATTTTTCATTAATCTTGAGAAAAGAGAATCTTGAAATAGGAAATAACTGCAACTAAAGAATTTTGGCAGTCGAAGGGAGTGTTCAGATTTACCAGTTCGTTCGAAGTAATTTCCGTTGTGTAGAATTCTGTGATCTGGTTCGGCAGGTTCTTACGGATCCCATGAATGTTTGGTTACACGTAGAGGACCAGTCGCCAAGGATTTGCCTGAATCCGTGCGATAGAAGTCTCGGGGGTGGTCGAAACACCGGTATCCTCTCTACGTCTCCTCGAAATGGGAGTTAGCCGGGTCCGCAAGACGCTTCAATTGCGAGAAACAAGCCCGGAGTGGGTCTCTCACACGCGTCCGACCCGACCATCCTTTAATTCAGGCTGACAGGTGAATTCCTCCCCACCCGAAGACCGCGCAGCCATCCCTCGGGGTAAGATAGATCCGTTCCCGGGATTTCCTACGGGATCCACCGGATCTTATATCACCGACGGCCATCTCTATATAAGCAATCCCGCCCTTCGTCCTGGCTCATCCGAATTGCCGGTAGCGCTGGCATTCGATCTGCTGGGAATCCAGAAACATTTCCTCCCGGCTAATGTGCCGGAATTACGCGATCCCGGCTCCCGGCGTCGCTCCTCTTTTATCGCGGCAACGAAATCCCGCCATGGAAATTGGAACGGGTCGATCCGGACTAGATTTTCGTCTCTACTTTCCGAATTTCTTGGGAATTGGTTCTTGTCTTCGATCCCCTCGGTTAGATACGAAAATATATGTTATGATGCTTTACCTCAATCTCGGCGAAAATTATGCGATATGCGAGTTCTCGCTGAATAATGTTATTCGAGAAAAGAACGTTCCGATTGATCCACTAACAGAATATTTTTAGTTGATCAAAAAATTGAGGATCCTTATGTAAATTCCAATTTTCACAGCTTTAAGAATTTCAAAATACTGTCAAGTTATTTCCAACCTCTCGAACATATTAAGAAAATAAATTTCTATTTCGCTTCAATTTGTTGCAATTCAGGTAGAAAATTTGTACTTTGCGAAAAGATCGGCTGTCCATTGGTAACCAAGCTACCATGCTAATAAACGACGATGCCAAATAGAGATACGAAGATACAACCGCGCCGATCGTAATTTTTTACGAGAGACCAGTTTATCCACGGTCAAAATAGGCGTTCAAAGACCAGAATCTCTCCCGGAGAAGTTCGAAATCCGTTGGAGCCGTTCGACCATCTCGAAAGCGAGCCTGCGAATGATTCGCCAGGACAACGCAGGCGAATCGATCCTCGTCCGTTAGATGAATCTGGACCGTGGTTCTCGAGCGTGCAGGAGAAGCGTCCGTCAGCCTACCGGGCGGGACATGCGTCCGTGGATCCCGGTGCAGATTCTAGATCGCGAACAGATCGAACCCGCGCGCAACATCCTCTCGCGCATGCTCGAGCGATACGGCGAGCGTAGCACCGACGTCAAATTGCATTAATCGTAATATCGCGGGACGCAGGGCCGGCTCACCGGGGAGATTACATCGGTAAAAGATTCCGCGACGCGGTGCATGCTAATTGGACAAAAATCTCTCGGCCGCGCCGCGCCGCGCCGCGCCGCGCCAGGGCGGCGGCCCCCTTCTCCGCGCGTCCCGGCGACTTTCTCGGGGCCCCGCTGAACGATCGCAGGGATCGTCGGGCGTAGAGAGAACACGACGAGATAGGGATCGGCTTTCGCTCCTCGTGAGCGTCACTGTAGGTAAGGTACGCGTATACAAGCCGTGGCTAACCGCCGGGGAAACGAGGAGTAACGATTTTACAAAGTGCCTATCTCGACGTCGAGCTGGCCCCCTCTGCCCGCCCGTTCCTCGCGAGCGGCCCTCCTGCGCCGTCTCATTCGCTTTTTCTCTTCGCACGCGCGATTATGCCGGCGCATTACCCGCAGTACGTGCGCCTCGGCTACGCTCGAGGTGTGCGTGGCGGTTCTTGCTCGCAGAATGCGTGGCCTATCCTCTCTCGTGGTCGCGACGAGACCAGACGAGACGAGACGAGACGAGACGAGACGAGACGAGCCTAGACGAAAAAGGGTGGTCTTCGAAGAACCGGAGAGAAAGAGAGAGGCAACGTACCCGGCTAAGAACCATTAGTCATGATTAGGCCGTTGACATTGACGCCGTGGCCGGACGCGGACTTGTAGCTCCGGGCAGATGGAGTCCTTTGATACACGCGAACGGAGCCGCTCTCGCAGACGATCTTCCTTCTTATCTAAGAGCTATCTGCCAGCACCGGTCGAAGCCCCTATGATTTAGCGACGTTATTCGGTGTTGGTGTTCGCGGAACAGAATCCGCGGTGCCGACCCAGCATCCTCCGCGGAGAGAGGCTCTTAACGCTATCGCGGATCGCTGATCCGATCTTTCGGATAAATTACGGAAACCGTACCGAGATTTCGCGTATACCCCGCGATTTCCGCGATCGTAAACCATTCCACTGGTTGACGGTCCGCTTGTCCCCCCGCTCCCGATTATGCGATCGCGCTCGAAAACACCGGCGCGCATCTTCCTACAACCCCACCCCCCCCCTCCCTCCCGCGCGACGCGATCTTCTTTTTTCGGATCGTTCTTACCGATGATCTCTGTCGCCGCGCCGGCTCGAACGGAGTAACCCTATACAGCTCGGCAAAACCGAGATAGCTCTGCCCCTTGCGCAGCCTCTCTACATTATATTACACGAACCGTGTCGGATTACGGCTCGAAGTGACTCCGCCGTGTCGCCTATCGTTCCCGTCGAAGGTCCGCGCCGCTGTGCCAGCATCGATCGCGGTCAAACGCGTCGCGGATGCTCTCCGTCACGCGTCATCTTCCGAGATACACCCTGAAGAGGCTCCGCAGATCCTGGCTGAATGTCTGGCATGACTGGATGATGCAACAAACTCCCGTTGCGCGAGATCCTGGCTCCTCGCGACAGCGACGCGACGTGAACTTTTCACTGAAATTTCACTGAAATAATATTTCACGTAATCTTATTTCAAAAGTGATCACTGGATTTTACGCATTTATGACAAAAATGAGTAGCTGCAATTTCACGCGGTGTGAAGAATGAAAGAATTGGATAGCAGCAATATACGACTTTCAACCTAGTAAAATTATTAAGGCCCGCTACACACATCCGTTGTTTTAACGTGCGGCGACCGGCGACCGTGCGGTACCGGAATTGCGGTTCAGTTGAAAGGCGTCCACTTGCGTTTGTTTAACGTGCGACGACTGCGATTTTCACTGCGTTTTCTACTATTATCGAAGATGGAGGTGTCCCAAAAAAATCGTAGAGTATTTGTCTATTTTGTATATAAATACTATTGTTGCAAACAAACAAGACGGTATTGGGTTCATCCTTTTATCGGTTTGAGATTTACACAAGGTAGATTTGCTACATCCTTTTCTGATTTAAGAGAAAATCCTGAAAAATTCCTTAATTATTTTCGAATGAGTGTTCATTCATTTGATGAGCTGTTACATAGAATAACAGAGAGCACCGCATCACAAGATACATGAATGAGACGTGCTATAACTCCCGTAGAAATGTTAGCTGTAACTCTAAGGCAAGTAAATAGAATCGAGCTATAATACGTGGTATAAGAATATAAGGGTGGAAGAAATACCGGAGTACCTGAGAAAAAAATGGAAAGAGGAGAAAGGTGAAGTAAGGTGGCGAGATATAGATTAGGAAATATTGGGAGAGGGGTCTTTCTCGTCGAAATTATCGTGCATAACACGACAAACCTCATACCACGCACTTCTGTTCTTCGTCCTGTCGTGGTATTCTTCCGCTGCGATATTCCATATTTCAGGATACTTTTTTATTTTTTCAATACAGAGTTCAATGTCTAATAATGCATCGCCGTTTATGTCGTTCATTTTGCGACAGAATAACGGACGTGTACATCAACTGATATGCGATAACGTAATGACGATCGCATATGCGATTGCGGCGACCGGACCGTGCGTTCCTTTGGGAAACTTCGGCAAATATTGCACGCAAAAGCGACGTGAGACGCCGAAATTACGGTTCAAACAAATGTGCAGCGTCTAATTGAATCCATAGTACTTCAAACCGCAATTCCGGTACCGCACGGTCAGGATGCGTGTAGCGGGCCTAAAGAAAGGAAAACATTCTTAAGCGAAAATTTTGCATGAAAATCCGCAGGCATGGAAGTAATTCCAAATAAAAGGACATTCGAAAGAATATTTCCAATAATGTTATATCAGAAGTGTCTGGTCACGCCGTAGATGTTAATTGCGCGTCCCTCGGACAAGATAAGGCGTACCTCGGATTCGCGTTTCACCCGTAAATCTGGCGACTTCCAGTAATCGAGACGTTCGCGATCGTTTGTACGATCGGCCGATGAAACAAGAGAAGCGCAGTGTTGCGTTGTTGGGCGAGCCTCGGGGTGCGTTGAAACGACGCGACGAGACGAGACGCCGAGCCGCGCCGCGCCGAGGGCCGAGTTTTTGCGGTGTTGTATAGCGATAGTTGGTCCGGCGCGGAGGACTCGGCGAATCGCATTCCGCTGTCTTTCACAGGCGAGAATGAGCAGCGGGCCACGAGGGCTCGAGAGAGCGCGCGAGACCGTAGAAAACATCCGTGGCCCGCGCCGCGCCGCGCCGCGCCGCGCGCCGGCTCATCAACGCCTCCGGCTCCGTCGCGGAACCCATTGGCGCCCCGGGACAATGCCATCTGCATTCCGATCCTGCGGGCGAGAAAGCCGACCGTCAGGGCGATCGTGAGCCCCGGCTTTCTTACTTCTTGTCCTCTCGCGCTGTCCAAACACATTTTGTCCCTTTCCCAGCCCCTTCGCTGGACCCGTTCGCCACCGATGCGCACACTCTTCTCGCGCATTTCGACCCCTTGCCTTATGATTTCTTTGGCGATCCGACATTAATCAGTTGCGATTTCGACGCGGTGTCACCCGTCCGTGCTACGTGACTGAAAATGAATTCGGCGATGCGTCAATTTTCACTGAGATTCGTGAAACACGAAAAAGGGTCATTTTATCAGAAATATCATTCCACGAATTTCACCAATGCTCTAATAAGAACTTGACGTGAGAAGAAATTGGACAATAGGTACTGCAAGGCTGTCGAACAGTTAGTAAACACCATCCGTCCACGGATTAGCGTCGAAGATGGTCACCTCGCAGGGCCGATAGCTCTCTCGGTCCGCAAGATACAAATTCCGGTTCCATTCTCGAATACTGAACGCTTTGATGGTTCGAGGACGGTAGCGGGTGGATGAGCAAAAATGGGGGAAGCCGTTTACTCGCGGAGGAAGCGTTTAAGCCAGTCTGCGTGATTTATCAGCGCGCCGGTGTCGCAGCCAGTGAATTTCGCCGAGTGAGCGTAAATGAAGCGTCTAACGACAATCTCTCCGGCGAAGAAAGCTGCGCGACAAAAGACAGACGGGGCGGAGAGGTCGCTCGGGGCCTCTTGGTCGTTTTCTTTCCGTCTCCGCGGGTTTACATCGTCCCGGCCGTTTTTCGTCCGCGCTCCGCGCCGCGCGATCCATCCCCCCGTTGCCGCGTGGCTTCCTCAATTTCCGCGAACAAGAAGGAAGATTACGTTTTCCGGAAAGAAGCGCACGGTCGCGAGGCGAGGCGAGGCGAGGCGAGCGGGTAGAAATACGCGTCTATTCGTTTATTTTTCCGTGAACGGGCGGCGGGACGCGCAGAAATGGACGTTCCGTGTCCCCCTTTTTCCTCGCGTCCCCTGACCCCAAAAACTTCGCAGAGGTTCGCGAGCCGAGTCTCGGGTCAGAGGCGTGCGACGAGCGTACACACAGAGTTGTTCGAACGAAGGAAAGAATAATAAAAAGGGAGAAGAAGAAGGAGGTAGAACGCAGAAAACACGTTGGAGTAATGAGGAAGGAAAACCGAGGCGAGGAAACGTTAAGAGAGGGGGAGAAGACCGGGGATCGAGGGGAGGGTCTCGAGCGGGTGGTAGGTGGAAACGCGAGGGGGCAGCGGGGCGGAGGGTGCTCGCGGAGATTTATGACAGGCGTTAAGCAGTAATGAAATTGCTCGTTGCTCGTTCCTCGAGGGGTGTGGAAGGGGATGGGAACCGAGAGTGGGACCCACACGGGGGTTCGACGTTGTTGGAGGCGCACGAAGGCTCTCTCGGTGGTGGTGCTGATGGAGAAAGGTGGAATGGCTGAGGAGAAGCGCGGGGGTTCGCCGAGGGGGCTGGGGACAAAGGGGGTTGGATGGGCGAGAGCGGGTGGGTGGGTTAGTTGGTTGGTTGGTTGGTTGGTTGGTTGGTTGGTTGGTTGGTTGCTCGGTGCAGTGTACAGGGAACAGTCACGTGGCGCAATTACCTCTCGCCAGCTGTGTATCCACGCTATTCTCTGAAGGACTTTTAATCGCGCCACCCTTTCCGACTTCTTCCTTTCCGTTCTGTCGTTTATCGCGTGTCGTAAAGATACGAAAATGCACCGTTCGCTTAAATCCACCGGCGCGATCTACCGCCGCGCGAACGTCTAGCGAAAGTTTTATGCCGTCCGCGCGGAATCGAGACCGCGGTTTCGGACCTGGCACGATCTCTTTCCAACCCCCGACTCTCTTCGATCCCCAGCACCTTCCCCACCCCCGCCTTCGTCCTGTCTCGGACGGGCAGGGGGCTGTATCGTGCCAGCGAGCACTTGCAAACGATCGCGTGAAAACTCGCCCTCGCGGTAAAAGTGCTTGTCGTATTTCAGACCGGATGAGGGAGTAATGTCATCCACTTTATTTCAACACTTTGATTTAGAAATCTTGCCGAAGCTTTGCCTCGACCACACGCGAGCCCCTCTTTCTATACATATACCGTGTACACCCCTATCAACGAGTATTAGGACACTTACGCTTCTCCCGTTTTCAATAATGCAACGATACAGAGAAACATTGACTGCGAACAGCGTAATTGCCGCCCACTTCCTTTCGATAACCCTCGCTTCTATTTGAACCCTTTTAGTAACCGACAGTGACGCACCGTCGCGTCGTTAGCTACACGATTTTGGTAAAACTTTCATAACTTTTGGTTAGTATGTACAATGCGTCGCACGATAATATTCTACGAGCACAGCAAAAACTTTGAAAAAATTACAGTAGATGTGAACTCTTTCAGCTTGAACTTTTTGGCACTGAAAAGCCTAAAAGTCCGTTCACATTGTCGGCAAATTACAGGTGTAACGATATCGATGAAGCATCACCTTTCTCTACGAAGCTAGCAGATGTTCTAACGCTTATGGACAGGAGTATATTCATGAGCCTTGTCTCTCGAATGTGACGGGCGATTTGTTGCCGCTGATTTCGAGTGTCTTCTGGGGCCTCTTTCTCTCTTTCTCTCTTTCTCTCTTTCTCTCTCTCTGTCTCTCTTTCCGTTCGCGGATCCGTTTTCATCGATCGCCCGGGAGTTCGGGTTACGGAAACGATCCAGGAGTATCCGAGCGGTGTTCTAGACGGAATTCGACACGGGGAACGGGTTGATCGATCATCGGGTACACGCGGGCGCACGCTCTCTCACAAAACAACGATCAAGTCGGGCCTGGCCCTCGTCGCCACTCGGCCGTTCGAGCACCACCTGTTCCGTGATCCGCGTAGTGTCATGCGGCGTTGTCGGTTCCCCGGATGGTCTCACTTTTGTGCGAACTCTTTGTACCTCGCCACGCTCGCGCTCGGGCCGAGGGCGATCCTGGGTGTCGCAGGCACACCGCAGGAATACCTACTCGAATCCGCGTCTCAATTCTGATCGAAGCAATAGACGTGTGTGCGAGAACACGGAAATGTCG
Source organism: Lasioglossum lativentre (assembly GCA_916610255.1). Lineage (NCBI taxonomy): Eukaryota > Metazoa > Arthropoda > Insecta > Hymenoptera > Halictidae > Lasioglossum > Lasioglossum lativentre. Next base: position 38,758,203 of record OU744356.1, on the reverse strand, counting down.
GGTTGGGACGGATATTCGAAAATTTCGGGATTATTCTCGGAAATATTCGGGATTCCCAAATATATTAGGATCCTTGAATATTCTCGAGAATCCCGATGTATTCGAGAATCCTAAAAATTTGAAGAACTCGATTCGATGCGATCCGACCATCGAGTACTACCCTCCACTTCATAAAAGACCGGTAAAAAATAAGATTTGTCTCGTCGGGTAAGAAATTCTGTATCTAGACCACTCGCTTGTTTGTGTTTTGAATATTTGGTGTTCGCTATAACCGGTGTTCGTATTAAAAAGACCGCAGAGTTAGATGATTCTTTAACGCTTCCACATAAGTGCGCAGTCGTTTAGCGAGTAGTTGACGAGTTGTTAAGCTGTTTTCGGGAATTGTCGGTGGAGCTGACGATTTGTACACCGCTCAGGAATTCCGGCGTGTTACGGGGTGAAGGGGGTGGGTGGGGGAGGGGGTGAAACGAGCGGCACCCTCCGGATATCAAAAACTGTTATGAGGGCGAGAACGCTCGAAAAAATTCGCCGAGCCAAACGAAATACATATCCGCATCCGACCGCAAGCTTCCATTTCCTGTTTCTGCCTCAAGCTGGCCCACTATATTTCCGCGACATTTATCCTGGTTTATCCTGAGCCTGGAGACGGTATCGAGAGAGGATTGGGAGGGGTTCGAGGGTGCGGTCTCGAGGGAGGTTCCGCGACGATAGATCTTCCGGCGCGGAAACGCTTTGAGTTTCCCTGGAACTGGTCAACTCGACGGATAAATAATTTATTTCTCGAACGAGTTGCTCTATTTAAAAAACGAAGAGAGGAGAAGAAGGATTAAAAGACTTCTAATGCGATAACCATCGCAATTAAGGATTTGAATAAAAGATTAGTGGAACTGGCTTTAAAAATTATTTATCGCGTAAGTGGTTCAAACATTTATGCACTCTTCCAGGCCCCCGGTTTAATTAATGAACTGGCCAAGACGCGTTCGTAATTAGAACAGCGGGAGGGCTTCGAGATTTCAGATTACCGAATCGATCTGGAGGCCGCGGGTTCGCGCCATTCACCCTATCAGGATTTAATGTTCCGGCCTATTGCGCGGCTCGATAAGAACCCGGCGATACTTTCATTAGCATTTCTATTTTTGCGTCGCGAAAATTTCTTAACGACCCTGTCACGCACGTGCGTGCGCGTTAGAACGGAACTGCGAGAAAATGAAGGAACCGGAGAGAATGGATACGCGCCGGGGACAGACGTCGGGGGCCAAACGCAACGCTCGCTCGGCCAGCCAACTCCGCGATGCTTATGGCAAACGGCCAATCAAATTCCATTCGAAGAAGTCGCTGGATCACGCTGGGCAAATACTTTCACAATTCTTGCTTTTCTTTCGGCGAAATCCCCCGTTAATACGCTCCATTTCGGCGTGGAGTACAGTCAAGAAAATTCTGCAGAAACGTTTCTATTTCATTTCGAACTTTCCACTCTTCGTTCAATGAACACGTTTCTTTCGCTGGCTGTAATTGTAATTCATAAATCTTAGACTTTGAGAGACCGGGGTTTAGAAATTACAGCATTATACACTATTAAAATTACCTTGCACATTTCAATTCGATCTATAATTGTTAATACAATAGCCTCAGTTTATATTAAAAAGGACTTACAGTTGACTTTCGCTTCCATCGATTCAATTTAATTCGCAAAATACTGTACCAATTACTCGAACATACGGGAGTACGGTTTCGTAATTAGAGTTGATGGATGGCATTAAAACATCGATGATCGTGCTAGACGAGGAACCACCGACCGGAGAAGGAGCGTTAACACTAGGTTGGACCTTAGTTTTACCTGGTCGAATTTTTTCTGCGAGATTTTTTTCACGCCCCCCCCCCCCCCCCCCGCCACCTAAAATTGTGCCATTGGGTTATAAAATAATTAATGCAAAAGATGAAGTTGATCGGATAAGGGGAAGACATGGCACGTTGACGTTGAAGTTGCGAAAAACATGAAATTTTATAGGAATTGGAATATTTGAAGGAAAGACTTTTGATTATGACAAAACGTTCTTCTTGTGTAAAAATATTAATTATAATAGTACCAAAATGTAATATTTTCAATATAACCATTAACTAAATATCATATTTTTGTGAATATATATGTTACATTTGACGTATTTTATTGAAAGTACCAATTCTTTTAGTTTAGTAGAGAAATTAACGTTCGACATAAATATTCTATATTTAATCAAAGTATAATATTTTTAACTGGATGTGGTGAATATTACACCATATTGCAACACTTCTAAAGACATTTTACAAATTTTTCATTAATGTAGTCTTTTTTTGCGTCTGGATAACGCTTTCTGTAGTCTGATACAGTTTTCTGTATAAATTGTCTTTCTTCTTCATTTCGCGATAGTACATCGTTAAATTCTTGCATAAGTTTGACTTCTCGTTCTGCGGAATCATTAACTACAGCTAAATTATGTACTATATTTAAGCCTACGCGTTATAACTGGGATCACATTGCCATTCCGAGGGCTCCTTATTTATAAAATCTAGGGAAATTGAAAATCTTGTACTTGAATGCATTTTTGGAATTATGATATTTTTGGAGGTATAAAATATTTAACTTGAATTTTCAGTATACTCTTCGCATTTAGCGTGCGGTTACTTCTATCTCAAAACTTCGCGCTCGATGTGCCACGTCTTCCCGACGTCCGATTCATCTGAAACTTTGGATATATAATTTTTTCATGAAACAAAACAATATTAGGGAGAGGGGCGTGCCCAAAATTTCATAATCGAAAAATAATGTCCACCCTAGTGCACACCCACAAGCATAATCCGGCAGTCGCGATCCGAACGGAAGAAGAATATCTGTAGGAGGTTCGAGGCGGGTAGGGCAGGTGAACGGGTTCTCGGTCCCAAAGTGTCCGTAGCGTCGGACAGGCCGAATCGGTGACGTCCCTCGTTCGTGTCGGGCCGTTCGATGCATCGGGAGCTTTTGCGGGAAATAAATTTCGAAAGCGACGCGGCTCTCCCTCGCCGCGACAAGAGAAGTGGATGTTTTCGAGGGCGTCGCGCGGTGCATTGTTTGCCGTGAGAACCCGCCGCGGAGATGCGCAGAGAGATAGAGGAAAGCGGGAGGAGAGAGAGGTTCAGAGATAGAGGAGACAGCGGGGAGAGAAAGGAAAGAGAGGAACCGAGAGGAGCAAGAGGAATGGAGAAGGGAGAACAGAGCTCTGGGCTCTGGCATCGATCTAGTCGTCGGTTCGGCCGGGGGCGGAGCAGGGACACAGGTGCTTCTCCGCGTCTACAGGCTTAGTGTCTGAACCAGCCCCAGAACCACCTCTGCGAATCAGCCTCGATAGCGGCCACCGGCTGCTCCAAATAGTCAGGCTGCGGACTCGCGTTGGAATTAGGCGATACCGTCCTCCCCTAAGAGACGTCACTCTCTGTACTCCACCCGTTACGTGATAATTCATTGCTCGCTCACGGTGCCTGCGGAAACAGCTCTCCGCAGAGACTTTTGATCGCTGATTCCTCTTGCACTCTTTCACTGTTCCAACAAAGTTTTCACCGATGATGCACTGATATCGACGTTTCTGCAATTTTCGCGTTGTCTACATTCGTATTCGTCATGACTCAGGATTTTATGCATTTTATGCAACAAAAATGAATACGTACAATTTAAAGCAGTGGACATATCGAGAAGACTTTACGAACATCGATGTATTAAGTTCAATAAGATAATTAAAGCAAAATTGAAATATTTGTAATCAAGCTAAACTTCTCGAGCCAAAAAAAGTCGCGCTTTGTTACTGTTTAGCAAAACAGCATAATTCTATTTCTCCGAACAGGTGCGCGACGCGAGCAGATGTTTTACATATCGTTTAGGAAGTTTAGGACTAGCGCTACACTCGAGTCTGGAGGCTCGTCCGAGCAGATATTCGGCACGGGTTAGTAGCAAAGTCTGATTCGAAATGGTAGCATCGCGAGAGGCGATCTCTGCTGGTACGCTGCGCTGGTAGCAGCGTCTTAAAAATCTCTTTTTTCGCCGGGTCGGAGTCCCTTGGAGCGAGGATCGCGACAATTACGGGACGCCCGAGAGATTTATAGGCGCACGGGTCCGAGGGGGAAAAAGAGCGTAGAAACGCGAGGTTCGGCGGGGGATCGAAGCGGACGGAACTTTCGTCCCGAAGAGTCGTCCCGTGAATAAATTAGAATTCGAGTATCCGCGGTGATGTATAATGTAATGGATACCGGGACAAGCTAGTGGGGGAGGTGGTGGTACGGATAAAAGAAAAAAAGAGAAAAAGAAAGCGAGAGGAGAGGACGGCGACGCGACGTGGCTGCCGGCGAAACGGCCGGGACGAGAGCTGATTAATTATTTTTGTTTAAACCCGAAACTAACAGCCATTCGCGGGCCGGGCCGGGTTCTCGGAACAGAAGAAACTTTGTTCACGATATTTGATGCTTCCACCGCGGCGAGGAGGACGCTTTCTGGTGATCGCTCGCTCTCGCCCCGGACCCGGGCCCGGGCCCAGGCCCAGGCCCCCGTAGTCCTTGTAGTCCCCGGGGTCCGCGCGGTCCCACGATCCGTGTCTCCGATTGGTGATGGAACGATGATGAGATTTGGAATCGGGTTCCTCGGCCGTTGCTTTCCGAGGATCCGATGGAGATCGTAGATCTCTGCCACGGACGCGGACGCGTGGAATCCTTTGTTCCTCGTTTTATCGAAGTTCGTCGAGGTCCGCGCTCGGCTTGTACATCGTGAGCCGCTCGGAACTTCCACCGGTCTATCGAACAGCCGGATCTCGCGAGATTCGAATCGAACGGATTGAAAAACTTCCATAGTCTCTTTGCCGAACGCATGGACGCGTATCTAAGACGAGAACATCCGTGTACCAACAATGTTGTTCGGTCTTTGGGATCGTATGCTCTTCTCTACCGGTCGTTGTTCCGCTTTCCTAAACATTCCAAGTTTCTTTGGGTTTGACACACTGTTAGGTTCCAGTTGAGGAATAAATACAAGACCTTAGGCATCCTAGATACCAGATCCTTGTTCAGCATAACTGGTAAAATATCTTTCTTTCTCTCTCGCGTCGTGTACGGAACTGTTTTTCAGCGAGGCGAGGCTCGATTGGTCGTCAGCTTTCGTGCTTGTACACGGCGTACACGGTCGACGATATTATCCCTCGGAGGGGCACGAAACTGGCGCGTTTTTACGAACAGACGGTGGCGCGGAGAGAGCACGGCCCTCTGAGAAATGATGGAGTCGCTCGCTTGGGTCTCCGCCGCGCGTAGAAAATAAGGAGTCGAAATAAAAGGAACGTACGGGCGTGGAGGACGAGTGGAGAAAACGGGAGGAAGAAGCCGAGGAAGAAGAAGAAGACAACGACGACGACGGCGACGACGACGATGACGACGCCGACGACGACGACGAACGAGAAGAAGAAGAAGAAGAAGAAGAAGAAGATGACGAGGAAAGAAGAAGAAGAGGTGGCAGAGGCAGCGAAGAAGGACGAAGAGGAGAGAGGGCCGAGGAGAACTCGACTCGGAGATCATCTGCCGCTATAACAGGCTGCCAGCTGGCAAAAAAGTCAAACGCGAGGCTCCCTTCGCTATGCGATGCTATGTTGATGGCGTGTCGCTGCTTATTTTCAACCCGCTGCCTGCATACCTGGTTAGATCCGAGAGGGATCTCCGAAATGTTCTTGGCTCCGATCCGAAATCATATACCACTGCTTTCATCCCTCTCTCTCTTCTCTCTCTCTCTCTCTCTCTCTCTCTCTCTCTCTCTCACTCTTTGTCGGTTCGGCCACCCTCTCTGTTCGGTGTTCTCTCGCCACGTGTCGCGTTCGTCGTCCCCGACGACGACGACAACACGACCCGCGGTTTTCTGCCAGTTTCCCGCGCGACCGGCGGACTCGCCTCGGTTTCGTTTCTTTGCTCGGCGCGAGCTAGTCGAACAGCTCTCTCTCTCTCTTTCTCTCTCCCTGACACGCTAATTATAATCCTCGATGGACGCGATTGATCGCGAGCGGTCCGGTTACCGCGCCAATTACAGTCTCGATCGCGTCACCGGTAAACCGAGGGCTCGCCGCGATTTTTCCCGGGGCTCGTCGATCGTTTCGTCGGTTAATTAGCCGGGCTCCGAGCGACGAAGGCGATAATTGCGTTATCGCCGCGGCCGTGCGGTCGTTTATCAGCCCCGGCGAGCCAGCTGCGCCATGGAGACAGGATCGCGCGACGTCATCGCGGACAATAACGCGCGCGGTATCTTCTCTCCCGCCGGTCATCCGGCCCCGGCGAGTTATACTATCGAACCGTGTTCGCGTTCGTGACGGCGGCGCGGCGCAGCGTGGCGCGCGGGACTGTCCGGCGAGAGTATCGTGTCGCGTTTCGTTTCGTGTAGCCTGGCCGCGGTCGACCCGTTGCGCGTTGCTCCGACGATCAGAATGCAAAAACCTTTTCCGCGCGCGTTTCACGCTGAAACTCTAACCCCTTTGGCCGGCCGCACAATCTTATCGTGGCTCTCGCGGCTTTCCTCTTGCTCCCTTCCCCCTCGAGAGAGGAGGGTTTCGTTGCCTTACGTTCAACCAGGGAACGACCGGAGAAATCGAGGGATGACGATAAAGAGAGCGAGAGGGAGAGTGAGAGTGAGGTCGAGCGAGGAAGGAGGTACGGCAGGCAGTCAGGCAACCCTCGGCTTGATCCACGTTGTACCCGCGCAGGAACCACGGGGTTCTGGATGGAAAGGGGTGCGGGGCACCCCCTGGCTAGGTAGTAGAAGGGGTGTCGTGATAACGTCACGCTCTGACAGAGTGCCGCTGCTATCGCACCGCCACACGCCGCCAGAGAAACAAAATGGAACCTCCGACCGACCGACCCTTCCCGCCGCCCTTCGCCTTCCCGTTTCATCCCTACCGACGCGACGCGACGCGACGCGACGGCCAGAGCCGCACGGTTCCGACCTCGGCGAACTTTTCTCTCCACCCTAGGCGAGTGGCGCGCACCTAACGTTCCGCAACGAGGACGTCCGGGAGACGCTGGAAACTGGGAAGATGTACTCGGGCTTCTTCCCGAGAGCCATCGATGTAGAAAAACTCGAACGAGAAAAAGCTGAGCGAACCAACGCCACCAACACCGACGTACCCACCTTTTCCAATCGTCCCGAGGCACTCGAGATTCGATTCGGGAGATTAATGATCGGGCCGGAGAGGATCCGTGCGATCCTCTTGGAGCGCCCTCGGGCGACGAGACCGGGACCGCCGTACCTCGCTTGCCTCGCCTCACCTCGCCTCGCCTTGCCTTGCTCGCGTTGCCTTGCCTCGTCCTTCTGGAACGAAGGACACGAGAGCGGCAGAGATCTTGTCTTGCCTCGAGTGCCGGAGATCGGGAATGCCGGTGATATACAACCGCCGCGTCCCCTCCCCCGAAACTCGGCCCGATTTGATTCCCCGATCGCCAGAAAATGATAGTCTTTCGAAAAGATGCTGCTCAATCGATTACCACCGGCTCACCGATACAGCCGCGATCGCTCGACTCTACGATCGCTGTCGATGCGCCGCGGATCTGCCATTCAAGGCTCGCGTTACCACTCGAATTTACGAGGTTCCAGAAACTGTTTGAACAGGTGTCGGATAACGCCGAGAGGGGAGCCGTGATTTCTTGCGTTGTCGACGTTTCGTGCTTTACGCCACGGCAACCGGAGAACTTCAGTTTACCGCGCTCATATTGTTTTCGATCTTGCTGTTCTCGATTGTTTGCACGCTGTTATCTGATCCGGCGAGTCGGGGAAATGTTTAAGCCGATGACTGGGGAAAAATTATATCAGAATAGTAATTCGTGCAAATCGTGGAAATTGTTAGCAGGTGGAGCAAAGGTTTGTTTTTCGGAGATCGAGCGGCGATAGCGACAAACTTCTCGCGTGCTCTTGTATTCGCAAACTGTAGTATTGGTAGACTGCGGATTTTAAGAGCGTCGAGTCAACAGTATACATATTTCGTGATTTCGTATGTTCCGCATTCTTACAATTCTAGTTGTATTATGTTTGTCATTAGGTCGGTTCTGTCATGATTGATCGTGTACGAATTTGACTGGTTGTATGCAGGAGTGTTCGAGTTCGTCTAAATGGACGTATCAGGAAGGATCATTTGTTATGGCCTTGGGAGTAGTGATTCTCAAGTCTTTCTCATGATCTTCAAACAATTCGATACTTAAGTACTTGTTTGGGTGTTTCGATATGTATCAAAAGATAAGGAACTTGTAGTAGATCTGTAATACCAGTACTTGCCGAAATGATACCAAGTAGTATTGGTATCACGTCTTGGATGAAATTGGTATCGTTACATTCGCAATTCACGTCTTCACCGTTTTGAACGTACCAACATAATATTTTCATTCTATCTTCTTTTCTCACGCTTCATATTAATAATAAACATAATATATAGTCATTCAGTCGACTCGACACTACAGGATTGTGATAGTATCGATAACAAACCCATCCAAGATGTACTTATAAAGGATCGAGGCTTCTGAGGAACTATCATTAGGATCGATACTTTTTGATAACCAGAGAATCATACATGCTTGTGATACCATGATTCTTTGTCACAAGGAATCGATACCGCTTGAACATGCTCGAGGCCCATCACTGCTTGGGAGAGCTCAAAAAATTGTTCCTTCAATTGTCAAGATGTCGTGGTTCCTTGACACGAACGGTGCATCCTGTGCTAAAGCGTCTTCTGGCAGCGAGGTGCACGTTGATGCACGGGTCGAGGAAAAGTTGACGATCGCGGTTAGCCAGCGTATTGAATCGTTAACCGAATTTCGCGGTGGTACGGTGCGGCGACACGCGTCCCGATGCGCTTAATCGCGCGGCTACAAAGGAGCAGTGCCGCGGGGGTTTAGGATCGATATGACAGGAGCACGCATATACGCGCGCATACATGCTCACGTACACGAAGAAACACACGCGCGGTTCCTGGCGAAGCACACGTCGCGGTCAGCTGCACACAAGGTCGCGCGCGTGAAGCCGCTCGCGGAAATCCGGAGCGCATCCGACAGAGGTCCGGCGCAGCGCGACGGGATGCCGCTCGCGCGAGTTTGGATTTTTCGACGGCGCGACGCGGCGCAGCGCGGCGTAGCTTCCGGCGACGCATGCCGCCGCGGATCAAAAGCACGTAATAAATAGAAAGTGGTCCGATATTAATCCCGTTAATTGCGCGACTCGCGGCTCCCAAGCTAAAAGCCCGCGGCTGTTCCCTTGTGGTCGCGAATAACAGGTGCGCGTGTCTATGAAAAGCTTGATTTTTCGAGGCGGAAGTACGCGCGACTGGGGCGCGGTGTTCGATGTATGCGTGTGTGTGTGCGCGCGCGCACGCCTGTTGTTTGTCCGCGAGCGTAGAGCACCGGGCTCTCGGCTAATGGCAGAGAAGGGGTGGCGAAAATAAAGAGGGTGGCCGGGCGGCGGAGGCTGTAATTAAAACAGGAATGTTAATTACTCTTTGCATTACCGAAAAGCCTGTTATTGCCGGCGGAGCTGGCGTACGGTCGCGGGGGCGTAGCCGCGTTACGTGGAACGCTTTAGACCGAGCTTTTCTCCTTCCTTTCCCCGTCGATGCCCCGATAATCGTTCTGTAATGCTCGGCTGTCGAATTAATTGCCCGTATCTCGGATCGATCACGGGGAAGGGGAGGTTTCGATGAATCAACGATAACGAGGAGAATGCCTTATGCAATCGTAATTACCGCGTAATCCGACTGCCAATCGGAAATGTCTTATTTTCGACAGCGACAGACGGACCCGCCGTGCCGCGCCGGTCACGTGGTTCGCGCGCGATCTTACAGTCGCGTCAGAGATCCGCTTCCTGCCTTGAAGCGGAAAGATTCGCTAGATATTCCAAATCGCAATATCTATCCCACGATTGCGATAGCTTGGTAATACCTTCCTCGATCCGGACAAGTTGCGATTGGTGTCTTATCCCTCGAAGTCGAACACCGTCTTCTGTTTCGTGTATCGACGACGCGTTCATTGGTGGAGGCAGAACCGCCCGGCCCAGCCCGGCCCAGCTCGGCCCGACCGGTGCGGTACGGCGCGGCGCGGCGCGTTGAAGAGAAACGATTTCTCGTTTTGGAATATTCAGTATCCCTTCCAGGAACCGGTAGTAAAGCGGATCCGCGATGTCGGTAATTTATGTCGACGACAGCCGGGTCCCGGGTGCAGGTCCCGCGGACCACTGAATGGGAAACATAGTCGAAATCGACGGAATACTTTGTCGTCGTTAAACGATCTCGCATTCGGTTACAAAGAAGTCGGACGAGGCCCGGGCCTAGGTCAGCCGGCTGGCTAAGGTCGAAGGGTCGTAAATACGGGGCCGAGTTTCGAGAGACCCGAGATGATTTATAGAAACTTAAATCCCCGGGGCTCTGTTGTCTCACCGGGCAGCTCGTTCGCCGGGCACCTCTTAGACGCGGACAACGGGAACGGGAACGGGAACGGGAACGAGAACGGGAACGGGAACGGGAACGGGAACGGGGGCGAAACGGAGCCGCTCGCTCTCGCGTCTATCTATCTTTTCTCCATCAACGGTCCGAGCCGACGGTGGATCGCGGCAGAGGCGGGTAGAAGATGGAACCGCGAGAAGATTCTTCGGGTCCCGGCATCCTTCTCCAGGAATATTTAATTACAGCCTTCGCCGAGTCGAGAGCGGGAAGAAAATAACGCGGCGGGGGCTCCTCGAATGGCTCCCTGGTCCGAGGGCACGCTCCTCTGTGTTTACCTCGTACTTCTAATTGCTTCGGCCTGGTCCGAGTCTGCCATTACGGCTGAACGGAGATCCCGTATCTCTCTGTGTATGCAGCGGGCCACGGATGCAGCCCGGACCTCCTCGTACACGCTCGCGTTTATCGCCGACTCGACGAGCCGAACGCGCGAACTCTCTAACCAGAACTCCAAGTAATAATTACCGAACGAACTCGCGTCCGGCCAGGTAGGCTTTGCTTCGCTTTGCTTTGCTTTCGCTATCCCATGTATAGGTACGAACGTTTCGCGGACTCTTCGGAGAGTCTCCACTTGCTCGCTCTATCTGCGTCGCGTCGGAACGATTCGACCAAGTGACACGCGGGAGTTCTCAGCCTTTGCTAAGCGTGGACAATTGTAGTCGTTAGGATGTACGGACATGTACTCTCCGTGCATCGCAAGAAGTCTCCTGGCAGGAATTCGTAAGGAATGCGGCAGCAAGCCGTCCGATTCGGTCATTCCACACGAACTTTCGGTGATAGCCGAATTATTGGCTAAAGCGTGCGACGTCAAAGTATAACCATTGGCTGCCAGCGAGGACCCCCTTTGCCCCTGTCCCGTCTCGAAGGACTTCTTGTGGTGCACGGAGTATACCTATGTGCAAACGTTTGTTTCCTAGCACCGCTACCACTTTAGAACGTGCTTCTAGAGGACAACAGCTTCGAGTAGTACAGTTACCTATTCATGGTTTTTGTAACATAACTTTGTGTTCTTTCGATGGTACCGACAAACATTCAAATGGGGTTTAGCAAAAAGAATCTACCAAGTGTCTGGACATAGAATAAGCAGTAGACAAAGACTATTGGAGAACTTGGAGAAACGCGCAGGCCTTCTTCCCGACTCTACATCTCCGAACCATCAGCAATGAAAATTGAAATAGGATTTAGAAAGCGGATTCCGACGATTCGAAGCTGCTCGTGAATAGAAGCTGTCTGGACACTGGCCTGTTAAGGGCCGAAGTATCTGCAGGCTATAAAGGATAGATCGAGGGGCTCGGAGTAACGAGTAATCTTTCTTCGGGGTTCGCGCGTCCCGGAGTGATCTTCGATGAAGATAGAAATAGAGTATAGAGGCGAGGATCCTCGAGGTGCCCGAGAATAGAAAGCGTAAACGCATCTTCGACAATAACCGTGGCTTCGGTGAAGCCGTGCAGACACCTCGGTGGGTTGCGTTCGCGTCGCTGTGTTGGTGTTGGCGGTATTGGTGAGGAAAAGGGGTACGGCCATGTTGGTGAGGTGGCCAATGGCGCGCGGAGCACCTGCCTCCCGTCTCTCGCGTGTTCCGCCGGCCGTGTGTGGCGTCGCGCCGTGTGGGCGTGCGTTTCGCACGCGTGTATGCGTGCGCGCGGTCCTCGGTGTGTGCTCGGTGCGAAACCTCGTGGCAACGACGCGACGCGCGCGCGTGCGTACCACCGCACCGCACCGCACCGCACCGCACCGCACCGCACCGCACCGCACCGTCCCGGCACACGTACACGCACTGTAAACAACATTACGCGCGTACTCCTTGATGGGCGCTTGGCTCGCGCTGTTGCCATTCCCGGGACAATTGAATCGGAATCGCCGTGTCGGCGGCTGCTTCTTGCTTCTGGGAGGGTTCACCTAGGCGATCAACTCGCAATCAGCCTGAAAACGCTCGGAAAGTTACCGTGCCCGGAGCCAGTATCGAATACAAATCGCGATTCAAGCTCGAACACTTGTATCGGAGTCCTTGTAACACTTTCCTCGTGTCGGTAACCGAGTAAAAGACGATTGCGCAACAGCAGAGAAAATAGAGCCCCGGCCATTGTTCGATCCAGCACGCTATCATTTATCCTAACGTTACTTTTTTATGAACGCATCTTTTGTTTCCGCGGACCGAAGCGACGTATTGTCCTTTTTGTTGGAGCGCTGCCTGCGTTTAGCAACCGGCGATAACCGACAACATACTAGATACAGCCACTGTCTTTTCAATTTTCTAGAATATTGAGTTCATCGGTGAATTTCAAACTCTAGCAACTCCAGTAGCTAATTGTAATTCGTGTTGGCGACGCCATCTGCGTTGCGATAAACACAGTCGGTAATAATCTTTGAAATATTCCTCAGAGTCGGTAGAATTTACAGACATCGTTCCTGGAGGGTTGAATCACGCCTCTCTTAATCCCTTGAAAACTCCGGAGCGTCGGAACCAAATTCCTTCGGCAAATTACACGGACTCGAATCAGGAATGTTTGTCCGAGCGTCTCTCGCGCGACTTTGATCGGAATCGTTGCGTGGGGGATCGTACGTTCCCTGGTAGGTTGAAAAATTAACGAAAGGCAGAAGACGCGGCAATCTTGTATCGCCGGTCTCCCCGCTCGCCTCCAATTTGTTCGGTCGAAGGCCGGGGGGAGGGAGGGGAGGGGGGAGAAGGCCTGCTTTAATCTGGAATTCGAAGCCGGTCGATAGGATCGCGAGCGGACGTCGCCGTGACACCTGCAATTATCCGCGCGATTTCACTCGTACACGCGGATCGGTGCGCCGTAAACCGCCACGAAGCGAGGCGACGCGACGCGACGCGACGCGACGTATCCTCCGGAGAGAGAGACGCTCGTCTGCCGGCCGTGTCGTCATCGCGATAATTATATGCGCGACCCTACGGCGATGCCGCGGCGCAGATATCGTTACCTTCGGCTCTCGCACAAAAGCCGCCATCGCGTTGGAATTCCACGGGGATAAAAGCGGATTCGGTGCGAGCAGGCCGCCTCTCGCGGTCGAACGCTTGACAAGGTCGACCTCCACGATGACAATCTTTTCCCCGTTGCCGATATCGGCCGGCGCCAATTACGCTCGCCGTTGGCGGAATTTATACACAGGCATCCGCCGCGAGACGCGCCAATCCGGCTTGATTAGAAGGGCGACCGATACAGAGGGAAGATCGATCGGTTGTCTTTGACCCACTTTTTGCCCGGTCGAACGACTCTGGAACCTGGTCCCCGATCGACGCTGTAGATCCGACGCGGCTCACTCGAATTTCATATAACGCCACCTACCTTCTCTTTTCTAACTTTAATCGAAACTGGCCGATATTTGTTTCTTCGCGCCACACTGATCTTTCGTCATAGCGTCAATTCGTTCAGGTGGTACACGCGCAGACCTTTCTAATGCGCTCGAAACCATCGATGCACGGTTTCGAAAAGGCAGACCGGTGGACAAGCAATAACGCAGGCGTAGTCGGCGATTCGTCGAACGGCAATTGGATTTCCATAGAAGCGTTACAAACAGGGAGCTCCGGTGAAAAATTATAGTCGGATCGATGCAATTTGCGCGCGGCGCGGCTCGGCTCGGCTCGGCTCGGCTCGGCTCGGCGCAGCGCGAGCACCCGTGCGGGTCGCTTTTAAATCATCCCCCCGTATATTGGGAATAATTTCGCTGGTTCCGGTCGTGCCTTAACGACGCGGCAGATTTATCGTAATTACCGGCGATTAATTGCTGGAAAATAGACGCGATTCTTCCCCCGGACTACGCTTATTACTTATTCCTGGGACCGTGGTTATCGTGATTACGCAACCGTGGGTCTCCGCAGTGTACGCAGCCACCTCGATGCGTGGCCAACAACGCACACCTTTTGCCGGGCGCAATTTCCGTGAACGTTCGCCGGTATACAAATAACGGCCGGCGAACGCAGCCTCGCCGGAATGGCCTCGGTAAATCGTTTTCGAGGATGCGAGAGACGAGGGGCGGTGGGACAGGGGGAGGGGGGAGGAGGAGGAGGGGGCCAGGGGGAATGATAGAGAAAAGGGAACCAGAAAGAAACAATAACAAAAAGAGCGAGCCGGCCGGTCGACCAGCCCGTGAGGGTACCAGTTAAAATCTTCATTGCGGTCGGCCATTCTTCTCTTGGAGGCCTGTGTGCTCTCGTCTCGTCTCCACCTGGTGCTTTCGCGCGTTCTTTCTCTTCCTCTTTCGCGCTCGTTTCGCCCGTTTCGCTCGTCCGGCCGCAACCACCGACGCCGACGCCACCTTTTCCCCTCGGCCCCCAGGTCCTCCTCGATCATTCGACCGATACGACCTAAGGGCAACGATGCGTGTACGCGAAGGTCAAAACCTTCCCGCACGCGGCCAGCCCAATCAGAACGCGGCTTCGACAAGGCCTGGACCCGGGATTTCCCACGGGGACGATGATTGCACGTCGGCGAAAACCTTGCCGGCCTCTTATTCCGCGGCCCCGACAACCGCGACCGCTCCTCCTCTTCGCTCCTGCAAACTTATCCTCCTCTCTACACGCTCGATCCGCTTCGGCCGCTTCCTTTTACTTCAATAGGAGAGACTTCGGGACGACGGGACGAGAGAAAATCACGATTTACTCTGCCGAGTCCGTTTCCATCCACTCGCGTTTTCATTTGACTGCTGCGTCGGTGACAACTCGCTGTATTTTGAAAAATACAATTTTTTTTTACTATACAGTTGAACCAAATGTCAAGGGGATTTGAGTACGTCGTTTGACTGAGAATCACAGCAGGTAAAATTGTTAGATCTTGAAGAATGTAATTGAGGTTAGATCTGGTATCGATGTACGAGATACGACTGAATGTCATTTATTCATATAATTTTTAATGTCGCCCTTTTATTTGATAGTTCGTGCCAGCCTTTCAAAGAAATTTGTTTTTCATTTTTCTGAGCTCTATACAATAAGATATTTCTGGAAAGAGCAATTGAATTTCGAAGTTCTCATTTCCGGTAAATTAACGTAGCTGTTTGAACCATCTCGTAAAGGTTTCTAAACAAAAGTAGTATTAATCGTTTCATGGAATTCCGTCGTTCGCATTCAAACATTGAAGCTAATGATAAATACATGTACCATTAACGTTGTCTTATGAATACTTAACGTTACTCGCGACTACAAATATACATTGAAGGCAGACTCTTTTTGTAAGTAA
The DNA here is from genome assembly GCA_916610255.1 of Lasioglossum lativentre. Lineage (NCBI taxonomy): Eukaryota > Metazoa > Arthropoda > Insecta > Hymenoptera > Halictidae > Lasioglossum > Lasioglossum lativentre. The sequence continues at coordinate 38,742,509 of OU744356.1, read as the reverse complement.
TCTACAGAAAGCGATTCCACCGAGCACGCTCGCGAAACGGATACAAGACAAAGCTCGGTCTTCCGTTGGCGAGAAGCAATTGATGCGCGTGTAACAGGCTAGCGATAACTTGATAGCGCACCGTCGCGTCGCGTCGCGTCGCGTCGGGCTATCATCGTCGCGACTCGAAGGCACTGAAAGGTTACTCCTACCGTATTCGTCGACTGCTTCATCAATCAAAAAGTAAACATTATAACTCACAGTCGAAGTTCCCTATCATCCCGCGTAACCGGCCGCGGTTGGTCCCGACGCTTCCGCGATCGATTTATTAAGCAGCTGGTTGCCACAAATCTCCCGGCGATCAACTTTCCCGGATTCCATCATCGGCAGCACGGCGTGTCCAGGCCCCGTCCATAAATAATCGAGTTTATTAATTCAGCCGCGCGCCACTATCCCAGCGTGCAATATTCTAATAGGATCTGGATCCGCGGTTGGTCGTGCGACGACGATGACGACGACGCCGACAACGACGGGGGTTTATCGTAAAATCGTGTCGAACGGTGGTGCGTTCTCGAAACGGTACGTAAAGAGCGTGCTCGTTAACGGGGCCCGGCAGAGGAAACGAGGCGATTGTCGGACGTCGGCCATTAAAAATTAATAAGAAGAGCACGTCGGACGCGCCGCGGATCGATCCGATTGCTCTAGCGTAATTGGACGCTGGTTCTCTCGTAAAATCGTCCGCGTGGAAAACTCCTGGTGGCCGCACTCGCAAAACTCGGCCGTGGCGCGCTCCTTCGGCCGTGCGTTAGCGACCACCATAATAATTCCCCCGTGATTTTTATTTGGTCCCGTTTCATTGCACGGGATGGCCTATGGGCAGCCAGTACGGTCTGTTATTAGCGTCTGGTGCTCGGCGTTATTGCCGCTCGGCTATACGCGCGGCTCTCTCGTCCTCCGTCTCTCTCCCCAGCTCGCTCGTTCTCTCTCTCTCTCTCTCTCTCTCTCTCTCTCTCTCTCTCTCTCTCTTTCTCTCTCTCTCTGTTTGTCTGTCTGTCTCTCTCCCGTTCTCCACCGTCGGCATGGTGGTGCACGAGGTACGGAGAAGAAGAGGGATTGGTTGGATGGGAATCCTTCCGCTGGAATCGACGCCATATTGGACGTGTCCGTTACGGATCCTCGAAGACCCCGTCGTCGGGTCACGCTGCGCTTGCCAAATTGCTCGTCGATTTTTACCGAGTTCTCATGGTGTGCTCGGTGAACCTCGCGGTTTCTGGGAGCCGAGCTAGCCGAGTCGAGATACGCCGGCGATCCAACGTAGACAAAGGCCGTTCGTTTTCCCCCCGTTGCGTTGGTCGTCGTCGGTTTTCTCGAATATCCGTGGAAGACGAGTTTACCCGGCCTCGCGCGAGCGCCTCGGCTGCTTTCCAGCAATTTACGAGCGGCGAAATGAGAAATATGGATCATAAAAGAAAGCGCCGGGAATATATTATGCGACTTCGGGGCTGGGTACGGGGATCGGCGTCGGTGTCGGCGTCGGCAGTCGCGCGACCAAAAAGGAGATCGACTCCGGTGATCGAGAGCAAAGAGCTCGCGAGTCGTTTGGTAGCTACCGCGTTCCCTCTACGAAAGACATCAGGTTTGTTTTACGGCGCAGTTAAATACGATTTAGGTTTTAATTAAACCTAACTCGCAGCGAGCGAGGGGGCGGGCCCACCGACTCGGCCATACGAGACTGCCGGCGATAAAATATATACGTAGGTATACACGAACGTTTCACTGGCCGGCCGCGCTCGTCCCTCTGTTTCAGCTTCTTTTTTTCCTTCTCTTTCCCCGTGGCGTTCGATTAAAAAAAAAAAGAAAACGCACAAAGACGGGGTGTGGAGGAGGCGAAGCAGGAGGAGGAGGAGAAGGAGGGGTAAAAGAAAAAGAAAGTGCTCTCTGCCGTGCCAGTAAACAGGCAGGAAAGCTCGTAAAGACGGTTTACTGCCGGCGAGAGACGGCCGCGCCGCGAGAGTTTCCATCACTCGCTCGGCTTAACGCACTGCACCGATAAGCGTATCTGGTGATCGATGCCGTGACGTCGGCCCGTCATTACCGATTGCAATTCGCTGAATCGGCCACGGGGATCGCGTGGACACCGCGAACCGCAGAAATCGAGACACGAAAGAGGCATCCGCGGCCCCGTCCTTACCACACCTGTAATCCGGGTTTTAAGGTCTGGAAGACGTCCGACCGAGAATCGATCCGTGTAATCTCGATTAAACGATCGAACGAATGGACGTACCTTCGGTAAGTCCTTTCAAGTTGATTCCTCGATTACAAGACGTATTCAAGAAAATCTCGTTACCCAGGATCATTGTGTACTTACAGCTAATAATACGGAATGTAATTATGTACCAGCATTTATAGTATTTCGAGTCACATAAACTGCAATAAAATGAATTCATGGCCGCAATGAAAGTCCGCTAACGTCTCGGGTTCCCTCTTATAAATCATCGTTCATGACAGTGGATCTAGAAAAGGGTCCGCGGTCTTGCAACTACCGCGTTGAAGGACGAATAGCGTGTGTCAGAGACGATTCGTTGGAACGCGTTCCGCCAATTAGCAGCGGATTTAATCAGAGTTTGCTGGTCGATTTTCCTCGGTGACCGCAGAGCCGAGTATCGCTGGCGTTGTCCAGGTCAGGGGAGTTTTCAGACGGGGCTGTTGATAGCAGAGGCAATCCCTTTTCCCTGTTCTTGGGGCACGCGTGTTTCGGAAATGTTCCAATAACCGGCGCGGCCGAAATTACTGGCGAGAGGCGGGTGCGATCGGAACGCAGCCAAAGTCCTCCGACAGTTCGGGGTTTAAAATTATATCTCCGGGGGTGAACGGCGGCCTAGAAGCGCGGGGGTGCAGCCGACAGGGGTGGTCGGTTAGTCAGAGGCGCGAGGTGACCGCAGCCAGGGCGCACGGTTTGGCGTAATGCACGCGTATGACGTGTGCGGATAATTGCAGTAGTTGCAGCCACGACCGTGCAGCCGTGGTGGAGACGGCGCTGGCTGACTGGTCGGTTGGGGTTGCTGTGGCAAAGGGTGTCACCAGTCTGCCCCCGGCTCGCCCCCCGCTTCCCCCAGTTTCCACCCGGCGTTCACCCCCTTTTGCACCACTAATCAAATTCAAATGCATATACCTAACAACCGCTGCGCACACAGTCGTGCCGTTGATGAAATTATGGTCGACTGCACTCTGCACGCCGCGGCGCGGAGCGGTGCGACTCGGCACGGCGCGGCGCGGCGCGGCGCGGCGTCACCGACATCTCTTCGCGTCCCTTGCGGAACACCTTGCGAAACCGTCGCTTCGGAAAGATGCATTCCGCGCTCTCGTCTGGTTAATATTCCGACCGCGTCGTTTCGCAGATTTCCTAATCGTCCGGAGGTTCTTGATCAACGTCGCTCGCGGCTTATCGGGCAACGGGGCTGCCGAGGGAAAAAGATGAACGCGAAGAAAAACCGTTCGACTGCTGGCTGGCAGCGGAAAGAATAGCACCAGCCCGCGCCCGCCCGCCCGCGCGCGCGCGCGCGACGATATGTGAAATAATGTAGCGAGCGCGACCGAGAAAGAGCCACGGAGGATAGAGAATGGGACAGGGAACAGGAGGGAAGTGCATCGTCGGCGATATTCTACCCGTCCATGGTCCGGCATGGCAGTGCACGGTGCAGTGATGCACATAATGGGCGGGATGTGCACTTGCCGCAGGAGCCAATTATTCGATACGGCGGTCGGTCGCTATACGTGCCGCCGCTATCTCTTGCACGCATCGCGTATAGGCCTCTGGCTAACTCCTTCCTTTCCAGCCTGATTTCGCCCCTCTTGCGTCCATCCCCTTTGCTCGCTCTTCGTATCTTTCTCTCTCTCTCTCCCTCTACTCCGTCCACCGTATCGTCACGCTCGCCTTATTGACAACGGCGCGGAGCGAAGACAAAATGGGAACGGCTCGAATGATCGATCGCGGCCGAGCGTTTAAGCGAACGCGAGAAAAAGACGGACTAGCCGAACGGAGTTAATTGAAGCGACCGATATGGAAATCAAGCTCGCGGAGGGTTGAACGATTCCCAGGGAGCTGTTCGTACTATAAGTCAGCCTGGGCACTGGTCGTTAATGGATATGAGAACCCGCGGAACGTGCGAATCCCGGCCCCGTCAGCTCCCAAGAAATCCAGCCTGATGCCCGATCGACGGGGACGAACTGCCATTACAATACCAAATGCCGATTCTCCCTCTTGCTCGGCCCCACCCTCCAGCCCCTGGTCTCTCTCTTTTCCCGGTCTCCTTTTTCCATGCGGCGCGGCGCGGCGCGGCGGCGAGACGTCGTCGCGGGGGCAACAATGGCGAAACCCCTTCAATTGTATTGAAATCCCGGCGAACAAATGTGCGGCCAAATTCGTCAATAAATCTACAAGTCAACCAGGCCGCCTCTTCCTTCTGGTCGGCTCTCTCGGCCGCGCCGCGCCGCGCCGCACCGCGCCGCGTTCGGGCGCTCGCGTATATATTCACGTTCGCGTATGCATATACTCGCGGATCTTGACGTATACACGGACGTGCCTCAGGTGTACGGCCGAGAATAAGGAACACATTAAAATGCAGCCGCGTCTCCCGAACCCCTCCCCCTCTTTCCCGACGACGCACCACGCCAGTTTCTCACGCGAACGAGCGGTGACGATAAGCGCCATTTTGGTTGACGCCGATGCGCCAATTCTTATCCTTGTATCTGCCGCGCCACCACCATGTATTATGCATCCTTCTTTTCCCCGATGTTCCGCGGGAAAATGAATTTTTGTGGGTGACCGACGGGATATTTCACGAAACCGAGCATTTCCATATAGGGAGGCTTCGATCAAAAAGGTCGGACGGAAAAGATTAAAGAATTCTGTCAGAACTGTTTTATTCTCAATAGTGCTCAAAACTTTGCTTAAAAGACCACGTTTGTTTCGCATTGGGAGTATCGGTCGGGAAGTATGCAAACTTTTGGGACAACTTAACACTAAACCTACCGAGCACTAAAAGCGATCGAAATGTTTTAGCTTATAAAAATGACAAGGCTCTATTTATTTAGATTTTGTGCTTTTTTTTATTTCAACATGTGCATGGATAAAAAAATTTATCGAATCAATTTCCGTGGAAGTAACTATAATTTCAATAATTGCAAACTGAAAAATATAAAACCGTTCGTTTGACCGGCAATGGTAGGTTTAGTGTTAATAAAAAGTGGAATCCTGCGATTTCTAATTTCGCGTTGCTTGCTCTTCGGCAACTGTGGATTCGTGTTGACCAGCTCGTTGCGCAACGCAGCCGCTCAATCTGTAATTCACAAACGAGCGCAAAGCCAAAAACCGATTTTCTCGGAAGCTCGAGAAGTGCCCCCGCTAAACAGCTTACGCATCCTCGTGGTGGGGGGTCGCGAAGAGGAACCCGGCGTAACAGTCTCATGAGTCACGTTGAGCCACTTAACGTAACAAGTTCGATCCGTCCCGCGTGCCCGGCGATCTCCTCGCAACGGTTTATAAGCGGCGTCCATATCCAGGAAAAAGTGTGCCGCCGCGCCGCGTTCTGCAGGACACGCGCGTCACGGTTCCCCCGGGATCGCGCGCTAGAGCGTTTCCTAAGAGCTGCTTATGCAACTTTGATGACGCCCAGCCGATTCCTGCCACCATTCCGGCGCCTCTCCGCATCTATGAAGCCATATAAACGCGGCTGCGTGGATCGCCCGATGCCGGACCCCATTCCCCGCAAAACCATTTTCGAGCAGCTACGACGCTCCTCGTCGGGGAAACTTTTGCTGCCCGAAACACCACGAGAAATTGAATTTTCTTTCGATCCTCTGGGAACCGTTCTTCCTCATTTCCTACGGCCATCGATATCGTTATATTAGCGAGATATCAATGTAAGCTGGGAGTCGATAAATCACAAACCTTTCGAGCTCGAAACTAACTCTAGAACCCAAAAGTTTCATCTAGATACTTCACCCCGAAAGAACATTCGTTCGTATCGCTGTTAAATTTTTATCATCTATATGTATCTTTATAATCTCCATACTTGTCAATTAAAAATATTAGAGCCGTAAGCCTGGCGTTAATGTTACAAAATAAGGATGTACGTATGTACATGTAAATTGTACGAACGTATGAACGAACGAATGAACGAACGAACATATGAGAGTATTACCTGTTCCCCCACTTCTGAGGTGCGAGAGACAAGCGAGCACGGGAGTTCGTATAGGAACGAATATTTGTTATTGATTAAAACATTTCGGTTAGTTACACGAAGGATGCCATGAGGCGATGCACGTATTTAATACGTGTACTATGAGTTTCTAATAAAGTTAATAGTTAATTGTTCAGTCAATCTCAGTTTATATTAGTTTTTCTTAATAGTTAATAAATAGAAAAAAATCTCCCATAGAGAGGACCAAACCGGAAAAAATTTGCAGAAAGCGATTCGAAAAGTTCGAAATAAAATTCGAAGTGTACGACTGTCGAGCCAAAAGAGGGTCAAAAGTTTCGCATCGTTCTCGCGTGGAGGGGATGCGTCGTGTATCTATTCGCGGCGTTTCCAATCATTGTAAAACCCCGGCAGAAACGCCAGCCCATAAACCGATCGGGGAAACGATACGGGGTCGGTGCGTATTATAGAGAAGGAGGTCCTGCGTAGTTACAGATATGCATAATGTAAAATGTAAGAGCTTGCGCGCGCCTACGAACGAAGCCGCGGCGCGGATGCGCGCGTCAGATCGTAATGGACGCGATGCGTTATCTGAAAATGGTTTTACAAGGGCGTCGCATCGCCCCCGGCCCCCCATAAACTTAGCATAGAGTAACTCGTTTCCCGGTAGCGAGCTGCGAAAGGGAAGCGAAACGGCAGAAGGAAGAGGTCCCGTCGCGGCCGAAACGAAATCTTCGAATATAATCTTCCGGCCGTTCCACGATCCCCGCGATTCCGCTTTCCCTGTCTAGAGGCCGTGCAATCGCTCCTCCAGGACAACCGACTGCTCTCGAGACGCTCGTACGACCCCGCGAAATTGGTTTCCGCGACGAACGCACCGCCGACCGTCCCTAGCAGATTTCCAGGAACAGGTTGTTAATGTTAGAAACTTCACGGATTCCTTTCTTTTTCTCCTGGGACCCGAAAATTAAATTCTTGTACAACAACGTCATTTCATATCTGAAACGAGACGTACATAGTGACTTCCACTAATATTGAGACACTCTTAAAAAGACAATAACTTTTTGATATTCGATCATACAACTTGGATTTTTTTAGAAGTTAGAACAATCGGTTTTGTTATGTAAAGTGAAAAGAATTTTTGAAAAAATTGCAATTGGTCGGAATTGCAGAGAAAATACAAAAAGTTATGTTTTACAACTTTTTTGTGTGGGCTCATATTGAAAATGTAAAAAACACGTTTCGTAGATCTGTATCAATTAAACATATTGTGAAAATTTCATTAAAAGCGGTCAACGTTGCAATGAGCTACAAACCTTTAAAGTTAGTTAACTTAACGTTTAACTTTAACTGAAATAAATCTAAGGATTCATATATCTTTCAATGCCTGTCGTTTTTTCCCACATCAACCGATTTCGATGAAACTTTTACAATGCATATAATTGACACAGATCTACAAAACATATTTTTTAAATTTTCAATATAGACCCACATAAAAAAGTTGTAAAATGTAACTTTTAGTATTTTCCATACAATTCCGACCAATTGCAATTCTTGAAAAAATTTCTTTTCACATCATGTAGTAAATTAATTGCCCTAACTTCTCAAAAAAGTTCAAATCGTATGGTGCAATATCAGAAAAGTTATCGTTTTTTTAAGAGCGTCCGAATATTACTGGGAGTCACTGTATATCCACCTTCCCTTCTTTATGTCTTGATGCTTTCATTCGTGACACATTGTAGGCTGGAGACGCCAATCGACGTTTTCATATTGATTCGCGTCCTCCATGTTTTGTGTGCGATTATTAGACTGCGGATTTTGCGCATTTATGACAAAAATAGGTCGGTACACCGACTAATATTATCTTGACATGTATTCGAACATTTTAAAGTGTCGCGGTCAACCAATTCTTAACACTGCCGAATGCATCCATAATGCGTTAAGTATGGGAAATAACAATTGCAGTTGCACACAACGATGACGATTCAGGTCTTCGAGAATTCCGCGGATCCACGCGATACTGAACTGCGCGGGATCCGATTAGGCCCGTTCGCCGGTACAGGAGTCGTTGAACGGGCATAAAAAAAAAACCCGCTGCATCTTATTAAATTCATCCAGACAAGTTCGCCGGGCGGTAATTGCTCGAACGCGGAAACGGAATCGTAATCACGCGCGATCACGCGTGCATTTGTCAATCGCGGCGTCGCTTGCGCGATAAGGAGCGTTTACAAGCCCGAGTCCGCGGGGTGTCTGGTAATCCAGCGGCCTCCCGAACATCCAGACGGACCGTGGACGCAGAAGAAACGTCGAAAAAACGACGAATACCTCGGCCGACAACATGCCGGTGTACCTGTTTCACGGAGGATATTAACGAACGTACGTGTACTCGCGGCGATCGCGAGGGCTGGGAGAAGAGAGAAGGAAAGAGAGGAAGAGAGAGAGAGAGAGAGAGAGAGCCCAGCACGCCTCCGAATCTCGGCGTTCTCTTTTTGCGAATTCGAGCGGAGGCATCCTCGATCGATATCATGGCCCCAGCACTCACCCCCGATTCACCCCGTATCCCCCGGCCCTCTTTGTCTCAGATCTTAATTTACGGGCCGGGTTATCGACTTGCAGGATTCCCCGAACCAGGGGATCGACTCGATCTCTGTCACCGAGAGCTGTCGGTGTCGGTAATTATCTTCGTTTTTCTGAAGACAGCTCGCCGATTCGTTTCTCATGCCGGGCCCCGGTGTCACTCGCACGCGTGTGGTCCACGATACGCTGACCCAAAACAAGCCCCGACCGCTTTCGCATAGCGTCGCATCATTCCTCGGACGCTTATCGGTCGACCGATAAAGGAACCGTTCCGGAACCAGTTATCCTGTCGGCTCCGCGCTCGGCTCGGACACGATTCGCGCGCGCGATTTTCTGACGCGCTCGACTGGTCCAAGCGGTTCCGCGAGCAGACATTGACACGCGGTCATGTTTGTTTTTAACCGTTTCTCAGTTTTCTCAGGAGATCGAAACGTATGCCAAAGATATCCTTTATTACTCCAGTACATGTTCTTTCGAGTGCGAACGCTAACTGCTCTTCGAAACGTCTTGATTCGAATCGTGTCCTTAGAGCGCGAGTCGTCGTTGGTCTGCCGTCGTCCTGCGACGAAAAAACACGGAGCGACGATCGCGCGTCACAACATTGTTTGAGGAACACTGCTCTTGCCCTTGCGCAACGGCCACATGCATATCAGCATGCAACAGCGCGTGGTGTTTCTTTTTGTCAAAGTAAAACATTACTGTACTTTGTGGAAAACCCCACATCCTAGGAATACATATTGGGAAATACCTGACGCCCCTTCATTTTTATAGTATGCCGTCCTCCCTTCAGGTATGAAGGTACGAAGGACGTACCGCCGCTCTTGCGTTTGGGCATCACTTTATATGTGCGCCCGTCTTGTAGACACCTCCGACAACGTCTTCTTATACTTAAATATATTTCTTCCACCGTCTTCATATATGTATAATTATTTTCACATAACCTCTCAACACTTTTACAGTATATGTACAGGGAGAATTTGGAATGGGGTATGGATGGGTCTATCCTTTGGAGTTTACGTTAGGATTGGCCAGATCGGGCTGATATCTAACAATACTTTTGCAGTTTAGTACGCGACCATTTCTTCGGTGCACAGCATGTGCCGTCCACTACGATGCTACCATCAAGACACCCCATATAATCAGTGTTATTAGAATCGTATCGTTCGGCTGATAGGAGGGCTAGTGGGCAGAAGAGAGTCCAGAACGGTCCGAGATCGTGGAAGTTGCAGTTTAATCGTAACTTGGTGGCATTTGTTGGTCGCGTCCGGATCATCCCCGTTACCCGAGGCCTCGGACAGACTATATTCATTTTCCAGGAGGCCGGGGACGTTATCGTCCGGACGAGCCGTTCCGTAAAAGCACGGCGTGTTTCGTGTCCTCGGTTTCCTTCGTTCGCCGCTTCCTGCGTATGAATAAGCCGGGGTTACACCCTCCGGCTGCCGTGAGACACCCTTTGCGAAAGCACAAAGCTCGCCGGTCTCCTCGCCGCCGGAAAACTCGTCGTGTTCCCCGACATCCCTCTCTTTTCTCGTCTTCCTCTCCTCTTCCGTGATTCGTTCACTCGCATCAGGAAGTCCTCCCGCTTTTGATTTACCGCTCGTTGTTCGCCGCCCCGTCTACACGCCACACGCTCGCTCCATTTCGCTCTCCGAGAGCTCGTCCTCTCCTCTCTCTCTCTCTCTCTCTCTCTCTCTCTCTCTCTCTCTCTCTCTCTCTCTCTCTCTCTCTCTCCCTATCTCGCTTCTCTCGCTTCTCGTTCTCGCGTAAATGTTGCAGCGACGAATGGCTCGACCGACCCGTTCTTTCGAGTTCTTGTCCGTTGCTCTCCTTTCTGCATCGAGACCGCGGTTCACGGTGACACGCGCGACGCAAGATTTATTCCCCCGTTTTCCCTCTTATTCGGATCCTTCGTCCTCATTCCTCCCTCGCTCTGCCAACTTAACTTTTTCTTTGCTGTCTATTTGACGTAATTGTGTCAGATCGTTGGATCCGTGTACCATTTTATTCGCGTCGTTCTTAATACGAAATTACATACATATAAAACGTACTAATTGTCGAAATCAAAATATGTCGAATCGACACGATGGATGAATGTGGGTTAATCGGTGCTCGATGTAGAAAATTAGTATACCACAATTTCGTTGACTGATGTATTTTTTTACACTTTGAATACAATTATTCTGTAAAAACGCATAGACTCTGTAATTAAGGTGGACTCAATTTTTCTATGAAATTGTCAGCAATTTAAGACAAGAATGTGTAATTTAAAACAGAAAATTGAATGGAAGAATATTAAAATACTGTTAGATTATTTTCAACCTATTTAATGTATTAAAAATGAAAATAAATTTCTATTTCACTCCAATTTGTTGGAATTCAGGTAGAGAAGTTTTACTCTGCATAAAGATCTGCTATCTACTAATACAGCAGAGAATTAAAGAGCACTCGCATTTTCATGTTTGCTTGGAAATGAAGGACTCGATTAGTCCTCGGCTGGTTCGACGAGCCCAGTTCGTGTCGCCTTATCGGCATGACCGCGCGGCCGCGGTATTTGATTCCTTTTAATAATTTAATTACACGATCGGCCGGTTGTCGAGCGTGCAGGAGGTCGATATTGAGGCACGAAGTTTAATTCGCCGGCACGATTTACATCTTTCTTGTCGATCGAGGAACTTCGTCCCGCGTACAAGAGTAGAACGAGCGCACCGGACCAACAGAAAACACCGAGTTCTGTCCTCGCGAAATTAGCATACCGGTTTATTAATTACGCCGTGCCCCCTCCACCGCGGCGGATCCTCTGCACTCGGGACCCGGTCGGTACAAGATTTCGTTCTCAATTCTTGGTACAAGCGGCGATGCTTTTTTCATTCTTTTCTCGCGACATAAATCTCTCGTCCTTCTCCGTTGAAGGGCCGACGACCACGTCCTCCTTTTTTTCCCTTCCGCCGCGGGTACATGTACTCGCGTCCGCACCTGGTTATTACAGAGCAACAAGGTTGATAGCGAGTTATTATTTTCGAGCACGAAGGACGGAGACGCGAGCGTGCGTAGGCCTGACGAAAAACGTCGAGCAGCCAGTGACAAACGTTCGTCTTGGTTGATACCGCAGTTTACGCTGATTGGTTGCGAATGGGTACTTGTATTGTATAAGTTCCGGTTTAAAGAGCCAACATATATAATGTAGTTAATGTACTTCGTCGGTGACCCAATTTTATTAACAATATTTAACACTAAATCTACCAGCGCTGGTCAAATGGACCGGTTCCAGATTATTCATTTTAGATATTTATGTGATTATTTATGATATTAGAAAGCTAATAAAAATCGTAGATTCGGTAGATTCAGTGTTAAACGCGAGGAAGCTGCTAAGAAATTCGATGGAGTTTTATGCTGGACTATAGACAGGTTTAAGATCGTCCGTCGAAATTGAAAATCCTGTCAAGGTCCTGACGATGGGAGCCCATCAATTTGTCGAAAGTCCCGCTCAAAAGCAGCTTACTCGCGGCCCGAAAAATACGAAACTTGTTTGCGAGGAGTCGTTACGAGTAATCCCCTTTTCTTTCTGTTTCAGGTGAGTAGCAAACATCCAATTTCCAAAGTCCCGCGGGACGGGGATCGAATTTCGCATATATACTATATACCAGGGGAACAACGTAAGTACAAGCGTCCGTGCCCGCGCCCGCGCCCGCGCGGTCCTGATCAGCGTCGTTCAATTCTGCGAGGATACGGTCGAGCCACCGATGCGAAAAGTAATCGGGACGCCCGCGCCCTCGGCAAATCCCAGCTCGATCTTCCTGCCTCGGCAAGGATCGGCCGCCTTCTCGGTCGCGCTTTCTGTTTCTTTCTACGACCGTGAATCTCCCTATATCCGAATGCAATCTAGAACGCATTTTGCGGCCGTCCTGCAGGACGTATACATCTCCGGACGTATTATGGAATAGAATGGAAGGAAAACGGGATGTAGAAACCGAGTGGAAAGAGTAGGCCTCGGAGGCTCATAACCCCATCAGGGTTCGTCCCAGGGGTGGCATAACACCCCCTAACCTTTTTCCGCCCTCCGGTCGGTCCGTGTCTCGAAACCGCCTCTTGCGGTCTCTCGCAGAACTCTTCTTCCTCTCCGTCGAGCCACGACTTGGTCGCGTCCTCGAGAAACCTTCCAGCCCCCGAAAACTCGTTCGCGGGGATTGAAAAGAGGCCTTAGTTACCCACCAGAGACCCGATCGTTCGCGAGCCGAATGAATTCGCGTATTTTCCGCGGCGTGGCGTAGCCCCCTCTCAGGAGCTCGTTATTAATTTCCCGCGCCACCGGGAACTTAATTTTTCACCCTCGTTTACGATTTTCCCGCCCTCGCAGAGGGGTCGATCGTGGCGGTTGTTCCCGATCGACGAAATTCGGCAGTTTCGAGGCGTAAAGCGTGCGGCGGCGACGAGGGTCGAGAGCGTTGTTCGGTCATTTACATTCTTATTTTATAAATATTTGACCGCGATGGAAGCTTTCGTCGCATGCGAGATGGGACGACGCAATTTTCGCTCGGTAGCTTCCCCGTCGCGTCGCGTCGCGTCGCGTCGTAGCGACTCGTAAATTTATTTAGAGCGAGGCCGCTATCGATAGCGGCCGGGGGCCGGACATCTTCTGAAGTATTCACGAGCCACAAAGTGAAACAAAAGACGGTCGAAAGGCGACGGATAAAGACGCGGAGACTCCTCCGTTAACCCACGTAGCCCTCTCGTCTCTCTTCTCTCCTTCTTTCTGCTTGTCGCCTCTCTTGGCCCGACCTCCTCTCCAGTCTTCGCCGTTTCATGGTAAGGCGATAGACGTACAGACGGTCGCCTTGGGGCCGGCAAACTCCGATAATGGAGGCCGCTAATAAATTCACCCGTTAATATAAAATAATCGTTAAATGCACTTAGGACATACTTACGACGCCGCTGGCAACGGCGCCCGCCATCTTTTTTTATCGAGACCACTTCGTCCCGGCGCGGCGTGGCGCGGCGCGGCCGACCCTGCCTCGACGCCTCCCGCGATGGGAACGGAATAAAAGCTCCGACGAAGGGAATTCATTTTTTGGCGGAGAGTGTAGGATGGAAGTGTCGTACGTTATCAGAATTTATTATGATAGAACAATATTGAAGCGATCAGAAATCCTGGACCATGGACCGAGGGACCCTTGCTTTCATCCCTTGCGGATATGGCCGATGCTCTTTTACCGAACGAACCCGCTTACTACTGGCTTTTGGCTCTATTACGCCCGGATCAAATACAATTTCGCACCGATGCCCGAAAAAGGGCAATATCAAAACTTTTATGTTTAGGGTGAGTCGACCATAGAAGGTCATCATTTTCTACAGGTGCTTTTAGGGAACAAAAAAACAATAACTTTTGTTATCACGTAGAGTCTTGAATTAGCAATCTTTGGTATACAAAACTTTGGCATCGATTAATACAAAAAAAATTAAATTTAAAAAAAAATAGTTTTGATTGGCCATCTCATGCGACGTTGCATTTTCTTTGCATTAAATTCACAGGAACTGAATCGTTCTAATAGTAAAAGACACCTCTTCTTCCCACGATTACATGGTTCTAGGTGTATCTCGAAAATAATTTTTCAGCTACTTGTAACCTTGATAAGACATACAATTTTATGAATTTGAATCGCAGTACTGTTCGAACAAAAGGTCAGCGTTACGGATGGGTTTCCCTGGGCGAGCAAGAAAGCTTCATAATTTGAATTCCCGGGTTCCCTTTCTTGCACGTTACAAAGTCCAGAGCCAGGTGACAAAGCGTCGCGGAATCAAGTTGTACCGGGGACCATAAAGCGGTCCGACTCCGGGAACGGTTCAAATTACGGCGACACGGGGGTGTGACGAACCGGTACTCCCTGGGGAACCAACTGGCCAGTACGGTTGAACGTAATTCAACCGCGTCGTAGGATTCCACGTAGCCATATAAGCGTTCTTTTATTTGCTAGCCGCGGAAGCAGCCCCGCGCGGGGCGTCTATTTCCGTTTCGGTTTCAGCGGCGGTTTCTGCGGCCCGGTATCGCGTCGTCGACATGATTAGCGGTCGTGTAAACTGAAATGTTAAGACATGACGGGGCTCCACGGTGACACGCCGTGCTACCGACTCGTCGCAATGTATCAAGCCGTACACGCATCGCTGGCATTAGACGCCGACGCGTTCTGCGCCCTAAGACCATTACCGCCAGACTCTGACCGGTGCGCGAGAACCGTCTACGCCGTTTCCTGTCTTCTTCTACATCCTTTTGTCCCTTCGAGGCTTCGCTCTTGGCCAAATGTCCCTCCCACTCGCCGCTATCTCTCCGATAACCCTCCTGTAAACAAATTCTTAACACATTACTTGCCGGCGCTGGAACGAAACATCGATTTCCTTGGACGCCGGTCATTTCATTTTAAACGAATACGAAGTATCCTAAAATCTAGTCAAAAGTAATATTAGAAGAAAATTTTCCATCATCGTCGGAGAACCCTTTAAAATACTGTAATTTTGTTCGAAAGAATTTTTCCATAAAATAGATAATGACGGAGACAATTGAGCCCTTTCATTTTTTAAGAATGGAATACAAAATTTGCTTGTGTTATTATTTTGCATTTTAAGAGAAAAAACGACACAACTTATAGACACGACCTAACAATCTCCTTTGTGAATTTTTTCATAAAACACAGTTTATTTTTCGTCGGTGGCTTTACGAGAGATCAGTCTTCGTTCTGTAACTTCCTCGTGCGTGGAGTCTATGAGAAGTCGCGGCGGTGGTCCGCGACGTCGACGCCGGTTTCGACGGTGAAAAGGAAGCGTCGTCCCTCCGTCAAAGTTAATCCACGGCGTGTCTCGAATCGGCCGACGATGCCTCCAGAGCCGAGAGCATAATTCAGGGATTCGTAACTTTACCCCTTTCATGTGTTCCTCCCTATCGCCGTGAAACTCCGTGGGGCAAGTAATTTCCGGATGACGGTGATATATAGGATGACTCCGGCACGGAAAGTTTCCGCGCGGGAAAAACCGATCTCTCCTTAATTATGATCGAACGCGATTCCTAACGAACGGCCGGCAGAGTTCTTCCAGATACCTGCGATTTAAATGGATCATAGATCTTTTTAATAGGTTCGAACTTTGAACCACTTTCCCCATGAGCCTCGAATTCAAATTGTATTCGATATTGTATTAAAATCTTGTTTTGAGGTGCTCGAAATGTTCAACAAATAACACTACCCCTGGCAGAAAATATTCGATCAAAATAACACTGTATTTATTGCACAAATGCGATATGATTTAGTAGAAATGTGGGATATTCGATTTTCTTAGATCGTACAATTTCCGTTTTCTTAGATCGAATATTTACTGTATATTCGTTCTTGCATTAATATTTTCTTCATATACAACGAGTGCAATTACCTTTGCAATCGGAAATATTTTCCGCATTACAAATATAAATAATTACAATATAACCACATATTTGATTCGTGTGATCAAATAATTTCTGCCAGAGAGAGTCGAAGCCGAACGAAGGGTCGGACTCTAGAACTTCCACAAAGTACGTCCGAATTCCATCTTCTCGTGTCTGCTATGTTGGAAATCCTTTTCGTCTCGGCGTCTACTTCTCTGCATCTCTCCGCACAGAAGCCTTGTAAAGAAAATTGGAAATTCCGTGCACGTGTGTTATGCGCAAAGTGTAAAATATAGTCCCCCGGAGAAAGCAAGGAAATTGATACCAGGAAATTTCTCGTCTCGCCGAGGATTCCCGTCACGTATCGCGGCGCGGCGCGTCGCAGAAAAATCTGATCGCCCGCATCGCTGGAATCGAGAACTCTTAATTAAACCGTAACCGATACACCTTGGAGAAGAGGCTCTCGCGTATGCTTATTATTCGCCGCCAATCGAACGGACGTGGTATCTGGACAATAAACAAGCGAGTCACTTGAAACGAGCCGCCGCGCCGCGATGACTGGATAAGCGAAAATACGAGGAAACGTTTAATACAAAATTTCATACAAGATTTAACAAATAAATTACTATTTACATTGGTTATCATTTCCGTCTTAGTCGTCAGCCGGTTCGCGAAATACTTTTCCTTTTTTCGCCGGTCTGTAGTGAAATTTCAGTCAAAAATATGTCGAATCAACACTGGGGATGAATGAGGATTAACCCTTAGCATTCGGATAGCGACTCTGAGACACCACTGAAAATTGCTATGCCATTCCTAAAAATATTGTTCACACTATTATTTTTATTCGTATTTAATAAACTATTAGACATTTACATATCACATGAGATATTATATCAGTTTCATATGCAAAAAAATGATAAAAAATAGTATAGAATGGAAAAATCTTTCGTTATTTGGTTAAAATAGCTCCGAGTGCAAATGGTTAAGATTGATTCGGTTCCTAAGAAAAAACATTTACGGTATTTTCGGAGATAATCGACTGTGTAGTTACACAGGGCTCTCTGTATGCTGAAGGTGCAAGGGACCACGGAATGGGGGTAGGCACAGCGAGCGAACATCGTGTAGCAGGGATGAGGAAAGAGCAGGAGAGGCTCGATTCGCGCCTCATTGCCGTCTAAGCGAGAGCCATATCTCTTTGTGGAAACACGAGCCCATGCATCTCCCGCCTTCACCCTGTTCATCTTCCGCGATCTCCTGGTAGGGGCCCTCTAACGAACTCGACGTCCACTTAGGGGCCCTGAAAGGAGCCCGGTAACGAGCCCAGGCGAACCCCACACCCCCGCGAAACTCGAACTGCGTTCGCTCGCGCGTCCTCGCAGTCCGGTCTCGCAGAGCGAATTGCTCGCGAGGTGTGCGCTCGCGTGCGGGAGAGGAACGAGGGGGTCGAAAGCTCGCCACGGGCTGACCCAATATTTTAATAAAGCGCACACGGGCCGCGCCGCACCGCGCCGCGCCGCGCCACCCGTAACTAACCGACTAACCTGTGTCCGACGGAGATGCGAGTGGAGACGAGACGAGGAGGAGAGAGCCGCGAGTGCTCGGTCCGGCTCGGCTCGGCGCGGCTCGGCGCGGCTCGGCGCGGCGCATCGTGATGTACGGGCAATCAGCCGCATTAATGCACCGCGTGCGCTGCACGCTCCTATAAAGCATATTTATAACACTTCGTACCGCAATATATCCCGGAACGTATCACGGGGAGGCCACCAAACAGGGTGCGAGGGGGTGGGGGGCGGGGGCTCCGCCGATGGAGTATCGAAGGGGGCGAGAGGGAGGTGGTTGAATGTTGACCGATCGGCACGGTGCGCTGATTATGTGAAAAGTCCCGGGATCGCTACAAGGTAGATTCTGTCCGGTTGATTATCGATGAGCGTAGGACTGCTACGGGCCCGATCGGGCTCGCGCGGCCACGGGCGCGAGCGCATTCGTTAGCGCGGTCTTGTTCGCCCGTTTAAAAGTAATGAAATATTAGCGGTAATGTAAGCGCAGCCGTGCGCCACCTTCTAGCATATTTATGAAGCGGTTATCGGCGTTACGAATCGGCTAGCGTAGCGGCGCTGCGCGGCGCGGCGCGGCGCGGCGTACCGACTACGCCGGCATTCAATTCAGTTTCTATATCACCCGCCGATCCAATTACACCGTTGGTAGCCCTGCTGAAAGGGGCTACCATGTCCGATGCTTGCCCGATCCGCCCGCGAAAAAATTCCACCCCCTTGTACCTACAATTCCGGCGAACGAGCGTGTGTGTGTCGATAAGATCGGCCGCAATATTGCACTGTGCGATGACACGGTCAGACTGTTAGGTCTCCGACACGTGAAAGTAATTAGATACACCGTGTAGACCCTTCTTGACTCGATATGTGTCTCTTTGGACACAAACCTGGCTCCTGAAAGTTTGCTAGATTGATCGACAGTTTTCATTTTTGACAGTACGATCAAACAATTTTCTAGACTTCTGTCATATAAAAATGATTGATTGTCTTGTTCGAACACGTAACCCTTTGTGTTTAGCATGGCTGCGAGTCGGCTGGAAAGTTGCTCGGAAATTTACATTTTCTTCGAACACCCGGCTCTAAGTTAGAAAATGCCCGGGCGTGTAGAGAGTGAGAGAGAGAGAGAGAGAGGGAGTGAGCGGACACCGATTCGGCTCGGTGATCATTAGAATATTTACCCCAGCCGACTCGGCCACTGGCCGATTACAATGGGGACCATGGGGTGACTATCGCTATAGATACCGCTAATCAGAGCGAATCATGCCGTATCGCGGTCTCGCACTACATCATGCTCGCGGGTCCGCAGAGGGAACCGGGTTGCCGGGGGTTGACGACTGCGGAACGACCGGCGGAGGTGGTGGGTTTCACGTTACGGCCGAACCCATTATTATTCATATATTCCGTATCACGTCTGTTCGTACAAACCTACAGCGAGCGTCCGCGAGCCATAACAGCTCGTCGCGCCACCCCCGTAAATAGCCTCAGGTATACCGACACAGCAACCACTTTGCGTCGTTCCACGAGATCGCGCGTACCCGCTCGCTGTCTTGAATATCTCCCCGAGGGGTGGTTCGCGCGCAGTTTCGCGATGACAACGGGGGCTGTCTTCCTTTTTACAAATATGTACTTCGCGCTCCCGGTTCGTCGAGGGTGGGTTAGTCTTTTTAGAGGCAGTTACAGCCTTGCGCAGATCTTGCCAAGGACTAGCCAAGAGGTCCTAGATCCAATCTATTACGAAATTTTTAAACCATCGCTCTCATGATCTCTGCGTCGCAGAGTCGCAACGTTTAGCCTCCGCACGCTGTCCCATACACAAAATTTGCAGCACCTCGCAGGTGGGCGTTGCGTACCCGGGGCGGGAAAAATCGCGCGTGTATGCGTCCGCCCTTTTACAGTAAATAAGATCGAATTACCATTGAAATTCCGCTACTTGTCTATTCAGTGCTCTCGTCGGGCGCGCCAATGTTCGTTCGCGATGTCGCGACAGAGGCTAAACGCATTCGCGCATGGCGAGAGTCGCGTGCGTGTGCGTGTGCGTGTGCGTGTGCTGCAGCGAGAGGTCGAACGTGCAGTTCAAGATGCAGGAGGAGGCCGTGCCCAGCGGTAATTGCCGTAGAGACTGGCCAGAGCCACGATTTGCCGGAGTCCAGACCGCCCGCACGACTCACCTTCTTCTCTTTTCGTCCGCATCGCTTCTTTCTCCCTCCCTCTATGCCTCTCTCGCTCCACCCTTTTATATCCGACTCGTTCCCCTCCACCGGTGCAGTTACTAATTACAGATCACTGGCCCGGTCCCGATGGACGGCTGTCCAACTACCAAAATTGCGCTCCGCTGTGCACGCTTCTTCCGACGTACCTTCTTGTCGCTCTCCCGGCCGCTTAAGTGTTGGTTTTACTGCGCCTCGGGAACGATTACGATGACTCGAGTATTTCCTCCTGTTCGACCCCCGGTGATATAATTATTAATTATAAATTGCCGGTTTCATCCTCGCGGGCGGCGCGTCTCGCTTCTTCGCGTCGCTTTCGGTTAATTCCTCCTCGCCTCCTAAGCTGCTCCAGCTACGTCCTGTGGATCTAAACGATAGTGTGCGGTTATCTGTTCACGGAGCTAGGCAAGCTAGGAATTGATGTTGCCTATATTTTTGGAAAACGCTTCCTAGATTAGGCGGAGGTTCGGATCGACTTGAAAAAGTTACACCATGTTCAAAATGTATTCTGCAAACATTCGTATTTTCAAGAAAAATGTCTATTTCAATTTCCGAAAGTTAATTCTAGAAAAAATCGGTTTAAACGCCTGATCTAGTTAGAGATCCTTTATCTAAGTAACCATGTTTTGTCTGCTCGTCGTTATACTTTTCCGATCTCAAGGCTAACAAAGTATTTAAGGGAAGTTCGGATAGTCGAAGATTCGGACATCGCCCGGACATTTTGCCGACTCGAGCGACCGTGTCTTAAACGAGCACCTGCTCTCCACGAAATTCTTTATCCAGCCGCGCGTCTATAAATCGCGACCGGACGAGGCAGCGGAGTAGGTATCTTAGATCACCGACAGAGTTCCTCGCCTGAGTTACAGCCCCCGGGATGGACCTCGCGGTCCTCCCGAAGCTTACCGGGATGCAATTTTCGTATATTCCAACCTCCTTCGTTAATTAAAATGATTCAGAGACCGGCGGGGGGAGATTCGATTTTTAATTATCCGCGTAAAACGCCTCGCTTTACACAGCCACTGGCGAATCCAGCCCCCGAGGCTGCTCGGTTTTCGGGCGAATTTACAACGCGTCGAAACGGAAATTACGACTGTTGAGTGCCGGGGTCCTCCAGCAGCCAGTCTCCGATTGTCCGACGGGCGTCCGTTCGCCGAAACGTCTCCCGTCCCGGCGCCGCGCCGTTCCCGAAAACGTTCTCACGGCGTCGCCGGCGTCGTAAGTTACGCGACTCGAATCCGATCTTCATCAACCGAGACGCTCGTTCCCAGAGGGGTGTAGGTACGCGCGTAAAACGTCTGCGGAGCCATGCAAATTTCTGCGTGGGGGTCTTTGTTGGCCGGAGGATACGTGTTAGGTGGATACCCTTCTTTCCGGCCCCGCAGGGAGATAAATAATGGTAACGCGACTCCGCGCGATTCTGTCTACCTTGCGTCCGTCTTGTTTGCATAACCAGCCATATTGGCGGAGGTGTGGGCTGCGCGGAGGCTCGCTCCAAATCAAACCTCCGTGGCCCGATTCTTCTCGATTCCTTCTTTGTTCCACCGCACAGTGGGCCGTTTCTATAAAATAGTCGGAATTCATTCCGACATGTTGAAACTAGGTCTTTTCGTAAGCTAACACTTTGATCGAGGTAGACTCAAGAGGACACAGCCTTATATCTGATCTGATTTGTTACATAAATAATAGTCCAGTTCAAGTCTCTTGTAGTTTAAAAAATGTCGAAAGTACATACAGTACGAAATTGCATGAAACACGGTTCGACCTAATTTTCCGATAATCGATTCATTCTCCTCCAAAGCGAGTTCCAGTTCTTAAATAATAATTTCCGCCGGAAAAATGAATGTAAACTGGTTTTCCCGCGAGCATCGGGGATCACGCGCGATCTCAATCATTATCGGTCCATTAAATACTTGCGCTGATCACGCGAGGCCATTTGAAGAGAGCCATTGTTGGTGTTTATGACCGCGGCGCGGTGAACCGCCGAGAGGTCTGGAGCGTGTATCTCGATCGGGGGAAAAGCATCATCTGTCAATAACCGAGCCGGTAAAAAATGCGTGGGCGAGAAAGAGGGGCGGATAGAGACCGAGGAAGATGGAGCGAGGTTTGCGAGTCGTGCAGCCTCCGCGAAATTTTGCTAAAACGCGCGCGCCATTCCGCTAAATGGTCGACAAGCCGCCCCCGCCCCCGCGCCCCGCGCGGTCGTGCACGCACACTGCGCCGCGTTGAATCGCGAGATGGTGCACCGAGGGACGCTGGAAATTCGTGCATTACGGGTGACGTCACCGCAGACCGCAGCCATAAAACAGTCCGCGGATTATCGAATGGGGCTTCGCATAAAAATATCCGGCTGCCAATCCGCAGCCACGTCGCGTCGTCGTTCCCTGCCTTCGTCCTCTTCTCAACGTTCTTTTAACCGGTCGTTTCATGAATTTTCTTAATAATACTCTCGCGGTCGCGCAAACTTTGATAATACGCTGGCTAATGGAGCTGGCGGTATTTTAAGTAATCGACAAGAGGAAATCTTAATTGAACATTTTAGGTGGAACGTGTAATTTATGTAACGGGAGGTGCGATTCGGATAATTGGATTTATTGAGATCGGTGGTTAAATCTTTTACGTAAAGCTGTTTGCAAAGAACGCGTCATAGTGTACTTTGTAGCTGAAACGTGCAATCATCTTTTAACCGTGCACGTATAGAACCTCTCCTTATGATAAATGATCGGCTCTTCGCTCGACACCAACGAGTTAAATTGGCTTTCAACGCTAGAGTCGCCGGATGGGTAAAAAACATTTTGTTTTCTCTTTAAACTGATTTAAAATCTAATGTGTGATACAGGGAACGGTAACGCGAACATCTTATCTAAGTCGATCAAAATAATTCGTGGAAAAAATAATACTCTCAACATCGATCATTCGAAAGAGCAGCAAGCCATAAGATCATGATTCCCAGCGGCACGAAGTGCTCGGCAAGACGACTGATCCTTCCCGCGCGCGCGCGCGCGCTAACTGACGTAATGGCTCTGAATTACCCCTGGCAGATATTTGAGCGCATAAATCCGCGGGGATCGACCGGTCATCGAAATAACGATGATTCAGTGCGCGGAGAGCGAAAAACCGCGTGGGAGCCGTGGCTCGCGGCGCAGAGGCCGCGCTTCTCGACCCGCGCCACGTACGCGACAATTCCGTTTCCCATCGTGGTCCGCTTGTTATGGCGTGGCTGGAACGAGAGCGGAACGACATGGCTTTTTCCGTCCGGACGTGTTTTTACGCGCTTAAATCGCGCACCCGACGCCCACCATCCCATCCTATCCCATCCCATCCCATCCCATCCCATCCCATCCCATCCCATCCCATCCCATCCCATCCCAACCCGTCCCATCCCATCCCATCCCAACCCGTCCCATCCCAACCCGTCCCATCCGAACCCGTCCCATCCCATCGCGATCTCATCCCATGCTCGCGTCGCGGTTTCTTCGTGGCGGACGCGATCGCTTCTTCGTCCGTAACGATTCCAGGCCCGGCATACCGGTAGTAGATATATAACCCGCGGCTTCTCTCGTCGAGCT
Source organism: Lasioglossum lativentre (assembly GCA_916610255.1). NCBI lineage: Eukaryota > Metazoa > Arthropoda > Insecta > Hymenoptera > Halictidae > Lasioglossum > Lasioglossum lativentre. The sequence goes on along the minus strand of OU744356.1, from coordinate 38,719,028 downwards.
GTGGCCTCTCCTCTCTACCCGGGCCAATCCCGGACGACGATAATTAAACCATCGCATCCCGCGCCGACTCCCAGCCCCTCGGACCGCGCGCGGCCGTATCGCGCTACGATGCTTAATCGGCGCAAAAGGTCGATCGTATCCGCTCCGCTCGGTCGAAAGAGAGACTTCAAAGCTCCCTCCTTGGGCCCGGTGCTGGCTCCTCGGCTCCCCTGGCTCGGCAAAAAGCGCGGAAAGCAATCCGGCCGCGAGGCTGCGGCGCGGCCCGAAAGCCGGAATCAGTACATAAACAACACTCCCGAGTGGCACGGCGGGACGCGCTAATGACCGGGATATTAAATAACGATAATGACGCCGTCAACAGGCCGGTTTTTTGCCCGGGCCGAATCGCCCACGATGACTGGGGCTCCGGGATCAGCGCGCGAGGCGAGGCGAGGCGAGGCGAGTCGAAGCGAGCGGATTGCCTCGTCCACCTCCGACACGACCACGAAACCCGCTCACGCGAGTTTATACGGCGAAATTTCGCAAACTTAATTGACCGGAACATCGGACCGCGGGTCGAGCGGTGCGCCGCGAAATAATCGACTTCCTTTTGCGGCTCGGCCCCTTTTCCTCCCCATTGTTCTTGCCGGTGTGGATGGGATCTATCGATCTCGAGTCTTGAACCGTGTCGGAATTCACCGGTTCGTCGTCTTACGTTTCGCTGCGATATTCGGATAGATACGTGCTCGGCCTCGCAGTCTACCTTCCAACAGCCATCGCATCGTGAGTTTCGAATCATGGAAAATCGAAAGAAACATTCATTACCTACATGCTATGTTGTTTCGAAATAACTAACACCGAAGGACTTACTAAGTATGAACAATCGATGCAACAAAATTAATTGTTAAAGCAACGTTTTCGTGCATAAAGTGTAGCGTTTTTACCACTTAAGGTATCTTCGTGTTGAAACTGCGATGAGGGCTATAAGAACTTCGATGAAAGCGGCTAGCAGGCGTTGGTCTGCTCGCCGTTTTAGCGTAAACATTTCCATTATCAAACCACAGAATTCTTGCTTTCTCGTCGTCGCTCCGATCGTTTATTGCGACTGCAATATCAACGCACCCTTATACGGAAGTATAAAGCCTTGTCTACCAATTGGTAGACGGGTGTAGAACTTTTAAACGAAGTGTGCAAGAATCGGTTGCCGATAATCGCGTCTTAACGTCAGGATCGACACGGATGGGGCATTAGAGTCGGAACGGATTCGCCCACCGATTATAAGCGTCCCGTCATGCAACAGGAAGCGCGGCGCGGCGTCTCGCTCGAGAAATACCTCTTTTCCCCCATGACCAAAACGAGGCAGGATAATCGAACTTGTCTTGTGCTCCTCGTCTGTTTTTAGTAATTATTCCGGCGTTCACCGGCGGGACAAGATGATCGATCGATCCGAGCGCAGCGTCCGCGCCGCGCCGTCAGCCCGTTCTCGGACGACGATAATCATTACTCGCGAAACGCGTCTCTCGCGCTACTTCGAGGACGTTTGAATTATGGATCGCGTGTAATTAAGTCATCCCTCTGGACGACGCGCGCGCCTGGGATACGTTCCCGATGCTTTTATACGGATATGTATATCGCCCGCGGTACGAGATGATACCGCGATCAGGAGAGGCGCGGCTTATCGTTCCCGCAGCCACCTATTCCTCTTCCCTTCGGCGTTAACGCATCCTGGGAACGTTTAATGCCGTCTCGTCTCGCAGTTTAACATCCGACGCTTTCCACGAAATTACCGCGCGTAAACTTGCCACTTCCTTTCGCCGGAATTTACGATTTCCTCGAACACGGAACCCCCGACTGCCCTGCGACCGAACTCCCGATCATTCTAACGTTCATTCTTTATTGCCGGGCTAGGAGATGTATTTCTGCTTACTGCTGCTCCTTCGGATCAGTTTGCTCCAAGGCAAAACCGAAAAGTACCCATGATCCAGATCGTATTATCCAAATGTACGGACGGTTGCTAATCGCTATAGCTATGGCTTTATAAACTGATATTGAATTTTCTAAATGTATCTGAAAACAAATTTTCACATTCGAAGCAATTTTCATATGAAACATTTCCTTTTTCCCTCTCCACAGTTGTAGGAGTCATTTTTTGGGCAGCTTACAGTTTAATATTAAATTGTTCAACCGCGGATCGATTAGGAAGTGTAACTTCTTGATTCGAGTACGGAGGCGCGAAAATCGCGTCTCCACATCCGTCAAGCTGGATGTCCGAAAGATGCCGGTACAGCGCCGGGCCTCGTAGTTACGATAAAAATTCATTTCCGCGCAGGTTCGTCGAGAGCTGTCCGCGAATCACGGCTCGGAATGCCGATAAACGCGCGATTACCGGGATGAAAACGAGCGGACGCAACGGGACGTTCGCGCAGCCGGTCGTGCAAACGTGCCGGCGAAGCCAGTTCGTAAAATCCAATGGACTGTCGTTTTTATATCCGGCGCTACGCGTCGCTGAAAGCGTTTAATTTTCCGCGTTATGAAGTCCACCGCCGTCGGCCGGGTCTCGCGTGATTGCGGAATCATCGTTCCGATCCCTCTTTATGCGCCGTTCCTTAAATATTTTAATTCGGCCACGACGATTATTGCCGATGTTATACTTTAAATTATTGCCACTCTGCCGTTCATTATCGTCGATACGGTCGTATCTTGTCTCGTAATATGGCGTCGGCCGATACCACCGTTAACGATTCTTGATTGCCGACGAACGGGCTTCGATAGTGTCTCAATCTTATCGATTATTGAATACTTTCGGCCACTTTCATCCTCTCGGCTAGCGGTAAACTTCGCTCGTTACGAGCCTACCATATTCATTCCTACAATTACACATACGATCCGCCGCCGCCGCGCCGCGTCGCGTCGGTATGCGGCTTCTTAACCCTGCAGAGGTCGCGGCGCATTTCACCGATGCACGCCGATCGTTTCAAATTTGCGCTACTGTACTACTTCTCGCAAAGGAATTCTCTACACCGTTCAAGTATTTTCATTGTAATCAAATGTTTGTATTAGATAAAACGTCGAGTGAGCGAAAACATTAGACTCAGAATAGTTTGACTGCGTTATTAGATTTTTTCTATCATTGTCTAACAATGCGTTCATTTGCTACCACATTTTGACTAAACATCACATAATGTTGTCGTCAACATGTTTATTTTCTCACTCGTACGAAATGATACTGAAATAAACTGTACTTAAAAGTGAACTAAATAGAACCTGAAAATAGACATAAAAGATTAGATTTGTAGCTTCATATGATATTATAATAGACCTGTAGACTATATGTCTTGATTAAAATAGTTCATAATATATTCATTCCGAAATCGGACATTTCATATGCAAGGACCTAATAGTTATAATGAATCGAGTATCTATTTAAGCTGACTGGGGCACACGTGCAAAAATACCGTTCTATTTAGGAATTCAATCGAGTTACCGAATAGCAGCTGAATTATACCTAACACTAATTTCCTTGGAAACGCCGGAGCAGCATGTTCGAGCGATTCTTTCGTGAAATTCGATCGCGCCGCCGCATGACAACAACAGGCGCGCTCGTCACCGTTTAATTACCATTGACAGGGAGTTTTCGTTGTTCCGGCGCGAACCGTAGCTCCACGAAGATCTCGAGGCGTCGCCGGGAGCACTGACACTCACCTGTCCGAGCTGCATCCAGCGTCGGCCGACTTGCACCACCGTGCCGCGCCGCATCGCGCCGCGCCGCGTCGCACAGGTGCACGGCTGGTACCTGGCCCGATGGATCAATTGTCCGGGGCTCGTGTAACTTTGTCGGCCGAACAGGCTGGCACAGCCCTACGATCCGGCTCGCCGGAAGTTGACATTCGTCACAAACTATACGGACGGGTCGCCGCTGTCGACAATGGCCGTGCACACACGTCGATACACGGCGAAAAAATAAAAAAACGATATCGGCAGAAAACCGGGGGATCGATCGATCGTGAAACGCTTCGCGCGACGATCTGCTTCCTGGCCCCGCGAAACGGCCGCGGCGGATTTAATGCACCCTTTGAGCAATTGCTCCGAGGACGCCATGATTAATGGCCGCGGCTTTAGACGTTGTCCGGCTTGATGGAGTGCGATGGTGTTGCGCGCGAATCGATTAGATACGAATTAACGATACAAATGTCACTGACTAATTATAATTAATATCCCGCGGCGGCCCGGCTGCTTAGAGTCTTCTTTATCCATTAAACCTTTATCATTTGACTTTTTAATTGCAGGTGCAAGATTAATGAACCACGAATCGTCTTCGCCGCGTTAAAAATCGTCAAACTTATGAGTCCGAGAGAAACGATCCGCTTCCGTGGTGAATGATCGCTGATGGTAGCATCATATGAAACATCATGAACGTGTTGTAGTTCGAATCGATATAAGTTTGTGATGAAAGTTTCATGAAGATCAATCTAAAATGGTCTGAACAGTCCAAAATAAAAAGACGAACGAAAAGAAGGCCTATTAAGTAAAAAACTACTTTCGTGGTGCTGTCTCTTAGAGATTCGTCGATCCGGTAGAGAGTATCTTTAAAAACTGTCTCGTTCGTATTTACGATCGTTCGCTCGACGGCGCGGCGCGGCGCGGCGTAGCTTTAAAAAATGCACGACGCGCGAAAGAGAACGAGCGGTGCGAGGGAGACAGGGGAGTTTGTTCCTATTTGTTTGAAAGCGTTATGCAGCTGTCAATGGGTCGGCCGAGCCGCGTATGTTCGGCCGGAACGAGCGGTCAACACTTTTCTCCGCGCGCATCACGATCTGTTCCATCCGATCGCGTCAATCACTCAAACTCTTCGACGCGCGGGTTATCGATGCACTGCCACCGCGCCCCCGCTATGCGAACGCGCTATCTAAACCAGCGCCGTTTCGATCCCCGGCCGAACTCCTCATTATGAATATTGTATTTTATGATCGTTCGCACGCTGATTTCTTTCCACCGCGCAGTGCCCCGCGTTCGCTCGCTCGAATAATCCCCGGTTTTTTGCGGCGCGCTGCGTATCCAGGCTGATCACGACCGAACGATAGTTAATTCTTCATAGCCGTTGTCTCGATTCGAGCACGAACTCGCCCGACTGCGAATGGATCGCCGTGATTATAGCTCGAAATTATTTACCGAACTTCTCCCCGTTTCGGTCGAGCGTTCCGATATTCCCCGGTCGATCGGCCACAGTAGTGCACACTCAACCACTACGGTTAAACATTTTGTCAATCACTATATACATTGTAAGAGATTACTTGTGACGCAATGTCTTTCTTGTGCTATTGTATGAATACGGAATATGTACTTAGCGTTCTGATCAAGGTTAAAGCAGAATTTTTTAATAGAAATTCGTAATATTACTGTTGCAAGATAGTACAAATACAAAGCAAGGATCAATTACATATATACAAAGGTAAACAATAGAGAAACAACCACAAATAAGTTGGTGAAAGTCTCATAAAATGGACGATAATCTGATTCTGCTAGTTTTACGGCTGAAAGTCTCTGCTTTTACTGTACGGAGCTTTTTGGGAAGAAATTGGATTGAAAGTAATAGATTTAATCGGAAGAAAAAAAGAAAGGAAAAAATTTCTCCACTTCATGGAAAACATTAAATCACGGATATGTTTTAGGGGGGGGGGGTTAGCGTCACACTTTTGGTGTCATCGCGCAAAGTTTGGGATGACCCACAGCCCTAAAAAAAACTTGAAGTCATTTGTTGTAACTTTGTCCTTTACAAAAATGTTCTCCGAGGCTTCGTTCAGGAGTTATTAACTTTAGCGTCACACTTTTTGGTGTCACTTTTGGTGTCGTCGCGCGGACTTTAAAATGACCCCCAGCTCTAAAACATATCCATGTTAATATGCTCCTCTTATAATCGTAAATTACAACTGGCTAAAATTTAAAGCTACGTATTAGCGTAGCTATCAATATAGAAACATCCAACTGAAAGTTTAGTATATACAGGGTGCCCCAAAATTCCTTCAACTTCCTGAAATGAGCGGTTCCTGAGGTTATTTGAAGCGACATTTTCCATATCCAAAATGTCCAGTGCGGCTTCTTTTAGAAGTTATTAACGAAAAACACGGACAAATCAGAGCGCGACCTAGACGCGTGTTGGCAGAGATGGTTCGGCGCGCCAGCAGTCGCCTGGGTCTGTAAATCCTTGATACGAGAATTTTCGTCGTCGCAGATACGCACAAACCGTCCATGTTGATCCATACATCGTGACGTAGAAGGCACAAAAACAGTGGTCTAAATGGTACAGAAATGTTCGATATACCGTGATGGGTCGGGACGGTTTTCATTGTATTTGAGATGCGTGGTCAGATACGCGAGGTTCGTCCGTGTTAATATGGAGGTCGTGTCGTCATTCGCCAGATATTTAACACGATGGGTCGGGACGGCTTTCGTAGTATTTCGGCTCTGCTGGCCCGCCGGACCATCTTTGCCACACGCGTCTAAGTCGCGCTCTGATTGGTCCGTGTTTTTACCACGTTTTTTTCGTTAATAACTCCTAAACGAAGCCGCGGCGGACATTTTCGGAAAGTAAAGTGTCGCTTCAAATTACCTCAGGAACAACCGCCCATTTCAGGGAATTGAATGAATTTTGGGACACCCTGTATATTGTATATGTATATAGTATACAATATATAACTGGCACTGCCATAGTACACGATTAAGTGTTTCAACTTCGAGACGACCACATTGGGGATTATTTGCGATTCCAAATCCGGATAGTTTATGCCCGAGTCCGGTGGACAGTGGCGGAAAAATGTCGTCGATCGATTTCCTCGTTCGCCGGACTGTTTCTCACTGTCACACGATAGAGACGTTAGTCCTGGCATGCATTCGGTCGGTGGAAACTACGGGCGTTGGAATTAAGACTCGGAGAGGGTCGGGGAAAAAAAAAGAAGGAGTATCGTTCGGCCGCGGTACGAAACGGTGCTCGGCTAAATATTCAAATTAATACGGCACGCTCGCGATACGGCCGATAGAGCGCGCGGCCCGTCTGACTTTAGCGATTCGGCTTATCGAGCCTCGGCCGCTCCTCGCGATGGATACGAATGTTTGCGTGCTTATTCATGAAAGGAACGAGCGATAACGGCCGCCTCCTGTCATTCTTTATCGGCGGAGTCGCGCTGTTACCTCGGCTTCAATAATTCCGGCCGCTGTCGTGGCCGGCAACATTAACATTGTCAGGTAGGTGTTTCCTCAAGTACGTTCTCAGCGTTTCGCTGCGTCACCAGCCTCGGCGACGCGGATAGAAAGAAAAATTACAAAACGCGACAGTTGCAATCGTACCGATTCCAAACTGAAAAATCGCACACCTCGATGTTGGCACGTTTCTTATCTTCGATCTCGAAAATTATCCCCACTCCGGTTTGATCAATCCGCTGAACGGTTGACGCGCGGAGAAACGCCGCGCCGCGCCGCGCCGTTCGGAAAATGTTTGAAAATCATGCATTTCCATTTGTCACACTTCGCTGTGATTACCGCGATACGAATCTGTGGCGCGACCTGGACTTTGTTTAAGAGCAAAGGTGGTTCTGTCCATGTTGTTTTCGCGGGGAACGTTTGCGATTGCTGTTACGAGATAGCAGGAAAATATTAGGGTAAACGGTACACTTTTATTAGAACCTCGAACCATCCGTTCGAATCAATTTGTCCCGGCAGATCTTCGCTTGTAATTTTCCTCGCTGAAATTGGATAAATTAATTCAACGAGTTCAATAAACTGTTAACTACAAACAATTTATATCTTTAAACCTTTGCCTCTTGATTTACTCTACGATTAGAAAAGTAACAACTATTTTAACGTTAATCATCTCCTCTAGGTAAGAACCTTGTAGCTAGATTGCGGATTTTATGCGTTTATGACAAAAATAACCGAACAATGGGGACGATTTTAAACAAAACGAGCCTAGCAGTCTGCTACATGCGATATTGACTTCGTAAACTTCCAGTTCCCATAGAGCCGCATGTTTTCCCGGGGAGCAATCCGTGCAGGATCCGCCGAAGCATCCCCAATTTTCATCCCCTTTCGAAAACCGTCTAAGAAACGTATCTCGTCGGAAAGCCGAAGGGATCGCCGCGGAAAATGAAAATCTGTCTCGCGATCGGGTATTACACGCGGCGAATTGCTCCGGCCGAGCACGCGCTAATAAAAAGGAGAGGAGGTGGCAGAGGGTTGTAAGGGGGTGGGAGAATGCAAAAAGAACCGGGTAGGTCCCGTGGATCCGCTTGTAACCCGTATAGCCCATTCCGGGCTCTCGTATATGACGCTATTCGCAGGATACCCGACGACTAAACGAAGTCACCCCTCGCTCGGAGTCAGCACCGAGGGGCTGCGGAAAGGGGTTGGCTGGTCTGTGCGAGGTTACAAGACGAAATAAATACAATATTATGCAAACGGGCGGGACTGATCGCGCTCGGCAAAGCCTCGGGAATCTCGGGAATCCCGAATAAATTGACACTAAACGTGGAAGGGTGTGCGCCCTCTGTTCCCGCCGCGCGATCTCGTCCTAGAACGGGAAGCAGCTCCCAGCGACGAGTAACGCCGGAAATATATATCGATGCCCCCGCAACACGCCGTATCCCAATATCACCTAACAGCTATTTCGTTTATACGGGCCTGAGGGGCTGGTGAGAGACCGGCTCGAGAAAGGGGAACCCGGCCGGGAACGTGTTTTTCCGGAATCTATGCATAGCTCCCGCTGAATGACAGAGGGTTGATCGCGTCGTCACACTCGCGCCCACTCCATGTACCGTTCTCTTACGAAATTCCCTTGGCGATTACACAATGCAACACATATCTGGACTTCCGAAAGAATTTTTGCACTGTCATTTCATTTTAACACATCTCTTCTGCTGACTTGTCGAAGGTTATATCTCTTCGGGTAAAAACTAACTTTCTCGATCAATAATTATAGATGTAAGGGAAATTTAGCCTCGCCATGCGGTTGTACTGTTTGGAAGCAGTTAATCATTGTTTAAACATATTAACTGAAACATATCTTATGTAAGATAAACCGTAAAATAATTTCTTTAGAATGCAGATTGATAGTCGACTACTGGTCTCGGATGGCTGACTACTGGAAAAGTGACCCTAGCACTATCCTAGAATAGTTATCGCATATTATACATATAGTTTCGTGGAAGTATCTTCGAGTACGAGCATTGCAGAATGTTATCAACGACTGCCACCGTCCTGGCCGTTTTTTGTCCCCGAGGATGTTCTTTCTCTACGGACGAGCAACATTCGAATGGCAATTCGGCCGGGGTTACAGAGGAATTTGTTTGCCGCGAAGGGACGAGCGACGCTGCTCGTTATCTGGCCAGATGGTAATTTGATAGAAAGTTCGGGCCCGTGTTTGAATACGTGCCCGTAATTTATCGGCGCGCGGACGTTCCGTCGCGTCGTTCGGGGTGGCTCCTCTTCGCCCGTAATTCCTTCCATTTTTCGCCCGTTCCCGTGCAGTGTAAATACCAGAGGTATCGTATAATCATCTAAATTACGATCTCAGCGGAGAGAGCGTCCGCGCCGGACGTCGCGTCGTGCCGGACGTTCAGCTAGAGGAGGAACGCTTTCGCGATCCGCGCGTCGATTCTAATCTCCCTCCCTCTTTATCGCGCCACCACCGCGTCGAACCTTCGGCCAGACAGTAAACCTTCGAACGAAATGGCCCTACGCGCGAACCGTATCCTTGTTACCGATACCGGTAACGACGAGGACGGCCATTCCCGCCGCTGCTAGCATCGACGCGTTATATACGCTCCACTCCCACGCTTCCTGCGCCCCGTCTCTACATTCCGCCATCTCCTCTATGGTCCAATTACTCCTTGTTTCTCCTTTTCCTTCTCTATTTTTATTCCGACCCCGTGACGCGCGCGAACGCCTCGAAAAATAACACCCGGGATCACCGGATTCAATTCCGTGCGCGCGCGCGCGCGCCGAATTTTTCGACCATCGCGATTCCGAGATTCGGAATTCATTCCGATGGAACGTTCGCCGTTCGTTTGGCATTTGGAGATGTTGAAACGATAGTGCTAGTTCAGTTACTTACCGGAAACCTGTTAGTATAATTCTCAGTGACTAGGCTACCACATTAATGTGCTAACGTATTGAAATAAGTAGTAAAAATTAATTTGAAAAAACAATAGAGAAATTATTTTTCTAAGTTAAATTAAACTATTAATGCGAATGCTACAAAGAAAAATATATCACTTTTTAATTAAACATTTTTCCAATGCCGGATATTACACTTTCGACAGTTCTACCTAAACGCCTTGTTGTTGAATAACAATTTCTTAGGGATCAGTGTTTGGACAGGGTAACGGGCTAGAAATCGTCGATATAATCGATATATGTATGGCCTCGAAGCTGCAGAGAATTATCCGTTTACCCGACGTTCGTCCTTCGCGTCGGCGCTGTATTATTAATCGACCAAGGTCGATCATCTTTCCCGTCCGACTTCCGATACAACGAAACGAAAAGTGAATCGAGCTCGAAACAACCTCTCGACCGACCGCCGAACGTCGAAACCGCCATCGTCATCGCCGCTCCACTGACAAAATCCTCTCTTCCCTCCCCTTTTTCCTCGCCACGTCAATCGGAACCGGGCGCTCGTGACTTGTGGGAATCGAGATAATTATAACGTTTCCGTTCAGTTTAGACACGGTGGGACGGGTAGGGGGATGGTAAGAGGGGTGGGAGGGGAGGGGGCGTAATAACGAAACCTCCTCCTCTTCAAAGGGGCCCCCGGGCTGCAATTCCACGCTCATGCTCGCGCCGCTACCCGGCAATCATCCCCAGTCAGTCTTTCAGTCAGTTTCGTTGCTATTTAATTATCCATTTAAAGCGTATAATCTTCTGCTACGGGGCACCGATTCTCACTCGTGGCCCGGTCGGTCGCCGAGGATCGGGGCCCGTCCAGCGACAGAACCGGGAAAATGGCGTTACGTCGGCGATCGTTCCGCTCGAACGTGGGATCCCGAGCCTAAACGAACAGTATACACGTACAATATACAGATTGGTAGACAAAGATTTCGTCGCGTCGCGTCGTATGCACCGCCGCGGCGGTCGTAACCGTCTGGACACGAGCCAAAAAATGCAAGGTGAATTATTCCAGTCAACGCCTCTCCCGTGAATGCCCAGTGTTTTTATCTCGTATTAAGCCTCGCGAGACGGATGCTCTCGGCGATTTCATGGCAGCCACGGCTAGATACATTCAAATTTTTACACGTCGCTGTCTTCTCACATACTTTCGAACCTGCTTCTTTGAAATAAATTTTGATCTTTTTATCTCGCCTAAATTGATTACTAGAAGTATGTACTGCTACTCTTAAGTACCGTAGACGTTGAAACTTGCTCCACTATAGAAGGTCCAATAGTAACTATAATTGTATATAGGTACATATCGCACCCTGGCAATAATATTGACATAACTGAAAAATGCAGTATTCATACAATAACGATTTTAAGAAAATTATAAAATTTCCATCGAAATAGTACAGACACCTTTAATCTATCAGAAAAATATTTTTGGAAGTAAATTCGATTAGGCTCTATAAAATGATATTATGTATTCCTCCATCACCTCTAAAGTGACAAAATTGACAAAAATTGATCTTCTATTATTTAGTAGAATATTCTATTGATTTTGTCTTTTGAAAGTTCTCGAAGATATATCGTATCTATGTATGTTGTCCACGTCATGGGACCGTCAACTCTCAATTGTTTCTCAGATCGTCGTCCGTTTATTCCAGAACGATCCTCATTCGCGTCCTATTTGTAAAAGTGTAAAGACGTGCCTCTCCGCGTGTATTCAAAGATAAAGTTAAAAAAATTCTATTTTCATTTTCAATAGTGTTTAGAGTTTTCTTGCCTAATAATCCAATAGTTGTTTCCACTGCACATATAAACTAGCTCAAAAACAAAACTGTCATAGCTGCCCTCTAGCGGTTCAATTAGAAGTTAGAGATGTGTCGTTTTTCTAGCACATAAAAGCCAACTAAACTGTTCCAACTTCAAAATCGTTAGCTTTTGAGTTGAGTCACTGTTCTTGCCGGGGTGCGACATATACTTACACGTGTCAATTGCTCTTACTGTAAACATAAATAATAAACAATATACACGGTTCACGGATTCCCCTTCGGTACCCGTCGAAAATCTTAGACTCTAGTTGATACTTTCGTGGATGATCGGTGAAGCGAGGGTCCAGAAAGATCACAGCGTCGATGTCCGAGGTATCATTAGCCGAGCGAGTTAATCGCGGCGAGCGTGGTGGATCCGCCAGTTTCTCCGTGGCCGCGAGATTAGTCCAGGGTAACCGTCAGTCGTTTCATTAGCACGGTCCAATCAAGCCGGTAGCACGGGACCGATGGAGGATCCTTGCGGCGCGGGGCGGCCGAGGCCTAATCAATGAAATTGGGAGACAAAGCCAGGTCAGTAGCCGGGGTCACCGGTCATCGGTCCTGGGGACGATTGAGCCGAAGAACCTCCTCCTCGAGTGTCGGGTACGCGACGCGACGCGACGGCACCTCGAACGACACAATGAGGTAGGTGTGTCGGCCTCGCCACGCTCCTAGGACCTCCTTACGCACCCTTCGCTAGCCTCGTTCCCAGCGATCGGACCCGTTCACGGATCGCACGATTCGATCGTGGGAGATATATCCGAACAGCCGTGCAACTAGGTCCACCCAGACACGAGTCCGTCCCGCGGAACAGACATCGATGTTCCTCGGTGTGCACGGAGGACGCGGGTAGACCCCGTGGCAGACAGGGTCGCGTGATAATGACAGGCTTGGGCGTCGCACGGTGATTGAGGTGGCCGTGTCACAGAGACCCGGTTTGACCACGCCCTGCAGGTCGCCGTACCAATTCGCATCGATTCCCTAAAGTCACCCTCCACGAACGGTCTCCTCGATTTGTTTCTGTTGCGTCGCTTTGTTAGCCAGCTAAGCGATCACGGCTTCGGATCTTTCATCCGCGCGCAAATTATTCGACAGTCTGCCAACGCATCGTTTCAATTTCATTTCTTCTGCTTCATTTGAAACAGCCAAGCAAATCTCAACATTTTGCAACCCATTGCACTACCAGTTATTTTATGGTTGAAGCGTCCCGAATTTCGCAAGTCCGATATACCGAACTTCGCGGAGTCGTAAATTCCGCTCGCTTTGGTCAGGTGCTTTGACGAGGTTAAAAACTTAACAACGCCTATTTGTCATACGAGACTCGATTCTTGGAAGTCAACACCTTAAATATATTTTAAAACTTAACAATGTATTTACAACGTTTTACGTTCGATTTGACGAGATGTTACGATGTTCGAGATTTAGTTGTATCGGTTCTTCTATTGGTTGGCTGTAAACTGTATGGGGGTGACTAAATGGTTTCTAATTGGTGGATGGATGGTTTGTTTAGGTCGTCAGAGTAAGGATATGCAAAAGTAATCTCTATTTTTGTTAAGAGAAATTAAGTGCAAAGGATATGGGAAACTATATGTGCTGTTTTAGTTTCAATCGCCCTGTCAATGGGTTCGTTGACATAGGTCACGAAGTGGTGTCCGATAAACACCCAAAACACTTCTGGGACCGTCGCGTCGCGTCGCGTCGAGTGTCTCGAGCTATCGCAGCCGACCGTGCCTAAATCTCACGTTCGGTCTGCTTGTTATCTAATGCTGTGTATTGAAGTTAAAACTTAAAAATTTACGTAGGAAAAAAATTTACGTGTAAGTGTCCCGAAGGCATCGGCACGACCGGATCGAAGAGGGACCGTTCGAACAGTACCGCGATCGCAACCGTTGAATTTCTTCGAAATCTCCGCGCGTCCAATTACCCGTTGTTGGTGCGTTCGTCAAGGGTGGAGCGCGTCCGTTAATAAATCAACCGGTTCGATTCGGATCCCGGTGAACGCGTTCCGACGATCCGAACACGCCTGTCAGCTCTCGACGTCTTACGGATCCGCGGCGCTGCGCTGATTAGAATCAGTCCGGGGACACGCATTCCCGCGCTGAGCGTAGACAAGCCGCGTGCACGCGCGCGTCCCTTTCGGTGTAATTACAGACAAAACACAATGGAATGTATGGAGGTATGCGCGAGAGGACGCGCCTCCAGCTATACGTGCCAACCTCGAGGAACGATAGGAGATAAGCCGAGCCCAAAGATGGTATGCCGCCGCGATGTCGACCCGCGCGGTGGACGACGCGACGTCGAATGGAACAGCAACGCGACCGGCGAACGCTCCATCCAGATAGATATCATTGCTGAATCCGCCTCGTCACTGCGACGCGACGCGACGCTACGCGACGGTCTCGCTCGCGTTCGATAATCAGTTATGCTGACCCGCGTTACTCGCTCACGACGAGAAACGTACAACTCTGGGATTTTCTCCGATCGCGATGCCGACGTTGCACGGCTGTTTTGAGAAAGAGTTGCGACCAAATTATACCAGGTTCGCGTAAAGAATGGGAATTTCAGCGGGAGTGCAATGAGCGAGAACATATTGTACCCGAAGAAGGTTAAACAGAGAACATCGAAAGTAGATTCGAGGAATTCGGTGAGCGACGAGGATGCTTCTGTTGCACTTTCGGAAAAATTCCTGGTCCGATATAAAATTCGACGTTACCGATGTGGAACCGGTGATTCGAAATCACCCCCCGAACGTAGGCGGTCCTCTCGCAAGAAATCCGTCGGAAGACCTTTCGGCGGATGGCGGCCATTACCTTGGCGTGCAGCCCACCCCCGCAGCCTTCAGTCTGCAATAACGGCACATTAAAGGATTTTAACGGCGAAATTGAATAACCCCCGAGCGCTGGTAACGAAGTTCTGCCCGCTCGCCGGGACACAGCTATCTGCCGATGGGAGGGAACAGTCGGAATGAAGGTATTAGGGATGAGTGACGCGCTGACGTCGCCCATTTTGTCTTCTTCCCACCATTTCCTCCTCGTTTTCGCATCAGCGGGCCTCCGTCAAATTGGCCCGGCAATTCCCGGTCCCGGCAATTTTACGATATTTCGTGGGTTCGATCGTGGCCAACGGACCGATCGCTCCCCGCTCGAGTAGATTCTGAGTTACTGCGACTTTCGTAATATATTGCGGACGCGAATTCCACGCTGTCAGCTCGTTTCTCGCGGGCACGGTAGTTAAGACGCAACGGGGACCGGTTTCTTGGAAAGTCCGTGGCCGCTCGTCGATGACAAATCTCCCGCGCCGCGATTAAATACAATTTCATTGGACCTGTCGGTTATTACACCTTAAGAAGATCTATGATCGCTGTAAATCCGTCGGGAGGCATTGTCGGGTTTTTCAACGTCGTCGGATTTGAATATCCCACGTGACAGGCATATTTTCCGCGTGGAATTTGCACACCTCGTTGGTGGACGCGATTCATCGCTGCGATGAATATTTAAATCTGTTTGAACGAGAACCAAGTGATTTGGCGGTCTTCGAACCTCAAAGGATTTTAATTGAAGCGCGTGATCTATTTTTTGGCTCTGTCCATTAAACATTTCCGCCAGGCTTATTTTTGTTTCGTCAGGTACTTCTATATTAGAATAGAATAAAGTTGCAGAGTTCCACAGTTTCACGTGAAAACTGTAGACAGGTTCTATAATTAATGAATATGCGAAGGAGAAAATTATTAATATCATTGGCATTCGCTTTCACACTATCTGATTTTCTCACTAAATTTCACTTGCCAATATAACTACCGCTATCCACTTTCTACGGCAGGACATTGTGCTTATTAATGTTCGGATGTTTGAGTCGCAAATGATAGGCTATTTTTGACCTAGCTGAAATTTTTCACTAAGAATATTATATTGTATGGATCGACGTAGAAACATACGCAGTTACCACGTAATTAAGCAGCGAAATAAATTGTAGTAGCGAACGTGTTAAATGAAAAGTTGAGCAAAAACGGATCAGGATCGAGGGTTAAAAGAAATTCCTGTTTCTGTCACCGTTGACGATTTTGAAACAGAAGGGTCGCAGGGTGTTTGTGAAGGGAGGGGGGGGGGGTCGGAGAAGTTGGGAGGACCTCCTGATCTGGTGTTTTGGAGGCGGGGGTGGAATCGTGGCGCGTGATGACGAGGCGCGATCTGTGTCGGGTCCCACGCCCCGACCGCCCCGCTCGTTAGTCGTAGTCAGCAGCCGTCGTCATCGACGTGTCATTCGGCACCGAGGAGCCCGGTTATCGAGGGGACAGCCTTGCCCGGGTCGACGGAGTACACGAAGAGGTGCAGGCCGGGTATAAGCGAGATCCGACGCGCGCCGCGCCGCGCCGCGCCGCAGGGAGACAGACCGACCGCCCATTCGACATCGACGGCCTGACGCAGCGCATCGAAACCGGCAAATTGTCGTGCTCGCGGGGACGTGGCGCGATTGTCGATCGTTCCGCGTGGGTAGTGTTGAGAGACGCCTTCCCCGTGACAACCGGTGTCTGTATCGTCTCGTTGGATCGTAACGAGGGGTACGTGCGCAATTGGTCTGATCAGAGGCGGCCCCGTCTCACGGAGGTTGGGGATTTAGGGGGTTGGGACGGGACGGAACGGGACGGGACACGAGGCGCGTCGTTATCGTACCGCGACTTCGGCAATTCCGCGGGAACGAGTCGGCCGCTTATCGACGCCGATTAATAATAGACTCGCCTCGGACCCGGCCACCGCTATGATTTATCGAGTGGAACCGGCCGCTCGCGGTCCGAGCAGGTTACAAGTTGAAACATTGCAAGATGCTAATGCGAGTACATTGAATATTAATGGATATCGAAGTTGTTTGGCCGCATCTCGGCCGGTAAGTCGCGTCGCGTCGCTTTAGCGGGGATGATCGTCGCGAGGCTATCGATGGCGTTTGACTCCCGCCCTCGGGGCCTAGCGACGCGATCCTTCAATTAATCTGACGGGGAATCGATTCTAGCCGCGACACCGAACTAGATCGGCTGATCTTCCCTGTTTCTTGCTCCAATCCATCACCGGTGACATCGCCCGGCCAGCCACAGACCGACGCGAATCGTTCGAATTCGATTATAGTGTGATTTTTGCGGAGGCCGTGATTCGCGCGGGCACCTGTGGATGCTGGCTGCCGTTTTCCGGTCGAAGAATCCCGTCGAACGGAGAAGGAGACTGCTCTGTTCGCTCGGGTTGATTTGAATTTGGGTCACGGAGGGTCTCATTGTCTCGAGAATTGTCTTAGGGTGCGGTTCGCTCCCCGAAAGGGCCACGGTTGTTTCAGCTACGTCTACAGTCTACGCTATCGAGGTAGCGGCTCGTGGGCGAGGTTAGCGCGCCGCGAAGAGGGGTCGTCTCGAGGCAATCGGGCTAAACTACAGACTCATTTACACACTTAGCCCGGCTTCCGCCTGGCTCGTTTCTACCCCGGACCAACGCCGAGCGCAAATGGTTTTCATATTGTCTTTTTATCGCTCGTTCTCATTTTATCGCTTGTTTGGCCGCTGACTCGAGTCGCCCGCCTCGGCGACCCCGCTCCTGTTATTCTGATCCGGTCTACCGTGCGAGCTCGGGTCGATTTTTAACTGCTGTACTGCTCTGTTTTTTTTTCTTTTTTTTTGTTATTTTCTTTGTATACACCAGAATTCCGAATTATCTTTTGTTGCGCGAGAGACAACTTTCAATGTACTGCGGCGACCAATTTTATCGCTTCACCGTTTTCATCTTCGGTTTTAAAGGTACGCGATTGATTCTGCTGGGTGCAATTACCGTAAGCGCCGGTTCATCTTCGCCTGCATTAATTCCGGAAGCATGAAGGGGCGTGTTCATGCCATCTAATCGTTCTCGCCCCTATCGTGCGCGCCGGACGTTTCATTTCTTAATCGAGACACCGGCCAGCAGAGACGTCCGGGAGATTCATTCAATTCGCGAGAGTGTTACCTGCAACTTTCTCGCGATAATACTTTTACCGAGTCAAAGTTGCGCATCGTCACGGGCGGCCCGAGGGGGTGGACGACCCTCGTGGAAAAGGCATCGGTCGCGACGGAGGTGGGGGGAGGCAACTCGGAACGGACCGCCGCGAGCACTTAAGACTATTGTTTTCAATGTAATTGGATAGCTGCTGCTTTCTCCCTCTCGCTCTCTATTTCTTTCTCTCTTTGTCCCTTCCACTTCCGTCCGCCGTTCCGGCAGCTACCTCGATCCCTGAAGAGGGTGGAAAGCAGTCAGCCAGCCGGTCCCCATGTAGCTTCAACAATTATCTTGATTGTTTTATGCATACACCAACGAGACCGGCTCGAGGCAGGAAGGACACACCGGGGTCCTTGGATTTCGGTACGAAATATACCGTTGCCTGCCTTTTATCGAACCTTTTAGCTACCTGCACAGTCGAGGGC
Source organism: Lasioglossum lativentre (assembly GCA_916610255.1). NCBI lineage: Eukaryota > Metazoa > Arthropoda > Insecta > Hymenoptera > Halictidae > Lasioglossum > Lasioglossum lativentre. The sequence continues at coordinate 38,700,668 of OU744356.1, read as the reverse complement.
GATGCGATTCTTCTCGACCATCCTTAAAAATTCATTTTTCTCCCGTTGTTGTGTAAATCGAATGTCGCAATGATTTCCAGGAGCCAGAAAAATTAATTCTAAGGGAAATTATACGATTACGACAATAGTTTCTAGAACATCCGGTAAACTGCCTAACGCATCGAACGAAGCTATCGAGGGAAACGAGACGGTATACCGGTTAAATAGTCATTCTTCGAGTAGAGTGTGTTCAGATAACGCCGATGCCCGGTAACTACCATCAAGATCCATCGGGTACAGCCGAAACCGCCCTTAAAACGGAGCCAGGGCCGACAGCCGAGATTGCGAACGTCGAATTACGAACCTGTTGTCGCCGGTGGCGTGACACGACCCCGCGATCCAGATCGGCGATCGATCCCCGTCAAATCCGTTTCGCGGCATCGCATCGCGTCGGTGTAGTCGGAGGATCCTCTCCCTCGACGTTCGCCGATATGACGTTACACAGCGAACGCTAGGTAGCCGGGCCGAGATCCGATAGAAACTCTACGCCCAGACAATGCTCTCGGCCGATTTAATTAGGATAAGAATCGCTTGGATCGCGTATACACGACCGCACAATGGGCTTTCGGTGGACGAGGCAGACGGGGTGTGCGACGGGAAGAGGAAGGGTAGGACACGAAGCCGCGATTCTGATGCGTGTATATCGTGGCTCGCCTCCAAGAAACATGATATAGAGGGGCAGGAGGAAGGTCGGGGATCTGCGGGGATCCACGGTGGTTTCCAAAAATACCGCAGGCTTCGGTAAAAAAAAAGTAACGGGCAGGAAGAGGGTGTCGGAGGGGGGCTGATTCCCTGGTGGAACGTAATACCGCGAGAGCGCCACGTGCTAATTATGTAAAAATATGATGCGGTCCGGCCGCTTGCGGTGCACCCGCGGGCTTTTATGCGCAGCCGGATCCGCTTGCGCCGGGGCCAGCGCAGCGCCTCGCTTGGCACCGGTTTCGAGGGAGCCACCGATTTTACGTCGAATTTAATGCCTTGAATTATAATCGAGCGTGTCGCCGCGGTCGCCTAACCATGCGCGTCTCTTCTGATTTAATCGACCGACGCGTTCCACGGGCCGCGAAAAGGCGTCACGATAACGACCAACCCCCTCGACGATTATCGGCCAAAGGAAACGACCGATCGAACTAATCGCGTCTAATCGAACGGGCGCCGATTACGACGCTTCGCTCGAACCGCCCGTCGCGCCGCCTCCGCGCCGCCGCCGCCGCCGCGCCGCGCTGGATTAATTGAGATCCGCGCGATGGAACCATCGCCGGACGATTAATTGGCTATGATCGGACGCCGGTAATGAACGTCTGGAAGGAACTTCGGGGAACGGAGATTTTCACTCGGTCGGTTGCGCCCCGGGATCGCAATTAGGCCGACGTAACGATCGTCTTCTTTTGTGTTGATACGCCTGTAACGTGTAATTAGCCGGTTCCGTAACAAGAGCTAATTAATATGTATGTGCGCGCGTCGGCCTTTTGATGCTCGCGGACATTGCGAAATTTTCACCTCGGTCGAGTAATCCAAAGTGTGGTTCGGGAATGATTGCTAACACCGAACGACTAAATTCGTAGAACCTGCAGGTAAATCACTTCTCTCGTAAATTCTACTTCAAACATAGATAAGAGCAACGAAATCGTACTGTCTAACTGTTTGCAAAAATAGTGTACAAAGATTCAAGTCGCGGAATATTTTTCCCTATTAAGGCTTTCAAAAAATGATCTGCTCAAGAGCCTCCTCAACGCCGTGCATTATGATTTATTTTACGGTTAGAACGATAATTTATATATTCATCGTATGCCTATGTTTATCCAATGGTTACATATCGAGAGCAACAAAATACAATTTCATTTGGACTTGAAGGAAATTACTAACATCCATATTTAGCAGATTCCGCTCGAAGCCTTAGTTAGCGACTCGTTAGCCTATTATTGCGAGAAATTTGATCGTAATAGCGGCCACATTTTCGTTCGTTAAACAGCGCGCTTGTTAAACAGAAATCTCTGCGGCGAATGGAGATTGATGGAGCCTGCTCGCGGTTATAATTAAAAAATTATGATTTGCAAAGCAGGCGGTCTACCATAATTCATCTCCGGTGAACTCTCGTGTATAAAAGAGTAGTCAACTACGCCTATCGGTGGGATCGCCGGTTTCACGTGCGGCAACCTAACATTTGCCGAGCGGCGTCCTTGTTTTATGCATCCCCGAACGATAGATAACGCGGCCGCGATTTGTCCTCGCCTGGCGACGATTACGTGACTCTAATATCGCGGCGCCAGCTAATAGGAGATGAAAATTAAGATGCGCGCCGCATCGTTCCCGTGGGGTCGGCGTTTCGCGCAGCTCGTAATGTAATTAACGAGATTATCCGTGGATCGCGTGCACCGCTTTTTTCCAACGTTCCGCGGAGCCCGTCGTTTGTCATTCATAATCCAGCGAAGGATTGTGGCTCGACAGCCTGCTGCCGGTACTGTCACCGTTCCGTGCTCGACGAATTTTTACTGAAACTCCTTTCGGACGAATTTCCGTAAACTTTATCGAGGAGGCAAAATTTGTCTTCGGTCACTGTTTCGCATGAGAGCGACGTGGACGTGGACGTGGACGGCACGGCGGCGGCCATTGGCAATGGCTCAAAGGCTGCGCGGCCTCGAAACTGGAGCTAGATGCATAAATGATGCACTCCTCGGTTATTCCATCGGTCTTGGCGGGCGAGTCCATAAATTCGTGTATAAATCTCATCGTTCTTCCAGGGAAGTTACGGCTCGCATTAATTTCGCACTCGCGGCGAGACCGGGATCCTCCGGGGCCCCCGTTTCACTCCCACCCCCGCACCGATGGGTGCCAAGCTACGGGAAGACGGACGACACGCGTGCAAACCCGCGCGAGAGTGAAAACACGCGTATGAAACTTCTTTGCTCCCGGCTGACGTTAATCTACTTGTTGCGTCGCGACTAATCGCGATCGGGTTCTCATGAAAGCCTGAAATAGACTCTCAATCTTCGTGCTTCGTGCTGCTCTTTCTCTCTCTCTCTCTCTCTCTCTCTCTCTCTCTCTCTCTCTCTCTCTCTCTCTTTCTGTCTTGCTTTCGCTTCCGCAGAGTAAATAGATTTCTTCAATACGGCCGGATGATTTAAGATCCGACGGAAGACAATCTGAACGAGGACGAACAAAGAGGATTTAGGACGTGCAGAAACGTTTCGCGATCGAGCGACGAATGTTTGCGCATTTATCATCCGGATATCGATTCTGCAAGCAAAAGCGTGGTGGATAAGAATATTTTTTGCCTCGCGTGCTTGAGTCAGAGTCGCCAGATTAGGGGAATACAATTACCCTCACTCTGCCAGTAGCGGATTAGTCGCGTGACATTGTGGCACATGCACGACAGAGACGAGACGCGTTAACAAGGGATACTGAATAGAATTATCAATCGTATTAAATTATCAGAGAGCACCATTGAAATACAAGGTCTTCACCCGTTTTTAATTACCAAAAGATTCCAACGATCGCGACTATCGTGTATTACGTTGAAGGAACATTTCCGGTACAAAGTGGGTACCGCGAGGCGTTCGGAGGAGCGTGTACATTCACGAGGAAAGGGGATAAAGGCCGGCGAGAGAACAGCTTGTAGACACCAATGATGGATAGCGAACAATGTGGCAAGTCTCCTCGCAGGTCCTAAATCCCGCGAGCGGCGGCGTCGCCGTCGCCGTCGTCGTCGTCGTCGTCGTCGTCGTCATTGTCGTCGGCCGCCATTTCTCCGTGCGCCGTAGCCGATTTCTTTCGATGATCCGCGAGGCAGAGATTATCTTGTAAACCGGCGATTCGAGGCTCGTTCGTTCGGCGCTGTCCACGGCTGACCTTTCTCCCGTATATCTTCGGTGGCCCCTCGTAAAGTCTGTCTTCCGTGAAAGCCAATACGAGCGTCGAGGACGGATCGTCGTCTCCGCAGAAGCGCATCTGCGCCGATGCGACAGCCCGATAAAACGCGCTCGTCTCCGCCATATAGAAACGCTTTTTACCGCGTTGCCTCGCCCCCGCTCGCCACCCTCCCTCTCTCCGCCCTTTCCTCCTCCCCGCGGCAGCCCTCTGGCCCTCTCCCACTGTCCAAACTGTCCGCCGCTTTTTCCCCGGCGGTCCTTCTTTTTATTGTTGCTGTTGCCCGGCAATAAATAATATTTCACAGGTGCGCCGAGACGAGCCGGGCGCGCGACGCAGCGAGCGGCGCGGCGCCTGTAATGCGCCTGCCGTCGCGTAGATAAAAGTTCCCGTGCATCTATGCGTACTGTGCACTTACCTGTTACGCGATAAATCACCCGATAAATTGTTTAAAAGCACGGACCGCCCGGCGAAACGTGAAACGCGCCGCGCCGCGCCGCGCCGCTCCGGGGCTTTTCCTCGTCGAACGCCGCGCCGTAAATAATACAAAAATTGCTCGCGCCGCGACCATCCGCGCGATTCATGGAACTCGACGGAAAGATCTCCGAGATTTGAACGACAACCGGCGTCAAGCATTCCATCGTCGAGAAACAAGCACGAAGATTTTAATCCCTACCTTGGAGATTTCTCCCGTTTAGTAATTTGATAAGAATACAGAATTTACATTAAAAATGCTCAATCATACTTTTTTGTTACAGCATCCGTACCCTTCGGAAGACCAGAAGAAGCAGCTGGCTCAAGACACGGGGTTGACGATCCTTCAAGTTAACAACTGGTGAGTACCTCGACGTGCTTATTACAAACTCGTAACATGTGAAATATCGCTACAATTATCGCCAATTAGATCCTGCTTCTAGTAAACAACCCTTATTAGAGTCGCAGGATCCATTATTGAATCAGAAAAAAGTATCAGGTATTTCACGTGTTGCAAACGAGTCACTTGCATGCAATTTGTGACATTATCCATTAGCTCATCGTACGCTGTGTAAGCTATCGTTACTGTTATTTTCCGACTTATTAATTCTTTGTACAATAATGCCCATTATTGTCCGAAAAGGGCTCACCTTCGAGGCAAAATCACGGTAAGGGAACTATGAAAGCTGATAGTGGGGGAACGGGTACATTAGTAGTGGGAGTCGTGAAGCGACAGCGGGGAAGAAGTTATTCGGACCTGTCCGGACGTGTCCTGACGGACGCGGGCGACCGGAGCGCGATAGTTGTCCAGGCCTAGTTTAATACGCGCGATCCGTGTTTACACGCGCTGTCCTTTTCTACGTTCAGCTCGGTCAGGGAGTTCACAAAAAATAGAACTCTAAGCAATAGCACGGACCCGAGGGTTTTTCTCAGACCAAGACATTACTGTAGTTACTTGATAATGAAGTTTGCAGCTTACTCTACAATTTAGATTATTCCAGAACGAATAAAATGGTGTTCGATGTCACTATTTTTACGATAATCGTTTCCTAGCAAATCGCTAGTGTCGGTGACTGGTGACCACCATGGCAGCGAACGTGTTAAAGCTGACGCGTTCTTTATCGAACCAGAAAATTTAATGCATTTCTGTAAAGATTTTTAAGTTATCCCTAGCGAACATTTTCCGACCAGCTCGAACAATCCGCTAGGGTTAATCCCGGCAATTATCTCCGGGATAATTACAAGGATCTTAATCCCGGTGAATACGAGACCTTGGAGAAACTGTTCAGTTTCTTGCGAACGCGCCAGGATAATTATCCTCGACCGGTGATTACGCGGCGACAGGAAACTCGTCGTCATAGCCGCGCGGTTAGGAATCGACGAGCGTCGCGTTCGACGCGACGCGACGTTCACCTGGCGACAGGTTCTCCGCGCTGTCTCCTCGCGGGCCTGCGTGCTCTGGTGGAACGGTCTTTCTGCCTCGGCCGGATACGGCGAGCGCGTGATACGCGGATTCCGGACACGCTGAAATTACTCTCGTCCGTCAAACGAAACGAACCGTGCCGGCGGGCCCGCGACAAGCTGATTATTTCAGCGCGCCAATCACGCGAAATACGAGAGAACAACGGGAACGCGGTCGCCGCGAGGAACGCGCGCTAGATTTCGAAATTCCCGCTCGCCCTTCTGCCCCGCGTTGCGGCATTGTCGGGCCCCGTGGCATTCCTGGCGTGCCCCTTGTCGAAGATAAAATTGTCGTTTCAATGGGTTTTCGCGACGCATTCCCCGGGGAAACGAATTTTTGTCGGCACCGAAAGAATTTATGTATATCTGGAGTGGCCAGGTGATCGTTGCTTCGCGGCTCCGTTCGCGTAATGGTCTCCTGAAATTTATCTGTCCCGCGCAGCTGATCGAGAATTTTCGTATTTTTCTCATCGATGGCATTTCAACCTGCCTACTCGCCCGAGTATTATCTAGCGGTCTAGCCCCTTAAGTGCCGCGCTTCTCCCGCTCAATCCTCGAAAGCGCCAGCCCATGAAACCATTACCAGATTTTGTCAATGATATCGTAAACTCTGTAGATTATTTAGAGCGGCAATTTTCGATCGGATTTTTGCAAAGGCACGTGGACCTAACGCGGGCCGGAGAGCTGAAAGTATTTGTACGTTGAACGCGTTGCACACGGAGGTTGAACATTGTAAAGAACATAAAGGTCAAGAGTTTCGCGTGTACGTTAGAATTGTCTCTTAATTTCCCCGAGACACAGGAGTTTCATTCCGAGAGAAAGAGAGTCGAGTGAAAAAAAACTCCCTCGGCGTTCCGGCCATTTCCCCGAAATTGCGCCAGGTCCGCCCACTTCCGCGTCCACCTGTGGGATTGAAATTTTTTCCGGCTTTCACTTTCGTCCAAGGAATCCCGCGACCTGTCGTAAACACCGGGAAGTTACGGTTCATAATCCGCGGAACGTCCTTTCTTTTATGCCGGAGTAAAATCCTTATTAATGGCGGTGCTCGAGCCTCGTGGCCCAACGGGTTTCTTTATTTTTCCAAGAAACTGTTACGTTACAAATTCGTTGCGACCGACGCAGAGACCTAGATATAGGAGGAAACATTGTGAACAGGCAACATCGATATTTACGAGCCGTCGTTCCGATTGTTACGGCCGTTTGCCAATCATTCCGAACCACCCACAGGCATTCCCTAATTTCAGCGTTCCATTCGACTCGCATTTCCCACGTGAGTCCGCTGTCTCTCGTTCGAACTTTCTCCGTCGTAAACCTTCACGACTCCCGTCGACCGTTCGTCCGTCGAATGTCCGCACTGTGGACGGGCTCTAACGTCTGTGAAATATCGAATTTTAGGGGGGATAAAAATTTGTCTCGCGATGGGAATACCATGCACTCGTTAGAAACGTCATTCTTTCAGTGAAATCTTAGATTTGGAAGATTAACGCGTGAGAAAATATCACGTCTCCTGAACTGGCAAAAATTTTAGAAATCTCATCGTACATACATAGGTCATCGATTCAGGTTTATCCAACCAGAAAAATATTTCGGTTTTTTGCGAATTCTTTAGAAAAGCGGAATCGACGACGCATCGGCCACACGCGCGTGCCGTAACTCGCGCGACGCGACGCGACGGAATAAAACCGTAACGCTGTCGAACCGCTGCTGGCAGCGACGTAACGAGACGTTTAAAATAATATCTCCTTCGCGCCTGGCAGCCAGGTAGGCGAGCAGCTTGTAAAACGTTTACGCCAGTCCGCTTTACGCACCTTTAATCTCGGCGCGAAGTGCCGTACCGGATTATACTAGCCGCTATTATGTAGCGACTTTACGATTTTCGTATCTGGGCCGTCGCGGGACGGAGAGAGACGGCGAAACGGTGAAAGAGAGAGGAAGAGAGAATCAGGCGGACCTTTGTATTCGACCGATTTCCAGAAAAGCAAATCCCCCACCTCGGGTGGAGGACGTTCGACTGTATCGGAACACCGTAAATTCTGCGGGAATTTTGACGCTACCGATAAACGCACTCACGAGCGCGTGTACTCCGCCGAGATTTTCGGTGCCGCTCGCCATAAACGCGATAGCGAGCGACGCGCGATACCATTCGCTGTGTGTTTCAGCCTTTTTTCTTCTGCCTCTTCTTTTCTTCGACCGCTGAGAACGAACTGGTCCCGATCGAAAGCGAACAGGTTAACCGAACGCTCGTAGGTGGTTGCATCCGCTTAGAACGCGGCTGCAGGTGCGGCTGATAAGCGCGATATCCGCGTCCAGTGCGCTCCGGAACGTTTCGAGTGGGCACGACGGACCGGCGCGGCGTTTGATATACAGTAACCTCCGGTACTCGTAACTATGTTTATGGTTCACGGGTGTACACCGGGGAAAAGTGTTTGTGAATTATAGCGGTTCGCTCTGAATTCCTTTTTTCGCCCGATGAGTTGTAAATGCTTCTGGCTCGTTGTTACGCGGATCGATCGCTGCGAAAGCATTCCGTTCGGTCGACGAAGTAGGGTCGCGCGCCCCAGAAATTATTAACTCTGTCTTTAGTCTTCGGATAATGCATAGCCTGTGTCAAAGACGATCTCGTATTCAAGATTCCGGTACACTTGGAGAAGCAACCAGGCAGGAAATTCTATGTTCGAATTGCGTGTATCGTGTAACTGCAATCTGCAAATGTCTGTGCAAGTACGGATTCTTTTCATTCCATCTTGAGAAATTAGTAGTCGGAGACCAGTTCATCCTGTCGAGTGTTCTATTTAGTACGGAGTAAAATGATAATTCTGAATTTTCTTAAATGTTATATACTATACTGTATCAACATTTAAACAATCACAGACCTCATAAGTATGTAAAATTATTAAACTGCGCATCGCAGGATTAAGCAAGTTATTCGTTCTGGCAATGTTTCACTTGCCGGAAATTTTGACAGGAAACGACGCTCTCTTTAGACAGAATAATAACCAAATTACATCATGCGAGAATACTGGATGATGTAATTTTAGAGAGCTCACTTGTTTAATCGTATAAAGAACGGTAGCATAATGATAACTTTGATTCTGCATGTTGTATTAAACAACCAACGTACATAATTATTATTTACATAAATCTTGTGTCGCGAGATTCTATTCCAGTCTGTTCATAATACTTCGCAGAGACATATTCCATTTTAGAAAGCAATACGCGTAAAATGAAATAAATACAATTTAATGAATCTATTAATTAAACGTGAGATACTTTTTATGCGATTTAGACCTAGATGCAGCTTAGTAAAAGAATTATGAGGTACTGTAAGTGCAGGGGGTGTTTTAGCCTAACAATTCCGTCATAATCCAGAAGGTAGACGTTAATCCCGGTACCTGGGGAAATTAGACGCCCCGTGGTACCGAACAGTCCAAAACAAGTCCACCGAAGGGGATTGATCCCCGAAACCGTTAGAAAACATCCGGCGACGAGCTCCTCGAAGACTCGCACATCGTAGAGAAAAGTTAATTCTACCCGATCCGATGGCAGTCGGAAAGGGTTAAGACGAAGAGAACACCCTCGTGGAAGCTTAGTGCCTCCTGTCCCGTGAAATCCCCCGTTTCTTCGAGTTGATCCACCGTGTACCGCCCCCCTGCTCCACCCCGTTCTCTCTTTACAGAGGACGAAACGTTCCCCTTGGTGGTATCTCGCTATCTTGATAGATGTTTCCGCGTAGCACCTGCGCCAGCATCCGAATTACAACGGCCCCTGTTTACCGTGATGTTTAAGCAGAGGGAATTCGGTCACCCCTTTCGTCCCTTCCGCCATTGTGCGAATTCTCTGGAAATCCGCTTCGTTTCCCTTACACGGCGCAATTTCAATTGCGGAAGAGCTGTGCGAACGCTCGCTACCACTCTGAGATCGAGAAAGATTCACGTTCGAATTCGAAAGCTTACTATCTTATTTTTTCGGAACCGTACAATTTTTAAAATATTTTTTGAAATCTTTAGATGTCAAAAATCGTAAACTGCGTCGAAACGTATGGTTCACTTATAATTTTACAAAAATAGAATAGGAGCAACGTCCACTATTATTATTCTATAGTTCTCTTGTACTTTATATATTATAAGACACGATCGCAATGAATGTTGGAAGTCGCGGCGAACACAAAGGGTGCATGAACTCCGTAGAACTCGCGTCTACACAAAAGCGACGTCCACAGCCGAGTCTTGCGGCCTAGTCGATAATTTTACCAGGAATCGAAATAATCCGTGTATTCGAGGGGGGTGAATCAGCAGCAGGCGGAGCGGGATATAAAATGCGAAACGGATTGCCCGACGTTTCTTGTTCGCCGCGTCGTGGTTGGTCTCGCGATGTTCCCGTTGCGTCGCGACGCCGAGCCCACGGAGACGCGGGTGGTTTGCGCCGCGTATAAATAAAATCGTCGCGTCCGCTGTGGAACATCTCTGTCCGCCATGGCGTCTTTATAATAAGAGTATCCTCGGGGATGGCGCAGTGTTTAGGGGATCGGAGGAAGAGGAAAGGGGAGGGTGTCGAGCGGGGGTGGTCGTCCGGCCCGAGAGGAACGCGCGGTAATTGAGCACAAATCAAGTTTAAGGAGGCCTCCGGCGAGCAGGATTTTTTTATTGCCACCGCGCAATATTTATTTCGTTCGGTGCTCCCAGCGACGCCCACGCGGTGCCACGATAATTGCGTGGCGGTGTCCCGGCCGTCCACCGAACGGTGTTAATTGCGTCGTCGCGGTGCAACAGGGGAGACGTATGTATCTCCTCGCCGCGGAATTTTTGGCAAGCGTCCGTGTTTACGCGGTACCCGGCTCCCCGCCCGGCTACAATATTTTCTCAGGCATCTGTCCATACCGCTGACGTCCACCGCGCTTTCGGCCTCGTAATTAACCGGCCGTAACCTGTGCCCACGCGCAAATTAGTAGCGCATAACTTTTCGCCCGCGAGCGCGGTCCTTCCGAAATAACTTTCCAGCGAGCTACCGCGGCGCGGCGCGGCGCCCGCGACTCCAGGCTAATTAGCCACCTCCATTGCGGCGCGCGGCCGATTTTCACTCGAACGTCGCGCGCAAACGCTCCAATCCAGCCTCTCCGTATCGGCCCTCTTTCGCTCCGGATGCTCGGGTTGAAAGGTCATCGACAATTCTGTCAAGATTCTGAAACACACAACAAATTATTTTTGTGAAAATCATTTATTTCATGAATTTTAATCATCGAGAGTACAAAATTAAATATTGTCATCTCGTTTTTAAAAAATGTACATCTGAATATTGTCATAACACTAGTAGCACCGACTATCAATTTCTTCGTTCGGAAATGAACTCAATTGTAGTGTAAGGTACAAACTTCCTTATCAACTAATAAGAATTGTTAATAACTCGTATGAAACAGTCTGAATTCACGCGACGGTATACGTGTTAATAAAAGACGTAACTGTAGGAAACAAGTGGCATTATAACACGAGAAATCATAATATTCAATGCAGCTTAACACAAGTATCGCGAAAAAAAAAGTATTTTTAAATTCAGTCTTGAAATTTTCTTTAGAATGATGTAGGTAATTTAATTTGAATGTACCGTTGGTACCAACATCGAAATTTCCTGGAACTTTGAAACCGAATTTCCGGTTTCCCGTCGGCCGCGGTCGCCTCCAATTCATCCCGGCATTTTCACGAAATTTCCTCGACGAAGTGCACTCCCCGGGTAAAGAAGGCGTTCTTTTTCCCTTTTTTTTTTGTTCGCGCGCGCCGAAAGTGCGGCCGGTGATGTATGCTGCGCGTGGGTGGGCAGGTATAAGGGCGCACGTAGGCGGGCCCCGGAGCTTACGAGGCTTGCACTTGCGCCGAACTGCATGCGAGAGCCACGGCAATTTCTTCGTGGCGCGATAAGTTTCGTGATATATTTCGCCGGGGGAAACTCATGTTTCCGTAATGCAATTAGAGCGTGGCCGTAGCACTGCTCCGTGGAACGTTACCTCGGGCGAGGGCTGCGTTCAGGGACGTCGACGTCTGCGACGACGACGACGACGACGGCGACGGCGACGGCAGTTACGACGCGCTTAGAAGTAGCCGGTCTAATTAGAATACTCGAGACAAATGAAATAATTCGTAGATAAAATAATCCACCACGCCTACGTGCTGGAAGAAGTCCGTCCGCTTCCCGTTCTTTCCCCGTGGCCATTTTTCGTTTTCTCCGCTCGCTTCTACGGTCTCGCTCTTCGTCGTCCTCTTTCCCTCGCCCCTCGGCCACAATTTTCCGTCACATATATCAGCCTGGACAGTAGTTAGAACCGGTGCCAGCTTGTTACCGCGTGTAACCCTTCGCGGACCTCGCAGAACAGTGTACACTGGCGCGCGCAGTAACTTACGGCGGGGATGAAACCGCTGTCGAATGAGTTCAAGATAAAACACATACATCTATTCGAACCCTACGGTTCGCACACCCCTTTGCCACACTCGATAAATTCGCCCCACCCGAAGAAAGTTTCGCGGAATGCTCGTTTACGTGTTTCATCGGAGAATCGTTCGTACGCGCTCTAAACAAACACAGCGAATCCTGCCCACCCTTTTAATTCTTGTTCACTCGGCCCGGAACAACTCCATCGCTACCTCCATCTTGAACGACCGAGTTTCCAAGCGCACGCGAGCAACTGGCGCAAATGTGTACTAACATTCTCGCTAATTTCACTTCTCGCCCTACTACCCGGCCCCCGGTTAATAAGCGAGAGGTTATTTATCGGATTGTCCACCCTCGAGTCGGCCCCGCCAGCCCCCGCGAGTCACGACCGGTCTCGGCGACTGCCACTTAGGCCGTTTATTTCGACGCCGCGTCTAACGCGTTTTTCTTCCCGCGATTTACTCCATTCGCGCCGCGGTCGAAATAATTTTATCGCCGCGGGCCGTTCATTCCGTCGACGTCTCTTCTCCGCGACGCGACGCCGCGCCGAGAGGGTTATTTTATGTGCTGTTGTAATAGTGAATTACGACTTTAATAGGAGGTAAAAATATAAAAGTTTCTTTCAGCAGAAACAGATAAATGCCTGTACCAAAAAATACATTCTTAATTTGCAAGAAAATAATTCGGTCGGAATTAACACACGCAAATATGGTCAGATATAAGTCTGTGTCGTTTTCAAGTATTAGTTTACGGAAAGGCCTAGTCTCAACATATGGCATGACATGAAAATTTTTTGGATTAGTTCCACCTATTTTATAATAACGGCCCACCGTGCACCGAGTTTCCTTTCTTCCCGTCGGGTCCGAAATAATTTAATCGGCCGAGCCATTTATTCCCGCGGAGTCGTCGAGTCGCCGTTCACCGGCGCGTTTTTCTGCCGGCGCGGCGCGGCGCGGCGCGGCCTGCATACCCGCGCGCCCCGTGTCCGATTTGCTCTATTTGAGCGGAGGTCGAAATAATTTTATCACTTACAGCTGCACACCGCCGCCGCGCCGCTCGCTGCGGCGGACCGGTGTCTTAAGAGGATTTCGATGTTAACGGAGACGAAGAGCGATCTCGCTTAAGCCCCCGAGACGACGCTTAATCACCGGACGAAATTTACCGTCCTCCGGCCCCGGCTGGTTCACCGGCGCGGCGAGAGGAAAAAGGGAGAGAAAAGCTTGGCAATCGCCGGGAGAACGCGACGCCTCACGATTCCCTTTTCCCCCCGCGGAATATCGTCGCAACGGCGATATTGATTTTTTATGCGCCACACCGACTATGAATCGCCGAACGATTCTCGCTCGATTCCCTGACGAGAACGGGGTGGGAGAGACCGACAGGGTGTACACAGCGACCTGTCGACGAGCGATACGAACGGCATTATTGATGACACTAATGAACCTAATGCGATTATTATCGGCGCGTCGCGACGGAACCCGGCACCTATCTCGCTCGATAGGATACTTTTTTCCCCTTTCGGCTTTCGTTGCTTCTTCCAGCAACGCTGCGCACCTCGCAATTGCCTGGGCGGACAGAAATCCCTCGATAGAAAAACAACCACTGGCTGTACTTATTCTCAAGTAGTTTCTGATAGTAATTAATCGTCCACATCTAGCTAGTTTCACACATTTTGCGCGTAGACCGTGGATGCTTGTGCCAACATCGATTTCAGACATGGAAGTTGGAAGCTAATGGTAACTTTTTGTATTTAAAATTTATGCTTGAAAACTATATTCCTCGCTGAACAAATGGACTTTTATTTATTTTATTTTTAATTTGTACGGAGGCCCGCAGTCTACTCATTATTAGACTACGGATTGTATGCATTTGTGACAAGAACGAGTAGCTGTAAATTGAAGGAATAGGAAGAGTGATAGAATATAAAAATATGATTGCCGTTTCTTGCAGTTGACGCAGACAATTTTGATTCCACGTAAAGATCCCCTCGATCTACTCATTAGTAGATATTATAGAGATAATTGCACCTGTGTTACACAGAACCCCTACGATTTACCGGTAACATTAGGCCCCGGCAAGTCCACCAACCAATTTCTCATTTTCTCCACCTAGATCGAGCCCGTTTCGATCTTTCGTCGTTGCATCGTCGAACGGTCTCGCGAAGTGACCATCGAGGACCCTCTTCACCCTGCTCTACGACGTGGCTCCTCGAGCGGATCGTTAACATCATAACTGCACGTCGCGCGGGTAATTTAGACCGCTGTAAAACCGCGGAGCAGTCCACGGGGTCCCCGTGCGTTATAAACATACGTCCGCGTGTGCCGGTGCATGTACGTGTGCACGCGTTCGGCTGTAACCGACTTGCTAACGAGACATTTCGTTTTACAAAATCGTCCGAGACCCGGGAGCCACGCGAATGGGGCCGTAAATCCCGGGACCGGATGTTAATATCCCCGTGTCCCCTCCGCGTTCCCCCTGAACCCCAGGTCCGCGCATACCCCCACTCCACGGTGTTCGCAAATATTGTTGCGCCGCGCGGATGTCGCAGTTTTCAGCCCAATGGCCGTTAAACGTCACTTCTGCGGCCGCGGCCGAACTAATCTCTTTTACGCGTTCCGCGAAAACGTGTTCCGCGGCCTCCGCGCTGTCACGTCGACGGAATCATTGCCGCTAAATCATCCGGCGCGGCGACCGAATCCGGTGTCTTCGCGATTTAAGCCCCCTCTCGTTGATCGAGTCTATTAGGTTTCCTCGCTCCCAGTTTCGGGGACTCGGTGTTTTCCTCGGGCTCCTTTTTCCTGTTAGGGTTAGAGGTGCTCGCCCGGGCAGAGTCGTTTGCATGCCAAGTAAGGACCGATTGGATTCGAATCCGGCGCAGATTAGGACGTTCGATTAGCCGTGAGCTCCGGAGAACACTCGACTTGCCGCAAATGAGCTCGTTCCGGAGAGCTCTTACCAGCAATGGGAGCTTCTCAGTCTAGTTGGCTTTCCCGCTGCCGATGGAGCTCGGGGCTCAATGGTTTTTTCGATGGAGCCGTTGAGCAGGTCTCGGAGCACCACTATAGACACCATGACGAATGATTCGTGAACTTTCTCGACAATTTATTGCTGGGATTTGCATGCTCATAGTTCGGAACCCTAAAGTAGAATACATCGTGGTTACGTACAGCAGAAGTAGTCGGACAAAAGATGCCGAGGTTTACATAGTTCACCCATGTTCGCTCTATACTTAACCCCTTGATGTCTCACTGTGTGAAACGTACCACAAATTTACCGTCCTATTTTTATCCTTGTATTTCACTATATCTATATAATCAGAGAGAATTCCTACATTTTTTAGAAACATTAATAATGATCCTTCAACCGAAGAAGATACAAAGAATTGTAGAAAACGATGGTAAAAAAACCGTGAGAATTACAAAGGATTTAAATTAATGTAAAATTTTATCGAACGAGGAAGCTACATATCTAGAAACGTGATGCTGCGTTGATAGGTACGAAGACAGTGGTAAGCGATCGTTTAATTGTCGCGTTAGAGGGGCCACCAGAGGCCTGGATACGCAGGCAGCCCAGCTTCTAAGAATCGCGTTCGAATTTCCTGGAGATCACGGAAGATCTCGATCCGTGACGACGATACGGGGCCACGGGATCGTTGCACCGTCGCGTCGCTTCTGAAATTCTGGAGGGTAACCGAAGCTCCGTGCTCACGCTCGGCCGAGTCGAAAATCTTGGAACACCCGTATAAGGCGCAAGAAAGGGCCGCGAGAGGTGATGGAGTGACGCGATACGAGCAGCGCACCGGTGACACCGCACACCCGGCTGACTTACGGTCTTCGGCATCACCTGCTCACCCAACGTACAAACGAGCCTGCACACCGGCGAGCTTCGTCCGAAACGCTTTCGACACTCGCGAACTTTCGCCCGATTGCATCCGTTAAGCACTGGCTACCAATTACTATAAATTTTGAGAAGAACGTATGTGCAGTCGGGGACAAGATTAAGTGGACAAACTTTAAAAATTAATAACTTTTTTTTAATTCGACCTATAATAACTGTTATTACTAGGTGACGCGTAACAAAAATTTATGAAATTGCTATTTCTCGGATTTTTGAAGAAAAAAGTGATGGTAGCGATTCTTAACTTTTTTATCTGTGTCTATAATGAACATTTAAAATATGTCTTTTGTAATTCTAAGCAAGTTATACGTATATATAAAATTTCATAAAAATTAGTTGCCGCATAAAAAAGTGGTACGCATTGAAAGATGTAAAAATCTTTGAATTTTGGGCTTATGATTGATTTAAATCGGAACACAATTTTTTCACACAATTTTTGCTATTATTAATAATTTATAACTTATAGTAACTTTAATCGATCGTCAACTAAAAAATTCGAAGAATCGGTACCATTTTTTAGAAACATTATTATTGGAAAAATTTGATTAGAAATGTTTTGAAACGTAACTCGCCGGTGGAACAATTAAAAAAAAAACGCATAATGCAAGAGATAACATTGGGAAATAATTTAATTCTTAGGTCAGATTCATCATAAGTAGAATTTGTGTTTTATGCATTTGTGGCAAACGTGAAAGCGAGATGTGACACTAGAGACTTTAAAAGAGTTTAACAATGCTATCACATTGTTTTCAACTTCTAAGAGGGGAAACACAATTTCGCAGTATACCAACACTCTAGTAAATCGTCCAGGGAAAGAGACAAGTGTTGATCAGCTTGATGAATTTTACACAGTAACTAGTACGTAGAATGCGGAAGTTCTCGGTGAAGTTCTCGACAGCGCGGGACTTCGACACACTCTGCTACACAGAGATTTAATTAAATATTCCTTGGCTGATAACCCTCGGAGCTTATATCCCTGAAACACATACCTACCCAACAATACCATAGTTTCTATCAATAAATAATTACCTCGGTCACGGTGACTTTCTATCATCCCATGTCCGCGCTATCTAATCTAGGAATTTCTCTAGACAAGAATTCTTAATCCTTCCACGCAATATTTCCATTTCGTTCCAGGCTTCATCGGCTCTTTGCCAGCCGATAACTCTGAGATTTGTTGTCCGGAGCACTCTATGTACACACGGCGCGGCGCCGCGCGGCGTTGCAGCAGTTTTATTAATCTGAAACCCTTTTACCGAACGTAGTTATTGCCACACGCAGTCAGTTACGGATCAATTTTCCTCGCCGGATCATAAACCAGTCCAGTAGTTTGCTGTCCGCTGATCAGCGAATTTGATTTACACAACACTGACCTATCGCGCTCGCGCGTGAAGGAAAAGGGAAAGAGATTGCAGCTGTCGTCACCGGCGCTGAAATATTTCAGCTATACAATATTAGAGTCGATGAACCCTTATTAGTCGGTGGTCGAAACAATAAGAACCGAGAGTGATACGTCACCGGTGACAAACGATGGAGCACGAACCCCACTGGATCACGTTCGGTCTCCGCGAAATCCGAAATCGTGTAGTACACGTCGGTGATTCGGACTCATTGGCTGGCTTCGTGTAACAATCTCATTTAGCCTTGCTCTCCACCCTGCTTTCCACCACCTCCCCCTGCCCCGACGAGTCTCTCTCTCACTCTCAGTCTCTCATCAACCCCGTCGACCGCCTGGAAAGTCCCCTCAGCGCTAGGACCACCGCCATCGCCGCGTCCCGTAGCGAAGCAGGAAACCCTCTGGGGGCCGGTGGGGTGGGTAGGAGTCGGATATCTAATTAGCGGGGGCTGATCGGTAATTACTACGATTAATCAATCCGTTTTCCATTTGTGCAAGCCGTGCGCGTTCGCCTGTGCGAAAGGGAGAAGAACCCCGTGGCCGTGCTAAGGGGAGCGGGGAGAACGCGAGAAGAATAGGCGTTCGTGTGACGACCGAGGGTTCAGAGAAACCGTGTACACGAGAGCGAAAGGGGTATCCAAGTCGTCGGGAGAAAGGGGTTACCGCGATGCCGGATCGACGTTGTTCCACGATTCCGGACCGGTCGTACTTTCGGGCTCGGGATTGTCGGGCTTCCGGTCAATTAAGCCCGCACAATGAGCCGGCGCGGCGTAGACCTCGACGAAACTCTTGGAAACTGGATTCCCGGACCCTTGACACATTTTCGGGGCTGTAAAGTTTTATCTGCGCACCCTCGATCTGCTCGCCCCGTGACATTTACGAACGCCTCCGACCGGGGAGCCGTGACTCTCGGATTTCCCGAAGAAACGCTCGCGTCAAGTGATCGAGCAGCCATCGGAAAATTAAAATTTATCGATTTTATGCATTCACGACAAAAATGGGTGGATGTCGTTTCAGTAGAAAGATGAAAAGAATTTGATACTATTAACATATTACAACGTAACAGAACTACAGAAGAGAGTGTTAGAAGTATGAATTTATTAGGCAGTGGATGTATTACTATGACGCAGCAGGCTTTCTCAGACACGTGTTTATTCTAATGAAGTCGTTGTACGTCCGACTAGGACGACGTACAATAGTCGAGACGCATGTCAGTGTTTACAATATATTAAAGCAGATGTCGCGTTTAAAGGTGTTATGGTGTATTATGGTTATCTATATCTAACAGAGAGAATTAAACTCTCCTATTTGATTCCTGCGCCCTGCAATCGATGCAAACAATTTCTATTTTGCATAAAGACCCGCAGTCGACGAACTATCTTCGGGGAACGAGGCAAGGGGAGAGTCGAAACTGGTCCTGCGAATCGAGTTAAATGCGTTCCAATGATCGCACCTACGCTCGAATGTGTCGAGGAAGTAGTCGTGTCAAGGAGGGAGGACAGTGGAGGAGGAAGATCGGTAGCGTTACGAGATTGACCGGGTCAATATGCATACGTTTCGACCCACTCGACGAACTTTTATTGCGTTAGGCTCTACACGTGCGTTTGCCCCTTACTCTAATCGACCGGGTTCGCTGTACACTCGTTCAGCTGATGTATTATCAGTGGCGTAGGCAGCGAAGACATTTCGAGACTCGATCGTTGGCTAATATCTTTACAATCGTCTCGTCGATTACGTCCGTCGAAATCGCATACATTCTTTAACAGATGAATTTTTCATGACCCCTCTTCTCGAATTGGTACAATTGCACACCGCGATTTTTCTGGAACTTATAAATTTCTGGCACTATATACTTCTACGGTGAATGTCCGAATTGAAGAAGGATTCTGAATATTTTATAGACTGTAATTAATTGATCGGTTAAAATTGTGATATATACTGAAATACGAATAATCTATCAAGATTTGTGTCGAATCGCCAAAAGATAAAATTAAGCAGGCGTAGACACAATTTTCTGACTCGTTTCATAAACGAAACAAGGATTCGAGTATCGATAGAAGCGTAGAGCATTGGAAGCGAATACGCCACTGCGATCGGGCCAGATCCGGTTAGAAACAGTACGCTAATGTCGTATCAGGAGAAAGAGATCCGAGACTCCGGTGCGTCGAGGCATATGGAGCGAAATCTCTTGATGCCATTAGCCTCGACTTTGTAAATAGTTTTCGCTCGAAGAATAACAACGCCGGCAACACAGGGGTTGTAACCCTAAACCCCGGCGCAGCCTCTATTCTCTGCGAGAGCGTCAACGTAGCAAAGAACGCCCCCGTGCCAAAGGAGCCGATTGTGATTGATCATCGGGGATTGCTTTCTCTTCCCGCGGACCCTTCCGGGAGAAAGGGTTCGGAGTCGCCGAAGGGCGGGAGCAGCCCCCACCGTTATTTGTTTTGCGCGAGAAGATTATCGCGTTATTACGCCAAGCGAGTCAAGGGTCCTCGAGCCGGCCCTCGAAGACACGCAAACACTTCGCTCCTCGAATTACATTCCCGAATTGGCGCTCGTAATCTTCGTGGAAGCCCGGCGCCGGAACGGACACGTGTCCGACAGCAAAGTGGATGGACTAATTACTCTTTCGGTAAATCGGGCACCGTGTGAGCTGAACGCTGAGCCGGGGACCGTGTGCTAGATCATATTGGGTCGCGGATGTTCATGTATTTATTGGTTGATTTTGTGCATTTGGAGGGAAAACGAGCCAGTGCAATTTGAAGCAGGAGATAGGTCAAGGGGTTAAGTAACTTTGAGCGTGTTAAAACCTTGGAATTTTTTCTTGCAAATGAAATTTCTTTGTTATACAAATTTTAAGGAATAATTGTGCATTTTTCTTTCTTTTTTTTACAAAACTAGAATTTTTAATAAATGATAATTTTTGTAGAGATTGCACATTTTTGACAGAAAAGTTTCATTTTTCGTAAAAAAATTCATCATAAAAATGTTTATAGCAAAAAGGTGTTAAATATTTCGTAGGATCAAATTTTGAAATGAATCGGATGAAAATTGCAGAACATACGTCAGCAGGTTTAAAAATTTTGATTTACAAAAACAGGATACAGAAAATTCTGTCGTTTTCTTGGGTAGTTTCAAAAACTTTTCAACGAACTTGGGATTCTCGTGATTAATATTGAGCGAGTTAAGCGTGGAATGGCAACAGCGACCGAGAAATTGTTCGAGCAGTCGGCCGGTGTGCGATCCACCTGGAATGGGCGACAGCGAAAGAGGCAACAGCGATGACAGCGCGAGTTCGAGCGTAAAGTTCCTCGTCCCACTTGTAAGGATCGGAAGCTCTCGTGGCTGACATCCCGAGTCACCTCGTTGGCGAGCGTCCCAGTTGCCCGAGCTTCGAGGGCTCCGTTTAAATAATCTGAAACGTCATCTGAGCGGCAACGTAGAAACGAGAAATCGGACGTAAAGGAAGAAGAAGTGCGCGGAGCAGTCGCCTGGGCTGATGGCGAAGGCGGAGGAGACGGGCCCGGCCGCCTCGAAGGCTCGCAGAAGAGCCGTTGAACAGGGACAATGCTTTCATCATTGCCGCTCTTTCTTTCATTCCCCCGCGCGTCGGAGGAAGACCATCTCCCCCTCTCCCTCACTCTCACTCTCTCCCTCTGCCTCTCCGCCTCTCTTACCCCTTTCTTTTTACGCTTTTTTGCCCGCAAAGGATCCATTGTCGTCGGGTTGTAGGTGGGTACCGTCAGCCGGTAGGTATCAGTGTCTCTACGCGGCCGGGGGTTGGGGGATGGATGAGTTTTGTAAAAGTCCCTTCTTCCTTTCCGTCCTTTGCCGGTTCCACCTCCTACCACCGCACCGGTCCCGTCCGGCTTCTCGTCCCCCTCGGTGCCGCGCTTTTAAAAGGCAGAAACGGTGTTCTCTCTTCCCCTTTTTTCGGTCCGGGCCGGGTCGGGCCGAGTCGGGCCTGCGCTACGATTACGTGTGCTTCAGGTAGATTGTAGATGACGCGCACGAGCGACCGGCCGTGGAATGAGCACGCGGTCTGCAGAAAGTCGGCGGACAAAGTCGTATCAGCTGAAAGGAAGAGGGTCGCTTTTCATTCTAATTCGTTGTCACAATACCGCCGTTTCTGCCCGCCCAGTCGACTGTTCCTTTGCCGGCCACCGCACCGCCGCGTCGCGCCGCGTCTGATCATCCTCTCGGTATCGCTCGGAGATACCAGCTCAAGAAAATTCGTATTTATTATACTTCGTTCGTTCCCTGGCCTTGCTTTTGCGATAAAACAATTGCAAGAAAGCTCGTATAAGCAAACTCTTGTTTCTGGAACCCATCCTTACCTTTTGTACTAGTTCTCACGTCCATTTCAAACCCCTGAAAAGGTTTGAAATCAACCTCCCCAACTTTGTTACAGTAACTGTGCATGTTTTGATGTATCCAGTACATAGTATCTGGTACTTAGCATTCGATAAAACTACATGACCGCAGACTTTGAAATCGGTTCAAATTCTTCGGATCACAAAAGATTAATGTGCCGGCCCACGCGCTTCCACGTACGCTAGCAACGCGCGTTTGTGCAACTACTTGAGTCATCGTCATCTAATAATCCTTTCGTTGTTATTATTCAAAGGAAAATTATTAAGCAACTGTAATTGATACGGTAATTGAGAAGCCGATTGACAGGCTTCGGTAAGGGAAATTGTTATTGCGATTCTTGTCACGGCACGTCTATCTCAATTCCCCTTCCACGAAATCTCGTAGGCAGCCACGCGGAACCACGCTAATCGGCCGAGGCTCGTTTATCATTCGCGACTCGGTCCCGACCGAACGAGTCTGCCTGTTTTCATCCGAAGCAACGCGACTCGACTCGACGCGACGCGACGCGACGCGACACGACACGACGGTCCCCCGAATGAAGACATCTTTCGGCGTATTACCTCGCGATTGTAGGATGATTGTCGTCGTGGAGCCCCGCGGGAGGTCGGCAGATGTTTCGCGGCGACCCAATCAGACGACCCCCGAAGCGGTGCGGTGGTGCCGCGACAATCAACCATCAAACAATCTGCCACCCTCTGAGGGGTTGGTTGCTTGGATGGCGAACCAAAACACACCGAACCCTTCAGCCTTTTCGTGATCTGTCTCAAGTGAGCATATGCCTTCGTGGGTGGAGTGATTATTTCGCACCGGTCGCGCGCACGTGTTGTGCGAAGCGCACGTGAATGGCTGTGCGACCGCTGCCACCCGGTGTCGCACGGAGGAGGATGCATAAATTCTAGACCTGTCCCTTTACGATCAT
This sequence comes from Lasioglossum lativentre, assembly GCA_916610255.1. Classification (NCBI taxonomy): domain Eukaryota; kingdom Metazoa; phylum Arthropoda; class Insecta; order Hymenoptera; family Halictidae; genus Lasioglossum; species Lasioglossum lativentre. Next base: position 38,677,824 of record OU744356.1, on the reverse strand, counting down.
TAAAAATAGCGGCGTTCTATGCTCTTGAATTATTACTCGACACATCGTACATTACAAGTTTCATTGCACGGCGAATATCATATGTTTTGTCCGTGCACATCTTTCTCATTTTTGTTTTTGAAAAATTTATTTATATGTATAACCATAGTCGATAGAGGAATAAAAGCTCGATGGGGATCCGGAAAAATCGAAGAAAGACGATAATTCGTGGCGCAACGATTGTCGCCGTGAATCCAGGGCGTATCCGTAAAGTTCACGGGCAGCTCCGGTAATAACGGTTCCCCGGTGCGTAATAATACTCCTAGGCGGAGTCTTTAATATCGCGAAGATGACGGTAAACTAGGTAGACAAGCGTTAAGTCAGCGAAGTCTGGCTCCCGCTCCGCGAAGCAATATGAAGTCCGAGCGGCGAAACTTCCGCAATATATATACGCGGGCGGAGGCGGTCGGAAATTAGAATCACCTTTCTCCGAAGGAAATTAAAAGTTACTCCGCGGGAAAGGAAGAGTTACGAAGCAGCTTAGGCACCGGGAGCGAAGTTCGCGTCCCCATCCGGCGAAATGGAGCCCCGGCCCCCGATAGAACTCGCTGCGCCAATAAGAAAAGATTAAGGCGAGACGGGACGAGGGCGAACCGGGGGAACGAGGAAATCGAAGGTAAACGCGTTTATCTTGCGCGGGGACGGTTAATAGAAGACTCGAAAGAGAAATTTTATCTTGAACCGAAAACCGTTCGAAATGTAAAATATGTATATCCATTGCCCCTCGGCGCCTCTCGTTCTTCGAATTGGGAATTTACTAAATCTAATTTAAAAGACGATTCTGTATTCCTTCGAAGCCAGCAGAAATACTAAAAATTTCATTTCGTTACGTAGGAAATGTCCGATTTCACAATGCATATATGTACATATTTAAGAAGTGTTTTAGTCTAAAGATTATTATCGTATGAAATTAACTTACTTTTAAATACAATTTATTTCAATATAATCGATATTTGTTAAAAGTTACTGAATCGGACATTTCGTATGCTGCAATCTGATATTTGTAAGGTGCACAAATTTAGACATCAGTTCACGGGAATTGTGCAGGATTTTGTCCCCTGCGGGAGGAATTTTATTACTATTATATTTTACCAAGCTCAGCAGGTCGGAGGAAGCTGTGCGCGCGTAAACTCTCGCAGATTCTCGATAACCCACGGCGTCCTTATTTAGAAAGTAATTAGGCGGGTAAGTTATTCTCTCCGCGATGGAAAAGGGTAATCTCCGATACAGCGGTTCCGAAGAGGACCGATCTAAATACATACATAGTAACAGGGCGACACGTCCCCGTTGTCAGAAAGTTCAGCGAAGAAGCCCGGCGCGGCGCGGCGAGGCATCTCGGCGAAAGCCGAGAACAGAATAACAACCCCGGCGTTTCAACCCCCCATAAAGGACACCGAGACAAGAGCTGGTTAAGGATACGCGTATCCGGCACGAGAGGATAGGAGATCCCGTGTTACGGCGCTGGTGAAGTCTTTGCTACGCCATTCGGGAGCTCGTTTGATGGCCCGTGCCGCCGTTATTGTCTCGAGACGACATCTCGTGCCGTTAGCCGGGTCCTTACAGCGCCGTTGACCACAGCTCCGATAACGACAGCCCGGGAAATTGTTAAAAATCCCGTGTCCACCTCCGCGGATATCCCATTCACTCTTATTTCGTTCCGATTCCCGTCCCCCTGTCACCTGTTTCGCCGCTCGCAGCCCGTCTACGGCTACGGCCCCCGCGCCACGGCCATTTGCGAGCGAGCTACCCGGCCGAGAGATAACTAACTTTTTATTGGACCGTATATTACGCGGACTAGCGACGGCTTCCGTCTCGGCGGCGTCTCAGTTAAGCGGATAACAGTATATTTTCGTGGTAGGATCACGCACCTGCGTTCTCTCCCAGCCCGGTTTTTCTGGCAACTTTAACCTCCCGCATGCGAACCTGCTCGCCCCGGCCAATTCGGCCTCGCCAACGCGCTCTCGTTAAATTTCGGAACAGATCGGCCGCCGTAAAAATGCCACAAAATCGAAGCGATTTATCTTACGAAATACAAACAATCGCCGTTTCGATCTTTTTGCATCACATCGGTCCTAATCGAAGGTGCTCTATGAAGGTGTTTATTAGCTCTTTTACTTTTTATAGAGTATTGTTTGAAAAAGATGTGGTACCGGTTTCCACGATTCCTGTATTTCTACTGATCGAAAACAAAAATGAAGTTGTTGCTTGAAGTAAAGGAAATTAAAAATCTTGATTATTTTCAAAATGCACGAAAGAACGATATGTATTGATAAAAATTCAGATGAAGGATTTTTGATGTTGAAGGACCATATTTTGAGCGGTGTAACGTAAGTCGCGGGTAGTTGAAAGCGACGAATTGTTGAAAAAGTGTGGCCGAGGAGAGGATCTTCTCGCGGAGGTGTTGCTCCATGGGGAAACCCGGCCTCCTCACCCCTTTCGCTCCTCCGGTTTTATTAATTACCCCGCGCGCACCCGGCCCCGGTCGGCGCGCCGTAACTGGATTGCGTTATATTAAATTTATCATAGTTTTCACCTCCCGCCTCGGTATTAGATCCTCGAGCCCTCTTACTGGGAAACAATTTACGCTAATTACAAACGCTGCCTAATTATACATCCTTCCCTATCCTTCCTTCAGCCCCAAATCTCTCGGCACACGGCCGCGCACCCCCGCTCCCGCAAGCTCCCACGGAACTTCGCGAGGAGGAGCCCTCCTCCGGCTCTTGTTGCAGGAAGCGCAGAGGGACGCCGTTTATAATGAAGGTTTCGCGCTCGCGCGCGTACACCTGGGTTTACCTAGGTCTTCCGGGTCTTGGTTGGAAGCTGAAATTGCCGCGTACCCGCTGCGATCCCGCTGCGATCCCGCTCTCGGCCGTCCCATAATGCCCCGGACAGCTCGACCCAGTTCCATCGATTCGATACTGTTTCGGGTTCAGCAAACTTTCGGGCGAAACAACACTTTCAGATATGCTCCTTCACCGATTAACTTAACCCCTTCGCATCCACTCTAAACTTCAAGTTGCCGGGTATAAGTACCCGAGCCAACTTGGCATGATGTTCCAAAAGATAGGAGTACAAGTTATTTCTCTTTTGGACCAATACATGCGGTCATCTGCCCTTTTTTAATTCACACGTAGCGAGACAATAAAGCAAAATATAGTTTTTTATTAAATTTGAAGGAACCGAAGTTGCTTTTTGAAGTTGTTAAAGAAGGAAAGAAATTTTTGCTTGGTACTGGTTTCCTGGCAACTGATGCAGACCATTTTTATTTTATATAAAGATCCGCTAGCGATTACATTAAAGGGAGTCATACCGATTTTTCCAAATTTAATTTGATGTTTAAAAATGCAATTTTGTCCGGCTAGATTCTATCTCTCGGAGCACCGCGCGTTCGTCGCCACTTTTCTCCTCCTACGCCCGAACCGGATGACCAACTCCCGACAAGTCGAGCGGGATCAAACTTTTTTAATGGATCCACTGCCTCTGGCTCCTCGGCAGCACTCTCGAACACCGCGACGAACAATCGCTATGATTTATGTCGCATACTTCCTTTTATTCCCTCTCGCAGCATCGTCGCTGATCCTTCGAAGCTTTCGTGGCACGAAGGGTGTATAAGAAAACGTCTCTTCGAGCGCTAAAATTATTTGCACTTACAGCTTTTATGAAGTGTGCTCAAGCAAATTTTCATGCTCGAAAATAGCCCATAACGCTTCGTTTGGTGTGCTGTCTATCGGCATGGAGTCGTAAAGCTACTCCACTGGTTGAACACTGACTGGAAAATCGCGTTTCGGATGGCACTGAAATTAAAGTTCGATTTAACGACGAGAAATGGATAATATACTTCGATGTTATTATCGGACTGTAGAATGCAAGGAAACGTTCGTATTAACAAGAACTACATGCTCGTTTAATACTAAATCTACCGAGCGCTAAAAGTAACTGGCATGCGTTGCCTTATAAAAATGACAAGCACTAATTTATCTGGACTTTGTGCGACTTTTATTATAATACGAGCTTGAATAAATTATCCAATCACTTACCACGGAAAGATCTCTATAATTTCAATAATTGCAAGATGAAATATATGTATAAGACCGGTCATTTAACCGGTGTCGGTAGATTTAGTGTTAAGCAACGTATAAAACGAGAGAGTTTCATGTTCCTAAAGAACTTGCTAGCCCGGTAAATGTTCACGCATACTACGGACCGCTATCGAATGTATTTTCAGCTTTGCAATTACGCTGTGCTTATTCGATAGACGTCGTTATGAACACATTGGCCGTGGCAATCCTACGAATCCTCATTTGCAGCCGAGGAACAAGAGCCGCTCTCGCGGTCAAGTAACGTTACCGCGATCGTCGCGGCGCGTCGGAGTGATTATTCATGGGAGCGCAGCAGCTCGCGGATTATCGGGGCCTTATTTATGTAAATTGATTCCGCCGCGACATCCTCGAAAACGAGAGAAGCCTCCGAAGCGTAGTCAGGTACGCGGCGTACCTTACCGGAAGATATAGCCCCGGGTATCTCGGCTCCCGCGGGACTTTGCATGCGAATATTTTCAGATTCGGGAATATGCAAAATCTTCCCAATGCCGGGGGATTTTCGCGGACGAGATCCGGCCGAGGGGTTGGAGGGCCGGGGAAAGGGGGAAGCCCGTTTATAATAAAGCGCAATATCCGAGGATTTCCTTAAGTTGCATATTCAATGATTTCCTCGGAGACTTCGGTCTCCGTTCTTCGTCCCGAAGCGACGCGACGGGGAGGGAAAAAAAAAGAAGAAGAAGAAGAAGAAGCGGGAAACGGGAACGAGAACGGCAAAATTGGAATCGTTAAAACCGAATTATTCCCGACCAAGTTCGCGGAGCTGCTTCCTCCAGCGGAGTGCATTACGGTTGTTTCGAACTTTGTGTCTGCTGCCCGGATTCCCTCGGTTCGGTCTTTTTTATTCTCGTTACGGGTTGCTTAAACATCTTCTTGCATTTTAATGGAGGCATCGGTGCGGAGAAAGGAACAACGTCGCGGTGCTCTTGCATGCGCGGTCCTTTGTGCGGTGACAAGTTTAGTTGCCGATTAGGCGTATTCGGTCCTGACGGAGATAATTAGAAATTTTTCAGACAATTCTTCCGACTCTCATTGTTACGAGTGCGAGTAGTTTTTTGATTCCCAGGAAGCTAATAGACTACAGATTTGTACGCAAATGAAAAATTGTCTTCGCTAATTAAAAAATTACAAGATAACGACAGTAACATGAATTTTCTCCAAATTTGCAATATCACGAAAACCGATTTTGATCGCCGTCAGATGGTTTGGTCCCACCGTGCATCGGAGACGACGAGAGAACAGGCCCACGCGTTCGAGGCCATAGATCATCGAAACGGGACACGTCGAGTCTTCCCAGAGCGATCAGCGGACGAATCGACGCGGTCGAATCTCGTCCAGGAATGATTATGCATAGGCTGTCCGTGGTTGACCGGGTACGGTCTGCCGTGGGTGGCACCGGAACTCCAATTCACCGTGGCCAGGGGCCCCACTGCATGATAAATATTGTTTAGCCTTGTCGGACGTGAGCCGGTAAGTGAATCCCGGGTTCGTCGTGGCCTCCGATGCCACGTAGGACCGGGTGAGTGATGTCCAGGCGCGCGCCTCCCGTCAACGGGATAGGTCGGCGCGAAGGAGAATGATGATGACATAATGACGTCCCGGTGGGCGAGCAATAGCTGACATCCGCCACCGAATATTCTAAATCACTTGCTCGTCGTCGCCGCCGTCTTCTTCGTCGGGGCCCCGTCGTTCGTTTCGTTCGTTCGTTCGTTCGTTCCTTCGTTCGTTCGTTCGTTCCCGCTGTCGTCGGTGTCATGTTCGCGTCCTTGTTCCACGTCATTCCTTGTTTACGAGTTCACGACTGCCGGTGCCCGCTTCCTCCATCTCTCCTCTCATGCCCCCCTCTTGCCACCAACTCCCATAACCCCCCAACCTTCCCAGCGTTCGGTAGTTGCGCTCCCGTTCCCCCGTCCCGAGTGAATATTTCATCGCGAATTCGTTGGATTGCTTTGAAAATATTTCATGGACCTGCCTTCCGTACTTTCGCGTCTTCCCGCACCAGGGATGGAGCCAAGTGCGATTCCGTAACCGCGGAAAACGCGATCCGCGATGAATTCCTCCGCAATTCTCGAGCAGCTTCGAATTTTGTTGAATAGGTTCTTGTCGATTCATTTTGTTAAATACTTTGGTCACACTGGTTACGTTCAACGATGGATCGAGGAAATACGTGTACAGATAATTTTTAAATTATGAAAACCAAAATGACCTCTGTGGAGACTGAAGATCACAGATTATTAAATGGCAACAGCGGAGGTCATATGAAAACAATATGTATTGCGAAGTTATCGTTGTGCTATTGATCCAAGTCGTTTGGAAACTTAATTTCTGTGGCACCAAATCTTGTTGACTTATTGTTAGAAGATTTAGTGCAGTGCTATACGCATCTTGTTAAAAACTCAGGAAAGATAAATTGATCGAATCCTGTCGGTGTGTAGGAGGATTTTTGCGGTGGCACCGTAAACGAGGGAAATGAAAGTAAAAGGTAATTCGTCATGAACCCGCGTACAGTGCCGGTCGGTCGCACTCGGTGTGGTTAATGATAAAGTCTATTCGGAGAAAGTGCACCGGTAGCGGTGCTCCCGTTGAACCGTGACGGCCGTTAGCGACGATGACGCGACGTTATTGGTCGACTCGTTGAAAAGTGGCAACGCGTGGTTCACGTGTTGGCGTGGAATAAGGGCGCCACTCGGCTCCAGCCATTTTCTCTCTCTTATCCCTTCCACGGACGCGCGGGCGCACGGTTGCCGTTGCCGGTGCGAAATGCGAGGGTTCGGGTCGGTATCGAGAAAACTCACCCTCATCCCCGAAGGAAGGGCTGCCGGCTGAAGGGCGAGACGCGAACGAACCAAGATAGAAGGAAAACGGGGAAAAAGAGCGAGAGATCGAGAGGAAGCGGGGTCTATGAAAAATGATGACGCGGCGCTTGTAAAAGAAATGAAATCGGGCTTCGGGCGAGGGTTGAAAAACCGAAGGATCGACGGGAACGAGCAGGGAGTGTATTGCTTACGTTCGAACGGTAGAACAAAGGAATCGGGGGCTAATTCGAAACGGCAGCGGAGCAACGCTCGACCGCTTTGAGAAATGATCCCCGGTTTCGCAGCCATCGATCCTTCGCTCGATCGGTTATCGGGCCGAATCCTCGGGCGGCTCGCGTCGTTGGTTAATCGTTTCCCGGGGGTTGAAAATTCGCGAGCAACATCCCACGATGTTGCCACGAGAGCCTTTACATTTCCGACACGTTTCGCCCGGTCGGATCCGAGGCGTAAAGACTTTAAGGGCGGACCTATTTCCCGTAAAACGATCACCTAACCGGACGAGCGGACTGTAATCGGCCTTCGTGGACTCGTAAACACCGCGGGCTACAGCCATAATCCAAACCCTTACAGCTGACCAGAAACCACCGGCAGGCCGGCGAGACCAAGTCACCCCTTAATGGGTCAGGTGGCCGACGTTTCGATTCCCATCGGGGTTGTTTACCGTGTCCTCCGTGACGTCATCGAACTTTACGAACTTCGCCCCGAGCCGGCTACATCCAGCTCGAATATGTGGTTAAAGCGCTCCCCGTACTCCCATCTTACCAAAGCCTTCAAGAAATCATTGAAAACATCGGGCACGATTTACGTTCAGCTTCCGGCCAGTGCTTCGATACGCCATTCGACTATTTCAACTTTCATTTTTACCGCGATAAAACTTCAATGGACCACTCGCATTTAGCACGTGTTTGACAGGCTCTTGCTATTACTCAACGTTCTGCTTCCACGAAATGACAGCGATAATTCTCTTCCGCTACAAATCAATATTTCAAACGAGGAGCTGACTATTCAGACTGAAATTCCCTTTCTGATAACACGCGTGACGTTTATAGGTAGCGCAAACAGAATATTTAGTGATTTTTATGGTTAGGATCAACCTTCAACTTATTTCTCGAGGAATGAATTTTTAAGAAGTTTTCTTAGCGACCTTTAATTCACGAGTCAGATTCACGCGTAACGTCAATTTCCTAAATCAAACATTTTCATCTCGAATATCGGGCTATAAATAGAGAGGAATCGGCTTCCAAGCACCGCGAGACTACACACCGATTTCCTATTCATATGGGCGTCGAATTTCAGCCTCGCGGATCCTCCGCGTTCTACGAAACCGTCTACGGCCACGCTTAGCATAACAATGAGAGCGAGCAGGATAGACGGGGAAAGAGTAAGCGAAAAAACAAACCGGCCTGGGGAGGAGGCGATGCGCGTTTTGACAAATCGTCCCGTTCCTCGCCTACGTTTCGGGCTCCCTTTTTTCGATCTCCTGCCGCGGTCCCGCGTCTAATTCCCCGGAATGTTTTCGGCCGATGTCTCGCTGCGCTCAGCTTGCCCCCGTCCACAGAGAGACTTTTCTTCCTGCGTTTTGTTGCCCCGCCCTTCTACACCCTCCTCGCCCCCCAACCATCACCCTCGTCGAATTTATCTGCGATTTCGCGGATAGATACGTCCGACGACGGGGCCCGCGTGTCGGGGAATTCCTCGCGTTTCTCGAAATCTCCGGACATTATAGATCAGACAGATATTCGAGTTTATGAGCGGTGTAAATGGCCACGATACGAGCTTTCGTTAATTTAATAGATCCGGATGCTTGTCAAGCTGCTCCTTGTTCGCCTCATGTTTGCGGGTTTTTATTGTGTTGCAAGATAGGGATCGTCTTCGGAGAGCATATTCAGAGAGGTATGGCTACTTTGTAGAAAAACCTTCTCCGATGGTAGCTCTGGATTTGGCGTTGGGGAAGAATAGGATGATTTAGGTGTGAATTTTTGTGACGGTGATGGACAATTGTTTTTGGATGAATGTACTAGAAGTATTCGATTACATTTAAAAATCGAATAATTTGCTTAAAATTTGACCAAACGGATTTTTTGATATGTTAGAAGAATTAGTTCGCTAAAAAATAACACGTAAACAAAATTTTGAAAAAATTATTATTAGTCGTAATTACGCAGAAAAAAGTGAAAGTCAGTTTTTTCAACATTTTTATGACCCAGTAATGAGTTAACGTTGTTATAGTAGCAATTTTTTCAAAATTTTATTTTCTCTATTTTAAGATGTCAAAAAATGTCAGCTCATTTCGTCCTATTTTAAGAAAATTATGAGATTTTTAAGTGTAATCGAATAATTTGTTCCAGTAGTTCATTGGCAAAGTATCTATAACCTCGAGGAAATGAGAATAATAAAAAATAATCGACGATCGCCGCGATCCTTTAGAAATTCTTTATAAATTTCGAAAACTAATTCCGGCGAAAATGAATTCACCAGGTCGTTCCGCTGGTACGTTATCACGGGGCGAGCAACACGGTCAATTACAAAGGAAAAAAAAGATCGGGACGGTTGGTTTATCTGAGAGAAAAGTTTTCAGGAGAGGAAACTTGTCGTCTCCCCTATTTTCATTTCCCGCAGCAATAGTTCATTAAAAAGGTGTTTCAGGGGCAATTCCGTGAGCTATTAGGTAGCCTCTATCACTCCTCCGGGGGCCATTTCTTGCCACCCTCGGTGCCGTGCTGGCCGCGAGCCCCCCGCCCGCGCCCGCGGGACTACGGGTTCAACATGGACATTACGAGGGCATAGCTCGTCTCGTTCCGTCGGAAACGAGAAAAAGAAGACGTCATATCGTGGGGACGTCTCGCGTGCCGTTTTCCGATTCGTCGTAGTTTCTTTCGATCGAAAGGAAACTGGAAATATGGGGGAACCGGATAACATATAATGTTATTGCTATACGCGGTGGTCCAGATACGTGGGATTTACCTTTAGGGTGGATTTATCGCTACCAAATAGTCAATTCGGTCCGACTCTCTGCATCAAAGACGACCGAAAGTATTTTCGCAATGTACACACTACACACCCTGATATTTACAATTTCTCACACGGTTGTCGATGCTCGTATTTTGATGACGAGGATCTAAAGGCGTTTCTATGACCTGTCCAATTAGTCGTTTCGTTGGCGCGTCAATTTTGCGGTAAGAAAGCATAAAAATATCGAATAGATTCGTCAGAGCGGAAAAAATTCCAGCTGCTAGCGGCACTTGAATAATTTCGCGGCAGCCTAACAGGCAATGGAGATTGTTAACAAGCCGCGCGAAAGAGCCGAAGGATTCGCCGCCGAGGGTGTAAAACTAAAATTAAACGCACAAAGGCGTAGGAAATAGATAAAACGTGCGAAGCCAGTTGTCGCGGTTTTACCGGTTGAGATTTACCGGCGGAATGTTATCGCTCGTCGAGCTGAGCGAGTTGGTACACGCGGAGGGGATCACTTTACATATTCTTCCCGCGGACACGAGCCGCGAGGTGTAATTAAATTTTTCTCGAGCCACGGCCGACCCGGGGGACAGGGGAGAAAATTAATGTTGGCTCGTCTTTCATTGGTGGAACGCGTTAAATCGCGCGATTTGTATAAAGTAATATCCGAACGAATGATCCGGCGAGCGTGAGCGGTGCGGTGGTTCCGCGAGGCGCGCGATCTACATTCCCGAGTCGCGCCTTCCATGCCCATTCTTCGAACGAGTCCCTCCAGGCTTTATTGCTTCGGCTGGTTCGTTCATGCCGACCTCTCCTCCTCCCACCGTTTTCTCTCCACCTGGTCCCACCAGTGTGATAAATGGCCTTGTTCCATCCACCCTCGCCTTCGTCCTTCGAGAAGGTCTTATCAACTCGGACGCGCGCACCTACTTTCCTCGTTCATCCCCCTCCGTTCCCATTTCACTCTGAAAATTCGCTTCCATCCGCCCCTCCGGGCTCAAATATCGGCTGAAACTCGTTCCCGGAGCACTTACCATCGCGTTTTCTTCGTTTGTTTCTGCGCTTTGATTCCGTTCTCTCATTCTCTCTCTCTCTCTCTCTTTCTCTTCGCGAACTCCGACCGCTTCTTAAGTTCTACCCTAACTCCCGATAACGCGACCGAGGAGATTCGATCCGTAGCTCGCGCTGCACAATAGACCGCGAAGATAAGGGATACCCGATGCAGAAACGGCACGGAGGGTGGCTCCTAACGCGCCGAACACATTTCAGAAATGAAGCCAACGGTTCCAGAAGAATAGAAGCACCGGACTTGGCGAAGTTGCACGAAGCGGAAGGGACGATACATACTCTGACCAAGTTCCTAATTCGGTATTACGCTGCCGTCTAATATTACTGATTGTAAGAACGTGGATTTTTATATTAATTATTGAGCAATTATATTTTAATATCGATCGGCACGCTGCGAGGAAAGAGGAGCGTAGCCTAGAATAGCGCTTGACAGGGATCCAGAAGGGATGAAGCATCCAGCACCGATGAGGATCCGTGGTTAAGCCCAGGTGGCACTTCTCGCCTCAATATTTCTATAAATCCTCGAAACGTGTCAAGATCCGGCATAACAAGGCGATTACGCCCTCCCCTCTGTCCCCCGTGGGTCCTCCTCCTCCAGGAAAGGGTCCACCTGCGAGGATTTCGGGTGGGCCGCACGAGGAAGTCGCCTCGGGGCAATAACGCGTCATCTCCGGAAGGGGCGTTCGTGTAATTATACGGTAGCTAGCGACTGCCTCCTCTCTTTACCTCATCTCCTCGCCCTCTCGACTCCGCTAAACCGTAAACTCGTTGGTCCCACCGGCTACCGGTCTTCCCTATAATACGCCCTATCCCTCATAACGTAATAACGGCGCGAGGGAGCAAACGAGTGCCCGTAACTTCATCTCCCTGCCGCGAATTTCGGTAATTACTCAAATTCGCCGGCCATTTTGAGCGGCTCTTGATGGCGCTCCTCTGCGCGACGGATCGTTCGCAATCCTCCGTCCGATCACCTTTCTTGTGGACATTTCATCCTTCTATTATAATTATACTTAAAACTGTCTGCATCAACTGCCAGAACCAGTAGCCGTATAGAAGTTTCTTTCTTTCTTTAATAATCTTAATAAGTTGTATAAATGATATTTCGAAATCGTTTTAATGTTTCCACTGTTTCAAATTGCTCCACTAAGTTCTAATGAATTATAATGGTTAGAAGACTTGTGGTCATTAGCAAGAACATACTTTTATTCGGAGGACATATAATTAAAGCGACATTTGCGCGCGGTCGTTTCTCTTTATAGCAGATTATTATCCCTTTGCGGTTCAAAGTGCTCCCTCTATTCCATTCCGTAATTTGCAATTTCCAACCTAATAGGAACTTCACTGACCCAGTTAGAACAGTTGATTAATACTACATTGTCCTTACGTACCGCGTAATTGTAGCATTATCGACGACTGCAATGTAAATTTGTAAAGTCGATGTCGAATCTGGTTCGTCCAGGTAGGATCTACCTGAATGAGAACTTAATCGATGAACTTCAGAATGAATATAACCGTTCAACCACATTTTCTGAAATATTCGATATATCACGTTCCAGGAAGTTCCTAGAAGGAATTCGGGAAATTGATTGGCCCACGTAAGTGGAACTCCTCTCGATACATACCTTTGACTTTCTTTTTGGTTATGAACGCGGGGGTTGATCTCGAACGGCGCGCAACGTGGCTCCAATAAATTTCCGCGCGTATCAGCCGTAGGATTAGACGACGAAGGACTGAGTACCGTCGAAAAAAGAGACCCTCCGGCGCAGACTAAACAGATGGTATAAATTTTAACTTCGGTCGAGAGCCCCGGGCGATGAATCAGACTAATCGTCCGCCTCTTAAACGCACTTTCGCGCGTTTCTATTTACGGCTGCCCCCATCCTCGTTTCCTGGCTGTCGGTTTTCAATTATTCGCCATTTATATAGAAATTCCTTCGGCTCGGTCGATGCTCGATCAATCTTACCGTAACCTGGTGAGCTACCCCCGAATCATTTTGCGCTTCTACGGATCCAGAAATAGGTACATCCGTCCGAACGAAAGATTGCTGCACCTTGCTCCAAGTCTACGACGCCTTACCACGATTTTACATCGTTCGCGTTCGATTCGCATTTCCCTCGGCGGCAATTACTCGCGGACACTTCTCGCCGCGGCGCAGCGCGGCACTCTGCAATTATTCTCACCTCGCCAAAGATAACCGGTAGCAGGCAGCTCCGCGGCGCGGCGCGGCGGCCAGGTATCGATCTTCGGGATGGCTGGTGGTTCGTTAAATCGGCAACGCGTTCGGCCGGAGGCACCCCCGGCCTCGTATTGTTGCAAACTATTTCGAGATCGTGTGATCTCGCGCGCAACAGCTGCGCTATCTATCACCAACAATGATTCAGTGATCGTGTAACGGCGCCGCTTCTGCTGCTCCGTTTATAGAGTGTAAACCGAGGAACGGAACGGGAGAGGACGGGAATGGCGGAATGAGAGAATGGAGAGGCTCGTGCCAGGCCTCTGATCTTCAAAGTATAGGAGGAGAAGCTTTTATCCTGCGCGCGCGGGCTAACCTGTCGCGCTGACACCTCGTCGCGACGACGCTTCGTTTGAGAGACCGTATCCCGGATCCGATTTCGCGGACCGTGCGAGAACTTTGCTCTTTACTCTCCCCCCCTTTCTCTCTCTCTCTCTCTCTCTCTCTCTCTCTCTCTCTCTTTCTCTTTTCAGTCTTCGAAACTCTCCCTTTCGCCAACTGCAAATAGAAGTCGAAATGCAACTACAATGTTCTTGTTACCTCCGGCTCCTAAATTCTCGATTCGACCAGAGCTGTTTAGGTTCAAAGATGTTTAGATCTTCCGGTAATTGATTAGCTCTATGTCCGAATCTGAGATGCTTCTTCACCAGAGACGACGGTGAGTGGGGATCAGACGCGTCTGCCGAGGCTCTAAGAGATCCGAGAAAAGTAACCAATCGGATCCACATTCCTTCAGTTGCCATTTTTACAGCCCACAGTACACGTTCAAGTTTTATACTTTCAAAATTTACTAGGATTTTGCACTGTGCTCTCCGACTCGGAGTTTCAACCTCCGCAAGGAATCCGCGAGGCACGCCGCCGATTCCTCGAGATCAAATTAGTCGAATTACTCGTAATTCTCGGTGGCAGTCGGTCCGGGAAGTCGGCCCTCGCAGCGGTCCCACCGCTCGGAAACTATTACCGCCGCAGACGCCGCCATTAACATACAATCTTCTCCGCGGCGGATCCGAAGAGTAACGTCAGAGCTCGTCGTATTTTTCTCTTTATTAACCTGCTCACGATCCAGCAGCCCTCTTTTCTTCTTTCCTGTCCCTCCCCCGCCCCCTCTCCCCCCGGAGGAAGGGCTTCCTCCAGCCGGGTTGAAATCTCTCCTTCGCAAGGGTTGAAATACCGTCGGATCGAGGCGTTTCCTCTTATCGAGTGGAACGAGACTCCGCGCCAGGAAAGAAAATGTAAATCAGACCTTGGGGTTAGGGGAGGGACGCCGGAGAGAGCCCGTTCGCGCCCTCAGCAGTGGCAAACCAGGGGGTTGAAAGGGGGGCGGGTACGGCGGTGGTGAAGTGCCGATCGGTGGGTTACGGACGTCTCCTGTGGTGTTCGTGCCGTGTCCGTGTGTCTGTCTGGCTGAGGGTCGCGTCGGTGTGCGAACGTCGGTCCGTCGATGCAAATGCAACTCTCGTCGGGGGTTGGTTGTTTCGTCGCCCGGTGATATATCGCCCCTCTTGCGCACAAAACTCTCTCTTTCTCCTCTTTCCGCTTCTTCCTCTACGACACGGAGTGGAGTGGCGAGGAGAGCAGAGGAGAGGAGAGGAGAGAAGAGGAGAGGAGAGGAGAGGAGAGGAGAGCGAGGCGGGCTCGACGTATTTTCGAGCCCCGGGGGCCGTCGCTGCCGCCGGACTCGTCTATTTTTTTTTCTCCCTTCGTTTTTCCTTTTTATACGTCCCTCGCCGGGAGCAGGCTTTAGGCGGAGCCGGCCCCCGACCGTCGCTCCTGTATTAGTTTTTACGAGGATAATACACAACGCTTAAAGGGATAAGGGATTAAACCGGCCGACCAGCTGACCACCAATCCCTTCGCGCGTATATATCGCGACGCCTCGGCGAAACCAACCCCTTCGGGGTCTCTCGCGGCCGCGGATACCCAGCAACGGGTTCAGAAGGCGAGAGATTTTCGCCGGAGCCTTTTTTGCGATCGTTATCCTAGGATTGTAATTAAGCGAAGGAGGTTCTAGTTTTTGCGAGCCGGACCTATACGCCCGGCTTTCCAGCGACGCTGTTCTCGAGGGCGATAATCTCGCGCCTCGCGGAGATAACTTCCGAGGTTTTGTTTGTTTCTTCGCGCTGGGAATGCGTTGCGTTCGTGTGCAATCACCGGCAATGCGATCATCGATACGAGCTGTGCCCTTTGAAAAATATCGTACCCACGTCAATATCAATCTCGCGTGAAAGCGAATAGGCCCAAGCATTATTCTCATGTGAGATTGAAATTGGTAAAAAAAGGGATCTGTGCAGGGATGAATTTGGAGTGCAAAACCTGTACCAGAAAGTAACTACATCCCGCTTCCTTTCACCACGAAATCGTTGGCCCGAACGAGGAGCATCGCGACGAGAGATCGTCGAGGGTCTGCCGGAAGCGTGATCGCGCTTTTAGGCGAGCCGTGGTCGTCGAGAACGGGCTCGGCTCGCGCAGAAAGCATCATAAATAACGTCCGAGCTTCGAATCTACTCTCGTTCTGTCTTTCAACGGTTCCCTGGTCGCCCGCGGGCAATCGGCGCGCGGCGCGGCGCTGCGCTCTTTTTGCTCGACGGTGTTTCAGCTCGGCGCGGCGCGGCGCGGCGCGGCGCGGATATTCAGCGCGGCTTCTGATCGCGCCAGACCGAGATGCTCGGTGCCGCAGCGCAGCCTCGCGGAATATGAGTAAAAACTACGGAATAAGAGGGTCGACGGTGTGTTACATTCATAAATAACGGGAAACGTGACAACCGAGGCGAGGCGACGTCGCTCGCATTACAGCTCTTCGCATGCTCGCTCGCTCGCTCCACTCCGCTCCGGTGCGGTGCGGTGTTTTCGCGCGGATCGTCCGGGCGGGTATGGAACACCGGGTTTCCCTCGCGTGCAGGGAACTCGCGGGATGTTTCTGACAGAAAACCTTGTCCTCGTTTTGTCGGGAATTCGGCGACGATATTTCAACTATCCGACCCCGTGTCTCTCTTGGCCGCCGCGCCGGTTTTTGCGATATGTGAAATTACGGCGTGCGTCGCGCCGCGCCGCACCGCGCCGGTACTCGCTCTGTCACGCCCCGGTGTCAACGAGCGGAATGCATAAGCGAGTCTTCCTTCACGGACGTGTCACTGCGAGGATAAATGTATAATACGATTGTACGCCGCGGCTTTGATCGTTAATGTTGAATGAGGAATGGGCTCGTCTTCGGGCGAAATGCTGCTTGCAGCGACACGAGAGCTCGATTCTTCCCTATTTGTTTATACACGTCGTTTTCATGGCCTCGTTTGCGCGCGTCCTCTGAATTATGCAGCTAGTGTTTGATAGTTCATTAAATATTGAGGATTGTCACGCCGCCGGGTTGGAGACTGGAATGATTCATACATCGATTCATAAGACACTTTTGAATCTTGATTAATAATTATATCATGACGCGGGACATTAACGTGTTTCGTTTAGGTTAGACGCTGATACAGCCGCTTCCTATGGTATCCTATGAGAATACACAATGGTTAACGGACTTCAAAATTTTATACTTTAGACTGTAGTAAATTTTCAGAAAAATTTTAGCGTTAACGAGCTTGACTAGAAAATGTTCGAATTGTCGAAGCAGAAGGCAGTGTCTGCATGGTTCCTAACCAACGTGTAATTAAAGCAGTGGTTCTTAACCTTTTTGAAGTCGGGGAACACTTTTGATTATATGAAAAATTTTCGGACCAAAATTAATGATTCAAAAAACAAACAAAAACATTCCGCGTAGAAATGAATATATTTCAGAAAATATATTATTAAAAAAATTCGGCTTTCATAACTTCGCGGAACAGTTGCAAAAAGTTCGCGGAACACTGGTTGAGAACCAGTGACTTAAAGCTTCGGAGGACCCGTTATTTTGACGCAGTCCGTAGCGCGACACCGGGGGCTTACAATCGGAGACGCGATCGGGGAACGTAGGGTTAATTACCCCACAAATTTCTGTACCAAAGGATGACCGTAGTGACTCGAACCGGAGCTAACACATACCTCCCGAAGTTCCTGGTCTATCTGGTATTCGTATACACATGTTCCGTATCACCTGAGAGGGCCGTACCTGCGCGTGCCACGTATTTCGGTGTCACGTGAGAGGCCGATGCACGAACAGCGCGAAACAACGCGGGCTTCGGATATGCGCAGCATGCACGCCAAGCCCGACCCGCTATGCCGCGAAATAATATATGCGGATGGTAATGCATAGACGTTAGCTCGTGCCAGATAAACGTGGCTTCGACTCTTCTCATCTCTCTCCCTCTCTCTCCCTTTCTCTCTCTCTCTCTCCCTCTGTTGCCTTCTCCCTTTCTCTCCGTGTATACTGTCTCCGCGCTGAGTGCATACTGCAATATTTACCCCCTCGGTTCGACTGCTTCTCGCGGAGAAACACGCTCCACGTGCACGGGAAACGATAAAGTAGCGGGCGAACTTGTCAGATTCCTTGACGTCGCTGCACCGCGCCCCGGGAATAATTTAACTCGCCTCTGGAAATGTTTCGCGAGATTGATTCCGTGCTCCTGCAGGGCCCCTGGGTGTTCTGTCTGTATTTTTCGCCCGGTGTTTCGCGCTTGCAAACAACGTCATTTTATTCCGAGGAGGGACCGAACAGTTGCTCGAAACGAAAATTCAATCGTTCGCAATCCGCAGATATTTATTCGGACAACAATTTTTGAGAACTAATTCGTAGAAACTGGAATCGAGAGGCATAGGAGAAAGTGTCACGAAATTTCGAATGATTTTTTATACCGGGAAAATAATAAAATGGTTAGAAACGTACGAAGTTCGCAGAAGAAGAACCTTATGGTTATAACTGTCCACGTGCACTCCACTTCGATCATTCCAGGCTCGTATGGTGTGCAATGGGCGAACAATTATTCTCAGAATTGTACCCTCAGGAATAATATAAATAGAGAATTGCACCGGTGTCGCCACACCCATCGTGTGACATGTCCAACTAATAGCAGACCTTTGATTATATATTTTTCATTTTCTCATAGATTCGACCAATACATATGTTTATAATGATATGGATACCAATAATACATCGGTTGTTGGTATCGTTGCTACCACAAAAAAATAAAAATTAGGAAAAACAAATTTCACTGTTTTAAAATCATACAAAATCTATATAAATTCAATTTTCTGCCTTTTACAAGTAACCACCTCGGTACCACTAAAAATATGTCAAATATTTTTGACTGGACTATAAATGCGCAAAGCTTCATCAAAATCGGTGATCGACAGTGACGTTCCTCGTATGTTTCGTTTGACACGGTTTTACTACATCAAGAAATAAAGCGTGTGATAGGGGTGTTGACTGGAACGCAACTTCCGTCTACTTTCATTCGAAAGGGGATTTCCAGAGCCTAGCTAGCCGGCTAATTCGCGCCGGAGAGGCATTCTCCGAGGTTTTTCTGGTCCGCAATCAAGAGCGTCGTTCGCGGAACGGACTAGGCCGTGGATCGGAACAATGAGGAAGGAATTCGTACGGAGAAATCTGCGCCGGACGGGTGATTAGTCTCGTCAGTTCGTTTGCGGCTGATCGTCGCTCCGATAAAGTGAGAGAGTGAGAGAGAGAGAGAGAGAGAGAGAGAGAGAGAGAGAGAGAGTCGCGCGATGCAAAACGTTGCTGCGCTTCCATGTAGGCTGTGTGTAGAAGGCGTGCTAGGCGCTCGAGAGGGTTCACCGTTGCTGGTACAGGTCCCCCGGCTTGTATAATGCGAGCGTCGATGTAAGACAATGCCGCGATTATCTATCCGGCTGCCTTGTAAGGGGAATGTTACCACGGAGAGAGTATCCGTGGCTTGTCGACACGGCCGCGGCCACCTAAGACATTATATTAACATGCAGCCTGGACTCTCGAGTGTCCCGTTGCGTTCGGCTCTGGCGCACAGGCCCGATCGCGAAAAATCGAGATTATAGCCAACCTATAGGCAACTACGCGAATCGTAACGATCCCCGAGGCCGCTCGTCTCCGCTAGGAATCGATTGTCTTCGAGGCTCGTTACCCGCGAGTCAAAGGTCCGCGGAGATCCGTTGGACACTGATGAGTAAGCAGAGACAGGTATGCGGCACTAAATGAACCGACCATTGTCGGCGGTGCAGCTACGCTGTGCGGTTGACAGTGTATGAATCGCGGGGTATCCATTAGCCGGCCGAGAGTCATGCTACACGTTTCGTCTGTTTGCCGGCCTTAGGCGAAACCGTTCCAAGAACTTTTTCTGCAGTTTCGAGCTTGTTAAAGCAGCTTTAAAAAACAAGGATCTCCGACGTTTATACGAATATTCATAAATCACGATTTACGCGAGGGAATTGAAATAAAATATTTACGCTCCTGCATCATTAACACGTTCACTGCCGAGTGTGCGGTTTGTTCGAGTGAAATCACATCATATATTTATATATGTTGTTGGGAGATTAAATAGGACTTGATGTTTAAGCAATTTATTTAAACTCCACTGCACATGGAAAAAACTGTAGTCAGATTGTGAATTAAAGTTATTAGCACATAACACAATATGTTACTTTATTGAAAACAATTAAAAGAAAAGATAAGATGTGTGTGTGAGCTGCGACTTGCTCGCGGTCCTAGCTTAGACGGACTGACGAACTTGCCTTCCTTCTTGGGCCCTCTAGCCCGGAAAAATGGCGACGCTGGAAAAGCAATAAATGGCAGGTCAAAAAGACCTTTCCTCCTCCGAGTGTTCCGTGCATTACGATGTATACTCCAACGTATGTACCTATATTCGAGTTTATATTACTAAAAATATAAATATTGTTCGCATGTACACTTAGTATTTTACAGCACTATTCTAATATTAATTGCATTCGCAAAATTATAAATGTATTAAGAGCTCTTTTAGATCCCTGTTTGATCCTTCTGGGGGTGGATATATTTACTATTTTCAAGTAACATAAATGTTTTCACATTCGCAAGAAAAATTCAACAAAATGTGGAATAAAATTTTCAGTTTTGCGACGAACTAGTTCCCCGCGGTGACCAAATACAGTAACATCGGAGTCGAACTCTTTGCCAATGACGTTCACGTAATTTTTCTCTGTGAGTTACCAAAAGTCGATGCCTCGTTTTCCGAAGACCGATTCCAGCTCCGTTCCGGAATTGCAGGTTGCGAAACGTTCGCGGCAGGTGAAAGGGAATGCTTTTGTTCGACGATTTAGGGAACAGACACTTCGATATCTAAATTGCGTCGGTCCGTCGCGTTATCGGATCGGCAGTCAGACCGTTTGAAATGCAGTTTTCGAAGCGACGTTCAAGCGGCCGAATCAATTTCAATAAACGTTAGACTTCCGTCAATCTAGGAGCGTAGGACGCCGGGCATCGTTGGGAGCGGGATGTGGGGGAAGGTAGGTGGGAGAGAATCGCGGAGCACTCGGTGAAATTACGCGAATGACAGGGCGAACAGAAGACTGTGAGGGTGCGCGGGAAGGGGGGGGGGGGGGGTGAGGGCGCAGATCGGGGGTGAAAGGAAATAGAAAGACACCCGGGCCACGACCCCGGCTCTTCCACTTTCGCGGCTTTCTTTGTCGGCCTTTTGTCAGTCGGTGAATTAGATCGCGTAATCCTGTTTGTATACGAAATGACACCGTCGCTTCGTACGGCTGACATTTAGGCAGCGCGCTAGTCCAGCTATTGTCAGTCTGTAATTGACTCCGATTGGAAGATTGGATTTGGATCGTCGCAACCTACCCGCGAGGGGTGAGCGGCCGCGCGCGACTCGTTTCGACGACGAATTCGTTTCCACGCTGCCAGACACTTCGTTAAGTTCAATTATTCCGGAAGGGGTTATCGATATGACTGGCGTGCTCGAATTTCAATCCGCCCACGCGAAATTCACCGCTACGCTCCGTCTTCTCCGTTGCGTACTTCGACCCTACTTCGTATTCTCAATTATTCTTATTTTTCGCTGCATTCTCTGTTCCACATTTTTTTGAAGCGTTAGTACGATACACACAATTTTACTAGATGAACAAAATTCTAAGGGTTGAACGTTGACCATGATAGGTGTGTGCAGATTAATTAAGGGAGATCCGTTTCTTAGGTTTCTTTGCTCGCTGAAATTTCACGAATATATATCGTATAGATAAATACCGCATTGTTTGACGAAGTGTAATAAAGCCAGGCGGATTTTTCCAGGAGCCAGCAGACTTTAGGGAACGCCGTGGCACGGAATAATTTTCATTTGCCCGTATCCGTCCGCGAAATGAAACGACGGGGATCGATAGTCTTTCGTTCCGTCCCGAAACGCGACCGGCTTCCTGCACACGGAACATCGTTCCCGCTAAATATTCACGATCCCTCTCGCATAGGCACGCAATTAGACAGTTTCGCGGAAAGCAACGAGGTCGAAGCGTCGATCCGGCGAAATGTCGGAAATTCCAGCATTGCCCTGCGACCGTGTTTCATATGATCGTAAAACGACCCGCCATTAAACGCAAATAGGCCGCCGCTCGCGGTCGCAGTTTCCTTATTCCTCTGGAAACCATTTTTCGCGAATTTTTCTCGGCGAGTCATTCGTGTCGCTCGAACGATTTCAAAAGTCGAAATAACACCTTTTGAGGACCACAGTCAGACAAAACGATCTGTACTTTAGAAAAAATTGATGTAACCTGAGGGTAAAAATTAATTGTATTTTAATACTGTTTTTTTTATGACGGCAGAGAAGTAAAACACTATAATGGGAGTATTCTATATAGATTTTTGAACGTCATCAAGACGTTTCGTCCCACTGTACGCCGTCCATGTTCGGGGGTCGTCGACCAAGCGTGTGCGCTGTGGTCTGCGGATTTTCGGCGCGGTTTCCGCGATTTGCCGCTGCGGTTCCGGCCCTTTGAATCTCGCGGGCCCTTGCAATTTTTGGCGCCACCTTCGATTACACCAAGCCGCGTGCCCGTAATTGCTGGACACGACAGTATCGATATTGGTTAATTTAGGGGACGCTGTAAAGTTCGAACCATCGTGTTAGCGACACCAACAGACGATCCATCAACAAAGAAGACGGGGCATGTAGGTTAAAGTGGATGCTTGTCGAAAGTTGAGAAACAACCGATCGAACCCGGGGTGCGAACTACGCGATACGTTTCTTTCCCTCATTTGTGTACAGTGTACACGATTCCTCGGCTACAACCATGAAGCAAAGCGAAACGTACGAAATTGACTAATATTGATTATTTCACGCTTTCGTTGCGCGGAAGTCATGATTTCCTGAAAACCGGTTTGAACGTATCTATCTTAAAAGCTGCATACTTGTAATGTTTTAAATAAACGATGATACATTTTCATCTTCGTAGAACCAACGATATCAAATGTTAATAAATGGACCGGGGATTTTATGCACTTGTTATAACCTCGATCTGATAAAGAATACAGCGCGCTTCTTACGAGACTTATGTCGGTAAAACTCTGATAGATAAAACCGATTTTCATCCGCATACGAAATCCACGGTTAGCTAATAAAGATGTCGCGTTAAACTACCATAACTCGTTTAATCGCACGGAACATTTCGAACATCTTTTCCCGATGGGACGCGAAATAATGAATCGACCGGGTCCAGATAAAAGTTAGGATAACACGGATCGTCCCTCTTAATTCATTCGTTCCCGTTAAATGAAACCCTTTCCGTTGCGAGGCGGAGGTAACGAATATCCCGACGATTTTCCCATACGTTCCCGTGGTACGGCTCGCTCGGAGCGTTCGCCATTAAATCACGCAAAAACGAACGCCATTAAAGAAACGACCAGCTAAAGAGTCCAGATAAGAAAGTAATTAAAGCCCCCGTGGCAGTGTCTTTAGCCGGCGGCCGGCGCGGCGGCCGGCCGCGCGGTCTCATAGCGCATTGTGCGCCATCGAACGATTCTTTCGCCTCGGTTAATCGAGCCGATCGGGCCGCCATTAGCGTTTCTTTCGCCGGCGCCCGCGGACCCGGAGTCGATTATGCACGGCACCTACGCGAAACGTTCCGGCATAATTAGCGATCCACGTTAGAGGCGGACAATAACCGGGCCCGCTTTTCCCGCGAGATCTCGATCCCGACGCTTTTGTGCTCGATCCGCCGCCGGATTTCGTCTCGTCATTCCCCGGCCGCTTCCGTCGCGTCATGGTCGCCATAAAGAAATCGATGCCACGAAAATACTACTCTGACCCAGTGACCTGCGTTCGTCGAAATCTCATTTTTCAGGGTTGCATTTTTATATATCTATAGAGCTCCTCGAACCCCTACATGCGTCTATTTAGCTTTACAAGTATGTAGTAACGTTGATAGTTTACGATTTTTGAAGTGAATGTACATACAGAGAGTAGGAAAATTAACAAATAACAAAAATAAATTGGTGTAACTCCCACATTTACTTGTAAGGGATTAATTAAAAAGGCATAGTAATGGAATGCAATAATTTCGGAAGCCATTAAGTTCACCAGCTCGACCGCGATAAATTAGTAACATCAATTTGCATGTATAATATTCTAGTTGCAGATAAATTGTTTCCTCGATGAGATGCAGCTTCTTTAATTCGCAAAATGTTAATGTAACCGCAGCCTGACCAGGGTAGGAAGAAGGCCCGTCGCATCGAAAGTCCCCGACGGAACGAAAAAACCGGCTTTTTTCAAAATATGCGATTAGTCCGCGTTGAATGGGGAGCAGAATGATGATCGAGCGATTAATACGTCTCCGCGGAGTTCACGGAACAGGCATCCGGTCGGAGGGGGTTGGGGGAAACAGGGGTCTCCGATCGCTCGGGTCGATAGGCGTTCCTTTCGGTTTCTTGCGGGGCCCGGTGCATTTTTATTGGGCTCCGTGGATCGCCTATGAGATCGGCTCGGGCAAAAAGGAAGTCGCCGGTGCAACGAGGCTGCAACGAGCGAATCAAGTTGTGCGTGCGTCCGAGTTGCAGCGGGGGGTCGGTGGCCGACAGTATCTTCGCCGGTGCATCGCGCCTCTCTTCCGCAATAGGGTAGTCCTTAGCTGTAAGGGTCAAAAATAGCCCTCGAAGTCGTTGATTATTTTCACCCTTCCAACATGAGTGCTGGCCGATACGAAAAAAAATATTATACATCTAAGACGTGGTCTTTTATTCAAAAACGTTCAACGATATTATCAAAATAATGAAACACGAAATTCTGTTCGAAAATGAAACGAATTAACACAATTGCGACACGGGTTCCCATTGTCCGACTGCTTCCAAATTTGCGCACATTATTTTCTCACCAAGGGTCACAATTTACGGGGTGAGATAAAAAAAAAATCTAAAAATACGGATCATCGTCAACTTTGCGAGTTGGTCGCGAAAACTCTAGACGGGTTGTAGGAAAGGAAGGGACGGGAAGGACGAATCGGTCTCGGGCCGCCATCAATAACCATTAGAGCGGTGCCAGCGCAATTATATCGGCGCTTCTGAGGCGCGAGAAATAATCGTCGCGAGGATTCGGCCCCGCGGAAAAGGGAAAGGGCGCCGCGCCGCGCCGCGCCGCGCGCAATCAATGCCGACGTATTAATAAAACGGCGAACGTATCGAAAGGGGGAGGACACCGCGGGCCGGGGCCGGAGCCGTGGCCGGGGCTGGGGCCGGTTCTTCTCGGCTATTATTGCGCCGGACATATATCTTGTCGTAGGTGCGCACCGACGGGGACCGTGCGCGCGGCCTCAAATGAAAATTTATGAAGCACGGATTGCCGCGGAATGGAAGCGGGACCCGGCGCGCACGCCGCGCCGCAAGCTGGACAAAGGGGGAGGCGACGTCCGCCGCGGAATTAAGTCGCTCTCGCGCGTGAATTATGACATCTCGGACAGCCCGGTGATCTCTTGCGCGATAAACTAGACGCTTCTGCGGTTTCCGGGTTGATTGCGTTCCGACGATGCCCGCGACAGACGCCGCGCCGCTCGCGCTCGATTGCTCGCTGGAAAAGGAAATTACTCGTTTGTTCCCAGCCACATCTTTAACCCTCTTGTTCGTAACCGAAAAATTTCACGCCGCCTCATGACCGGGGTACTCGGGTACTCATTCACAATGACTAAATTGTGGAGTTGGCGCGACTTAAGGCAGTAGAGAGATTCAAAGAATTTAAGGATATTGGTGTTCATTAAAGAAAGAAACTTCTAAATGACTACTGTATCTTGCAATTGAAGCAGACAATTTTTATCTTTAAAATTATTATTAAAATTTACCTTTCTATTCTTTCAATTAAAAAGAGAAATTCAGCAAAATCGATGGATAAGTTTAATGTCGTTTTAAAGGATTTTCGCCTTCGGATGCGAACCAGGTTCATTCTTTTAGCCCGAACAATCTGCAAATAGACGGACGAATTATTCGTAGGATGTGGGAATAATCGCGCGAGTGACCGTGCATTCTCCGAAGTTTTCTACGCGGCGGATTTCCCTCGAACAATTAATCCGCTTATCATCGCGGTCCTATACCAGCGCGGCGCGGCGCGGCGCGGCGGTTCGCATTACCGAGTCACCTGCACCCGAAGAAAGGATTATTCCGTGGAGTGGGCCGCGCAAGAAATTTCAATCCCTTTTTGTCGGGCGTTTCTGGCCGGATCTCGCGGTAGCAACAGAAACAGCAACAGCAACAGCAATAGCAACAGCAACAGCAACAGCAACAGCAACAGCAACAGCAACGGAGAGGCAGGATCGAAGTACTGCAGCCTTCGAGTTCCATTCTAGCGATCGCCGCGCCGGAGCCTCGGCCACGCTGGCGTCAGGTGGATTTTTTGGTAGGACGAGCCCGGGGAACGGTGGATGCATCGTTAATAAAGAATACGCCTTGGGCACGCATACCATTGGCGCTCGCGAGACCAGCATCTCGTTATTCGATATTAATAACGAGCGAGCGGAGAAGCGCCTCCCCCGGCCGCTCCTCCCGGTAGATTCGAATCATTATAATGATCCCGCTCGCTACCGGTTAAAACTTAAAACATTCCTGGCGGCGGCCGTCGACGGGGAGAAGAGGGACACACCGTGCGCGCGTTCTTTCTCAGATCCTCTGCCCTTCTCGCTGGCTGCTGCCGGTCATTTCGTACTTCTAATCACGTGCCTCTCCGCCGGGGTTATAAATGACCCTTTGCTTTCGTCTCGTGCTCCATCTTGCGTCCCCTCGCCACTTTGTTTTTTCGAACGGTTCGATTCGTACCGCTGTCTCCGGCTCGCGGAGATGTATGATCGCGGCCCGGCTCGGCCCGGCTCGGCCCGGCCCGGCCCGATGCCTCGTTACGTGTTTGTTATTGTTGAGCGGAGATTAGTCGTTCGGAGAACGGGGAACGCACCGTGCAAGAACGGCCGGCGCACTCGGCAAGAAAATCGAGAGGCTGCGCCCGCGTTCGTTTCGTCGGCTCTTTTTTTAACGGCGGATCTTAGCCTGCTCGCATTTATATGTTTATGAACCGCGGCTCGAATTTATGGCCGATCGACTCGACATATTCATTCGTGCAGAGCTGCGAGATGCTTCTTGTTGGTCCCGGGTACTATCGAATTTCGTTCGTCACCACCGATTTCAGAATTCTCACTCTTTGAATCATTCCATGAAATTGTCAACGTTAAACATCGAATACGTTTCCTACTATTTTGATGTATGGCCTGGTTGGCATATATTGCCTCTGATATGATCATGAAACTCTCTAGAGGTGATAGAAAGACCTGGCAACTAGTCTATTTTAATTTCAATCCGGTTTATCCTGCATTAGGTACTCGTACAGTACAATCTAGAAAATTAATTTTATCGCGCTGCTAGTAGGCGTGCGTATATGTGTATCCGATAGGCAGGCTGTATACATATGTATAACGCTAGACTATTAATCTGCACCGTGTTCCCCCTATATTAATTAAAAGGCGCTTGCAGAAGTCTCGTTTCGATCATTTCAAGCATTCCTTACAACAGCCAGTGAGGGAACACATACATGTTCGCGATCTAAGTAAAGAAGAATGAACATAACTTGCGCAAGTATCTTATTTTTCTCATCTAGCGTATGAAGATCGTCAGAATTTCGAAGAACATATCTGAAACGAAACATCAGAAACGGAATTCCATGGGCAAACGAGTTGCTCGGTCTTTCGAGGACCTAGTCACCAACCGGTCGCGCGATCTTTCTCAATGTTTCCTCAAACAACAGAAGCGTCATCGAGCCAGAAGGACCGTCGCGTCGGATCGGTAACGGTGCACCCCGTGCATCGAGGCGAAGCTCGTCGATCCAGAGACGCTGGACGCGAGGTGCACGGGTCACATTCCACCGCGCATTATTTCCTCGCTCGCACCGTCGACCAACAAAAGCCAGCTCCTTTGAAAGGGAGCTCACCCCGGCCCCCCTTTCCGCCCCCGTCGCCGTCTTTTCTCTGCCTTCCCCGTTTCTTCTGCTCCTCGGTCCAGGATGGTGCCTCATTAATAGTATTCACCGGAGAAGATTCCAGCTTGATCGCGTTGTATGCTCGCTCCTCGAAACGCCGGGACGATATCCTCCGTGATGCCCAACCCCCCGTCCCTATCCCCCCTGATCACCACTGGCTCATCCCGCCGCGCCGCGAACCGCGCCGTTCGGATAGCATATTTAAAGTTTCTAACGAACTTCGGATGATACATGGGTTTGCCGGATTAGGCGGCCGCCCCGGGACACGCGGTCCTCGGGATGCGCGTGCTCTTCGTCATCCGGATGCGTCGTTGAGTGTATTTTCAGCTTTGGTATTTTCTTTGTTGACTCCGCGTTGTCCCTCGTCTCGGGAACCAGCTCGACAGTACCAAAATGCTTGCCACGGGCGAATTGGTAAAAATACATATTTTTTCAGCTGATTGGTCATTCGAAACATTGCGCTATGCGTGAGATTTTTCTTCCCCTTATAGACCGGTCTTAGAAGCATCCAGGGTATTTTCTTTGTCGAGTTGTAGATTGTGCGCATGTTGGGGGTTTTGCCTCCATGAGAAGGACCATTGAATGAGAAAGCTGAAACATAGAGGACTTACATTGCTCGTCGCAATTAAGGAAAGAGCGAGTTCGCCTTTTAGGGGTAACAAAGTCGGAACATGTGTAGAATTGTAATACTGTTTTTCTTTTGGAACTCGAAGCGTTACATTTCTGTGTTCTACACTGCTGCGTAAAGAATTCCCTATGTGCGTGGTCTGGCAATTTTCTCGGGGCTTTAGAGGTTTCTACATTTGTACCGAGAAAGTTGAAACCAACAGAGACTGCAAGAAATTCTATTAAATTGGACAAGCAGCATATGGCTTAATGTAGTCTAATTATTCGAGTCACTGATTGTTTTACGGTTTATTGTATTGATCCTCGCACATTAAAGTAGTCAAGTGCGGTAGGTACTTATTCAGCAAAACCGATTCAATTTGATCAGAAGTACGAGAAAATGTAAGCTCCGTTAAACATGCAATCCATTAGGAACAATTCTCCGAATCTACACATCATTTCATTAACACGTTGGCTGCTACTGCGGCTATTAATAATCACTGCAATATCATTCAAAACCGAGGACAATGATATCTACGTAAAACAGGAAACGTGCTACGGAATCATTAATCATCGCTATCGATAGTTGCTGCTGTTAGAAATATCATAAACGATAGAAAATATGAATCTGTCTTGAACACTGACGAGGAAGAAATTAGTTTTTGTAATTCAAAGTGCCAATATCGGCGCCACTTCGATCCGCAACTTTGAAAGAAGGATCGTGGTGTCGGTAGGATCCGAGCTACCCTATTAATCTCGAATTGTCCCAGCTGTCTTCCAGCTTTGACGGACCCTGAAACACTGTGATGGGACTTTTCATAAATTCGTATCCTCGAAGAAGGCTGATTCCCGTAGGAGTACACGGGCAGCCGCAAATCCACCACTGGTTCCTCTATTTCCATCGCGAGCGAGCGAGCGAACGGCGAGCAACCACCCAGCTCGCCGAAAGAATCTCTCAAATGTATACCCAATCAAACATTGACCCGAGCCAAGAAAACATCCTCGCGATGATCCGGCACCACCACAGCTTGATCCCCGGGTGGAGAAGAAGGTGCACTGGCGGAGCACACTGGTTGCACCGTGTATACCGGGGGTATACACCCACATGGTGCGCGGCGGGAAGGCGACGGGGGGTCGCGTGATTTGTGGCTGCCCCGAGAAGTCACACAGCGGCTGATATATTTTACGGGCTGCCCTCTTCTCTCCGCCTCCGACTTCTTCGCCTCGTTCTCAGCCACCATCAGCACCGGCCAGAGGAGATTCCCTCCCCCGTTGATACCGCAGCCGCGAGAGAGAGATTCATCCGACGTGAACGAGAGTCGCCGCGCTGCGCCGCGCTGCGCCGCGCTGCGCCGCGCCGCGCCGCGCCGCGCGATGGGGCCAGCAGCCGACATTGTGCCACATACACGACCGGTCAGCCGCCTTTACACGCGGCTACATCGTATTTACATGAGAAAGGAGTCGCCTCCTCCCATTTCCACCCTGGCTCCGTCGAACCCGCCCCCCTGCCGCCCCCGCGGACGCCTGACGAGGCGCCCCTCGAAGCTCCCTCCAGTGTAAACACGGTTCATCATTATCGCCGGGGGAGCCTATATTTCAAAGGCCACGGCGCTCGCCTCTTTACGCTTGTCCCCCGTCACTTCGGACACGGACCTCCTCTTACTTCCGTCCTTCGACTACTTAGAAACCTCCCTGTCCCGGCTAATTTCTATGTCCGGTAAAATTTGGTCTGCTTGATATCTCGCTCCGAATCTGCACAGAGTTTGTATCTACTCTGAATCTACTTTGTTCCTCTTTACGCGTGTCCTCCGTCACTTCGGACACGGACCTCCTCTTACTTCCGTCTTGCGATTACGGTAGAGCCTCGTTGCAACCCCGTTTATACCACGAAATCCTCGTACGTTGCTCGTCAGCGACTCCCACCACTAGTTGTTAGAAGTTCTGGAACTCGTAGTGGGGATTGTGGTGGTTACATAATATCCCGAATAGCTTGGCGCTCTATTTTGCACAGTAGATATTTGTTCTGCATAAAAATTCGCAGCCCAGCAAGAACACTCTTAATAAGACACGGTTGAGCAAAATGGCAGGTGCCACGCATCGAGTAAGCGAAGTAGTGAGCGACATTAATAATTAGTAACCGATAAATTTATTCCGATAGTACAATAATTATTGCACATTTTGAGGTAATCGCTTTGTTACATGAACGGTAAAGGGGAGGTTTAGATTTCAGAAATAGAATTATCCTTTTGAATGTTTTAAGAGTGGTAGAATCGACTACATAATGCTTGGCCAGAAGCGAAGGTACCGGTCAATCGAGTAGCGTACGGCTCGAAATTCGGAGTGTCCGTGAAGTAGGTGGCGTTATCACCGATCGGGGGCCGGCGATCCTGAAAAATACAATGAAATGCGTGCAGCGTCGTAATCCAACGCGAGAACGAAACGGAACGGAACGGAACGAACGGACGGTTGCGGTCCGGCCGAGCTTCACGCTCGTCGATTATCGTTATCGCGGCCGATGCGTGCTCCCTCGCCGAGCAACGGAGAGCTCGAGGGTTATAAAAGAATTTAGACGCGGCCGAGTATTATCGGGATATCCACGGCGAGATAGCGGGGGGAACGGTGTTGGAAAGACAGGTTGGTCGCCGCGGGGGTCTACCGCGAAGAACGCATGCAACCAACGAGCAGGAGTAGAAGAAGAAGAAGAAGAAGAAGAGGAAGAAAAGGGGAAGAAGGTACGGGACGAAGGAGAAGAAGAGGAGAACCGTAGGAAGAAGAAGAAGAAGAAGAAGAAGAAAAGCCAGCGCCAGTCTCGCGCTCGGATATACCTATATAAGCTCACCCACACGCGAGTCGCGTGTACACACGCGCGAGTGTATGCATGCACTCGCGTTTTTGCCTCGCCGCTTTTTAATGCTTTTATGCCCACCGCGGACGAGCTATCGGGGATCTCGCATCGTAAGTCTGGAACTTTATGTTTGCGCCGGCTAACCTTCCTCCTTCGCCGTCCCACCTTAACTTACGGTTCCCTCGCACGCCCGTCGCTGCTCGCCTCGGCCTTGCTTGAGACGTCTCGCGTCGTCGTCGTCCTCTTCGTCGACGTCGGCGTCGTCGCCGCCGCCGTCGATGCCTTCGACCGCCTCTCATACTCCTCGTCGATGCTTCTGTTGTCGTTCCCGGCGACATCGGCGCCTTCGGCGATGCACCTCGACGCTTACCGCCGCGCCGTAGATTACCCGTTCAGCTCACTAATTTACGGGATCGCTCGAACACATTTTCTCGCGAAGCCTCCGCCGCAATCTTTGATACGAACACACTTCAATTCTGAATCAACTTTAGGGGCACATCGCTCGTTTCGATCGCAGGATCAAGGAGCACGGTAGATCCTCCGCTCGTTGCAACACTGCGACGGGCGTCAATTTTTACGAAGGTTATTTAACTGTATTCACACCCCAACAAGTATCTCTTACATGCTTTTAATCGGTCTACCGTTTTTGTTGAAGTATATGATAGGAGTGGAGTTCCTTTCTAATCAAAAGACAGCCTAGTGAAATAAGTCCCTTCTAAAACATAAACTTTATTATAAAATAGCGAATAGAAACTAAACCAGGTATGTCCTTCCTACACCGACTCTTCCGTCGAACTGATCTTTAGGGCGACGACGCGACGTATAATCCACGTCCTAACCACTCGCGTCTCATGCCGATCGTCATTTCGATACATTGTATCAGCAGATACAAAACCGCAACAATTCTTGGATCCTGAGTTTTTTCCCCGGAATGTTTTACTTTAACAGTTTTAAATCGCACCAACACACTTTTATCATAAATGTAAAACAAGAAAACTGAAAATATTTCACTCGTAGTATATGCAATAAATCCATCGGATTGATCGCTAGCATTGACATCGTCGATAAAGATAGACCGTGTTAGGGCATCCAGCGAATCGGCAGAGCTTCGAACCAGCTAAATCCCGGTTCATAGATCGCGTCTGCGCGTCGATGCTACCACGAGATATCGATAGCCCGTCGCGACAAGGATGCTCGAGGTTCGGAGGAGGACAAAGGGACGAGGGAAAGCTTATAGACACCCTCAGCCATCCGCGGAGCCACTAATGTATGTAATTGATCTATTGTGCGATGCATTAGCCCTACGGGCACCAGATAGGTTATCCACGGCCCTCGGAGGGTTCGAGGTTCCCCGAAGGTGGAGAGCGCAAGGAATGGAAGGTCCTTGATGGAGCGAGAAGAGCACGGAGGGAAAGGGATCTCTCTGAATGGGAAACGGATTCAGCCCGCCCGCTTATTAGTTCTTTGCGTCATTAGATTAGGCTAATGCACCCTGGGTTCGGGTTCGAGCTATTTTCCACCTTCCTCGACGGAGACGTTGAATGGCATTGTCAACAAGCCCTCTCGCGCAATCACGGGCGAGAAGGCGAGAACTGGGAAAACAGGGGTTCTGAATTTTTCATTCCAAGTAATTCGAGTTACCCGATCGGAACGTTCGCGGGGCTGGGAGGACGAAAAGTGTACCGAAATGGTGTATTGAGATCGGGGTTCTAGATGAAGCACGTTAAGCGGTGTATTTCGGTAACGAGACAATTTTAAATGTTTCGTTGGTATTAGGTTGTCGCGTACAAAATGTCCAAGTTGTAATAGTAACAAATTGAAAAAATAGCTTCTTGACCATTGCATTCTAAAATTGGACATTTCATTTGCAACAATTTAATACGGTCCCGTGAGAATCCGATCTCGATGTCTTTTTACTCCGGGGAATAAAAAGTGTTGATTTCCGAGAGGCTCGTTCGCAAAGTGGATCTTTCGACGCAGGAAGTTTGAGTACACATCGGGCAAACCGTTTTCAGTCGTTCCCCTACGATTATCGAGCACCGGTTACACCGCAGCTCGCGGTTTCCCAGTTTCTTACGCCTCGATTGCTCTCGTCCGGTACTCCTCGGCAAATCGTCCCCCTTTTTAATCAAGACAACGACGCGACACCGCGACGCGACGGTACGGTTAGGCCTGTCGACACGTCATCTCGCATGACTCGAGCCAGCCCCCCGTGCTCCTTACGATTGGAATCCGAACGTAACAGATCGTGCGGTCTACCGCAGAGTCGGGGGCCATTGACATATTTTGACTCCGTCTCCGCCGGTTTTCCAGAACCCTTCCCCCAATCGACGATCGGCAAACCTGCGGTCGAGCCACACGGCGACGCGACGCGACGCGACGCGGACGCTGCGTGCACGTGAGCTTTCCTTACCAGCGCCGATCGCAGGAAGGAAATCGTGTGTAGCGGACAGGTGCTCGTAATTGGAACAGGACATCGCAAATTAGGACTGTCTTAGGGCGAATTAGCGGTATCTCGACGACGGTCGATCGGCGGCAGAAAATCGCCGGAAGCTTTTTGTTTTCGACCGGCGGCGTTTAGATGCACTAGGATGAACGCTGACCCAGAGAGCCTACTCGTCTCACGCGACCGACTCTATCCGCGTTTCCTGATTTCGGCGTCTCGCAACATCGAATTACAAAAATCGGTTTGCGAGAATCTCATTCGGGATCTGGACAGGTTTTCGAAAATTTTCGGGATTCCTGAGAATTGTTGAGAATTCGAAATTTTTAGAGAATTTTCCACTTCCAGTTGGCAAGGAAAATTGAGAAAAGATTGCGAGAACCGGTTCGCTGGAAGGAGAGAACGGGGGTGAAATCTCCGCGACCGGAAGTCCTCGAGAGAGTGCCGCGGAGGTCGCTGGCTATCGGACCGGCCGAGAAAACTATTATCTCGAGTTGATTATGATTGCATGACTGTGAAATTGCTCGCGTCGAGGGCGGACGGCTATGGAGGCCGAAGAAAAAGGGGGTCGGGGGTGGAGAAGTCGGCGGCGGGCTTGCATGACTCCGAGTTTCTCGGCAACAATCGTAACTAGCTTTCGGTAGCGGGCGTTCCGGGGTGGAACCACGCGGCGTCTTCCCACGTCAGCGTGACGGACAGACAGGCCTGACGGACTGACAGACAACGCGACCGGTAGCTTGTATTTTATTCAATGGCCCCGACGACCGAACAATTACGAATGTTCCGCGTTCGGCCCTACGTGGCACGCATCGCACAGGATGCGGACGCGGGATCCGCGGCAGGATACTTCGATTGTGTGCGCCCGGTAATTATCGTCGAACGATACGGGAGACACGAATCCACCGGGGCGAGACCCGACCCGACCCGATCTTTGCTCGATTCTTTTTACTCTTTACCGCAACCGGCACTTTCAACTAGGAAAATATATGTATGTTGAGATTTTCTCCTGAAGGTAGCTAGGCACATACTTCAGTTGCCATAAATGTTTCCAACAACTCAAATATTATTCTTGCTGTATGTACCACCCAAGTCGCGTTCGTCCAACAAATCTCGACGAGCGTTCATATCGCTGTCTCAGACGCGATCACTCGCGCGAAGAGCCAGCGTTTCCCTCAATACAGTATATCTCTCTAATTGGGCCTCGAGAGGAGCAATAAAGAGATTCAAGGGGTTGTCTGAGTGCACGCGCGCGCCTCCGCCTCGTTTCCTGCGTGTCGCATAAAGCCGTGGCAATCACACGTGTCAGCTAATCCTCCGAACTGTCTAGCCAGTACGTAAATCTAGAAGTTTATGACCTTCTTTTCACTCAGTCTTTCCCACGATATATACGCGTTTCCTGTTCCCGGTGATCCGCCGAAAACCCATTCCCGTCCAGGCGATTGCGAGAACGGAGGGACCCCTTAATTACGCTTCGAGGAAACGTCTGCGGATAATTTTCTACGGAGAGACAGTTCGCGTCGCCATTGTGCTCGCTTCACCGGTGCTTCAGACGCGACAGCGCAGCGGGGAAACGAGAAGAATTCGAGAGCGTAGAATGAAGAATATTCGGCGAATAATCGGCCGGGCTAAACGGATCCTCGCGAAAACCCGGTTGCTCGCGGGCTGCGTCGGTTCCCGCAGGATTCACCAAAGGATGGGCCCTTTGTTCCCCGAAATTAGGATCCGGAAGTGGATTCCGCGGCAGCTCTTGGCGAGCGTCGTCGCGTCGCGGTGTCTTTTTCCGCGTCGCCGTGGCCGTACAATGGACGCTATCCGCCCAGTGACGATGAAATTTCCGTGAATGGGAGCGGATCCGTTCGGCGACGCGACGCGACGGTTTAATAAAACCCGCGAAAATCGGCCTCGCGGCAATTACTTTCGAGCGGAGGCCGCGATGGACGAGTCTCTCCCGCGAGGTTCTTCCCACCCCCGCTTCCGGCCGGGCCCGGTCGCGCATCGCATTCTTCTATTTCACCGTCGAGAAAACCAATTTCCTGGTACCTAAATTACGCGCGCTTCCGCGTCCGCTCCGGGACCGCGGCACGGTGGGTAGGGAACGGCGGGGGAAGAAAGAGAGACGAAAAAAAGGCTGCTGTAATATCGCAAGTTTCTATCTCTTTTTCTCTTTTTATCTCGCTCTCCCCGCTCGTCTAGCGCGCGAGCTTCGCGTTGAAGCGCCGCAGGGGGGCGAGGGGGTAGCCGGCCGGGTTCGTTCGAGCCCCGGCAAAAACGTTAATTTGAAAACGTCACAGTTTAATTTAAAATTACGTAAGTAGGGAGCTGCGAGCCCTTTACCCACCCCAGCTACGCTGCTCTCCCCGGTTTTCACTCTCCTCTCGCAGAGTCTCTTTCACTCTCGCCTCTTTTTCTTCTACTCCTCTCGTTCTCCCCCCACCGGACGGGATGCCTCGGCCCCCAGCTCTCTCTCTCTCTCTCTCTCTCTCTCTCTCTCTCTCTCTCTCTCTCTCTCTCCTGGCATTCTTGCGATCGTGGTAATAATAGACGCGAAGTTTCCGCCCGCGATTCCGCCTTCCGTCTAACAGCGGCTGCAATTATTCACGGAACGAGCGGAATTCTCCCCGGCAGGAACGCGCGAACTCTGAACGTCGAACATCCGTTCGCTCGGGGGTTGGCTCGCCGAGACTCGAATTCGATGTCCGCTTCGGATGAAAGGCTGTCGAGCTTTCCACTCGTGCCTCGTGCGTTCCTCAATCTGAAAATTCATCCATCTTTTATTTCTGGATACCGTAGAATCTCCGATTTATTACTGCACGTGTTATTAGTTTCCGAATACACTGCATTTGATCAAAAATTTTAATGATTGAGATGGACAGCGAAACAAGTGGTGGTAGCGAACATGTTGAACCATACAAGCATACCATTGTCGATTTGACACATCTCGGTTCTTGGCTCGAGCAAGGTATAGCAATGTATACTTGAGGACAAAGCCTTCTAACAATTTTCCTACATTACTAGACAGTGATCGATTTTTCAGAGGTGGCAGATATATTCGTGGGTTCGAAAGGGCAGGAAGGGACTCCTGGGTCGTTGTTTCAGCCAATCTACGAGCTCTCGGGCCGAGTGCATAATGCAGAGGCAGGTGAAAGGTCCCGGCCTGGCCTCCGCTATGATTCTATCGACGAATTCAAATGGAAGAACGATCGCGTTTCACAGCTGTCTCGCACGGCTCGGCTCGGCTCGGCTCGAGTTTAACAAGCTCCTCCGTAGGCGAGGAATCCTCCGCGAGGCTCGTCCACCCGGCCAGAAATATTAATGCTTCGTAGAACGCGGAAAGGGCCCAAGCTCTCTCTCCCTCTCTCTCCCTCTCTCTCTCGCTTTCTCACTCTCTCACTGTCTCACCGCGCCACGTGTGCGCCCTCGAGATTATCAGAGGACAGCACAGGCTGCGTTCGACTAGAGTTATAACGCGAGCCGCGGGAATTTAATGCGGCCGTGGAGCACCGTAAATTCGAACTGCGGCCGGCCATAGGCGAATCTATGAATCGCAGGAAACGCTTGTCGTTCCCTCGCAACGGCGATACACGATCTCGAGTGCTCGCCAGTGTCGCCGGGACGCTTTAATAGATAAATAATGGACGTCCCGCGATTGAAGACGAGTTACACCTTCTATTTATCCCGCGGTCTGACGCAGTGGGCTCACCTGCGGCGACACGGGGCCAATATAAATGGCCCAATTTCCCTATGGCGAAATACTCGATTGGGACACGTTCCTCCGTCTTGATGTTCAATTGCATGCCCGATCGTCGCGTCGATAATAATATTTCCTGCAGCATAACCGAAGTTTCACTTTGAGATCGTTTCGAGCATTCACTGGGAAGTCAGCTTGCGACCATATCTCAGGGAAAGCTTCCGAGGACTGTTGAAATTCATTCATGTTTTGTTCGACGAATCGCTCGTTTCATGGTAGCCATATGTAGAGGAAAACTATATTGTATTTACATTGACACATAGTTGATAGTTTGATAAGTAACAAATCGTTTCTTTATGAAATATAGAGATTCTAGAATTCGTGGAAAATTTAATCAGATAAGGGAAGAAAAATTCGTTCTATTTATCGAATTATGGGAACGACAGTATTTTTCATCGATCGAGCAATGTACACTGTGCACCGTGCAAAATTTCACGGGTTCGGAACAACAGGATACGCTGGTAGAACACGATGCGGGAAAACGTTGCTGCCGACGGGATACCAGGCCGCGTTCCCGCCTCCTGACATATTATTTGACACGGACATGTTTATTCTCACCCCCCGCGGAAGCAGCGTGTAACACGCGCAACCCCCGTGCGTCCTGTTTCTCTTCCAGCCCTATTACAGCGACGACGAGTGTGCTATAACGCCGCTGTCCATCAACCACCGCCGAAAAGAAACACAACGAGCCGCGGGAACCATTACCGCGAACACGTTCCGTGGAAGGAACGCTTCCGGTCAGCTTGCCACGAATCTCGAGGATTTGAATAGAACCAGACAGGGTTGCTTGAACGGTTTCAAGGGACGTGGAATTTTTCCTCCGGACGGCTCAAGTCAGCCTAGGAGATTCGCCGAACGGGAAACTTTACCGACAGGTCGTCTTCCAGAGATACCTGAACCTGGATAAACGAATATAATCGTTCATATGTGTTTGTTCTGCGAATTAATGCGTCATATTTATTCGACTCTGACACTTGGAGAATTTATGCACATTTATGGAGAATAAAATTACTCCTTTCTTATCGCTTTCGAAAGCAGATCTTAACCATTCGATGGATTGTCCGTTCTCTTTTGACCTTCTGGAACCAATAGACTGCGGGTTTTATGCATTTATGAGAAAAATTGGAAGGTGAAATTTAAGCAGTAGACAGACTAAAAGAATTAGAGGACATAATTTTCAATTATTTAAAAGAATTCCTAAGTGGCTCCTGTGTCTTGCAATTGATGAAGAGAATTTTTATTTTGCATAAAACTCGATTTTCGTGCATTTCAACGCATCGCAGGTTGAAATCCGTGTCGCGGCGCTTATTGTCGAGGGTACGTGTCGCGGCAGTTGCATATTTATTGCTGTGATGCGCCGTCGCGTATTTAACGAAACGTCGCTGGCGTTGCAACGGTGTTCGCGTCGCGTCGGTCCGTGAAATTTTTGATTCCGGAATAACGACGCCGGGCTGCCGCGCCGGTGTTTTCGAGGGTGCTTGTGTTCTTCGTGGAAGACGAACACTTCGGCCGGGCCAGATGGAATGTCGAAGATCGCGATAGGCTGGTGTACCTACCGCCTCGTGGAACCTGATACGAGAATCCGCCGGAGGGGCCAGGCATCTCGCGAATTTGCCGAAGTACAACTCTCGAAACTCTCTCCTTTTTTCTGTGCCGTTCCTCCTCCTCCTTCTCCTCCTCCTTCTTCCCCGCCCCTTCCCCGATCGCCCGCGTGTCCCGGCTCATTTAAGCTCTGTGTCGAGAAGGCGACACGCTCGCCGAGGCACTCGTAAAACTTCCTCGGGGCTCCATCAAGGGAGCCGTGCGTGGATCGCGAGCCCTCGAGGCGAAGTCGAGGACGAAGCCACCGAGCGAAGGATCAACGGTGTCCTTGACCTCTCTTCTACCTGCACGAGGGCTCACCGATACCCGTGATCGGTAGCGTTGCAAGGATCGTCTCTATGCTATCTGGAAATCTCGGCAAAAATTGTTCTGTGGATTTCTTGAAAGCAGGAGCAACTAAGCCACGCCCACGCGGGGCAGTCTAGAGCAGGCTCGGGCATGGATTGCCCCGTGGGGCACTGGCCTGGAATTTCTCCTCTAGAGGGATAGAAATGTGTCATAAAGAAATTTTTATTGAAATTAATTTGAGTATAAAAATTATTTCATAAGAAAATTTAATTCTCTAGAGGCGAATGATTTCTTCGTTTTCTGTTCCTCTCTCCCTACCCCGTTTTCCGAGGTCCGAAGAAAAGATGCGATCTACAATGTTGCCAATTGTTCGGCGCATTCAAAGCAACAAAAGCTCCAAGCTCGTATTCCACGATGATACGACATCGGACAGAGTATGTCCCCCTGGCCGTGCCGCTTCTCCCTCGTCTTGGCAACGCGAATTATTCGTTTTTTACCGCTGCGGTACAACTCTTTCGTCCGTTCCGTCCGTTCACGCTAAGAAAGTGTCTCCCCGGTTGTCGTAAAAAGGGATCGAGATCTCATCTGACGGCTTCGGGGACCAGCTTCGGCCGGTTTTATGCTTCTCGGAATCGCGCGGCGCGGACCCGCGGGGCCCGCGGGGCCCGCCCGGAAACCGATAATCGGCCCTCGTTACGACGAGTTTGGCCGAAGTGTCGGTCACACCGATATTGCTCCGCCTACAGTTAGTTAAACAGGCGGTTGAGTGATAAGAGCGTTCGGCGATCCAGCGTGCGAGAGAGCGTCTTCGGACTCGGTAACGCGTCCGCCGAACATCCCTGCGGAGATGAAGAAAAATTATTCGGTGTTTCATGGCCCCCGATAATGCCAAAGAGGCGTGATTCGACGTAATGCGCTTACTGACGCACGGTTACAAGCATCCGAGGACGAAAATGTCCTCCGATTAACTGGTTCAGTTTGTAGAAT
The DNA here is from genome assembly GCA_916610255.1 of Lasioglossum lativentre. Classification (NCBI taxonomy): domain Eukaryota; kingdom Metazoa; phylum Arthropoda; class Insecta; order Hymenoptera; family Halictidae; genus Lasioglossum; species Lasioglossum lativentre. The sequence continues at coordinate 38,637,718 of OU744356.1, read as the reverse complement.
TTATAAACCCGCGTATGGGCCATGAAAAATTCATTCTTGTACAGCCAAATTACTCGTTACGAATAAACTACGAATTTTTGTATGAAATGAAAATTGAAAGAATTAAAAATTTTAACGAGTTGAAACAACTCGACAATGTTTTTAAATTCTTTAAATATTTTCACTGTTTTGTAATTGAGCTACCCATTTTTATCATAAATCAGCTTCCAGAGGATCTTCGAAATAGACATAATATTCCTTCAGAATAGTGTAGAGTGTAGAAGCAATACGAGAAATGACGAGGCCGTGTGACCTCATTTGAAATTCCACTTTGAAGATACCGAATAAAATCGATGCTAGCCTATACATAATGTGTGCAAAAGAGCGATTGTGGAAAGTGAGGCAGCGTTGATCACCGGCTGCAGCGTCCGAGTCTCGGGCTGTGGGACCATAATATTCCGCGCGGATTGCTCGTCCTCGGCATTACCGGTCCCGCGGAATCGTACAATGATCGTTAAATCGGGCGTGCAGCAAACAATCGCGCCGGCCGGCCTGGTGAACGACTACGGGCCGACCCGCAACCGGCGTCCGCTCGTCTTCCGCGCAAACGAGCACCGCGCGAAACGGTCCGGCGAGCATTTGATTGCGCGTGCTGCCTGCCGCGTGTTCCGCAATACGCGGCCCGTTCGCCGTTTCCATCGACAGGAAGCGCGAGATCGGGAAATCGGCACGAAACACTCCATTCCGCTCCGCGCCGCGCCGCACCGCGCCGCACCGCGCCGCACCGCGCGCCGGTTGAAAACTGTATCGCGCGCGCCGAGAGGGTTGGACAGGGACGATTGATCGCCCTCGTCGAAAGCTGGCCTACATTTTGCGCATGAAACTCTGCCGACACCGGGCTTGAATTGAAATACGGCACCGGGCAAGATCGCTGCGCTAATACGCCTGGCTCGCCGAAATTCACCGAAACAGAACCGCGTTGTTTCTATTTTTCGAGAACTTCGATCATTCCCCGTTCGAACCAACTAGTGAAACAATTTATTGATCCCCTAAGTGCCCTGAATTGACGCATTATATTCTTCGTTCCCCGAAAATGATCTGCAACAATTCTAAGAAATATCAGACAGATAAAATTGTCATTCTATCTTTAATAATGTCTATATGACGAAAATAATAAATCAATCCTTGAGTAAGGTCTAAGGATTTTCATCAGTTTTCAACGAGGAAGTTAATGTGTACTTACGTTTATTTTTAATCGTCGAGGTATCGTTCATCATTTTCTATGACCATTTCGAGCGCAAGAGTAAAAGATCGATTCGCAGAGAACTCGACGTTCGAGGAAGGAAATTTTCAGCCGTGGAGCGGGGCCGCAATATTTCTCGCGGCAGCGCGACGCGACACTAAATCCGCGTAAGGTCGCGAGCAGTATGCTCGCGTTTCCGCGGACGTGTTCGAGCGGCGGAAGAACAACGAAGGGCACCGCGATGATTCAGAGATATTTATGGGGTGCGGAGGGATAGCCGAGTCGAGTCAAGAGAGGGCCCCGGTCCTCGGCGCAGAATTACACGATGTCGGCGATGATATAACGCGTTCGGCCGCCTGCAGCTCGTTCTATTTTCCCGCGTGAAGAAGAGCGCCGGAAACCGCGTCCGATTCGACGCGTTTTGCGTTCGGAGTCGGCGTTAAATCATTCGACCGACCGAACGCGGGCTACGAGGTCCTCCCACGACCGGGCCCAGAAGACAGCGTTCCTCGGCGTGTAATGTTAAAAATCGGGAGAAATTAAAAAATGCCGTCCGGGTCTCGGCGCGGCGCGGCGCGGCGCGGCGGGGCGAGAATAAATATCTCCGGGGCGGGTCAACGACCGTTCGTCGCTCCGTGGAATGCTCTCCAGCGCCGGAGGAACTCCAATAACTTCGTCCCGAATTCCTGCCCCCCGAACCATCCCCGCCGCCCCCGGAACGAGGCTCCTGTCGGTAGATTTGATCTAGGAAATTCGAACGGGCTGAAATGTGCTGAACCGCCGGATTAAATTAATCTCGGCCGGCTACGCTCGACGTGACGATGTTCAGCGCCGCTCTCCACCCCCGCCGACGACGCTCCGACGCCGCTTGTGGGCCGCGACCCAGCCCCGGAGACAACAATAGCGAACTAATAAATGACTAATGGGCGTCTCTCTGGCCGACTCGCCGCTCTATTTGACCGGCGCGGCGCGGCGCGGCGGGGACGCCCGACGAACACGGTGATTAGCTGGCGTGGGTGGTCACGCCGGATGTGCGCTTTCGAAAAATTTCAGACGCCGCCGACTTTTGCCGCCGAGACCCACGGAAACGTGGGAGGGTCCGCTTATGACGCGTTCTCGCTGCCCGGTATAGTAATAGACGACAGAATCGTTTAGGCAGATTTAAAAATTAGTGATATTTTTGTCCCGATGTACCACTAGTTGGCCACTAGTTGTCCCCGACAATTGTATTGGAAGCAATTCTTCTCTTCTGGGATTGCAATGGCAACGCGTACTCCAGTTCTGCATCCAAAAATCCTGATTGAAAATTGAACCATCTATGCGATGCTCCACGGGTCCACGGTGAATGAACCCGCCATTAAGAAACTTTCATCCCCCGGATTCGACGTTGGCTCGGACCAACGTTATCCACCGTTCGGAATGGCCCAGCGGAGCAGATAAAAAGCATCCGAGAATAACGTAACAATCCTCCGTGGACTAGACTGGTGGGACAAGATATATTTTTTTCGGAGACCCTCTCGGATATCCACCGATTGGTATCCCACGTCGCGGCGATTTGTCAAAACCGGCGTGGCGCCTGTCATTCGTCTCTTTACTGTGCGATCGTTAACGGAAAGGGAGAACGGTGGGTCGGGGCAGGGACGGAAAGAGATAGTGGAAAAAAAGAGACGTGGAACGGACTTTCGTTCTCCCAAAAGAAAGACAAAGAAACACGGGATCCACCACGATATTATCTCTTCTATACCGCGGCGCAAGTTCCCCGTGGCACGGCCGTGGCCCCCCGGCGGGCGCTGCGTGTGTTAATTTGAATCGAGAGAGATTACGCGGCGACACCCCGCGGTGAGCAGCCATTTTGTATCAAAATGTCGATAAAGGAAGTCAGTGGTCGACCCTCGCGCCCATATACGTGTCCCTAGGACCGTGGCTCCTCTTCTAATCGCCCGCTCCTGCGTTCCTTCTTTACACGTTTCTCTGCGAAATCGAATACGTTAGGTTCGACATAATGTTTATCAGCGTACTATTGCTGTATATTCGATCTTCGCTGTTTCTCGTTGGTGCTCGCGTGTTTCCGTTGAGATTGGAATCTCTATAAACTGAGATTTATAATAATTTCTCAAGTAAAAACTTTACTCGTAGAGCTTAGGGAGTGTACTTGTTGCGGTATTCGTGCACCTAACTCTGTGATAATCAAAATTGCCTCGTTCAATAATTCTCAGTGTCAAATGATTTCAACTTAACTCTGTTTCGAGTTTGACCTCTTCCACTTTAAAGCTGAAAGATTTATGTACATTGACGATGAGAAGACGAAGTAGTAGTTTATTAAAACCGATTTAATTAAGGGGAACGTTTAAATGGAGATAATAATAAATTAGACCCAGTTTCAAATCACGATTGGCCTCGACGAGTCGATAGTGTTTGACATTTGTTACGGTCTCGACGAAATGTCCTGTGCCGAATGAAATAATAGATAAAAGTCGGAAGGTTTACGAGCAGTCGGTCCGATGAAAATCTCGACTCTGCCAGCGGTTTTAATGGGCGCCTCGCGGTGGGGAAGAAGGGGAGGCGTTGTTTGCGCTCGCAAATCGCGTAAATAAGATCGACGCGGTAAGGATAAATCACGTTTCATAAACTGCACCTGCGATCGCCGCGCAGTCCGTGTACACGCGGGTGATAGATCGTTGCCAGGAAGAACTGTCCGGGAATAAACCGCGGCGTCAGCGTGATTCGGCTGATTTCAGTAAGCAAGTTTCCTCTGGCTGATTCCGATCTGATTCACGCTGTAAAGGATCTCGGCTGAATTGATTGCGACTGTCCGGACACCCCGTAAGTCAGCGCGGATTAATTTTCAATCTTAACCCCGCCGCAATTAATTCTTTTGCGTCGCGGTACCGATACCCTCGGCTAAATAAACTCCTTGCGCCTTTATTCCGGATTCAATTCAATTCTTTATACTAAATAAACTGGAGTGGAAAAGAAATTATCTTAATTTGTTTAATAGGTTGAGAATACAGGGTGGTCAAAAAGTCGCTAGACCATTTAACATTCGAATTTGTTTATCACGGAATAAACGTGTCAAAGTAATAAATGGTCTAGTGACTTTTGAACCGCCCTGCAATTGTAACAGTATCGTATTGTCAAGAGTTAGACCACAAGTATTAATACTTTTGGAGGGACATAGTGTTTATGGTAATTAGTGCAGATATCAACCAGCAATTTCTCGTTGCAGAATTACACGAATTTCTTGTTTCATTTTAAAGAAGGTGCGGTGGTGGAAGACAACGGAGATTCCCACGAACAATGGGACACAACTGTTTTACATCCACGCAACAGATAACGGTTCCGTGATATCTGTTTAATTATCTAAATTGTATTGTCCCTTGTTCAGGACCCGAAAGCACGCGAGTTGGTCATCTCCGAAGTTGCACGTTCTTCGTTGTAGCCAGTGGAAAGGACACGTCATTCTTTCCTTTCGGTGTTTTTCGCAATTCCGTATCGATTTTACCGTTCTTGTATCTCCTTCGATTATGGAAGTATTTAACAATGCCAATACATTATATTCAACTTATTATGATCATTAAAGAAGTTCCAGTGTCTCTGCAGATTCGTGCAATTGATGCTAACAATTTTGATATTATTTTGTGCATTTACTAAAAAGCTGCTTCTAAAAAGTTGCTAGAGTGAAAATATAAAATAAAATCTGCACGCGCGAACGTTACCGTAATAATGTCGTTAAATACGTTTTTGTAATTTTTATGATATTCCAAGCCAGTCGACGTAAGGTTTTTAAGCGATACAACAACCGGGATGGCCGTTGGCTCCGGGCGACGGTATTTTCCCCGTATTTCCCCGAGTTACGTGTCAAAGCCGGAAGGTCCACGGATTCCAGCGATTTTTCCGTGTCGGCAGCCGGGTCTCGTAGCAGAAAATCGGATCGCATCGGGTCGCGGCGTGGGCGAGGGCGAGGGCGAGGGCGGAGACGGCGATCCTGCCCCCGACGCGGCGGTTATAGGACACCGGGATTTGTAATAAGAATGTCGGCGTATAAAACTGTCAATAAGCGCGCTGACCCCAAACGTAATTTCGGAGCGTCTCCCGGTTGCAACGGCGCGCGCGGCGCGGCGGCAGCTGCTCTCGGGGGTGGCGAGAGGATCGAAATAGAGGAGAGAACACGGAGAACGCGGTGAAGAGCGGATGAGAACGAATAAAAAAAAAAGAAGGAGAGAAAACGGGAGAGGACCGGGCGGAGAAAACGGAGAAGGATAGAAGGAGAAAAAAAGAGACTATAGAGAAAGAGGGGTTGACCGTACGAAATGGAGGAAGGTGGTGTCAGGGCGAAAGGGTGGAACGAATCGGGGGAGAAGAGGAAAACGAATCGAACAAATCGAAAGAGAGGAATCGCGGAGAGGAATGGCTGGGCTGCTCTGGCAGGGATGGCGGCGAGGGATGGAGGGAAAAAAGAGAGAAAAAGACGAGCAGACAAAAAGGGAAGAAATGGAAGGAGGGAAGGAAGGAGAAGAATCCGAGAGTAAGAGAGCGGAGTGATGCGCGCGAGAGCGCCTCTGCCGGGGTTATATGGAAATGTTGGTCAAATATATCATTCCGGCTTGACAGTGCAATTCTCTTATCTGCCTCGTGCCGCCTGCCGCTCTACCCCAAACCATCCGAGCTCCAGGGGCGGATGGAGCTGCTGGTGGAGGCGAAGCCGGGCTACCGGGAATGGGGATGCTGGATCGGGAGCTGAAGCGGCCGATAGAGGATCTGCAAACACGCTGTGCGCTGCCCTCCTCTCTCGCCCTCTGTCCTTTCCCCTTTCTCTCTCTCTCTCTCTCTCTCTCTCTCTCTCTCTCTCTTTCTCTCTCTCGCTCTCTCTGTCTCTCCAACCCTCGCTCTCGCTCTCGCCCTCGCCCTCGCCACCCTCTTCTGCCGTCCTAGCCACCCTTGCCACCCTTCCCGTCCCGTCCGTTCAACCTACGCTATCCACGAATCTTCCCCACCCACGGGCATCATCCACCTTCTCTCGCTCTCTCGCTCTTTGTCCCTCTTCGGTCCTCCGCCGTTTCCTGCGCTCCCTTCGTCGACGTTCATCCCGGGGCTCCTACGACCGACTGCGGATTCAACGAGATGACGAACTGCCCGGCAGAACGGAACGGAACCCGAAACGCCGAAAATACGCGGATTAAATCGCAACCAGAGGGCCGGCACGGCACGGCATGGCACAGCACAGCACGGCACGGCACGGCACGTCTACTCTCGAGCTTTCGCTCCCGATCCCGTTTCCTGTTTAGCCTTTTTTCCTATTTTCTTTTCGGTTCGCCTGTCTGCCGACTCTCTCATCTCTTCTCTTTCGTTTTTTAAAGTCTGTTTCCAGGGCTGCGCGAGCCCCGTCGCTCTTGCTCTACCACTCTCTCGCTCTATCTTGGTGCGCGCTCGGCCCCCTGTCTGATGTACGCGCGCGAAATTACCCGCTCGCCGCGTGTCTCGGCGAATTAATCCTCATTACTCGGAGACAGCCCCGGGCGCGAAATTAAACCGGCGCTAATTTCGAGACAAAGCCGCGGCGATTTGTTTTTTTTTTCGACGCGGCCCCTGTCGTCGCCCCGGACCCTTTCCACTTTTTCAAGGAATAACGATCGTCGCTACGGATTTAATGGATACGACCCGCACTGACCGCCACTTTGATTTTTCTTACAATTTCAGGTTGTTGGCGAACATCTGTTCGTTGCGGTCATGATTAGACTGCGTTTTTATGCATGTTTTGCAGTTGATCTCATTTTTGCCATGAACGCATAAAATCCACAATCCAGTCATGATAATTGTCCATCTTGAACTTGATAACGCGTCTGTCATAAAAGTAGAATGAACTGTAATCTATCTCGAGCCTCTTTCTTCGAAAAGCAAACTATGTACTATCAGGATAGAAGATTCTTACGCAAAATCAATCTTCCAGATATGATTTATGGAGACCCGTGTCTACCAAAGACCAGATTAATCCTTTGCACTCGAGCGTCTCAAGGCGCGACGGAAATCTAATATACTATAATTCAAAACAATTCTTACATTACTAATCGTCTTCGTATTTAATAAGTTGCTACATAAATGTTCAAGTCTAGTACGAGTGCGAAGAAATACCCAGTAAATAAATACCGAGTAAAGCAATATTCGTTTACTTGCAATCGCTACTACTTCGATCACGCTTTGTCTTCCGCGATAAAAATAATTGAACCATCGTCAAGCCCTTCGCGCAGAGCTCGGAGGCCAAAGTTCCCCAAAGAGGACGCCATAAAATTCCGGGATCGGGAGAAATCCATTCTTCGAGGATTTCCCGTCGATGGCTGGCAATCTCCTCGAGTATCTTTCCCGCATAAAATTCCTCGGCGGACGTTCCTCTCCTATTATAAAAATAATTCACACCTCCGCGCGACCGTGGGGTCGGAGTTCGGCTCCGGCGGCCGATAATCCAGCGGAACGTGAAAACTAATTCGACGCGCTGTCAGTGGTCGTTCGCGTCGATTATTCCCTCGATGTCCCGGGTGTTGTGTTCCTTTTTTTTCCGATCGGGACCGGTCGAATTTCTGGCCCGAAAGCGGCCGCACGCGACTTATACATAAACATGCTCGCACGCGGCTCGCAGCGGAGGGTCGCGCGCGTTCCGCTCGCGCTGATGTATTGCCGGGCACTTCATCTCCTCGCGGGTAAACACGAAAAATCGGTCGACGCCGATAAGGAGCCCGGGACGTCGGCTGAATTTCGCCTTTTCGCATTTCTACCAGGGGGGGAGATTTCGGAGGGGCCGTTGGCGGGGGGGGGGGGGGGCTAAAAGCCCGGGGCTCGTTTCGGGGCCGTGGAAATGTATGCACGTGGCCGTGTTTGCCGGGGCGGAACGTGACGGTGACGTGATCGATCACCACGGCTCGTGAAAATTAGGCCCGAAATGCCGGCGAATTCGGGGATTCGCTGACGCGTTTCCCTGGAAGAACGAGAGGGTTGCCTGTGTTCCGTTCCCCCCTCGCAACCCCCTTGCATCCCCCTCTTTGGGGCGCGGTGCTAGATCCGTAGACAAATAGAGCGACGGAAGGGAATGAATTTTGCCGCGACAGACGGTTCCGCTGCGTTTCAGGCCAGATGCAACTGTTGTGCGCGGATTCGGTGCTTCGTTTACCGTGACACTCTGTAACAATGTTAGAGGCTTTGCCAGCTACTCTCGCGCCGGTGCGCTCGCTCCGAAACCGCGATTTAATCTCGGAGATGATCGCGCAGGTTAGCTGAAATTTCTACAGTGTTATTTTACTTGAACCATTGATGTTGAATGATACGATAGGAGCGGAGTTCCTTTTTAATAAAAAGACAACCTAGTGAAATAAGTCCCTTTCAAACAACTTAAACTTTATTAAAACAGCAATGGATACTAAACCAAGTATGTCCTTCCGATACCGACTCTTTCGTCGAACTGAACTTCCGGGCGACGGAAAATCCACGCCCTACCCACTCGCGTCTCATACCGATCGTCATTTTTCGATACAACATCGCAACAATTGGATCCTGAGTTTTTTCCCAGAAATGTTTTACTTTAACAATTGACGTACGAATTAAATTCGGTGTGACCAACGATACCATTTATTATTTCACTTATCATCTAATATGTGTAAGCTTATGAATTTTCGTACAATAGATATTTTCCTCGGATGATACTATTCGTGTCTCGCATACTATACGTGTGTTAATCAACTCGTGTTAAAAAAAATTTCGACGCACCGCTCGAAAATGTCTCGTTATAATTGCCGCTTAAAATATTTACGTCTCGGCGTCGGAATGCCGGGAGGAGATCGGCGTCGCGGTGGAATCCTCGGCGATGAGGAACGACGTCGAACAAATTTCATTGTTCTGGCCAGCAGCGGCAGCGGCAGCGGCGGCGGCGCGGCGGCGGGGCCCCGCTTATAGACGAGTCGCGCGTTACTTTCGATTTCCCGCGTAATTACCTCCCGGGCATAGTTCCGCGACAGTCTTGTTATCTCGGCCGTGATAGATAGCGCAAATAAACATCTCGCTGCGAAGCCAGCAGCGACGCGCACCTAAGATGGCTAACGGCGGCTCGGCCAAGAATAGAAACGCCTATTATTGTGGGGCCGGGTGAACACCGAGAAAAGAGCTTTTGTCGTAGTCTTCGCAACTTCGCCTCCCCTCGCCCGTCACCGCCGCCATTGCTTCCACTCCTTTGCCACCCTCCCTCCCTCCCTCCCTCTCCCGTGTGACGGCGTCCTGGACGAAATCGCGAGGAAAGTTCGCCGTTTAAGTTCCACCCGCTGCGCTGGAAGAAAAAGGACCGTCAGGATGCTTTTACCGCTTCGGGGGCTGTTCCTATTTTCCAGCCGGAATAAACGGAAAAACCGGAGCAGGAAAAAGGATGGGGGTGAGACCAGGGGTGTTGCGGAGCACGGGGAAGCGTTCGAGCGGACGCAACGGAATACAGAAGGAAAGCGATCAGTTTCCCTTATCGGCTCCACTCGTATTTCCTTGTAGTCCGCTCTATAATTGCCTCTTTTAACTAAGATTACCGGATTTAACTTCTGAATGGATGCGTGAACGGGGCGCGAGAAGGCGGGGGCCGGCCGGGCAGCGAGATTTTTAAATTGGTTCTTATAACTTTTGAACACGGGGGGTCGAGGCTCTCTCGCGCCGAATCAAATAACAGCCGTCTTAAAAGTTTCGCGTTATCTTGTCTCTCCGTGTTTCTTCCGCGCTGTGTTCGCTCTTTTCGGGGCTGGAATCGAGTCCTGCTCCGGCGCGGCGATTTAATTACCCGCGTTTCTTCCTTTGCTGCGGAGTCCTGTTAGCTTCATTGAGCGCGTCGAATTCTGCGAGATGTAGGCAGAGACATATGGCGAAATACGACGAACCCACACTTTCTGGTTTTCGTTTCATTAACTCTGTTGCTCAACAGAAGATGTCTAAAGTCGTAATTAAGGTAGAAATGAGTAGACACCATTTAAAGCGGTATACGGATTAATAAAATTTGAAGCATCAATGTATTGGTTTCAGATTGTTAAAATTATTAAAGGAGAAAGGACAGTTTTTCTTGGCTCCTATTTATTGAAATTTATAGCAAGAATTCTTATTTTGTATAAAGATACGCAGTCTTTTTATTCAGGAAGGAAGAAGATTTTTGGAATCTCCATTTTGGAAGAGATCCGGGGACTAGTAATTATCCGATAATTGCCAAAAATCCGGCGTGATAGATGACGGAGCCGGGTCCGGTTTCATTTGGTGGATCGGCACCGCGTCGCCGCCGATCTGACAGACCGTTGACGCTCACGAAAGGGTTCCGTGACAGCGTTGTTATCGCGATCCGATTCCACGAAGCGAGCCACGGCTTGGCTCGGCTCGGCTCGGCTCGGCTTGTTTCGAGGATCCTTCGAGTCCGTCCGTGTCCGCTATCTACCCGGCAGGATGAATTACCTTCCTACCAATTTCCTGGCGGCGCTCGGAGCCGATCGAGGTGGAGGCGCAATTAGAGGGATGCACTCCTCGTGCATGGTAATTCGGTGGATCCCGTGGATCGAGACGGGGAACCGGGGAGGAGGATGGGGGAGTGGAGGACAGGAGAGTGAAAGAGAAGGGGGAGAAGTAGGAGGAACGGGGTGAAAGAGAATCGAAAAGAGACAGGGTGAGCGGACCGTCGAACGAGAGGCGAGACGAAGAGAAGAATGAAGCGCGACGAACGAAGCGCCATCCTTTCACGGTCCAAGGTATATCGGGCCATTATTTTCTGCAGTATTTTAACGTAAAACCCTCCGGATTCCTGGAGCCATCGTATCGATTCCCGCGGAAGGAACCAGAAGGGAGAGCGGGGGGAAGAGGGGGGGGGGGGGTCGAATGGGGAGGCAGCTTCGCGCGGAGCTTTTCCTGCGATGCAATCTTTGAAAGGAGAGCCGCGTCATTACGTCGTGGCGGTGGTTCACGGGCCATTGCCCCACCTCCCCTTTCGACTACCCTCTACCCCATCTCCTCCTCCTCCTCCTCCTCTCCCCTCCCCTCGCCCCCGAAAGACAGGCTTTTCCTTTTCTTCTTTTCGCTGATCTCCGGGCCTCGTTCCTCCTCGATTCCGCCGAACGCCGGGGGAAAACGTACTTACCTCGGTTTCTCGATTCCGAGCGGCTCAATGACACATGACTCGACGCGCGACAACCCCATGCATCAACCCGCAACGCCACCCCTTCGTCCTCTCGCCGCGTGACGCAGACCAACCAACCCCCTTCGTCGACGTTATTCCACGGAAAGCTGTTGGGTTCGCGCTTGTTTCGAGAACGCCGAGTGTTACTTACGTTGTAACGTGTAATTGCGACGGGTATTTGTTACAGCGCTCCGGCAGCCTGCGGCGCGTTCTCGTTCCCTTCTTGTTCGGCTGGCGCGTTCGCTATTTCTCTTCGACGACGGAGGTCTCGCTGTTTGTTACCTTCGGGGGAAAGTAATTCAAAAATCAAAAGCTATTTAACCCATTTCCGCAGACATTTAATTAATAGACGAATTATTCATGACGGAAATTGATTTTTTTTTACTTTTGTTCCCTACTATTGATTTGTAACATTTTTAATGTGCGGAAATATCCGCAGTCTATTACGTTCTTCTGTCGTCCTCAAAATCGTTCATCTTGTTCCCAAGAATCACAAGATTTTTGCAGAGCCTCGACAATGTCTTTGAACATCAGAGGCCGTACAATATTGTTCTACAAACGAACAGTCCTCCACTTGAAGCGCATCTCCCACGTTCCGAATTCCTTCAGAAATCCAGGGAACGCGCAGAGAGAGAGAGAGAGAGAGAGAGAGAGAGAGAGAGAGAGAGAGAGAGAGAGAGAGAGAGAGAGAGAGAGAGAGAGAGAGAGAGAGAGAGAGAGAGAGAGAGAGAGCTGCATCCCGGTCAGAGTATGTCCCCGCTCCTCGCGGGCGGAATCACGTAGCCCGTGTCGGAGGTATCACAATAGACTCGGGCAGCGTTTCTCGCCGGAACCGCGGCTTTATCTCGATAATGAAGCCACAAAGGAGAGTCTCTATTTACCCGCGAGCGAGCGAGTCGCGTTCCCCGTTGCTCGTTGCTCGACCGCCTCTCTCCGCTTCCTCTCGTTACGGGTACGCGTCGTGTCGGTGTGCACGCTCCTCCGGTTTCTGGGTGGTGCGTCGCCGGGGATATCCGTGCTAACAAGGTCCACTTGGGTGGCGCGGCCACGGCTTACCTGGTCGTTTGCTTCGGGTAATATTACCGCGAGACGTTTCGCAAGCCGACGGAGAGATGTTTAGTCGCGGTGGGTGGAGCGGGGCCCGCTTTTGCGTTCGCTCGTACTCGCTCGGGCTCGCTCGTGCTCGTGCTAGTACTTGTGCTCGCAGGGCCGTACAAAGTCGCGAGAGAGCTTTCAGACGGAATTTCCGGCTCGTCCGGCCGCGCCGCGCCGCGCCGCGCAAGATATTGCCGGTATTAGCAGGTATGCGATGATGGTTCGAGCCTCGCCGTTCCCCCGGCGATTCTACAAGGGTTTTTTTTTTGTTTTCTGCAAGCGAGAGAGCAGCTCGTGCACGCGGCCGAGTAACGAGCGCATGCAAATCGCCGGCCACGACCCTATCAGTTATTTTTAATGCCGGCTTGATGCCGCGCGCCGACCCATCGGATTTATTCGTCTCCGACCCCGTTCGGCTGTCCACCTCACCACGCCGCGCGAAACTTTATGAAATAACGTTGCCGATGGTAACGATTCCTATTGAAAAGGGCCACGGAGGGCGCCGATTTATGGAACGCGAGCGCGGACCTCGGCCGCGACCGCGTCATTGTTGCGCTCGCGGATGCGGCGTGGCGCGGCGCGGCGCGGCGCGGCGCGATGGTTGTGATCTATGGAAATGCGCCCTTCGACGTCGTCACCGCGGATTATTCGACCCGCGACCCGTTGTACGGGAACGTTTTATTGTCGCTCGGAATGGACGCGGCCTGTGTTCCATGCGAAACCGGCGAGCATCGCAAGAACCTCGTTCGAATTTATTGCTGTGGGTACCTATCGGCGATCACGGCTGGATCTTTAATTCCTCGCGGGATATTTGTTTATGCTTATACCGGGCCGGATAATGTTGTCGAGCGGGCTGAGATTATTGTGCGACGAGCTTTTTCATCGAGCTCGTTCGAGATTCGTTTCTGATATATTTGCGTGGGCGTGAGAAATCCAATTTTTTTAAGAATAATAGAATTACGCACAACATATAAAATATGTATTTTACGTGTCAGTACAATAAACGCACCGAAAAATTGTTTAAAAGAAATTGTTCGCTTACTGCCATATATACTGTCTTTTTAAACAAATTTTTGATCGCGTTATACGGGAGTCTGCTGCGGTTATTTAAGTTTAAATATGGCTATTTAATTGTCTTAAATGGCTGACTATTGCAACGATCGAGGGGGATATTCCGTTTATTCTTGAGACTCGTAACCGGTCGTGGAGAAACGGATATTTTCAGTGGTTTCGTTCCAGAAACGCGGATCTCACCCCGTCGCATACGGAAGTATCGTTTTAAAGCGGCTGATTTCGCGGTTACCCAGGGTGACGGTCGCAGGAATCAAGGTCAGAGTCGTAAAACCGAACGACACCGTTGCGAGAGAGGAGGGAGAGGAGGGTAAAAGCGGTGCGCGCGGCCGATCGATGCAATCGTTTGCGAAGACGTCAACTTCTCCCCCATCCTACTTGTCTCTCGTGCCGTTCGCATACCATAAACGCAGTAGTGGGCCCCGGGTGCAAGCTCCGGGGTTTATTATCAGGCTGGGCTCCCAATTAAGCGGCAGCAGCTGTGAAAATTAATGGAGCACAGCTTTTAAGATGTAATTGGGCACATTCATAACTCAGGGTTGGAAGGAGAGAGCCGGGAGAGAAAAAGCCGGGCCGTACACCGACCGCGGAGAGAGGGAAAAGAGAAACGAGAGAAGGCCAATCTCCCCTGCGCGCTCGCGCACACCGGAATACACCGTTGTAATTGATACAGCTATATATACGTCGGCTTTTTTCGGCGAGTAAAATGTGACCGTGGACGGCCGAGGCGTTTCCAGCCCCGACAATTCATTCCGGCCGAGGAACTTTTTAAATAGATACCGTACCGCGGTTAAAGGCCAGTCGATCGGCACAACTAATAAGCTACCAAGGTGTGGAAAAGGGAACTATAAATTCGGGGATAACGCTGCTGCAACTCCGTGGGCGGGGTCGCTGCGCAGAGGATTCATTTAAGACGATGATAATTGTTAGGTAGTACCGTCGGTGATCCAGGACTTTCGTGCCGCCGACATACTCTTCTCTTACCAACCTACCTCAACTATGTCCTGCCCTGAAACTTCCAAGTCCCTCTATCAGAACCCTAATATTTTTTAGAGGATCTATTCACCGATCCCAAGAGATATTTATTCTTTTCCTTTCCATGAACCCTCGGACGGCGGACCATTCTTACTCATCGTTACCTCTCAACTTTTTCAAACACGATAAGCATGAAAAAAATTTCTTTTTATAAAATGTTACCGAAACGTATGAACATTTTTTCCTGCAGCCAATTCCGTGTGGAACAAATCATTTCCAGCAATAACAAGAGAAAAAAGTGTTTGTTGGACGAAGTAATTGACTTCGATGTCGTAAAATAGCACAGCAGGTAGACGTAATGCGGTGTAAAGTGGGGGACGCGGAGAAAGAAGAGCCGTTGACGATCGTAATTTCAGGGTGACCGCGTTGACGCGAGAATGTAAAAGAGCCGTGAGGCAGAGGCAGAGGCAGAGGAGCGAGAACGTTCGACTGTGGAAACGTAGCGACGCGACGCTCGGCAACAACAGGGGAAAGATGGAGCGCGTAAGATAGAGACAGAGAGTGGATTCGGTTGTCCCTGTTGCTTCCGCGAGATGGTGATAGCGACGATGTAATAATACCGAATGACGCGGCATTGTGCTCCCGAAGGGTACCATCCGGGGGGCGGCGGGGACGAGCCGGGGGCGTACGCCCCTTCAGACGCTCGTAAACATTTCGTAAATTTGCTCCACAGGTGTGCCATCGCGGCAACTAAGCCATCCACGCCCGACCGAATTCGCCTATTTACTTGCGCGACGTACACCCCCGCACACAACCATCCCTTTCTGGAAGCTCGTTATCCCTTCCGGCGCGCTGATCTTTGTTCCGTAATTGCGACGTCTGGCGTTTTTCTTCTCATCCTCCTCCTCCTCCTCCTCCTCTTCCTCTTCTTTCGTCGCTCTCTCCACGCTTCTTCTATTCCGAATGGAATACAATTCCAATCCCGCGATGTTTCTTTCATGGGGAATAGCCTCTAGTCCTTTTCGAACAAGAAGAAGCGGATCTCTTCTCGCTAGATGCGTGTTTTATTCGAGAGCTTCCAACGATCGTAGTATCCTCTGCGTCCGGTTCTCTTTAATCGTGGATGGGAAAGCAAATTCAATTCAAACGCAACGCGTGTGTTTCTTATGACATTTTACATATTCGAGTGAAACATTATTTAATCTTAAAAGCAACTTAGAAACATATCTGTTTTGAATTTATAAGAGAATTTTAATTCACTGTTAAGCTTACACAAATGATAAGTTAATAAATGGTATATTTGGTTTCATCGAGGTTCATTCGTACAGCAAGGGGTTAAGCCGCGAATAATTTAAAAGGGAATTAACCAGTTATATGTAATTCGTTTAAATTCTAATTTTGATCTTCCTCCATTTTCCTACAACTGGTACTTCCTGGATTTGGAAAAGTACTTGATAATATCATTAACAGTAATTGAAGACTTATTTCGATTTTTCGAGAAATGGTACCATGGCTAGAAAAATTGATCACTATCTAAACCCCAGAATACAGAAAAATCGATTGAAACGTCGATTGGCTCCCATTATGAAGATAAGAACGGATGGACGTTCTCGCGATGAGTGTACTTTTTCTCGCAATCGTGTGTTCGGACGGATGACCACCCAGGTTCGCCGGAGCCGCAAAGGTCAAGCAATTCGCGTTCCTCACGCGTGTTCCGAGGCCCCCGTGGATTTAGTTATAGGTGGACCATGCCGATGGTGCATCCATTGGGCCCGAAGGTGATCGTAGGAGGAGTGCGCGATCGTGGAGGTGGTAGAAGAGGTGGAGAAGGACGCGGCGGAGAGCACCGTTCCGGAAACTGCGCGCGGATGTTTGCTACGTAGACGTCGTGCGAGCAATGGCGGCGCGGCGTAACCCGCTCCGCGCAGAGTGATGGAGGAGCTTCGTGCTCGGGATACCGGTTTCCGGTTCGGTTCTTCGCCGATAATCTCGATCCAGCCCCACCTGAGCTCTCTCTCTCTCTCTCTCTCTCTCTCTCTCTCTCTCTCTCTCCTCGTTCCTCTCGAGTGTTCCGCTTCAATCGCGTTAAGCTGCCTCAAAGAAACATGCAAAACACCGTTCTTTACGTTTTCTGCATCTTGTCCTCCGTTTTTAACTCTGAACTTGCCAAAGTCAACTTAGAGACCTGGATGATAGATTCTTTAAATCCAGTTAGTTGGAAATGTTTGCTACATAGTTGCATTTATTATGTTCTCGAATTCGATTTTAATTGAAGCATTTTCTAGAAGGACTTCCAGATGCTCGATTAACATAAAAAAGTAACGTCAGGGAGTGTTATCTACATTTTTCTGTTACACTTTTGGTATTCGTCTAGGCAAGTTTTTCCCGTGTCTACGCATTTCTTCGGCGAGGCAATTGCTGAATGGAGGAGCTGCGAATTCCCAAGAGGACTGCGGCATTTAAACAATCGTGTCCAGCCCCCGGGAGAGCATCTCGGCTGTCATCTCTATTATCAATGCGTGTCCCCCATTACGCCGCGCCGCGCCGCACCGCGCCGTCCCGGGATGCAGGCTCGTCGACGCACGTACACAACGCCGACGGAAATGTAACGTTGAAACCGGCATAAAGGCCGCGTCCGAACTGCCATTCGACCGGCGTACGTTCCCCCGTGGCCTCTATTAGGAAAGTGTGATGGAGTTTTGCGAGCGCGATTACACCCAAATGAGAATTACCCCCCTCTATCTCTCGCCATCTCTCTTTCTCTCTAATAACCTGGAAACGCAGGGGTAGCGTTTCAACCCTTTCGCAGCCGCGCCGTTACGGGTCTCCGTTCGAGTGTGGGATAGGTGTTGGACGCCCGCGTCCTCGGATAATGGCTGCTGAAGGGGAACAATGGATAGAAAATTGCTTTATGCTTCGCTTCTTAATATGTCCGGGGCCGAGGGATCATTCTGGAGGAAATTGTGTCAGATTACCACCGTTCTCCAACTTGCACTTCGAACCGCTTCAAAACAGAATTATGAACAATCAGCAACAGAAGACGGTTCGTATAACCATCACAATTGGATCGAATAATTGTAGTGTAGGTACCTATCCCATGTTTGCTCGAAACTTTGAACTTCAAATCCACCGTATTCAACAAAGCTTTAACTATAAGGTTACATTAGCTACGTGGGCTTAACATGCAGCAAAAGTACATACTTTAATTCAGAGTCGGTTTTGACAAAATTTAACAATACCAATTTGAAATGAAAAAAAGTTCAATGAATAAATCAGTGAACGAAGCAGTAAAAAATTTTTTGATTAATCTCTTCAGGGTTTATTTAGCTTTACAAGTGGGGCGAATATGCATAGAGGCTCTAACATATTAGGTATTGCTATGAACATATCTATGTTTAGAGGTAGCGGTAAAGGAAATAATCGTACTGATTCCAAAGTAAGAAAATATTCAGAAGGGAAGTAAAGTAGACAACTGTTACGAAGTGTGAAATTTCGCTGTTCTTGCTTGGTTTGAACTTCATCCCCTAACTTGTCTTCCCGTTCCAATCTCACTGACGGATTAGGACCGCGTCGTAGAGCCGTCTCCCGCCTAAATACCGCATTACGGTGCTTAGGAGCCAGCCAAGAAGCCAGAAATTCCTTGGATATGAGACTCGGTTGGTATTTATTCGAGGTTCGGCGTTCTCTTGGCGGCCACGGCCAGACGATAGCATGTAGAAAATAGTATATTAGATTTATGGCCGGTCGATGCAAATACCAACCCCCGCAATTCTTTTTCCGCGTTCACCTAATCCCTTTACGACGCTGTTCTCTCCCGGAGGATTGCGAAACAGGGAGGAAGAAGCCGGTCATCGACGACTTCCAATCGCCTCCGTCGAATCTCAAAGGCTTTGGCCCGCATATTGGCCGACTCGTATCTCCCACGGAAGCTCCCGGAGCTTTTGTTGTCTCACACTGCTCCGTCGAATCGTGTGCGGAGCGTGTGTGTTTCTGTGTGTGCCCGTCGACCATGTGGGATGGCACGTACGCGTCGAGTAGAAACGCTCGTCGAGGGTGCAAAGGGGGTGGCTCTCTCTCGCGCGCGTTATTTAGCGACAATGTGTCGCGCATAGAAACGGCCTTAAAGCAGCCAATAAACGCCGTTACGCGGCCGTCCTGGCCCCACCCCCACCCCCGCCACCCCCGCCCCACGGCCTTGGGGGCCAATTTCGTCAGATTTCAGGAAATTGTTGTTGCGTCCAGAAACGGCGTCTGGTGTCGCGTGCTGAATCAACAAACGGAGAATCGCGATCTCGCCGTCTGACGTATCGGTCTGCCCTTCGTCTCTCTCGGACCTACAACTTCTCTACCCCTCTTAATACTATAATGTTATCAACCTCCCTCGTCGTCCGATTCCTTTGATTTTTTTATTCAAGTTGCTTTGTTGCAATCTGTTGATGACTTAGACATTTTCATACTTTCTTTTCCGAGATTCTAGAAAGTAAACAATGATGCGCAAGAATGTATCGTCCCTAACAATCTGGCCTCGTCTAATAAATTCTGAAATATTCCTCAGACTCAGCACAGTGCATTGACGTCGGCCCAGAAGAGTTAAACTCAGTTTCCCTATGTTCCCGGTCAAAGTACAAGAACGTCTGCACACTGCAAGGGGTCTGAACAGCCTCGCAGTCGCACGTACCCGGTTTTGTTAACAGAACATAATCGCGTGGCGCATGAACGCGGCAAAGGAGCACGTGCCCCGGTAAATCCTGAGAATCGAAGCAACGCATCGCGGCGTTTCCCAAGGAGGGCGATGCATCACGTCCAGCCGAATTATCAAAACAGGAAACTATCGATCTCTCCCGCGGGAAGATGTATAACGAGGGACGCGGCCCGGCCCGGCCGGCGCGGTCGTGATTCCTGGGTCCGCGAATCACCTGGCCGTTTTCGATGCGCTGCTCCGGGAATAGGGAAACGTTAGCGGAGGAGCCAAAAAGCGAAGCCGCACCCCCAAGGGCCGGTTCCCCTATTAACTCCCTACGTGCCGAGACGGCTAAATGTTCCCCTTTACGCGGAGATAATGAAAATTACAAATAGCCCAGCGGCGTACGTGCGTGCACGGATGTATGCGCGCGGCGTGTGGGCGTACAGGCGGAATTCAACGTCGAAAGTTTCCCCGTCAGACCGGACCCGGAGCCAACACACGGGCCGGACTTATAGGAAATTGTCGGCCGTTATATTCGCCCCCGTGGATGGTGTGGGCGGCCACCAGGGGTAGGCGGAGGGGGCGGAGGGAGCAGGAAGCGAACCATCGCGTGGAATACATTCGAAGTGCCGATAAGTAGATTGGCTGCGGACCGTTCCACGACAAGCGCCGGCTGATTCCGTGAAATTGCGGCCCCCGTTCCCCGTTGTTATCTCGAGACAAATGCCTGGCGCCGAAAGCCCGATACGCGAGATCGACCTCTCCCTTCCCCCTCTCCTCGGTTATTTAGCTTTTCAGATCAGCTCATCGTTCGTCGTCGTATCTGAAACATATTGCCGTTGCAGGATCTATTAAAACGTCCTCAGCCATGTATCATAAACTTTAAAAAATGTTGAATAATCGCAAGTAGATAGTCTGTTAAAATCGGATAAATTGTTAGAATATTTTGCATCGATTTGCTAGATCGGAATTTTTATGAATTCATCGCATTCGCGGAGATATTTGTTTGTTCAGAGAACGGAGGATGCAACTTTAAATAATTCCTTTCCGCAACTAATAATTTCTTTCTCCAAGTGCAACGTAACACCTGCTATGAAAGCGTCTAGAAGAGGGTAGCGAGGGGTGTGGCGTGCACGGGGGTGGCAACAGTAATAACACGCGCGCGCGCATCGGTGAAATTAGTTTTCCAGATAATCATCTCACGGTATTGTGTGCCGCGTCTCGTAGTTTCCTGCACGGTTGTGGGGGTGGTGGATGCGAAGGTGGTGTTGCTCCGGGGACGGGGCCGGTGCAGCTGGTTCGCAAACGCGGCCAGTGCACGCGGCTTAATATATAAGAGCGGATTAATGCGGAGTTACGAGCTCGTGCTCGATAAGGAAGGCAATTTTCGCATACCGTACGGAGAACTCTTGCTTTTCCTCTTGCCTGCCTCTCCTGCTTTTTTTTTTATTCACCGTCGCTGATGCGAGAGCGTGGCGTTCTTTTTGCGGAACCCGTTCGCCGTGATCAATTCTCGCTTGTATTTTCGAAACCCGTGTTCATTAAGTTGTTTCGCGTGCAACGGGCATCGGTATAATTGCATTCGACCGAAATTTCACGAGACCATTAATTCGCAAGTGAACGGGGCAGGTTTATGCGACATTCAATTTTCATAGGCAGATTTCGATCCGGATAATATCGTGCTAAACGGTATTCAAAAAAATTCGCGGTCTCATCCGAGGAATTTTAATGGTTCCTAAATCGTAATTCAATAAATATTTCGAACTATATAAAGCTCGTTTTTAAATTAAAATATTTGTTCATATATCCATTTGATAACACATTTTCCATTCTGTTGTATTACTTTCTGCCATTTTTAAGGTAACTTATCGTGTTATCGAATAAACCTATGAATCTCAATTTTATCTTTGAATTTTCATTCAAAATCGCTACGAACTTTCGTTCCAACCCCATAGGTGCACGACACAAAGTCTAGTTAACATTTGACCGAGCCTTGTAACTCGCAGTGCAAGGGATTAATTTCGAATTCCATCAGAGAGTTCCCCGACAACGTAGAAGAAAACGGAATCTTAAGTAAGAGACCGGATCTCGGGAGCACAAAGGGAACGCGCGAATCGAATAATCGGCAATCCGTCCCCCGATGTCGTTGCATTCTTCCACGGGATAAAGGACAGGAAGCATGACGTCCTTCGTGCATCGACCCTCCCCGGCAGCGGCCCCTCTGCTTATTTCGTGGCGTTCCCGGTGATTAATGTTGCCGAACAAATTGTCTAGAAAAACATGTCGTAGCCGGGACATTTCCCGCGCGTGCACTGCACCCCTTTATCTGGCCGGGGCCCGAGCCACCCCTTGTGTTCCTCTGGAGCGTGGAGGAAGCGCACACACCACTTGCCTCGCGCACCCTGGCTTCTGACGCACCGCTCCGTGTATACATGCCTGCATACATACATTACGCAGATGATATCCGAGTAATCCGATTTACTTCGACTTCGCTATCAACGTCACCGCCCCACCGCCGCGCCGCCGCCGCTCCCCCCAACACCACCCCGTTTCGGGTAATTATACACCCGCCTGGCCGGGCTCTTGCATCCCTCCCTCTGCATCAACGACTGACGCTTAACGAGAGATTAGATGATCCGATTTCATCGAGGTTCGAGACGATCGATTGACTTTAGACAGACGCGGTGAACAGCACCGTCGAGGGGAAACGAACGATGGCTATCGGCCGTTCGATGCTCGAATTTCATGGGGTGCGAGACGCACAGTGGTCAAAACAGGCTTGCTGGCTGGACAAAACCGTGTCCACTTATTTTTTATTGTACTATTTACGTCACATGCCACTGAATACAAGACGTATTCATTCGTATAGGATACACTGACCATCAAGGTCATACAAGGTCAGAACTTGAAGAAACATTTTTAATATTTCGTACAACATAAAAATATTACATTTTAATTATACAGCTCGAGACTTAATTCTATCATGATCAACACCAGCTGAGTTTATATCAGTGGATAATCTAAATTTCTCGTAACTATGGGTCTCCAGGATCCAATACAACAGCCACACGGTCGAACAAAGAGGCAGGCAATCGCGACGCGGTTTAACGGCAAAGAAAACCACGCGGAAAATTCAACCGGTGCATACTAAATGTCGTCTCGTTAAAGTCACGCACGACATCGGTACATCGTTTGCAAAAACCCCTCGACAAGCCACGGCATGTCTGCTCGTTCGCCGCGCTCCTCTCCACTAAATCTTCCCGGTATCTCGCATCTCTCCGCTTCCCACCTGCGAATTACAAATTACCAGAGGACTCGCAGAACTGCACCGGCCCCGTTCCTTCCCGCGTCATCCTCTGCCTCTTACCTTGCAATCTTTTCGTTTCGTCGTGTGCATTGCGGGCATACCAGGCCCGAAACCGACACGGACCACGAATGAGAACTGTTTCTCCATTTGGACGGACATGTCAAGGAGAAATGAACATTGAACTATGGTTGGCTAGAAGAATCAGCGATAGAGGCGTGTGTTTAGTGATGGGCGTGATACAAGTCTTTCTCGTGATCTTCAAACAATTCGATACTTAACTACTTGTTTGGGTATTTCTATATGTATCAAAAGATAAGGAAATTGTAATCGATCTGTGTGACCAGTACGTGCCGAAATGATACCAAGTAGTACTGGTATCACGGCGACGTCGAATGTATCGATACTTTCGAGCCGGTGTCAAACCTTCATGTACTCAAAAAATGGTATCGATACCTAAATACATTCGCAATTTACGTTTTCACCGTTTTGAAAATACTAGCATAATATTTTCAGTCTATCTTCCTTTCTCATGCTTGATATTAGTAAGCATAATATGTATATAGGATGTACGTTACATACATATATACTTGTCATTCAGTCGACTCGACACCACAGGATTGTGATAGTATCGATTACAAACCTATCTAAGATGTACTTATAAAAGATCGAGGATTCTGACCAACTATCATTAGGGATCAATACTTTTTGATACCCAGAGAATCATACATGCTTGTGATACCATGATTCTTTGTCTCAAGGAATCAATACCGCTTGAACATGCTCAAGGCCCATCACTACGTGTTTTACTTTTGTGTCTTGTAAATAATGCAGTAAATTTTTCTTTCGCATAAAGATTGATTTGTGCCATATATACATAAAATCTTCTGTCTAGTAATTTTGCGACTACGTCGATTGGATTTCATAAAATTCATTTTACTGCACGCAACTACGGATAAACGAGCAGGAACGGCCGGGCAAAAATGCGAGCCGCGCGGCCCGAAAAAAGGTTGCACCGGCGAATCCGAAGCTCGCGACAATCTCATAAAGCGCGGAAGACAGGGGATCGCTATCCGCCGAAAATGAAGGGCGACGGCCGGCTCGATTAATCATAATTTCGAGCCGGTTCGCCGCGCGCCGTGGCACGGGGAATTAAAATGCAGAAAATAAGAAGCGCGGCGTGACGGATAGAGCGAGACGGCGTTGCGATACCGAGAGAATGAGTGAGAGAGAGACAGAGAGGGAGAGAGAGAGAGAGAGAGAGAGGTGGACTCTGCAAGGCTGGTAGCAATTTCGTGGTATTATTTACATCTGCCGTGCGGGAAGCGGTGGTCAGTCCCGCGGTCACCGGGCGCTTTATACCTGATCAGCGACACGGCTGTATAGGCGTCCCGTACTTGTATACATTTCACCTTTTCGTAGGTAAATGCTGCAGGAGCGCGCTCGGCGCGGCTCTCTGCCCGGCCGTCGCATAAAGCCCGGATTTTATTACAAGAGGATTCAAATTCCGCGCACACGGCGAGCCCCCACGGCGCGGACTGCGAGCCCGTGAGCCCAGAAACGAGAGAAAAGACCCGTACGAATATAAAAAATGCCGACCGGACCCCGTGAATCCTCCCGCGGCGTAAACCCATAAACCACTCGCGTATTCTATTTCTCGCGGATAAAAATTTCGATCCCTTTCCACTTCTCTACCCCCCGCCCCCCTCTCTCTCTCTCTCTCTCGTTCGTTGCTGATTTCTCCTTCGACCATCTCGTTCGCTCGATGATTGCATTGCTCCCGAGAACGTTCAAAGAAATCTGAAACCTCGTGCAAGGCTTCCTTTCGTTTTACTACCGCGGTTATATGTCGCCCAATTAACATGCGTTTTTATGGCCGAAAATCGTGAATAGTGCCACGACGCGGTGAAAGAGGCCACGGTTACTTTGTTCCTGTACATACAAAGAAATAGATTTTTTGGAGAATTTACCTTCAATGCATCTTTGCAGTCTCAATCAATTTTTATTTAAAATTTTGAAAGGTGTCTTTCGGCGCCTGTGGTAAAAATAGTGTTAATTCCATTTACGATGCACCTTATTCAATTTTATTATTAATTACTCGTAACAATTAATTTCTCGTAATGCGATTCGCTTCTCCAAATACTGTTTCTCTCAATATCTGATCCATACTATCAAAAATAGGAAATTGGACAAAAGATATAGAAAATGAGAAAGGTAAAAAATAGTAAGAATGATAGATGAATAGTAAGATATAAAATAGTAACATTAAGAATGAATAAGATGAAGAAGCTATAGAATATATAGAAATGCACACGTTAGAACATCCTGCACGTTACACAACAGATAAGTTAAAACGTTGAGTACGACATGCACGAGCCACTAGGCGTTAAAGCGGAGATCGTTGAATCTCCTCAAGATAGAAAACTATAGCCCGGGTTCCTCGGTGGCGAACGACGGGTTTTCTCGTGTCCCGAAGAGTAGGGGATCGGAGACGAGGAATGGAAGAAGCAGTGTACGTAACGTTTCCACATGCGTGGAGGTCTGGGAGATGTAGGGAAGAGATTTGATGGCGCGGAGATGGTAAACGGGACGCTTTAGGGCCATCCTGAGGACGAGCGGTCAATCTAAACGACCCCTTATCTGGCCCGCGAGCATGAGCCTCTCAGACAGCCTGTTTTTTTTTCTTTTCTGTCGGTGAAATCTGAATAAAAAGCGGTCGCGAGGAGAGTGAAACGCGGAGATCGCCGAGATCGGGAGTAATGGGTTCCTTTTCCTCGGGCCACCGCGGCGATGGACGGCACGAGCGCGTTTTTAGATGCCTAAACAACCTATTTGCCTCGGCAACGGTGTTGGTTAGCATCGCGCTGTTTTATGGCAGCCGCGTGCCCCTAAATTCGTGGGACGAGTGGCGCGAGTCGACGCTTGGCCCGGCCATCTTACATCATCCGAAATTCTTTCATTTCTTTCTAGATCACAGCAAATCTCAGGGGCAGAAACTAGCAATTAACGTGAAACCAGCTAATAAAACATAAAAATGTGCGTTTTATAAGTTGATGGGATACAGATAATGAAAATTTATTATAACGAATGATAAAAAATACTTGCATTCGTTAAATATATTTATATATCAATGAACAAAATAGAATGCTTAAACAATTTCAATTTTCCCGCAGCGAGGCGCCTATTGGCCGGAGCCATGTCGGCCATGCACTATTTACTCCTCTGCCAAGCTTTGATCGGATTGCAATCATTTTCTTAATCTTCATACGTCGTTACTACGAGGAGTCCTGATCCCACAGTACATATATTATTTCGGTTAGAGTTCCGAAACGTCTCAGTCCGGGGATATAAAAATCCAGTGGGAACAGGTCAATGGAATGCCGAGAAGGCTGCTGGTATCCCGTTCCAGGCTACGCCCCCTACATATATTTCAGGCGTCGCGTCGCGTCGGGGCGAATGAAGTCGCCGTGACGCGTTGATGAAGCTCCCGGAACACGGGGAGCCTCTTCCGCCGTGTCAGGAGTCGCGTTAACGCTCCGCGCGAAATTCGGCGGATCGTTATTTTCCCGTTTGCCAAGGTGGTGCGTCTGGTCCCAGGATTGCTATGGGGGCGTGGGAGAGGGAAGAGGGAGGGGGGAGGGGGTCGGCAGTTTATAACGGCGTCAGCAGTTGCTACATATAGTGGCTCCGGTGCCGGAGTTTAAGAGACTGTTACAAGCTGACGCCTTCGCCGGTGCCGACGGAGATGGGGTGAAAATCAGGCTATAAGGGGGGACAGACGCGGAGAGGGCCGAGCACAGAAAGGGGAGGAAAGTCGTGGACGGGGTGCAGCGAGCAACCTGGGTATCAACCCTCGACCCTGCGACGAGATGAGTCTGACCCCGAGGACGAGGTAGCCGGTGACAATCGGCTCGAGCAGCCACTACCCCATTACGGGGGAGGGCTTTTGCGACAGCTGCGTACCCAATAACTTGCTTTCTGCGAGGCCGTCTCGGCCTTGCAAGGGCTCCGAATGCCGGCAACGTGGCTCCGTGTCCGCTCGCGCCATTACGACGCCGCGACGCGCCGCGCCGCGCCGCGCCGATCTCTGCAGACGGTCCACTCTCTTCGAATTAGTTGACTCGGGGTAATCGACGCCCGATGTTGCGTTCTCGTTATTGCCCGGGATCGATACCATTCGGATCCTCCAACGTTAAACTTTCCTTTCCGGCAGTTCTGCTAAGATTAATATGTATGTTATTAATAGACTCCGGATCTTTATGCAAAATAAAAAGTTTGCGCTTCATTTGCAAGACAGGAGCTAAATATAAATTTATATTTTTCACTAATAAGTTTAATATAGTGAAAATAATATATTAATACTCTTAAAGTCTTCTAATTTTTTCACTGTTCTAAATTGCACGTACTTATTTTTGCCATAAATGCATAAAATCCGGAGTCCAGTTATTAATTTTTCATGAATCGAAGTAAAATTCGAGTGATTGAAGAATACATAGATATACAATGAACAAAAATTTCTACGAGTCAATAGCTTCACGATTCTGAGGATGCTGTATTCTTCACAAATTTCAAGTAATCTGGCTGCGAAAAAATTTCTAATAGAAAAACCACAGATGAAAAGTATGCTTCGAAAAAGTGCATTCAAATATTTGATTTAAATTCGAGCGAACGCGACGCGAGGCTCGATCCAGTAATTAATTACTAGAAAAACCGGGCATCGCGCATCGCTATAAAATCAAACTACGACCACTTCGACAAACGTTCCAAATCCCTCGATCACATTAATATCACTACCAAAACAAAGGCTGTTCTCCTTCATAACACTCGATCACGCGCGGCCCGAAAGCACGCGTGAACACCCATAAAACATAAATCCCGGGACAGAGCGCGTCGTGGCCACACTTAGCGGCGCATACTAGCACAGGTGGGGCATTCAGCGAAATCTTTTCAATCAGCCACGGTTCGATCGTCTGGTCCCTATCCAAAGAGAGCGAGAGAACGAGATAGTGTGTGTGTGTATGTGCGTGTGTGTAGTTCCTGCGGCCTCGGTGGAAAAAGCTGGAAAATAGAAAAGCCGTTGAAAATAAAAATACAAAATACTGCGCGCCGGTAAAAATCGGAAAAGAGCGGCGAAAATCGTGGAATTGGGCTGCATCGGACGTCGAACGTTTTTCCCGGATCCTTTTATTGGCGGGATCGTCGAACCGCCCATCAACATCAGCGCGAAACGACGCGCCGGCGCTATCGCGCTTCGGAACACGATTTAGTGGCGACCCCGGCAAAACAATTATATAAATTCCAGAGAGGGTTGGCTGAGGGGGTCGGGGGCGGGAGTGGCAGAGGGTGCAGAGGGTGCGCTCGCCACGGAGGTCGGAATTTTCGGAAAAACCGTTGCGCCGGGGCCATAGATTAAACGCAGCCGAGCTGCACACGTCGAGCGTGCCGCGTCGATGCGACGCAGCCGCGCGGCTGCGGCGGGAGCTATCAGTGACACGTCGCGTGTTAAATCGCTTTGTTGACACACATAACCTGTCTACGCGTATCCGATACGCGCGATCGCCGAGCTCCACCGCTCTCTCTTTTTCACTCTCCCGTGTTTCCGATCTCTCTTTCTCCCTCTGCGCCTATAGCCTGGCCCTCGAGCTACGAGAAATTCTCTGCGATCGAGCTGCGCATTTTTTTCTTCCAAAAGCTCGCACGCTCCATTACCCCCGTTTTTCGAACTCTCCTCTTTGTCCGAAACCGTCGCGTCGCGGTTTATCAATTCTTTGGCTACTTTTCCGGACGAGTGGAAAGTCATGGTTACCATCGGTGATCTATTTGGATCATATGTCCAGTGAATGGACACTTAAGCTGCTGCATGTCTGTTGAAATTAGTATTCGCAAATCGCTATTTAATTTCCCAGGTTCGGTTTCTATCGGAAGGCTGTGTCCTTGTTAAAAGATGACATTCCGGAACACAATTCTAACAATATTTGGTGGTTATAGTTTGTATAACACTTCACTTACCGACAGTTTTCTGATCAATACTTGAGGATTTCTCAATAAATTGTTCAAAAGCGACAGCAATAAATTTTTAGATTCAATATAGTGTAACAACTTGATTTCGAGACAACAAAATGCTAAACCCTGTTATCATTTACTCAATCAGGTGAATAAATACCAAAGATATCAAAATACTATGTTCTTTGCTATGCCACTGTAGTCGGAACAGCGAAAATTGCCTCGCTCCCTGGGAAATCTGGAAAACAATCGAGCGCATCGTCGGAAGAATGGGGAGTGCGCGTTTTTCATTATCCGGCGGCGAATATCACCGTTAAACAGATCATAAAGTATCGATAAAATCGGGGAGCGGTGGGGAAGCACGGATACAAATTTTCGATGTGGCCGGGCGCGATCCGGCCAACCCCTAAAATTCGAGTCACGCGGGGGTGGCGCAGCGATTTTGCCCGCAACGCCGCCAGGAAACCCGATTACACGCTGGAAGGATGCTCACGGTCTACAGTGCTCATTGAATTTGTCGAACTGGAATTATGTATCGCGGTAGTGGAGGAACAGTGACCGAGGAGAGTATAGTAGGAGGGCGAGAAGGGGTTTGGGCGTACAGAAGATTCGGGGTTCCGTTGAGAACCGAACGCTCGAATACATTACAATGAAATCACGATCGCGATCGAAACAAGGATGAAACGAGCCAGAAGATGATAAAGGAGTAAGAAAGGGAGCGTTGAAAGAGCGGGTCGAAGAGAGCTGCGAACGAGAGAGAGGAACGCCGCGCGAATCGAACAAGCATTATATTCGGATAAAATGATTTTATCGATCGTGAACGCAGCGCCGGCCATCTCCGGCTTATAAGCGTCTGGATTTATAACCTAGCCTTTCGGTATTCTCGGCTCTGCGTTCACGTGAACCGAACCTGCTCTTTTGACAAGATAACCTGTTCGCTTTTATTTATCCTTGCTGCTTATTTTTAATTTACCCGAGCTACAATGGGGGAAATAAAATGACTTGTTACCTCATTTTCACAGCTCTCGAATACAAGAATATAGAAATATTATTTTTAGCCATACGAATAATGGAATAGCAATTTTTAGTGGCGCCTGAGTCGCCACTCGAGTGCTAATGGTTAACATTTGTCCACGATCTATTCTCGAGTCGTGTTATCAAAAAATAGATTGAGCGAACGATCGAGCAAAAAGAGGTCGTAGTCGACTAGATATTTTTGTTCGCGGAACGGAAAAAGTTTCCCAGCGAATCATGGTTTACTGGCAGCAACAGCAGCAGCAACACCGCCACCCCATTCGATTCATTTTGTAATGGGCAATGATCACAGTGACGCCTCTGCGATCCCCGCTAATGCGAAAGCTCGCCGTTCGCGTCGCATTAGTCCGCGGTTCTCTGTACAGCGAGGAAATTGATTACCAATACCGAGCCGCGGCCTGACTCCCGCGTTCCCGTGTCTGTGCAGTAATGATGTTTTGATGCGAGCACCCCGGTGCACCGCACGTATCGACTGCAGTTAACTAATGGAAGCTCTCCGATAATTGCGAGCGCCGACGGAGAGTAAATGTTGCCAGCGCGACAGTAATCATCGTTACTGGTGTTTCTGGTGCGCGGGAAACGAATCCGCCGCCATGTCGTTCCGAGAGGGTGTCAATGGCGGACCTCAATCGAGCGTCCATTCACTCTGACTCGGTGAAAATGATCTCCTACGGCCACCGTTCTCGCTATCTCCCAATATTTTGCTACGCAGTCTTCTTCGTCTACTCGTCTCTACAAAATTATTTTTGTAATTACATTTAATTTCTGTGAAATTATTTCCTATTTTACTCCAGTTTTTGCAACTATGGTATATGGTAGACAATTTTTATTTCGATCTGCTGTCTAATAGTAGCTCGCGGCGAATAGAGTGTTTTGGATTATAACTTACATATTAGGGGGACCGGCAAGTAATGTTGTTTCTGCGCATGTCGATATTCGTTTGTCATTTATCAGCTCACTGTGTACTTCAAAGTCGTGCCAAAGACATTTTAAGGTTAGAGTGACTTGTTTACTCGTAAATAATTAAATTTAAAAGCGTGAAATGGCAGGCCAAATACCAGAAGAGGCACATATCCGGCATTGTATGCTTTTTGAGTTTCACAAGGGTAGTAACGCAACAGTTGTTACCAAAAACATTTGCGACTGTGAATGCAGACCTTTACTGTGAACAATTGGATCGAGTGAATCAATCTTTAATTGAAAAGTGGCCGGCGATTGTCAACAGGAAAGGCGTTATTCTGCAACACGATAATGCAAGACCGCGCTGCGCAAGACGAACTCTGGAAAAAATTAATGAATTGGAGTGGGAGGTATTGCCTCACCCACCATACTCGCCCGATATTGCGCCATCGGATTTCCATTTATTCCGATCGCTACAACATTTTCCAAGTGACAAAAAATTTGAAAATTTGGATGATGTCAAAAATGCCATCTCCAGATATTTTGCACAAAAACCAATTGATTTTTATCGATCCGGCATTGAAAATTTGCACACTAGATGGCAAAAGGTTGTTGATAACGAGTGAGGTTACATCATTGATTAAAAATAAAAACTTGTTAAAAACTTATCTATTTAAATTTAATGTAAAAATACAACATTACCTTCCGGTCCCTCTAATATATAGATTTTGTCTTTCTTAGACTCAGTTTCTGCATTGATTGAATCAAAATGAAATTTTTTTATATCGTTCGAACGGAGTACAAGAATTATCGTCACAACGTGGCACTTATATCCGCGAGAACCTCGATTTCTGCGATTCAGCGAGAACGAGCCCATTTCTCGGCGGAATTCACACAGCGAACGACTCCCCGGTCATTCGATCACCACTCGATTCCGAACCGTTTCCAAAAACCATATAAATCGAATCCACGCGGAGCGTGTGTATAAGCAAATTCAGGCATTATTCATGTATGCGCTTCGGAGCGTACTAAATTTGGTCGCGGCGCCGGAAGGTCATGCGGGAGACACCCCCGTCGTAACTCCGGCTTTTATGCCTTTTTTCGCGGCAGAACCCTGTCATATGTTCTTGCCTCCCACTCTTTGCTCCACCCCCGTCACCATAAAAAGTAACGACGAGCCTCGAACCCGACCGCCATGAGTATCAGCGATTTGTCAATCGCGCCGAAACATTTCCGGACCTGTCCTCTCGAGCGATGGCCGCGGCAAGTAGGTTAACAGAGTTACTGACCGAAATTTTGTTCGAGCCGTAACAACCTGTGAATGGAACCGAATAGTCGACTTAATCGATACCGCGGTTTTTTCGATATTTAACAAGAGTTTCGAGTGCGCAAATCAAATGGATTCTTTTACAATTTTTGGAGACTAGTTCGATATGACCCGTTTAATGCAAAAATGTTAATCTCAGTTAATTTTAGTTCCAGTTTGATACGTCGTAGTCTAAATAAATGTAACACCATTCGAAGGCGAATTACTGTTGCTTTCAACTAAAAATTATTAAGAATAGAAGTGAACGCCAACGTGACTCTTGTATTTTATAAATTAGTGTAGCCAACTTTTGCATAATAGCTGAAGCAGAATTTTTGAAAACAATTCACCGGCCCATCCTCCCTCGCCCACCGAAAACAGTTACTGTCTCCCGGTGTCTCCGCGGACTGGGGTTTATTAAACCCGTTTATTAAATCGTCCTCTGCGCGGACGGAGAGCTAGGTGTCGGGTTCCATGAAAAATTCAAATTCAGAATCGGAACGATGACGAGGCGACGAGGGCCGGTGTTAGCAACCCCTCGCGTGACGGGGCGCGTTCGTCGGGTTTGTTTCACGCCGCGAAACCGAGATGCGCCCCCCCCCCCTACATCGGCTTCATAATCAAAACTGCATTAAAATCCTGAAAGCACGAGGAGGGCGCGGTGAAAAGTGTTTTGTCATCCAAGGGTTGGTTCCTGCTCCACAATATGCTTTGGCCACCCTCGAGATAGACGGGGTCCGAACGTGGGAGGGGGGTCGCGGGGGTGACGTTGGATCCCGCGCTGCATCGTAAACCGATAATTTTAGTGGGCCATTACGATAGCGCGCGATAATAAACCCATAAAAAGCGCATAGCAGCGAGCGACGGTTTTCCCCGTGGAAAATAGAGCCTTCGCGTTTAATTGCAGCCCGCGTAACTGGCCCCCGCGCGATTTTTCCCTGCTCTCTCGGCGCCTTTTTAATTACGATGATGACCGTAAAAAACGGGTTTCCGGATCGGCACCGGTGACGCCCGACTATTAGCAGATGAGTCAAAAGAAGGGGAGAACCTGCAAGGCAAACATGCGTATTCATTGTTCTTTAATAATTAGAAGGCGAAGGAGCTTTTCTACCATTTTTCTATACATATTCTTAACGGAGCTTTATCTTTTTATATTAAATTGAACAAAGTGACGATAAACCTGAACGCCATTCAAGTGTTGATACTGGTTGGAAATATTACAGTAGAGCCTCGCTCGTTGCACGAAACGATCTTCTTTTATTTCTGCCACCACGAGTTCCAGAACTTTGAGTACCTCGTGGTGGAAGTCGCTAGTAAGCAACGAGCGAGGATTCCGTGTAATAAGCGAGGTTCTACTGTACTTGTTTTCAAAGGATAAACATTGGGTAACTCAGGTATTCTTGCATTGTCATTTGCCAAGACTTTCTTAAGCGTTTGGTAGAAGCACAACGTGCAGCTGCACGCGAGATTTGGAGAGACGTTCGATATTATGTCATTGGTTGAAGAATTAACGTAGAATTCGCGCAACATCCCCGAGGAGGGTCGACGAGCTCTGTGGAGGGTCGGCCAGGTCGTTTGCCAGCCGCCACCTCGACTGTAAAATTTTATCCTGTCCGTTTTCTGCGCGGCGGGCTTAAGTTTTCCGGCGGCGAAGATATTCGCCGGGTCCCGTGTAGAAAAAGAGGAAAGATTGGGCAGTTGCCACTGCCTCTGAATCTCTCTCTCTCTCTCTCTCTCTTTCTCCCTGTTCGTCCCCGTCCTCCTTTGGCCAGGGGCTGCGCGCCATTGTTCGGGCGATATTTCAGCCACGGGGGTGGTTGCCAGCGAGGGTAGCGCGGGGGTGGGTCGACGGTAGTCAGCTGGCTGTGACACGCTGCCTACGCCGCCAAAGGGGAACCAGAGGCGTTTAGGAGTATCCGGGGGCTGGGAAGGGGCCCTCGGTTTATACAAGCGGGGATACTCTTTCATCCAACGATAGCCGAGGCCTTGACTTTGAAGGGAGCCGGTTTGTTGCGATCCTCCTGCCGTTTATGTACTCGTTCGACTCGTTTCTGGATGACGGGCTGCTCTGTATACGTTCCGTCGACGATACGTCCTTGATATTCGTTGCGCACAGGGGTCTCGTAACAGGCCTGCAAAGCAATTCGATGGTGTTTATGCGCGACGGCTTCCACGAGCCCGGAGAAAAAATTCTGCACACGTGTGTCGTCGCGCGGTTCTGTCGTCGCTCGACGCTTCTTCCTAATTGTACGTACACATTAGAACGTCTCCAACGCTCCCGCTTCGCGATACACAGTCGAACAACAACAGAGGTGACTGAAGAAAAATACGATTTCGCGACCGGTCATAAAACTCATCGTAATGCAAGAAGTGTCAGATATCTCTCAGAGTTACAAAGACGAGTAGACCTTGTGATCGCGTCGAAGATACCGGTTCACGAAAAGTAAACAACCAGTGTTGTGTTTGCGTGACGCAATCTAGTAGGTGGCCTGTAACCAGAACGTACAGACTAATTCTTTTCTACACCGTCGAGTTCCAGGACGTCTTACGCACAACCAAGATCGCAATTATTCAAATCAACAGCTCCGAGTCGCACCGCCATTTCTCTCGCAGGTTCCGTGCGCAACACACCCCGCGCCACAATATCCTCGCGGACCTCTTGTCTCCTCGTCGTCTTCGGATCCCCACCCTCGATCCACCCGAGGCATTACCATCGATATCGATACAGCCGTTGAACCGTGTCCGGCCATGTTAATCGAACGCGAAGTCCCCGTCAGAGTCGCTCGGCTTCCGGTCGAGGTTCGTTTGCGTCCGAGCGACGGAACGGCCGGGCTGTGGCGAGACTTTGATAATTATTATTCATAAGGGCGAGAGCAGCCTCTGGTAGTCGTCCAGGAGAGCAAAGGCCGGGCAAGAAAGATGCGCCGCGAAACAAGAGAGGGGTTGCATCTGCCGGCGCGGCGCGGCCCGGCCCGGCCCGGCGTTTCCTCTCTACGAGCCCTCCCCCCTTTTCCGCCCCCGTGGTTCCCCGCGATGAGAAGGGGGTGTGCTCTCGAGTCAGTCGAGCAGAAACCCAATCACTTCCGGCGTCTGCGCCCATTAGGGCGCCGCGACGCTGACGTCGGCTGACGTACGCCCTTTCGCCTGTCTTCCTTTCGCCTCCACGACCCCCTCGGCTGCTCCACCGATCCCCCGAGTCACCACCGCCCCCGCGTTGGACCTCTACCAACCTCGAAATAGACCGCAGATCTATTGTTTGGAAAGCGCTCGCACGGAAGCTCCTTCACCGTGGCTAATGACGTATCGAGGATGCCGCGCCGCCTCGCTCACTCACTCGCTTGCTCGCTCGCTTGCTCGCTCGCTTCTTGCCGCGTTCCGCTTCTCCGACAACACGCCGCGCCGCCCCCTTTTTCCTCGTTGTTAGCGAGATAATAGGTCGTGCTCGGGTTTCCGGGCCCGCTCCAGGGCACACAACACTCCCACTAGTTCCCCAAAAATTTCCGACCCGTATTCGCGTTTGCCAAACAGACCACCGTTATGGTGTTCCGTTGGTTTACCACCTGAGAGGAGAAAAATGTATTTATGTATAAGCATATAATAAAGTTAATCTCATCGATGAGAGCAAGAGTAAACAGCAAGTAAATAACAGACGTGCTTGTTCGTATAGCCACGTGGTGAGATACCCCGAGGCAACGTTTCAGTAGTATAGACCCATAACTGGTCAGACGTAGGGATCGTTCGGCACAGTATCGGTAAACGCGATACTGCATAATCATCGAACTTAGGAAACATCGTCAGCTTGATATGTACAACCAACATGAGCAATTGTAAATATTCTATGCAAGTATAAATTAACAATTCTGAAATAAATTAAATAATCCTCAGCTATCTCATCGTGTGTCTAATTCTATAAAGCAAGATTGATTCCCATCGACGACTTTCCTAAGTATTATGAAATAAATTATATTCATGTAGAAAGTAAATTCCAGTTATCCACAAGCCAATGAAAACACTGTTCAAGCGTCTCTTTCCAAAGTTTGTTTTCCCTACGACTGACAAAGTTCCTGAAATTTCTTCGAGGATTTGTTCGACGGATGCGGTGGTTAATGTTATCGACGAACGAAGAGCGACGTGACTTTGACGCAAGTAGGATCGATAGGACGAGTTCTGATTGGCCGCAGTCCCGCGCACCTGTAGCCCTCTTTCTCCCGTGCATTTCGCTCGGCCACTTCGTCAAATTAACATACACGATTCGGCCGGAAATTACGTCCGACAATTACCGACCTTACGCCGATGAAATATCGACGGTGCCGCCCCGGCCGGCCAAATTGAGATGAACGATACATCGACGTACGTACGCGCGTTCTGACCGAGCTTTCGACCTTATCGCGGCGATCGCCTAATGCCCGCTACCCGTGATCCACTGATCTACATAATGAGTCATGAATACGTCTGGCTACCTGACTCGAATCGTTATCTCTGATTACCCGAATAGATTCCTCGCTACCAACGCTGGACAGAGATTTACATAGTTCGCGGAACTAAATGACTGAGCTTCCATTTAGATTATCTGCTGACGTAGACCCCTCGCTGTACCTCTGGAAGAAGTCGCTCTGGAAACTCCACAATCTTTCAAAATTTTTTAAGATATTTACCCGACTATGTAGAGGAAAAAGAAGGTGTACAGATTTTATTTTTTCTTCAAGTAGTTGAAATAGACGATAATCACAACGGGAAGTAACTTGATATTTTCGTTAACAAGCCTAAAATAAATGATTAGATTATGCCCCTGGAAATGGCTACATATTAAGAGTCCATCAAATAATTTCCTGTGCTTAAAGTTTTCTAGTTCCAGCTAGTTTACATTTGTGAAGCGTCTATATTTTACTAATTTCGATCGTTTCCTTTGTTCCAGGTTCATCAACGCGAGGCGTAGAATCGTCCAGCCAATGATCGACCAGAGCAATCGAGCCGGTAAGACGAGCCCCATTCTGTCAACAGATCCTTACACACACACATACAACACCGAAGACGCGTATAATTTCATGTCACCTGTGCCGGGCATGCATCACGGATACGTTTATCCGGCTTATCACGAGGGTTACACACCCGGTCCTTATCGCTTGACGTAGATCGATGTGCACGTCGAAACGAAGGAACACTAGCGGTCCAGATACGGCCGCTCATCGAATTGGCATAATTGTCCTCGATTAAGCGAGGCCCCCATTCACCGGAGACATTGTTTTCCCTTTTTCCTATACGCGTTTACCGAACGTAGATTTTCGTAGATTTTATAAAATGACCTATCGTTTGCTATACGTTTTTATAATCTATTAACCATTCATAACTTTTTTTTATATGAAAGACAATTATAATTATGTTTTGTTTTATTTTCTCATTGATTTTAAGTATATTTTAGATATAATAGTTTTTTTTCGTTTTAAGTATTTCTATGGATTTTATTCATTTTTGTGTACGTATTAGTAAAGTTTTACTAATTTTAAATAGTTACATTTTCGTTTTACGTTTTTTATTCATTGTACGTATATGGTAGGAGATTTTTAATAATTTTAAAGATCTTTTATATATATACATACAGTCGAGTCGGAAAGTAAGTTAACGATTGGCGTATGCGGGCAAATGAATATGATATATCTTTAATAATGATAATATTTGTTTTACTAATGTATTTGTTTATTTCTTAATATAAAATCAAATTATCATTTTGTTTTTATTCAGAAGGTATAGGTAAACAAACAAATACGTTAGTAACCATATATTATCATTATTAAAAATATATATAGTATTCATTTGCCTGCATGCGTCAATCGTTAACTTACTTTCAGACTTGACTGTATTTAGATGAAAATTTTTTTATATTTTTAGCGTAAGGATTTTTACCGTTTTGTAAAAGAATTGGATAATTTTTAATTTAGATCGTTCATTGTATTAATCCTTTTATGACGTAGATATCTATCGTTCGTTGATGTAGTTAAACATGTAGGAAAATCGCATTGTACTCGATTAGAGTCACGTTAGTTGTAAGAAGCTCGCGAGAATGGAAATTTTGAAAACAGGCAATCACGTCGCCCGTCAATTCGATTTGTTCCAGAAGAATTGATCGCGACGTGTTGCCCGTGCAATTCATGTAACGGGTGCTTTGGAAATCCTCGCGTTGCCAAGCGCCGCAATCTCCTTGATCATTTTCAATAAACGAATCACTAGAATAATACGAAATTATTGCTCTTGTTCCTTCGGCGAACGCCGATTATCCTTTAATAAATAATTGTAGATTCATGCAAATTCAGTGTCTAAAATTGCCAGAGAAAAAACTAATTAGAATTGTGAGGTGCAGATTATTTTAATCTCGAAGGAAGCAGTCGTTTCCCTTCATTAAGAATGCAGGAAAATCACGTTTCATTAACAGAAATATTCATCTCTGGCAGTAAGGAAATATCTCTATTGAATAACTTAGCAGCCAAACGCTACAAACTGTCAAATTCTAAGAAGAGAAATCGAGTTCCAATATTATTATAATAGCTCATCTAAAATTCAATAATTCATCGTAATAGAAACGTGGATTTATATTTTATTTCTATGTTAAAATCTACTCGTTGTTAAAGTTCGCGAACTTCCACGCCTGCGATTTAACGCTGTCTAATATTAAGAGAGTAGCCTAGACGATGCAAAAGGGGTAGGAAGAGATCGGAGTAGCCTCGACAATCCAAGGGGGTTGGGAAGAAATCTTCGGTCAGGTTCGACGAAATCAACTGTCAAAAACTCGGAGTAGCCTAGACGACGGGGATGAAAGAAAGAAGAGGGTGAAGGAGCTGTTCGGCTGGGTCCACTTGCGATTATGTTGAGCCAATTAAAAACCGCGGTATTGGCGATCGGATAGCCATCGGAACAAAATAGGGGTGGCCGCGTTACAACGCACCTAAAACCACCCGAGCAATTTAACGCTACACGCAGGAGCGGCCCGGGGGCGGCTAGGGCGGCGTTCAGCCACCAAAAAAGCAAACAGGAGGGAAGAAAAGGCAACCCCCGTCGTATCCAGGCCGTGTAATCTGTAAAGACGTCGCGTTTACGAGGAGGGAATCACTTCGTTTGCAGTAAAAGGCGACAACAACGGTTACCTAGCCGGGGTTAGGGGCTGGAAGTAGCGTCGGCTCTCTCCGGCCGGCCCTCTCTTCGGGGGCTCAAGGGTTCGCTTGTGATTCGGATGATGGCGCGGAGGGCTGTTTCGTGAAGGCCCCGGGTGGGCAAAGGTGGATAACGTTCCGGATAACGTTCGGATAACGGCGGGATAATTGGTGCCGGTGATCAGACCGAGTTTTACGAGCCGGCAACATACCCTGGCCGCTGCCGCCTTCTTCCCCACGAACACTGTCTTTTTTCGGGGTTTCTTTGTTTCGACGAAACAAGAGGCTCCGCGCTCGCGATAGGGTGGTCCGGTTAAACGGTCGAAACGGGCCGCGACCAGGGCTCGCATTTTTACGAGCGGCTCCCTCATAAACACTCACTGAGTTACGGGTTGTTTGCTACGGCCAAGCCGAGCTTTAGGGGCGTTTTCCTTGACGGTATACGCGCGCGCGCGCCGCGCGACGGAATATTTTCCTCTCGGGCCGGACCAGAAATCACTTGCCCGTTACGCGCTCGGAAACGATGCACTTCTACGCGCGGAATATATCGTGCCGTTACGGTGCTTGTTTCGGCGCTAGAACTTATTCCTCGTGAGTCGACAGCGGATTTTTATGCAAAATAAAAACTGTTTGCAGATCATGTTGCTTCATGCAATAGCAACTGTCGCGTCAAAGAATAGCATTTTTCGATTCTTTAAATGTTTTTTTCTAATTTGTATTTGATCCGTTCAATTTTCTCGTGACGGGATAATCATTTTTATCGATTGACATTTTTATAACTTTTAATTTTCTGCATGTCATTATTTGTAACTATTTATAATTCTATCCCATACAACGATATTTGAAGGTACTCGTAACGTTTCTGTGACAATATCTGTTTTCATATTTTACAAGAGGATACGTTTGATAGAATACGAAAGAAACGCCGGCCGCGAACGTGTTAAGGGTGAAAAATTTCAGACAGACAATGCAAGAGGAATACCTAAACAGAGACACGAGGAAACTGATTGACAAACGTGACGCGCGTTCTTCCTGCAACATTTATCCGCGCAAAGCGAACGGATGCTCCCCGATCTGGGATCAGGCAGACAACGCCGATCGCAAACCCCGCAGGTCGGCGACGACGGGGTAATTTCGAAAAGTCGAGGGGGACGAGCGGTAGCTAACGAGCCGAAATGTTGTCGTCCGTGCCGCGACTAAAGTGGAAACCCGTGTACGTTAGATTGTCATCCCGAGTCAATCCTGATCAGAGCCAGCGCGCGCGAGAGAGCAAGAGAGAGAGCAAGAGAGAGAGAGAGAGAGAGAGAGCCCCTATCCACCCCGTGTGCGCTTCGTGCCTTCGCCCTATCCGGAGCCCCCTCGACCAGGCATTGGTCCTCGATTGAAATCGATGGGGTTACGTGAGAATTCCGTGGACTTTCCAGGTCCGTGAGGCGTTCTCGTGGCGATAACCAGAGCCGCGGCAGAGAAAAATTCGCGAGTGCTCACGAAGCCGTAGCCTGGCTCTCGTGCCCGGGCCATTTTTCCAATTCCTCCGAGACCGTGTCCCGGCTGCCTATCCCCCTTCCCCCCATTTCCACCTCCCTTTCCCCCCCTCGACCACCCCCTTCCTCGAACGATCAGCAGTCCATTAAAGCTTAATAGCCGAAGCATTAGGCCCCAGGGCAGATTTTGTTCGAACGGAAGCGAGATAAATGTGTCTCTCAAATGCTCACGGTCCCCCGTGGACCGGCGAAACCGATGTTCCCGTCTGGCTTCGCTAGCTTGAGGTGACACGGTTTATTTCGAAAGGGATCGATAACTCGCTGTTTCGACCCCGAACTCGGCTGAAATACTTAAAAATCCATCAGCTGAAAATAGAGTTCCCTGCCTAGTAGTTACTTCAGTTGTCGAACCTTTGCTTGTACAAATCGGTTCCTGAATTTTCGAAGCAGCTTGATCTCCAAATGAAATCTCGATGCCTCGGCGGATAAACTAGTAACACGGTT
Source organism: Lasioglossum lativentre (assembly GCA_916610255.1). Lineage (NCBI taxonomy): Eukaryota > Metazoa > Arthropoda > Insecta > Hymenoptera > Halictidae > Lasioglossum > Lasioglossum lativentre. The sequence continues at coordinate 38,596,825 of OU744356.1, read as the reverse complement.
TTCGAACACCACTGCCTCCGAGTTAAGAAATCTCTTTTTATCACCTACCGGTAATTTCTAGACTGCGGATCTTTATGCGGAATAAAAATTTTCTGCATAAATTGCAAGAATCAGGAGCCAAATAGAAGTTTCTTTCCTTTTTTAATTATTCTATGGAGTTGGAAATAATATATTGACATACCTAAATTTTTTTAATTGTTCCTCTGATTTAAATTGCACATACCCAATTTTGTCATAAATGCATAAAATCCGCAGTTTAATAATTACTTTATCATTTGTGAACAGTTAAGTATTTTTTATAAAATTATATCCATAAAATGAAGAAATAGAATGGAAATATTCCACGTCGGAAAAAATGTTTGCTTTTGTAGTTAAAATAGCTTCGATGGTTAATCCATTTTGCACCGATTGTTATCAGAAAATGGTTTCCGACCTCTAAACCTCGAGGAATCAATTCTGTTTCACTAGAGAGGTATTATTGTATTTGTAAGACGTTGGCTGCGTCTGCTCCTCAAGCTCGGTGACCAGTCGAGTTTCCATCAATCATACTCGAATCAGAGGATCTTTGACTCCCGAGTTCATAGTTGCAAACTGACATCGCTTGACAGTTGGCGTTACACTGCTCGCTATGGTCAACCTGTTACTCTGTATGATGTACGTGTGAGTCAAAGTAGCTAACGCCTAAGAGCTCATGAAGCTTAAACGCGCGTTGACAGCTTTGGTCTGGGAGGTTACTTAGTGGACGTCAATCTTTTATCATGCGTCACTTACCTATTAGAATATGTGTCCGTTCGTATCATGTAAGAATCTTCAAAGTTCTATGAAAAGCAACATTTTCATTTTCGTTCGTTGAACCGAATAGCGGAGAAAATATTGAAATCAATTAATTACGATGTCACTGACAATCAACTATGCAGCAATCATTCATACGCAGAAATTCAATTTCGTTCAATTGTGCTCTTAGCAAATTGCGTTTCATTAAAATACTTTAATATCAAATTTTCTTGATTAGGAATATTTGCTTTAATGAAATTGCATTGAATCTATTTCGGCAGTGTACATCACTATTGTGGACCAACTGTAAAATATTCACTCTTGTCTACGATTCTATTCCATTAAGATTTTCAATTCTACATTAACATTAAACCTATCGGAGCCACTTTCAGTCCGGAATTACACAATTGGTGGAATATAATTGTTTTCGCGCGTATCTTTGCTGATTTTGGATAGCTGAACTATCCTGACAAGGATATGCAGTGGTAGTTGGGATTTAAAGTATTGTCACTTGTTACGGTCACCAAAGAATTCTCTTTTATTTTAATGAAACCAGACGTTCACTCGGATACAATATACGTGTTGATCGTTCGCTGTCTGGATCCAGAAGACGAAGGAGAACGGCAGGATCGTTTGTAATCGTAACGAGTACGCGTGGCGCTATCGATCGATGCGCGTGATCGATGCGTAGACTCGCGCCCGATTACCGGAAATCTTTGAACGTCGTAGTACTGAATAATAATTGTGTAAAGTTTATTAATATACAAAAATAGATACCGTAACCGAATGTTACGACCTGATACAACGACGCGAATTAGCGTAAAGTATCTGCAGTCTGATAATGACAAACTCACGTGAAGATGTTATACGAGCCCGACCATTGATGATGGGACTGGTCTCGCGCGTCGAGCCTCGCGTCTCAGAATTTCGTGCCCGAAGAGTCCGAGTTTCTGAATCTAATTTCCTCTGCGAGTCAGCTCGGCAATCACGAGTCGCTCCGGGTCGGTGCAGGTTCCCCGGCTCCCAGCATTTAAATTATCCGCGCACGAGCTGCGTCATTGCTCATATTCTTTTATCCGGAAATATTACATTTACGGGGACGGAGGGGGGGCACCGGAGGATGGGAGGGGAGGATAGCTCATTCGAATTATATTAAGCGGCGGTGCCCGTTAATTCAGAACACGTTCCGCGGCGACGTGGAACCCCGGAGAACCGAGCGCGTCCTCCTCGTCGCGCTTCTTCGCGTCTCTCGAGCTAATGACGCGCGTCGGCTCGATCATCAATCACACTTTCATTACGCGGGATCGCAGCTGCTCCGCATTGACTCCGCGTGGCCCGCGGCCCATTGTTATTATTCCCAGGTTCCGCGTGCGGCGCGGCGCGGCGCGGCGCGGTGCGGCTCGCAGGCCCCGTTGACGAGCTTGTTCTTGCTACGCGTGATAACGACGGGCTACAATCAGTGATTTCATGCGCGACTTCTGCCCGATGCTGATTCACTAGTTGACATCACGGCCCTTAAATCTCGAATCAACTATCGTAAAGTGTTATCAACCGCAACTATTTCGAGCATAGCTTCTTCTGTCCTTTCTTGTAGCAGCGTACTCGGATGTTCTGGTTCTGAACTTTCGAGAAATCAATTTTGCTGCATTTTCTTCAAATACAGATGTTCGAAAAGTCCCCATACTGATTTGTTTACAGATCGGAAATTATTTCCATAAGTTTTTTAAAAGTATGGCCAAGACCTTTTTAATGGATCCTTCAAGATCAATCGTGATGAAACGAGTCAACCCCAGTAACGTAATCAATAATTTTGTTTAATATTATAGTAGAAAAGAAGATTTTTAAGCTTCGTTCGCACAATTCTGTTGGAGAAATGAGAAATTTTTGTCGATCGTAAAGTGTTTTTAAACAACTTTCTGGAATAATAATCTCGGCGCCAAAGTTCGATCAAATTCTACCCTAAATATAGCTAATATGTAGTAAACTCAAACGTTTCGATTCGGATGTGAATCTGTGCGTCCTAAGACCACGTTTGCTATAGAAATATTCTATTAGAGGAAAAGAAAGGTGGTGTTTCGTCCTGGACCCGCTAGAGGACTCATCGGTAAGGCTATCTAGCTGGCCCTGCCTTAGACACAAGTGTCGGAAGACATTTTTAAGGAACGTTATTAATATACTAATTGATGACAGTTTAGTAACTTGCGAGAAAGTAATTCGACGATGTATACCAACTTGTGGACGGGGTCGAAACTAAGCCTTCTCGAACTCTGTAAATTTTTTCGCCATTAATGATAAATGAGAAATTTTTGTCGATCGTAAAGTGTTTTTAAACAACTTTCTGGAATAATAATCTCCGGTCTTAGGACGCACAGATTCACATCCGAATCGAAACGTTTGAATTTACTACATATTAGCTATATTTAGGGTAGAATTTGATCGAACCTTGGCGCCGAGATTATTATTCTGTTGGAGATATACGAATCGGAAAACGATTTAAGAAATTTCGCATGAGCGGTCCGAACAGTTGAGCGGATCATCGTCGAAAATTAGTGTACAGAATTAGCTTCGCTCACGCACGATGGGGTAGAGCAATAAAGCGTTGCGCACGGTTTTAGCTGTACCGGTTCTAATACCGGCCATAAAACCGCGATCCCTTTTAAATCCTTCCCCCCATTCAATCGCGCGTATAGCATGCGGGCGGACGGCCACTCGAACTATAAAGTATAAACTAGCTGAGTATCGTTTTATGACTTACAAGATGCTTTCGCGTCGTCCGCAGATTCTATTAGGTTTATATCGCGCGGGGGTTCTGAACGTCCTCGCCATCAAAACTGAACGTCGCGTCGAACCCTCTCTTCCGGTACACAACGCACGCGCATTGTAAAGAAATTTCGGATCTTATCTCGTCCGAAAATTCTCACGACAATCCACAAAAAAATATTCACAGCACAATCCCTACACCGTGTCTCGCGGTAATTCGTCGAATGAACGCATTTTTTCGTGTCGCCAAGAGCGTTTCAATCAGCGGATTGCGCGACGCTGATTCCAGGCTACGCGCGCCGCGATTTAATTTAATTTACACCGGGCTGACCGTTCCATTTGAAAGTGTAATGTAATATTTTTAAGGGGTCTGTTTTTGAACAATGTCCCGGCGCGGCGCGGCGGTATCCTCTAATGGGAATCGGCGGAGTGCTCCAAAAATACGCGGGCCAGATCATAAAGCAGCCGGCCGGAACGAGGCAAATTCGCCGCATTGTGTGCCACCGCGACGCACAAATTGTATGGGTTCTGAGAAACGCGCGGAATTGACGGAGGTGTATCGCGGGCACTAAATGCCGCGACACTAAACAGAGCCGCCCTCCGAGAGTTCCATGGAAATCATATAATTTCGCCACTTACTACCTAAATATTTGCGCGCCGTTCCTCGCCGATTCCGAACCGTCGCGAAACCAGCACTGGTCTCCTCAAAACCTGAATCTTCGATCAGGTACTCAACCTATTATATTGTTTTCATTTTTAACCATGTTTCACTGATTTTGTAATTCGTTGACAAAGTTTATTAAAATCGAAATATTTTTATTGAAATCGAATAATTTTTAAATTTAATGTCACTGTTGAAAATCGTACATTTCGCATGCAACAACCTAATAAAATACAGGCACGTCGGCGTGTTCTAGCATTTTGTGAAAAAGTAGAAAGACACGAGAGAGTCTGGGAAGAAGGGTGTCCGATAAAATCGAGACTTAATTTCTTGGTCCGGGAGTGCGAAAAATTTTCGAGGGACGCTGTTGCTGTTTCTGTTCCATAAATTCCGGGCGATTCGAAGTCCCAGTAGGGTTCGGGGAACGGTTGTTCGCCGGGGTGGCGAAAAGCTGCGTTCTTTATCAAAAGTTTCGCGTGTTCCGTTGGCTTGTGAAACCGGGCGTTGCGACGCCAAGACGCGAGAACGGTACACAGTTACTGCCGGCACCGGTAACACCGGTGGAATCGCCGTCCCTTCGCGTGTTCGCGGAACGACGCAGTAAAAACGTAACAGCAGCCCCGAAGTACCGTAAAGCTGTGACCGTACGGTGCATTTCGTAACGATGCCGCGATAAAAGGCGTCAGCCAACCTCTATGGCCGAGCGTACGAGTCCCCGGTCTTTCTTGACTCCAATATTCACGGGGAACAAGTTGTTCTCGATAGCGCGCGCGACTTCGCCCGGAATATTCCCCCGGTCGCTCGCTGCAATCGAGTGGACGGCCCACAATTAATTATTTTATCTTGCCCGGCGCCCCGAAGGGAAACGAGTCGCCGGAAAGACTTTTTACACCTTTTTAATCTTTACAAGTGCCTCGGAAATAGATACGTACACAGCTTGTTCAAACTTACATATTATGATTTGGAATATGTGGAATCTGGGTGTTTTGTGTCAACCGTTTTGTTAAATTCGAAATTATCTACACTTTTCAATTTTGTGTCAATTAGAGAATCTGAGAGAATTACCTAAAAATGATTGTCGCAAAATTAATTCCACCGAAAATCAATTTATTAATGCTGAAATTAATTAGATTACGGTGTAATCTAATTTAAACTACATTTTCCAAAGTAAGAATTCTCAGATCCATGAATCACAATTACGGAATCATAAGACCTCTTGGTGACAGTCGTGATTTTCTGCCAACCAGAAAACGAAAGCGGAGAAATTGGAGTGTACCATATTATAATGCAATTGATTCTCTCTCGAGTAACAGAAATTTTTCTCGAATTTACAATGTTACGAAAATCGATTTTTGATCGGCGTCAGATCGTTTCGTCTGATTGTGTGTTCGTTAACTGGCGTGTCGGCGCATCGGCAGAACGTCATCAATTACAATCACAATATTCCGTGTAGCAAAGAAAGCGAGAAGATCGCGGCGATCTTGTCCATTGCGCCTAATGAACACCGCTGACCCGAGCGATCATCGATTCCTAGTACGGGGGCAGCCTCGATCGAGCAAACTCGTCGGCCGCAATAAACGATTTACCGCGAATCGCCTTGCCGGCTACAGTCCCAACAAACATCGGCACGCGGCGCGGCGTTCCGCGCGTTTTACGAGATACCGAGCGACGCGACTCGTTCGATTTACGCGTACGAAGAATCGGCGAGCCGACCGGGAAAAGGGCAAGGGAACGAAAGTAGCCGGGGAGCCCGCGTCGAAGATATCTTAATTGCCGGTTTTGCTTATTATTCCCGGCATTCGCCGGTAGCCGGGGGGTCAACGTCGAGCTATGAGAGTTCAGAGCCATAGATCACTCGGAAAGGTCGGCTCCGTGTCGTCCCCTCCCCGCATTCGACATTCCCGTATACTTGTCTCCGTTTCCTTTTCTTTCTTGTCCCGCCTTCCGTCCGCGCGTTTACTTTCACGGGAGCTCGATCGTCATTCACGATCGGGCCGAGCGTTTTCCCATGCGCTCGAAGATCGACCGTTCGTGACCGTACCCCATGGCTCCGCACCGTGTCCAACTGCATCCGCCGATTAGCGTTCAATTAGGCGGACCCGGTTTTTAATTCGATCCGCTGCGCTGCTGGCGCGTGTGATCCGTGATTGCGTACGAACGCGATCCAGATTGGATCAGGTGGGCGCCGATGGCTCGGCTGATTGATTCGAGCATGCGCGCCGATCATGCTGCTCGTTATTCTTCGGATCTCGCCGAATTCGATTCGCTTAAATTGGGGATGTTTGTTTTGTTCGATGCCACCCGTTCAGCTTCGAGTATACATATACGCGTACATTTCGGCGCGAGGAAACTTTAAAATATTTTATTCCCCAGATGCTGTGAAATTGTTAGCGGAACCACTCGACTATAAGTCGTAAATTAGGTCCAACCCAGGCGTCGGACCAAACTCGCTTACGCCCCCTAGGTCTCGACCTTGTTCGCAGTTAGTCCAGTTCATCGAAACCTCTAGGTAGTTAAAAGACACAAGGTCGCTGAATTATAGAGTAGCCTGCATACCCGTGATCGCTAAACCAGTCGGAGCAGCGTCCGAGCAATCCATCGAGCCTCCGATCAGGATCAAAGATCTCCGGCCGGTGATCGAATATTCCAATTGGATGGCAAAAGCGGACCCTTGCGGAGTAGCTCGCGGATCATTCGTCACGCACTTGCTGAGAGGTCTCGGTTGATAACGCGGAGGGGTGTTGGCCGGGCCGATCCCGTCAGCTATCGTTTCCCATTATACAGAAGCACGCGGAACGGTATCCGAAGGTCCCTCGAAGCCCGGAGTCCAGTTTAGCCGGCGTATACAGCAGCCACTCCATCTCACTTGGCCGAGGGGGGTATCCCCTTGCTCCGTGGCTCGTCGCAACCCCCTTGGTCTCCGGCCGCATATCCGACTCCCCTTTTCTCCTCGTTCTTCGCCGGCGCAGATCCTTCGTCCTCTTCCAGTCCAGGATCGACCGGGCCGGGCGTCGTCCCTTCCGCGCTGGCCATCAATCAAGCTTGTCAATTTGTAATGGCGATTCTCTGTGTCCATCTCGGGAGAGGTCCAAACACCCCGTTGACCCCCTTCTACCCCCCTATCCCCCTCCCCACCCCACCCCGTTTCCCCCTCCGTTCTTCCGTCTCGCCTCCATCCCCGTGGTGCGGTTCGATCTCCGCCGCCACTCTATATCTGGCGAACTCGGCCCCGGCCGATCAGGAGCCGGGGGAAAGGAGATCCTCCAGCCCGGTAGCTGGACACCAGCCCGCTGTAAACGTTCCCGCCGCCACTGATGGGATATCGCTAGATGGAGAAAAAGAGAAAGACCCACGTTCGCTCGCTCGCTCGCTCGTCCAGTTTAACGTCCCTCGACTCTACCCCACCGCACTCCTCGCGCGGACCAACGGTGCGCTAAATAAAATGGATGTCCTGGGGACCGGGAATCGGGAGAAATTGCGAATGTCACCCCTCTCATACCCCGAAACCCTGACCCGTCGGAAATGTCATCGAAACCGTCGCGTCGCGTCGTGGCGACCAGACGATGCTCTCGCCTCGATGCGGCTCGATTCCGAGCCCCTGGATCAGGGCTTCTCGATCTTCGACGAGACTTAAGCTGCCTGAGCTATCTGAGATCTCAACTTTTTCAGGATATTATTAATCGTGGATTGAACAGTTTATGAATCATAGTCACCCCGTCGCTTAGAATTATTTGCGGTTGTCTATTGGGTTTAGGGTAGTTTGGACAATTTGAATTATATCTAGAATAATTTTTAAGCGAGAATGTGATTTTCGAGACTCAAAGAACTACTCTAGGCGCACGGGTTCGACCATGCGCCGAGAGCATTAATACATTTATTATTAACAATTTACGATCGATACAAGGAAATATTTATCAGAGAACTACGTTATGCAACGCAAACGAAAAGAGAAGAAATATTTTCCGATACGAAGTGTCAGAAAATTAGAACACGAATTTTCACAATGGGGAACAAGATAACTAGAAAATCATGACTTGTAATAACCGGAAGAAAATGGACTGCGGCTACTTAAAGAGCAAATGGCCCTCTAATAAATGGGATTGGCCACCCTCGCTAAAACACCTGCCACATTAGCCGTTATTGTTTACCAGGTCCGGGCAGCACATTGCCCGACAAATAAGTGTAATATTTCATGGAGTCCTCTCCGCGGAACGATCGAACGCGAGGGGACAGTTGGAAGAGACGATCCTCGCTGCCCCTTTGCCGTGCTCTCCTCGGCTCGTGGAAGATTTTTTCTTTTCCTCGGCGTTTCGTGTCACGTAGACGTGATATAGAGTTACTTAGAGAGCCGATCTCCCCCGCGCGTTATGGCCCCGTCGTTTGAAAGGTGCTGGATACGGCTCCTTATACGACATAGATCATACGTTAATTGAAATGGGGTGCATGCGCGCCAGTCCTCGAATACAAACGACCGACTTATAGAAATGTTATTATTTGCCGGAGGGCGACGAGCGGAACAGGCGACCGGCTTAACGGAGGAAATTGCGTTTCGTCGTGTTGACGGTACGATTGCCGTCGTCTCTGCCCAGTAGTGCAACGCAACATTTCCGGCGACGCACTATGCGCAAGAATCGCAAAAAAGCTGGACAAAAATTCGTGTCAGTATTTTTCTAACGAGCCCCCTCGGATACAGGAAATTTCATTTCAAACAGTTTTTGATGTAGTCAATAAATAATGGGTTATTTTAGGCGGTCATTTTTATTGACTCATCCTACATTTATAACCAGATACTTTTACGATTGAAGGAATAGAATCGTTCTTGAGCTGGGTTAGCTGGTAAGATTGAAGAAAATTGATAGTTTCATAAGTCGCAATGAGAGTACATTCGCGAAGGTAGAACGATTGGAAGAACGTTCGAAGATGGATTCTTTGGACGGAATAATTTAGGGAGCCAGCTCGACGGGCAAATTCCTTGGAAAAGCTAGCATGCGAACCTCCATTCTCCTACCACCTGCGCCGCGTAAACTAATTTCCCGGAGCGAGAGGCCGCGCACCGAAATCCGTTCCATGAAAACGAGCCAAGAGGTCCATTTCGTTACCCGTGGGTACATATAAACTGACGTTGGGGTGGTTCCTCGAGCACGGAAATGAAGTCTTGGACGGTCACGATCGGTATGAAAAGATAAGGTCCGAGTTCTCGAGGGCGCTGGACACTGCCCTCTCGCGTCTCTCCCTCTCCCTATCGTTCCTTCTCTCTCTCTCTCCCCCTTTCTCTCCGCCCTCGAGTCGTTCCATTCTCGTCTCTTCCAACTAGATTTTTCATGCCGTGGATCGCGTCCGGTGTATCAAGCCGTACCCAGAAGGCTGTGCCATGCCGTGGTGGCTACCACGTATCACGGAGGGTGGACCTATCTTATCGGCGTAGCCATAATGGCCTGTTCTATCTCATCTCGAGTCTCGTTGACCGTTTGCCCCTAGACCACTTTCGCCATCAAGGCTCCGCCACGGTAATGGCGCACAGGAAGAAACCTGGCTCGCCTCGGTTCGAGCCCGTGTTCCGGGGCTACGGGGGGAGGGAGGGGGCTATGGGGGAGCAGCCATGGTATCGTGGAAACGCATGGACGCCGTTGCCTCGGCTGTTAAGTCGCTTTATCGCCGATCGGGGCTCTTCGATTTTGCGTCGCGGGATCGACGCGTACGTGCCACGTTCTCCTCGCGAAACGTTCTTCCTTCCGCGTTCTTTTTGACTGCATCGTTGTTCGGTTATACCCCGCGGCACCACGGCGCGGCGTAGATAATGATAACAGTTAGGGTGTGATTCTTCGGCAACGGCAGATAAAACGAGTCTTAGAAGACTTTATTTTCTCAACTTCATTTTTGAAGAACTCGATTTTCAAAGTTGATCTATCACCTTCAGATTCGTTCTTCGGAAAACAATATTTCCTTCTCCTAATTCAGTGGTGTTAGAAGAGATGGACTTCCGACGAACTTCAAGCTTTGTATGCTTAAGAAGAGATTCAATTAACCAGAAGTAAAGATAGATGCAAATCCCAAAAATCGATTTTATCGTGCTTGTTAGCACAATAAATACTGCTGCGTAATAATTATAACATCCACTGCCTAACAAACTTATACTAACAACAAGCCTTGAAAGTAACTAGTACATGTTCCCTTATAAAAATGACAATATCGATTTTATTTAAAGATTTATTTAAAGATATCTATACAATCATTTCTTATGAAATCATTTTTATTATTTCAATAATTGTAAAATAAAAAATCTAGAACCGGTCATTTGACCGGTCGTGGTAGTTTTAGTGTTAAAATTCTCATTGTCGAAATATCGAACTTTTCTCTTTTAGACTAGTTATTCCAATTTGTGATTAAATGTAACGATTTCGAACGAACGACGAGAAAGCTCTCAGACGATTGATTAGGAGTAGGAAAGCTTAAGAGATTGAGCTCGGTAGAAGTCGAGTGATTAGGTACTTAATAAAATCTGCAGGCGACGAACGCGGGCACGTGAACCGATGGAAAATTCCGGACGAACCGCCATCGGCGGAATTATATTGCGCGGGAGGTCCAAACCCGGTTCACCCGGCGGAGTTAGTTCGCGACATTTAAACGACCAGCCAGCCGCGACTCGGCTTATTTATGTCCGTCGTAAGGAGAGACACTTCCGACGTTTGTGGCTCTCATAACCTCCGTTTATTGACACTGTTAAGAATGCTTTCTGTAATCCATTGACGGCGATCCTCCCGGGGGCTGTTGCATCCGCCTCGTTAAATTCGTAATTTCGCGTCTACCTTCAACAGGACATTATTATCCGGATGCCCACGCCTCGTCGCGTTCGATGTTCAAAGAAACCATCGCTCGTTCCCTACTCGTTTCATTACGTTTCACGACGGCCAACGGACCGGTTAATTACCAACTCGTAATCGAATGCGATCCGAAAGAGGAGAGGAACGCAAATTTTGTTTACTTTAAAATAGCGTTAACTATCGTTCTCTTTCTTTGAGCCAAATTTACGTAGTACAACTGTCGGAAGGTTAAATAAATTCAATCTTGCCATTTTTATTATAATGCAACAGATACAATTTTGGAAGGTTTTAAAGTTCAGAAGTATATTTCGTAGAATTTAATAGAAATAAAATGTATTGAAAATACTTTCTGCAGATTGTATGCATTTACGACAAAAATGAATAGATCAAATGTAAAATAGCGAACTCATTCAAAGAATTTGAAAATATTATTATTTCTAAGTTAACCAAATTATTAAGAATATAAATGATCGTGCATCTGGCAATGGATACAGACACTTTTTATTTCGTACAAAAATCCGCCGTCCAATGAGAAGAATCTCCAGAAAGTGACACAAAGGTTGACATTAAAAAAAACGCTGCCACTACGCGGCAGAAATTCCGAGCGATCCGTTTCTCCCTAGTTCGATCCCGCCCGGCCATATGTCGTGGATCGAGTCGGACCGCAGAAATTCCTGAAACGCGTCTCGAATGGTAGCTCTCGACTCGAAATCCATCGATGACCGATCGCGTCGCGCACATGTCGTCCCTAGTCGATCCTCGGGTCGGCAAAACACCGCGAGATGCGACTTGTGGCGTGGGCAGGCGACTATCGGGGCTCACCTCGTCCCCCGGCCAACTTAATTATCATAATTTATAGCCAATCGGTTAATTAAAATATCTAAATACCGTATAGGCCCGCATGAGATCCGATAATATATATCCGGAGACCGGGCGGATCTCTTTCGCCCCGTGCCCCGCTTCGTACCTTATAAATATTAAATGTTTTATGGCCCGCGAGCCCCGCCGATGTACTCTCTGTCTTTCTCTCTCATTCAAGGCGGCCTCTGTCCTTCCTCCTGCGATCATTAATTATTTATCGCGTCAACTAAGGAGCCAGTCAACCGCGAGCGCTCCTCGGGTTTTATCGAATCGCCGCGTCGCCGACCAGATTTAGCGAATCCCGATCTCTCCCGTGCGTCTGTCCCGCCGGAAGAAATTTATGTCGACTGGCCCGCGGTTAGGGGGTGAGGATTCGAGGGGTTGAACGCCGGAAAAAAAACACCGTCCAGGCTGAAGAACTGGGTTAAAATATGCCAACCCCGCCGCGGACTCTGGAGGGGGGTAAATTAATTTCGGCTTGTCACGGCTACGACATCCATAAATGCAGTAGCTTCTTTGCTTCCCTGTACTCCCTCCCGACCTCCTCCTGCTCCTCCTCCTCCTCCGCGCACCGTCTTTCCTCTGTTGGTGCTCTCTGCATCTTGTACGACAAAAATCTGCCGTGTAATGCTCGTTGCTTATGCATTCGTAAATAAGTACTTCGGTGAACAAGCGCTCCGGGGCAAATCGATACGCCGGTTTTCGCCCCGAACCGTTCCCGTGCACTAGCAAACATCGCTCTGTCGCTACGTTCCTCTCTGTTCGAGCATTCTGTTCATAACAGACGCATCGAATTTTCAGTTTACTCGTAACTTGAAAATTGAAACGATACAGCGCGTTCGAGAGGGCTAGAAATGCTGTTTTTTGCTATTTGTAAAAAAGAAAAAATATTAAAGAGATTGTAAAAAGAAATTGAAATTTCCCAAGTACCCCGCTATTGACGGTGTTGTTATCGAACCCTTCATTCCTAACAGAATCTCAACAAGTTTCTCAATGACAGCCCACATTAATGTTGAATATTCTCGCAAGACCGCGAACGTTTATGCAAAATAAGAATGTTCTGCATTCGATATGCACTTCATCATTGCGCTACTGCTTCTGTATATTGGCCATCAAATTCCGGCGAGCGCGAATTTTTCTGCGCGACCGTCGAGCTCGGAGAGAGAAGTTATGATCCCAGCTCGGCGAAACCGATCGGGGATCGGCGAGTAGGCGTCGCGAACGATCTCCCCGGATATTCCGGGACATCCTCGGGCCCCGCGTGGCAAGAGGCTGAAGCCCGGCGGCGGCAGCGGTCGATCGATGTCCGTTCCTGGATATCCGAGGCCAGGAGCGTAGGAAAGAACCGAAACGGCCGGGACGGGGGTGCACGTTAGGAAAGGGAAGTTGCTTGCTGGAGACAGCGGAAGAAAAATAGCGGAAGTCATCGACCTCCAAGGGGCTATATATCAGAGGTTCGCAGGGGAAGCTTTGTGTGTGGCCGTTTCCACTCCGTGTACATGCTCCGGCTCCTCTTCTAGCGTGCCCGTCCTACGCGCGCGTGCAAACACGCACACACACACACACATGGACAACTGGAAAAAGGCGGACAGAGAGGGAGCAAAACAGGGGGGGATTGGGGGGTGAGGTCTCCGACTGGGAAAATGACTGGAAACGGCGTCAGGGGAGGGGTCGAGACCGGTGAATCTAGGATAGTAGTCCTAGCGTTTCATCATCCGCGAGGACAACGGCAGTCGGTGGTTCTCCCCGTCGCGTCGCGTCGCGTCGTCCAGGCCGGGTTTATCTTAAATGAGACTCCCCGAGGGCTTAACTCGGCTTGGCAAGGTTAGCCGGCTGCCTTGTACTCGCGCTAGGATATATCTCTGATTGATTAAATTCCTGCAATTACGCCGTGTCGTATATCACGCCGGCGAGCACCCCCCGAGAGCTCGTTTTAAGTCCTGCGGACCCGGGACGCATTGTTTCGTCACCGTGCCCCTTGGGTCCCCCGAAGGCCTGGCATCCGGAATCTCGCGTTTTCCGCAGGGTGAACCTCGATCTTTCGATGCACGCTCTCGGCCCACCGAGTTGCATCGAACCGTTCGAAGTGCGATTGTTTTATTTTACAGCCTTAAAGAATTGGACATTAAAACGAGGCTAGGCCTGTACGTATACATTTTTGTCGCGTGGTTCATGAAGGGCGGGTCCTCCCATCCGCCAGCGTAAATCATCGCTCGCGCCCAGGTTTCGACAATACGATATAAAGCCGGAGCAAACGAGGCGCGACCATGTCAAACGGTTTCCGCAATTGTTTCCATTAGCCGTTTTAATCATAGCATTTGCGATCGGGACGCGCGGACAATGGTAACGCCGCCGAAATTCATTGTGGGTCGTCACAATACACTGTGCCAGCGTCGATGTTCCTCTCTCTCTCTCTCTCTCTCTGCCTCTCTCCCTCTTGCTCCTATGGCCGAGCCTCGCCGACGTTATCTTCGATCGCCGTCGAAACGAACAATGCTAGGAAACGAACGGAGGCCTACGCGAGAAAAAGAGACTAGGCAGCGTATCAAACCAAATGGACGAGAAAAAAAAGTAGATTACGAGAGAGACAGTTATAGAGAGATAGAGAGAGAGAGAGAGAGAGAGATAGCGAGCGGGGAAGAGAGGAGCCCGGCAGCAGGCGGATGAGTTATTAGATCCGGCGTATCCGGTATTGCGTCGCGGATGACCAATAGTTTCATCGAGGGATTGTTGAAGGTTCCGGAACACATTTCCGGTTTCCGCTCGACGAGTCACCCTTCCCTCCTCTTCTTCGTCTTCCCCGTGTCTCGACGACCTCTCGGAATTTGCTTGCCCGTGAACCGTGGGGCAGAGAGAAATAAGGGGGAGATTCTGGCTCCCTCTGGTACCCACTAACCGTGACGATTCGACGTCGACCTCTCTATGGCTCCTTCCCTCGGACTCAAGGGTAGTTTGGCTCTCGATGGATATTACCGTCATCCTGCAGCCTGCTTCGATCAGTTTCACCGTGATCCTCGTCGGTGAACTTGAGACTCGAACGCCCTTAACTACTATCGACCATATCGTGCACAGAAATATTCGATCACCCTGATAACTAGACTACATCAATTCCGATGTAGTCTAAAATCTCGCTTTCTTTAACAGTTCTATCAAGTTGAAAGTAACGTATCGGTATTCTTAAATAACCCTCGATCATTGTTCTCACAAAAACGAGTAAGGGTCATATCACAAGAAAATACCTAGCGCCGAATATTTGTTTCCATTATCGTATTCATCGGGGGATTCTGTATCGATTTAAACGGAACGCGTAACATTTCATATTTAACAGATTCTATTCGAGATCTTCACCATTAAAACTAACATTTTGCAACTCGTTTGACATTGATTTTCCATCAGATATAATTTAGAGACGATTGGAATTATTGAACAAGACTTCCAGTTACGTGCGAATGACATAGTGTTCCGCGATAAATGTCAAAATACGCTAGACAAATTTCCGATAACTTCTGATTCCTCGATTCGGATGACCCTATTTTCGACGTCGCATTAAACAGAACGATCAGTCAAAAGATCTAATAGCAGAGGACGATGGAAAAAATTTATTAACGACCAAGCGGAGGAGTAATTCCAGCGGAGCGGGAGCCGGGTCCAGGAGCATTCACAGTTCGTGGGCATCGCTAATTAAGTCGTCAATTCCGGCCGGGTCACGGGGGTTGGTCCGCCAGTTGCCGCCCCCTGCCCCTCTAAATCTTGCCGGAAGTTCGTTACTAGACTCGGCCACGCCGTGAACTCCAGGAACTGATGGTTGTTACTTAGACTGCTCATATTTATCACGTTCCTCGGTCTTTCTCCGGCTTCCTCCTGTTCCCTCCGGCTCTCGCGCCCCTTCTTCCGCGGTTTTCACACCGTTCCGCCGGTGAAAGCCCCCGGCAAACTCGGCGACGCGACGCCGTGAAGGTGGGGAGGGCCAAAGGGGGTAAGGACGAACTCACGGCGAACTACCATGGAACTACGGGGGAAACTCGCGGCGAACGCTCGCTCGCCGTGTCGCCGGCAACTAACTTCAGAAGCTCTCCCGGCTCCTTCCACCCTCGCAAGGATTCCACCGCTCGTCTAGGCTCCTCCGCCGCGGCCTTACACGGTTCCGTACCTCCGGATCTCCGTCTGAAACGCAGCCAGGCATCCAGCTAGGCCGCAACCATAAGTTACTAATGTTGTTCCCGTGTTGGCGCGCGCGGCAACCAGCCCGGGGACCCAGGAGAGCGAGAGAACGCGCGAGCCGAATCACCCCCGCAAAACGGATTTCGAAGTTTTACCTCGTTTCCGACGGGGATTATCTTCCTCGGTATAATAGATACGCTTTAGCGGCTGCTCGAAGGTGTCTTTCCGTGTTTTGCGGTCTGCTCGAGCCAGCTGATTAAAGGTAATCGCGGATAAGCACGAAAACACGCGCTAGCTGCCGCGTTGCAAGGCCTGTGTCTCTCGGAAACGATCGAGATTCGTGGGAAAATGTGACGATCGAGCGGGCCATTTGGATCTTCTTGCTCTCTTTTTTTGATAAATACCCGAGGTATTTGTATCACCAAAAGTAGGAACGTTGTAATCGTTAAGAGGACACTTTTTGATGCTGCTCCAATGCCGTGTTGTAGGAGAGAATGGGGAAATTACGGTCACTTAAGCAATAATTAAAATAAAATGAAAATATAGGGTGAACTATTTCTTAAAAGATACACTTCATAAACTTAAATTATTTATTTATTCGTACAATATAGAAATTAGTTTGATATTCGTCTAAGTAGTCGAATTTATAAAAATATATCATTCACTGCTAGACTGCCGATCTTTATGCATAATAAAAACTTTCTATATGCATAGCAACAAACTGGGCTGAAATAAAAATGTAAAATCTACCTCAAAATGTTCAATAGATTGAAAATAATGTAACGGTAGTTTTAAATTTTGTCTAATGTTTTTGCTGTTTTGGATTACACCTTTGTCATAAACGCATAAAATCCGCATTCTATTCGCTACCATTGCTCGAGTTCTACAAGAGATGAAACGACGCGCCGCGCCGCCTCGAGCCGCGTTTCTCGGAAGCGACCACAATCGATCGACACTTCATCCGTTCACTTTTTCGTTCGATTTCATTGAGTCGGCGCGCGGCTCTCGCGAACGCTGTCATAAATATCTCCGGTGACCTTTGCGCGCGCGGTAGCCCGCATAATTCATCCTCGATTATAATGATGCGTTTAACGCTGCCTTATTAATCAATTCGCCGGCGATTTATCATCCGGCCGGCCAATTTGTAATCGTCGCTAAATCAACCATTATTCAATCGAATAAAATCCAGGCAGAGGGAACGCTAGAGCGCGCGCGCGCGCTTCCTTTCGACGTTCGCGCTAATCAACGAGGAACGGGGCTCTCGATCGACAGACACTGCTGGCCACCGAATCGTTCCTTCTCTCGCACCGTTCGAATGCCGTCCGACTCGTCTTCAGCCTGAAAGTTGTCAACGAACATACTTGGCCGCAACTCGCCGCGCCCGCAATTAACGAACCACCGCCTCCGCTGGAAACGCCACTAAATCACCGAGGGCCGGGACGGTATTGCCGGCAGTTTCGGGTGAAGGGTCCGAGAAACCAAGCTGCTTTGCGGATTTACGCGGACAAGTCCCCCGGACTCGGCTTTATTACGTTACACCGAGTTTTTCCCGCGGCTTGTCGTTACGCCGTGACCCAGACCAACCGCCCCCGTCCCCCGTTCGGAAAAGTAACGTTGGTTCGTGATGAAGGAACCGGCTAACGAACTCCCTGTACGACTCTAAAGTGCTATCTCGACGAGACTCAAAGGCGCCGTAAGAAGTGCCATTAAGGCGGCGATCATATCTACCCGATGCGATGGTTCGTCTCCGTTTATTAAAGCGCGATGAGAGGGACGCATCGGCGCGGCGTGCCCCGGTGTCTTTTTGTCGGCCGGACCGGACCGGATCGGACCGGACCGGACCAGGTCGATAGAGAATCGTTCCTCGGCACGATAACAATCTGACGATCCGGAGAGATACCATCGATTCTTTTGTTCCTGTCGATAGCGGTCGGCCGCTCCGAGAATACAGGCACCGTGTAGGTTTAATCGCTCGCGGTATGATATCGGTCCCCGTGGCACCGTCTCCACGTTCAAACTTAATTGGTGGCCAGTTTGTGGAACGACTTTATGCATCTGAACCCACGGTCGAGATCGTTGCCGGTGGATATTGATTTATTTGCGCCTTGTACGCCGCGCGAATAATCGAGGGTCTCCTCCCGTGTTCTTCGACTTGCGTCCAGCGTACGTCGGAATTTAATTACGCGGACGTGGTAGATAAAATTTATTCTATTGATTTTTCAAGCGAAGATTACTCGGTCAAGTTGCTTCGGGTTGTTACGCATAAATTCCGGATGCTCGATTATTCTCTAACATCAATTCTCCTCATGTTGGTATCCAGTTTGGAATCTTATCTGCTAATGTATACAGGACTCTGAAACGAATACTCCGATAAAAGAAGTAAATTTTCTCGTTAATATTAAATCAGCTTAGCACTTTAACTTAGCCGATTCCCTGGGTCGGTATTATCAATTCCTGTGAATCTAATCTGGCAATGCGAATTGTATAATTAACTCTCTACGCAATCTAGGCTTCCAACTACCTCTAAACATGGATATCTGCATAGCGAAAACTAATGCTAAAGCATTTAATGATATCTTATGAAATATTGTTACCACATACTTGTGAATGGATTCACGCAGGGGTTTGAGGAGCTTAATAAACAAAAAAAAACTAATGAAATCTCAACCGGATCGGAAAAGCGAGAATCTCTCAATTCCTCCATAAGAATTTAATTACTCCCAAAGACACTTATATCGCGGAATTCTACAGGCTCGTAAAAATAAAAATAATAAAAATTGCTCGTGGTTCGAAGTGACAAAACCACCGAGGCTCGAGTGATCTCTCTGTTCTGCCAAAGGTCCTCGGATGACCGTACGCCGGAGCCAACGACCGTGGCCACGCGCATAACTTCGATTCGCAGACAATTTTACAGGGAGTAATCGCCGGGCCGGTCGATCGGGCGAGGTTTAACGAGGCAATTTGCACGGTACAGAAGGAGACAAGTTCGCGACTCGTCTTGAAAAGATCGCTCCCCCCGGGCTCGCGATTTCTTCGAGCGTCTCCCGTGCGGCCGATTCCTTAATTTCCCATATTGTGGCCCGTCCAGGCCATCCCGAGACGCCCCGCTGCGTTATAGCACGGTTTAATCACACTACAAGCGCACGTCCCTCGTTAGTGGGATATCGTAGCGGCCATAATACGAGGCTACATTCCACGGAGGAGCGGATAGCCCGCTCGAGAGAAGGAGAGAGAGAGAGAGAGCCGCTCCTTTAGCGAGAGCTGCACGCAGCCTGCACACAAAGGTTTTATTGGGTCCGCAATAATCGTTCGGGCTCCCGTGATTGGTGGAAAACGGCGCCGTTGATCCTTCACGCCGCGGGATCGCTCGCGCACGCTGGAAAATGAATTACGCCTCGGCGCGCTCGTTTTTCCTTCCTCTTCGCGGCAATCGGGATTATTCTACCCTTCAGGATTCGAGGAAACGATCTGTCGCTTGTTAAACTCTATAGTCTCGGTCATTCCGTCCACGAATATTTTTATTGATTTTTTCCTTCTACATACCGTGCCAGCTTCGATTTTTCTATGATCAATCGAATATTTATGTTTCAAGTATTCACGAATCTACCGGTTGAACGAAGGGATGAAACGAATGCAGGTAAACTGTGAACGAAGGATATTGTATGGAGGTTCATAACTAGACTACGTATCTTCAATCGTGCAATTAACAACATTTTCGATTTCGTGACGATATCCTAAGAAGCTTGTACTTTCAAATTATAAAGCATCGAGGGAAAGATTTCTGTCCTACCTATTAAATTTATAGAAACCTATTAAATCTATAGAAACCTATTAAATTTTACGAGACTTCGAACTTTTTATGAATTGTCAAAGACGCCCTGGAAATCAGGAAAATCTTTACAGTGGCCACAAATGGCATCTACTGTATCATTTTGGCCGACGCAACAGAATTCCGATCAAAATGTGCTGTCCCCGTGGGAAGAGAAGAGGGAGCGCGACGAACCGACATCGGGCCGGCAATAAACAGCGTAATATCGTTCCGGAGGAGATACTCCATCGAGGTTTAGCATAAGAAAGGCTTAGAAGAGTGCTCGACAATGGCTGGTGTTCGGGGTATACCGGCGTGTTCGAGATTTCGATGACGCCCGGGATCCCTCTCCCTCTCCCTCCGTTTTCGTTCGTCGGCTTTGGTATTGGTGCCGGAGGGTAGGACGCAATCAGTGTCCTTGATTTATCGCGGCAATATACATTAAGATACCGACATTAAAACTAGGGGAGCCTCCCGTGGATCTCGGGCTCCATTACCGCTTACGAAAAGAGAGAGGAGCTGTCGTCGCGTTCCGCCGAACCGCTTCGAGCCGACGAAGATTGAATCCCTTGGTTCCCGATGCGTCCTCCTGGATTGCTGGCGCAGCGACTCCGTCTTCTTCCGGTCTGCGTCTACTTAACGATATTAGGGTCCCTGGACTTTGATTTACGAATTTCTACTGACCCAAACTTCCTCGAACAACCGTTGAACCGATGTTGTATTTTACTTGTTTTTTTAGCGTGGAATTACTCAAAAATGATTTTAGGGTTCCTGGA
Source organism: Lasioglossum lativentre (assembly GCA_916610255.1). NCBI lineage: Eukaryota > Metazoa > Arthropoda > Insecta > Hymenoptera > Halictidae > Lasioglossum > Lasioglossum lativentre. The sequence continues at coordinate 38,576,203 of OU744356.1, read as the reverse complement.
CTTTGATTCACGAATTTCAACTGACCTAAATTTCCTCGAACGACCGTCGAACCGATGTTGTATTTTTCTTGGTTTTTTTTAGTGTGGAACTACTGAAAAACGATATATGTATTTCGTCTGATATTTTATTAGCTCTGTGCTTTTAATCTTGCACTATAAAATGTGATCCGCGAACAGATAATAATTTTGCACCTTGCAAACGCATAAAAATCCATGTTAATGAAAATATGGTTGTAATTTTGTTCGGCTATTTCGTGAACGCGTTCGCTCGCTAATGAAATCCGACCGGGAGAAAAAGTGATCTTATAAGGATCGATCGTGGCGTGGCGACCAATCACACTACACATACACAGCTCGTCGGACCCTCGGTCGACCGTTCTTGAGGGAGACCGATCGGGAGTTCCCGGTAACGTGCAGAGGAACACCGAAAGGGACCTCGAGGATGTTGTCGAGAGGACTGACGAGCTTTTCCAATACCCGCTTGCCAATTACGGAACAGAGATCTAACCGTAGTAACGTGTAGTGTTTCCACCATTGTCCGCAGGTCCGAGCGGGGCATACAGTCCGGATGCGACGATGGGCTACATGATGGACGGACAGGCGGCGGGCATGATGCACCGGCCGCCCGGTGATCCCACCTTCCACAATCAGTACCATTACCCGCCAGAGTACTATGGACATCACTTATAAAGGTACGTGGGAAAGTAGCGTTGTTCGCGGCCGCGTTGTCCCCGCCGATGACACGGAGACACCGATGCCAATCGATTCGATGAACATTCCGGTCGATGCTCAGCGTGATCCGAAACTGTCCAGCCGGAATGATCGTGTGGATGCTCTCGTGGGATCTCCAATCTCTGCCAAGAAACTTCCGAAACACAACCTCCAGTTGAACGTTTTCTTTAGAATGTACTCGAACATTTCTGATATGATAATTCGAAGACATTGGGGAACGTAAACCGTCAATGTAATGCATAAATTATTATGATAGAATACAATGGCTGGTTTCGGATCATTCTGAGTAAATTTGTTGACCTGTCAAGCATTAATTCATTTCATTCAAATTTAATTTATCGTTTATGATACCTACAAAAATGTTAAACTTTTAGTAGTATCACCGATGAATCGATTAAATTGTTCAACTCGTTCTTTAAATTTTTGTTCGAAAAGATTGAATACATCTCTTAAGAAGACTAAAAAGTCTTAAAAAGATATGTAGGGTGTTTCGTTTAAAACAAGCCACCTAAATATATCTCTATTTTTGAAAGCACAAAAAATATTTCTGGCGTAATCTAAACGGTTTCAACGGTTTTTTATAAATTATAATTTTTTAATGGTTTTTTCAAGGTCACTCGTATTTTCTTCCGCATATGCACACATTTTTTGTTGTTGTATATTGTAACAAACATTATTGCGCATACATCCGTCTTTAATAGCACCAACTTGAAATGACCGTGGATTCTAAAATTAATGCAGAACTGACTTTCAGCTATCAGATTTTAACGATAACGGAAATTTGACCATTAAAAATATACAATTGATAAAAAACGATTGGTCCATCCGATTCATCTTTTGAAACCATTTAGATTCCGTCAGACACATTTTTTGTATTTTCAAAGATAGAGGAGATATTTAGGTGGCCTGTTTTAAGCGAAACACCCTGTATTGTGAGAACCTTTACTAAAGAGCACAGAAATACAAAAATTTTGTAGATATATATATGTACATAGCATAGTACCAACTGGACAGCGGACGGTTCACTGCGAACCTTATTGAACTAATCACTATGATTTTCATCGCGAGAACACAAAAATTCCCAGTCTAGCAATTACGATTAATTCGGTTTTCTCGAAACGGTTTGGCGCAAACTGGGTGTTCGCGTGAACGTCCGGAGTCCAGTAATAACAATGACAAAGCGTATCCGCGCGTCCTGAGGGAATCGCATTAACCGGCGTCGCTTTCTCACGTTGCAGCAGTAGTCGCGAGTGAAGGTAGACGATGGAATGACGGTTCTTGCGGAACGGGAAACGTAGAAGCGTGACGGAAGCACCGTGCTCGGGTCGGCGCGAAGGCGAGCAGCCGAGCAATCAGCACCGAGGGGGCACGAGAGGAAGCCTCTTTCCCGCGTTGCACGCAGGGATCCGTGCTGCCGGATGCTCGAGATGCCAAGTGCGCAGGATAAGAAAGAGGATTCGAGAGGGCCGGTCCACGAGGAAAAGGAAAATCAGGTGTGAGCGTCGATCGAGAGAGGGAGAGAGATAGAGAGAGAGATAGAGTGAGACAGAGAGAGAGGGGAGAGGAGTGTCGGTTCACTCGGTGAACAACACTCGAAGCAAGATCGCCGAAACGAGGATAAGAAGAGGAAAGGAAAGAGACCGGCCGAGGTACATCGAGCGCCGAGGAACCGGAAGCGAGGATGAAGGGTAGAAGAAGCGCGGCTCGGTTGAACAGGACGAGGATAGGAGACGAGAGGAGAGGAGAGGAGAGGAGCCGCCGTGGAAATTCATGTGATTGTTCTGTGTACAAATGTCGCGGTGTAATATTGTAGTGATCGAAGAATTTAAATGTTAAATTTTAATACGGTCGCGATCGAGCTACGTTTACGATAGATGGAAGACAGGGAGGCGGATTAACACGAGTGATATAGGTAATTTAGCGCGGGTGTGTACATTAAATGGAAAAGAAACGGGGGGGCAATGACACAAAAATTCGGGAGAACGGCGAACCCGGTGCTCGCAGGGATCCGTAGTAGATAGGGATGATGCGTCGTCGATCGTGCAACTCAAGGCGCTAAGCGCTCTACGAGGGAGAGGACGATGCAGGGCCGATCGAGCTGGTACGAGAGAGGAACGAACCGAAATAGATCGAGAGTATGTACGAGTACATCCGTATGCGCGCGGCACGGAACCGTGTGCATCGATTACGAGTACGGTTTATATAAATATATATAAATAGAGAAAACAATTTTAGCGGCGCGACGGGCTGCTATTCGCGCGGTTCTCGGTTCGCGGTTCGCGGTTCTTGGTTCGCGATCGAACCCGAAAAAGAGAGCGAGTGAGAGAGAGAGAGAGAGAGAGAAAGATCGATGCGACAGATCCTCGCGGACGTATCCTCGCGCGTACAAAAATGGTACAGAGGCACCCGTCAGCGGCCCGAAAACAAGGGACACGAGGGCGACGACGGGAGAACCAGGCGGGAACGAGGTAACGTTTAGAGAAAGGGGAATGGAATCGACGCGTGTGTGCCGGACTCGAGCGTCGACCACATTCACTTGCATATAATTCTATAGGTGACATTGAAATTTGTACAGTTATTAATGATAAATGAATTTACTAATTAAAGGAGGAAGTAATTATATATATAAATATATACATAACTGAAGTAACACGTGGCCCCGGTTGTAATATATACATAAGCGAGCGTTTTAATTGGACTGCGGGAGGACGATTATTATCTCGTGTGCGTTCCCGTATTTCTCGGCAGGCACCTGTGCGTGTATGTGTCTGCGGGCGTGTGCGTTTGTTGTGCGTGTATGTTGCGTGCGCGTGTGATGGCGGCCGCGTGGAACCGGGAGGGAAACGACGCGAATGAAAATACGGGAGACACTGTGCAAGAGAAAGAGAGAAAAAGATAGATCCCCCCTCCTCATCCCCCCGACCCCTTTCCCAAAAAGTACGAGTGTGCGCGAGAAAGAGATGATTAGTTAACACGCGAGTGACGGCGGTGAGGGATTATATACATAAAGAAAAAAAAATATATATATAAATATATAAATATATAAATACAAAAGTATAGATACCTGCGAGAGGATCGGACGCTCTTCGTCGTCGGATCCCTCCAACCCCACCTGAACCGACACCGACACTGTGTCAGATCTATACATACACGCGACACGTCCAAGCATACACACACACACACACACACACATACTCACTCACCAACATGCGCACACGCGTGGTGACACATATACACAAGCGTACAAGAAAGCGCGCGCGAAAAAGAGCGTTATTATTCCAGGCCCCGTCTCCCCACACCGTAACGATAATTAAAAGAACCTAAACGACAGAAAAAACTACACTGGGCAAAGGAGTACACGATTACAGTTTATTATATAATATATTGTGTATAAATAGTTAATTCAGCCGCGGCGAGCGACGACAGGGAGAGGGCGGACATTCGATTGGGAGGGCGACACACGGTATTTCGCGAGAGCGCGCGCGCACCAACTCTCTCGCTCTCTCGTCTTTCCATTTTTCCCTTTCGTTCCTTTTCCCTCTTCCTGCGCCGCGACAAGCTCGGGGGAGGCGAAAGGGCTCGATAATAAATGGAGAAACTGCGGACCAGTCAGAACCTCGACTCGCCGGAGGCTGATGATCGGGAGAGGCGAGAGTTAACGAGCACGATCGAGAAGGACGTTTCTTTCTTTGTTTCTTTCTCTCTTTCTTTCTTTTTTTCTTTCTTACCTTCTTCCCCTCCTTCCAGTCTTCTTCATTCACCCTCATCTTCCAGAAAGTCAACCGGGACAGTTCGCATCACAGAGATTCAGACGTTTCTACTTCAATTCGAAATCTTTTCTCGTCGACCTTTAATCGGTGTCAGCGACGCGAGAATGGAAACATTGGCTCTTATCTAACAGAATTGGCTATGGCGATCGAATAATAAGAATGTTGCCAATCCAAATCCGATAATGATCGTGCAAGAAGTTTTGTATCTTATCAAATCTAGTCGGGGAGTTTCGAGCGTTACATCGGTCCGTGGTAGAATGCCAGCAAAGTTGCGATCCAACGACGCCCGGCGTAGAACGATCGGAATCCAACGAAATTCCGCTCGATCTTTGCCATCTGCGCGGAACGAACGACGTCGTTTAGCGGAGTTTCGTCGTCGGATTTCCGTGTAGAACCTCCGGGAATGAAATGGAGATTCGATGTTCGAAGGATCTCTCGACGGAATGGTCGATCGGTGCACAGAGCCGATCGAAATTCCCTCGAATCGTTGATCCGACGTCGCTCGTAATGCGTACGCGATCGTTTGTGCGTACAGCTTGTAGAACAGAATCGAAACTCATGAAAGTCGAAGGTCCACTTCTGTTTTTACATTCTAGAGAGCATACTTTCCGTAGAACGCTTCGATCCCGAGCGTTTTCGACACGTTCCTTCCTTCCTTCCTTCCTTCCTGTATCTTCTTCTTCGCCTCTCGTGATCCGATTTCAGATCGCTTCACGATCTTTCTGTTGAAATAACGAGGAAAGAGAAGAAAGAAACGCGAGCCCCTTCGCTACGATACTCCGCGGAGCGAGTAGCGTGTTCATTGAGAGAGGCTGGGTGTGTGTGTGTGTGATCGAGAACGCGAGAAAGTTGAAAAATTTCATGAAATTAGCCGTCGATTAGGTGTCGGAGTGGATCGTCGAGAATGCGAGGCTCCCCCGATGCGCGGCAAGTTCGAATCGGCGAATCTTGGATCGCGACGATGATCGATGCATCGATGGTCGTTCGGTGAGCAACGGGGGAGGCAACGGGACGCGAGGGAAACGGAATGAGAGGCCGAGCGATAGATGATTCGAGAGAAAGGGAGCGAGGCTGCGAGAAAGTGAACGATCGAGAGAGACGCAGAGCATACGAGACAAATTTTATCGATATTTTCAATACGCCCGCATACACGCAGATCTTGTATAAAAAATTTTAAATGTAAACACACTGCTCTTGTCGCGCGTCCTGCCGATCAGAAAGGAACCGTGCCGCGATCGTTTCCTGTCGGTTCAAACGATACGAACGATTAAAAAACGACGAATCGCACGGGGAAACGATCGATTCGCTCGATTCCTTTCGGGCCGGCGCAGCGGCGTATTAGTATACTGAAAGAAAAAAAAAAGATAACCCACGTATACCGAAAGACTCAGGTGCGAGAGAAGTCAGCTTTAGGTCCTGGTTAATTGGAGAAATATCTCGGACACTCGTCGCGCGACGCGTCGCGGCCGATCCGCAGAAAAATCGGTCGCGTTACGCGTACGGGGAAACGTGCGTAGTTCGTCTTCGCGAGCGCGGCAATCGATCGTGTGATCCTAGAACGCGAGATCTCTCTCGAGCTATCCGATCGAGAGACGACGATCTACTATTTACTATATTTCTGTTTCTTTTCTTTGTTCTTCTCGTTTCTTCTTCGAAGGAAATTGTTGTCGGGTCGGGGTTGAAATTTCTCGACGACCAAGCTGCCAGGATACATGGTATACGCCGCGAGCGGACAGCGCGCGGAACCGGACCGCGCCGCGGGACATCGACGCGCGGATACTTTTAAACGTTTTAAAAACGCGACGGGGCGAGCCTCGCCGAGGCCGCCTCTTTTAGGTGGACGCTTTTTACCACGGGGACCCAGAGTTTTTATCCGCTCGGCCCGCACGAATGGCGCGGCGCGGCGCGGCGCGGAGCGTTTCCGACATGCTAGAGAATTTTAAAATCCGCGGACGAGTCCCGCGGCTTCCGGACGGTTCCCCGCGACCGATGCTCGCTCTCGAGAACAATCCTACACTCGCGAATCGAGGGAAACAAAGTGATTATCAAAGTACGAGACAATCATGGACACGTACGAAGGACACCGCGGCGAGGGCCGAGCGTCGCCGTCGACGGCCCGCCAACGGGGCGGACAGGTTTTTTACGAATTCTATTTGTTGAACGATATATTGTTTAATTTTGTTGAAGGTACGCCCCGCGGGCTCGAGGTCGTCCACGACGACGCGCCCTCGCCGTCGTTCACGAGAAATTTCAACGGACCGACGACACGGAGATGGAATTCAGATAATAATCGGCAAACGTCTAAAGAATGAAAGAAAGAGAACGATCGCCGGACGGTCGTTCGAGCATTTTTACGATATCGTTTGCAATCGCGCAGCGCCGCGAGCGTACCGACAGTACGCGAGTCGAATGTTAGTTCGCGGACCTAGGTGACACGGTGATTGAATTTATTTTTTCACGGTGACGAGGAACGACTGTCCGGCGGACTAGAGCAAACGGTAACGGCTCGCCGCACCGTGGCGCGCGCGTTTCCGTCTCGCTCGCAAGAGCGCTTGCTTTGTCCCCCGGAACAGCGGCGTGGACGCGCGCGGAACCTGCTCTCCGTCTTTTTAGCCCGGTCTCCGACGCGACCAGCACCCCGTCCGGCCACCCCCGCGGTGCCGGTCCGGAGAGAACCGGCGATCAATATTTTCGTAGAAATGCCCGGCGATGCGTACCGCTAACGCGAGCAACGCCAGGATCGCACGAGCGATTAACGGGACACACACGTGCGCGTCTCTACACATGTATGTGCGTGTTCCGAGAGCCGGGTGGGGCGGCGGGTTTTCGCTGTTGCCGCCACATAGGCGGTTGTGTCAAGACGGTGCCCGGCGGTGTCCGGCGAAAAGGGACGCGAAGACGGCGGCGAACGGACGACGTTTATTGGCTGTTCGTTTTTCTAAATGAGTTCACCCGATTGAATCATCGCCTTAAAAATGTATACGAAGTAACAGTAAGGTATCTAAGTAATAATCATGTTAGAGGGTAAAGAAACTTAAAACAAAGATTTTATGAGCGGCGACGAGATAACGAGCGGTTATATATGTATAGGGCGAGAGATGTTGAGAGAGAAAGACCGAAAGTGTGTGTGCGTGTACGATGCGTGTACGATGCGTGTGCGTGTGCCTGTAGCGCGTGTGACAGGGTGACGAGAAAGTTGTGAAAGTAAGTGAAAGGAGAGAGACAATGCGGGACGATAAGCGTGTGAGTGCGAGACACGGAGCACCGAAGAATTTCGTGCGTGCGTACGAGAGAGATGAGAGAGAGAGAGACAGAGAGAGAGAGAGAGAGGGAGGGAAAGTAATGTATAATTATCGTGTAATTACGGTGAAACGATGACGTTCGAGCGACCACCGCCGCCACGGGAAATGGCGGCGATGATCGTAACGACGCTGAACGGTATCACGACAACGCCGACGCCGGCGTCGCTGGCTTTATTTCGGAAGATCGGCCGTGGCGTCGTTACGATCATCGAAAACGTGGCGAAACGATTACGATAACGCTGACGATGAGATGCTGATAAACCATGATACGATGGTGATTACGACGATGATACGATATGATGATACGATATGATGATAATAATGATAATGATGATGATGACGATGATGATGATGATGATGATGATAACGATGATTATGATGACGAGACGAGGATGGTAATGATTATGATTATGCTGACGGTGACGACGATGTGTATAGTAAGCTAAAAATTTATTATATCGGTATGGAATCAGATTTTTTCAACTGTTTGCGTATTGACGACCTATTGACACCCTTAAGTAAAAAAAAAACAAGAGGAACGGCAAATAAATTAAAAAAAAAAAAACGAATTAAATCGAACTGTGTTCTGTATTCGCCGATTCGCGACCGGTCTTCGATCCATCGCTTGCGATACGACAAGGCGCGACCGATCGGGGAAGAATTTAGTTTCCTCTTTTTTTCCATTTTGGCGTGATCGTTATCCTCGGAGCGGGGGTGGAGATCGTTCGAATCTACATGATCGCGCGGTAATCCATGCTGCCGCGGGAGCTCGGTGGCTAGACAAAGGAGATGTTCAACGAATGAACGCGGCGAAAGGGAACGATACCTGTCGATGTAAAGTATTAGTAATTACGGGGGGACAACGCGCGTGCACGCTCGCGTGTGCATCTTGATCTTGCAAACGGAAGCGCGCGTGCACGTGCATCCCCGGCGCGCGTCGAGACGCCATCTTGAACGAATTCGACGCACAAAAACACGTCTCGAAACACGAACGGGAACAGCCTCGATCGTCTCGCGTGATCGTCGTGCTCGATCGATCCTGTTCCGGACGAACACACTTAGGATCGCAGCGTGATGACGATGAAAGGAAGGACGATGTCAAAGGTGGTCTATGTTAGAGAGTGTCCATTGTATAGTGTTTTTTTGAAACGTGAGCATTAAATGCTACATCTTGTGTACGCCCTCTGTGTCTGCAGTCTTTTATTTGAACCGCTCGCGAGAAAATCCGCCGACGCGGGTGATGCTCGTTCATCTTGTTCCATTTTATACTCTTTTTTTTTTGCTCTCCTCCGTCGTCGGAGGATGTTGCTTGCAATTCGTCTTACATTTTTTTTAGTAGTTGTAGTTTTTTTTTTATTCGTCGATTATACCAAGAGAGGAGTCGTCCTTCGATTTTCGGGAGCATCACGCGTGCATCGCGTTTTATCACGAGTGTTTGCTGGTCCAGATCCTTGCATCCCTGTGCAATCACGAATAATCACTCTCGTTCTAAAAATAATCCTCGTTTATCACGGAATTGTTGGAAGTCCGACATGTTTCTTCGTGTTCATGCTGATGTACCTAGGTCATTCTACTCGTATTTTCCTAAAGAAAGGTAAGTGACGTTTTATTGTTCATATACCATTGACACGAGGTAAAACACGCTAAATATTTACTCTATTTTACGTAATTTCTTATAAGAGCTAGAGGCATTTAGTTACACTTTTACACGAAGTGATACTGGGTAAGTAAATTTAAATAAAGAAAGAACCTTCATCCTTATAGGAATTGTAAAAAATCATGAATGAGTTTATTAATATAAATCTTGTAACGTAGAGGAGATAGCCCGAGTCATAGTTATAATCAATCTTTAGAAATTTTTAATTATACCTAGCTAGATCTAAGAATTTAATAGTTACCCTGCGAATATTTATGCAAAATAAAAATTGTCTGCATTAACTGCACGACACAGGAGCCACACAGACATTTACTTCTTTTTCCAAATAATTTTAATCAAGTAGTAATACAGTAAGATTTTTAGATTCTTCAGATGTTCTCACATTTTGGTGCTTCCTGAAGTAATTTTTGTCATAAGTGCATAAAATTCCAATTTCATATAAATCCAAAAAAGTTTAACAAACTCGTCGAAACAAACAGCTCTAAATATTTCGCCTCGCTAAACAGTTCGCAGAAGCATCTTCGAGCGATGACAATCAACAAAATAGAATGCCGTTCGAAACTGGAGTGAACACTTTATACGTCGGATCTTGGCAAGCCGGACAGAGGGTTGTTAGCGAGCTGTCGATGGCTCTTCGTTATCCGCAAAGGTCGCCCCCTTCGGTCGCGTTGAAAAACGAAAGGGTGCCGTCGCTGTATAAAACACGCATTTGCGATCCGCGACGCGGATATCCCCTGGACCAGAGTTCCTCTTCCTGTCTCCTTTCCACCCCCTGTCCTCCCTCCGCAAAAACCCCCATCCACCGTCCAGCCTGGCCAACGTTGTTCTGAAATATGATAGGGGCCGCGTATCCACTGTAGGTGCCAATTACCGCTGATGGTTATTCCATGGAAATGGACCTTGTTACGCGAGCAAGTCGGGAATCAAGGGGAAGGCACCAATTATTTCTGCTAGCGTCGATGCTTTCTGCCTGGGCGTCTGCGTCTGCGGCGGAAAACCGCCGAGTCGGCGCTGCCGTCGACGTTTTCCAGCTTCTAACGAGACAAATCGTGATCCCGGAGACCGCGCTGCCAGCCGTCTCTTTTTTTCCCCCCCGTGAACACACCCCCGCCGCGCGACGGATCGTTCCGATTGTTTCCTTTTTCTCTTTTAGTGCTCGTCACGCTCTCGCGACGCCCAACCATCGAAACCAGAGCCGACTCGGAATAACAGAAAATACTCGCACTCGAGACGCGAACTTTCTTCTGTAATTTCCACATAGAAACACAAGAATGAAACTTTCCTTCCTCGCGTTCTATTTGTTTTCCGTTATCTCTCATTTAGATACAGGCACAGTGATACGGGTCAAAAGTCTTCTTGGTATACTTCGAAGTCGTACATTTAAACATGTTGTTTAGTGTTTTAAGATTGACAGGTGTGACGATTAGTCTTTTATGCAGAATAAAAATTGTCTGTATTAATTTCAAGATACAGGAATTACGTAGATATTTATCTATTTCCTTAACAATTTTAATCAGCTGAAAATAATGCAACAGTATATTTGAACTCTAAATGTTTTCACTGTTTTATATTTGATCAACTTTTGCCATAAATGCATAAAATCATGATCACAGAGTATTCAGAGTAATTTTTCGACCATCGAAGTGGGAGGACTCTCTTGGCCGCGAATCTGTTACGAAGTTTGTCGAACGTCCTCAAGTTCGTCACGATCGAACGCGCTAGGAAACTGGCAATACATTAGACAGAAGGCCCTGTGAGCAAACAATCTCGTAATGGCAGCTCGGCACGGCTGACTGGTGGCGCGGTAATGAGATATTAGACTCGAGGCTGGCCTGCCAGAAGGGAGTGGCCACTTCGGGGTAGTAATGCGCGATAGTCGGCCGTTTATGCCGTACGAGCTCGAGGGTCATTATTAGGGAGCACTGCTAAGGGGCTGGTATCGTTTTCTCTCTTGGGACGCGATTACGATGTTGTTCTCCTCGGTATTCCTGGTGGGCTACGAGGCCACGGAAGTCGGCAAGCCGACACCGTGCTCGATTTTTTTCCCGAGACGATGCTCGCTGACTACGGACACCCAGCGAAGCGCCCACTTACGTAATCGCACCATTCTTTCCGCCAATTCTGCAATCTGCTGCAATTATGCACATCCTCTTTGTTTCAGACTCGCATCGAAGTATAATATTCGCAATATGCGACGAATAAGAATTTCGCTTAAGAATAGTCTGGACCTTTAGAGGTACAACTCCATATCTTCAGGTACTTAAACCCTTTCCCCTGCTATTTCGATTCCACAATCCGAACATGTCCGATCTAGAATATTTTCATTTCGTTTATGTGAAATTGGGTCTATTTACTCGCACCATACGAAAGTTTAGCAATTTATTAAATTAAAAGACATTTAGCGATGTAGGAATTGTTTTGACATTTTCAGTGATGCCTCGGAGAGGATAGTCGAGTGAAAAAATTTCGGTTATTGACATAAGGATGAACAGACTATCGGCACGTAAAGTGTTTAATAAATTCCCGCAACCGGTTCGGCGTAATTCATTGGCATCTACTTGCAGTCTGTATAGTTTCGGACAAAATGAAAAACATGGCTATTGGGTTTTACGGATTGCAATCGGTGAGTATCGTCATCAGGAGATTAATCTGCGAAATGAAACACGGGACCGTGTCATTCGGCGATAGTCAACGTATTATCAGCTGTCGGTAGTATCGGACAGTTACAGGTACATATTCAGTCAGCGAATTAACAGAAAATCGGACCACGTTTAACAGCGACGTCAACACGGTTAAAAACTCATCGATTCGTTGGTCGCGCGGAAAACAAACAAAAATATGCTGTGGTCCGGTTAATCCGTCCGCGTAAAGGGCAACTTCAATATTTACGCGGCCTCACCGTCCACCATAGTTTATAAACATCGATATATTTTACAAGCGCATCAGTGACACGAATAAATCCGGGCCGATGTTACGGTACATGTTGCAACGAGGAATCCATCTGGGGTTGATGGAAAACGCAAAGCTCGTTCGATCCGAGCTCTCGAACAAATTCTTCTGAAAATTTCAAGCCGCATTGACAGTCTGCTCCAACGACCAGCTCTCGCATAATAAAACGAGAGGCAGAGCCGTGGTTCCGCTGGCCCCCGACCATCCGCCAGAAATAACGAGGTAAACAAACTCGCAGGCCAGCCAGCCATTCCAAGATTAAATTCATCCCCTAATTCATTACTCAGCGGCGACGGTGAGCGCGGGCTCGCCGGCTCGCATCAACATTTTCCACAGGCGCGGTATCAATTACAAAAGATTAACAGTTAACCAGCCAGCGTGGCGCGATATCGGTTGCTGCGATCGCTGCGGACAGTCGTTTCACGGTCTCGGGGACGACGCGGCGTTCAGTCTGTTTCGGCTTTTGCAGCTGCACCCCGGAGCAACTCGACGTTCAAAACTGCTCGAACACTGTCGACCAGACTGTGGACGTTTATGCGAATCCTCGTTTTCACAGGTTAATCCACAATACTGAAATATGAGCGGGATATGAAACGTCCAATTTCAGAATGCAAATAGAACGAAGCATTTTTATCTAGAAATACCATTGTAGACTTTATTATACATTTTATATACAATTTTAAGGTACGAAGCTGATCTTCAGAGTTCTGTCTCTAGTTTTTATGCAGATATTTAATTTTAATTTTAATTCTAACTTATTTGGAGATCAGGCGTATTTTCTATTTTTGGTCACTTGATTCGTCTAAGGCGGCTTTCTAGACTGCGCATTTAATCGTTTATGACAAAAATGAAGAGGTGTAATTTATACATAATGCAGTGGACAGATTAAATTTAGAAATAAATAAAGGAAGAATGGAATTTCTAATCTGGTCTCTGCTTCTTGCAATTGACGCAAACAATTTTTATCTTGCATAAAGATCCGCAGTCCAGTGATTACCAAAAATCAAACGCGGGGTCCTTGTAGTCAGCGACGACGAGGCTACTTGGACACATGTTCGAGCAGTACGTAGTTTCCGAAAGCCGTAAGTCGGACAACGTTCGATTTCGGGGGTGGTGCGGATAGTAGGGCAGAAGTGCGGGAAACGGTAGACGCCGGTCGTAGGTGGCGGTCGTCTCTGGTTCTTCGGTAGCGCCTACCCCCGCGCGGGGGTGTTCTACCGGCCCCGTCGCGCTACCCCGCGCGGACAAATGGGTGTCCCTGCATATGTAAAAGCGGCGCTGTGTTCGGCTCACCCTCGGTCAGCCATTTGTCAATGTCAAGGCGCGAGCGCCGTATCCATGGAAACACCCCCGGCCAGTCGGGGGTGCGAGCGAGCGAGCGAGCAAGCGGGGCCGAGCGTGCGAGCGAGCTAGCGGAGCCGAGCGGAGCCGTGGGCGACCCTCGGTTTTGCGCGACTACCACCCCGTCGGCAGAACGCAACCCCCGGGCTTCCACCACTACCGCGACGCCGAGGCTACCACCCTTTCGTCGCTCCCCTCCTCCACGGACCTCGGTTTCCATCCCCCTCCGACGTGGAACCGACTCGTCGCGCCACCAACGCCCACGCACGCGTACAACGCCCCGTCGAGGGTTCGCGGTTCTGCCACCCTCGCGGTCGGTGGCGCCTGAGGACGCGGCACGCTTGATTCCGTCGGATACCGAACCGAGATTTTAGTTTCGCGAGGATGGCTGGGCCGGAAAGGGTTGTTTCGATGACGAGATGCTGCGTGGAGACCTCCCATGATCACCGGTGGACGGTGGTTTCATTAAATAGTGCCGGGGGTGCAGGATTTCTGGAGCACAGTAGGTCCTAGGTCCTTCGGAACGTGGACGCATGGTTGTTGGTTTCTGTGTTGTTCCAGGGGGAAGATATTGCCTTTCTTATGTCCAGAATAAAGGATTACAGCTTGTTGCGTATGAAATGTCCGATTTCGAACAGAAACTCGACACCATCGCTATTGTAATGTACACATTTGTGACGGAGAGTTACCGAACTTTGATGCCACACAAGCATTTTTGGCAAATGCCAGGGTGGCTGGGAAAAATGGGAAACGATGATAGGGCAGGCAGAAGCGAAGAGAGAGGAAGAGTTTCGTACCTGAAATTGCCAAGTTTCTGCACTGTTTTAGTCGTACATTTTACATCTAACATGGGATACATGCGATCTCTAAACGAGCCTGACGTATATTTGTTTGTAATAATAACAGGATTGAATTTATTCAGATTTGATAGGAGTTTTATGGTAACATCCACTTAAATAAAGAAGTATACTAAAAAATTTTCAAGACAATATTTCTTTGACTTCACGAATTGTACCAAATATAAACCGGAAATCCATCATTTTGACGAGCTCGGTAGTTCTAGTATCAAATAGGTAATTAATTGACACATTGACTGCCGTGTGAATTTTGTATGTTCCACACAACTCTTGCCTATTTTATTCGTATAAACGAGCAGTTTTGTCAACCATTATTGACTACTTGATAATGAAATTTACATTTTACAACATGAGTCAGTGAATTTCAGAACGAACGAATAGTGCCACTTATTTTATGACAATCGTGTTTAAGCAAATCAATAGCGCCGGTAACCAGTGACCACCGTGGCAGTCAACGTGTTACTAATTTGAATAAAATATGTATGTACCGTAATAAAAGATGTGTATCATTTTTGGTATGTATCGAACGACCTATTAGGAGAGTCGCTTTTACTGTAGTGGGGGAAGCATTCGAACGCGATGAAGGAGAAGGTGAACCATTGAGAAGCGAACTATTGGACGAGAGTAGTGTAGTTCCCGGCGCGGTTCAACGATCGCGGGTCGAACCACGATATTCGCAATTTCCCCGAGTCCCGCGGACATCTTTTTCCCCCGGCCGAGGCTCGAGTGGCTCGCGGGCCGAAAGAATTCCAGGAACCCGACGCGCCACGGGTTACAGCGAGAGATTCTTTCAGCGACGCGCGACAAAAGGGAAAAAGGGAACCGAGCGGTAGCAATAGCGGACAAAGACGAAGCAGCAAAAGCGTGTGCGCGTCGTGGGAGGGTTGGTATATTGGGTCCGCGATGGTGGAGAACGGTCGTGGAAGCGGTCGGTGTAGGTGGTGCGGTCTGTGCATAGCAAGACAGCTCGCTTAAATATGCAGGATGGGCGGCGGCGGTGGCGGTGGCGGGCAGCATTGTAGCGTGGTTGTAGCGCGGAGCAACGGGGTGAACTCGCTACTGAGGGAAATGAAGGGGATGAACGAGCCGAGCCGGAGAGAAAGCGACGCCGACGGAGAGGGACGAGAGCAGAGAAGTAGAAGCGGCCGAGGGAAACCAGACCAAACGGAGAAAGGGAAGCGAGACGGCCGCCGGGAAGGGCCGAAAGGGAGAAAGGGAGAGAAAGAGAGGTCCGCCAGGCGGGGCGGGGGAGGGGGGGGGGGTGTCGCGGGGATGCTCGAAGGGTGGAGGAGAAGGAAGGTGGGTCGCAGGCGCTTGCGCAGCCCGTAATGATTGACTGGCTCGCTGGCAGCCAACAGACAGACGTTCGCCCACCAGACCGACCGACTCACCCCCTTCCCCCGTTGGCTCACTCCACCCCCGCGTGCCCTCGCCCTCGCCCTCAAACCTCGCCCTCACCCTCTTGAAACAGCCTCTGCCGGCGCTAGCGCTACCGAGCGCTCTGCCTTCGTTCCTGGAGCAGGAAAGCTCCGCTCAAAAAGCTCGCGATACAATGCGCGACTGCCACCCCGTCCGCCCTCTTCCCCTTTGGCCAGCCACCCCCGTGGCTTCCTCTTTTCTTTCGTGGACCGAGCACTCCGGCCGGCTATCCTCTCTTATCGCTACCCTTTCAACCCTTTTTCCACCGAGTCCTCGTTACATACGAGCGCAAACCCGTGCGTGTGAATGCCCCGCGTGCGTGAGACCCCGCACAAAAGCTCGCCGCATACCGGCAGATACCGTTGAATCTTTAAACCTCGACTTACCGGGCTGCTTTATCGGGCCGCGCACCTGTCCAGGTGTCGTTGGTCAAGGTTGACCAAATCTTCGTCTTTGACGTTACGCGAAGATGTTACATGTTACGTCATGTAAAACTGAGTTAAACTATTAATAATCGTGTATAAGCATAACAAAACGGCCAAACTAAAAAGACAACCGCAACAAGGACAATTTATTTTATCTTGCAATAATCGCATAACACTTTTTGCTCCTTCACCGGTGACCTGTTTCATAGTTCTTGACGGGGTTCTGCTCTCGCCACTATTACAGAACAATCGAATGCACAGCCCCCGCCCCTTCCGCCTCGGGATGTAGAATTAAGGAATCGAATAATACACTGCGCGATAAAACCACGGTTTTTGCGGTTCACCGTTAAAAACGTCGCGATAAAACTCGATGAGAAATCGCCGCGGATTTACCCGTGTATGGTTTTTCGTTTCGCCGGCGAAGAATAGCGGCGGGAAATTAAAATTTAAAATAACTCGGCAGCACCGATGAGCCGGCGCGAAAGGAGTGGCGAATTTATCGCCGGATTACTATGTAAATATAAAAACGGTTATACGCAAGTTTTCGACGCACACGGCCGTGACGCGTCCCGCCCGCCCAGCCCCTCGCCGTTCGCCAAACATTACGAGAATTTACGCCCGTTTAACTATGAACGCGTTCACATAATAAAATCGATGCACGCTACGCTGTAACGCCGTTTGCAAAAAGAATTATCAACGTTTGTTTAAAAATCGTGCGCGTTGTTCCGTGCCACGGGCTTCGTGTCAACACCCATCCCTGTCATACTTTTACAATTATTCGGCTGTTGCATATACAGCCGGTCACTGATTGCTACCTTCCCTGTGAACGGGAATGGCGGTGGGAGTTCGCTGTTCGCGTACTACGCTAAACCGTGGGTTTTGTTCAACAGGAAATCGCTAGATGTTCCAAGTATTGATCTGTGGAAAGCTGCTTGTAGTCGGCTAATTGTATACTTCATCGTAGCTTAAGGAATTATCATAAAGATTTAATATGGTTCGTAAAGGTATCGCAGAAACAATAATTTTGTGATAAATAAAGACAGTGATATTTAACTGTTTTCATTGTTTTGCAATAATTCGGTTCTCAATTTATATCGCACATCACAGACGTTGATACGAAGAATTATGTACGCAAAGAGGAAGCACGCAGACTTTAACAACGAATTCGGCTACGAAAGTGAAAATAAGAATAGAAATAAGTTGAAAAAATTTCCAACAAATTCTTCGAACACAGCCACTGGGATGCAGCCGGCAAAAGAGACATAATTCGAACCGCTCGATGCTAACCGAACGCAAATTGACATCGAGCGCGCGACAACCTAATGTGCGGTGGATGCGGTCGCGTCCAGGCGAAAAAGTAGCGCCGATAAAACATTTCGACCGCTTTTATCTGTTCCGTCGCGAGGTTGTACGGTGCTGGTGCTCGGAAAGTCTCCGCCGTGGAACGGGAGAGAAAAAGCGGCGGGCTGCTCTCTCGCCAGCGCGGCGCGGCGCGGCGCGGCAGCGGCGCTCTCGTCGTTATTTCCTTTCCTCTTTTTTCGAGGCGTTTAATCCAATACCGGCCAGGCGTCCATCAAGCGTTCCGGTCGCAAAGGTTTTGTCCCCGGGGCCGGTATACGCGGGTACCGGCCTCCCCGTAAATTCGCGCGGCCGCGCGCAATGTTCCGCGTGTCGCATAAAGCGTAAAACCAACGTGAATTACGGTAGGATCGCGTTACACCGGCCGCGCGGCTCGCCGCGTACACGGGCCCGCGCGTTCGACAATTCCCCGTGTCCTTTGCCCTTTAGAAATTCATGTAATTTTTTGCGAGCCGAGCGGGTACGCCGCGCCGCGCCGCGCCGCGCCGCCATGAGCCAGCTCGCTGCCGCCCCGACACGCCAATTTTCCCACGGACAACCGTCGCGACGATCGCGAAATTTAAGGCCGAACGGGACGCCCGGTGTCGCGTTGTAAAACACGCGGCTGTAATGCTGTAACGCGGCCCGCGACTCGACGCGACCCGCTGCTCTCGATGCCCGACACCGATCTTCTCGATCCTTCCTTTTTTCCCCGTCCCTCTCGCTCTTTCCTTCTCTCCTTCCTTCCTACATCAGTGCCTTCGAAGCTTCGCTTTCGAGAAAATGCGCGTGGTATCGGTAGGAATTGTGTGACGCGACCGATCATGACCAACCGGTTCTACATCCTGTACATACTAATGCACCAGTGAACCCGACTGACCTTTAAACTCGATTTTCTCGAAAACGAGGCGTCAATCCAGAAAAATGTAATTCCTTTTTTTCCGATTTTATTTGTACATGTAGGATCGCCCACTGCCCGGGTGTACTACGATTTCTGTTGACGCTGAGTTAATTTAAATTTTACCTAAAATATTGGGTTAACATTAGGTCAACGCAATATACAACCCCACACCCGACACAACCCTCGAAGCTCACGGAAGCCTGGCGAGAATTCCGATGCTCGCGTCGACGAACGGTGCACCCGCGGCGCAAAGGGTCGTCAGAACGGCCCGAGCTGTCCCATTTCATTACGGGGTCTGATCGGGGCCTGTTCCCCGGGCCACCATCGGGCCGGGATCCCCTTTAATCGGACGCTTATACGCGACCGGGCAATACCTTGGGTCGCCGAGACACGGAATCAGGCAATGCTCTCACGAGTAAATGCAATTCAAATGCCGTTTCCGTGCCGGTTCTACGTGCTGGTTCGCGCTCTCTGCCGCGCCGTATCCCCGGCCCGTTCGAGGAGTCAAGGAGAGGTCGTTGCTAATTGCGCCGATCCTCCGAACACGAGCGGACGGAAATGGAGAAGAGTTGTCGCGGGTACGTTAGCCGCGCGTGTCCCCGGGGCTTCTGGGTCTCGGGTTACGTGGCCGTTTCGTGTCCGAGACACGTCGACGATCGGGCTCGAACCGACAATCTTCGAATCGCCGCCGCGCGAAACGCCCGTTGCAGGCCCGTTTCCGTGGCTTTCTCCGCGCGCCAGGCCCCGCGGCCCACGGCCCACGACGGCCCACAGACCCGCGAGAGACCAGCGCACGGAAAGGCCGATAAATCCGCCGCGAGAGCCACCCCGATGGAATTTAAGTGCGAACGAATTTGTACGGTCTCGCTTACACGGGCCCGAGCCCTGGCCGTAAATGGCCTTACAACCTCTCGGCAAGTAGCGGTCGGCAATTAATCGCGCGGCATTAAGCGCAAATGAACTTTCGCCCCTCGCGGCGACCGCGGCTCCAACCAGCGCCAGCGGCGCGATGCGGAGCGGAGCGCTGAAAATCGACGGGAAGATTGGCGTCGGCGCTGGGTAATCGACCGTGAAGCAACCCTACTACGGTTTCGAACGGTTTTTCATGTTTTCTAGGTTGGTCAACAATGTTGGAACCTCTTCGCCATTTTTTGGTTAATAAAG
This sequence comes from Lasioglossum lativentre, assembly GCA_916610255.1. Taxonomy (NCBI): domain Eukaryota; kingdom Metazoa; phylum Arthropoda; class Insecta; order Hymenoptera; family Halictidae; genus Lasioglossum; species Lasioglossum lativentre. The sequence continues at coordinate 38,556,348 of OU744356.1, read as the reverse complement.
GTCCTTGTTTGAGGTGTTAGGTCACCTCGAGTGTGTTAGATCCATAGCAATCTTTTGCAATTTTTTTTTTAAACGGATCGACTGGAATGACGGCGTCCTTCGATCCTGTGGATCTTTCTCTGGACCAGAATCTCTTCCTTGGACCCATCCCTTTCTTTGAGCCTTTACCATTCCTGTGACGCCTCCCCTCTATAAAGACACTACCCCTCTCCGGGATCCACTCCCTACCTTGGACCCTTCCGCTCTCCTTGAAAACCTATCTCCCCTGCATCCCCTCGAACTTTTTCCTTTCCCTGGACCCTTCCATAGATGGTCTCGTTCTCTTGCCTGGACTCTTCACTTTTTGGGCAATAAAAAATGAATGATGGAGTGCAAGAAAAAGTTAAAATTAGAAACTAATGATCGAGTTTTATCGCCCATAGATTGTGTTCGTAAGAGCTTCACGCCTTAAGCTTTAGTAATTTACCATTTTCACGAGCCATTTATACGCATTTGTTACAGAAAAATGTCGTCCTAGCTTGTAATCATTGAATTATTTGATTTACGGCAGGAACAACTTTCATAAATACTGCTTTACAACAACGTCAACGAGAAATAGCAATAATTGATACCGTTACAAAATTTCATTATCCTCATCGATCAGAGAGCATACACGACAGAGATTCCAAAGTGCAACTCGTCGAAAGGATTTTAACTGCAATTAAACGAAGCCCTAAGACGTTTAAACGGTCGTCAAACGATGTACGAGTATACGGATGAAGTGAAACGGCCTAGGGTTCACCTTAGGGCTCTTTCTCCGCTAATGACAAGGCCATGTTGCTCCTGCATTTTCGATGTAGGCGTTGTTTGAATCGGCCATGTAAACAGACAACAAATAGTCCAGGAAGCCTGGATAAGCCGCTAACATCGTGCGGTCTGTGTTCAATGTGGTAATTAACGGTACGATGTCACATAGGGCCCTTAATCTCTTGGTAACGATTCCCGTGGCCGCGAAGTTCCTTGAAAATTAGCATAATAATATATCGTCGTCTATCTCGGCCAATTAAACGGCCATAAAGCCGGGTCGGGCTTTGGCGACGGTCCGGACTGCCACGACGTCGTGCTAGGCTAACTCGAGGCGGAGCTATTAATGAATGCTGGTTCCACGTCGGGGGTGACGGAGACCCATAAACTTGTCCTTCGGTGGCTGGACAAACCGTTCGACACTTCCATTCGCGTCTAACGACGGAAGTGTTTCGAGCAAGTACATCGGGCTACGCTTAACATCAAAATTCCATTACACCGACAGTCCCACACGACTTCTACAAAATCGTCACTGTATAAATGTTACCAGTTTTTCAATGCCCTTTTACTATATACTAATAAAGATCCCACAAAATCGAAATACATAAATTCTGTCTTGTCATTTTTATAAGGTAAGTTGTTCCAGTCTTATTTCTAGCGATTGGTTTATTGTTAAAGTACTCTATCAAATAGTTTCGCGTTTAGATTCTTTAAGATCCTGCTAAATCGAAAGGTATGCACGTATTTCGATGTTCTTCCGATTGAAAGTAATTTAGCGTTGACGTTTGAGAATTAATTTGTATTTTTAAGTGCAGAATGTCGCGTGTTCTCGCCTATCCAGAATAAGATCTCAAGATTTTGTTATCAAGGGTCCTTTTTCTTCGCTGGAGGGCTAGTTCCTTATCCGTAACGGGACAAAATGACAAAGTGGAGAGTCCTATTTTTCACATCTATCAAAGTACCCGATAACCATCGTCCCAGCACTGTCCATACTCATGGGACATTGCGGTTTTCCCGCTTGCCACGGCAGAAACGGTAGAACATTTAGACCGAGGCATCGTTAAACGATCGTTAACCGGCCGTTCTCAAGCCGAAGACGGTAGAGATGGAACGATTTGTCAAGCACTGTGATGGGGGTCCTGAGAGGATCGTTTTTAGGCACTGTAAAGTATCGTGGATAGGGAGGATAGCATCGCGCAGAATTTTCATTGCCCGCAAGTCACAAAAATCTGAAAATCAACATTCTTGTAACAAGGTTTTTCTTACTCCCCTTTTTAAAGGGGGTATTCTGGTTATTCTCAAAAAATCCATTTTGTGCAATTTCATTAAGTATATGTGTTGTAGAATATGTGTGCAAACGATGTTTTGATTATACGAAAAAATCATATAGAAAAATGTTATTCTTTCTTTCGGCTTATTTTTGCATATAGGATCAACTCTATGGCTGGTTGTACACGCGGTTTATTCATTTAAAAGATATTTCACTGTATCGAGATAAAACCCCGTAGAATCGTTGGAACGTCAAATGTTTGATGCGGAAAAAAATAAATATTGAAAAGAAAGAAATTCCAGAGTGAAATTTCGCTGAAACGACTCGGGTTCTCCACGAAGGGTTAATTCTTCTTGCTTTTGCAACTTTGATCTCAACGGTTCAAGTATTGTCGTGGGATCTCGTGACGTAGAATTACACAGAGCACGCTATTTTGACCGGGGATTAGAGTGTTCTGGACAACGAAACGTTTTGAAACGATAACGATTGCGAGAAGCGAGGCCGGGTGGGTCGAGTCCTCCGACGCACCCCGTAAATAATTCCCGTCTCACTCGGAAACGCAATGTGTCGAACGGCACAAACATCCCCTATCACGCGCTGGAACTTCTCCACCGGTTTATCTCCCTTCCGACCGGTGGCCAAGGTGCTTCCGCTATCGCCGGCCGCACTGTCGGCGGGCATAAATTGATACAGATGCGAGTTAGCCGGAGTTTTTCGCCTCTATCCTGCGGGAATACCGGCGCGGATGGAAAGCAACTTCCAGAGCCGCCGACGGAATCGTCCGGCGTTGGAAGTTGCTTTCTCCCCCGCCTCGAAAATGGTCGGCGAAAAATTGTCCCGATCGCCCCCGGCCGAGATTTCCTTTCGAAGCGATTCTTGGCCCTGGGAAAAACGACAGGGAATCGTTGACCCCGATAGAACCGACCGGTCGTTACGACGTCCGATTTAAGGGGGTCTTCTGGTCCACAGCGTCATTTTCCAGCCTTATGTGGAAAGGACAATGGTAGAAATAGGCCAATTTTGAACCTGACTGTACATGAAAAGTTGTTATGAGATATGATTCTGCGTATCTTAAGGGGGGAGCCCTGTGTAAAATGAAATTTTTTAGCTTTTTTTCTTTGCTAAAATCGATAGAAAATTTCCTTATGAATACGATAAAAAAGTTAGAAAGCTATCAGAGATGTTCTTGTACGTTACTTTCAAAATAAAGTGAAGAGTCGTATTGAGCAGGAGCGACGCAGTCTTGATTGCAAAAGAGGCTCGTGCTTCTCGAAAAGAAGAAAAAACGGCTGAAATGCAATATTTTGATAAAAAGGAAGATCTGTTCTATGGCCCCGAAATTGCAGATTAGCGTTAAACTGCGGTTAAAGTTAAAATAAATTACGATTTTTTTCACAATTTTTCTGTTATACAAACTTTAACTTCTCGAAACATAAAATTTCGCACGCCGTGCAACGTAGCTCGTAAACTAATTACCCGATCTTTATGAAGCTTGATATATATTATTTTTTATTTAAAATAAAGTTTTTGCAATTTGGCAAATTTTAAAAAAAGAAAAACATCATGCTGAGCGTTTTTGCATAAACTAATGATTCCATTTGGATTTTTTTTTTCAGTTCATTTTTGTGCACTGTATGTTGCACGACGCAAATACAGGATGCCATCTTCAAGTCGTTATTCCACGATTATTATTAACAATTAAACTTTAAAAAAAATATATTTTGTTATACTATAACATGAATAAATGATACCTGAAATTTTAAATCAATCCACGCATTACATTTGCAAAAAAAATTCTTGAAAAACAGGCCATTTACACAGGGCTCCCCCCTTAAGGAACTCAAAATAATTATTTACCCTGGAAATGATAGGAAAGTTTTAAAAATTACACTTGAACGATTATATTTTCAAAAAGTTTGAATGTCATCGTCATATTTTTATAGGTAATGCAAAAACGAATTCAATCAGTATGTTGTGCACAATATAGCCAGACATACTTTTAATGACATCTGCTTTAAGAAAATACAAAAATATCGATTTTTTCAAGTTTCTATGCCAGAGGACTCCCGAACAAGACTTGGTCGAAGGTAAACCGATAATGGCGCCGCGTGCACGTCGGACTTGTAAGTTAGAGGCGCCGCGCCGGTTATGAGTAAGTGCAAAATGGCCCGGAGAAGAGTGGCTTTTACAAATTACCATTACTCGGGACTAATAGTAATTTAATGGTGGCGAGGCGCGCGCCTGTTCGACCGCTTATTGGAAAAAGCGCGGCTCGGCTGGCCCGATGAATGTGAAATTTTGGCCGACTTTCTTCAACCCTTTGCGAGCGAGAATTTTTTTCGGTACCGAGAATATTTTCCTCGGAGAACTAGATTTTTCCCAAAAATCTTCGATAATAAGAAATATGAACGAATGTACTGGTGTTAAAATGAGAAAACGGTAACGAGATGCGTCGGAAAATTGGTTCGCTATTGTCTGGTGGGTGCTCGAAGCCGTAATGAACAGGCTTGCCGGCAAAATGCCGACGATTAATTCCGCGATTTCGTCGTCACTTCCGTGCGACTTGTAGCAACCGCCGCGAGATACCGAGCCCCGAAACAAATTGTTTGCGCGGTCTAGGGTGGCGTGTATCCGCGCTCCTGGAATGAGTAATGGCGGGCTGGCGGCCGACCGACCGACTGAATCTACGACTCTAAAACCCTTTGGAAACGACCGTACTGGAACTGCCAACTGGAAACTGGCTGAGGGGCTTTAACGTAACAGAGTAACCGCGATTGGCGCAGATGGCGTGGCCCTGCACACGCGACAACCGCGTCCTACGTATACAAACACCGTCAACCAGCAACACACAGCCACCCTTCTCGGGACACCCTTCCGCAGGCTTACAACCGGCGAACCGTCCTTCACGAAAACTGCGCCCGGGAGTAATTTACTCGAACTCTTTCCCTGATCGGGTGCAGCAGGTGTTTCCCGCTCGCCGCCGCTGATATATTTTTCTTTCATTTTGATCAACGGGATCAACGGGGACATTTTATTGCCGGATCCGGAATTAGCATTTTAGCCCCGGCCAAGACCGAGTCCCTGTTCAACCCTCCGCTCTCTAGATGCATTGACGAACCACCGGCACGGGTATTAAAATGATTTATGGACCTTCTTTTTCGATTCCATTAAAGGGGATCTACTAGTCTAGAACATTGAAAAATCAATTTCTCTTTTTCCGTATTTTCTTAACCGCCTCGATAAGAATGATCCGGAAGAGAATGAAATTTTGCCAAGTATTCGAGGGTGGCCACCCGGTGTAAGGTGGTTCATTTATATGTTATTGCAACGCAATTACGGTGATATAAGGTTCTCCGAGAGTCGAAGAGGGTCCGGGTAATCAGGTTAACGGAGCCAGAAGAAAAGCAAGAAGGACAGGTGATGGCCGCAGAAATTAATGGACGGGTATCATGTGTAATCCTGTATAGGACGGTAAACAGCACCGGGACTCCCTTTCGCATTCTTATACAACCATAAATTATGATCAAAGCCTACGGGGATTGCGTATCCCCCCCGGCGGGATTACCGATGCTAGAGCGCAACCATAGTGGAGTACACTGTCGACCAGGTATTTACCAAACTTTTTACCAACATTTAACTGCGTGGACAACAATGGCTGCCAAAGGATCTCAATGATGCTTTACTCGTCGTCTAGCAGAGCTCAAATTACATTGACTCTTGTTTAATACTTGATTCTAGAATATGTTGAAATGTCAGAGCACTCTGCAAGTAAAACTGTTTGGTCTATTGTGAATAAAACGTGTGTTAACGGTTTGATTACCGAACAATTACCCCTAAAAGATCCCACAAAATAGCTTATCGCAAGCATTACAAAGTATGATCGATAACGAAGGAGATTGTACCCATTGTGACGTAAAGGCATATTAGGAGCATGTTATGGGACAGACGTTCTCGTATAACAGTTTACGAATACTAATACGAGCTGACAGAGACAGGTAGCTCACCCTTTATTCCTCGGTAAAAGGCACGCTGCTAACGTCGCGAAGCGAGCTGATCACCCTCGTCATCACCAGCCCATTCACCGTTCATTATCCATCGACACTCGTCGTTCATCCGCCGCGGAACAATAACCGGCTGATATTAGCAAGTAGTTCGGTATCTTTCGGTCGCGGCAGGCCGGTATCTGCCGGTTAATGAACGCGCGCGGCAGTCGAATGAGCCAGCATTGGGCCTGATAGACAGAGACCGACGATAGCGAGATTATTAAACGCTGGTTCGTCATCGCACGGCGCGGCGCGGCGTCGCGACGCCTGGGGTGTGCGCGCACCTAGGCCCGATACGTAGCCAGGCGTGCATTACGAACGGACGATTATGTCACTTCGATAACGAGGATGGAAGACGGCCGCAGTCATTTGTAACGTGACTCTGCGAGAATCACGGGAACGAGAGGAGAACGGTCCCCGTGGTAGCCTCGTCTCCGTTTCTCTCCCGTTGTCTCTCGCTCTCCGTCGCGTTTCCTCTTCGAACCCCCGGGTCTCGTCTTTCGACGACGAACACGATCCGTTCGCGCGCTGCGTCAGATCCCGACTAATGGTATTAGCGTCATTGATAGTTGATGCGCTGTGTGTCGAACAAATATGTATTTATTGATTCTCGAGGGCCGTGACAGGGTGAAAGGGTTAAATCAACCCAGGAGGGATGAAAGGGCCGAAGAAAAGAGCGAGACAACCAAGAATGGGCTCTCGGACACTTTCGAAGGTGTAGGTGGTTTCGGGGAGCAAAGGGTTCGCTGTCTTGCCGCCGCGCCGCTGCGAACCCGAGCGGCTTTCACGCTCGCCGATATTAATGGCTTCCAACCGATTCGGGCCAAATGGAATGGCTAACGTGTAAATCGAGAATGTTTGCACTGTCCCACGTGAGAGGACACCCCCGCGCGGGCATACCGTGCGAGCTGTCGCTAACAGTGAACGGGTGTTCGTCTTGCCATCCTGGCCAACAGCCGAAAGGGGTTTGATGGAATGTCTTCTGCCTCTGTCTTCTGCCCGGATTCCTGTCGCGGATTTACCGACTCGAGGATTTGGCTGTTCCCGTCAGGGTTGTTGCTTCTCGAAACGGAGTCTTGGAAGCTTGGTGCCAAAGTTTGCGTTCGGTTAGGCCTTTCATTGTTCTGAAATAATGGCGAGTGCAGAATCCCGTCAAGAACTATGAAACAGGTCAACGGTGAAAGAGCAAAAAGTGTTGTGATTATTGAAAAATAAAATAAACGAGTGTAGGATCGTTTTTTCACCAATCTACAATAATGAAGTTCGTACCATAACGAAAGAATTACTTATAAATAGACTCTGGATTTTACGCATTTATATGAGGCAAAACTGAGTAGGTGCAATTTAGAACAGTGGAAAGATAAAGAGTCTTAACCCTTTGCACTCGGAGCTATTTTAACTCGAAAATTAAACACTTCTTCCGACCTAGAATAATTCCATTCTATATGATTTTTTTTCATTTTATGGATATGAAATTGATATAATACCACATACAATACTGAAATGTTTGATAATTAATTACATAGCACCATATTTAATAATGTAAACAATACTGTGAATAATGGTAGAGCAATTTTTAATGGCGACTCTGAGTCGCCGCTCGAGTGCTAAGGGTTAATATATTATTTCCAGTATATTAGAATTATTACTGAAAGATATAAATTTATAGCTCCTGTGTATTGCGATTGATGCGGAAACTTATTTTGCATAAGGATCCGAAATCTACTGATAAATGTCCTGTAGATATCGTGCAGCTATAAAGGACAAACATTGCTTCCACTCGTCACCTATTCCTGAAATAGCATTCGTCCTCTGTCCCTACCGAGGGGGAACTGAAATCCAACGGATCGTCCAATCGATCAATGGGAATCGAAACGAAGACCGAACACGGAATGCCACGCCGTACCGTATCGAGCTCTCACGCGATTCGTGACATTTCGAAATCCGAAGTCAAGCAAAGGTTGCGCCTATTTCGAAAGCCGGCCGTCACTTTCGCGTCTCAAAACCGTGAGGCGTTACCTTGAAGCACGTTCAAGCTCACACGAACGATAACTCACCGGTACCATTCTCGAATGGTACTCGCCGGATAAGTTCGGTTAGCGCTTCGGAAGGCATCGGGAGCGTCCTCTTGGAAGATCTATCCTGTGCACCAAGAAGAGAATGTCGAAAGGGGACGATGGAAAGAAGAGGGGAAAGGACGGGACCGCGTGAAGGAGCACTTTGTTGTTCCGGCTGCAGCGAGAGTATCAGAATGGTAAACGGGCTCGTGTCCATTAATCACGTTTATAGCAGCCCACTGTCGCAAGTCACTGTCGTACACTGTGTAAACGCACGCGTGTACGTTCTTCTCTCTTTCTTTTTCTATTTCTTTCTCGCTTCCTCTCGTCTCCTGCCGACTTCTTTCTTCCTCGCGATCGCTTTTCGTACTCGAGGATCTCTTCAATCGGCTGGTTAATGGAAGTATCGTAGATTCATTCAGCGAAACGAAACACTCAGGATCAGTGGGTGACTCGGCACGTAATGGTTGTAGGCCATTATTTTTGTTACAGTTCTGTTTCCGGTCAAGCATGTAGAACTTCACTTTCTATGGATTAAAAGTTCTGTTAAGAGGAATAATGGTGCTTTAAAACCTCTGGTCTTTTTTTAATCTTCCAAAGCTGTATATAGTATATACTATCTAATGTTCATTTTGTGAGTTTCTTGAAATGTGGATCTTAAAATAAATTTCTGAGGTGGTCTTTTTTAACATTATAGTGAAATTTAAAGGATATTTTAATGCTTGCCCACATAATTACCTGCGTCTACATTTTCGATGCTCACAAAACAAAAACATTAAAATGGATCGAGTTCTCACTCGAAGATAAATATTGTGTGACAAATCTGTTGTTGTACCATTCCTTCCTAGCTATTCTGTCTTATCCCACCTTCCTAAGGGTCATTCCATGCCGAATCGATCACTTTTTGCGGTCACCATCTTCGATTTTGTTCCAATTGAAATATGTTGTAGTCCATGTGAAATTAGGAGGGCTTTAAGTCATCATTTTGCCGATTACGAATTTGATTAAAAACGACAGGTCTTCAAAGTTTGCGATTTTTGCCCTTTTGGCGAAAATAGACCTCACTTACAAATTTTTATCTCAGGAACTGTTTGTCCGATTGAGCTATACTTTTTTTGTTTTATTCGGAAAGGATTGGGCTATTATAAAATAATTTCTTCATCCTCGATAATTAACTTTATAATGTCAAAAAATGTAAACAAATTCTTTTTTATGTTTTTTTTTCAATTTTGGCCAGTATTGTCAATTTTGAAAAAAATATGGTAATATTTCCTGAAGTTTCCTCTTGAAATAAGACCTTTAACAAAATGGCGTTTTTCCTGTAATCGTCACAATGTGCTAGAAAAAGACGCGGTGTACCCGCGTTTCAGGTAGAGGCGAGTCGAGCGCACCGCTATTATGGTCAGTTTACTATACCGCTGATCTAACAGCAACACCAGCAGGCCGTTTACGACTAAATGACCCTACTGATACCTCGAGAACAATATTAGTAACAACTCTTTGCCAACAACACCTTTCTAATCATAACTTCATTTATAGATATGTAGTTTCTATACAAATTGTATATGTTTTACAAGAAAGGTGTCGTTGCTCAATGGAAACCACGAGGTGGCGGTTTTCTTCCATCAGGAAGGGATAAGGAAGGGTTAGAAGTATGTATTGGTAGGATCATTGAAAACTATTTCATTACACTGAAAACAGAGCCCAATAGGTAATGCTGTTGCAAAGCGAGCTTGTAAACAATCAGCATGTTTGTTATGTTCGTCTTGGGTGACGTAATTAAATGTTATATTCGGAAAAGATGTTTCTGCCCGTTCAAATAAATTTTTAGGGGTGAGAATTTGATTATCTAATGGACAGTCCTGATACACATGGACTACAACATATTTCAATTAGAACAAAATCGAAGATGGTGACCGCAAAAAGTGATCGATTCGGCATGGAATAACCCCTAAGTGAGCCGAGCTCGTATTCCCCTCTCCCATTCGTGCGAGTCGGTGCACGATAGTGGGAAAAACGGCTCGAGCGTTGGAAGCTCGTGAGCAATCAGTTGCTCGGAGCAGTCCTGGAGAACATCTTCAGGAGTGGTGGGTATTGCGCAAATTGGTCGAAGCATGGGATTACATTAGATGTGGGCCCAACGACATTAACCTCGAATCAAAAATTTCTGGTGGTGCAACGATGCTCGTGTGCACGGTTACTCGCTCGGACAGGTAGCTCGCTAAAGTTTCCCCAATATGTAATTCGAGGCTCGCTCCCGTCGGCGACCAGGTCGATGAAACTGTCGAACGAACGAAAAGCGGTGCCCGGCTTATCCGGAAAAGGCTTGCAACGAGTCTCGCCAGGAACGTCAGCGAGAGCGAGGTTTTCGGTCGCGGGTATTGGCGTCGCGTGGCCCGTCGACAATGCGTTCTTGAAGCTGGAACACAAAGGTACTCCACCCTCGGCTGGGCGATAAGTAGCGAAGGCGGCGCCTTCGCGCGGGACGCTTTAGAAAACCGGGATCCGACGCCGGGACGCGCTTCCTTTCTCTGCTCGGCTGGCGCACCGTGTCGGTGGTGTGCGAGACGCAAAGGGGGTCGAGACGCGCGAATTTTCCACGCTCGTCGGCCCCCGACGGCAGATACACGTAAGAGCGGCTACGGGGCTGTCAGTCGCCGCTTTGTCGGCGCTCTCTCCTCGCCGATGTTGTTTTATTAATAAAATTCATAGAGATTCAGCGGCGGCTGGTTTCACCCCCGTAGCCCCGGTCTGGCAGCCGTGAAACGCGAACCGAAGGGGTAGGGGAGCGCGAAGCCAACAATAACAGTGACAACTCTGATTCAATAAAGCATAATATCTGGACGGAGGGCGAGCGGGGTGCGTCCTTCGGCTACCAAGAGGGGGCGAGAGGGCGAGCTCTCGGCGGACGGGACGACACCGAGGGGTTGCCATTGATATCAACATAAATCACAATAGGAATTTGTATTACAGTTACAGAGAGGCTGGTGGATAGGAAATAAGGAATGTAATAAAGAAAATGGGCGCCGGGTTACGGGGGTGGCTGACTCGTCCGAGGGAGCAAGAGATAGAAAGAAAGAGGCTCGGCGTCGCGTCGACTCGATCTCGCGTGAGATATTTTTTCGGGCGGATTCTTCGGGGCCCTCGTGGTGACAGGGGCTGGATCGGTGAATAAAGACACATCGGGATACCTCGGATCGTTTAGATTGATATCGGTAATTCGGAACGACCCGCCACGCCGCCGGAAAGTTTTCTGCGGTTAGTTTTGGTATCGATCCGCCTCTACTCGTATCGATAACGCGACTCGCCGGGCGGGGGGGGGGGGGAGGGTAGTTTTTCCGTCGTACTTATCCCGGCAAGAACGATGAACGCGATCGATATATGCATAGTAGTCGTCGAGCCGCGTTTTGATATATCTACGATGGCCAGGATAAACGCGGGATTTATCGGGTGCGCGTATATTTATAATTTACGGAGGTGTCAGCGATTGGCATAACCTTTGGAATTTTGCGCCAATATTTGCCCACAATAAATTCCCCGTAACGTACTTACCGGCAAACATTATCTGTCACGCCAGGCTCTCGATATCCAATTTAAAATTCTCTCGCGTCGCAAAACCAACCCCCTGCAGGACCCAGGTCGCGGCGCTATAATCGTCGAAGGCCTCGCGCTACCCCTTTCGCATTCTTATTCGCACAACCGGGCCACCAGGGAGGAGAGAGGGGATGGAGGACGATTAAGCGGACAATTAAAAATTAATATTTTTATTAGCCCGTTCTTCCTGCTCGCGGATGAGTTGCGAGGGTGAAATAGGTTGCGTTTGCGCATAAACCGGCAGCGTCATGGAGAGAGGTATGAGGGTGAGACGGGGACGGGGGTGGAGAACGAGCATAGGAAAAGACGGAGAGGGAAAGCGAGTAAGCACAAACGCCAGAACCCTTCGTTGCTCCCGCTTGCAGAAACGAGACGTTCGAGGGCAAACGGGGGTTAGGCGGGAGGGGGGCGGTGGGCAGTGGGACGGGGGTTGGTTCGGAGGCGAGGAATGGGGAATTGTAATGAGCAGCCCGACAGTTACAAATGACAGGACGGAATTCGCGAACTGCGATAGAACCCAGCTTCTGCCTAAAGGCCGCTTTACACGCTCGGACGGAAATGTTTCGTCCGCTGCAGGGCAATTCGACCTTACCCAAGGTCGTAACTTCATCCTCTTCAGCACGTACCGTCGTTAATATTTCCGCCCCCCACCCCCTCCCCAACTTTTTATACTTTTTATCCGAGTGACGTTCAAGGAAATTGAGAAGTTCGTTTGTGCCTCTTTTAATGCCCCGGAAAATTCCGCTCGACCCTTTTATCGATGCCGCATTAGGCTCTTCCGGTTGGATGTATACCGTTACCAGCGAATGTTAGAGGTCACTATTGCCGAAAGTCCGATAGACATTTAGGAAGGAGCAGAATCTGATTCGATGAAATTGTTACGATACTTTATCCTTGGTCCATCGGCTGTGTTTTTGTCTTTTGTTATTGAAATATTGTATGACCTCCGTGTTACTGTACTCGATCCAACGAGACGAGTCAGCGTAGGTAAACGAAACACAAGAGAACAAAATCAATCAAAACCGAACGTTTCTGTTACCGCGGCAGCTGGGGAATCTTCGAAACAAACGGACGAAATAATCCGACGAAATTTCATCATTCCGTTTAATCGCGGGGGCGTCGCGCGTTCCTGAGCCCGCTCCGACAGTTCCGGAATGTCTCGAGCCGTGTGCGGGAAGCGGTTCCTAGAGGTGGCAGCCCGACGGAATCGCAAATTCCTCGTAGGTACCGGGACCGCGGCATTTTGGCGGGCCGAAGACCGGCGTCGCTCTCGTCGTCGCATTAACTCGCGCGGCCACGGCATCGTTAGCGGCATACCTTATCGTTTGGGGGCGGTTCGAGGGGCCAGGGCCGTTTGGAATGCGCAAACACGAGTCCGTTACTTCGAGGATGATTTTGCGCGCGCGCTCTCTACCCCCCGGCACGTATTAGCCCGGGACAGGGACGGTTGTCGTTAAGTCGAGTTTACACGAGGAGATTGACAATAGGGGAGCGCATGAATCATCCGACGTTTGGACAGGCCGATTCGTTCGGTCGCAAATTATTCCGTATCGCGCACCTTGCCGTACGATCCGCGCAGGACGCACGGTGTTTGCGATCGGGAAACACGATTCGGAGATTCGCTGTGAAATCAACCGGTGGCTCGAAAATTATCAAACCGATCTATTCGGAGATCGTCGAGGAAAAGCTTCGTATCGCAAAGCCATACTGCCAGTTAGCAGGTGTTTTTGGTAAAAAATGTCTCCAAACCTACGCTTATATCACCTTTCGCAAGGACACCTGTTTCTTGTCTTCCTTCTGTAGATTTTATCGCTTTGTTGACCGGTCATTAGTAGAAGAGGGGGTAAGAATGCGAGATAGGGTAGAAAAATAGGAAACCAAGCTTTTCACCAATACACAATATATCGATACTTTTAAGAATGGTTCCTAATAAATTCTCAAATTAGGACTTTATAAAGATACAAGATAGCACCTTGTTGCTAGGCGCACGAAACCCAACGCAACTCCAACTTAGCAGGTTTTAGATACCTAGTTACGCTGAACCAACGTGTTAGCATAACTTGCATAATTTTGTCTCAGACACTAGCGCGTTCCACACGATTTTCGCCCGAATGAAAATCCACCCCTTCCTGTCCACTGTCCTAATTCTCGGACCACAATCCTCGCTAAAGACCGACATCCTGAACCGTCGTCATTCGCCCCATCTTTATCCGAGAAGAGCGGAAAATTCTCGATAACGTACCCTATTTTTCCGCCTTCCGATTCGAAGCTTCCCTCGGCGCGGTGCGGCGATTCCTTTCCTCTCGAGGAAGGGCTACAAGCGCGAATAAGCGAGCTTGAAGAGGACAGCGGGTGGTTCCTTGGCGGAAGAAAGCGAGAAGGAGACCTAATCCCCTCGGGGAACGGAAGCGACGTCATACGAGTGGATCCGGGATCTGATTCGGAATAAACGGCACACGAGGAGATATTGTGCTCGGCGCGAGAGGGAGAAAGAAGAGAGAACCTCAGACACATCCGGGATCCCCGTGCAAGCTACCACGGGATATCCCGTGTACACGAGGAGCTCATGGTTACCCGTAAGGGGCTTTATCCGCCTGGACTTGCGGCCAGACCTCCGAAGCTCTCTTCGCGGTTTCCGAATAACTTTATTCTTTTCAATTCGATGCGTACTCCTCGGCGGAGCCTGAAACTGTACGAGGGAGACCACCGGATGTCCTTTTCGAAGATCCAAATCCTTCTCGAATTTTTCTGCCAGATGTAAACACGACTTTTCACAAAAAATTCAATTGAAACTTAGCAACTCTTAGCAATTTTGGCGATGAACTTGTAAACTACTCTGAGGAATCCAATAATTTCCTTTTTCGATGCAGCACAGCCATCCAGGATGAAACTGATAACCGACAAGTAATGTGTTAAGAATTAAGCCATAAATAAAGAGAGGACAGAATTTTGTTCAAGATAAGAAATCGCACAGAGTGTTCGCAACGCGACACAGTAAGCAGCAGTTCATCACTGTCCTCGAGTAACCAGCTGATTCCTCCCGGGCAGAGTCACGGGCTTATCAGAGTCCAGCACACTTTACCTCGGGGTCCTCACGCTTTACCCTAGCGAGATTACCAGGCCCTTGAACCAGCGATCACCAGGAAAACCGAGAACGTGACCTCGGCCGTCGGCTTCTCATTTGTTTTCTATTTCTAGCGACGCGGCGACGCGACGCCGCGCCGCTCCGGAACGTAGCAACATAGTGACTTTTCTTCGCCGGTATAGGTCGGCCAAAGGTATAAGGGTAATCCCGTGGGGTGCTCCGGAGGGAGTTTCATATAGAGGGCCGCCACGGTGCGGCCTCATATATAAGGATTTATCACGGCTAAGTCTCCCGTATATTGCTACGTACCAAAACCCTCCCTCTTCGTCCGCAACCTTCGATCGTCACCTCTCTCTTCATCGTCCTCTCTCCACCTACACTCCCTTCAGCCAATCTAGCTTTTTCCTCCCCTGTCTCTGGTCTTCGACCGGCGTCCATGCACCATCATGCCTTCCACCTCGTTTCTGGCCCGACGGTTTTATATTCGCTGCCTCTATTTACTGTTTGCATCCAATTACAGCCGTTCCAACCTGTTTTACGCTCGATAGGGTGAAATAGGAACCGTAATAATAATATTGTTCGCGGGAAAGGGCCACTCTACTAAGAATTGAATAGCAACGAGAACTTGATTCCACAACATGTGAAAGGGTTAGCATTTTCTTCAGCAACCACAAGCTGTTTTCTAAAATTCAGAATGCCTGAGAAATAACGAAAACAACAGCACAAAAAGAGGGAAACTTTTCATTTCATTTCCTAGTCCGAGAGAAATACGGAATTGATTAGTAATTGACGGTGGATGAAGAGGAAAACGCTCTTCGGGGTGTTGGTACGACAGCACGAGCGCGCGCGCGCGACGAAGCAATAAAACAAAATACCGGCTCGCTTTTGTGCGCGCGATACTGCGGGGTTACGCAGCCGTTAAGAGTTAACGACGTAACGATTATGTCGCCATCCTGGATAATCACTATCGCCGCCGATACGAATCTTTATAACTTCAAACGTTCTGGAAAACACGACGCCCGAAGCTCACCGGGGGCGTTCCGCGAGGAAAATGCCGGGAAAGCCTGTCACTTTCTGTGGACTTCGAGCTGGAATTCAAAATGTCGATGTAACTTTTCGAGGAAACTATAGGTTGTAATTTAGCGTTAGGTTTATAGTTTTCAACGGCGAAATTACCTGTGAATTCGCCGGTGTTGTTGCAATACAGCGTTCTTCGAGGCGAGCGAACCTCGTACGCACCAGCGCGGCGCGGCGTATAATAATTGCGGCGTTATCGCGGTTTTATCGCGTATCGTCGCGCTCATCTTCAGCCAATAAAAATGTCCGGCGTTTCGGTTCTATTAATCAACACGGTCACGCCCGGGCCCGGCCCGCTTGTTTTCCATAAAAACTTATCGCGCGGCACGTAACGTTTGTTAAGTGATATCCGAGCAGCGTGCCGCACAATGCACGGCTGTGTAATATTTCCGGCTGTGCCAAACGCAATCCGCGCGCAGTAAACATTCATCGGGCCGATGCCGTGAGCCCAGATAGAGGAGGCTGATAGAATTGATAGATCCCGGGCAGCCTGGCCGCGCTATATCTGCGCCGCTTGGATCGCGAATTTCGTGATATAAGAGCCGTTGGATATGTCGACGTGCCTTCTGCCCCGTTATTTCGAACCAGCGCAGATTTTCCCTCGCCGGAAAACATTTATCCGTACGCTTAATGTTACGGACATTACCGATTCGCGTAATGAAGAGATTAATATTCGCCTCGCTTGTGCCCGTAAATGTTCTTTCCGTTCTGTCAGCTAGCGGTCGAAGCGTGTTTCGCTTTAGTTGATTAAATTTTTATAAACGGGAAAGGGAAATTTTAACGATGACGATCGGACTGAGAATTTCCATGATTTTTTAGAGGCTAATTCAGAACTGTAATCGAATGAAATTTCAGAAAATTTCGGTGCAGTCACACCGTATCGGATTCTATTAAAGTTTCGAAATACGAACTCAAAAATACTTTTGAATATACGATGTGATTCTAATACTGACTCGCTAGTTTTACCGTATAATTGTGTTTACTATACACCGAGCACCGTCGCAATATCCTCGGAATAGAACCTAAAATGTTCCACCGAAATCGAAGTATTGCTTATCTTCATAACGGAGGTATGCTCGCTTTCGAACGCGGAAAGGTTGAACCGTTTATCACCGCAAATCGAAAATGATCTCGCAAGTGTCCGCCGGAAGCGTGTCCGGCAATCATTTAACTGTAGCGATCCCAGGGGAGTACGTATCTGCAAATAAGGTATCGATGGCAGCGCGGCGACTCGTTATTCGCGCTGCAAATTTTGCATTTGTCCGAATCCCTTCCGGCCTTTTTACGGACCCGAGGCGGGATAGGAGGAGCGTATAACGGCACCCATAGGTACATACACGTCGCCGATTATACGGCGACGCCCCGAAATCGCGGTCGGTCATTAATTTCGGCGCATAAAAATCAATGAACAGCCCATAAACAACGCCGGCCGGTGTACGCTCTCTCCCATTTTCCAATTTGCAATTGCGAATCGCGTTTTTAATTATAACGAACACAATGGCAGCCGGCTACCGTGCCCCACTCTCTCCGCGCCGCGCCGCCACCGATTTTTCTCACCCTCTCGCTCCCATCCCTGCGATTTTCATTCCCGGTCCCTGTTCCACCCTCTCGGTCTCTGTTGCTTCCACGCCGATCCTTCCCATCCTATTGCTCTCTCCCTTTCCATCTCTCTTTTTCGCTCTGCGCACGAACGATGCGACCGGGAATGACATCCGGCTGGGCTCTCCCACCCCTGAACGCCGCCAACCCCCGGTGCATCCCTTCGTTGCCCAGCGAGATATTCCGTTTTCACGATAATTATTGTCGTTCGATTTCTCTCTGATTCCATCTATCCCCTCCTCCCGTTAGTTCGCTCTCTTTCTCCCTCGTTTCCTCTCTCGTTTTCGCCCAACCCCTTCTCCCTCGCCAACCCCCTGCCGCCCCCGCCACCGATTTTCCACCCACCCACCGCGAGATCCGTGTACCAAAAATCGTAGCAACGCGCGATAACCGTTCGTCCGTCGCAACGGCAAACATTTTACGCGTTGATGTTCTCCACCCTTTCCTACCCTTTTTTTCTGCTTGTTTCGTTCTGTTATTTTTCCGGGCCTTTTTTCGTTCCTGTTTCGTTCGTCGAAGCACGCAGCTTTTCGGCCCACCCCCATAGACCTTCTCCTCCTCCTCCTCCACCACCTCCACCCCCGCAACCCCCTTGGCACCGAGCCCCTCTACCCACCCCCGACCTCGGTGCGGAGCGTTTTTACGAACCGTAAGTGTTTCGAACGCGAACGCCGAGTGAATTTTACAGCTCGGTAATTTTTCTGATAATGCCCGGCGATTAATTTCGCGTTCTATCCTTCTGCCCCGCGTTCCGCTCCCGACGACGAGATAACAATGAGTTGATTCACAGCGGAGCTCTGCCAAAGGAAGAAGCAATTAGACCGATTTCGGCGACAGGAGTTTCCCCGCCATTTACCAAAATTTCATACCATTTTCTACACGTCCTGAAGCATTGTTAAAATTGCTCTGTACAGTGTCATTGGGAAATTGACTTCTGAACTTCTTGGATATCGAGCAAATTGCACGAATTCCCTTTTTTCCTTCTACCGTTTAATAACGGTGCAACAGTCATCGAATTCTGTTCGAGAAAACTTAACTAAGCGCCCTCTACAAACGTGCAATCGGTAGTCACAAAATTCAAGATCTTGAGAAAAGTGATTCGGTCGTCTAATGCTAGCACGGAACTCGGGAGCTACGAAGCCACGCCTACTTAGAGCCACGCCTACTCGTATCGATGTTGCACAAAATCAACAGCGTCTTCTTTCTCTGGCCCGATTCGCCTTGAGAAGTTACTCCTGACGTCAATTCAATGCAATCTCGGCGCAAAGAAGTTGTGCCTGCTTTCATGCGAATTAACTTCGAAAACTTCCCGATCTTGGTCGTACTTGCTTTTTGAGCTCGACGATCGAAGACTTTTGTACACAAAGAACGACGTCTTCGCCCGCGACGAATTTATAGGGGAGGGTGGATTTTTGGATGACGAGGCTTCTTGAAAATCCCGCGGAAACTGCGAGACCATTAATGACACACGGTGACGTCTATTCGAACGTATTATCGGCTGGAAATTGTTCGGTAATACGTTGCGCATTTTATATTCTCTACATACGTCATATGCATCAGCGAGCACGGAAATTTCACCGGGGCTATCCGGCCGGAGGGGTTGCCGATGCGGGGGATGGGGAGCAAGGGGTGCACGAGGGGTGTGTGCAGGGATCGAGCCCGACGGGCTGCAGCTCGACGGAAAAGCGAATCAGCTTACAAATAAAAACGTCGAATTCACACGCGCGGCCGCGTCGAATGCATCCTCTATAATTTAAAACGGCTACGCGAGCGTTGAAGCATCAAATAAAAACAATCGCGCCGCGGGATGATGTAATGAACGATATCGGATTTTCAGCTAATTTTTAATCGGCAACCCGCGGAACTGCATTTTCCTGTGCATTTCGGCCGGCAACGTGGCCGCGTGGAAAACGCGAACAATGAATCCGCCATCGGGGGAACCGTGTGCTCGGCCAGTTTGTTTAAGTATTTATGAAATTCCTTGCCCCGCTGCCGCTCGCCGGCCATTCCCCCGTTGTTAATCGCGCTGCTACCACACACACACACACACACCCGCCCCTTATTATCGTGCAAATTTTTTAG
This sequence comes from Lasioglossum lativentre, assembly GCA_916610255.1. Taxonomy (NCBI): domain Eukaryota; kingdom Metazoa; phylum Arthropoda; class Insecta; order Hymenoptera; family Halictidae; genus Lasioglossum; species Lasioglossum lativentre. Next base: position 38,536,758 of record OU744356.1, on the reverse strand, counting down.
TGTATATTTTTGCATTGTTACGCGAATGGAATCCGCCGCGGCGAGATAATAAATTCGTTCGAGAGCACTCGATACGGTCCATTGTTTTTTGCGCGAATAATTCAGCGATGATTTAATTAATTATTCCGAGCGGTTTTATTGCGCGCCTTGTATTCATAAATGGTCTGCTGGGGAATACACTCGCATAAATCAGTTTTATACACGCTGTTCTAAACGGTGGGACACGTCATTAGAACGCGCCCGTAGAAATAATCGAAAATTCCCCGTGTACAGCGATTCGCCTAATTTTCGTGTTCCTGTGCAATCTATTTCCTACAAAAGTATCCGATCTTTTATGTTTGCGTGGAAGTAAAATGTAACAAGTTAACTTGAAATTAGAGCACGTCTGTGTATTGTTTAGTAGTTTAATTGCGAACGAATTTCCATAGAAATATTATAAATGGAATCTTTTTTTTTATTTTTGTATTGAAAGCTTAAATGCAACACCCCATAGGGGGTTATAAAGCTATACATTAGGATTAACATACTTATACATTAGTAGTGTCGGTACAGCAGAATATAACACATTAAGTACACAGCTTTAAATCTTCGTTCGATCCACAAAGTAACGATCTGATGTTTAAGGGTGGAAACAAATTGAGTTTTCTCAATCCTTTCATGAGATCAGCTTTCCGTGACTCCAACAAGGTACATTGCCAAACAATATGATTAAGGTCTTGAGTGTCATTGCCGCATACACATTTGGAATCATTAACTATATGTAGGCGTGATAGGGATGCAGCTAGATGATAATGATCAGATCGACATCGATTGAATGTAACAATAAATCCTCGTGACATACCTCTATTTGAGAACCATGGTGCGGCACTGTCCTTAAAATAATAACGAAAGTAATCCTTTCCCTTATAATAGAATCTTTTTACCCAAACCTTTGTTTAAGATAGGAATCGTCTGACGTGTCTGATCATGATCAACCAATTCTACTTACTTCATGCACGCGAACCCGATGGATCTCTAAACTCGATTTTCTCGAAAACGCGGCGTCAAACGAATAAATGTCATTCCTTTTTTCGATTTATTTTTACACGTTGAATCACCACCTGGCCTCTTGTACATGTTATTCGGGCACACCTTGGATAGTCCCTTAACGAAGCACGTTAAGGAAACAGTAAAGTAAACGAAGTAAAAGAGGGGCTAAATCATAATCGCGAGGGTAAGGTCCAGAGAGCGTGGCGTTTAAGTTCTCCATTCGAGCGGACCGCCGGGCACGGTAGCTTCTCCTAAGTAAGTACAAATCCGGATGATGCGCTCGTAAAAGAGTCCGGGCAACGTTTTCCGTAGCTCCGGGGGTTAGCCTAAAAATGTCCCGGAGGGACATCGGGACCATCTCCTGCGCGCAGAAACCTGGTCCTGGTCGTCATCGAGGACGAACGCGGGCCCGTGTTCACGTGTCACGTTACAACGCGAACTTATGTCGCTCGGATGGTCGAGTTTTACGAGCCTAGCGCGCGGCGTGCCCACCTCGCGGACGAGCGCGTGTGTCGCCGGGTACGTGCGGGTACGACGCCGCGCCGTACCCGTGGAATCACGTATAAATATGGTGGCGGTGGTTCGCCCCGTGGTCCGTCCGGATGGCTCGTTTTATTGTATCGTAACCCGTGGCGGCGACCTTACGGCTTTCTGATTGATAAGACTGCCGGCGCGGCGGGACCGGTCGTTTCGCTGCCTACGGACCCTCTCGAACGCTGCGTCATACCACGCCGAAGCTTTTTAACGATGGACCAGAGCGAGCTTTACCCGCCACAGGTTTCTACATTCTTTATTTTATTCAACCCCCGCGCACGCCTCCAAAATACCCGCGCAACAAAATTCGCGACGTTCTGTTTTATGCCTTCTTCTTTTGTTTATAATCATATGTACTCGTCGTACGCCATAAGAAGTCCCTCGAGACGGCACAGGGGCAAAGGGGGTCCTCGCTCGCAGCCAATTTTTATGCTTTGACGTGACGCACTATAGCTAATAATTCGGCTAGAACCGAAAATTATTGTGGAATGTCCCAATCGAACAGCTTGCTGCAGCGTTCCTTTCGAATTCCTGCCATGAGACTTCTTGTGGCGTACTGTTATGCCGTGACGAAGGAGGGATAGGATCTTCTCGGGAAATAATCCTCTTCTTCTTTATAACTTGAAGTTTTTTATTGGGAAGATCACACACGCACCAACAGATTCGTTACAAAGGAATATCGCGTCTTACAGAAAATATGCTTTCTTACAGTATGAGTGCAGACTTAGTATTGAGTTTTGCTCGATGAGGAGGCTCCCTATATAGGTGTCTAATAGAGACCTTTGAAACCCAAAATGTGTCACTGGACACGTTACTCTGTCGGACCTAGTCCAGCCAAACAGTTGACTCAGCTTTGGGCAAAAAGGGTGAAGATAAGGTTGCATTCTAATCTAAAGGATGATGCAGCATAACAGTACGAAGAGTAGCTAACGTTACCATGCTTAGCAATTGATTAAACACAAAGATCTTAAGCGAGGCAGCTACTCTTCGTACGCCACAAGAAGTCTCCTGGCAGGAATTCGAAAGGAATGCTGCAGTAATTCGTCCGATTGGGTAATTCCACACGAACTTTCGGTTCTAGCCAAATTATTGACTAAAGTGTGTGACGTGAAAGCATAACTATTAGCTGCGAGCGAGGACCCCCTTTGCCCCTGTCCCGTCTCGAGGGACTTCTTGTGGTGCACGGAGTATACATTCAGAATTGTTTTGGATTACACAATGTCTTCGTAGAACGTAAACAAAGAGTTTTACTCAGGAGCGCGTCAAACTTCTTACCGACATCAATAGACTTCAGCAAGCGAACCGAAACGTTCCTTATCGTAACAAATGCTCGATATGTTTCCATTGGAATGCTCATACAGGGTGGTCCACGCAACTGGTACACCTTGAATATTTTTGTTACTTGTGATAATATGAAAAAAAGATTTCTACAAAAGTTGCATGATTTAGAGGTAGAAATATTGTGATGTAAACATTTCTTATGCGCGTGAAGGCGTTTCGGAGATTTCAAGGTCATCTCTGTATCGTGAATCGATAGACTATCAATCTCTGCCTAAAAATGTGTTGACCTTCGTATGTCCTAGATTTAATAGGTAAGGACAGTGTGAAGGGTTAATTTAGCAAAAATATTGCACATCGTGATGATTGTGAACGGGGACAACAAGGTGATTTTTCATAATTTGTCAATAGAGGCTATCGAAAAGCGAAAATACCGTGATAAGGAATACCTGTCTCTCGAAGAAGCATTCAAGCGGGTTCGGGTTCGGGTTCGTTTCAGCTAGCTCCGTGAAAAATATCGCGGAATTATCTGCAGGAGAGGCGAGCCGATCGCCCCCCGCCCTGTATGGCATGACGTTGCTGAAATTCGGGATCACCGGAAGTGAAAGGAAACCGAAGACGCGGCCCCCGGTGAAAGCACTTTTCGCGGCAAATGTCCCGTGACGGTGAACGGTCGCTACTCGTCCCTTAGATGTCCACCCCTAAACAAATTTACGTTCGACCGGCAAATAAATGTTCTCCAATAGCCGGGCCCTTGCGTACACCATCGGCGGCGGCGGCGGCGGCGGGAAGCTTGAAAGTCGCCTACGTTGTATTTTCCCGCGACACGAGCACATTATGCTTTCCGCTTGGTTAACTCCACCTGATCTCCGTCTCCTTCTGTTCGTGATTTTTTTCGCGAAACAGATTCGCATAGCAGCCGAGAAGTTTTAATTGAATCGAGTCCGAACGAGAATTATGACTGATTAAAACGAGCGGTCTGCTAGGTAGGTATACGCCGTGGACATTAGCGCAAGTATTTTCATAGACTGTTCCGCGGTGATTGGAATTAACATTATCGTTGTGAGTTATTTAATTTGTGTCAACAAACGATGTTGAGTCACCTTTTTCAATACTTGTTTAATTGTGCCTCGCCTAATTTATATCTGTTGCAAGCTCATAAACTACAGAGTTTGTCAATTAGGATAATCTAGCACGATTTTATTATAAAATGTGGGACACAGTCCGGAATATTAATTAGCGATACCGATGTTTATGTTTGTTTCTGGTTGATAAAACACTTTCTACTAAGTTATGTACGCAAATTACAATTTATGATTCTCTTACATGTTGAAACCTGTTGACTAATATATTTGCTGTCGCGTGATCGATTTATATGATTTTAAAATAGATTGAGGTTACAGTAAGGACTCTTCGGAGGATTGCTGCTGTGTCGGAAACATTCCTCTTCGAATATCCAGACGTGGAACCTGGATAACGAATCCTATACCCGTGAGACAGCGTCCTCTCGGTCGAAGGTGATTCATCTAATCTCAAATCTTGCGCATATAGTATTTCTCCGCGTGTATCGAGTAATTTCTACCTGTCCGTCGGAAACCTTGTATTTCTCTTCGTGATCGTGCGACACCGCGTTTCGTATCATACAGCGTTCAGTATAAATCACGCCGAGCACGACAATTCTATGTGTGTGTGTGTGTGTGTGTGTTTTATATTCTTGGTCTCGCGATCGCACGAATTGCCCGTACACGTCGTCGTCTACAGAAACACGTTCGCGAAACTTGCTAATCAATAGACACTAATTCGAACGGAATCGTGAAATTTTGATCGTCGGAGATAGCTGGAGAAATTCGGCATGAAAATTGATTCCCGTGAAAATGATTATCTAAAAGAATACCACGAATATAATATCAGGCAATCGAGTTCCTCGACCTTATTTACTGTCGAATTCAATTTCCAACGAAACCAATTACGATATTTCGATTGACAGCTTGTTATATAACTTTAATTGCTCCGAGGAAAATGTACGGTGCGATGCTGGGAACAATTAAGCAAGCTTGTTTCTATAAACGGACGAACAATTACGGGACACCTATTATAATGTCTTGACATCAGTTACTACACTATGAATTTAAAACTATGTGGTAGCACTTGAAAAAACCATCGATGACCTTCAAAAAACCTTCAAGGCAACAACAATCAGACAATCTTTTATATCATCGTATTTGCCTTCGCGAAGGGTACAACTTTCTTCATTAACATTTTCTTGTATCTCCAATCCTTACGGAGATATTTAGGTGTTAAGTGGATCACCCAGTATGTATACGCTTTTATTTCTTCTTACTTGGTTAACATTGTATTAATACGTGCTTTGTCGCAGCAGCGTTCCATTATGAAAACAGTTTCTTTTGATGTGTCGTCACGACGGTAAATATGACGGTCGCTACTCGTATGTAAATACTTACTTGCCGTGAAAACAAAATAAATAGTGACCTATCCATAACGCGACATCACTGTGTGTATTTACTGTTCTCACTCCTTCACAGAGAGACGAATAAATAACATCACGTATGACTTCGACGCGGATAATCGGACCCCGGTAAATCGAGGTTCCGCTGTACTGCTACGTCAGTCGGTACGTCAGACGTGGTTGTTCGAACAGCACCAAAGGAAACTGCGATATCGGTGGAAAAACTGACCGGACACCTCCCTCGGCGGACAGTTCCTCGTTTTCGACCGAACCACCGAAACACCGAGCTTCCTGCGATTGTGCGGTATCCTATTTCAATTTCCACATCGGCTGACTTTCTTCCAGGCCCCTCGGTTCCCTGGCAGGACGGGCAAAAAAGGCGAGTCGACGAAGTTCGGTCCGCGTCAGCGCATATGAGAGACACAACAATTGCCCCGATAAATCTATACACCGGCGCGGCGATACGAATCTTTCGCGAGCTGCTGGACCGTTAACGGTTCGAATATAAACCGTGACGTTTTCCTTTTCCGCCGATAGGAGAACGTCGGGCTCTACCGTTAATTAGTTCCTGACAAGAGAGCCGCTCTCTTCCTCCCGTAGCGCACACGCTCTCGAACCCCTCCCGTGTACGCGCGCACATGTGTGCATGTCTCTGGGAATCGTTTTTCGTCGTTATAAAGTAACCGAACGCAGCAGGTACGTCAACCGAGGCCGCTAGACAGCTAGAAATAAAGGACATGTTCGATTGGTGAACGGGGAAAAATACGTAATCGCGGGCGAGCGCGACGGTCCGCGGACAGCCGAGGACAGGCTTCAGAAAATTAGTTTGCCAGAGAGAGGCCTCGCCCGGCTCTCTGGCCTGGCGCTGGCCTGGCCTCTGTGCGACATCAAAGAAGCCCCCAATCCGTGGCGGTGGACCCCGGTGTCGATGGGGGACCGTTTCTGGCATCGGCGTCCGTATCCTTTGTCTCGAGGATAATAATTATCACGTCGTCCGTTCGGCGATTCTTTGCGGCGGCGACAACGCGGATGCAACGCGGTACTGTGCGGCGCGGCGCGGTGCGGTGCGGTGCGGTGCGTGCGCGCACGTGTGCCCCTGTTCCAGGTAGGCAGCTGCAAATTAAAATCGGTATTGGCCCAGCGCTTCGCCAATATTTCACCGGACCCGATTGCATTACAACGACGACACTTGTGATTGGTTGTCACCCTGTCCGCCCTGTCCTTTGTGTAGTTTTTCAGCCGAACGTCAACCGTGCCCACCTCCTTTCTCCTCCCGAGTCGATGTGTGTTCGCCGCGATTTTTCGCGTGCTTACCGATTGATCTCTTTCTCTCTTTCCGCTCTGAAGCACGGACACGTCAGCCATTATGTCGATAACCAAAATTTTCTGGTGTGCGCCGCGTTGCGTCGCGTCGCGTCGCGTCGCGTCGGCCAGCTTCCAGTCTTTGTCCCGAAGTCGCTTGTTTAGAGACCAGCGAGAAATTGGTGAAAACTTCAAACGAGTCGCTGCAACGCTGCTTCGTTCGGATCTGGGTTACGCTTTGAACGTGTTGAACGTCGGAAAGCATTTTGGTTTCTGTATTAACACTTTGATGTCGGATGACGCAGTAGTACATGTCTTTCCAAAAGCAAAATCTCAGAGCGGTTCACATAGTAGTCATCCGTAACACGTTCCGTGCCGTGTGGGTCGCATACGCCTCACGCTAAACTTTTCGTTCAGGCCATAAGGAATTTTCGCTATTAGGTGGTAGAGATGTCAATGATGTATCATTCGATGACCTTCGGACACCCGCAAGGTCAGAAACGGTATTTCTCATTCAGATGATTATTACATGTCGTGTTCAATGCGACCTCTATTCGAAGGGGGATTCGAACATTGTCACTTGATGAAATTTAAGCATAATATTTTGGGAAAGTATATTTACGGTTCTATACTCTTGAAGAAAGGCCAGAAAAAAAAACATCGATTTTTTGACCCGTTTACATAAGACAGCCCGCGTTTAATGGGTTTCCGGTGAATGATGCGTTAGCAGGATCGGATCCGAAGATTCTCTGAATCACTCGTCCGCAATCGCGATCCCCGTTCCGGCTCGCCGTCAAGGATATTCCTCTCGCGTCCGGCCGTTTTTCCCACCGCATCGATTAGCGCCTATTTATAGTAATTTGGCGCGGAGCCCGGGCTTTCCTGGAAAAAGAGCCAGCCGAAGATAAGGGATCGTCCTTGCCTGGTCGCAGCCGGACCGTCGCGTCGTCGTCGCACGCATTCGCAATCGGCGAGGAGAGTGGTCTCTCATCTTCTTGGTCACTCTTCGCCCCTCCGATCGGCCGATTCTCGTCCTCGTTGCACCACGCGCACGCGGTTTCCGTCTCTCGCGCGCGCGCGCGCTCGCGCGGACGATCTTTCTCCGGTTCTGAGCACGCACAGACGCAGCCAGAAACTTGCGGATTCGCGTCATGCGGCTACCGGGAAGCCAGGCGACGTCCTGCATTGCGATGCGACGTGGTGCACCGTCGTCCGTCAATCATCCAGAGACACGTCCCCGTCATCGCGCACTCTGCATGTAATATAACCAAACACCGCCGACCGGCCGATCCTGTAAACAATCCGTGTTCCGCGCTGCTCTTTCGGATCTGCGTACCTGTCCCGTCCCGACGCGGGCGCCGGACAGTTTCGGGACAGTGCCTCGCATATTCACGTTGGATTCGAAACGATCTAGTAGCGATCAAAAATCGATTATGCGATCATCAAAGAAAAAATAAAGTCGGTACGCACAATTCACAATTTAATATCTCTTTGCGCGCTGCACTGCCCATGATCGAACAATGAAATGTCGCAATGTAATCTTTTTAATCACACAAAGACAAAAAGTTTCTCGATGTTGCTTCAGTGTGGACGTGGCTTAACGCAGCCGGATCCGTGTCGAGCGAAAAAGAAACATCGAGCATAGTTCTCGCAGGCAGTGTTTCAGCGTTTTGAGAACAAGCGAGTCTATTGGGTGGAGCGATCGGTCGGCACGGATGAAACGGGCCGGGGGTAGATGACGTGCAACGCTCCAGGTAATTTTCCGTCGCAACGGGAAACAACATTCGCCGGGCGACACCGGGGCCATGTGTAACCAAATATTGTCATGAACGATCGAAGCCCGGCGTGAGGTAGGGGTGGGGGTGTTCCGCGTGTTTCGCCCTTTTCATCATCCGCTCGTCTTTTTTCGCGTGCCCCGGGACACGTAACGCCCAGCGCGAAACGAAGACTGTCGAGCCGATCCTAATCGAGTGACACGAATCGCTACCGGCAACTTCACGGTAAATTCGTGCAACGTTGCTGCTCGAACGGACGTCGGGTACCGTCGGCTGACACAATCGACGCGCATTTAATTCGGTATCTGTCGCATTTGCACGCTTAAACGGATATTAATCCGCACGGAGCACCGATGCGCTTCAACGGTATGACGATTTTTATCCGGCGCCTCAGCGTTTTCTAGGTGAAGAAACGTTGTTAGACGACAGCCAGTTCTGGCTAATCGTACAGCGCGTTACTCGTTCGTTGCAGTACCATAACATTTATTATAATAAATTCTTCTTCGCGTTATTTGCATCGAGTCCTAAAATTTGTAAATTGTTATTACTCAAGATCACGCGAAGGTCATGACATTGTAAGTCATTTGTTTGTTTCGAACGTAGGGGGGTTATTCCAAAGAATAAGCTACAAATGTCCTTGACGTCCATTTTGAGAAAAATCATTTGTTACAAACAGTGAAGACTGTCGGTCCCCATAGCACCCGACCAAGTATCATCCCTCGCAGGTTCGTTGGGCAGGAGGGTCCGTCGGGCCGCAGGATCATCGGTCCGGTAATGATACCCTTTGTCCAGGATCCTGGCGGGCTGGACAAGAAAGGGGACAACGCGACTCGGTCGCGGTCGGGGCGAGGCGAGGCGAGGCGGGGCGGGCAAAGAAAGTCCGAGGCCGGGAAGAGAAGAGAGGCTGCGCGGCGAGAGGGAGCTCTCTCGGGAGATGGTATCGGGTTGCGGGCGAACGGAACGTTGTTACATTCAAATTAGAGTGGACGACGGTATGCGTGGCCGAGAGTCGCGTCGGGTCGTTGTCGTCTCCGGGCTGGACGGACCCGGTGTGTATACGGGCGGTTCGCTTCTACACAGCGCGCGGCGAACACGAGGACTTACGGACGGTGGATCGTATTCAAAACAGCGGGAGGCTCCCAAGCCCTCGAGCCGTCATGCGATCTTGTCCTTCCACAACGACCGGGTCCCATCGCGCTCTGTCTCGAGGCGGAATTTCAATACACTCGTATATTTAACGAACGTCCCCTCCCTGGCCCCCCCTTTGGCCCCGTTCTCCATCTAACCTCCCGTGTTCTCCCTTATCCTCGAGGCCCCGCTCTTCTTCTTTTCCTCTCGTCCACTATTCGATCCTCTCTCGCTCTCTCTCTCTCTTTCTCTGGCCGCTGTCCCCTTTCCCGATCGTTTCTGCCCTCTTCCTCCACCCGGCCGTTCCCGCCACCTCGTCGTCTTCCTTTTTCCTGCTCGGGGTTCCTACGGGTTCCCCCGATACCCGGAGAACTCGTCCGCTCGGCCGCGGAATCGGCTTTTTATATTTCCCCGCCGCGAATCGGCCGCTCGAGGGCTGCTCGAGCAGAACACGGGAATTTATCGCCGGTTAAACGGCCCTGGCCCTGGCCCTCGGCCACCTTATCCCCCGCTGAAGCTTTCGACGTCGACTGTTCTGCCCGGATCGCTGCCTGCCTGCCTGCTTGCCTGCCTGCCTACTTGCCTGCCTGCCTACTTGCCTGCCTGCCTGCCTGACTGCCTCACCAGCCTCCGGAAAGACGTATTGCCGATCGGGTAGTCGACAGATTCGGGGAAGCAAGCTCGAAGGGGTTGGTCGACTCCCGGCGCGCGTCACGATGCCCTTCGGGAATAATTGCCGGTCTTTCGATTCCTTCGCTGTTGATTAACCGAATCGGTTCGTGCCGGTACAATGCAGGGCTTCGAGTGATCCGGGACCGAGGTGGCTTCGTGAAACGAGGATCCTGTTGCCTCTGGGATCAGAGATCCCTAAATGGTCGCTACTCTGAACGGGGTTTAAATTTTGTTCCCCTCTTTTGGTGTTGAACTTTCAGGAAAAAATTTACGTATGTTACGTATGTGGATTTTGATGTCTCTGATCGAGAAGAGCTTAAAGTATCATCTTTAACAATTATTTGTGTTCGTAATACTTCTCCCAGAACTTACCTGAACATATCGTTACCGTTTCTTAGCGGATTCCCTCGGCGAGATTCGGACCTAATCAATCATAGTAAAGGCGATAAAAAAACTAATCAGATGCGACAAGTGGAAGTCAGGAGGGACGTGATCGGAATGAGAAGTCGTTTCTCCCTCGTCGTAAGAAGGTTCGTCGCGTTGTCGTCCTGCTATTCGGCCATTACCCGTGCATTGCCCTCCGAGACAATTAACCTGCGCGCGTTACATTGTCCGGCTCGTAAAATCCGTCTCCTCGCGTGCCAGAAGTTTCCGCGAAAGGGAGAACGCGGTCTGCATGTCGCCGATCGACAAGGTCGTTTCTTCGATCGACGGGCACTCTCGTCTGGCTTCCGAGCTGTTCACGATGGTGTCTGGACGCCGCCGCCGTCTGCGGAACTTCCGTTCCGTGGCATATTTCACGCTCCTACGGCCACGTTTCCGCGCAGACTACATCGTCCGACGGCGCGTGTACACCTCTCGCCGCGACTTCTGCGGAATTTTCACCGTTCATTGGATGAGAATACTCTATACAACGAGAATGGAAAACCTAAGAAACCATGCGAGGCGATTAGGGGCTGAACGACGCGACGACGACGACGCCGCTTATCCGCTTGTCTCGCAAGCAACATTTCCTCTCATATTCTTCGAAGATTGTTAGGAATACAATCGAGGAAAGTAGCAAATTATTGGGAGGGTTACATTCTTAACATTTTTTACAACGTTGTAATCCTCGTTCATCAAACCCCTATTCCAAGCTCTTGCATACATTTTTATTTACATATTCTTCGAGCTAGTTCCTTCACATAAATTTTGATCTTTATATTCAACCTAATATAAGCTACTGATTTGATCTGGCTTCTATAAAATCAGAATTTAGATGGAACGTCTGTACCTCTAGATCAAAATGATCTTACCCGAAAAGATCAGTGTTTTTGTACCTCGCTATACAGAATGTTTTAGATTGCACGGTAAAAGTAATAAAATCAGGTGGTCTCGATTTCTTTAGCGATCCGAGCACCGAACCTAAATTGAACCGAGCGGAAAGAAACGCGATTGAGAAATAAATGTTGGGATCCAGGAATGAAGAGATATTTGCCCGAGGATGATCGAGAGGGTTTTTTGCGTTTAAACGTGAAAACGAACACCGTTGCCGTCCCGATCCCGAACGTATTTCTGACAGAGAACATTACGAGCTCCGGAGCAAAAAGGAGCGGAACCGCGTTGGAGGAAGAGTGACGCCCCTCGAATAAAGTATGGCTCTGTTTACCCGGAGCTAATGGTCGTCGGATCGACCATCGTCTACCACGTAACTCGACTCACTACTGCGGTTCCTCCACATTTTATACGTCTGCCCGGTAACGAACACCGCGGGAACAACGTGTTCCACGAAAACAATAGAGAATTTGTACAAGAATCTCGGCGCGAGATAACGACGACGATCGCAAAATCTGAAAAGGACGGAAGTCACCTGTGACGTTTCCTGGTGAACGGAAACGAGGCCACGGGATCGAGATTTTAATGGCTGCTGTAACAAGAAAATAATACTTTGCTCCGGAACGCCGATGAAAACTAATTAAAATTTTATTGTTGCTGTTCACCGACGATCGATTCGCTCGATTTGGTCACTGGTAGCGACGGGTGAACAATACTTTTAGACCAGCAAGCTTCAAATAATGAATAAAGAATAAATAGCTTAAACCTTATTTGTTAATCGAAGAAGCGAACCTTTGTTCCGGTGGAAGTCAATATGAGAAATCCATTTATTATTACAATTTTATGGCATAGAATATTGAAAAAATCATTTTATTTCATGTAGGAAAAATTGTTTATCTAAATATTGTTACCTAAAATATGGAGATTCCTTTAGCTATGAAAAATCATACTAGTCTAATACTGTTATTTTGTCATAGTTCTGTAATTAATTTTATATATTTGTAATGCAGAAGTAGGCAGCTGTAATTTGAAATAGTAAAAAGATTAAAAGAGGAAGAATCTGAAATTATTAAATAAAGAAATTCGTAAACAATTTTCATTTTGCATAAAGATCCGCAGTCTAGTTAGTCTTAAAGTACAATAAGAATCATAAGAAATAATAGGCTCGGAAATATACGATATTAAAAAGGATAAAATACAGGAGCGTGATATATTTATTTGGTCATGAATCCGTTCCTATAAAGACGAGTCGCACGGAATCGCATTCTCCTCGGGGATAATAAATTGTGATTGACGAAGGTATCTCCAGAAGCGGAATCCTCCGCACAGGATATTCACGTTCTGGGCGTTGTGATGTCTCTGTCCAGCGGCGCCAGGGGCGTACATTGTCTTCGCCTTCATCTGGTCACCTCTTGACCCGCGTTTCCATACGATCACGTTCGTATTTCGCTGGTCGCTGGCTAGTGAGAGGTATGAACGAAAATCCAACGTGTAGAAACGAACGACGATAAACTATAACCCCGAAGAACTTCAATCTTTTCAACACAGTACATCTTGATACTTTTTTCTCTCAAAATGTCACAAGATACTTAATCGATTAAGACTCGATATTAAAACTTATCGAGGATTGTACCTTAATGCGTGTACATTAATGTTGGATGAGCGCTTCCTTTGAAAAATAACAATTCCAATAATTTTCTTTACCCTCGATAAAAGCATACGAATAGCTTCATCCATCGACATTTTTAGAGAGAATGAATATAGAAGGAAATTGGGAATAGGTTTTGCAGCTTATGAAATTCAAGAGGATAATTTAATCTGTCATAAGAAGCAAGGGGCTTGACGTTTTGCCGGCCGCGGTAGGCAATTTTTTCCGAGCGGAGCAAACAATTTCTCGGAAATTCTCGACGCGAGAGCCGAGCCCGGGTCGACGCGATGAAAAACCAGAACGGAAGACGGGAAACGAGGAACGGAGGGATATGCCGTTTGTTTATAACTTTCACTAGCAACACGGGCCGAGTCACCGAATGGCAGAGGGCTCTTTGCATAACACCGGCTGCGAGGAGACAAATGGCGATCGTTTGGACGCGAAACGTCGGAAGTAATGGCTGCCCTTCTGGCCCTCTTTTTTCAGCTTTTCCAGGCCAGCATTATTGCGCGGGCCGCGCCTCCCCCGCACGCTTTTCCGTCGGCCACTCGCGTTTCCCAAGTACGAAATAACGAGCGTGCACGCGGCCCGCGCCGAAACCGGCCGACCACCAAACAAACCATTTGTTATCTATAATTGCGAAGGCAACGTTTTTCCTCGTCGCGACGCCGCCGGAATTAAAAATATGGAAATACGGCGAATGCAACGCGACGTAATTCCTCTGTTCCTACCGGGACCGGCGACGTGTTCAACGATTATTAATTCCCTTCCGGTAAGTTTACGCAAAAGAAACAACGCTCCTTCAGATTGCTCGCACGATTTATTTTTCTTAACCCTCCGCGAACCAGACGAATAACAGTCACACGCTGAACCATGTTAATTTTGTCCTGATCCATCTACATATAAGTACACAATTTGAATAGCAATGCAATTTTAAAATCGTATTTCGTCAATTTTATAATGTTTGGTATCCCGGACAAAGTTCGTGCGATTTTCTTCTCAGAAACGAATTGAATTCGAATTTAAGTGAAATTTACGTTTATGTCTTAGGTATGTCGCATGTGTTAGGAGTAAAAACAAGTGTGTTTAAATTGGAAGTAATGGTTTCATACTTGGTAGTGTATTCAGCGTATCACCTGCAGATCCTATTATAATTATCAAGTTGGTTAAGCAGTGGATTTTATATATGGTAAGTAACAGTCTTTATCAGGAACGTGTTTACTCTTAGATGGTCCTTTTACGTCTGACCAAGACACTGAACAGAATGATCCAGATTCACGTCAATATTTGGATAATTATACAGTGTCGCGGAAGAACATGTTTTACGGTAATTACTTCCTACCTTATAAATATAGCAGTTACTTATTCTCTGTGTAAGTGACTGCCACTAATAATCGGACACTCTTAAAAAGACGATAACTTTTTTAATATTCGACCATACAACTTGGATTTTTTTGAGAAGTTAGAACAATCGGTTTTGTTACATAACGTGAAAAGAATTTTTGAGAAAATTGCAATTGGTCGGAATTCAGAGAAAATACTAAAAGTTATGTTTTATAACTTTTTTGTGTGGGCTCATTGAAAATGTAGAAAACACGTTTCGTAGATCTGTATCAATTAAACATATTCTGAAATTTTCATTAAAATCGATCAACGTTGCAATGAGCTACAACCGTTTAAAGATGGTAGAAATTGCAATTTTTCACGATTTTCGAACTCTAACTGCAATAAATCTAAGGATTCATATATCTTTCAATGCCTATCGTTTTTTCCCACATCAACCGGTTTCGATGAAACTTTTACAATGCATATAATTGACACAGATCTATAAAACATATTTTTTAAATTTTCAATATAGACCCGCATAAAAAAGTTGTAAAATGCAACTTTTAGTATTTTCTCTACAATTCCGGCCAATGGCAATTTTTGAAAAAATTTCTTTTCACATCATGTGGTAAATTAATTGCTGTAACTTCTCAAAAAAGTTCAAATCGTATGGTGCAATATCAAAAAAGTTATCATCTTTTTAAGAGCGACCGAATATTAGTGGGAGTCACTATATATCTAACAGATCTAACACATTTTCGGGCTCAACAGAGACGGGCCGATTAGAATTGGTATAAAGTATAAATCTTTTGAACATTTCTAGAATCGTACTTGAACTGTTTATTAGAAAAAATATACAACACGGTGAGCGCAGAGTGTTCTTCGTTGGTAGCGTGAGATTTGAGTCTGCCAACATTATCGTCCCAACCAAGATGCTGCGATCGACAAGTAGGATGCGTAGACGGGCCGATTAGAATTGATATAAGGGGTCCGTCGAAATCGCCGCGACCTGTCCGGAATCGCGATTTCGGGGCGAACTTTCCAGGAATGAACCGGGGGCCCGGTGTACGAAACAAATCGTTATAATCGACGCGGCGGCGATGTCGGCGCGTTAAGTGCGTCGACTCCGTGACAAGATGTGGCAGGATAAGGATGATACGTGTCTCATTGTGTTGCGAACGCCGGCCCGATAGGCGATCCGAGGGGCTTGCGGGGGTGTGTGTCGTCGGGCCGGATGAACGGGCGATCGGCTCCATCAAAATGCGCGGCGCCTCCCCGGGTTCGATTCCGCAGCGCGGACAGGCCGGGGCTGTTTGAAGCTCGCGATACCTGGCCGGGGCCAGCACCCGGACACCTGCACGTCGTTGCATTAAATCACCGTCGAAACGCGTTTCGAGAGGTTTCGCGCACGCCTCACGGTGGTCCTCATCTCCATGCAGCCTCTCTCCGCGATAAACAGAGGGACACGCGCAACCACCGATGCTTTCCCTCCCCCTGATTTATCGCGATGCCAATGGAAGATTCTCGAGGGGATGAATCCGCCGAGGCATTCGCGAAGCAGAATGCCCGACGGGGGCGGGGGCCGAGAGTTTGTTGTTCGCCCGGTGCGCGCGGTGCGGTGGCGTGACTTGGGGGATGACTTTGTTTTTCGGGAGAGATTTATTGGACCTCGTCGGCTTTGCAGCCGACTTCTCTGCGGTCTGTCCGCGGGCACCATGATATCCTGGTACTCCTGGGGAAGCCTAGATTGTTTTTACCAGTGGCACCGGGATCTAATCGTTCATTCTATGCCGGCCGTTTTCGGTTTGAATAGGAAGCGTGATTGGATTTCATGGTTTTAAAGCGAGAGAGGCGCGACACCGACGCGACGCCAGCAGTGTTCGCTGTGGTTGTTTATGGAAATTCGTCGGTCGTGGGATTGTAGATATGATTTTCGAAGTTTTTCAGAATTGATCTTTCAATTGTCTCCACTGTCTGATCATTTCGGGAATCGCGTCTATAACGATTCAAGGTGTTCTCGTTTTGGAGTTCGTGGTAACTCTAATCTCGATTGGTGGAGATGGCGATAGACGCTTAAGAGCGCACTCCTGTATATCGGTAACAGTAGACTCGGCAATGATAACGAGCGCGTAAGTAACGAGATGGAGGGGGAGAGAGCGTATCCCCGATGAGAAACAGCGCGGGTCCCACGGTGGTTGATAGGAGGGAGGTGGGGAGGGCGGTCGAATTCAAACGGCGAAAAGCGATCGCTTCATAAGTCAACGCCAATCAGGGAAACGTGGCGGTTCGCTTGGTCTCCGGCGGATAGAAGAGATCGAGTGCAGGCGAGGAGGCCGGAGCGGATCGAAGCGGTGCGGAGCGGTGCGGAGCGGTGCGGAGCGGTCTGGGGGCCGCGAATCCGGAACGCAAGAAGAAATATAGTACGGACTGCTATTTCACTCGCTAAAAGAGAACTGGCAGGACGCCCGGCTGTCGAAAGTGGAAGGGAGAAGGGTCCGGATATAATGGCACAAAGCTTCTTTGAATCTTAGAGCCTCGCCGCGCGCTGCTCTCCTCGCTATCGGCGATCTGCTGCATCGTATGCAAATCCTCCTCCTTATAAATACATCAGCCTCCGCGGATCTTAGGTGCCTCCGAGGCAACCTCCTTTCTCTGGCTCCGTTCTGTCCACCTACCCGCCTTCCCGCTGTCCACGCATTGACAGTTGACTGGGGACTTCGGTGGCTTGCGCCGACCGGGAATGAATATTCGGATGGGGACTTTGCGACCGTGGTACCTGGAGATTGATCGTTCCTACGGCTACCGGCGGAACGATACAGAACCGAGACACCGAGAAGACCTGGGAAATTGTCGACCGGTCTCGCGAGGAATCGAGGTGTTACGGGTTTCAACGATGCTTTTGTAAAACATTATCCTGCGCGCAAAATGGCCACGGAAATTCCAGGTAAACGCTTCCATTCCAAGAATCGTTCTATTTCTAGTTCTTCGTTTTGAATTCTGGGATAAAACGAAGCAAAGTTTGAAACTATTCGGGAGCTATGGCCATTGGAAACTTTCTATTAACAAGTATTCTGCTCGATGTACGATTTCAGTAGACACAAGGTAACGCAAATTTTTATTACAATTTTTAGTCCGTCCAATCGGACGTGCACAATTTTTCATCCAGTGAGAATCATGAATTTTATAGAAAATATTATTACCATTTTGTATGACTAGTAGCTACCATGTTAAACTCGTTGACGCGGAACGAACAACTCGCGGAGCATCGTTTTACGACGGTAAAAAAGAACTCGATATCTGAATGAAGCTCCCGAAGATCGTATCGGAGGATCGGTAGCCGATCACAAAGAGGAGCAGATATGGTCCCGACCTCGTCCTTCGACTAGTACGCGGCCGTGCACGGTCAGTGGCAATTAAGGGACGGCTAATTAATGGGTAATTAACGGTAACACTGCGAAAAGGAGACATCGACGAGAGGCTTGGCTCCCCTATAGCCCGATCGGGCCGCTGTTGTGTCCCTTCTATCTCTTTGTGCCGGTATCTCCCGACTCGGTGGATCCCGTTGATCAAGGTACACCTCCTGCGTGCCGGTCCTTCTTCCTTGCCGCTTCGCCTCTGCCGACTGGCATTGTTAATTGTTTGATCGACAAGATAACGGCCGCGTCTTACATGCACCGCATCTCCTTAACTCTTCCACGCTTCCCTTCGGCCGACGTTGCTCCCACTCCCTTCCTCTTGTACGAGATCGGGGGCCCGCTCTGGAAGCCCGCCCCCGCGATCCCGATATCTCGATCGTGCACATCCTATCGGGCACGGATTAGGAAACTACCTGCTATTCATCTATCCTAGGAAAAGGCCCGTCGTCTCATCCTAGAAGCCGACAACACTGGATGATTATTAAAAACCTACGTTAATCTAAGTACCTGTACCCACTACCTTAATAATACGTAAAATATTTTTTAAATCAAATGGACATTTTATACCGGCCGAATTATAATTATCATTTCACCAGGAATCCATTTTACGGAAACTATCAACTTCCCACCTAATGTAACAAACTTAAAAATGTCCGACTGTCGGTCCGACACAGGTAACACATTTCAGATCACATTGACAGTTCGCGTGCGAGGCAAATCATTCGATTGCAATTTCTCGCTCGGAACGTTAGGTCCACGATAAACCTGGACCATTACATCGGTTGCATCGGTGGACGTTCGCGTGCTGCAACCTCCTTTTCCGTGGCCGCGATTTACGGTCGCGTCGTTGCTCCTCCATCAGCGTGCGTCGCGTTACCACGCGTCCGTCTCCTCGGATTGCGGCTCAATTTCTAGATCAATTAAGGGCCGTTAATTACTTATGCAGCAGCGCGCCGCGCCGGACCGTTTCGGTTTCCGCTTTCGCCGAGGCAAAAAGGAGTAGTCGGCCGATAAGAGCCGCGCGACCGGTAAAACGGCGGAAGATCGATTGACCGGCGTTAATTGGCAGGATCTTGGTCGTAGCCGGCTGCGTCAATCGGAGATCGATACCCCGCGGTGTAAATAGATCTTGCCGGTTAATTAGCCACGTGAAACGCACGAGTCGATCGTGAGCCCGGCCGTGCCGAGGCAAGAGGCGAGAGGCGAGGCAAGAGGCGAGGCAAGAGGCGAGGTGAGAGGAGGCTTCTCTGCGGGCGACTCTCATTAAGATATTCGCCGGCCCGTTTCTTATCGGGCCGGTGACAGCGGTCAATCAAAGAATCAGACCGGGCCCCGGCTTGGCAGCCTCGCTGTCAATCACTCCCGGGGACCTCTGTTCGCCGTTCCTCGCCGCGAGGGTCCCTCCCGTCTTCTCGGCAGCTTGCGACGTTCCCCGGCATACGTATCTTCATCCATCTAATCGCAGAGTAATTGATATGGATGAAGATATCCCGGCGACGATCTTCGTCCCCGCTTTTGTTCCCTGGACCGTCGAGAGACCAGACCAGACCAGACCAGACCAGACGAGTCGCGTCGCTCGACGGATTAGCCACGACGTTTCCTTCTTTATGCGAGATCGCGGGAAAGGGTGGAAGAATGCCCGTGCGCCAGGGCTCGCCGAGCGGATTGATAGGTTTCATGTGGTAATTAGGCGGACGGATTGATCGGTGGAATCGCGGGGGACGACCGTCGCGTCGGCTGCTCTAAAGCCCACGGAAGTTCCGGAATTCTGACGAATTGGAAGAACGCTGCGTTAGAAGGGAATTAATGGGCACCGAAGGAATGGTTCGTTGTCCTTCGCCTTCGCTGCAAAAAGCACGCGCGATTTTAAGGGGCCTGTCTCGCGTAAACGCTGAAAAATTGGTCGATTTTCACGAATCTGTTTCGAAGCGACTGTATAATTCATTTAGCTACTCTTTCGTCACACGCAACAATTTTTTATATAATTTTAATTACTTGTTCCTTGATTCGATCTCGCCCTCTTAACCGCCCCGATAAATTGCCTAGATGATTTAAAATCTTAGGGTGGACTGAAACAAAAAAATGAAGACGATTCTTAATCGGTATGTCGTCGTCGTTGCTACCACGAAAAATAATTTATCTAAAAATTTTCAAAGTAACGAATAATTAAAGAGCATATTTGGAAATGTCATACTTTTTTTCAGTAATTTTCTAATTCAAAAAGATGTGACGAATTCAACGTAAAAATATAACGGTAGCGGCGATAGCGAGGAGTATGTAGAATAGATCGTTAAAAGAAGAAGAAATGTTCCAGAGCAAGTTCTGTAAGGAAAAAGTTTCCAAAAACTGTCCGATTCATTTCCAGGTCCGCAATAAGAATTCGCCGGGGGGTCCTCCCGCGGGTAGTCGTTAATTACACGGAATTTCATTTGAGCGTTCGCGATCCCTTTCCGCCTCGACGCCGCACGGAGGAAGAAATTACGCGGAGGCGGAGTACGACGACGAAGAGGAGGGTGGAAGAGGGAAGGTCGAAAGGCTTGTTAAACAAATTTAATATTCCCGGTCGCGTGAAAATTTTCCGTGGGCTGGCTTCTCGGGGAAAACTTGTGCGAAACTTGCGCGAGCCCGGAGGGCACATCAAGTAGGTCGTTCGTAGCCCGACGAGCGGGTCTCGACGAGAGCGGCATGCAGGTGCCTCCACAGGGCAAGTCAGCCCGAAGTCGTAGAAGTCGTCTCGCCTCTGCGACCCCGTAGGCTCGATGGAGGCCTCGAGGAAACGCGACAGCAACGGCCGGAGTAGGTTTAAACCGGCCGGGATAGCAACACCTGGGCCTCGAACAGCTCCGCGCGCCGCGCCGCGCCGCGCCGCCTCTGCTCTGGAAAGCTGCGAAGCTGAAAGGGGATAGCTTGCGGGCGTATAGCCCAGGCTTCGACCCTGGCTCCGGCTCCGACGCAGAGATGCAGGGTTAGACACACCGTACCGGTAGGTAAGGTAATACTCGAGCCAGACTTAGGAAGTGGCGTCGTCGAGACGCCGTAACTTCTGCCACCCTTGTGCCAACCTGACGCCGCGCGGCCTCCCTCAGGATATGCATGTAAGTTTCCCCGCGGAGACATGTACCCGCCCCGTCCTCCACCTCCGGCCCGCCTGTACCGACCCTGTCCTATCCTATCATATCCTTATCCCACACACCTACCCTTTGAATCCCGACCGCGGCGAAGTTGCTCATCTCGCTTCGAGCACCGGGGACCTTTGCCACTCTGGACCCTTGAACCCACCGCTGGAATTCCGACGCGAGATACCCGACACGATATTACCGGATTCACGGCTTTTTATTAGACGCTTTGTGCTTCAACTTGCTCCCAGAGAATATTAAACAATTTCCTACTCCTCCTCCTCCTCCTTCTGCTTCTGCTTCTGCTTCTTCTTCTTGTTCGTTGCTTTTCGTCGCATCGACTTCAGAATAGACTGAACGAGTCTCTACTAAAATATTAAAATCGCGAAGAAGAACAACAAATAAAACGTTATCCCAAATTGAAGCTAGGTACACGTTCAGCGGTGGTTGTTTCATCGTTAACTCCGGCAAATTTATTTTTACCGGCTAGATAATAGTCAAGATTGTTCGCACCTCGGCGAAGCAGGGTTAAGTTATAAGCACGATAGCGCAACCCTCGGTGAATCGGCCGGGTCGTGGGGTGTCCGTATCGGTGCCACCCCTCAACCGCCCCCGCGTCAACACCGAGTAGTCACCTAGGCATGTTTTTGTCCGTTAGCAACGCGGCGTCTTATCCGCATCGGCATCGTCATCCACGGGAACACCTCACTGCCACTCGGCACGCAATCATCGCGAGCTGATGCCTCCGCCACGGCAACGGGATCGTTGCGCCATTGTGGGAGTTATGTGGGCGTGCACGATCGCAATTCGCCGCTTGCCAACTTTATTTACGAATTGGATCGCTCGCCGGCACGGAAGCACGATCGCGAGAGACCGGGAACCTGTTTCTTTTCGCGCGGTTTCTCACCCGACAGAGCCACGTGAATTTCAGCCGCCCCTTCATCTCCCTTCGCCGGTAAAAATTAACGATCTCTTAACGAATCGATGTTTATTTCCTCTGTTGGCCGCTCGAAATTTAAGACCGACCAGCTGGACGAGTTATTCGAATTTTCGGACAGAATTTGCAGCCGGTGGAACCAAGCAGGGACCAAATTGCAGTGCACGATTTATAGATTAAAGACTCTAAATATAACTACCAATACTGCTGTCAATGGTTGTAACTTTGTTGAGGCTGTAACTTTAAAATTTTTAAGAACGTAAATCTTTCAATTAATAAAAATTAGTAAATTTATAATATTTTCGCTGAGTTGTGCAACGCTATACTTAGATATAAATAAAAAGAAATTTAAAAATCAAACTCGTTCTTTCGCGTTTAACAGTACATACAGTCCTTCGGGCGTTTCTCCGGTCAGAAGCTTCCGTCAGGTGAGTCGAGTCCCGGAATCGGCCAAATTTAAAGTACCGGCAAAAATCGCGTTATCGCGATCCTGACATCCGACAGGTGTCATCCTGGTCCCCAGTGTCCGTTTACTCCGGAACCGCTTTCGGGTCAATGAATTTCGTAAGCGGTAACGCGCGCCCAGTAGAAGAGCACTTAACTATGCCAGACTGTTGGCCATGTTCAGAATATCTGTATAGTAGGTCGGACTAGGTCTGACTATGCGAGGCACGCGAGAGGGCGGCTTGTAAATTCTCCCCGAAATGAGAGTGTCACCGCTCCCACCCCCTATCCCCCGTTCCTCTTTCCCTGCGGCTGCTATCCTTCCCCGGGGTTTCTCTTCTTCTCTCCGTGCGAGGATCTTTCCCCGACGCCGGGCAACCAACCCCCTAACCCCGGTCTCATGCCCCTCGCGTCGTCCCGATAGGAGGATCTTCTGTTCCTGGAGTCCTGGTCGTACGTACCGCATGAATTCTCAATGAGATTCCGCATCCTTTTGCCCGGGCTTCTTTCTCGTCCGCTCGTTTCGCACGGTCACCGCGAGATCCTCCCTACGTTTTCGACTGCAATAAATTCGTCAGTCGACGGCCGTGCTACCGCGACACCGGGGGCAGACACGTGGAAACCAGAAATCCGTCGATGAATGCTGAACGGATTGAGATAGTTCGGACGGCCGGGCCGTCTGAAAATCCGGGGAATGTCAAGTGCCTCGGGTACACACGCCTACGGAATCGCTAAGATTAGCGCAACGGGCCCCCCTCTCGACAAACAAGGCCCTCGAGCGGGCCTAGGTTCGCCCATTTTTAATGTCGCCCTTTGGGGAATACCAAGAAATCTTCGCTTTGCATCTTTGAACTCTAGCGAACTTATTATCGTGGTCTTTCCGAAAACGAAAAAATACGTCGGGAAATAATCAAGCTAAACGGGAGAACGTGTCTGTCGTTGACTGCCTGTTTGCGAGCGAAACCGCTGAATCACAAACGGCGCTAAAACTTTCTTCCGGCCAGCAACGCAGCTTCCGGAAATTCTGGAGCGCTAGCACGCTAACCCATATAAAACCGGTCGTCGCGTCGTGCCGTCGAAAAATTGTTTAGTTCACAATGTCAACGTGCCGCGCGTTTCACCCCGGTTCGGCGTTCCGGCATTCGGCAATCGATCATCTCGTCAATGTCGCGACACGGTTACTCGATACTCGATACCGTCGTTCATCGTCAGCCCCGATGATAGAACGGGGGCAAGGGGGGTAGCTGGGGTGGGGCACGGGGAGGGGGGTTGCACGAGGGGGCAGGGTAGTCGTTCAGCCGGCGCAGAATGTACCCGGCATTCATCACGTTATCAAGTCGAGCGCACACGCAGCGTGTTGATACACAATTATGCGTGGAAACGTGCACGACGACACCCTGCTACACGCCCGCCCCCGCGTCACCAGCCAACAAGTGAGCCAACGTCTGCCAGGAGACGTTTCCCGAGGAAAGAGGAGCCATCCGACGTTTATCATACGGCAGCCGCGCGCCACCATGGTGATCCATGACTCCTCCGAGAGCACCGGAGAGAGTGGAGAGAGCACCGGAGTTAGGGAAATAGGTTTGGGAATTTGTTTGCCCCTCCCCCCTCCCCCCATTCCCCCCCGCGTTGTCCGGCTTCTCGGATGGAATATGGAATCGTGAAACAGGAGACGACGGAATTGCGTACAGGAGCGGGGGCCCCTAAGCCCAGATCCATTTTTTCCGGAAGCTTTGTCGCTGAAATGCTCCGTTCAAACGGTATCTTACTGCTGTCGCCCACTTAACAGCATCGCTCGTGAACGACGCCGCGCCGGGTCAACGGCGTCCGATTGAGAAACCTATGAAACACAGCCGAGAAATTCTTAACAAAATTTTCTAGAGCTATGCCTATTTCAATCGTGAACGAAAATAGTTCGAAGTAACATAGTCTGACAATTCCCTCAGGGATTATTATTTAAAGGAATACTTTTGAGCTCTATAAGCTTTCTAAGAGCGGCTAAGGACCCTTGTCCTTAACCCTCATCCGTCCCTCATTGCACGAACTAAATCTGTCCCTCACAGTGTCAAATTGACAGTGATAAAAGATCGATAAAATAACAAGGTAAATAGTTATTTTTCGATGTTTTTTATTCAAATTTATGAGTTAACATTTACATCTTAGGGTTTTCGGTTACGTGTTTCGCATTTAAAGAAATAAAAGTCACGAAGTTTCGGGCAAACTTACCTACAAATAACAGAACAGTTTAACTTATTTCAGGAAAACTGTGTCAAATTGACACGAGGGACGGATGAGGGTTAACACTTAGCACTCGGATGGCGCCTCTGAGGCACCACTGAAAATCGGTATGCCATTCTTAAAAATATTGTTGTTCGTATTTAATAAACTACTAAACATTTACAATGTACATGAGATAATATATCAATTTCATATGCAATAAATGAAACAAAAATTGTATAGAATGGAAAAATCTTTCGTAGTTGAGTTAAAGTAGCTCCGCGTGCAAAGGGTTAATTATTGTTAATGTCGGTGAAATAGTTTTCGATGAAACGATTGTCCGTGCTTGCGACATGTCGCCGAATAAATATTGTCAGCGAAATTGCGTCGATGAAAACATTGTCGGTAAAAAGGTTGTCGGTGATTTCCAGGTAATCCATTACAGAAGCCAAAAGTCAAATGTTCACCGGAAACCTGATCGAAACTCTGCTTACAAGGCGTTGACGAGGCCAGAATCCACTAAAACCTCTGAACCGTCCCGGAAAGATCGTACGGCAGCCGATGGTCCCGGCGAAGGAGCAGAATTACACCTGATCGCGGACAATCGATCAATCCCGATGAAGAGGACGCAGACGGTAGCGTCGTGGCTCGTTTGTCCGATCGTCGCGGGGACACGGCTTTGGTACGCAACTACACGAGGCAGCCGGAGCAGTCAGTCCCGAAATCGAATTTATCTCTCGCGACGATCCATTATCGAGCATCCATCCGATCCCTCTCTCCCAGGCTTTTTCTCGAGTCCTCTTACCGCGGTGGAAAACCGGCGTGGCGTGCTCGCGCACGTCTACACACAGGTAGAGAAGGAGTAGCAGGAGGAGGAGGAGGAGGAGGAGGAGGAGGAGGAGGAGGAGGAGGAGGAGGAGGTTGGGCGAGAGAGCGGGCCGGGCCGGGTCGGGGCCGGGATGGGCCATGCATTATGTATAATACATCACGTTATTGGTTCTCTCAGTGATTCCACCCTTGCCAGCCTTATCGTGTACCGCGGCACGGCCCGGCCTAGTAAAACATAAGCATCGGGAAACGATAAATAAGGGAAACGTGGGCCGCATGCCGCGCCACGCTCCCGCAGAAACCGTGCACGGACGGAGGACGTGTTCACCCTCTTTCTCTCTCTCTCTCTCTCTCTCTCTCTTCCCCTCTGGTCATCTCTTTTTAACTCGGCCCGTTACAGCGAGAGGGTAACTACCCCCCCCCCCCAAAGAAGCGTCGTCGAGGCTTTCTTCGGGGTTCGCGCGATCCCTTAAGAAATCAAGCACCACTCGATCCCGACCCCGCGACCTATCACGTATGCGCGATCCCGAGCTCGGTTCTGGCGCTCTTTTCGATATCGCCGGCAAATTGTTTAGGTTATTTGTTCGGATTTATCGTGGGAATTCCGGGGCAGCATGGTGGCGCGCCGCCCCGTTGGCCGAGGGTTGCGCGCCGGATTCGTTATCGTTTGACCGGCCCCGTGAATTATCGCCGCGTTTTGTTATCGGCCGCACCGTATTATTAGCTAGTGTAATGTTAATGAGCCGGCTGAAAATTATTGTTTCGCCGTGAGATATTCTAAATAATAGCGGCCGCCGGATCGCGCGCAACGATACAGAAAGACCGACCGTAATTTCTGCTGCAACTGATTTAATGGGTCGGCTTGATCGGTTCCGTTCTCTGCGATCGCGATTGCCTTGTCTCGTTGCTGCGCGGTTCGAATTGCTGACACGCTGATAGATCCACTAGACTGCGGATCTTTATGCAAAAGAAAAATTAGTTAAGTGAAATAACAGTGAATTTCTTTTCTTCCAATCATTTTAATAAGTCCGGAATAATATACCGTCATTAGATTACGGATTTTATCGATAAAGAACCGACGTCGTTGGATATTCTTTCTTTTTTAATTTTTTAAACGATGTCCACTTAATTTTGTCGCGCATGAAATTTGACTGTAAGTGCATAAAACCCGCACTCTTCCGATTAGCTTAATGTCGACATCCATAGAACGAGTCTCGCGTCCAAAAAAGAACACGGGGAATTAATGAAACGGCTTTAAGTATGCATTACGTACGGAGATCCCCTCACCTCTCACCGTTTTTCCAACGTGATAAATCAGAATTCGCGGCTCGATCAATTTTCATTTATCCGTTCGCGTTCGAATCGCTCGCGGCGCGAATCATGCTCGGGATTGACGCGGTGTGAATCATTGATGGATCCGGATCGATCACCTCGTGCTCGATACGTTAAAATCGCGAGGCAGCCCGCTGAATGATTCAGCGCCGGTCCAAATTCTATCGTAAAATTCACCCGCGAGCTTTAACGCTCGGACACGTACTATAGCATTCTCGATGCTTTAGCCGCGAGCGTGTACTCGACGATCTAGCAAGAAATCGTTTTTGAATAGTTCTCGGTAGCTGGGACCGGAAGCGGCGCCGCGCCGCACCGCTCCGCGCCGCCTAGGAGAGACCAGCCCGGCGAAATAGCTTTGCATTCGAAATACTTTAATATTGGCGAACGCATAACTCAAAACCGTTCCCTAAATCATGGCCTCGGTTCGCCTCGAGGCGGTGGATGTTTCAATTTCCTTGAGGCGCAATCTGATGGTCCCTATGCCGCGGGAAACCGGCACCGTGAAAACACCACTGGGGAAAAAAGGGGATCGAAGTCACCGAGTTAATTCCTATTTGGCAGTCTACTCTCCTTCGATTAACCATACTTGTACTATTTACACTTTGTTGGCGAGAGGGTGTAAACATATATTTGTTTTGTGTTTTTATATGTATCGTTCTCTATTTTCTATAAATATCCATCCGAATGTACATTGACAGAATTTGACCGTTTAATCGTAACTATTCGTGCGTAGTGACGCTTTGAGCTATAATTAAATTATCTCTCTCGTAAATTAATTCTAGTTTAATTAATTGGCACTGTAATTTTCGCGCGAACGCCGCCCTTCGGATTCTATGATTCATTGAATCAAGATGCATGCACGCTCGATGTTCAAGATACAATTAAAACGAACAATTAATTAATACATTGCGAGCATTTATAGAAATATACGGTAAATCCAAAAAAGTATTTAAACAAACGTTTCCGAATCTCGAACGGTAACATAAGGAAAAGTTGTTCAAAACGCGTCATCAGAAATAATTACCAATCTGTGATATAATAAAATTCAGAGTCTCGTGATTAGAAAGTTTCCTATAAGAGGCAGACGACGGTATAAATTACAATCAACAGAGATTATCGGAACGAACCTCTCAGATCACCGGGTCAAGCAAACGCAGAGGCGTACTCGTTATCATCGGGACAGGCAAGTTTCATTTGCGTTATTTATTCGAAGCGAGATGGCGGGCACGAAAGTCGAGTCGCTGCGTAATTATGGTGGGTGATGGGGCGTGCGGGGGCGGAGGGGCAACAGAAACAAAAAGAGTTCAACGCTGGAAACGAGGGAGAGCCCGAGCCTTCCATTAGCGCACCCTTGATTACTTTTTCTCATCTCGGCATCTAAATAAATAAAATATCGGGCGTCGCGGCGACGCGGCGACGTCGGCATCGCGACGGCCAGATAAGAGATAATGGAGAACGGAAGAAAGTGACTTTATTTAATTACACCCCTCCCATACCCGTCAGAGGAACAGACGTGCAGTTATCTCGAGTCTTCCTGTCGTTAACGTCGAATTCGTCTCGAGACGAAACTAGTGAGAAATAATCAGGAATCCTCATAAATGTTAATTGGAATTTCGTAGATCGATGTCGATTACGATCACCTTCGAAATCGGTGCTCATTGCACTAATTCCTAACCCATCAACAACAAGTTGGTTAATGTCAGTTCCTTCGTTTCCTGACTGTCGATCCAGAATTCGAGAAACTGTTCTCAGTTTAGAATGTATTGACTGTGTCATGCATACATGCAGACTGAATTGTTCCAAATAAATAGTACCGATTCAAGTTTAATTGAATCGTGATCTGTACGACGTACGCCTTCCTACGTAGAGCAACATACTGAATTTATGGATATCCATAAATTCCAAATACCATCTCAAACGCGTAGAATTATTTTTACATCGTGAAACAAGGTGAGTGAAATTGCTCGAAACCAACCGCATCGTGAAATCGCTACGGAAGACGCACGCTAGTGGGCAAGATATATACATCCATCTTGCGTTTAATTACCGCTGAAATTATCCGCGAACCGCGTCTCCGGCCCGTGCAATTTTTTGCACGTAACGCATGAATCATCGAAGCCTCCGATCGGCCATCGCGTAATGGCTGGGCGCGATTTCGTCGATCGGTATGCAAAGTGGCGCTAGCCTACCCCCGTAAATCACAAGCGTGGCCATACGATTCAGCATTCTTTCGTTCTGCCCCGCTCCAATTTCACTCCACCCCCATGCCCCCCGTCCCCCCTGTGCAGCCGGGTGCCCCCTGCTCGCCAAACCCCATTATCACGCCTGGCAAAAATAAGGCGGCGAGAGCCTTTTCCTCTGCGCCCGGTTTTAACGAGGCCCGGGCGATCAGTGTAGACTCTTAAACACCCCGATTAGCTGGCTGTCACGAGCAGCCCACCCTCGGCCCCACCTCATTCTTTTCTTTAATTCGTTCTTTTTTTATCGGGCCAGAGGTAATTAGGGTGGCATCCCCGCAGTCACCGCTCCCTCGGAACGTCGTCAGATTCCCCGCGACACCCCCGCACACCTCTGCTCCTCCAACCCTC
Source organism: Lasioglossum lativentre (assembly GCA_916610255.1). Lineage (NCBI taxonomy): Eukaryota > Metazoa > Arthropoda > Insecta > Hymenoptera > Halictidae > Lasioglossum > Lasioglossum lativentre. The sequence goes on along the minus strand of OU744356.1, from coordinate 38,507,407 downwards.
TTCCTCCCTCTCCGGCAAGACACCCCCACTGGCCACCCCCCGGGGCGAGTTCCGCGTTTTAATGAGATTTAGGACTCTGTTGCTAGCGAAATTTTCATAAGGTCCCGCGGGAACGGCCGATCTTTTCCCTTTGTCGCTCTTCATTCCGTCTGCTCACAATTCGCGTTCGCTTATGCTGCGTTTAGACCAAACGAACGAATGCTCGTTCGTCCTCCTCTTCAACAAATTCTTGCCCGTTTAAACGTTGAGCGTAAACAAATGTTTCAAAAATAAATAAATAGATTTTATTCAGAGTGTGCATCTATTACGACTTCAATAATCCTCCTTTAAAATAACCGATCATAGTTGTTCCTTCTTTTAAATTCACGATGAATTTCCATTTTTATAAAGAACTTCGCAGACACGTTTCATAGCGAATGCCCGACTAATATGTCGCAAGAGATTACTGTCGGTACGTTCTCCCAACACCGTGTGCATCCCCGAGACCGCGCACCCGAGGACACGGGTATAAGTTCCCCAGCGGAAGTGTAGTGTATCGCGGAGCAGTGTCGAGTGCCGCAAGCAAAATCTGAAAGACAGAATTACGAGTTGCTGAAACAGCGGTAAGTGGCGCGGATACCGAGCGTGTCTACCCCATGCTAATGCAGGGGAAGAGCTTTCCGGCGTACGGCATGGCACCGCGCCGCGCCGCGTCTCGTCGGGCCGGGCCGGGCCGGGCCGGGCCGAACGAGCAGCGGGGCCTGGAATGGATGAAGGAAAGGCGAAAGGCAGATTAGGTGCGGCGTTGGCATTAGCAAGAAATGCTGCCGTCCAGAGGAATTCGTCTCGCGGCTTAACAACCGGGAGACTTAAGGCACCGACGACCGCGGCGACAGAACCACCCCCTCGCACCCCTTGAATCCCACCGATCCCTCTCTTCTCGCCCGGGGATGGAACGTATCCGTCGTTTCGGCTCGTCCTTCTCCTACGGACGTTCGCCGAAACACAGAGCCGTGACAATCGGCTGCAAATGCATCTCTCCCTCTCAGCCACCCCCCTCTCGTCCACCCCCGAGCCCCCTTTGCCGCCCCCGCAACAGCCAGCGACGTTCAGCTCGATGCATCGGCGATGTGTCACGCCGGATTACCGGAGGGCCGAAGCTCCGCACGACTGCTTCGAGAACCGCAGCATTACTCCGGGCCCCGGCCGCGTGTTTATCCCAGAAAATCTCCCGATGAAAATGTCACGCCGCCCGTAGACGCGGCTAAGTGGCTCCGCCACGCTTTACTGTCCATTAGGAAAATTAAGGGGGCGAAGATTCGACGCGTGCGCCACGCTTAATTGCACGACGCGTCGTCTCGGTGCCGTTCAGCGACGCCGGATCACGATATGCACAGTTTCACCTCTTGATCTGAGCTTCCGCCGCCGGTCGATCCTTCGCAACCCTTTATCCAATTGCAGAATTTCCGACTCGCCGCCTGTACGATCGCTGAAAGTCTAACGACTGCAACGGGTATTGGTAAAATTAAAACATAAGCCTCCAACATATGGGAAAGAATTCTATCGTTGGCGTCTGGAAAGTAGTAACTCGGGACCAGGGTTGCCGATATGTATTTCCCGCTAAATCCCTCTCCCTCTATCACTGAATGTAGCTCGGTTGTCCTCGACTCTCTGTACGAGGTAAACACGTGACGTCATATTATTCTCAGTACCGCTGCCAGTGTTATTGGGAGCTGAAAAGAAGTCACCTGCTACGTCACAGGTTCGGGGGGGGGGGGGGAATCTCTCGCGTGCACGCCTGTCCCCACCGTCGACGCTCCGTACATCTAGTGATTACGTTTCGACGGTAAACGCTGCGTAGTAAGTATTTATGACCGCTTAGTCAATACATATTTCGCTGGAGCCGAAAATACCAGCCTTCCAAGTCTGTCATTTTTATAAGACAACATATACATTCCAGTTACTTTTGAATTTGCATTGAATTTGAAACAAACGTTTGGGACAACCTGATACATATGTACACAGGCTCACGAAAGTATTCGAACGATGATATATTCATACTTGAAAAGGTCACAGACTGTACAGTATACAAAATATTTTGAAATTATCGTATGTATTGTGTATGGGGAATATGTGTGAAAATGAAAATGAAAATGAAAATTTCATTGAAATCATATAACACATATCCGAGTTAGAAAGACTTTATTAGATTTAATAACACATTGTAGGTCACAAAAGTATTCGAACTGTACATTTAACATTAATTATTAGCAACATTAATTGGACTAATCAAACTTTAATATGAAGTTGACCCTCCTTTTGCCGTTATTACAGCCCTAAGACGGTTTTCCATAGGAAAATACTAACTTTGACGTAATATTTATGTCTTTCTAACTCGGATATGTGTTATATGATTTCAATGAAATTTATACACGTTATCCACGCATATTCCCCATACACAATACATACGATAATTTCAAAATATTTTGTATACTGTACAGTCTGTGTCCCTTTCAAGTATGAATATATAATCGTTCGAATACTTTCGTGAGCCTGTGTACATGCAAAACAAGCTGCATATTTTTGTAGATACCTCGCAGCGTACGATAAGAGGTTCGTTAAAATTACATTCTCGAGCAGCGGAGATATTTTCGGGTCGCGACACTCGCCGGTATCACCGTGAACCTATCCGAAGAACGTAACGCGGCGGCAACGTGAAACAATGCTCATCGATAGCCGATATCGAATCCGAAATGGAACAGGACAGAACGGCGGCAGCCATGGCTCGAATTTACTGCGTCGAATTTCACGGTGCACCGGTTGCCGGAATCGTCGGGGAAAGCTTTTCCTTGGCTCGGCTCCTCTCGCACCCCCTCCTCCCCGCATAACTCCTCTTTCGCAGGAAGAGTTTCGCGGGGCGACAGTTTAAAGTGCAAAGCAGAACCGTGCCGCCTGTACATTAGCATTCCGCAGCTGCGACGACGTTTTTCACCGAGGCTTGACAAAAAGGAACGCCGCCGCGCCGCGCCGCGCGGCTACGCGACGATCAACCGCGCGAAACTCTGTTGCATCGGGAGGGAAACAAACGCGGCTCGTCGGCAGATATCGAGAGTGCGAGCTCGTCTTCTCCGGCGTTAAACCTTTCGATCCAATCGTCGTGTTAAATGTATTAATTGAGTCGTTACATTTTTACATTCACGTTGCCTGCTCTCGATCATACAATCGTCATTCGATCGTGATCGAATTGGTGGTGATGAATTTTAGAAATATTGTTCTAAAATTGCGTTTTTAAAATAAAATTTAAATTTGAATGAATAATACTAAGAAATAACAGTATTTCATAAATTAATAATAATAACTTAATTGATGGGATAAAAACAATAAGTGTATCATAAAAATGACGAAGCTTGTTTAGAGAAATATTTCAATGAAATTAAATTTTAGACGGGTTTAATTACATAGATTAAAATAATTTTATAATAAAATTTTAATTTGAAAAATTATGGAATAATCGCTGCTAGGTGACGCGTTAATATTGACTTCTGGCCACTGTTGGCTGTCACGCCTATCCTCTTTCAAGTTCGCCCGCATATCCGTGGCGATTCTGGGGAAACAGACTTCCCGAAACATTTCCGTTTTCCGCAGGGGAAACAGGTGGAGCAGGAGGACCGGCAGGGGCAACAACCCTGGCCAGGTTGGCGTCAAACTGTCGCAATGCGGTACAGAAGATCTCGTACGTGTTTTATGGTCGTCGTTGTGTAAACCCCCGTATCGTATCGGTATAACCGGCCGCCTTTCGCGCGACGTTGCAACGGTGGTGTAACAGGGACGGGGAGGGGGAGGTTTGTTGAAGCGGAGTAGAGGGATGAAACCGCGTCTACGACGATGAAGCCGGTGTTCCCGTGGCGCAACGGGACGAGGCTGAAACGAGAAACACGACGGCTCGCCTGGCGTGCACGAGAGGGCTGGACGGAGGCTCGAGGGGTTGAGGGTAAAGAGGAAGGTGGAGAAGGGTGGAGAACAGGGTGGAGACCGGGAGGGAACGGGATGATAGCGAGGTCTGATTACGTATTTACTAGGAACAGAAGCAGAAACGGAAGGGAAAATTCGCTCGGTTCCGCGGTTCCACGGACGCCGCGCTGTGCGACTATTTGAATTATGCATGGACACGGCTTGCCTACAACGTGTATTGTTTGCGGTACGCGATTCCGATTCTTGAGGCCGACGGTGTACGTATGACGCCCGGGGAAACCGTGGTCCCACGGTCGCCCGATCGTACATGAAATTCGAATTTTAATTTCGGTCCGCCCACCTGTTTTCCCGACCGCGTCGCGTCGTTCCAACGTGCGCGAACGCGTCAGCTTGAAAGCGCTGTTTTTCGCGTGCTGCGTTTCACCCTTCGCCGCGAACCAATTTTTAGCATAATTCTGGAACACGTTGAACCCGAAGTTCACCGACTAAATTCGGTAAGCTGAAAACCATTGTTCTGTAACCGAAAAGCGTAAAAGTTGCTTAGAAATTTTCTACGCGACGAGTATGTTTTTAATTGTTGCACTTATTGGAGAAATCCGCGCGGAAATAAATTAAAATCGTTTGCACGATCCTCTTCCCCATGCCCTCGGTATTCAGGTCTCCTGTGTCTTTTCATAAATCATTCCGCCCGACATCATTGCACAATGTGCGATTCCGGCTATTTTTAGAGCCAGTAAATATCTCCCACGAATCAATTCGTAAGCGACTGTACACTGTACATACACAAGCGGCGCGGCCGCGATCGAAATATTTTATAGGCGGGAATGAAACTTTCCGCCGCCATAATTCCGGGTGTCGTACCACTAAAACACTTCGAAGGGGACATTCCTCGCCTCGGTTGAACAATCTCGCTCGATGGGCTCGTTAGTGGCGACTTCTCTGTTTCCTTATGCTGTCGTTACCGGGACCGGGCTGATCGTTTGAAGAATCGGCGAGCAACCGCGAGAGATCCGCGCGGCACGGCTACCGGATCCATAACTCCTGGTCTCGCATCGGGACGTTTATTCGGTCCGCCGGTTTCGATGCGGAGGTATTAAACTGCCGGTAGGTGGTCTCCTGGCACCCAAAGGATAAAAATGTAGACGGTCCACGAGGTTATTGGCAAACGTATATCGGAATGAGCGAGCATCTCTGAACGCACCTCGGCGCTGTTCGCTTCTGAACGGGACACAACGTCGCCAACTCGATTCCCAGAGAAAGATCTTCTGCTAAAGAAACTGTAAGAAAATTTCTCATCTTTTGCGTTTTGGTCGCTGCGACGCTACATTGCTCGCCAACAATGTACTCTAAAATGTAACGAAAGTTCTTTTTGATTTCTCAAATAAGTTTCGAGTTACAAATTAAATTCGATTCTTCGTCGTAAACAACGATGTTTCCCGATTCAATGCCATTTCTAGACATGGTGGTGTTTCTTAAAAATTCTACGCTATATTTTAAATAATATCTTCTAGTTTGGGAGGAAACAAAAACGTTCATTTTAGACATTTCAATTTTTGCGAATAACATGTTTTTAGACATCTCGAGAAAAATCGAGAATAAAATTATATTAACATTACAATAAAATTTCAAAATTTTTCATAACTTCATAACTCGTGCAATTTTGATTATTTTTGCGTGAAAAAAATCGTACATGTACTTCAAATACCAATAAATATGTGTGTAAAATTCCGATGTAAAAAATTCATATAAGAACGGTCTCGAAAACCAGAATATTAACGTTAATGGTCCGCTCCGCATCGACCCCCAAGAAGAATCAACACGCACGATAGCACTTTCGTCGAGTAGCATGGTCTCGATCGCGCGGCGTGCTTATCATCGGGGGTTAATGGTACAGAGGAAAGTCTTTGGTCGAAGGTGGCGGGTGTGCGGAGGGGCTTTGGGGGAGGTCGCGTATTTCACGAGCACCTTTCGCGGCGCGCCAGGAAGGCTCCAGAAGGAAGGTTATCCCGGTGTATATATGCGCCGCGAGTATCTGGACTTATGATGGAAACAATTTAGAGGCTTTGGCTGCGAGAGAGGACGTGTGCGGCCGGGCTCTGCGAGCCGGAGCCACCGGTCCTGGCTGTGGCCAGGGTGCGAGCGGGTCGGCCGCAGGGACGAATACGACGCCGTGTGTGCCACCGGTGGAGGGAGTTAAGCCGCAATAAGTCGAGGGATGAGCGCGAGATGTGGCCGAATCGTAGCTCGCATACTGATACCGTTTCCCGTGGATGCTGCCGCCACCGTTCGCCGAGAGAGCGAGAGAGCGAGAGAGCGAGAGAGCGAGAGAGCGAGAGAGCGAGAGAGCGAGAGAGAGAGAGAGAGAGAGAGAGAGAGAGCGAGAGAGCGAGAGAGCGAGAGAGCGAGAGAGCGAGAGAGAGAGAGAGAGAGAGAGAGAGAGAGAGAGAGAGAGAAAAGGAGAGAGAAACGGCTATCCGAGAGAACCTTTCGCCGCCCCTGCCCCCACCCCCCACCTCCCAACCCCCCCCTCGGCGTTCCGCGGTCAGAATTTTCAAGTAATTTCAGGACGGCCATCCCGAGTGTCAACGGTCTGGTTGTCTCCCGTTCAAGAGGAATCCTCGGCTTCGAGAGGCCGGGTAATACTCGCTGAAAGCAAACGCTTCGAGACGCCGCGATACACTCTTTTAAATCCTTCGAGCACGTTCCCCGGGATTCGCGAATGATTTCGTGATCGACGGTTTATCCACCCTCGAAACGCCTCGACGATTTCATGCAGGTACGATCAATCCTGTTATTATCCTTTCGTGGAACGTCGATGCTCGCGCGAAATCGTGATTTGTTGGCCACTCGGTAATGAACTCGTCGTCTTTAGCACGTCATAGAGGCTCTTGGTGGAGCGAGAAATTTTACGATACGATACGCAGAATGCAAATTCACGTTTCTCAGGATCATGCGGGTGTGTAAATTTGAAAGTAACATTTTCATGAAAGGGTTATTCCAACGGCTCTTTCAAATACACACAGGGTTTGAAACATTCGTCTCATTCAGACGATTAAACGAAGAAAATTATTTTAAGTTGTCCGTTCGTTTTAATCTGCCTCATTGATTAACAATAAATGTCACGACGTTAACGTAAAATGAACGTACAGTTACGCATCAGAACAATACGATTTAATCGTGTACATAGTCGCAATAAGTTTGACTGTAAAATGAATTTCACGAACAAACGCCTGGCAGGGGTCTGACATTTATTCGGGAAACAATCGGTGATAAAAAGTGGTCGCGTTTTAATTCACGCGACTTTGTTGCGTTTTTGGTTTAAATTTCCCATTGAACCGCGGTTGCCGATGAAGTTTTTCCGAGCGAGTAATGTAAAATTGTAATGGCCGCCGTTGTTGCAGAACAACAATAGCCCTGTGAAAAACTGATGGGATCGTAAATGATCGTGGAATCGCTTCTGCAACAAAGCTCTCTTGGAAATCTCTGTTTTAAATATAAAGGACGTACTAAATATAAATTGTGGAACTGACTTAATAAGGAAAGTATTGCATTCTGTGACTTCATATATTTTTCGCTGACCGTGCCCTTCCCGAAGGGATATTGAAACAAAATCCAATGAACGTAATTCATGCCCTCCGGGAACTTTATTAAAAAATTTTATGCGCTACACATTTTCAGAAAATTACGCATTCTGTGTCAAAATCACATGGGTAATGAGAAAAGCCTTTTTCAATGGCAATAATTTGTTAGGAATATTGTTCAGGCTTTTTTCCTTGATTTTTACTCTTTGATCGTACATCGAATTTATTATCGTGTATTTTTGCATTGGAAGGTTGTCTTAGCGAAGAAAATTCGCGAGAGTTTTACTCTGAAATAGACTCCTGGCTTATTAATTACCACCTATTTTATAGAAACGGCCCACTATGCTTCGTTGGCAATAGAGAATTTGTTGTCGGAAACCGGTAGCTGCGTAAACATCCGGAGTCTGGTAATAAGACAAGGGGAAGTAAGAGTAACATCAGGCGCAACAAAGAGTATCAAGTTCGCAAGATCGACGCCCGAGCACAGCCCCGTAAAATCCCGACAGTGAGGTCGAACTTTCCGACCGGCCAGGAGTTAACCTCCCGCGACGAGCGCCGAGAGATAGAGATAGAAAGAAAGATAGAGAGAGAGAGAGAGAGAGAGAGAGAGAGAGAGAGAGAGAGAGAGAGAGAGAGAGAGAGAGCGAGAGTTGCCGGTCGTAGTTTCGTCGTCGCGAGGAAAACCGACAGACAGAGCGGCAATCGTTACGGAGTGACGAGGATGTGGCGAACGAAGAACACGGTTGCGTTGCGTTGGTAGGAGAGGGCGAAGGGAATCCGGAGGAGAGAACGAAGGACGCTCTCCGTCGGCGGGTAAGCTCAGGATTTATGGTAGCGTCGCGACGTCCGTCTTCACTCGCCGTGACGCCCTTCCACCACTCGAGAAAGTCCAAGGCGAGAGCGCCACGGGGAGCGGCTGAACCGACGTCTTTCTCCTTCGGTTCTCTTCTGCCGACGATGGGGATCACGTGTCCTCGAAGAACACCGCAAACACCGTGTAAATTGTCCTTCCTGCGCTTCCCGGTTTTCGGAAATCGCCGCGGACACTCCGAACACATTTTTCCATAGGTGGGTAAACCGAGTGTCGAGTTGTTGCGCACGAAATGGCGGACGGTACACGTATACGTGACTTCGAATTTTTCTCTACCGGCGATTTTTTCATCATTTTTGAAAGTTGTTGGCCACCACCGTTTGTTTTGCTGCTTGCATTTATCGTTTTAAAATGTTAGATTAAAACGCAGTTGTATGGAGGGCTAATTTTGAATAATGTATATATAATTTACGGTATATTTTAAGGAAGATTGTAATTAGTGAGTTTCGGCCGTGCAAGGGGGAAGTATTTTTATTTAAACAGGGAGGATAGGAAATAAGGGTAACCAGGGACGATAATCCAAGCACGTCGGCGAACGCCGCGTGAGCGACCTATCCTCGACGCGAGTAAATTTAATCAACCCTTTTTTTCGGCCGCGAGGCAAAGATAAGTAGCCGGGGGGATGAAAAGCGGTGGCAGTGCAGCGGATAAGGATGCGTTTTTAAGTGTAAAGTAATTCGCCGCGGTTAACAGCCACCTCGGCGCGGCCTCTCCCGTTTCTGCAGAAAGTTCCCGGTGATGTACTCGTCCCTCGAGTACCGAGGAAACTCAGCGACTGTTCATGGTCTGAATATTATTCGGGACGAACAGAGATACGCGGGAACTATCCGGCGAGAAAGGGGTGGCCCCGGTAAAAATACCTCGAATTATGACGGCACGCCCCCCTATTGCGAAACAAATTAAAAACTAATTAAAACAAGTACGCCGCCCGCGCCGCTGCCCCTCTCGGCCGGCAAGATGAGCGCGCAACGATTTTTCCTTCTTTCCGCTGCGAGACAGATAAATAACGTTGGTTAGGTACTGGAGGGTCCGGGAATGAAAACTCTTGATATTCGATGGAAAATAAACAGCGATGCTGGTGCACGTGCAAAAAATGTCTATTCGGGCGCGCGGCGCACCATCGATCTTTTAACCCCTTGCCTTGTAATATCGAGTCGGACTCGCGATGAATATTTCGGAGTCTATTAACCCCTGCGCTACGATTTATTTTACGGTTCCAGTGATTAGAACTTCTTTGTGGTTCATTATTTCCTAGACGAAAAAGAATATTTATGGGTATCGGCAAATGGAATTTTTCCAAAGTTGTCCAAAATAGTCTTCTTCCGAATTTGTCTATCTCGGAGATAAAAAGCTATGTAGGTAAAATGAGGGATGTATCAAAGAGTATTTCACATTTTTTGAACTGGTTTCTCCGGTGTATCCAGAGTAGTCGCAGAGATCTTATAAACGCCAATGCGTGATCGTAATTTGAGCGACGTTTTGCATATTACACGACGGAACGATTCCATTTGATCGGCCATAAATACCCTTTCCACGATTTTATTCTCGCTCCTCGGACGTTTCGGTTATCTCCGTAATTCGCGACAACGCAACGCGTCACCCTCGCGCGGACCGGTTGAAGAGCTGCCGAGGCGAGAAAAAAATAATATACACATTGTGCGCATTGGGGCTTGTACGTGTATCGAGCCGAACGGGGTTCGCGCGGGGCGGAGGCGGGGGCGGGTGTGTGGATAAGAGAGACGAGTATTCCCTTCCGCGTGTTTGCAGTCTGCGGCCGAGCGGAGCGCTCCTCGCTCGCGGCTAGGGACGATTTAATAACGACACGGTAAATTAAAATGATAGACGTCATCCCCCCCGACTGGCGGCCACTGAGAGCCCATCAATTAATGGGAGCCTCTACTTCATTTGCCTATAAATAAATAATCGTCGAGTGCCTCCGCTCGTACGAGAGGTGTCACTCGGCGAACCGGGGCGGCAACGGCGGCGAACGGTTTCGGGGGTTGGGGCAGACGCGAGAGGGTGGGATGAGAAGCCACCAGGAAGATGGCTTTCAAATATTAACGTCGTCTCATGGACGTCACATACGTTACCCTTGCTCCGACGTTCCCTGTTCGAGCAGATGCGTACCCGCTTCCACGTTACGTTTTTCTACGGTGCCGCGACGCGCGATCCGCCGGGGAAAATCGTACACCATGTGGTGCTCGCACCGCGCGTCGATGAAATTGCGACGCGTTGCCTGCACGCCGCGTCGCGTCGTGCCGCGCCGATCGAAACTGGGACGATGGGACAAGTAATTATTTTCGTTGAAAAGTCATTACTAGACGCGGCTCTCTATTAAAAACATTTGCTACATACAGGGAAATAAAAATTTCATTAAAATTCAACGCGGCTTTGCATTTATATTCAACATGATAACATCTGCGACAAGGGGATGAATTTTAATCCAATTCCCTTCTCTTCTGCACACGCGGGATATTTTCCAAATACAGGGATACGAACGTTTCTTTAAAATTCAATGCTGCCTTTCGTTCGAGTTAAACCTGATATGTAACAAGGGGGTGGGCTTGTGTTTGCACCCCTGACTTGTGCATTAACCTGTAGAATATTTTCCAAATCTAGTTTCAAGAAAATTCAATGGAGTTTTTCATGCATATCCAACCTGATATGATAAGTATTAAGGGGATGAACTTGCGTATGAAAATCTAAAGTGGCTCGTTTTTTTAGCTTCGAGGGAGCTGAAAAGGCAGAGAATATCACAGAAAAATCGAAAGACCCGAAGACTCTCAAACTCTCAAGTCGATCCGCCACTCGAAATGCTACAAACCCCAGTAGTATACCCACCGAGAAACCACCGACAGTTGTCACTTTTCACCACTTTCCACCCCCGAATCGAGGACCGGCGTCGCTCGATTAAAACAACCCCAACCGAGCATCTCGACGAAGAAACCCTCGAGTGGCAGGAAATCACAGAAATTCAAACTAATTTACTAAATTCGTCACCGTTCGAGTATTCGAGAACGAAGGGGGTGACGAAGGGGGTCGGTGAAAGGGGTGGGACGCGTGCGAATAGGTGCTGCACGGGGGGTGGGTGGTGGTGGAGAGGCGTCCAATGACACGCCGGAAATATTTGGCAGCTGATGGCGAGTAGTTGGCGCGAGGGAGGCCGGTACCTCCGGCTTGTAATTAAAAATGTCTCCCGACCCCTTCCGTCCGCCGCTCTTTTTACCCTCTGCCGCCCACTCTGCCGCCGCCCACCCTCGGCGATCGTTGCGTCGAGGCGGCCTGTCTAACAGGAATGCATCGCCGGGACTAATGAAAAACCTCATCGGCGTATGTGTGACGCTAATGAGAAAGACTGGTACAGCAGCGAATGGTTGCGCGGCCAACGACAGTGGCGATTTTCAATTCGCGAAGAAGCACACCGCAACGGATAAATATCGGCACGCGGGAGACGGACGGACGCTTTTCACGTCGTTCCACGGGACAGTTTTTATGGAACAACGATGCGGCGCGGCGGCGGCGCCGTCGACGTCTCTTTTCTCGTCCGCGTCGACTGACAACGATCCCGCTCCTGGAAATATTTATCGGGGATCGTGTCGCCGCGCCGACTGAGGACCGGCCGGACATTTGTAAGATCGAGGCCGGCCGCTGCCAACCGCGATCATAAATTCCCCTCAGTCTCTCGCGTTCGATGGGTGCGTGACAATCGAGTTTTGTCCGTTCCCCGGCTGACCCGCGGCTTTGTTTTTAGACCGAGACCCACCGCACACGTACAACACCGGGATATTAATCTGTTAATTTCAGGGCCGGTTCGACGGATCCCATCGGAATTTATGACAACCAACGAAGGGACGATCTTTGTCCGAACGTGACGGAGGACTCCGGAACACAGGAAGAACCACTCCTCTTTTTGCTGGTTATACATATAGACCGCTCGTTCCTCCCGCGGCTCTTATTTTGCAAGTATCGTTGGGCGGGATATGATGTCGTCCATTCAAATCGCCCGGGCGTGGAAGTATCGCGGAAAATATATTATGATTTCGGACAGCAACGCCGAGCGACTATCAACCTGCACTGTCTGGTAGTTTTGGGGGTTGGGGGAGGGATAAAAACGCGAGGGTGTATCAAGATGCACGGGCCATTGAGAACACGGATCGAATAACCCTTAGATTCAAGCTTGCTAATGAGCCAATTTTAATTCGTAGAGTCGAGAGAGACGGCGGATTCCCCACCGGTGGCCCCGGGAGCCATTCGAGACACAAAGAGGGTGTCCTCGGCCAAGTCAGGGCATCCTGGCAGCGTTCTGTGCTCCACGGTGAATGATGCGGAGGCGGTAGTGACGTCATTAGCAATTCCGATCTCGTCGGGCGGAAATTATGTCCAGCGCGATGCGACTCGCTCTCAATATCCTCCCCCCTTGGAAGGGGGTGGGGAGGAGGGGCGAGGGCCCTGTGCTCTCGCACACGTTCACGAGGACACGAGGACACGAGGACGCAGAGCAGCCGAGCAGGCGAAACAGCCACAGCAGCCGCATACGTACGCGTACGGCCGCCACGTACACCGTCAGCCGAGATTCCTTCGCTTCCGGTTTCCGGCACGGGAACGGCTCCGCTGTGATTGGCTCCGTGACGGACCCTGAACGGCCAAGCAGCCCAGAACCGCCGCGCCGCACCGCGCCGCACCGCGCCGCGCCGACGATATCGTAGCCCCGATATAGAAGCGCGATTGTCACTCCTCGTCTCCCGTTTACCCACGGCTGCGACTCGCTATCGACGGATAATTAGATCGGACCTACCGTTCCCCGATCGATAGCCACACCGCTTCCGAGCCATCGAAAGAGCCCGCCGATCAACCTGGGTCGAGCACCGTGCTTGCGATCGCCGTTCACTTCTTGGATGCTATCTCCGAGTCGAGGTTTAGGTACAGGGTGTAAAGAAATTATATAGCTATTCTACACTCCCGGCAAAATTAATTTCAAAGTCGGAAAGTCAACAAATTTTTTTTTATTGCGCCTCATTGTACCCATCGCAAGGATAAAAAGTGTTCACCCTGTATTGGGTGATCGAAGCAAAAGAAATTATGGGTCAAAACTTAACTGTCCTCTTTAAACATTATGATAAAGTTATTTCATTGCCAAATTGATTTTATTCAAACTAGATTTCTCGATATATTTGACAAAAAAACAAATTTCCAACGGCATACGATTGAAAAATCAGTTTTTCTACGGTATTCAAAGTAGATGTTCGGGGGTTGAGGATTTGTTATAGACCATGAAGTAGGAGCGCAAGGATGATAAATACATATACGTACCAGACATTTGATTTGTCGTGTCCCTGTGCGTGTTCGGTAAAGAAAGAGTCGCTCGAATGGGGGTGAGTTATCGTATCGGGCCCAAGGGAGAAATGATATTTTCGCGCGAAAACATGAATGCCGAATATAATATATGTCGGACGTTCTAAAATCGCAGGATGCAAAGAGAAAAAGATATTCCCGCAAAATCCCGAGTCCCCTCCCGAGGGATCCGCGATTGCTATACGAGGGATCGACAGTTCGACGGTGGAACTATCGACGGGCATTGACGTGTACGTATCCAATTTCTTGCGATTCGTGCTGCAACGTAGTCCTGCGGTGTAACTTGTAATCATAAAACGATCCTGTTAAATTTTGATATCACAATGCACCATTATATTCGTGCAAATTACGCAAGGATTCCTTCGGTGAGTAATAAAATATAACTAGACTTTGGATTTATAGAAAAAATAAACACTGTCTGTATTGATAACAATGAACAGAAGCGAATCAGAAATTCCTTTCTTCCTTTAATAATTTAGATAAGGTGGGACTAGTACATTGTAGCACTTTTTTAATCGATCTTCTCATAATTACTATAAAACGGGTACATAGCTTATACATATTGTTGGAAGCTGTTTGGCAAGCCAGAAGGTCGGTATTGATGAAATGATTGCAGAGTTTTGGAGGGCGGTGTACACACGGTCAAATAAGGCACGAAATTGAAAGCCGGTACGATTCGATCAGGACCGATGAGGCAGCGTAAAGGCACAACGTCCACGTCGACATTCCCAGATAGAAACGTGATTGTCAGCCCGTGTTCCGCCTACAGGATGCGGCGCGAGACATTGTCGCTAGATAATTGGATCGGCGAATCGTGGCCATCGTGCCACTTCCAAGCCGGACAATGGCACAACAAAAGAGCTAGTTCCAGGCTCGTGTGTCACAGGGGAAAGATGAGGGACGTTCTGGCAATTTTCCGAAGACTGATTGTCCAGCTTGGAAAGGAAAGTACTTAATGCTTCGTGGCTGCTGTCCGACGGAATGACGCGTATTCGTTTGCATTTAATCGTTTTTCGTTCACGTTTTACATTCCTCCCCGGGAGTATTGTGACTCCATCCTGGACCGAAATGTCACGGTCCTCCTGCGCAATCGAGTACAAGCATATACGTATATTATGTTTGTATTACTATTGTGGAAAATGTATTTAAAGTACAAACTTCATTCGAATTCTATTAAGCAATGTAAAATTTTATTAAGCGTTAGTTTCTGTGAATTTGTCTGGGAGAACACAGATTTGTAGAAAGTTGGTCGCATAGAAACCACTGATCGCAGCAAGTAGAAACAGCTGGTTATGCACAGACATTTCTGGACGACCTAATCGATTCTATCGTCAACCAGCGTTTCTAAACGTACCAGTCAGCTGATTAGAATTTTTAAGTATAAGACTATTTCGCAGAGTAATCAGAAAATCTTGTACAAATACATTAATGATTCTAAAAATCTTCGCTATTTTTTATGCTACGTGATACGTCAAAAGGATAAATTATTTGGTTCGAGGGGACGCATATAATGGTGGGAATTATTTGTTCCTCAAGGTCGCACGAAGGTCGCGACATTGTAGGTCATTGCCTCATGACCTCAGCTATCACAACATAGAAATAAAAATATGTAGTCACCTGACCCATGACTTTGAAATATAGAAAAAATGACCTTGAGAATAAATGATTCCCGCTCCAAAGTGTGGATTCATCAGCAACTCGGTGGCAAGCTCGTCGACCGTGGACAATTTTCTTTTCATATTTCCCGTCGGTCCCTCGTGATGCTGGCCAGGGTCTCCACGGAAGAATGGAAGATATCAGGCGTTATATCTTTGCTGGCCGGAGGAACGCTCGGGTTTGCGGAACGCCGCGTGCAAAAATATTCACCGTTGGCCTCGCGGCGAGAGATCCGTGAATTCAATCTACCGAATGATTAAACATCTCACTCCTGGGATCAGCCGGCCGCGCTAGACCCCCGAAGAAACGAAGAAAACGACGATGGAATATATCCGAAGACGGAGCAACAGGGAGAGAACAGCGATCTCGGCCGTTCTGTTCTTGGGGGACCACGGGATGAGACAGCCAGAAAAGGTCGGGGTGCTGCTCCTCTCTCCCGAAACTTTTTCTTCGCTCGTCTCTTTTATTTTTATCTCGGAAACCGACCGCGTCCCCGTACAAATTGCCTTTCGTCCCGCTTATCTCACCGCGACCCCTCGCGCGCGAGCACATATTTAATTAGAATTAATGCTCGAGCCGCGTGAAAATTAGCATCGTGCTCCGCGCGAGTCTGCCCCCTCCCTTTAACTCCTTCCCCACCATGGTAAAAGGATCGCCACCCCCTTTCGTCCTCCCTCTTACGTCATTACCGGAAACAACCAAGCTCGGCAAGGTGCGAAAACTCGGGTCGCGCGAATTCTACCGGGCCCAGACCGTTCGAGGTGTGGCCACGGGGTCGTTAAAACTTCCAGGCCTTATCTGGCCAGATCGCGGACCGGTGAACGCACCTTTGCACCACGTCCCACTTTATTCCCTTTCGGCAGTTGACAGGGAGAACGCTGTGGAACCTCTCGACAGTGAGTTCTTCGATCCGACAACCGACTTAAGGGTTGTTCGTTACAGGGCAGTTTTTTACCGCAACAATGCTACAGAGGTGGTGCTTTTATCCAGAATATTAAAACGTATGGACCTCGTTGCAACAGAAATGTGTTATGTCAGCAAGAATAAAAAACCTGAAAACACCAACGGTAAGTTTTCCGCTTTAACAATTTACGAACGTTTGCGTTCTAAACATTGTTTGATATGATTTCATGAATATTTTTGGACAACGTGGTACACCGACTATAATTTACGATCTTATCTATGGAAATTTTGTATGTCCGTGTAGCTCTTGCAAACACATTGAATCCTGAACAAATGAGCCTGTTTCGAAAAGCAGTCGCACGAACACTAAAAACTCCAGAAAAAGAGGAATTACCTCGAGAAAAAGGAATCCATTGAAGTGTCCAGGCAAGAGAGAAAAGTAGTTGAAACAAATACTAAAAGCCAGATTTCGAAGCAGCAGCCGCGGCTCGCAGCTACTCGCATTCAGCGGAATCTCCGCGGTGCTTAGGGAAGTAACTCTGTCAAAGAAACGGGAGAAATATGATCGGACACGGCATCCTAGATTCTCGAATCAGCCAAAGTGGACTGAGCGAGCCGGGGCGAACAAGGCAAACTGAGTTAAAGGCGAAACCCTCTCTCTCTCCGGAAATCCCGGTCTCGCGGACGCAGAAACCGGCAACTTCTAGCTTCTTCGTCTGTTTCCAGTTTCCCGGGGACGAAGGAAGTCACCCGGGACGCAAGAAGTTCGGCGAAGTATCGATCGTCCGGCGGGAAAGCAATATCCGACTGACCCGACGAGACGATATATTAATCCGTAGCTCGTTATCGCGCGGATTCCGTGGATTTCGTTTTCCCGGCTTGGTGCGCCGAGCTTACTCTCTCTCTTTCTCTCTCCATCTCTCTCTGGGAATGTTTGCCGGGGCCACAGCATCGGCCAAGACGCTAAAATATATACATACACACATATATATATATATATATATATATGTATATAGTGGGCGTGGGGCACGGCAGCAGTTGGTTCACGGTCGGTAGGTCGGGAGAGCATTGAGTTACAACTTCGGCTTATACGGCCACCGGCGCGGCGCGGAGCAGAGCGGAGCAGAGCGGACCGGAGCGGAGTTGCGTCTCCGCAGAGCCAGCACCGAGATGCAATAACAACCGGCGTTGTTACGCTGCTACGTTCGACCCACAGATTGCATGGCCCGGCCATTTCTACTTGGAAAAACCGCGCCAAGTTGCGCGAACCTAATCGTGGAAAAGAAAAGGATCGACGTTTCCTGTTTCCACAGAGAACGCCGCGGAGTTATTGGTTCCGAGCTGCTGGAGCCGAGATATTCCTTTCTCGAAGACAACTTCGCGCTTTTTATGCGATACGACTTTTTGCGTGGCCCTTATATTTACGATCGTTATTCGGTATTTGCGGGGTTAAATTGGAAGGTGGAATTGAAAATCTTGGAAAACGTAGTGTTCAATTTATAATGCCTGTTGTATCGTGCAAGCAGTACGAGCTCCATTGTGAACTCCTTAGACATTAACTCGAGTTCCAGTCGCAGACACTGTTGCAGTGGAATTTATAACAGTTAAAAGAATTTTAGAATGTCAATATATTCAGAATATTAGACTCCGAAAGGAAGCTGTTTTTATTGAATCTCGTCTCTTGCAATGGAGGGAGGCAATTGTTTATTTTGCATAAAGTCTAGTAATATACACTCGGAGAATTAAAAGGATGTCCCCTTTGATAGCATGTAACATCTGTAGAAATAATTTAGAAGTTATTCGAGGTGACCACGTTAGATCTGTATAATAGATTGATCAAACTGTTTACTTAAGATCGTAATCGGTTGCGTTTTATCTAGAAATCGGACACGAACATTTGCAGTCGGCCAATACATATTTAGGTATCTCACGGAGCGGTACCAAGATCGAGACGCGCGTTCCCGGAGACGGCGAGAGCGGAAAGCATCTTCGGAATGAACCGTGCCGGCTACCGCAGGAGTAGCTGCCGGCGTTGTTGGCTGCAATGTCGCGAGAGAGTAACCTGCATCCTGTCGCTGCAGTTCGGTGCATTCGTTGCCTCGACCTCCTGCAACTCGATCTCCGGAGAGAAAGAGCCCGGAGATCTTATCGCGGGAAACGCAGCCGGTTCGACGTAGCAGAAAGATAAAAAGGAATGGCGGTGAGGGGGTGGGAAGGGGTAGGGGGGTTCGTGAGGTGGGGCGGAGGAGGGATCCGCGACATCCCGGTAAATTAACTCCGTTGCTTCGCTCTGCTCCCTTCGCGTCTGAATTCTCTCTCGTTTTCGTTTCCTCCGCCTTCTCCCTCTCCCTCTCCCTCCCCCTCCCCCGGTGCGGTGCTGCTGCTGCTGCTGCCGCTGCCGCTGCTGCCGCCCCGTCCGCCATGTAATTACAGAACGTTGTAAATACTCGAAATGCTTGGTAACCGAGCGAACGGAAAAATTACGGGCCGGCAAGATCGATAAAACCCGCGATCCATAAATTTCCGAGCGGCGAAATCTAGCCCCCCCTTATCTTGTCCTTTATCGTGTACCCGGGCCCCGTTCGGAAATGAAGCGGACCGGAGAGCGGCCGGGGGATTAAGTTGATCCGCGCCGGTGATTTCACGGTGATTTATCGATTTTCTATTTAATGATTCGGCGAGCGCCATATCGACCGGTCGCGTCGCGTCGGTCCCGATTAAATCCATTACGGACTCTCGGGGAGATTCAATTACGGAATTACTTTAACTCCGGTATATGCGAGCGCGTGGATCAAGGAATTTTCACATGCGAGGAATTCCGCTCATCGGCTTTCTTTCGATTCTCGCGATGGGAACGTGTTAGGCTCGGTATGCGAATCCCTGGATATCTCGCCTGCGAGCCACAGCGCTCTGCGAAACCGTGTTTACGAGGCTGCACGATTTGATACGTACTTGAAATTTTTTGGATTAGAGAGCGTACTGCAAACGGCCCTTCTTCGTCCCGATTCTATTCGGCTTTGCAAGAGCAACCGTATCTAATGATTACTGGTGTGCGCTTAAGGATGCTTCCACGTTTCTTACGAAAAAAAGAAAAGTCTATTCGTGTTTTTATTTGATCCTTATACAGTCTTTGGAAATAGTTGCATGCCGATCCACTGTAGATTTAAGAATCTGTAACCAAAACTACATACATTTTGAAAGAAGTGAAAAATTTGAATTATTACATTACAACTTTTACATTTTGAAAGAAGTAAAAAATATGAATTTTTACATTACAACTTTTAAATTTTGGAAGAAGTGAAAAATTGGAATCGAATCCGGGTTTGGAGCACTGTGCGATCGAGGGCTGCGCCTGGCGTCAGGAGCTCGAAGGAGGAGCGAAACTCGGCGTGTTTCGCGTAGAAGTCCTCTCCACGGCCTCGCCAGGACGCTCCGTCTCCTTGCTTTATTTTTATCCAGCCAGCCCCCCGTCTCTTTCTCATTCGGTCGGCATCGTTACGCTGACTTATGAAGACCGTGGAATACGATTCTTATACGGCCTTTACCGGCTTTTATTTCTCCTTCTCGGCGACCGAGCATCTTTGCGGTCGCGTCCCCGGGACGAAGACGACCACGTGTACGGGTCTCCTCGTCGATACACGCTTGTAATACCGAGGATTTGTCGACGCGAACACTGTCCGACACTCATCCCCCGCGCGCAAGATGTTTTCGATAATATTGATTGGCTTTCGATAAGAGTAGTCGACGATCCGAATGGCCTCTGCGAATACGCTTTTTTTCTCTGCATAATCCGGTAATAAGATTGCTTGTAGCTCACGATGGAAATTGCTTTCTGTCACATTTAGATAACTTTAGCTTGATATCCGTGGGTATTTCGTATCCAGAAAATACCTGAAGAATTTCCTTTAAATCGGAGAAACATGCAACGAGATTGTGATCTTTGCTTTTTTTCGAACAGCGATGCACGTTCTTTAACTTCAAAATGCAAAGATGTTCAGTTCAATGATCGGTAACTTGTCTGTTCATTTCTTACTGATTGAATATCGGTGCAATATAATTAAATTGAACAATTTTTTTCGACAGAAAAAAAAACTAATTTTACCCCTTAACAGCTGATTAGTAGTCTCGCTAAAGCTCGTGTCACAGAAGCGAGCAGTATCGAGTTCCGTGAAGTGTAACGAAGTAATTCTGCCAGTACGATTCGCGCGAACGCAATTGAAGTAAATGTGCACGGCTCTGCAGCTTCGATTTTAGAACTCGACGGAAGAGTTTTAAGGGATCTGACCCCCAGCGGGGGTTAGGCTTTTGTCTCAGTCTCGCCGCAGTTTCGAAACTCCAGAAATATTTCATCCCCCGAGAAGACTGGCGAGCTCGCGGCGGAGGGAGAGGCGTCAGGTTAGAAAGAAATTCCGCGGGAACGTATCCGGTATGAATAAAATTTACAAAAACGAATGCGGTGGAGAGCCCGGAAATACGACGGATGTATTTTCACGCTGCAAGTTCTCCGCGGGGCTCGATGCTCGGCGGAAAAGTCGCTCGAGGATGCGGGATCCGCTTCCATATTCCATAGAAGCATTTGTAGGACTATTTTATCATTTATTTGGATAGTTTATACAGGGGGGAATATAACACATATTCACCTTACTTTTTCATTTCCATTTTCATACTCGTCCGACTTTAAAACAATATGTTTATCTGTAGAACGTTCTTTTATGTAACCATTTATTAGAAGAATGAATTGTGGATTGACAAATTAATAGATTGCGGATCTTTATGCAAAATTGTCTGCATTAATGCCAAGGAAGAGGAATCAAATGGAAGGGGCTTTGTTTAACCATTTTAATAATGTATCGATATCCTCAAATTTTATTAATCCGTTTATGACTAAAAGAAAAATAGTATTTTATTCCAGTTCAAAGGAAATTAATAGCACGCATGTGTAATTAATTTTGTTCGAAATCTTCCACCACGAGTCTGACTCGATGTTACAAGACAATGAGTTAGGGAATAGAAGCAGAAAACGAATACGGCGCGAACTTTCGCAGTTGTTTCTGCTATCGATCTCTAAGCGAGAACGTTAATCGGAGGATGTTTCTCTAGGTCTGAAAGAAATCCTCGCGGAAAGGTCGCCGTGAATGCCAATCGTGGAAAAACGAAGCAGACAGTGGGTCCCCCCCCCCCCCCCCGATGGCGCTCGCTACCGTAAATTCGCATCATCTCATCGCGGATCCGGCTGCTGTTTTATAATGAGGTGCACGCACCTCTCGAACCGTCCACGGACTAGTTGGTATTTGTTTCTCGTCAGAACTTTGCATACGGCCGTGTGTGTCACCGCGACGTTGCAGTATGCAAATGGCCGCGTAGAGGTGCATCGGGAGTCAGCGCGGTCCGTCGTCCTTCTGCCAAGATAACCAGGATTACCGATCCAAGGCGCGTCAACTTATAAGGATTTCTCCCTCCGCTGAATCGAAAATCCTTCTTTATACGACTGCCGTCCGAGCTTTTCATTCTTCAATGTCTTCTTTTCTCTTTGTGGCGGGCGCGATCGCCTCCGGAATAAG
This sequence comes from Lasioglossum lativentre, assembly GCA_916610255.1. NCBI lineage: Eukaryota > Metazoa > Arthropoda > Insecta > Hymenoptera > Halictidae > Lasioglossum > Lasioglossum lativentre. Next base: position 38,485,532 of record OU744356.1, on the reverse strand, counting down.
ACGGTTAATTATCGCGACCGCCTTTCCACGGATGTCGTCGTTCGCCCGTCACGATCCGAGAGATCGCGAAATCCGCACTCGGTTTACGCGCGGTACGTTGCTTTTTGCCGCGAACGCGATTTCGTACAACGGACTGGATTCGTATAATACTGCTTTATCGTGCCGGGTCTTTCGCAAACTTTACCTTGTCCGAGGTAGTAGCAAGAAACTGGAGACGGGATACTCGTTTCGCCTAACATCTGCAATCGGTTGTTTCGTGCACTTATTTCTGTTGTAAATGAAAGTGGAGAATACCGCATACCTTTTTATTCAGCGTTCCAAGAGTTTAATTACTCGGTGATTACTAGATCTTTATGCATTTATAGCAAAATTGAGTAGATGAAATTCGAAATTGTAAGAAAATTTTTAAAATTCAAGATGTCGGTGATTTCTCTTCTATTAAAATTATTAAGGGAAGAAATAACATTCTATTTAGTTTCTATTCCTTGCAATCGACGCAGACAATTTTTATTTTCCATAAAGATCTAGTGATTACCTTTTGAGGTATGAATGTTGTAAAATCGTAAGATCGGTGACTATAAGAAAATGTAAAGAAGAATTTGTTGTCTTCAAGATGAGAAAATCAGTGTGAAAAACTTTTCGAAAAATTTGAGTTCAGGGACATGTCCTCATTTCGCAGTCTCGATTCTACAGTTGAGAAATCACTCGGACGCTCGCGCTCGAGCAAACAGACGATCGTGGTTCCGGGGTGCTACTCGATTCGAGGGCCGCGAAACGCGACTCGTGTGCCGCAATTGATCTGGATTCGTGGGTGGGTATCGAGGTGGATGGTATCCCTATCTATCACCGGTGAAATATCCAGCGATCGAACCGGTCCGAGCTGGGAAACGGACGCTGGCGCGGGCGCGGGCGTGGGCGCGGTAGCGGGCGTTTGCGAGCAAAGAGGGCCGATGCGAGCACAGAGGCCGGTGTCGCGTGAGATTTACAGCGATTAATTCAGGCACGCCAGCTGTGTTTCCTGATCGCGTTGACGCCACCTTTGGCGCGGTGGCTCGTCGCCACGAGAAGATCGGGGCCAACTTCAATATTTGAGAAAGCCTGGAATCCCGGGCGCACGTTATCGTGTTCGGGGTTACAAGGCACACGGAAATCGTGCGGGTCCCCGCGTGCGCGTCCGTTGCAACCGTCCCGTCCTCGCTCGCCTAGGCTCCTCCTCGCTGACTACCGAGATTTACAATGAGTTTCCGGTACAACCTGGAAGGAAGTTTGCTCGCGCCAGACCGCTCGTACCAACCTCGCTACATAAACGTTATCGCCGACGTATCGCGCATTCGGATCTCAAACAGCCCTTCCGCCAATGCGGAGACGCCTCCTTCGCGGCGGCACGCAAAGAGACGCGGACCTCTCGCGAGCCCTAAACTGCAAAAATACGTACAGTCTCATAATTCCTGACACACGCTTTAAATTAGAATAACTTTTTTATAGATCGACCCCAAACGACCTTCATTTTTCTGCCAAGATGGATTTTTTTTACTAGACGATATTAGGACTGTTACTTTTCTTCGAAGGTCGAAGATTTCGAAGGTTCGAAGGTTCGAAGGTTCGATTTCAGAAACTTTGAACGTGATGAGAATCGATGCTTCGAAATTCGATCGAGATATCGTTACTATCTGTTTTGTTTTATACGGTGTTCCTTCGTCTTCATGAAATCTTGTTTACAATTTATTTGTACAATAAATATATTTGTTATAACTGGTTGTGTTTATATCCTGTCAAAATTCTGTCAAGTATTTTATTAATATTTTTATTTATCAAAAATCATGACATGAAACTCGTAAATTACAATTCATACGTTTCGAAGACTTCGAAACTTCATGCACTTCGAAGACTTCGAAACTTCGTACACTTTGAAACTTCGAAACTTCAAAGTTCCCTTCGTTCCTTCGAATCTTCGACGATTCGAAGCTCGGAAAAGTAACAGCCTTATGCAATGAAAATTTTGAAAAAATTGCATTTAACCTGAATTGCGAAAAAAATTCAGGACAACAATTTTCATTACAAAACCAAATAAAAAAATTGTGGGCAATTTGTTCAAAATTTTCATTACATATCGTCTAGTAAACTAATCCGTCTAGCTTGGTAGAAAAAGTCGTCTGATCCATTGATAAAAAAGTTATAGTTGGGTTAAAAAAGATACAATGCCTAGTGGTGTAATCGAAGTTTTTCTTGATAAGTGAAAAGCCAAAGAATAAGAGAAAGTGTCCAGATGTCGCCGCATGCTTTCACACGCCTCGTCGCGACGCGACGCGACGTACGCAACCTTCGCTTCGGCTGCATCGAATGCTACTTACGATTCCGATAAACGTCTGCAGAGGTTCAGCAAAATGTCAGATGGTAGAAGGTTAAATGTGGAGGTCATTAAGAGTGTAGCATCGAACGGTTGCACTTCCACTGCACGAAAGGTTGAAGGCGCACGACAATATTGCAACAGTCAATTCATTCGCCGAGTCTTCGCTTATCGGCCGTGACAACTGATCGGCTAGATCATTACGCGCGCAAAAACTTCGATTGAGTTGCACGGCTTCTAATGACGGTGCAGTTTCTATCGTAGTAACTTTAGCGAAGCACGCTATTCTTGCGTGATGATCCAATTGAACGCAAGCAAACTAAGGTACGCTGCTGACTATTGGTTAGTCAATAATACTGTGCTAATTCGAGTGCTCGTTTAACACTAAACTTACGGGACTCGTCAAAATGGCGGGTTCTAGTATTTTTAATTTACGGTTGTTGAGATTGTAAAAGCGCATCCATGAGAATTCAACAAATTTATTTCTTTGGGTATATATATATGTATTATAAAAAGAATGGCTAAAGATTTGGATAAATCCGTTCTTGTTATTTTTATGAAATAATATACAATAGTCACTTTTACTGCTCTGAAAAATTCTGAAAAATATTGAACGATAATTTAATATCGTTCGCGCATACATTATGTCGAAACATTTATCTCGTCATTGATAATATAGAAAAATATATGGACCTCCACTGTACTGGAATGTATCTGTAGAAGAATTCGATCGTTCCAATCATTACTCTCCCACGTGAGAAAGATTCGTGAAAGGTAAGAAGAAACGATCTTAACCGAACCGAACATTTATCCTAGAGCAGACCGATCAACCTAACGATCGAGTAGGCGTATCATGTGGAACGTTCGCACAAAAACCGAATCGCGGAACAACAAAGACAGGGCTTCCGACAAGAAGTCAAATTCAGAAAACAGACCGCGTCGTGTTTACAAGTATAAATTTATTACGACACGGGGACAATGATCACTCCGAAGGAATAAATCTTCGCCGGTTGTCCACTGGCTAGTCAACGTTTGTCATTGACACAGCACTTATGTTCCGCGGTTCGATATCCTTGCCCGTTTTATTTATCGTTCCAGTGAAAGCGAGCGTTGACGTCTCGGGCCGAGTAAGTGAATTATGAATTCTGGAAATAAGGCGGCCGCCCAGGAAATCTATCGATCGATCACTGTCGAATCCCTCAGGGTCAATGCTCAAACTGTGCCTGTTAACACGCGTTTCCACTCTGATTTCATCTAATTCTGCCCCCGTTCGTATTTTCCCAACTTATTCCCGTATTCCGCTATTAATCTTTGAAATTCGCTTCGCGAGAACCAGATTCGGTAAACGAGTCCAGAATCGATGAAAGGACTTAAAAGAGACAGCAAGTACAGAATTGTCCGCTTAACTGTCGCATCTCCCTCCCGAATGTCACTCATTCTTGTTGTTTCTCGTCTTCGACGTACTCGACAAGCGAACAAAACGGTGAGAAATAAGCTCGAACGATTCCTTGAACCTGCTCGGATAAGTGTCTCACCTGCGACACTTAAGCGGGCGATACCGTAATCGTTTCGAATTAAAAATAGAATAATGTGCGCGCAGAAAAATAACTTCGATAAAGGATGGAAGCTCGTTCACGATCGGAGCCAATATTTTATCGCTGAAACAGCAGTTCCGCGCGACTTATAAATCCCGCGTGACAAGATTCATTGCTGAAACCACAGTATTGCTAAATAATTGTCCGCGCTCTCATCTGGCTGTCGAATTTCCTGCGTTAACCACCATAACGATAAAGTTAATGTATATTTGTGATTTCGAGCGCGGCAAACAAGAAAAACCGACGCGCGGCGACGCGACGGAGCGTTCCATCTTATAAATATATATTGTTCGTATAGTTCACAAATAATAAAACGCGGACGCGGGGTCGGGGGCACGGATGTGCCGTTCGGTTGTCAAACAAGCGCGCCGCGCAATATTTCGCGCGTAATAAACTGGCCCTCGGTCCTGGTCCCGGTAACGAGACCGCGAGGATCCTCTCCTCGGCGGCCGCAGCTTCTTCATTTCCATTTCCCTCGTCGCGCGGCATTCTTCACGAACTTCACGATCCCGGCCGTTGAATTTATTCCGCAATAGAGTCCGCAGAAATACGATCCGCCGCTCGCGCGGATTCGAGGGCCGCGCTCGAAATCGCGGAAGAGTTAATTAAAGCCTGCCACACGGAGAGACGTATCCAGCAATCTCTCGGTCGCGCGTATCTAATCTAGAAATCTCGAAATAAGCCTCGAGACGAAACCACGGGATTAGCGACGCGGCAGACCTGGGTCGACAGTAAAGAAGAATAACGATCTGGTCGATGTCCCTTCTCTCTCCCACTCTTTCTCTCTCTCTCTCTCTCACTCTCTCTTTTCCCCTCCCATTTTCTATCTCTTTCATTCTCGGCCTCCATTTGGCGTCTCTTTCCCGACGAGCGAGCTCGCGAGCCGGATCGGCGTGTATCGGTCGAACCAGTTCCGAGCAGAACAAAAATTACGCTCGAATTTCACGGTGCCGCGTAAACGAAAGGCGCGTGTCGCCGATGGACGAAGAAAGAACGCCGGCAGAGCTTTTTACGAGTCATAAAGCCACTCGTGCTTCTCACGAGCCGCTTCCGAGGAGCAGAACTCGACCCTCTTCTGTTCTTTCTTCCCCTGGTCCTCGACCTTACGCCGGCTAACTGATAGTAATGCCACTTTTATTGTACAATAACCCTTAAACGGCCCGATAAAACCTCCCTTTATGACGCCAAAAATGAGCCAGTTCGATGCGCGTTAGTTTTGCGGGGGAATCGAACGGAACACACGCCGGAATGCCTTGGCCATTTGTCGGGTGACTGTCCTCGACAGAACAGATTCGCAAAACAGATTGTTTCGCGATTTATTTTTCGGCGCGATCCACTTGACGCGTTGTTGATCGAACACGTTGACTCGCGTCTTGCATTTTTCGAACATTGTGGACCGTAGATGCCAATCAGCGTATTTTATCTTTTGAATGTCTTTAGCAGGAGATACCAGTTGGTTTCATTATTCAGGTAGCCTGAGTTAAATAGCATTTTTCGTGTCTTAATTAATTACGGTTCTGATAAAAACAGAGATGGTTATTTGTAAGGAAAGTTCGAGATTGTGCACATATGTGCAACGGTGGTAGCAAACGTGTTAACACGTACGACGAGCAATCGCATAGAATATATTTCCCTATTCCTGTGGCACAAAGAAATACCGAAAGCCGAATCACCATTCCAGAACGACGCAGAAGGATTACTTCCCACGCATTTACCGTGCGTCTTCAACGATGTACAAGTAATGCACAATAAATTGTACCAATTAAAAACGAGAAAGGTAATCGGCGAAGCTGAAAAGCATTATTTCTATCATCCGGCGTTGCATTGAATCACTCGGTCTGCAACATTAATTCGCTGCAAAATGAAATTGCAATCAACATCGAACAACCTACAGAAAGTTACTTAATTACTCGGTAACATTCAATCTACTTTTCAATTGGCAGAGTTACTGGTGCACAAGGGTTGCAGCACCGGCGTTGATTATAAATGAACTTTTTTAAACGATTCGCATTCCATCCGCTGGTGCATTTTATCAACCGATACATATTTTGTAAATCCTACTACAATTTCCGGCCGATTTACAGTGTAATTAATATAATTAAAAGCCGAACGAGACCCGAAGCGATACCGCTCGCTACATCTCCCGGCACCCGATGGAACTATGTTCCGTTCACCATCGCGGCCGCTTCGCTCACCCGCTATCCGCGGCACCATTTTTGCCACTGGTACAGCGATTTATGCGATAGCTTCGTTAATACGTAATGAATATTAATTATTTGCCAACGGAGGCGGCTGGGACGACGACACGGGGGGTTGGGAGGGGGGAGGGGGGTGTCGGGTACGCGACCGGTATCGTAATTTGTAATCTGCCGGCGTGAAGCCACGTATCCACGCGGTCCGCTGCGTGCTCTCCGCATCGACGCTTCGTTACGCCTAATGAACCAACGTGCGGGACCACGATTCACGAAGATGAAAAATTTTGACAGAATTCGGCAACCCCGTTCGTCATTTTGCCGCTTGCCTTCCCCTTCTTCGATAATCAGTTTTAACCCTTTTCTTCAAGGAACCGTGCAAAACTCTCGACACTTCAAAGGAACACGATGTCACACAATTCTTTCATTTTATTGTATCATGATACTCATATTAGTATAAACTACAGCATTAAACAATAAAAAATGGTAAAAACTTACCCAAAGCTCGTTCCATAACAAGAATACTATCGGAAAGACTATCAGCACTCGTTTTCCAGATTAACTCTCCGTCAGCGGTGCCTGGGTCTATTTTTATCCATAAAATCAAAATAGTCATAGAATTACTCAATTTCTACCGATTAAATCAACTGAACAGCTATTACATTAGAAATAACAGAGAGCTGCAAGCTTTCCCTGAATGAATCGCACAGTCGTAAATTCGAACGAACTATTTTTTACCATCTACATTCATCTTGTTATACTAAAAACTCCGTATAATTTCCTACCAACGAGAGAACGCTTCGGCACCGCTATCCGGTGAAAATCTAATAATTGATCCGCGAATAAAGAAGAAACACGCGAAAGCGGACGGCGCGGAAGAGAAAGAGGAAAATGAAGCCGGTGGAAAGGCGGCGAGGAGGGGGAGGGTAGGTTGATGATGGAAGAGGAGAGAAGAGAAGAGAGCAACAACAGCAGCGAGCAGCGAGCACCAAGCAGCAAGCAGCAGCAGCACGGGCCAGCAGTTGGTGCTCGGCTGTATTTTAATTATACCGCAGGCTGCGCGAGAGCCTCGTCCAATCTCGTTGGTCCTCTCTCTCTCTTTCTCTCTCAGTCCTCGCCTTTCGTTCCTCATCTCTCCGTGGTTCTTCTGGTTTCGCAGGCCGGCCACCGAAACGGCAAGAAACAAAAGCAGAGTAACCGAGGACGGCCCACCGCTTCAGCCCCTGAACCGTGGCTCGCTCGTCTTGCCGCCTCCGTTCGTTTCTAGCAATTTGCTGTTTCCTTTCTTCAAAGAATTTATTACTAACAGAACAAAAAAGAAAGCGGAGGGAACGCATCTTCACGGATTATACTAAAAGCTCGAGGAAGCAGAGGGTTTCCTATTCTTTCTGGGCGAGCGTCGCGATCCTAGCGCACATGTGGACGAGGAACTGTGAGTCGATCAAACTCAAGTCATTCAATTAACCCCTTGCACTATAATATCGAGTCAGGCGCGTGATGAAGATTTCGAACAGAATCTACTAAATATGTTCTTAATTTCTTTTAAACCGATATAAAATTCTAGTTAGTTGTTGTCGATATACAATAACCATTGGAGAATACAGAGGCATATAATAAATATAAATTTTCTTTTTTTTTAGGAAATTATGAAAAATAAATCGTAGTACATACAAGGGGTTAAATAGTATACGTTATGACATCGTCGTCCGACATTTTGTTGCTCAATCATAGCTAGTGCAGTGCGTAAAGAGATTTAACGTCGTTCGACCAAAAATGGCTTCGTGTAAACCATGTTGAAATGGGATGGACGAGGAGTTTCAGAAACCAAAGTACACTAAAACTAATTTCATCGTGGTAGATCGGCCAAGAATTTCTGCAACGATCTGAAATCCAGGAAGAACCACTGCCAATCACCGGATCGAAATTCGTTGAATATTCAGCGACGAAGACGCGAATAAGAAAAACGAAGCATCGGAGATGCCAGCGGATAGTGTCCGAAGCAGAAAACCAGACAAATTAGAGCTCCGCCGGGAGATCGTGTCGAGTTCCCATAATCGTGTTACGTTGGTCGTTCGACTCTAATCGACGATCGCGACTCGAATCGATATTAAGCGAAGACCGGTTGTGCGAATGTTGCCAGCGCTGCGCAGCGCAGCGCAGCGGTAAGCGGTCGATCGATTATGAATCGCGTCGGATAATTAGGCCGGTCGGATGAATGATCCAGTCACTGCGACGGTATTCCGCGATGAGTCCTCGTCTATTTCTGTAAGCCGCGGAAGACGCGACCTCCATTAGCGGCCATTAGCTTCCTCCGTGTTTGAATTTGTCCCGGCTGTCATGCGCGGCCTTGGCTTGGACCGAATCACCTCGGACCGGACCTGTCACGATTGTCTTTTCCGCGAACGACGTCTGATCGTCCAATTCCGAATGTTTTCCGCTGACGAATCCCGTGGCTTCTCCTTTTTCTTATACCTCCTAATGGGATTCCGCTGTACACATTGCCTCCCGATCTTAATTGAAGAAATAGGGATCACGTTCGGGAGCAAAACGTGCTCCCGGAAATACGGAGAATAATTCGAGCAATCGTGTGACTTTCTTCTCTCCGCTATTCGTTCGTTTATTCATGCGGTCTATTCATCCTCTCGGCGAAGCTCGTAAACCTTCTTTTCTCGAGTTACATTTTTAACATTCTTTCTACCAAACATGTCGAAAGACACCTTCTAAAATTTTTAATGAAAATACATTGAGAATGCACAGGTGCATTAACACTATTCACGACTTCACGACTTTTCCTAAAATATACGTATAATACATTCAATATTTACTTCTTTTTGTGTTGTTTGTTTCCTGAGAACAAGAGAAGAATTTTTTGTAATAATAGTATTCTCTCGAAGACTCGATTCCGAAACTATAAAATCGTTACAAACAAAAGGTAATGCAATTGTGGCATGATTTAAAAAAAAAAAAAAAATGCCTTCCTGGGACTGCTTTACGGAACCTCCAAAGGTTTACAGTTCTCGCTCGCCTATCGGCTTCGCGGTGTTTATTTGCCAGATTGGTATCCGAAGCGGTCCGTAACCTCGGATGTAAAAGATACGGTGAAAACGAATAACATGTACATTATATACTTCTGAATAAAAGAAACGATGTATATTTTCATACTGTCAAATTGGTTATTATCTTCATTCTATGTATATTAAAAAATATAGGTTGTGCTAAAGACCGGTCATTTGACCGGTCGCGGTAAGAATTGGTATACGCAAAGTGTTGGTAGGATTAGTGTTAAAGGGAAATTGTTGAATAAATCTATTTCTTGGAACACATACAGGATGATCGTTAACTTGTGGTACAACCGAAAATTCTACATAGAAAAATTTGTCGAAATGGGTATACATAAAACCGCGGTAGAAATAGTGTTAATTATTGGGAACTTTCAAAGTAACCTAAGCGAAATTTCATGAAAATTAGAAGAATCCATTTTCCGGCGTCTTCTGCGACTGATGGAGCATCGGGTTCCGAAGAAATTGCATTCTCGGTGCATCGTTGATGAACCGAGCCGATGCAAGATTGGGAGAGACCAGTGACGGTCGCCCCACGCTTCCGTGCGAGTTTACAAGTCTGTCCGGTCGGTGATTTATCGTTTTTTCATGAGCCGGCCGCGCCGTGTTTGATACGACGCGGTCCGATCGAAATATCTGGACCGAGATATTCTTGCACGAGCCGGGGTTCGCGAGCATTCACGAGCGTCGGGTATAAATCTTCGTTGAATTACGGTATACGTGGACGGCGACGTACCCGCGCGGCGTAAAAGCCAGCGACAGCTCGAGAGCGGAGCGGGTACGCCGCGCCGCGCCGCGCCGCGCCGCGCCGAGCCGCGTTCCGCGCGTGTGTGGCGGGGCTTATTATTTCACGGTCCGTGCATACTCATTATACGCGCTTTACATGGCGGCCCGTTACGTTTACTGGCCAATTTGGTGGTGAGTGGCCTCGTCTTCTGCCATCTGTTCGCCTCGGCGAGCAGACAGTCTCGTCCGCGGCGCGATGCTTTAATCCGCGAAACGAGCTCATTTCGGATAAACTCCTCGTTTAAGTGAAACTCTACCCGAGTCCCCGCCTTAAGTACTCACCCCGCACGGGTTTCTCCGTGCTCGCCGCCCTCCAACGATCCGGCACCGTTCTAGTCGGATCCGAGATTTCCATTGATCATTCTACACGGCTCGTCCCGATTCGGGATTAACCGATCGACGACATCGCTCGAGCATTTCCAGCAGAGTCTGCCACAGGTATTCTACGATCGTCTAATCGGGTCATTTGAAATCAAAAAACTTCGTCGCCGGATGAAGATAGACCAGGTCTACCGAAAACACATTTTCCGTTGAACATTTTAAACGGTCACTAGCAGTTGAAAAATTCTATAAAATCAAAGTAATTGAGACACAAAATTGAGAGACAAAAATATTTCCCATTCCTGGGAGACGTGGCACTCAAAGTGTTAAAAATATGTTTCCCAACATTACAGTGCCAGTAAAGCAATAAGATATTTCATACTTGAATAATTTCAATCGCTTGTAATACTTTCTCACACGTTCGACCAAGAGTTCCGTGACACGAGTGAATTTCGATGGTCACCGCGCCGCGCCGGACGCATTAGCGCTAATGCGCGTTCATTCAGTCTTTAAGAAGGATCCATACGAGCTCGGTGAAAGAACGAGGACTTTTTTCCCCGAAGATGAATCCGCCGACTGAAAATGATATACAGTGGTTTGGCAAGGTGATACGTGGGATCCCTTTCAAGCTTGTCGTCGTCGGTTGTCGTCGCGGTCTCTTTACAACGCTTCTACAACGCGGCCGACATCAATCTCGTCATTAGTCTTCCTTTTCCACCGTCTCTTCTCGCTGGAGTGTCTTGCTAGACTCACGCTGAAGTTATTGATAATTTGTCACAGAACCTCCGACTGCGAGCCATCCATCCTTCATCCGCCGCGGCCATGGACGAACCCGTTATTCTGCGATAACTTCTGCCAGATCGCTGAGCGGCGTTTACTTTTCGGTGACCTATTATGATGGACGATCGAGCGATTCGCGGATGATCGATCCGCTGCGATCGCTGGCCCGCTGCTCCATAGCCCGTTTTTTTTTTTCATTCCGTGTCGTCGCGAGTATCTTTCAGCGCTAATGGCTCGAGCGATCGTCGAATCTGAACGGGGAAGTTTCCAACAAATTTCTCTTTTATATTAAAACATCGATAACCTTGTATCGCGTTCTTATTTGGAATCATCTGTAAGTAAACTTTTTAAATTTTTGTTAGAAATATTTAATATAATTCGCGTTATTCTAGCAACAGTGCCACAGTAGTTTATAATTGAAATTCATCTTGAGATCCACTTGGGAGTAATTGTGTAATATTATAATTAATTAATGATCTTTCTTTTTTAGATTTTCTTGTATTTTCTTAATCTTGCTAGATTATGTATACGTCTATTCCTTTAGTGCCTCAAGACGATCCTTCTTCTCTGGGTTTTCCCGCACCTTTTCAGTCTCGCTCGATTATGTATTCGACGATGAATCTAAAGGCCCCATTAATAGTTCTGTCTTCACGGAAAGTCGTGTTAGACGTGTTCTCGATAGATTAAGAAAAAAGGGAGCAGAAGAACAGCCGGCGAACGAGTGAATACCAGAGGAAACAGCTTCCCCGCCCTGAGACGCCCCCTGTCCGTCATCCCCTTCTTCTCATTTTATTTCCCAGCGTGACCCCAACGATTTTTGTTCCGTTCTCTCCTAGCCACCTACCTGGACATAATTACAATTGACGAAACAACCGCGTGAAACGTATCTTTTCATTCCACCGACGTCTCTCGTTATTAATTTCCTACACGGAATTGATCCACGGATACCACGCTCGACAGATTGAATCCTGACCAATGTCCGAGACATTTCGTTACGGAATGTCCGACAACATAAATATAAATATCCTACATAGACTCAAGGATTGTTAATACATTACTCACCAGTGCCTAATTTGTTCTTTCGCAATTACTGGAATTATAATAATGTTTTCATTCGAAATTTTAAGGTAAACTTCTTTGTCGTCGCACACATTACAATAAAAATTGTACGAGTCTTGTCATTATTACTGTGTAATCGTTTCTACAATTTTAATTCGCTTCTTTCGTAATCCATATTTTCTGACTTTCCTCCGCAAAGTTCGACGGTGCTTGAAGCGTTAGTATGTTTATAATTAACTGGATATTATTGTGTACACACTCACTGATTATACAGGCCTAGCAATTAACAAGCAATTTCACCGTTAATTATTAAAGCATGGATGTTTGTGCAAATTAGGAACTGTAGATTCAAGCTTTCAGAGAAATAAAAAAATGTTGTTATTTTAAACATAGTCACGAAGAAAAGAAGCCGTTCAACGAGACCAAGAAGAATCAAGAAAAGACAAACTGCCTCGACCGTCGAGCGCTCTCGAAAGTGGCGCAATGATTTCCTAATAAAATTATCAGGTCATCAAAGGCTCGTTAGAGGGGCAGTGTCGAAACGTTCGAAGCATCAGGAAAGACCAAGAAGAAGTTCTTCGCGTTCGTTCGAAAGGTGGTGAGAAAGGGAGAAGGAGGCGATTCTCGTTTCACGATAAACCGTCTGGTGCCCCTCGATTTCATGATTTAGGGGATCGCCTCGAAAGTACCACTTTTATGCCATTCCGCTACCAGCCGATCCCACAAGTCATTTCCACACCTAGGCATTAAGAGAAACGAGTCGAGCCGAGCCGAGCGGAGCCGAGCGGAGCCGTGCGGAGCGGAGCGGAGGGAAACAGAGAAAGAGAGAAAGAAGGGAACCACGAGCCACGAGCAGACTGTCCGTGAACGGATCACAGCTGCGCGCCACGAAATTGCAGCTTACGAACCGGCCGGGAATCGTTTCGACCGTTTAATCGCGGTAATGGTAGCCCACGCGACGGAACAAATTTTCCGGGGCCGCGAAGATTACGATGCTTTACACGCCGGATAAAAGTTGCCCGCCGATCTCCGCTCGTCACTGTCGTCCCGGCTATGATTAGGCGGTTGTTAGGGGCCAACGTTCGCTCCTACGCTACTGTTGGAATTCACCCTACGATCGAACAAACTTCGCGATCTTTTATTTTTCGAGTGTCCATAGACGTTCGAGAAATATCGTCTATTTGCATTCAGCCGGGGCCCGTACAATTAACGTCACACAGCCCGATATTTATCGCTAGACACCGGATGTTGTAAATTCATAACACGAGATAAATTCACCTTACGTCCGAGTCTGTAAAACGTAATGAAATAAAACCCTTAACGAGAACAAATAGAACTTTTATGCTAGCTCAGGGTTAATAAAATCCCCGGATTTACGAATGGAGGCTTTTCCTTCGCGCGACTCGCGGCTCTCGGTCCTCTGAAAAATCGTGATTTACATAAATATTCGCGGACCGTTGCCCGGTTATTTAAGCGCGGATTGTACGCGTTTATGACTCGTGTCGGCGTAAAAAACCGAAGATGTGATAAAACACTTAATAAACGTCGGAGTTCCGGTGTTTATAGAGTTCCGAAGTATCTAAGATCGACCAGAAATCATGCGTTTGATTTAAGAACCGACGGAAAGCAATTGGTTGTCGATCTTGATGGTTATTATTAGACTGGCGATATTTATGCAAAATAAAACATGCTTGTATCGATTCCAAGATATATGAGCCAAATAGAAATTTCCTTCTTTAAATTATCTTATTAAGCTAAAACTGATATACAGATGTCCTTAAATCTTTTTAATCTGTCCATTGCTTTAAATTGTACGTGCCCATTCTTGTAATACATAAAATCTAATGTTTAATATTATAGATCACATCGACAAAGTTTTTGTTGATTTGAAAAAATGAGTTTTGTCCAACTAATTGTGGCATTCGAACCACTTCTAGTGGACTACCAAAAAAGGAGAACGAGGAGGAGGAATCGGGGCATCAGGATCATCCTGCAATTTTCCTAAAGCGATTACGCGACCCGGCCCACGTTTCAAAGCGGCTCTCAAGAGTTGATGTAAACAAACTCGCCGGACAAATCCGCAAAGTCGCCGGACCTTCTGACGAAGCAGAAAGCCCGTCTAATGATACGGGCCGGGCTCCGGGCTCTCGGACGAACAGCGAGACGCAGAGAAGAGAAGAGAAGAGAGGAGTGGAGAGGAGAGGAGAGACGAAGAGTCCAGAGAAAAAGGAAGGAGAGCGCGTCGGAGGATCGGTTTCTTTTCGACGCGAGGCCGCGGATGATCAGCTCGCCCTCGATGGTCGGCGGGGTGATCAAAGATCCCGAGGCTTGTGCTCGTAAGAGCTCGTAAGAGCTGGGAGGCGAGCCGGAACCAAAAGAGAGAATAGGACGAGAAAAATGTCGGGAGAAAAAAGGACGGAGAAAAATCGAAAAAATATTGCGGGTGTCGGGGCTGCTGCTGGTGGAAGGAGGATCATAGGGTGAGGCGACAACCCGTGACCAATCTGACACTAAATCAACTGACGCGCGCTTCGTGCTCGATCACCTGCGCGCGTACCGGCCGAAGAGCCTGTGTAAACGATATCGCGCGACCGATGCGAATACGCTCGAGAAAGTATCAGGTGAAACGGAGCGTCGCACACGATTCGTTCGAGGCACTCACGATCCTCGGCATTTTGTTCCCTAGGACCGGTAGGGCCCCCTTCCTGGACGAAGCAGAGGAACCGCAGCAGATTTCGAGTAGCAGTTTATCGTGTATCGATGTCGTTGCTTTAGAGCAGGGCGGAAATCATTGTCCGTTTAGTACAGTAGAACCTCGGTTGTTGTTCGGGGCCCCCGCGATCCTCAGTATTTTGTTCTTTGAGAGAGCCGTAGGATTTGTTTTGTTATAGTTTCTTTCTAAGGAAAAAAAAGATCTCATTTTTCAAGACGAAGTTGACCAATAAAAAACGCGAGAACAAGTAACAATTTAATGACAAATATCTTTCTAAATCCCTCTCAACGATTGTGAGATAAATCGCGACGTCCGCGGCGATAATGGCGCGAAGCTTTCAGCGCTCGCGCGTACACGCATTTCGACAACGTCCCTTTCGCGTATTTAGCTCCGATTTCCGGTGCAACGATCAAAATCCTCCGATCCGGAGCGAAAAGTTCGAAAACGCCGCTAACGAGCCCTGTGTACAGATGCGGCCCGGCCGGACAGCATCGACGCGCCACGCCGTCCATTTTATTATTCCCGGCGCGATTCCGTGTGCGAGCAGCGCGGAATATTACCAAGCTTCAAATATTTGCCCGCACGTTCATACGGAATCCCCGGTCGGACGGAATGATAACCGGCCGTGCAACATGAATATCGGGCCCGCGGATGCGTCCGCCATTTTCTTCGTCCTCGTTCCACCGCGTCGCACGGAAACGTTAATGCGTAAATTATGGAAAGCGAGCGTTCGCTCGCGAGCTGGTTTGAAATTGAAACGGAACCGGGCCTCGTTAGAGGCGATCTTCACCGAGAATGAGTCAATTTCTGAGCTCGGCTCCGGCTACCAGATTACCTTGCCGCGATTGAGTTTTGAACGCTATGTAAACGACGCTGAAAATGGTTCGACGTTGATCTAAAACCGACGGGGAGCGAGTTGCTGGACGGTAACAACCGAGAAATGCGCTAAATCGGAACCGTATCAGTTAATGAACCTGATAAACGCTGTTTTACGTAACCTTCTAAAAGATCGAAATGCGTGTACTAACCTCGATACGCTGAATATATTTGTTCAGTAATTTTTGATGTTGGTATGGATGCTAGCGTGCCGCGAGTGGAGATAAAACGAATAGATAGAAAGAAACTGTGCAGAGTGCGCGTAAAATAAAATTAAGATCTTTATTTTGCAAAAATTTTTAGTAATTAATGTTCCTCTCAGTGATAATGATTAGATCTTATCTATAAAAGGGGCGAAGTATATGTTTCGTTGCGAAGAAGAAGAAGAATCGACTCAAACAGGACCACAGGTGGCGTACGAAGTTTCCTTCTCAATGTCCGCCGAGTTAATAACTCATTTGCAACGGGCAGACAAAAACCAAGACATTGAACAATTCCGTAACGAGGTACCGCTAAACTTCACTCGTTCGGATAACAAATCTCCGGCAACCCCGGACTGAATTCCCCGATCCGAATCACGGGTCGGACCATTCCTCACAATTTGTCGGCCATTACTTCAACATACACCTAATATTATTTACAAAAAGCCGCGATATGGTTGCGCCGAAAAAAGATACCGGCGGGAGCACGAACCGCGGCGCTTATTAACCGGCCGACGTATGCATCATCGCGTAGCAGAGGACCGGCGCGCATTAAAGATAAAGTTCGTCGGTAAATCAGCGCCGGGCCGGGATGTATGCTGACAATCTCGGCCGGCGTATAAACCGTAATCGACGTTTATTAATCAGAATCCCGTGGTCCGTTCCGGAAATGAAGAAAAAACCGAGACGGAAAGTGAGATCGAGTAAAAAGGAAACCGTCCGCGGGCGATATTTGTCTAGAGCGCGCGCACCGCGACGCTTCGTCGAGCAGAATTATGGTTGGGCCGCGTGAAAAAGCGGCTCCGATCCCCGGGCAATTTTTGAAATGTAAACACGTAAGACTTGGTCTCTTTTTCCGTCAACCGTCTTTCTCTCTCGGTCGCATCTTCGCGAAAATTACAAGCGTCGCCTCCCGCGGCGCTCCGCGTCGTCGCGTGGGTCCGCGAACGTCCTCGTGGATTATTATCGCGAAGGAAACGAAGATGAGTCACGGGATGCCGCAGGGCAGACACATTGGTCCTGGGTTACACGCGAATCCGCGGAATTCGGCCGGCCAAGGAACGCAGAAGCGTTTCGCGTGATCGTCCGATAAATTACGGGACCCCCGTGTCTTTATGGACTCGCCGTTCCGAGTATCGCTGTGGGAGGAGTTATTATGTTGCCCGGTGTAATTTGTGTTTGGACGGGAATTAATAAACGCCCGGGCCTACGGTGAGCCGCGTTCCGGATTGGTCCCCCGGCGGAATTGAAATTTTTAATGTTCGTTACCCTCGCCGCGCGTTATTCAGGCGAGCGAACATTTTTGACGCGGTTCCGGAGGAACGTGTCATCGAGAGATTGATTGGGCGTCGAGAGATAACAGGTGAGAGAATTTTTTGTTTGCTGATACTAGCTTTCCGTTGCTGAACAACCTTTTGCACCTTAGGTTGCAGTTTCTGTATTGGAATTGAAGGAAATGGATTGTCCAACTTCCACAATCGATCT
This sequence comes from Lasioglossum lativentre, assembly GCA_916610255.1. NCBI lineage: Eukaryota > Metazoa > Arthropoda > Insecta > Hymenoptera > Halictidae > Lasioglossum > Lasioglossum lativentre. The sequence continues at coordinate 38,468,119 of OU744356.1, read as the reverse complement.
AGTATGTACGACAATGTATTTAATAACTAATACTAATACGAATATACATATTTACAAAGCGTGAACGCGAATGAATTCCATCAGCTACATATATGCACTGTATGTAGAAACGTAGAAACCGAGGACGAGTAACGAGTTGTTTAGAACCCCGCCGCTTTTTTTTGGGGGAGGGGGTTTCCCTTGGGTTGGGGTTGTCTAGTTCCTGCGGCGTCTCGTTTTCCCTTTAACCTAGATTTCCTGTGAACAAATTGGGATTACTTGGTTTAGTGGTGGGCTGGGGGTTACATCGGTCAAGTGTGGGGTTATAGGAAAGATTTCAAAAAACCTATATTCTTGAGGGGAGCCCCGCCGCTATTTCTCGAGGACTATACATATAAAGGGCCTTAGAAAGAGACAGAAGAAACTCTTGAGAGGTAGGAGGAGAGGTAGGAGAGATATTGGCTATCAGATGCGGAGCAACCGCGGTAGCCAGACTCACACCTAAACCTCGGGGAAAACCCAGGAAATTAGGGTTCGGCTAGTTTGAAAGCATAAGCAGGTCAAAGCTACACAATTTTCAATCCAGAGGTTCGTGATTGCCTGCGCCGTTTTTAGAACAATTGCTTTGTGTTTCATTCTGGTTTCTCTGACAGTAATAAAGTAACCAGAAATAGTAATTACCGCGAATTCGTTCAATTTTAAGAAATTTTGTCGCGAAACAGTTTTATAATTAATTCTCGGACGGCAGACCTTTCTTATAATTAATAATTGGATTTGTCCATCGGAAAGGAACTCCACAGACGTACGAGGAGTTGCGGTTAGAACAGATAGGTTCAACGGAGTAGTAAATAGTAAAGCGAACCCACATGATCGCGAGTCTGATCGTCCGGGAATCGAAGGGAGCAAGGGCGGTAGAAAGCTAAGATTTGTCAAGCAGACTCTCACTAATTTCAGGTGACGCGCAATAAAAGCGTCGTCGAGTGTATCTCACGGAGTAAGGAGGGTTATTTATCGTTCTGGAAATTGCAAGGAGCTTCTGCGGAGTTAATATCGTCAGAGTATAATTCTATCTTTATAATGACGACGATCTTTTCTCGCGGACGAGTCCAAGCATATTGCCGGTAGTTTATTTTCTACTGTGAAATTTACGTTCTCCCGAGACCCTTGGCCTCCCTGGTCTTCGCTGGAATTTTCGGTAAACAGCCTCTCGTTACGTTTTAATCATTCTCTCCTCTCTCTATGGCAGGGCATTTTACACCTCTTCGTTTGATCCTGTTTAGATATTACTCCGATCAAACAGTTTATGGAATAATTTTTGGAACTACTGTGAAATAACTGTGGAACCGTTCGCATATGACAACGTCTTTAGTATGCCCAAATTTTCAATCCGACATTCCTACCTTCTCCTCTAGTAGTCCCCATAAACGAATTCTCTGTTTTCACGATTACGCGGATAGCAGATCCTCGAGAGACCCCAAAAAACGTCTGTTAAATGAAAACGGAGAATGCACAGAGGAATTTTCGAGCATCCCTAAAACAATGCCTACCACCCAACAAAGAACACGGCCCGCCGCGGCTAAACAAGCTTGTTCGCGGTCCTTTAACGAGAACCAAACTCACTCTCTCTCTCTCTCTCTCTCTCTCTCTCTCTCTCTCTCTCTCTCTCTCTCTCTGATCCCCCTCGGCCGTTCCCCGTCCACCCCGGTGGCACACCCTTAGCGAACAAGCAGCACGGTGCCATTGGCACGATTTTATCTTCGAATTCCGTAACTCGATAAACAACGTCGAGATGTCACGGCAGGTCCCGCGCGCTTCTTCTCTTTGAGACCCGAGCCTCGGCAGCCCCGTGTCTCGTAAAGATCCCTCTTTATAGCCGCCCCTCTCGTTTCCAGTCCGCTTTTATAATTTCCTTTTTGAAAAATCTCCTCGAACCGTGCCGAGCGAACGGCCTCAGCTTCTCGCTCTCTCTCTCTCTCTCCCTTTCGCGTTCTTCTTCCCCGCCCCCCATACCGTTCCCGATCCTTTCGCGATCGAGCTCTTCTCCTCTTCCTTCTGCTTCCTCTTCTTCTTAACCCGCTCACCCCGCGCGGCCCGAGAACCGCATCTTCGCCTTTTTTCCCCTCGCAAGGAGCAACAACGCGCCGAGAGAGCCGGGGTGAGAAACAAGAAAGAGAAATCGTAGACACGTTCTTTCATTCGAAAATTGCTCTCCATTCAGAAGATTCTCCCTCGATATCCCATCGGGCGCGGCCTGCACAGTGTTGCGATCGTATTAAGATGCGAGCTTCGGGACTGCAGTCCCGTTGATCCGAATTTATTGCGACCGATGCGCGCGGATAAATTCCAGTCTTATCGGGCGCAGTTTCGTGAGGCTCGGGGAAACGAATTTTTGGTCTGCCACGCCGCGCCGCTGCGCCGGTTTACCCTGCCCTCTCGAGATCGGCTCCCGTTTCCGCTTCGATCGCTACCCATCGCCATTGTGATTATCATCTCCGGTATCGGTTACTCCACGAAATAGAACCTCCGGAACTCTCTTATTTGGTATTCCTTTCACGAAATTCAGACACGTTTCACAGGCTACTCGACTTTATCGTCTGAAATATTCCCGTTGCAATTATATAATATTATTTCGTAAAGTCTTTCGACGGAGCGACAATTCGTTTCTTCAGTTCCAAAATGTAAAGCTTCGTTTTCTCTGAAGCAAAGAGTTGTGTAACTCTGAAACAAAAAATTCTACATTGATGATGGATCGTTGAAAAATTTTGCATTGATCTCAACAGTCGAGTTTCCTAAACGTAATGACTGACAAATTTTTAGACACCTAACCGTACCAAAAAACGTTACAACATTTGTATCCTAGTATGTACAATAGAGTGGACCTTATTGTGCGACCAAAAAATTTTGGGCACCCCCCCCCCCCCCCCAATATTGTTCCATGACATGAAAAAATGATATATCCAAAGTTTTAGATCAATCGGACGTCGGGAAGGCGTGCCTAATCGAGCGCGAAGTTTTGAAATAGAAGTAACTGCGCGCTCAAAGTGATGAGTATACTGAAAATTCAAGTTAAATATTTTAAACCTCCAAAAATATTATAATTCCTTACATGCACTCAAGTACAAGTGTACTTTGTACGAATTAAGATTATTTCACATTAATTAGCCTGTCGAATTTCTGTCCGCCACCTTCCCGCTAACAAGTCCGTTTTCGCGAAACACATCCGGTTAAAAATATTATATTCTGAATGAATATAACATATTTATGTCGAACGTTAATTTCTCTACTTTTTAAATTAGTATAAGAATACAAGTAAAAGAATTGGTACTTTCAATAAAATAAATAAAATTTAGCATAAATATTTATAAAAATATGATAATTAGTTAATTGTTATATTGAAAATATTACATTTTGGTACTGTTATAATCAATATTTTGACACAAGTAGAAAATTTACTCATAATGAAAAGTCTTTCCTTCAAATATTCCCATTCCTACAAAATTTCATGTTTTTCGCAACTTCACGGTCAATGAGGCACGCCTTCCCCTTATCCGATCAACTTCAACTTTTGCAGCAATTATTTTCTTACCCAATAGCACAATTTTTTGGGGGGGGGGGCGTGAAAAAATCTCGCAAAAAAAATTTCACCAAGTATAGCTAAGGTCCTCCCTAATGTACAACATAAAGAATATCGAAATATTCTATGTGTTGAAAATTCCGTAATACAGTCAAGAGACTTGTAATTCATTGACAGAATATGTTAACTAGAAAGATATTCATACTTTGACCCACAAGTTTATTTAGAAAAAGATTATGATCGTTGAACGTCGCTGTCAAAAATCGGACAATCTCATATGCCACGACCTAATCGAAACGGTCCGCTGTACAACGGGCGATCGTTAGCGGTGACTTTCTTGTTTTATCGGCACTTAGCGGCGAGTAACGTGTAATCGGCGCAAGTTTGCGTTGTGCAATGGTATCGACGTCGGGGATTCATCGATCGGCTCTTGCAAGAAGTCTGCTCGCCGTTAAGTGATTCGACGCCCGTATAAATGAAGCCGGGGATCACATCGGATTTCTCGAGCGCCCCTCGAAATCCGAGAGCGAAACCGGACCGAATTAAATCAGCGCCATTAGCGGCAGTATTTCCCGCGCGTTCTTGCGTCCATTCACGATCGTAATCGGGGATTAAACAAGAACGAAACTCGCGATATCTGGCTATTTTGCGCATCGATCGCAATAAATTCTGCCCGATGTAATTGCACCCTTCCAGCCTTCTTGTTCCTCGGGGACGATCACCAGCCGCAGCATCCGCGCCAGCCAAAGAAGAACAAGAAGAAGAACAAGAACATGAAGTAAAAGAAGAAGAATAAGAGTGGGGAAAAAAAGATAAAGAGAAGGGTTTAAGAAGAAGCACAGCACGAAGAAGAGAACCAAAAGGGAAAAGAAGGATGGCGAGGAAGTACCAAAAGAATAAAGTGAAGATCAAGAGGGCAATAGAAGAAGTATCCGAAGAGGATGAAAAAAGACGCCACGGGATTGCAAGAAGTACAAAGCAACTATCGCAATAAATTCAAGTGCTCGAAGAATTTGAGGCTTGCCCAGGAAAAAAACGGTAGCCGCCGCGGCCGGGGTGGAAGGAACGATAAATTAAAACGAAGGAAATATTTGAAACCTCTAAAAGGACAAACAGAAACGACGACGGCGGCGGCGCAAGACGAAATAAAAGTGGAGCATAGGAAGAATTACGGTACAGAGGGAGAGAGAGAGAGAGTCGAGAAAAAAATTCGCAACAAATTAACGTACAGGTGGAATTTGAAACCTCCCGGAGGAGCGACGGAAGCTGCTACCGGAGAACAAGAAATGGATGACCAGGTGTGGAAAGAAATACTGTACAGAATGCGCGGGGCACCTTATCTGTGCCAAACAAAGGGAAAACATTGTTCAAAAAATCGCGGGCGGTACCATGAACGATACAAAAATCCCGCGAGACATACAGGGTGTCGTAATCTCGTCACACGAAACGTTTACGTGCAATATAATATGTTATAGGAATGTAAACATCGATCACGAACTTTTTGCCGATCATCCGATCCTATAAAAATGGGATTTAATCGATCTATAAAAACGTGGATACGTTTACCAGACCGTGATTCAATATAAAAAGGAGCATAATCATCCCTTTGGCACTACGTTTAACGACCAGGTCTTAAACACATTAAAAACCGATTAAACCCGTCGGTTTAAGTGTAAGATCGCGCAATTATATTTCACGATATCGTGGCTCGCACTAAAATTAAGAAATACGGTACAACTCGGCCGAGTATTAATTGGTCAAAACTGTTCCTCGAAGAACCGATTCAACTTTATTCCCGTCGAAAGAACCCGCACTAGAATTCCCCCAGAATAACCTAGAAATCTGGTCGAAACATGGTTTTGCGCCAGGTAAAACTATTCTTCGTTATATGAGCATATTTTTCGCTGGGCAAGGGCTCATTCGAAAGAGGAAGGTTCAATATTGTTCGCTCGACTCGTGATTTGATAAGATTATGCAGATATTTTGTAATATAAGTGTTAGAAGTAGGCCAAAATTGATGCCTACTTTTAGTCTACTTCTAACACTTATATTACAAAATATCTGCATAATCTCATCAAATCACGAGTCGAGCGAACAATATTGAACCTTCCTCTTTCGAATGAGCCCTTGCCCAGCGAAAAATATGCTCAACCATATGCTAAAACCATGTTTCGGCCAGATTTCTAGGTTATTCTAGCGGAATTCTAGAGCGGGTTCTATCCCCTTAGAAATGTCGTGAAGTAGAATCTGTGTCGAGTACCTGGAAGGAAGAAGTTTTCGTGCATCCACGTCGCTCAGGGATAGAGGTGTGACTGTGGATTATCGATCTCTTTTATGGATATGTTATTCATATATTTCTCGTTGCGTTAACGTAACATTTAACTCGATCTCTCTCGATGAACCTGCAATATTGAATTTAGTTGTCACATACTTTTCGTACAATATGTTACCTCATATATACAGACGTAAATCTTATCGTAAGGAACTATGTAATATACACAGTGTCCAGATAATTACATCGTATCAACTTGCTCCAGTATCAATATTGCCGCGGTCTCCTCCATCAATGGTTGCACCTCTACCCAGGGGTGACAACGGGGACACCGTGTCGGCCCGGTCCACTCGTCTGATCTAGCTGTTCATTAATATTTTAGCACTATTTGAAAGTTTAAAGGTATAATAATTTAGATCGTTGGATTCTTTGTATATCAGCTACAATATTATGAAGTCAAAACTACATATTGACTTTTAAAAATTCAAGGTGACTTTAATTATTTATGCATTAAAAATTTCTTTTTTAATTTTTTGGATTGAAATTTGTAGACTGCTGAATGTTGATTAAGTTTTGATTAAACCATTTTTTTCTCAGATTATCGGAAGTGTCTGGTAAATCATGTTCAGATTTTAAATAAACACAATAATCAATCATTTATGAGATAATGGAGTTAATAAACATAATTAAAAATATTTTATTTAAAACTGTGCAAGAAAAAACAATATTAATTATAAAAAACAAAAATATAATTTTTATAAACAAAAATAACAATTGACATTACATCGCATTGACAAATCATTATTGTTAACATCTTTCAACAGTAATTGTCCAACTTCATCATGATAATGCGTTTGTTTCTTAAATTTAAAAGAATTGAATAAAATCGCCGCGCCAAAGGTTCGGCCGCAGTTCAGGCGACACATACGCTTTAAACAATAATAACTTTTCTACCGGGGCCGAATGGGATGTGATTCTTGCATGATTTCATAGAGAAACGTACGCTGAACATAATGCACTTTGATACAATGGGAAACAATGTGGAACTTAAAAGATATCTTTTACCAAAGATAGAAAACTTTGAAGATTTTCTTTAGTTTATTGTGCATTGTTATTTCAATAAATTATAAATATTAAATCTTAGTACACAAGATATACTCTAAATATAGTCAAATACGATTCGTTTGAAACAAAAATGGACACACAATATTAAATAGATTCTCCAGGGTACCGATAAGAAACGAGGTAATTTTTTCGGTGAGAAATAGGATTTTTAATTCTTGTTCTAATGACAATTTTCAATAAATCTGATTAATTTCATCGTTTTTGAATGTCATAGACATTTAAGAAGGAATATACATTCACAAATAAACATCGATTTGGGCAAGATGCTTTTTTACCAAATAAACAGCTAGATCGAGCGCGTGGACCAGTATGCGGGGCCCGGCCGGGATTAACGAGGACAAAAGTCGTGGTACCGAATCGCGGTTAAGAAGGCGCTTTGTCGCGGTGCAACAAGAAAACGAAGGAGGAAGACATTATTTGCCACGTCCCGACGGCAATTCCGTGGAAGCGTAGAATCCGACTGGGTCGGTCTCACGCTCGCCGCTCGACGAGGCTGGTTCTCTCGTAAAATCGCCGAAAGGGAGATTTTTAATTGGCATAGGAGTCGAATGGGACCCGGTGCACAGGACGAGAGAGGCGAGGAAGGAGGATCCAGAGGGAACGAAGGAGGTGGAGACGTTAGAAACGATCATCGTCGCCCGGCCGATTCGTGGGCCCGGACGAAACCCGACGATTCGGTGGATCCGGGCTTCGATATTTCATATTTACGACGACGTAGCCCGGGCCCGTGGCGTGTTCGTGGGACGAGGACAGGGCTCTCTTCAGGAGCTTTAATAACCTCGGTCCCTCTTCGTATCGAGGGGATTATATTCCGTGGATTAACATATTGACGCGGTGTTCGTGGGGCCCCCGGAGCCTCGAGCCCCGTCGGGCCCCCGGGTCCACCGCCTGGGAAAAGAAACAAGTTAACAGACGAGTTACTAAATCACCTGTAGCTCCGCCGCAGGACCGTTCACCGGGAGGAATTGTTATTAATACCGGTAACCATTCTCGGCTAGCTGACAGACGCGACTCGATTCCGTTCGTCGGACCCTTCGTAGACGCCCCCCCACCCCACAGGCCCCTTAATGGAAGTGAAAGGTCGGGGACCCGGGATTGGTCCTCCTCTAATTTCGAACAATCAGCTGTTGATTGGATCGATTCGGAAAGGCCGCGGTCCCAGTTAAATGGAAAAATTCGGGATTGATGTTGGCGCTGCTTTCGGAAAACGACTGCGACTGGTCGTAATCCGGTGTCGATTTAATTAGAAGATGCTGAACATAATTCAATAATTACAAGATAATCGCAGGCAGATAATGTGTTAGTATTCTTCCTCGGCTTTGAGAGTAATCTGTTTAAATCATTGTTCTAGCCTCTCGAATCGGAACAGCAGGATTCATTTCTACGTATGAAAAATTAATTTTTTCGCTCGGAACAGGTCATGTTAAAATTTCGATCGCTACTTGCATATTTAAGAAATGCATAATGCAGTACTCCAAAATTATCCTCCTGTGTCTCGAATATGCAGGCAGCCAGGTGATTGACGCGTATTCTAAATTACCATGTATATCAGTCGGATAATTGCGATTCTTTTCCCGTGTCTCGACGACAAAAAGTGAACGAACTGACAGAAAAATCGGAAGGAACGGTACCGGTAGCCGCGGAATATGGTAGCGGCGTGACAGCAAAGAATTTCTTGCAATTCATTGAGGTATCGCAATAAAAGTATAACGAGGAAAGCGTATCCAGTATCCAGCCGCGACAGGCTACTTGCGTTAATAATGAATGATGCTCGAAATCCTCGTGTCATCCCGGCAGACAGTTTCGGACGTGTTCGCGATATTCCCGTCATTTCAGCTCTGTGTTATCCGGCTGTTACCGTAATATCGGGACGCTGTTGTTGCTGTTACTCGATCCACGAAACTTTGCCCCTTTAAAATAAAGCGAATTCCGCGATCCAAGTCCGCGGCCCGATAACGCCTGTTCAGTCTTATTGTTGCGAAATAAATTAGCGGTGCGTGAACGGTTAAAGCTGACAATTAAGCGAGCGTCGTATTGGCCCTCGTATTAATGGCGGAATTACTTCTTGTAATTCCAGAAACGTGAAGTCGTCGTACCGATATACAGTATCTTCAACTGAAACGATATAATAGAAAATCTTTGGTTAGCTTTGGTTTTCTTGGTTTCAAAGTCTTTTTATGGTGGCAGATGATTATTTCATATCTTCGGCAATAGGCATTTTGAAATAATCATTTGCAAAATACGAAAAAAGATATCATTGCTATATAATTTTATATAACGCAGAACATTAATTCAGTTTTCATTAGTCGCACATGTATGACGTTAACAGCGAACGCGAATAAAGCAAAATATGATATACATTATGAGAAGGTTTATGTACTTTGTTCTTTTAAGACTGTTCGACTTATGTGCTCTATGTAGACTTTGTCATATTATTCGGAAGCATTCATATAGCTTCAAATAAGAATAAATTTCAATACGGCTTAATACAATTTTAATGTTGATCGAAATGTCTCTGTAGAGGTATGCATTTTCATGAACGTCTGCGATATATCTGCCAAGCTGAAATACGAGATTGTTGCGTCTGTTTGTGCTCCCATTCCAGGTACAATGAATGTTAAATAAATCGTCGCATATTACAACTCTACTTGTAATAAATAAAATTCTAGCCACCGCTTAACTGCCATCATTTTACGTTCTGTAGGAAGAATATGAAATCTGCCAGAGGGCAATCCGCGCCTACATCCCCTAACTTCGACACCGCAAAGTGAACTTGGTTGAACCGTTCGGGAGCAACGACACTGTCTCGAAGATGGTCCAACGAAATCGTAGCGCGGTGAAACGAAACGTCATCCCGGGACGTCGAAAAGCCGGAGTGACGCGACCCGAATTCCCGGGCTGGCCAGGCAGAAGAGGGCCCGGGGTCCGTGGCTCGTTTATTCGTATTCCGACGAGGCCCGGGCACCAAGACTAACGGTCTCGTTCGCGGGGATCGAGAGGGGCTTGGCAGGGCGAAAAGTGTGCGTGAAAGCCCCGGTGATAAATGATAGGACGTACCGGGAGGGCCTAGACCCCTAGACCCGCAGACCCAGAGACCCACTGAGAGAGCGCCGCGGACGAGCGGATAAAGGACCAAGCTGCCTTGTCTCGGCGCATATTAATGGACAAACATAATCGCCGCATCTCAGCAGGAGCCGGCAGCTGAAATATCCGCTCGTTGCCCGTTGCTCTGCCTCCTCTGCTTCACGCCGGCTGCGTGCGGCCGCAGTTCCTCGCACGATGCCAGAAGACGACGTTCCTCGCGTCAAGCAAAACCCGTCTGCTCCGTTTTCCGGCGAGCGGAACATGCCCGCGACAACAGTGCTTCTCCGCGTTTGTGACAGTGAGTGACCGCGGAGGAAACAGTGCCGAAGGTTCGATCGTTCGTGCGGAGATAATTCGGATGGATTAGTTGATTTCTGATGGGGCCCGAGCGCGATTCGAGGATCCCGCAGGACACACCTGCCGTTCGCAGGACGAACAACGGCTCTCGACTCGTAAAGTAGCGCGAGCGCGAGCGCGAGGAAGGCCTCGGGAGCAGAAAAACACGCGAGAAAGTCACGCCCCGGGGCGATCGGCGTGCTCGTAAACCTGCTCTCCGAGAGGACTCGATACCGATATCGAGCGTTTATTGCGCAACAAGAGACGGAATTACGAGAGCCTCGTAAGCGAGGTAACTTAACGTCCTCTATAAAAAACGACGCGAGCGACGCGCGATTCCGGCCGCCACCGCTCCGCGCAGTTTTCGGCCATTATTATGCCCATTTTGCGCGACGGCGCACAAGTCGGCTCGGCTCGGCTCGACTCGGCTCGGCTCACTTCAGAAACCATGCGAAAAACAGACGGAACGAGAAGCGACGCGACGGGCGTTCGCCATCCACGAGAGCGAGCGGTTGTCGCGATAACGCTCGACGTCGCCGGCAAGTGCCGTTTGATTACGCTGCCCGCTATCAGCCGCTATAAAGTCGATGGAAGGCGGGCGTTGAAGCCGCCTCTCGGGCCCGCCTCTACCTCCTGTACACGATCCCCCACCGTTTTCGCAGTCTCTCACCGGGAGACGCTACCAGACCCGCCGCGCTAGCCACGAGGCTACCTCGCCGGCCAAGCCTCGCAGGAACTGCCGCGCGAGACCTCGCACCGAACGCCATTCCGTCGTCGACATGATACCTCGCGTTTTCTCCGACCTCCATCCTGTTTTAGTCTAATATTTTATCTCATTTGTTCCACGAGAACCCTTAATCGGTCAGCAAGTTCGGAGAACCGTGACTTCTGCGAACTTTTTTCCTTCGACATTAATCCCCTAACAGTTTATTCGTTGGTTTAGTTTTCTTGGTTTTTGGAGAACAATGGTTAAGGTTTTATCCAACGCATTTTCAATTTCTTTCCACGAGGACTCTTGCTCGGTTAGGAAGTGCGGAGAAACGTTTTCTTTAAAATTTCATTCATTCTTCCTAGTTTTATAGAACAGTGGTTAACTTAGAAACTTGGTATAGTTGCTCGATAATTCCTTGTGACTGAAACTCGAATCTATTTGATACAGAAAGCTCGTGACGAGCTACGTCCGCCATTTCAGTGAAAGTATAATATTAAAAATAATGACATTCATGAATTCTCGTATTTTCTCATTAGAAAATATTCCTCGTTATAGATAGTGTAACCACTTTTGTTCACAGCTTAACACTAGAACAATCGAATGCATCAAAACGACGGATTTCAGATTCTTTATTTTACAAAGGTTGAAACTATAAATCTTTAGTAAAAAAAGAAGTCGATAAATGTAGTCTCGTACTGTTCGGTTGTTCTAGTGTTGAATTCATATTGTGTTCCTTTTAAATAAAGCGCATTTTAAGGCAACGATCTGAGACCACTCGAAACAGCAATTTTCAATAGAAAAGAAGACTCCAATTTTCGTAATCAATCTTGCCGAAACTAATTTGGTTTGCATCTTCGAAACGTGATCGAGGGTGCGATGAGTTTTGCGTTTCCGCTTCCTCAAATTGATCGCTTCGATTTTTTGGGATGTTTATGAACGCCACTTCGACAATTAATGCGTTGATGGCTTCATTAACCTCGCACACGCGATCCGATCTGGAAAGGTATAATAATATATATCTTCCAGGGTTACTTTTGCAGAATTTATTTATTACAATACCGTTCGTGTTGAACGCATCGGGATTCATCGGCTTGACTTTGTTGGATCGATGCAATTAAAAACATGTATACATACTTTCCGGTTACATTTCTGATAAACGAGTATAGCGTGTGAACTTCTGGATACTGCGGCGATGTTACGTTTCTCGTGTCGTCGATATTTTATTTGCAATATTCTGAACGGAGTGTAACATCAACACGTCGCTAATGATCTTATTGCCATCCTTTAACAACCAGTCATCGTTCTTCGGTAATACATCGTCGATAGACATATCGTTTTCTATCTTTAACGAGTATAGAAGAATGCCAGCTTGAATTTCAATTTTTTCAGAGAGGGGGCCGAACGATCATTTTTGGCCTAAAAGCGCCGAAATAAGATAGAAAGATCACGTGGTTTTCGATCTTGGAATTTTCCCAAAACTGTGTTTCACGCGCAAAAAGGCTACTAAGCCTGTGAACCCGGGTGCATCTAGCACACCATCACCGTCGGAAAAGGTTGTCGATCTGCTTGGACTCTGAAAGGAGGCAGAAAGATGATACGAGCTCTTTCTGCCTTCCTTTTCGTATCCTGGTGCACTTCCGCTAAATTCATACGAAATTCGCTCGAGACGGTTCCTCCACCTTCGCTGCCCTTCCTCCATCAAGTTCCCTCTCCCGGTTGGCTTCTACCCTTTCCACCCCTCCGTTCCGTTTGCACCTTTCCCTCCACGGCGAGCCCTTGGCGGTCGTCTCGCTCGCACGCCGGCAATGCGGGCTCGCGCGGTCCTCGTCGGGCTTCCTCGAAACCGCCTTCGTGCGAGGCCCGGCCGCGTGCAAACGCGCTCGTATGTGGTGTGGGTTCGCGGAGAGTGCGTCGGTGCGTGCGTGCACGTCCGGGGGTTTAATGGGCCCAGCTAATGACTATTGGCCGGCAGACCTGGGCGGGACCCAGCAGAACTTGTCCGGTGCACACACTGACGCGTATGTGGGGCAGAGAGCTCGGCTTTCGAGCGAGTTCCCTCGACTCCGCCACGATTCCCCATCGGACGATCTCCCATGGGGATGAAGCACGCCTAGGATAGAGAGACCCGGGGTTTGTTTTCGTCTTCCGTTTCCTCGCGAGGAAACACGTGTCCCGCCGCGCCGCGCCGCGCCGCGCCGCGCCGGCACGCCGATGACGAACGCAGACCGGTGTTGATTTTCTGGTAAACCCGACGCCTTCGACGTGATTTAGTACCAGCGTTCGACGCAATAATGGAGATGATAGCGTTCGAGAGCCACAGATGTTTCCAGTTGTTGCTCGAGCTTGTTCGCCTTTTTGCTCCTCTGCTCGGCAGCGAGGTGACGAGAGATTTTCGTGTAACGTATCAATAGACAATCGCACGAAACAATTAGGAATATACAAAATTATGCAAAACTTCAACAGGCAGAATTTCGTTAAAAAATGGACTTTTGCATCTGGGACTTGACATGCATAAAACCCGTCGGGAAAATAAGTTCTTCTCTTCAGCCAAAATAACAATTATACGAGTCGTCTAATAATTTCAATACGTCGTCAACAATATGACAACGTTCTTAAATTCCTCCGACGCCTTCACGGTTTTACATTTCATCAATTAATTGTTGTCATAAATGCATTAAATCCGCAGTCCGCTAATTACCGATATTGCAGAAACCCGGTCGCACGAAATTCGGTGAATTTCCGCGAGAGGAAATAATAAATGAGCCCGGCGACAGGTTTTCCGCGTGGAGACGCCTCGGCCCGCGCCTCAAGAGCTAACGAGACCCTCGATGCAACATTAATATCCAATTTCCATAAATCTTCCGCCGGTTTCACGGAGAACCGTTCGGCCTTATCAATAACAGGGCCATACAAACGTTTTCGCCGCTCGCGCTCCGACGGCAATATCAATACCATCAAGCGGCCAACAATGCCGAATGGGCGATAGAGGGGTGAAGGAGGAGGAGAAGGAAGAGGAAAAGGAAGAGGAAGAGGAAGAGGGGGTGAATGGGACAAACAGAGCAAAAGAAAAAAGAGTGGAGGCGAGGGCAACGGGAGAAAATAAAAAGTAAAGAAGAGAAGAAAAGAGAGGGGAGAGGAGGGGAAAAAAGGAATCGATATTCAAAGTACATGGTCCGCCATCGGGCCGCGCGGCACTCTAATTTCCCCCGCGATCAAAGTGGTCGTCCGTTTTAATGTCGGGCCGCGACGTTGTCCTTTGGAGGAGGACCGTAGGACGTGTAGGGCCTCCTCAAGGTCCGGCGGTGGTGTCGGGTCTTTTACGATGTGATTTACATAGAATGGCCGACTGCTCGGGCGTATATCGGCGGCATTAGAGTCCGTAAGGAGACGGAGACGAGGATGAAGAAGAAGAGGAAGAGGAAGAAAGGGGAGCGAGAGGTAGACCGCGGAGAAGGACGAGGCGGAGAGGGCAGAAAGGGACGACGTGTCTATAGTTGCGAGCTCGTAAGTCAGTAATGCGGAGCAGACGCGGAGCAGACGCTGAAAACATCCATCACGCTCGCGGGGCCTTATCTCCTCCCGTAGATCTCCGCTTCATAATTACATTCTCGCCAGCTCGAGGAGACCCACCCCCTCCCGCCTTCTGCTTCCTCTCTCTCCCTCTCTCTCTCTCTCTCTCTCTTTTTCATTCTCTCTCGGCTTCGCTCGCTCGCTCGCGCGCGCCACCACCGCACCGTATCACAAGATACGTTGGATCGCGCCCCCATTGCGAACCCACTTTGCCGCGTACGTGCCGCGATTAAGCGGAAAAATGTGACATACGTGCGCGCCAGCTTACTTTTCGTGGACGTTATTAGAACGCCGCTTTTATTTGCCGGCGAGAGGGATTCGCGACGGACGTGACTACCCGTTTCGACGTGCCTTTTCGTTCGTATTCCGTCCGCTCCGGTTGAAACGCGGACGACCCGCGCGACCGTCCGCATCTCGCGTTCGCTCAACGATCAGCGCTCGGGGACCACCGGAACCGGGTCGATGCCAGAGCTTTGTTCTCCGACAGGGCCGCGCAATCGGCCGGTTATTTTTCTACCCTGTTTCCTTTCATGGAAGCTTTAATTACGCCGCTGTCGCGCGCACACGATTACTTTTTCGGATGCTGAACCCCGCTGTCGCTTCTAACCATCGCATCGCGCGCGACCACCGCACCGTCCGCGTCCGGTCCGTCCGAACCGGAAGGAGCGTAATGGAGTCTGAGAAATTTCGTTCCACGGCAATGTCCCTGGTCACTCTAAAATCTGACTCTGTCGCGAACATCCTATCTCATATTCCTATCCTCTCGTCTACTAAAAGTTATCGTACGAAAATCATAGAAAAACTTAGATGGCAAAACTGTGCTATCTGGGTCTAGAAGGACCCGCCGACGGCCGTTCGAGTGTATTAAACGAATGTTAAATGTCTATGGACGGAGAGTGGAATCACGGTTCGATCCCGTCACCTCGGGACTCTCCGATGAACTCGCAACAATGGCTCCGGTCTCTGCGGAACGTAACAGAATAATTCTCGCTCAGAGGGGCGATTAATCACCGCGAATAAAAGAAGCGGCGAAGAACGATGATCCAATAACGACTCACTACACGATAGTGGCGATAAGCTTGCTCGCGGATGATTGCATCGCGGCGCGGCGATCCGATGCGATGCGAAGCGATGCGGTGCGGTGCGGTGCGGTGCGGTGCGGTGCGGTGCGGAGCGGTGCGGTGCGGTGCGGTTCCGCGATCGAGATAAATGATAGCGGCGAGATATCTCATTATGCGAAAGGCTAATTTAAGCGCTGCGTCTGAAACGTTGTCGATAAATTGACGATACCGCGGCCAGTAATTACTGGTAATACGTGTGATTACTTAACCGGGACCGGGGACGATTGTCGACCGTCCCCTGGTAGGTAATTGGATTGGAATGCGTGACATCCCCGTCGAGTAATTATCGTCCGACGCACAACGCGTTTCTTAGATCCGTTACTCGATTACGCGGCAGGATCAGGAGACATTACGAATTGATAGGAATGCGCACCATGCGCCGAGCCGAGCCGTGCCGAGCCGCGCCGCGCGGCGCCGCGCGCCAAGAACAAGATGCGCGAATGAAATCGAATCGGTTACGAGGGACCACGTTAGATCTGATAATTCTAAGGCGGCCTCGGATCGAATCGGATCGCAATCTGCTGCGAGATTTTACGGGTAGTTTATGGGTCCATTGTAGCACCACGTGAATTCGTAATGCCCGGGCAATATAATTTGAATAATGCACTCGGTGCCTTTTAATGCGGCCCCGCGATACTTCTGAAGCTACCGCTCTGCTGCTGCTGCTGCTGCTGCTGTTGCTGGTACGACCGCCGAGCTGGTCGCCGTGTTCTAAATTATAATCGGTTTGACGGTGTCTCTTGCTATAGCGGATGCTCTTAAGAAAATGAGCAGCCAGTTATACCGATGAATAGTGAATAGGGCGTGAGTGAGTATTCTTTGGTTAAATTGCGACGCGTTTTAATAAACGAAAGTGCAACGCGCCGCGCCGCACCGCGCCGGCCGAAAGAGTAATCATCCTGATGAGACCTTGAACTGGGGAAGAAAATAAAGGCGGCGCGACATCTTTCGACTGTGTCGATTTCACCGAGGCGTCGAAGCATTTCAGAAATGGAACTCATTGATTATTTCGAATTTATTATTTTCCAACCTAGTAGAATCGCCGGACCAGTTCAATTAACCTTTTGCCCTCGGAGCTATTTTAACGCAAAAACGAAAGATTTTCCCATTCTAGACTATTTCGAAATTGATATAATATCTCGTGTAATATGTAAATGTCTAGTAGTTTATTAAATACGAACAAAAATGATAATGCGAAGAATATTTTTAATAATGGCATAGCAATTTTCAGTGGTGCCCAGGAGTCGCCATCCGAGTGTTAAGGGTTAAATCAGAGTTGGATCGACAATTACCTATCCCGCGTTTACGGGAGTACAAACGATCGAGAAATTAGCGTCGCAGTGGACGTGGAGGAACGCCAGTTCGCGAAAAGTGGCGAGCAGAAAGTAAAGATTGTTATCGTCGTGTTCGCCGCCACGTTGATTAGTGGCAACCAGCACTGACATTCCCGCTGGGTCGTAATTAAAATGTTCATGCCACGGAACAGCATTCGTTTATATATAATTATTCTCATCGTTAAAGCCGCGGGAACGGCAATTACTAAACACGCCGGTTGACGGTAAAATATTCGATCGGTATGAAAATTCGTCTGCGAGACGCGTCGCGTCGCGTCGATGCGGTTGGTGCAGCCGTCTAGGTTCTATGCTAACGAGGCTGCTAACAAATTCAAACTAGCTTCGTGGCTCGCGATCGGGCTCGGTACAGAATCGATCGACTTTGAATACAAGCAGCACGGTGAGCGATCGTGTTCACGATTTCGTCCGCGGAGAAACTGTTTCATTATCGTGATCAGTTTTAATGGACACGCCGCGCCGCGCCGCACCGGTCGCCGGTGGTCAGCCGCCCCGCTGAAAAATGTTCTTGTCCGGGGCCCCGGAGAGACTGACTCTTCTCTCGTTCCGGCGCGGTGCGGCGCGGTGCAGCTTGGGCGAAGAAGAGAAATAGGTGAAAGGAAGCCAGGTGAAGAAGCCGATTAAAGTTTCAGCGACTCGTGACAATAACTACAACGCGAGAGCGCCAGGTGCCCCCGGCTCATCTAACATTAACATTGCTGGTCGATAACGGCCCCCGGCATGCCACCCGAAAGAGGAAAGGAAACCGGGCGAGGACAGCGCACGCCGCTAACGCCGGATAGAGAGGACCGAGCCCACGGCGTGGGCGGAGACAATAATCGACTGGATAACTCGTTTGTCTTCCCGGGGCCGGCTGTTCGTTAGGGACTGTCTATCGCAAATATCGTGCGAGCACGAACGTGTTTACCGACGTCTCGGATTGGAGTCGTGAGTTCGAATCCGCGCCGGGGCGAAATGGGAAAGCGAAATGACGATCGGTTGGTGCCTGGAACGAATGAAAGGAGGATTGCAATTTGCATTGGCCGTGCACCACGCCGACCACCGCACCGCCGCGCCGCGCCGCGCCGCCGCCTCGTTCCCCGTGCTCGTCCTTTTTGATTAATTTAAGAGTCACGCGTACCGATGCCGCTCGAGAAGAATCGTTCCATTCCGACCGGGTTTCATTAAATTCTCACCCCTCGCGCCCCCTCTACACTCCTTTAACGATCTACTTTATCGTAGAAATAGTTTTTACAATCCCCGAGACATCAGAGCAATGTTTGCGGAAAGCATGAAATCATGCAGATTATATTTTCGTTTCTATCTCGTGGTTGCATACGTGGTATGTTCAAAAAGTTTGAAGACTGGTGGTGGGGAGACCGGGGCTAAAAGTTTCGATTTGGAAAAATCATATAAAATGATTATAAAATAGTATAGATACGCTCTCTTTTATTCACGTAATTTATTGTTCAATTGAGTACACTGTAAAATTGTAATCTTAAATTTAATATATTTTAATAGATTTATTTATATGTTTTCATTTATTCGTCGTTGAATGACAATGTATAAAATCAAGCAATTTCTTACGACGCAATACTAAAGAACAAATGAATTGGCATTAATAATATGTTGGGTGAATTGTACCCAAATTTTTCTAACGTCAAATCACACTGTAATGTAAAATCGATGGATTCTTTCTTATACCACTCGGGGACATTAATAGTCTCGGTAGGCAGTCCAGATATAAGAATTGCGAGAGAAGCGACACTCGTAATTTGATCACGAGTTACGTATCTTGATTCATTCGAACGGATCCATCATCGTTCGTATAAAGTATAAATGAACCAGACTCGTTTTATTCAAAAAGATCGCCGCCGCGCCGCGCCGTGCCTTTCTATGAGGTTCCGGAGGCGCCGTCTTCGACTTCCTTTTTTCGTCTCGGATGGTAGCGGTAATTATTCCCCCTCGCGCTTTAAATACAGTAATCTCTGGGTTTCTTCGGCGTGTTGTTTATGGTAATCCGCCGGTGCCGCTATAAATATTCCTGCAAATACAAAAATTGCAACCCTCGCCCGCGCCGCGCCGCGATCGCGATGGCTGCCGCTCACGCTAGAGGAAATCACCTGTGGACGTTGAAAAAGAACGAACCCGAAGAAACTCGGTTATGGGACGCGTAGCGGAAGGCGGCGGCCTTCTCGACGGTGAAATATTTTCGACAAGCGGTTGTTAACAGTTTCCCGCGTGTATTTTTACCGGGGCCTCTTCGTGACGTTGAATCGTCAGCTGAGAGAGAAATGGGAAAAGGATTCGCGTTTCCTGAAGCGTGTGGAATCGAGAATCCTAGACACGCTTCTTTTTTCAAATTTATTCTTACCGTTAAGTAATTAAATAAAAGCTTCCGGAAAGAACCCCGTACTAATCGTATGGACAATCTATCCCGGTAAAATCAGTTGGATTTTTCATATGTTGTAGCTTATGATCTACCGAACAAAAGATGTAATGGGCAGAAAGCTCAATAATGGACAGTTATCGAGTTATAATCAGTCAAACATGACAAATTCGAGCTGCCGAATACTCAAATCTCGGTAAGTATTTATGTTTTGGAAAAATGTTTGAAACAAAAATAATAGGGTTTCACAAAATCTGTTAGGTGGTGTGATTATTTTTAAATTTTGAATGACCTTGAAAAGGTCTGTGAACAGAAATCTTTCACAAAAATCTTTGCGTGTCACAGCAGAGATAAGGACCCCACGGTTCGTCACTCGATTAGTAGGTCCGTGTGAAAATCGAAGGAGTGGGGTGACATGTGTGGCGGTGCGGCAATCGTGTAAAGTAAATATGTATACTTCCCGAAATTTGAGTATTCGGCAGCTCGAATTTGTCATGTTTGACTGATTATAACTCGATAACTGTCCACTATTGAGCTTTCTGCCCATTACATCTTTTGTACAGTAGATCATAAGCTACAACATATGAAAAATCCAACTGATTTTACCGGGATAGATTTTCCATATGATTAGTGCGGGGTTCTTTGATTCAAATATCTAAATAATTCGATAACCCGATTGATGTGTTAGCGCGGCTCGCAATTACATGTATTTAGAAATTAATGGAAAATTTTAGATTGATATTAGATATTTCTAGAGTCTCCACGATCAGATAAAGAATTTGTTAAACCGCGTTTCCATATAGGGGACACTTTTCATTCGGTTATTATGGGATATCGTTAGAAATATTTACTGTTTTAAAATTTGCAACTGGATAACAGGAGGTCTCTCTCTACTAGCAAAAATGCCGTACCGTTGCGATACTTTCGCGCGACAGGTAAACGATACAGTATTCCCGGTGAATTCTATTTCGGAGACGGAATAGTGTCGCGGGGCTTCCTACTCCTCCATTTTCCAATTTGTCAAAGCACTGTTTACCCGGGCATAATTCCTCGAAGGAAAAAGACAGGTTGTCGTTAAAGCTGCCGGACAGGCTGCGGCAGATTTAATAAATCCTTGCCAGAAACGTGAACCGCGAAGCGAATTCGGTGGTAGGTACTCGTTAACCGCGGTTCGTAGCTAGATCGATAACATCGAGTTTGAAGAATTAATGTCAGCCATTATGCGCGCCGTTCGGGATCAATTCGAAACGAATACGACGAGGCACGTATCGCCCGGCCGAAACAATAAAGATTTTCGATATTCTAATTAGAGGGTTTCGCGGAGGGAAGGAGAGGAACGAGAAGGGTGGGAAAGAGATAGCGAGGGCTTTCCGTGGTGAAAGCTGGCGAAGCTCAGGCGAGAGAAACGGGGTACAAAGGTCATTGAATCGCGGACCTAACGAGCGGTAGCCGTAAAAGGTATAAATTCGCTTTAGGTTCGAGCCTCGGCCGAGTCACGCAGCGCGGCTCTCCCGGCTTGATGATGATGAACTTCGCCGGAGCCCGCCGCGCGTTTTGCCTCGCAAGCTCGCTCGTAAAGTCGAGTTTAATCTGGCGAGGGGCAAAAACGACGCCGGCCAATTGTTCGCGTTATTTCGCGTAGTTACGCGCCGCCCGGAATTTTCTAATAACGCTCTCCCGCTCTCTCTCTCTCTCTCTCTATCTCTCTATCTCCCTCTCTCTCTCTCTCTCTCTCTCTCTCTCTCTCTCTCTCTCTCTCTCTCTCTCTCTCTCTCTCTCTCTCTCTCGCACTCAGCCGAATAAGTAAAAACAGGCCGCGCGGAATCTCGCGGGACGGGAATTAAACGCGAATGAAACGCGCCCGCCGCGATTCAAATTTATTCGGGCGTAAAACTTCAACGCGCAATTACATTAACGCCGCCGAGCGTTCCGTCATTCGCTGAATTCACGATTTTTACCGTCGGTCTCTGCAACCCTCGACACACCCCCCTCGACCCCCTCCCACGCTGCGAATATCCTCGCGAATCGACCGAGAACGCTCGCGCGACTTCGCACGAATTACTTCAGCCGAATATAAAATAGTACGAAATACACTCAACTGTTTTTTTTACACGAGAGATATGCTCCTGAAAAAAATCGTGCAGAAAACGTAATGAAAATTTAACTGTATAAGTTCTGAGATACGTGGATCCAAATGGTATTTGAATTTCCGATTCTCGAGGAATTGACGACACCTGTGGAAATTTCATGAAAAGTGATCGTGCAGCAATAGACATGGTTGAGCTGGAAAGAGTTAAAAGATGTAATGTTTCCAACTCAGTAATTAAGAAAATGAATGAATAGCTACGTAGCTTGTGTCTCGCTATGAATATAAATTTTTATTGCGCATAAAAATCCTCGTACCGATGACGAATGAATTATAAAACAGGAAATGTGTCGTTTTGAACTGTTTAGTTGTTCCGGTACGAACACAACGACGACCGGTTTAGCAATTTATTTTCACGGCTGTTCGTACAAATAAACGCAAGAAATATTTCAGCTGTTCCTCTATTTTCTGCGAGTTTCGAAAATGGAATTTTACGCGACCGACTGACATTGCGCGAATATTCAAGGATGTTATCGGAACGAGTCGTCGTAAATCACATCGCACGCGGACTTGGAAAAAGGATTGCTTAATTAATTAATGACAGAAATACATGACTCGAGCAACAGTTATTGAACTTAATAATGATTGAGATTACTCGCGAAATTGATATTAATTGTGACACTTCTGGACCGGCATGAAGTCGAATAAACCAAAGTGAAAGTTATTTGGGACTTGATGTAGCTCGAGTTCGTGTGGTCCACTATTTGACTGGCAGATTGGAAGTTTACATTTCCCGAAGGTATTTTGTCCTCGAGAAACACGAATTACAGTAAATATTCGATCTAAGAAAACGGCAATTGTACGATCTAAGAAAAACGAATATCCCCTCCACTGCGAGGCATACTGCGCGAGGGACGATGAACCTACGGCTCTAAGATGGAGAGCTCCGCGGTCAAAAGGCTAACAAACAATAAGATTATCAAGAAGCAACGGTCCATGCAATGAACGATTAATAGCTCTGACGATGTTTCCGTGATTTAGTGGCGGCGTGTATTAATGACAACGTAATGGCGTCACTATCAGCTCGTGGTCGCGGTTAACGTCAGGTTCCTAAAATTACGAAATGGTCTGTTGTCAGAGGAAAGACGACGAAAACCATGTACACGTCCCGATCTCGATGAATTAACGTCAACCTTATCACCTCTCCGCTCTCAGTCAGCGGCCGCGTACGCCATTGTTATTACCTCCACGATTATCTTCGGCCTCACTTCCGCCATTAGCATGATCGACAGCATTATTATTCGCGGCGTGAATTTTTCCGGCGAGTTCCTTTCTCGTTTGCATAATTAGTATTGCGTAAAACGCACGCGCCCGCGCGCGCACACACACACACGCGGAGGACTGTTCGTCCGTTTCGCATGCAGCCGATGCGATGCCTCGACTCGGAGGAACGGATTCCTTGCGCAACCGATCTTTTTATATTAACCGGCCTCGCTCAGGTTTACTGCCATTGATGCAATTTTACGGCCCCTTGCGCCGCGAGGATTCAAATTGGGGATGAGAATCAGCCTTCTGCTTCATCGTGTGGCCTCTTCAGCGACTCGTTTCGCTGATTCCTCCGCGACGAGAATTTATTTATACCTGGCGAAAAGCAATGCAAATTGTGTGATTTAACCGTTCTACTAAAATTCTGTGTGTATATTTTTGTCACAAAAATTATACAGATGGAGAATATAAACAAATTGGGGATGGGTCTTTTAGGAATTATCTTCTGGGGCCACAGTTATATTTAACTCTTGCACCGTTTAATGCAAAAATGGTGTAAGACGATATTTGTCTGTTTGGTTAAAACAGTAATGGTAGAGCGACAATTAAAGAATAGTAGATTACAGATTCCAGTTTTTGTCTATCTCCTAATCACGGTATAACAAATTTTCAAGACCATGATTGTAAAATATATTCTGAAATATATAATACTTGAAACCTCGCAGCGGTATTTGTTAATACAAGAAAATTGCAAACCAGCGGCGCGTGACGCCAGATGATATTTCTCGAATCATCGATACGATTGCACGTGTACAAATAAAGTGAAGCCGAAATCGATTACACCCGTCTCTCCCCCTCTGAAGTATTAAGTGCGCGGACTGTTAACAAATTATGTCTTATCATGCCACCTGGTAATTCTGTATTCCGTCGACATTGAACAGTATTTGTGCAGCACACGGTGTGTACTCGATAGCCGAGGAGCTGGTGTGAAATGATAATTGGATCGCGGGTGCATAAATTCATCTTGCCGTATCATTAAGCGCGGTAATAGATAAGTAAAAAGTAATGTCGCGTTAATTGGGTTCCCGAAAAAAATATCTCATTAAAACCGCGCGACACCTGTTAACTGTTAAATAAGGTAGATATGTAAATGCGCCCACCGAGATAATATCCGTCGTTATAAATGTCAAGCGATCGATCGATCAACGAAATATAGATACGACCACCGAGCAACGCGAACATTCGGACGTTCCGGCATATTTAATACCGTTGCAAATATTCATTACGCAAATTAGCCGAAAAAGCAGTTCGGATAAAATCTCTTGATTGAAAAAAAAAAAAAGGAAATTGCAAGACCGATTCTATGCCCGTCCCGGAATAATGTGATCCGAACGGAGTCGAAGCGGAGGAAAGAAATACGTTCGTATTTTGGGACGCGTGTAAAACGAGAGACCCTGAAGAAGCGCGCAGAGGAGGATCCCGCTCGATCCGAGGGATCGGGCCCCGATCGATCGATAAATTTCGAATGCTTTCGACGGTTCCCGCTTTCGTTACCGGGCCGGCGTTATCGATGAATATTTATGAACGCAATTTGCAAAGTGGTGCGTCGATACGCGCCCGATTATAATGAGTAATGCTTTTTTATTTTATCTGTGCCGCGGTATATATATATTTTTTTCTCCGCTCGCAGTTTTCCTTTCTCCCCGCTTTTTTTTTTTTAATCGACACGAAGTATTTATGGCGGTGTTATCTGTTGAGTGAAATTGAAAAGCTTCATCATGCGCGACGGTGGTGTACCGGTGACGCGAAACCGCGTCGCGACCCGATATTTATTATTATATTTGCGCGATTAAATGTCGGGGTATTCCATTAAAACACGAACAACGTTACTAAATAGAAGAGAGTTGTTAAATACTTTTTGGAATCACCGTATATACATACTTTTTTTGCACCGTGTTATTTCAAGATCGTGTAAAAAAAAAGAGTTGAGCGTAAAATGATCCTTTAATCTTTTTGTTTTAAATAACGTTCGGTGAAAAGCTAGAAAAAGCACGAAAGATTAATGCGATTATCGACCAGAGCCTAATCGAGCATCCTCGACAGCAGGTAATTGTCTGCCGATACCCGATTCGCCGTATCGAATATTTTTTTCCATTAGGAACGTAATCGATCGTCGCCGATACAAGCGACATTTACGCTTGCAGATTTCGCTGGCCGGGGAAAAAAGAGCCGCCTGTCGATCCCGCCTCGTTATTGACAGTTTATTAAATTAAATCTTACACGGTGTGCAAGCGGCACGGTGTCAATAAACGCGAAACAGATACGACTTAAATTACGGCAACGACAACGCTTCTTTCCCGCGCTTTTCAACGGGAAATGGAAATCGATCGATTTTATATCGAAAAAACAGCTCGGAAATGCGTTTCCGCTCATCTTAACACGTCCTTCTACGCGTCCGACGAAGATTATTATTTAACGATTCTGCACATTCTAATTTTGCATGAAAAATTGCAGTCTAGTAATGGCTTGCATTTACTATGATTATAGTCTTCCGCTTCTTCGTGCAATTGTTCGTTTGTATCGTGTATGAATAAAAGAAAATTATAGACAGACTAAAACTCCTTTATGCATCTAATATTATTTTGAATAATCGAAGATTTATCTAGAAAAATAGAAGAATATGTGAGAAAAATTAACTTTGAAATCCACTATAGTATTAACTAATAAATATTCATATAATCTTTAGTATCACCAATGATAGATTTTTTAATAATTTCAGCAATTGCCTGTGCAATGAAAATGAAGTATTAGTTCTTATACACAGTTCTCACGTGACCGCTTATCAAACCGTTTTCGCGATTATGTCGTTTTTCGAGTCGCAGCTATTCCGTCACTTGGACAAACATACGAACCTGGCGAGGTTAATTGCGCCCGCACAGCCATCGCGTTCAATAGTGCATGAAAATTTATCGAGCGACTGCAAAGAGTTGTTCGTTAAGCGTCCCAAGCTTCTCGTGTATCGGCCTGTGAACGAATAAGACGCTCGTAATCAATTTCTTTCGCGGTCGTAAAACTTCGATCAGAGCTTTGAGCCATTTAGTCGACGATTGACGACTATGAACATTAATGCAACATTTTTAGAGGTGCTTTTACGATACCGTAATTTAAATATTTGACGAGGATCGAGTCGCGCTGGTCAATTTCCCGTGGGATATAAGAAGTGGAGATTTCATCAATCAGTCCGATTATATCAGTATACTTCAGCATTTTATGATCTGTGACTCCATATCTTATGCTTCTAAATTAACAGTATGCAACGATCCGATTCCACTAGCTCTACTATATTAAATTAAATTCTGTGAACTTTCAATTCCCCAAATTTTTGTTAGTACATATGTTGGTCTAGAATTTTAGTTGTATAAGTGGTCACTAAACTCCGGATTTCGTGCATTTATGACAAAAATGAGTAGGTGCAATTTGACACAGTAGACAAACTAAAAGAATTTGGCAACATTATTGGGCTTATTAAAATTATAAAAAGAAGAATGAAGCTTCTATTTAGCTTCTGTTCTTTGTAATTAGTGTAAACAATTTCTATTTTGCATTAAGATCCGCATGGTAATAATTATAATCTGATGTTAGGACTAAACCCAAAACGACGAAAATTGTCTGGAAAGTTGGAAGCTGGTTATTTCGAGCCTTCTAAATATAGGATCGACGTTTCGGATCACAACAATGCATCGTCGTTAAAAACACACCGCCGCGCCGCGCCGCGTCGAGCCGTGTCGAATCGTTTCAAAATTAAGAGCGAAATACGATCGACGAGAGCAGCGGTCGAGTAAGGTGCAAGGGGATAAATTATCCCGCGTGTCGGTGTATATAACGTAGGACGGAAACGTCCAAATGATCGTAATGCCACGATGATCGATGGATCCTTGAATACCAACACCGCCGCGAACTCCGTGCAAGAGGTTTCTATCGCGTGCGCACGATTTCTCGCGAACACTTGTGACAGAGATATAATTCGGTGGAACTGCACGACGAAAGTGGCCTGCGGAGTTAGAGCAAATTTTCCGAACCCTTTTATCGCTTGTTCAAACTTTTCCTCGTTTAATTCCCACAGACTTATTATTATTAAAATACACGAACTAAACAGGGAAACATGACTGTTCGAATATCAGACCAGTTACTTAGTTATATTGCTAGATGCAAGTTTTATTAATTTTTTTTTTTATTGAGGAAATCTCATAAGACATTACAACATTAGGAACAAAACAAAATATACAGAACAAGAAACCTATACAAACAAAAATGAGGGTATATCACTTTTTTCCCATACTTGTTTTTTCTTAAACGCGCAGATAATAGTTTTTTTTAAAATAATAATACATATATAAAGGCCGGCTACGACATTGGGGTCAGCCAGAAACATAGAAACGTCCAAAGGCAACTGAAATCTTAACTTGAAGAGATTTTTCAATAGCAATGATCGTTGAGTATCGTAGAGATTACACTGCCAAAGGACGTGATTTAGAGTTTCACACTCGAAACGACATCTACACCTAGTGTTGTCAATAATGGCGATACGAGCGAGAGAGCCAGCGAGACGGTAGTGATCAGCTCTGCCTCGGTTTAACGTGAAAATAAAGAGACGGGATAGTTTGTTATGTTTGGTACCAAGGATGACGGTTATTCCTAAGGAAATGTCGGAAATAGAATTTACCTTTGTACAACCCTTGGTTTTTTAAAATCATAAAAGTATTGTGAAAAGCAAATAGCGTTGCATATGTGATACTAAAGAGTTTAGACCCTGGAGGTTCGGATACTGGAGGTCCTGCTGTATATCCTCGAAGAAGGCATTCAACCTCGAAGCCGAGCAACCAATTATAAATTGGAATCCACCCCGTTCGAAGGGGAGGAAGGCCGGGGCATGATATAAAATCAAACTGGGCGTTATTAAACTGGTCTCTAAAAAGTCTTTCGGCCTGTCACCGGAGGATGTTCTAAAACTATTCAAGACACGCCGGAGGCTTCCTTGAAATAACGTCCCGGGGAAGATGGTAGCCGTGCCGGGGGATGGTTCGAAGGAAGGCTGGGAGCGGCCGGGGCGGCAAGTGGGAAGAGCCAGGAATGTAATCACAGGATTCCCTTGCGATCCTTCGGGATGCAGGTGGCCATGTTGGATTCTTAGCCGGCTGTTCGCCGCCTTATATATATTGTTCATTAGGCGTTGACAGTGACAGCGCGGCGTGGCGAGGAGAGGAGAGGAGAGCAAGAGGAGAGCAAGAGGAGAGCAAGAGGAGAGCAAGAGAAGAGCAAGAGGAGAGGAGAGAAGAGAGAGCCGGCCTTCTATTTCTGAGTGCTCACGTGGCTCCCTAAGCTGCCGTTCCTGCTCCCGTATATACCTTCCGGTAGTCTCTCGAAATCGCTTACTAGCCAGACCATGAGAACGGCTGCGGCCACGAAATAAGTGTGGCAGGGTGAAGAGGTTAAGGTAAGTTTCCTGTTACACGCGCCGGCTCGTATATGACCGGGCGTAAACTTGCATCGTGTTCCGTGCAGCCGACGCGGCCGGATATTTAGTACCCCCTAACCGTCCGCCAGACGTAGTCGGCTTTCGTCGCCCGGGATTTTTCTGTATTTTTGTGGTACCCTTCGGTAACGAGTTTCTTCGGGGCAGCCCTCTCTGTATCGATCTGGAACCGTACGATTCGCGTTCTTATGGCCGAGCGAGAGGCCTGACGCCGATATCCAGGCACGAACAACCTCGCTGAAAACCTTTCCCCAACACCATCCCCCGCGATGCCTTCATCCACCGTCTTCAGACTTCCGGGACTCGATATTTGTTCATCATCGTACACCTCGAACCTCGTTCCACCATGCATCGATGGAAAATATTGGTTTTTGTAAAAACGGCAGGTATTAAAAAGAAAATGTTTAATTCTTCACCAAAAAATTTCATCAAATTTTTATTTAAAAAGTTTCAAGTATTTTGCAAACTCTAAATCGAAATTGATAAAAACTTCTGAAACAAAAAAGTGGATACTTTTGACCCGTCCGATGGAGGTTCAAGTTAATCCGAATCCATACAAAGTAGTATCAATACATACATATATAATACATATTGGAGTCGTCCATTCAATGAACCCGTCCTATTATCCACGGTGAGTCCACGAGAGCTTTTCTCTTCTTTGCAGTCCGAGTGGAAAAGTTGCTACACAGAGTTGCAGTGGATCGCTATTGACAGGCCGGTGTGCATAACTAATCATTAATAACCGGACGGCAATAAACATGCCGGCAGCCATGTTGGTTCACCGGGGTATTAATCGATTTCCGGTCTACGGGCCGGCGAAACCGGGTCGCAGATGGAAGAAGACCTTTCCGTGCAGTCCCGGTCGGCGTTCATTTATACGAGAGGCTCGATACTCGACGTAACGATGATCGAGGTTCAGTCAGCGTTATGCATCGATGAACCGGAGAATGCAACTTCATCCCGTGGCCGGGGCTGGCAGCCAGTGCATTCCGGGGCCCGCGTACCGAACCGGTTTCGCTTTACAATATAACTTACGACGGTAGAAACGAACGGTCGATAAGCTGATAAACAAATCTGTTCGCTACCGAAGGAACGATTATTCTTGGGCCGCCGCGCCGCGCCGGAGCGAGCTTCCACGATCGTTCCCGCGCGAAACGGCCTTTTAATCGCGGCAATTTGTTGCGAGCCCGCGTTCCCTCTAATTAATAAAAACGTTCGACCGACCGTTGAAAATCGCCGATATTCGGCGACGAAGGGCGGGAAGGGACGGAGAAGAACGGACCTATTTGAATAAACAATTTCGTTCGGATTCTCGAGAACCGGGTCGCTTTATAATCCGAGGATTAATTAAAAACGAATTAACCGAGATCGCCGGGGATCACGCGCTACAGAAACGCCACGCGATTGGACATTGATTTTTGACCGGCTACCGAACCGCGGATTTCTATTTTCCGTATATGATCGTTGCACCCTTGTAGATGCTAATGGGCTAATTTAGAATCGCACGGTTCGTTATGCTCGTTATAAATAAGGTAATTTCCCGTGCGTTGTACGATGAAATTACCGCGCCTCGACGCGCCGCACCGGCTCGAACTCTTCTATCCGACAAGCGGGATAGGCGTCCCGGAAAAATCGGCCGGTAATCGAGATGAAATCGTCGGCATTTCTCATGCTGCCGATATTGCGCAAAGAGGCAGCCGAGTAATCCCATCTTCGCTAGTCGGAACGTTTCTTGAACGATCGCAGTGCGTTTCTTTAACGTTGGTAGCGAATATCGGATATTTTTTTAGAAATCAACCATTTTTATTTCAATGATCCGTGATAGATAGCATCATTGTTTCAGAGAATTCATTTCCTTGCTATTTCCGTATAAGAACAAGCGGTCCGAGGATTCCTCGATACCGATCTAAAATATTAAAGTGAATCTAAAATTTAAATTCCGAAGTGGATTCGATAAACGATGCACAGAAAGTCTTTTAACTTTTATTCGATATATTCGTGGACCACTAAATGAAAATCGCACGATCTCCGGTACCCTCGGCTACTAAGACTTTAAAACAGAGAAGAATCTCGTTTGGATAAGGGCATTTCCATATGCTTTATAATGTAAAATCTACGTTAAATTTCCTGCAAGAGTACAAGTAGAATACCCATTGTCCGAGTAGCAGGAGCGTTGCGAAAGTTATAGTCCGGTTCGAAAATCCGCGAGAAAACGTGGCGCTCCAGAAAAATGGATAAATCATCGGAGAACGTTAAAGCATCCAGACGACGGTTATTGTCTTATGATCCTCCATTCTTCGGGAGTGATCCACGGGCGATAATGCAATTGAGGGTGTTAAGGGTAGCAGCTCGCTGCGCTGGTCTCGGCGACGACGGTGTATCTCTGGCCGAATATCCAGCAAGACGACGATGACGGTGGGGAAAAATGTATCTCGTAAAGAACCGCGCAAATATGCATGGGAATAGCGTGCACAGGGGTGTGTGAGTGTGGTGTGAGAGCACGGGAGGGTGAGTGCCGTAGGAAAATGGGAGGCGCGGAATAGACAGGAACAAAGAAAAAGCTCGGCGAACGGGGCCAGGGGTGTCGGGGAGAACAACCCTCTCGAGCTTTCACGAACGGCTAAAAACGCGGTGCATGCTCGCGCGTTAAAACGGTGCACCCATAACTCCGAGGATTTTTGTCGCCGGCTTTAGTCGGGCCAACTTTATGGGGGTGTAGCTGAAGAGATTCTGAAAATTTTCCCGCTTAGCGGACACGCGCAGCTGATGATCAGTAGCCGGCTCAGGGGCCAGAGTGAGATTTTGTTTCAGCACCGAATGAATTTCTTTCAAAAAAATCCAGGTGTTGCTGTTGGAAATAATATAAATATACCCAACTCTTTTTATTTTTAAGAAGAGTTCACCGTATTATGTCGTTCTCGTATTTATTCGTCAAAGTTCTTTCAATGTTTGTCATAGTCGGATAGTCGAGAAAAATTTTAAAATACATTTAAATCAAGTGTTAAATCCAGCAGAGAAATGTAAGACAACTTGAGAAGCAGTTAATCGATTTGGTGAACAGCTCAAACATTAACGGAATGCCGATTGAATTATTTATTTAGAGTTTCGCTTCCGATATTGAGGGTAAACTTGTGTAATTCGAGTTACGTTTTCACCGATGTCGTACGAATTATATTCTAATCGCGCAACCTACGGGTTCTAATAAATTGTATATGACTTCCGTACATCGCGGCTGATTTTGAATCCAATTTTTTAAGCTCGGATCTACGACGAACCCTGGGATCAAATTTTCCGAGACCGGCAGGAAGATAAATCGTTCCCTGATGTATTACCGGATCCTTGTAACCACTATATCCTTTCAAAACACCGCACCGGCCGTACGTTCCGGCCGCGATGAAAGTCTGACTAGAAGAATATAATCTACGCGACATAATAAGCTGAAAGGGGCGTAAAGTCTGTAACGCAAGCTGATACGAGAAAGCAAGACCATCCCCTTTCACGCACCACCTTCGTGCCTTCCCAGGGATTTGTACACGGCGTCTATATCGAGGCTGGCATCGTTCTATGAATATTTCAGCCGCGGTAAATTATTAACGCAATAATTGCCTCTCGTAAAGCTGTTCTTTTTCGTGGCGTTAACGAACGCGCGGCGATACGCGGGGCCCCGGCCTCTCTCGGTTCATTATGTCTTTGTACAATTAGCGTCCGTCGTCGTGCGGATCCCCGACGAGGAAAATACGGCCAGCTGATCGCGATAAGAACGACAAAATCATTACTGCTTTTTCAGCGCCATAAAGTTCGGTGAACAAGCCAATGATTGCACTGTCCCCGGACATCGAACACCGTACCGGACCGTCCAGCTGCCTTCGTGCTGCAAAAAGTCCTTTCCCCGATGATTTTATTCGTTCCAGATACGCACAACGATACGGAAACGTGCGATCGATTATATTGTCAAAGTACTTGATTGTCTAATTGAATAAAATTTTATAATATTGTAACAAACAGATCGCACGATTCACAGTAAAACCAGTTTAACTTGAGCAGCAAGTGATTAGAAAATAAATACGTTCGATGGACAATCGGAGAACTTATTTTCCTAATTAAATAAAAAGTTATAATATTGTGACATAAAGGCTTCAAATTATAGTAAAGTCAGTTCAACCGAAAAGAGTAACGATTAGAAAGTGCCTGATGCCGAAATTATCTGAATTTGACCTATTTTAAATTTACGATTTCAAGTTTAAATTAATTTTAAAAGAATTGGAAAACCTAATAGAAACTGCTTCGTAATAGATGGGACGTTTTACACTTGTCGAGAATCTTCCGGAGCGTAGACATGTAGACAATTATTATAATGCGGGTATTAATTTGATAGAATAAAACCAGTTACAACCGGACCAATTAGAAAGTACTAATTCAATCCTAAGTCGCATTTATGTAATTGGTCGGTAATGTTGGTTGCCAGCGAGGCTTGTCAGTCCATCAGGCGCAACAGTCTAGACCACTTTTTAACGAGATGCTCGCAGTATCGATCTAATTACAGGCCTGAAGCCCATTTACGTTGTAAATGGACGTAAGCCGGTGCTTCCGGGAGTAGGCAAATCATGGCGGCCAGGTACGTGTCATGGCAGCCAGTTACAACACTATCGGTGGCGAGTCGGTAGCTGTTGGACGTGGTTCGTTCCCGGCTCGAACGAGCGATGAACAACCGTGCGCCGCGCCGCGCCGCGCCGCGCCACGCCGCGCCACGCCGGCTGCATCGGTGGCCCGTATCTTTATTTAATTAGCGAATTACACGCGTCCCGAAGCAATGGTAGCAGTCATTTTTCGATCAGATAGCAGATATTTATTTGAAACGGATGCGACTGGTCGAAGGATTATGAAAGGGTGGCTGCCTTCGCGTTCACGTCCACGTCCACGATTCCTCCAGCAAACCGTCGAATAAATATTTAACGATGACGTGCTTGTTGCCAATGCGTGCGTTATATTGTTCACGGCGTCGGGTTTTATCGGCTCGACCTTGGAACACCGTGAAAACGCGTCGCCGCGCCGACACCAACGAAATCGCCGAGTTAATAACTGTTTTGTTGGCAAAAATTTATGGGGTTTAATGCGCGGTTAACGTTTATGGTGCTCTCGAGTGCGATCACGGCACTCTTTCGACGCCCGTTCATATCCGCTTCGCAGCCTGTTGAAGAACACAATCGGCAATATCAATTTTCTTATCAATATCGCAGACTAAATCAAAATGCAATTTGCATTTTGCAATTTTCTATTACCTCGAACCGACTCGTTTAGTTTATCCAATATTCTTTAATTCGTCTTCTCCCATGTTTGTCCTATATTAAAGAGGAGCTTCATTCCATTTTATGAGCAATAATTCTCGAAGAAAATATTCGACTGAATTATCCAAGACTGTGGTTCACAAACAAATTTGCTAGAGTTGAAAAATGTATTAAGTCATCCTTAGACAGTTTGACTTTACGAGATAGGGTCAGGCGAACGACATTGTGCGTCTCAATAAAAATCCCGACGTTGTTCGATTGTTTTACAAAGATAAGGTAAAAATATCGTTGACGTTAATACAGAGGTTTGGGATCGTCATAAATTATCTGTAATCCGTTTAATTTACAATTAGTGCCTACGCCTCCCTCGTTTACACGTGAAAGTAGATAAGCGTATGCAGCTATTAGATTCATAAATGGAACACATGATCCCACGATCGTATCTCTTAATTCACACCTCGATTCCAGGACCTTGCAGAAGGAAAGACAAGGCGTGGAGCGTGTGCCGAAGACAAAAGGAAGTGGCTGGATCGCCGGAGCAGGATAAGAAGGGAAGTGTAAACAATAAAAGCCGGACGGGAGGGTTGCGCGCCGGTAATCTTGTTACGGTTATGAATCGGCGTGCTCAGGATAACGCTGTCTACTCGGCGGCGGGTTAATTATATTCTCACCTCGTCGCTCGGCACCGATGAAGTCTTTCTCAGGCGTTAATACGTTTGCGATACCCCCGCGAAAACTTTTCCATCGCCGCGGAAGGCAATAATTAGGCAAGTCGCACGAGCTGCTTCCGTCCTTGCAGCTGTGTTGCATTGGTATACGTAAACCTGTCGGTGCATTGTCCCGGCACAAAACCAAATACGGTAGATCTCGATTGAGACATTTTTTTACGCGGTACCATATGTTCCTCAAAAAACCGTTAAAAAACGTAATGAAAATATTACTGTATTAGCTCTGAGATATGTACAAAAAGGTGCCGCAAATTAACTTTGACCTTGAAATTCAAGGTCAAAAGGTCAACAATTCTTTTTTATCGTATCGTATTTTACTCATCGCAAGGATAAAAAGTGGAGAAAGGAACCATCGGATAAAACTCAATCGTTCTCTTAAAAAATTATAGTAATGTTTTTTTCATTACCAAACTGATTCCATTTACATATTTCTCTAAAATGGAAATAGAGCTCGTTATATGGGAAGAAATACAATATATGACAGTGCCATATGGCAGTGTGATTTCGAAATCATGTAAAAGGAGAGTATCTGCCCGCTGCCGTTGATACGCTAATTGCGAACGGCGGCTTAAAGTGTTTGTTTTGTTGCTAATTGGATCGTCGAGCGGTGGTCTTAGAGTCGGTTAATTTTCGATTATCTAACTAATCGGGAAGTAATAAAACAGTGCCGGCCGCCTAGCCTGAGGTTTGATGATGGTGTACCAGATGATTTTTATGCGAAATGTGTACAACTCGAACATCGACGCGTGACTCGCCACTCGCCGCCACGGCGCGGCTTGCTACTTCGGCTGGAACGCCAATCTCCTTCTCGTTCCTGTTCGAGAATGTAAGGCTACAGAGATCGGCCGCGATCTTATCGGGCCGCGGCCGCACGGCTGTTGAAGTTAATAAACTTGTACACTTCCGGCCGTGTGTATTTTCTACTTGCAATTTTGTTGGGAGTGGCTGCGAGCATTCTAGATTCGCTCCGAAGCTCCACCCACATTCCTAACGTCCGCGTTCATTAAGGAGTCTTTTAAGCCTTGTACCTCCCCGATGCGCGACGAGCTGCAGGGAATTGCAAAAAAATGGAAATCATTTCTGTGCTTTCTGAGATGCGGACACGCATCACACACGCCCGTGGAATATTAATGCGATAAGCGTCGAATGTGTGGTAACAAATAGAAAGTGTATCGATAGACTCGTTACAAAACTATTATCTAGATTGCGGACACGAACGACTCAATTAATAAGCGACCGGTAACGCTTTTGTTTTATTAACGTCGAGAAATTACATTCCGCTTGTAATCCCATTTTTCGTCGCTGGCAGTTCTATCAATTTTCTCTTTTGGTTTCCTTCCAAGTTCAGATAAGTCGATTTTCAATTATCGATTTCATCCTCGCTAGTTAGAAATCCACTGCAGAAATAAACGGAGATAAAAAGCATAAACCTGCGTTGCTTATTTAGTCCCTTCTTTCCATCTCGATATCCTTTTTCGATATAGTGCCATGTTATATCTGGTACTATACCAATATTATTTTCACCGAGAGAGATGCAGAGGTAAATCTTATAATATCTGTATTGATCCATAATTTGATCATCGATTATGTGTACACTGACCAATTTGTCTCTCGAGAGTAACTCGCGATAGTTTTACTCTCAGATGGACACGTACCGTTAGTAACGCTGCGAGTTAACAAAATAATCGTGCAGTCTCGTGCGAATTTACCTACGACTAGGAGCGCCTAAAATTCAGACGTAGCCGTTCGCGAAGTGCCGACTGACAATTACCGTCGCGCAACAACCCCTCCGCTGTCAGTAGCCGACAGTGACCGCTGTCCAGCCGTTAAAAGAACTTTATCACCGGCGTTCCATGACTTATCGCGGCACGTGCGTGCCCGTAGAAAGTAACACTTAATGGTCCGGCATTGCTTCATAAATCCGCCGCTTTTTCATCGGTATCCGGGCCGGCGTAATTTCGTGGGTACGAATAAGAGGGAGAGAAGAAGTCGGAGCAACCAGCAAACCGGCGAGAAGAAAAATTTCGGCAGATGCCCGTTCGCGGAGTCTGATCGACGAAGAAGGAGACGCGAAGAGACAGAGAGGACGAGAGAGGACGAGAGAGGAGCACGGGGAGGGAGAGGCGAAAGGGAAAAGAACACAGCGAGCGGGATGGAATGGGGGTAGGAGAGGGGGGCCGCGAGCGTAAGTAACGAGTTCAGAATTTCATTAGCGGACGGGCGGCGAGATTATTTTAAAGAGATACGGAATTACCTGATTAGGAGGGAAAAAGTCATTAACTCAGGCGAAACTAATTAACGCTAGGCCCGAGAATGGCTCCTCTTCTACGTGGAAGGGCGCAGCCCTTGGCTCGACGCGGCCGCAAGTCTTTCTCGCTTCTTCCTCTCCGCCTTTTTCTGCTTCCTACCGCTCGGATGCTTCTTTACAGGATTATCCTCGCGAGGAGATCGATCCGTTGGTTTGTAAGCCGCGGACGAGGCAAGTGGAAGCGGAATGAAAGGGCAGCCTCGATTTTTCAACCGTAGAAGGACCCTCGGCACTCCTTCCTCGCAGTCGACTCGACTAACGCTGTTGGATCGAAACCTGCTTTGCGATTCATCTTGCAATTCCACGATCCAAAATTGCCGTTGACGGTGTCCCTACGTGCAGAGGAATTCTACGATTGTCGTAGGCGTGCATTTATCGGATTATTGGATATCAACCCTCCGTGGGCAAGGTGTTGTTTCTGTCGAAATTTTGTAATTTCTTTCTTTTCGATATTTATTTTCACCCATTAATCACTATTATTAAAATAAGGACTTCAATACGTATTCCAGAATTTTTTCAGATATTTTGGAAGCCTAGAACAGTAAAAGAACATAGTCGTGAACATAAACTGAAAACAATTCGTTACTCGATATAACAGTAAAAAAATCAACAAGTATAATAATTTTAATTTCTGCAAGTGGTGGAGGGGCATATTTTATATACTTTCAACGCTGTACAGAATTTAAACAAATTTGGTACCCAACAAATACTGCGTTTCAGAAGCGAATAATTCTAGAAGCAATAAAAGAAGACAATAAAACAGCATGCTCTTCCTTCTCTCATAGTTTTGTGATATCCCTCTCCTCTCTCTTTTCCACGAGTATTCGTCCAGTCATCGTTCCCAGGAGTTTCTGACTGGGTCACCATGATCGTTCCAATGTGCGAACGTTCAACCGCGTGGGCGTCGCGATACCAAGAGTCTGTCGTTTCCATCGACATCGGTTTCGCCTCGCGCAGCCGCCATAATGATCGTCGGGTTAAAGGAACAATTCGAGGCACGGTAACGACGCGTCGGGTACAAAGCTCACTTTTCTCGAGAACCCCACCCAATGTTCGCGTGACTGGTCGCGTGATCGATATAGGTCCAACCATTCAGCTCGTCGCCTTGGAAAGCGGTTGAAAAACTTCTCACGAACTTGTTCCTTGCATTCCTCGCAACCGTGTAAACATTTTTGAAGCCTGTATATCGCAAATCAATTTTTACACGATTTTACGACATTCCAAAACTGAAGGAACAGGTGAAAGTATAATGCTGTTATTACTAGTATAATAGTATTATTGACAAATCGAAGAAAAGACAGCAAACATTTAGTTTGTACGCGTGTATTATGTTACTGTTAGGTAGTGTTCATGTACCATTAGACATATTTGAAAAATTTCATGTTTCCCTGAAAACATAACGATAGCAGACATCTCAATAACAATAATAGCAATGTTTATTTGCATTAGAATAAAGCCATGCACAAATAGAAATAAATTCATACACATTTTCGAATGTTCTATCCCAACGATATAATTCGTGATTATCAATTCGTTGCATTAGAATGTACAGGCGCGATTAGCCAGTCCAGTACTGGAGTAATGAGAATGATCGTCGACGAAACAATGCTTCATACTTTCTCCTTCCATCGTCGTAAATTCCTTGTGCTTACGACAGATTAAATTTAATTGAACGGCCGTTCACCGACCAAGACCGTCTTTTAATTAAAGTTCAAGGGGGCAGCGCGGGGTCGCGATAAAACATGATTATTTGTGCGTTACTTTTCGCGTAACAAGACAGTTACACGCAGCTATAATGGACACGGACCTGCACGAGAGCCCTGACGATCGCCATCTTGACCGAACTAACCGCGTACACAGAGGTAAACGATGGCCGCGCAGGTGGTGTGCATTATCTGTCACTCACACCAGTGGATGCACAGAACCGTGAGTTCACCATGGCTTCCCGCGCGAGCCCCATAACGAGCCTATGATTGCCTTGGTTGGTCGGTTCTCTCGAAATAATCGGCCCCAACCCCCTCGGGGCGAACCGAGTCTACACCCCCTTTTCGATTCGTCGCCAGGTGATGGGACCCCTGGATCTCTCTGTGATTGTAACCTGTGTGCGCGTGACCTCTCCGCGAAACCATACAGCCTTTTAATACCATTTTAATCACTATTATCTCTTAAGTTGAGACACAAAGAAGTTCGTTTGTTCGTTCACAAAAAGAAGAAAAAGTTCGGCCAATCCAATAGTAGATCCTGCCTCGGACGCTGTGTTATTACTAGACTCCGGATTTTATGCATTTATGGCAAAAATGAGTACGTGCAATTTAGAACAATGAAACAATTAGACGACTTTAAGAGTATTAATATATTATTTTCACTATATTAAAATTATTAGTGATAAATATAAATTTATATTTAGCTCCTGTATCTTGCAATCGATGCACAAACTTTTTATTTTGCATAAAGATCCGGAGTCTAGTCATTACTAATGGAAACAATTTTTATTTTCTAAAAATTTTTAACAATATTGAATTGTATCATTTTGTGGCATGTTTTGGTGTAAAAGAGAGGGAACAGGTTGCACCGCAAGGGTTAAAGTTTGCAACTTGTTGGCCCAAACGCGGAGCCGGAAACAGAATCTGTGACCAATATGGCGTCATTCGTCCTCAAAGGGTTAATGAACGGGGTCTTTCCAATAAATTGTTTGGCGCGGCGGCTCGAAGCTACATTCCCGAAGTTGAGGACAATTTATCGAATCAATGAGGCCAGTTTTTGTTCGGCAGGAATCGCAACAACGAAAAAGGTACTTTCTTCATCTCCCGGTCTAACGGGGACCTCGTGGCAACAGAGTGCCGTACCTTTTACGACGGGTCGAGAATTTACGAGGATCCACGGGCGGTACATCGCGCGAATCTCTAGCAGGGGCGTGCCGATCGCAAAAAAGGGGCTCAAGTTTTCGTGGCTATGAAGATTCACCGCGCGGAGCGACGAGAGACTCGTCGACCCGTCAATGTGAAACATCACCGTGGCACCCCGCAAATAGAGCCGACGGGATTTTGTTGCCGCGTACTCGAAATACGCGTGTCACTCCCGTCGACGTTTACAATTCTCCGCCTCGGGAACGAAGACGGCGACGTCTCAGTCCTCCTTCCCGTTTCCCTTATGTTTGCGCGACTAAACGCGAGCCCTGGTCTCTTCTACTTCGGATCTAGATAAATCAAAGATCGTATCCTCCACAGCGAATTTTTGACCTGAACGGACACGAACATTTTTGTGAAACATGAGCATTTACGCGAACACACTTCTGTAATCAATTTTTAAATATTCCTCGGAGTCGGTACGTCGCACAGTGGGCCATTTCGATGAATTTTGTGTCAAAATCAAAGAACTTTCAATAGAAATGAGGTAGTTTTTTCGGTTTTTCGCAACATATTATCTTTAAATACTAAAATAATTAACAATATGACATTATTAATAGTTGAATCACCTGCGAAAGCAAAGACAATAGGTAAATATTTGAGTAAAGAGCGATGATTTCTTTTTTAAATTAAAGCTGAAACATTGCAGAACATGGGATAAATAGTGAAATTATGGTTCGAACGTTTTTTAACCTTGAAAATATTTGTTAAACTTGCAGAATTTCAAGAAAATTGTGGATTATCGAATACCACGCGCGGATAGATGTTTTTTTGACATGCTATATATCATTTGCCGTAGATTTTGTCACGCTGATTCCAAATCTGATCGAAAAATTTGTCTAGCACCTCAGGATTTTGAAAAAAATCGATTTTGTGAAAAAACTAATGGAATCGTAATTTTTTCGTTGAAACGATGTGATAACCCATTAGTTTGAAGGTATATTGTATTCTCATATATGGAACACAATAAAATTAAAAATAATGAAGGGTCATTCCATGCCAAATCGATCACTTTTTGACGTCAGCATCGTCAATTTTGTTCTAAATGAAATATGTTGTAGTTCATGTGAAATTAGGGAAGAGTTTAAGTCATCATTTTGCCGGTTTCTAATTTTTTTATAAATGACAGGCCTTTGAAATTTACGATTTTTGCCCCTTTTGGCGAAAACGGGACTTACTTACGAATTTTTATCTCAGGAACTGTTTGTCCGATTGAGCTACATTTTGTTTTGTTTTATTCGTGAAGGATTGGGCTATTACAAAATAATTTTTTCAACCTCGATAATTAACTTTATAATGTCGATAAATGTAAACAAATTCTTTTTTAGGTTTTTTTCGATGAGGGGCCAGGGTGATTTAAATTTTGAAAAAATATGGTTATATTGCCTGAAGTTTCCCCTTCAAAATTAGACCTTGAATAATATTGCGAATTGAAAATTGGCGTCACAATAAACTGGAAAAGGACACGGTGTACCCCCGTTTCACGTACAGACGAGTCTAGCGCACTGCTTTTATGATCAGTTGTCTAACCCGCTATTTATACCTCAAGAACAATATTAGTAACCACTCTTCAAATTTCATTAGTTTTTTCACAAAAATCGATTTTTTTCGAAATCCTGAGGTGCTAGACAAATTTCTCGATCAGATTTGGAATCAGCGTGACAAAATCTACGGCAAATGATATATAGCATGTCAAAAAAAAAAATCTATCCGCGCGTGGTATTCGATAAACCGCACTTTTCTTGAAATTCTGCAAGTTTAACAAATATTTTCAAGGTTAAAAAACGTTCAAACCATAATCTCACTATTTATCCCATATTCTGCAATGTTTGACACAAAATTCATCGAAATGGGCCACTGTGGGACGCACAGTAGGCCAGAATGATAAGTTAGCTGTTCTCGCCTATTTTAGTATTATTTCAAAACTTAAAGACCACAGTAAATAGGTCGTTGGATTCGTCTTGGCGTCAGCTATAATGCTATTAAATAAAAAATATATAATGATAAATAAATAATCAAGGTGACCTCAATTTTTTATTTAAAAAAAAATTCTATACATTTTTTATATTGAAATTTGTAGAAGACTGACTACTGATTACTTTCTGTTGGAAACATTTTTTTGTCACTCCACCGGAAATGTCTGAAAAATCGTGTGAATAATGAATAATAATTGAAAACTAGCTGTTTAGGCTTGCAAACAAGAGTAATCCATAATTTTTGAATGGAGGAATTTTATTACAATTAATGAAATAACAAAAACGTGTGATTACAGTCTTATTTAAAAAATTACAAATATTTAAACAAAAATAAATATTATATTTTAGACAGTTATCGACTACAATCAATTAACCATACGGATTTTCGGCTTATAATTATATTTACCTATTAATAAACAAAAATCTATACAATAATTCTATTTAACAAAGATAAAATTCAGGTTTATAATATGGGGAAAGTGCTGTGATGCTATGCTGCGATGCTGATGCTATGCTGTCTCAAATACAAATGATACAACTGAGCTAGCAACAAGTTCGATTGTTTATCAATGGTCGTATAATCTAAAAAATTCATAATATCGATCTGGGTTAGGTCTTTACACTCTTAGGAGCCGCTGAGTGGTCGTCAATGCGTCTCGTGCGACGCGACTTGCTGCGGAATTGCGTGTCATGCGACGCTTTAAATCATCATAATTTCCAAAGTGGATTAAAGTGGACAGTAAACTGTGCAGGATCTTTTAGAGGAGATGTTGCTGAAAATGTTCCACTTTGTTAGATCACGCAACTCTACACAACTATCAACTTTATCTCTTGTCAAAGTTGAAAAACTTAACTTCACTAAGTATTTTTTAAAATAATGAATTACGAACAATAATTTTTAGTTCCTGGCGCGTTGTCAACATAGATATACATTATTCATAAGAAAAAAAATTGGCACATAACGTTCAGTAGGTTTTTCAGGACATCGTTATGAAGAAAAGGAATTGTTTCAGTGAAAAATGGTATCTGAAAAAGTTTGATCTTTCAACGCTTATTGTAACGAGAGTTTTTAATAATTTTAATTAATGTTATCTTTTTCGGATTATACATTCGTTAAAAATCGATATGAGGACTTTGATTTTTTAGCCCATGAACAGCTTAGCGGGTCGATCTGGCCCACTCGCTGTGCGTCGTGGCCACGTCGTCCCTGAGGGGTTGAAAAGGTAGGAAGGAAGCGAAACTCGGTTTCTCGAAAGTTCTAGCGTGGGACAACCTCTTAACGAGAAGCATGACACGTAAATGGCCCCGCGGCACTCTTTGCCCCGGGATCGCGCAAAATTCCGAATGAAACGGCGCGGCGCGGGGTTTTCGCGGTGGTTCCGAGGAGAAAGGGCCGAAAATTCTTCTTCCGAGTACGTCAGCGTAGTTCCGTAAGTCGAGGCGCGGACAAAAGAGTTGAGCGTCATCCACCGCGTCGTCCCGGCGTGGTGCGGCGCGGCGCGGCGCGGCGGGAGGCGAAAAGGAACGCGGAGACGGCTAAGAGGGAATGGAATTCCGCAGCGACGAATTCCGGAATTCCAGCCGGCGTCTTCGGCGTCACGGGATACGGAGCCCGGCTCCGGGGGCCGGCTCTCCCCGTACATGCACGTACGAGGACGCGTCCCGAATAACCGTTTACCGTTCAGCTTAGGAATGTTACGAACCGTGGCTCGGAACCGTG
Organism: Lasioglossum lativentre; assembly: GCA_916610255.1. Taxonomy (NCBI): domain Eukaryota; kingdom Metazoa; phylum Arthropoda; class Insecta; order Hymenoptera; family Halictidae; genus Lasioglossum; species Lasioglossum lativentre. Next base: position 38,424,818 of record OU744356.1, on the reverse strand, counting down.
GCGCGGGCTTGCAAATTGTTCCCACGTTGTGCGCCGCGCCAAGGCAGCCGTTGTCAAGAAATTTCCCAGGGGCCCTCCTCCGACGCGCACTGGCATACTGAGCGACCGGATCCGCGAGGTTCCGTCTTAGGTAAGGCGACTATCTTCTGTCCGGCGCCGCGCCGCGCCGCGCCGCGCCGCGCATCGCGTCTCCATTTACACCATCGACTCACATCGGTCGCGGCTGACACCGTCGATTAGGAAGCTAACTCCTCCTGTCAGGACTCGTCAGATTATGTCAATAACCAAAATGTTGCACTTTGGTTTCAACGCATATTTTTCTGCCTCAAATGCGAATTAATCTGCGATAGTTGATACAGTAAGACCCCGCTGAACGAGGTCATCTTTTTTTTAGAAAATCCGTTGAAAGTTCCTTTATTCTGGACAGACTAACGAAAGAACGTCGAGAAAAATACATACTGTGCACCGTCATTTGCACAAATATACAACAAATAACGATCCCGCGTACGATTTCGTAATACTGAAACGGCGTTATAAAAATATTAAAGAAATGAAAAGAGAGTACCCGGACACCAGGTTATCGACACACGGGTTAAAACAACGTCTGAAAATTAGGAAAGTCGAAGGGCTCTGTGGGTGATGTCGGGAGCTGATCAGCCACGCGAGAGGGTTAACAAATAGAATGAACCCGAACCTGTCTGAGAACTCTCGTGGTAAGTATCCATCGACGAACATTGTCAACGCATTTTCGGTTAGGCTCTATTGTGTCTAACAAATAAAGTTAAGGGACCGCAACAGCACGTTATCGGCGACATCTCGAAATTCCGAACACTGTCCAACGAGAGTCTCGTCTAGAGACAATCGTTGCAGCATCGTGGCCCAGTGGGGCGGAGAAATTACAAGCTGCGAGGACAAATCAGTCGGCAGTCGATCAACGAGGGAGAAAGCGAGTCGGAGGTGGTTCTTTTAACGAAGCGTGTCCAGAGAGACGGGCATCCATCGTCGAGGCAAGGGTCCTTCGTCCTAGAACGCGTCGCTACGGTGTCGGTGTGTGCTCGCTCGCGCGCGCGCGCGCCCTGTATAACGGATTGTCCGACCGGGTAGAAGTTAGTGGTAGCTGTCCGAACGGTTGAAAAGCTTATATAGGCACTCCGGATTGCCATTCGGTCGTCCGCGGTCAGCTAATCGGGGGGAATTAGATGAATATCTTACCTGGAAATCGGGACCGGGAGAGGCCGGTGCAAAAGAGGAGGACGCCCGGATCGGAGACGAAGACGGAGACGGAGACGGAAACGGCGAAAGAGAAATGGACGGGGGTGGAGGGGAGGAGTCTTTGGTTGGTAATATAGTGGCCGTGGCGATCGCAATAACTTACTTTGAATAAATGAAACGCCGTCCCCGACCGCCGCGCCGCGCCGCGCCGCCGCCGCCGTTCCGAACGCGAGTCAGGTTTCGCCGGGAGAGCGGCAGCAGTCCTTCAACAGGACAATGTTTTAAGCGTTCGCCAAAATAAACGACGACGCGTCGCGATCGCTCCGCTCCGATCCCTGGCCAGTTTCTGGCCTGTCAACGTCCTTCTCGGGTCTAGGATACCCTAACGTCGCCGGGACCGATCTGGAAATCGCGGCCCTCGCACGGTGACAGCAGTTCCTGTCGTTCCTGGCCTGGATACATGGACTGTCCGCGGGCAAATTTTCGGTCGAGGTTGCGTGGGATAGATCGTACACAGATACCACTAATAACTAGCTATTAACAGCCCGCCGGATCCCAGATACGTTCTACGCGGCACAACTAATCATCACGCGATGGACAAGTGCGTTTTTCTTGGCCGGTGTCAACCGTTTCAGGCGCGTTCATTGCGAATTTGTTCAAACTTGGCGATATTTGAGCTGTTCACAGTAACGTGTTCTGTGCCGGAACAATTTTGGATTACCTTCCGTTCACGACCTGCGCAATAATTTTCTCAAGATGTATTCTTTGGTACAGCCACAGAGAATCGGATGGGTGTCTAGAAAATAATATCTTGTGGAGCTGGATTTGATAATAACATACAGAGTGTGTAGAATTGACAAGAAACCATTCGTTCTTAGTACAGTCACCTCTTGCGAAATTGTCTTGGGCAAAACTTAGTGCTGGTTTATTAAAAGTAGAAGTCTAAAGTTTTAAAATGAGACCGGGATTATTATCGTACTCTTTGTTTCCACAATTTTTTGATCCATTGTATAGCGTATCTTTTGTTTCAATTAAATATTGTGTAAAAAAAGAGTCGATTGTAATCGTCGTCGATTTTCTCGCGAAGAATCGACAGGTTTTACGCGGATAGCGTACGACGAAGTTTGAAAGAAGGAGACGACGCGACGCGACGAAGGGACTCGTGTCCCGCCCTTTTGTAATCGATTACTGTCCAGCGGTCCCTGTCGAAACGTAAGAGCGTCGAAGTTCGCAGCGCCAGATTTACGTATAGAGCAGCGCTGCCTGTCAAAGTAGAAACAGACTGTGCCGGTCCTTCGTAAATTACGAGACAGCCGGGGCCATCTTTTACATGCAACAACGCGCAGGATTTTCAGCCATTGTATCGGCCGAGGGCTGCCCTTTGATAAGTCACTGGCTGACTAACGAAGCCTAAAGGTGGTTCGCCGGTTTTCACCCGTCCCTCTCGCCTTCGTCCACGTCTCCGCATACCCTTCTCGCCGTCTTCCTATTTCTTTGCCCCGTCCCGTTCCGTTCCGTTCCGTTCCGTTCCGTTCCGTCCCGTCCCGTCCCGTCCCGTCCCGTCGTCGTCCCCTGCGCGACTGCTCGAGTCGTCTTTAATCGACCACCGCTGATTTAGATCCGACGAGGCGATCTCTGACATCGGGACGAGTAATTAGGATTCAAGCTCGTGTGCGTTGATCGAGAATTTCAGATTACGCCGGACCTGTCCCCGGATTTTTCAGTGAAACCGGCCTGGGCCATTTTGTAAACGAATGTAGCATGAAAACTACCTTCTAGGAGAGTGCACTCGATTTTCATCGCAATACTTAACCCTCGTACGTACAGACATTGCAGAGCTTTTCGTTTCTTTCTGTTTCTGTCGTGAGCTATAGGGGCTACATTTTCTTGTCTACATTCTCTTCTTTGAATAATTTGGAATTTATGTTTGATCGATACACTGGATCTTCCTGTAATAGATATTGTCAAATTTTTTGTCGCAGAATTTTGATATTAACAATACTAGATATTGCATGTTTAAAAAAATAAAAGTCTCGAAGTTTCAGATCTGTCAAATTTACAGGAGGGACGGATGAGGGTTAAATATTGTCTGTGTATCCTTTCGGAGGGTATCCGAGCTCGTTCCGATCGTTCCGATCGTTCCATCCAGCTCCACGGAGGCGTACGTCTGACCCGATCGGTTATCGGGTCCGCGTTGTCTCGAACGGCGATATTAATTCGCGATTCCATTTAATTTTCTCCCTGGGGACCACCGCAGCGCGGTCCCGTCATCGCCAATCAATATGCTAACGAGCGATTTCGTGGTGAACAGAAAGAGAGGACAGCGTAGGAATAAAACAGAGGAGACCGAACGGAAAGAAGAGAGTCGATCGGTAATCGAAGCGGACTCGCCGCTGGGGAACCTTCCACCTTCGTTCTAGGTATCTCTTTTGAATGTGCGCCGGCCAATTAAAATAATTAGCGACGAAACGAACGAGACCGAGCTTACCCGGCCGATTATATGTATGTAGATACAGATACGGAGAGGGAAAGAGATCGATGAACGGATAGAGAGAATGCCAGAGAGGACGGGAAAAGGAAAACGAAGGGTGGAGGACGCGCGTTATTTACCGCGAAACTGATTTAATATCCGCTCTCGAGTAACGGGCAGCTCGTTACGCGAGCATAGAGAGGAAAAGTGGTAACCGGGGGCCGATCTTAATGAAAATGGTGTCCGTTTCGTGTGACGAGAGGCGAACGCTGATGGATCTTCGCCGGTCTCCGCGCCGCAAACTCGTTATACTATACATCGGCCCTGCTCGCTTTTCATCGAGCGCCATTGTTGCTGACACGTTTAACGTTACATTCCAGCGTTTTTAAAAGCGTTTCAGAACGTCCAAGAACGTTTCACGCGAGTCTTCGATCGGGGGCCGTTTAATGCAAAAGTAGTCAATCTTTTCACAATTTCGTTTTACAGCTCGTCTCGAGTGCTCAACCGTTATTCTATGTAGTGTGCTCGAACGCCCTTTGAAACAGAATAACATTTTAAAAATTGGACGCAACGACCTGACTCTTTTTTTAGCAATTAGAAGCTTTGATTTACTAATTTTGACGCGCAAAAAAGATGTTGAAGACATTGCAATTCGTAGGAATTGCATGAAAAATGCTGAAAAAGGCGCTTTTTAAAACTTTCCTATTTAAGCCCGTAATGAAAATATAAAATATGCATTTCGTAGATCTATGTTAGTTATACACATACATAAGAGTTTAATAATCCGTAAAGAGATTGTTACTTGAAACTCGTTGGTTGACGATAAAAATTTCATGAATTTGCTTAATCACAATCGGAGAACGCGTTAAGAAATTCTGTAACTTCAGCGCGTGAAGCGTTAATTGGAAAATTACAACGTGATTTCGAACATCGAAAATTTCGATTCTATCGATGAAACGATGATGTTCGGTAAAAGTCACTCGGAGACATGGCTTTTAATAAAGGGCTCTTCGCTGGGAGTCGTTTATCGAGGAGGAAACAGTTCCTACCGAAGGATGGAATCCAGAAACAGACAACCGGTCAGAAAGGTTTCGCAGTGCCGCAAAGAAACGAGACAAATCACCGTTATTAGTGGGTTCGCCGGAACGGTTTCATTTTCGTTATTGCCGGGCAATTTTACAGTAGTAAAGTGAAATTAAACGGAAACGCGTCGCCCGGGGCCGATCGTACATAATCCTTTAATATTTTCTAGTAGCCCTCGCGTCAGAAGATGACGGGAACCCGAGAAAGACAGAGCTAAGGTATCGGGGTATCGTTCCGGCATGGGATTAAATTCACCTTTACTTTAATCGTTCCTGACACAATTTTCTCTAGTAATGATATCATTAGCGCGATTGCACATCCGATACGTAAATTAATAACGATCCACGCTGCAAAGAGACTGGACCACCGTGTAAATCTACCAATTAATCATTAATCTTTTTCAGATGTCGTTCCCCGACGTGCTTCGCACTTTTCTGAGCTAAACTTTTTCAAAACGGTCCTATTATTAATTGCCGCTCGCTATTAGCTTTTTAAGACGGTAAAGAATTATTTTAACGAACTTAATCATTTTGAATTTTTCATGCGATAATATTCTTTAGTCTATACAATCAATAGGATCTGTACATTATGCATTTCCAGTAGTGCTCGGTTAAATTTACATCGGTTCGGAAGTCAGCAGTTAAATTCTCGCGGAGAACCATTTTTGTCTCCTTTCTGTACATTTTATTCATTGATACCGTTTGATGCCACCTCTTCCCAACTGTAGGTCCTTCATCAACGGTAGGATACGACACGAAAACTCAGCTTCTGCTTCGATTACAAAGCGTTACAGGTGTACAAGAGCGATTCCCCGGCGCGGCGGGGAGAGCCCGTACATATTTCACTATCATCGTCCAGTTACCGGCGGTGTCTCTTCTGTGCACACGGCGCGGCGTAGCAGCCCTCCCCTGTATCTCGTCCAATCTCTTCGCGCAAACGTCTCAACTGGCGGCAGGCATAAATCTTGGTTCCGCGGTGGAAGAGCTGAGGTCTGAGAGGCAGCGGGTAGGAAGACGACGACGACGACGAGGACGAGAACGAGGAGGAGGACGACGACAACGACCACGAGGAGGAGGATGAACGAAAAGGAACATCGAGAGGGTTCGTGGCCAGAGAAAGAGAGAGAGAGAGAGAGAGAGAGAGAGAGAGAGAGAGAGAGAGAGAGAGAAGCGATGCGGCGGTGGCGGTGGCGGCGGCTACGACAGCCGAGGATTTTACGTGAGGCAACAAGGGGAATCACGAGGAGAAGAGGATCGAAGAGGAAACAATCGGCGATCACGTGGCTGACGGAAGACGATCTCGGTCTCGGAAGTCCTCTTCGCCAACCAATGCGAACGGGAGCGGCGAAACCGATCCACAAAGCTCGAGCTCCGCCTACGTGGCCCCCGTTGCTCATCCTTCCCGTTTCCCTGCCTTCTCTCGTTGTTGCTGTTGTTGTTGTTCCTACCGCTGCTGCTGCTAGCTGTTCCCGCATGCTGTTGACCGGAGACGGCAGCACGATCGGACAGCCGCCACCCGTTGTTTTCGTTCTTCTTACCTTTCCCCTCTTCAACAGGCTGTTCCCCTCCCCCCTACGCTCGAACAGCATTCGGGGCCCTGTTCTCCCGGCCCCCGCCTTCGGCTCGTGTCAATTAATGTCCCTCCGCGTACAACGTTGAACGGCTACCTTCTTCGCCGCGTCGCTTCCCTCTTGTGCCGCCTTCCAGACCCCCTTTCCTGGCCCCCGTAGATTGATCGATGGCCGCGGACCCCGCGATGAATTGGGCTCCGTCGCCGCCGTATTTTTCGGCGACCTCTTCTCCGCAGACCGTTCCACACGACGAACGTTGTCCCGCTCGACGCGGCGGCTAGCCGGACGCGGCCCTTGCCAGAGGTGTGCGGGAACCCGAAACTGTCGGGGGTACCCAATGGTCAAGACAGGCCTAGACGAGCCGAATTCTTGAAAATTTCCGGAATCTTGAATGTTCTTGGGAATTACGAATATTGGAGAACCCGGTCCGATCTCAAATAGAATTCTCGACCTTTCTCGACCCGACATTTTCGGGTTCTCGCACACCTGTAGTCCCTTCGCGTACCTTCGACGTTCCATATTGTGCCTCCAAATTCGCGATAGTCATTCTTCCTGAAAACATATTGGTCGAAAATAGATGTCTACTAACAAATTATTATACATTTGAATGAGCACAATGATCAGCCTACTCACTTCTAGCGTGTAGCCTCACGTCCCCATATTACAAAATTATTAAATGCCTGTAGAACAATTACCCTACTTTTCTAATGAGTTTTCCGATGAATGTATTTAAAATGTGAGATTATGAATACAACATAAACGAATCCGGATAAATATCAACAGAGGATCCTCTGTACCACTATGTTAGTTGTCGCTGAGTAGCGAGGACAAGAAGACGTAGCTCCGTGTACATCTAATAAAATAAAGCTAACCATTTCGAAACACCAGCTAAAGCTTTTTGTCCCCTCCAACGCAGCGAGGAGAATTAGCATCGCCGTTTTCGGGAGCCTACGAAAGAAACGAGTGGACCCGGGGGTGCGGTGCGGCGCGGAGTCCAGCTGCGGCCGGGTTACGCTTTTGCGGGTAAACCGGGCTAATGAGGCAGTTTGGCTGCGTCAGGGGCGCCGGTTATATTTTTCTTTGACGCATCGAGCGCTTGTCCAACTGTCCGTCCATCCATCCGTCCAACGTCTTCGTGGTCCGGCAGCCTCTCTCTTCAGCGGCACCGGCCGTGGACGTAGAAGAGAGACACAGCGAGGCGGAGCGTAGCGAGCTCGAGAGATTGACGTGGCACGTTGTCCCAGTTGACAAGAATGTGACAAGAACTAAACTGACTTCTCTGTCCCGCTCGTCCCGTGCACCGATGTAGGCGGTGTTCGTGCCGAAATTGCCTGTTCTTCTTATTCCCCTCGCTACCGGCCCAAGATCGAGACGGTCTCCCGAGTGTCGCGCATCCGATCCTCCGGGGAATCGACAGCATCGACACTTAATTTCAACGATACAAATCAATTTCTTGTTATGTACGGAGACTTTCACTCTCTCCTCGAACCAATACGCTAGTTCAAACGGGGTCTGTTTTGTATATTCAAGAAACCAACGGGGGTGCAGCAGGCTAAAGAAATTCCGAGATTTCAACCCAAATGTACGCATACTACCACCATCATTTTGAGAGGCTTTCTTTTGCGCACAGACGATTGCGCACAATGGTATGGCACACGGTTCTTTTGGACACGGTATTATTAACCCAGACCTAATCCAGCGCATTCGTCTGTGCGCAAAGAGCCATCCGCCATAATTTTCAGATGAATTTTAACTTGCCCACGATCGGATGCGTTTCTTATCAATGATTCTACGATACAAGACCACCTCGGCGAACCGTTCCGCAGCCCCGTTTCCGGAAGTCGAGCACGAACATCTATCTCGACACCAGCCGACAGATCCGCCCGAGGATCCCCGTTGATCCTCGGACAGGACACGGCCCCGTAGGATCCGATGTTTACACAGGGGACAAAAAGCTCGGGCACAATGATGACGTTACAGTTTCGTTGTCGATCTGTCAGACACGGTTACAAGCCCATAACCTTCCCCCGGAATGATTAACCGGTCTCTCTCGTGATCCGATCGACGAGCTGATCGCTTTCGGATGAAGATCCGGTTGGTAAAAAGGGGAAGGTGGATCGGGGAGGAGGGAGGGAACGAGAGGATAGAGAAAGAGGGCTCGGATATCGGGGGCAACGGACTGCCTCTTTTCGAAAGATAAAACGCGGCCAGGCCAAATCTCCTCGACGGCTACCGACTACCGACGGCGTTTCTGTACGCGCAAGTATAATGCTCGGAACCAAGCGGAAAGGGCAACGGACGGAGGAACACGATCAGAACCCCGCGGTGCAACGCCGCTCGATCCAATCGACGAGCAAGATTGATGGTTTCTTAATAACCGAGAAAAACCGGCAAAACGATCGGCGCAACGTCGCGCCACGGGTGGTCGCAATGCGCATTACACGCGAACGACATGGTTTTTCATCGCCGACACGACCGATCGGGATATTTCCACTACCTACAACGTCCCTGCTGACTCGCCCTTTCGCGCGTTTCTGCTGACACCAGGACCGTCGTCGCTGACGTTCGAACGTTGAATTTTATCCTAACGATGAGCTTCGACTAGTCGATTCAAGAGTTTCTTTCGCATACTTTTTTTTTTGCAGTTTTTGTTACTCAGGATTTTATACTGTTACAAATACTAGTCGAGCTAATCCTCTTGCAGATTTAATTCTTTGATGCAGTGGTACGTTTCTCTTAAACAAGAATTTAAAAGTCGTGCCATTCCACTGGCACTATGCGACCCAACAGATTTATTTCCCAAGTTTTACGACCTTAAGGTTTACGGACCGCTAAAAAGTGACTACATTATTTTATAAAAATAACGAGAATCCAAATGTTTAGTCATTTTTGTTTATAATATACATATATCCAAAGAAGAATTGTTCTGGTAACTATTGAATTCTTATTGACCTAAATATTTAATGATTTAAATAGACTTTTATTACTTCGCCGCTGCAGAGTACAATAATCGATATTCATTTACCAACTCGATAAAAATAAATATTAAATATACTAATTGAATTGTTGCATTTTTTATGTCCATTTTGAAAGACCACATAAGGAATAAATATAAAACGAAAAATACAAATGATAATGTAACACCGCTTCATTCTGAAGTACGTTCGATGACATTACATGAGAAATAGAATATCATTCAAATGACCAGCACGATTGCGTTTGGTGGAGTGAACACGACAAACTCTTTTTTCGATAACTCTGGCACATAAATCAGATAATATCTCACCGGTAACACGAATAATGTTTACTTCGAGACCTCCAACAGTTCGTGGTTTGTTGGAATAAACGAGAGGCTCAACATGGCCCCACAAGAAAAAGTCTAACGGCGTCGAGTCACAAGATCTTGATGGCCAGTTGACAGCTGCATTTCTCGAAATAATCCTGTCGTTGAACTTTGATCTCAATAAAACGATAGTTTCAACAGCGGTGTGGCATGTGTGGGCATGGCTTCTTGTTGATGATGATGGCTTGACAAGCAATACCGAATAGCAATGTCACGTGACCCCGACAGTTCAACAAGAAACATGGCGACAATTGAAAGATGTATCGTTTTTATCGAAAGACACTTCGAGTATATTTTTCCACTTTACGGGTCTATAAAACTGGTGCGTCCACAGGCGTCTCAATTACAGTTCCACTCCATGCTATTTCCAAACTGATCCTAAAAAATATTATAAACTGTGTCGAAGATAGACGCAGCATTGTTCAATAACTCGTCACGAAGTTACACCGGCGATTATCGATAATAGCATCGTTTACACCGGCACGTACACATGTAGCCGAGGGAATATCTCGGGGGACGTCCGAGACGTTTAGCGATCTCGCTACGTGACAGGAATCTATCATCCGCGGTGGGGCCCGTACGACGGTCGGGCCCCAAACAGACCGAAAAAACGTTCCCCGGTTTCCTACACGCGTATCGTATACATGGGGCTACGGGTCGGTGTCACTTCCACTCGTGTCACCTGTCAAACGTAACACTCGCACCATGAAATTAATCGATCTACGGCTCAGATAGCACGGTCACGCGATGCAGAATCCCGGTTTCGCTGGGAATCGCGCTCCCGTTGCAGAACAAAACAACCACAAGAAGAACGAAAGAAGCTAAACGAAGGATAAAAGATCGAAACGGATTCGTAGACACCTGAACGCGAGGATCGAGAGAGAGTTTCCGCTCGATCGAAGAGGCAAGGACACGTGACGCGAATCCATCATCCATGACGGACCCGAAATCGTATCGGAGGTACGCTTGACGGACCCAGAGCCGGAGGAGGGCCCGAAGAGGAGTGTTCGGCCGCCTCACGACGCACGATTCCTGTCTTACACAGGACGGCTGTCAATTCGAGTCATGTCAAACGTCAAACGACTTTCGTCCGGATCCGAGGCTAAGGTCTCTGTCGCTCCGTCGCTACCGTCGTCGCCCGGATTCGAGGGCCTGGATTCCATCGGCGGGCCTCCAGACGAATTTCACCAGTCTCCCCTCTCACGCCCCCCGTTCACCGGGCCTTCTCCTGCTGACCCCCCTCCCCCCCCCCCACCCCCGCCGGGTTCCACGCAAAAAAGACCGCCCCGCAGCTGTAACGAACGATTCCAGCGAGACCGCTGGAACGAATCCGCAACTCGGCCGACGACTCAATCCGACGGGAGGATCCGCGAGTCCCCGCGACACGTATTAATTGCGGGCCGCGGCGCGTGTAATTAGTTTCGTTGAACGATAATATCGGACGATGGGGGCGATCCGCGGCCGATACCCAGCGTCGCGGAGCCCACGGGCCCTGTAATTATTGATATGTGTAATTAAATACGGACGGCGCGGGCCGAATAGACGCGGTTAAGTCTGCCCGTGATTAACCGTTCGTTATTCGCGAACAATGCGAAGCGCCGATGGGAGCGCAGGTTGATGGTTTCTTCGTGGTTACGTTCTTGATGTCTGGTAGATCAACGGAAACAGATTTACTTAGAGTTTAACGTGATTGCATTAACTGCGAAATTCTTAGCGGCCACGTGACATGAGAATCATACAATACAACCGATTAATTAACGATGTAGGAGGGACACCGTGAAACTTGAAATTTTTGTTTTTAATGTAGACTTTAAGATGCAGGCTGAGAAGTGAAAATAAAAAATGTCGTTTTATTCGAATTAAACAGAAATAATATACCATGTGGTCTATTCAAGTAAGCCACCTTGTGATGTAAATACTGTTTCTTACGTAATGTGCATGGTAGTGTCAATAGATCAATAGCTGGCAAGAACATTTATTCCCCCAAGGTAATTTTTTTCGGAGTTATCAAGGTCATTCGGCGTTTTTTGATACATAACTGCATTTTTTTGCAACGTGTAGCTGAGCAAAAAATACATTCAGATATGTATAATAACATGACCTTCAAATGACCTTGATCTTTGATAATTAAAGTGAACACTCCGGAAACAATAACCTTGAGAAAAAAATAACATTTGCAAAGAATTCAGATTGTGATAGCATTTATATAAAGGAGATATTTAGGTGGCTGCATTTAGGTGGACCACCCTGTATACAGCAACAGATAGAAATGTCTTCGATATAATTACTCAGGCTTTAGCGATTAAATTAAGTGACCAGCTGTTACATTAGGATTTACAGAAACACTAGTGTATCTGCAAGAAGTACCACCGAAAATATGTTTTAAAATATCCATGAATAAAGCAGTGCATTGTCCTAAACATCGTCAATTATAAAAATCTATAGATGCACCGAGTGTTAATAGATCTATCCTGCGAATCTTCTGATTCTAAAATTAAGCGAGCGATAACGAAAATCATCGTGAACGACGTTTTCGCCGCATACACATATTATGTACCCTCGAGGGAATAAAAAATACGTTCTCGAAAGAAGATCGTCTCTCGAAATTCTTGCGGATCTGATTCCCGAAAAAACGAGCTGGCGGCCGACAAACGACAAATCGATCGCATCTACTTCGATTACCGGCGCTCGGCGCAATGTCCCGGGCCCTCGCCGATCGAAAGAATCGATCTCCCCGTGACATCCCCTAATGAACGCAATTAGTTCCACGGGCGAGTTGACCGTTAAAAGATGCATAGCTTGGCCGTGTCCGCGCAATCTTGCTGCAGCTTCTTCCATTGAGACATCGGAACTCTTAATTGCAAGCCGCACGGGCTCCGGCCGAGGGTGTAGTCAGGGTGGCGAACGGGTATAGTGGAAGATCTTCTTCATCGACGGGGCAAAGACATTCGGGGCAAAAGGCTCGTAAATCGTGGCAGGCCAATGGGACGTGGCGATGGTACCGTCTCGCGTTCACGATTGGCGGCACCGGGCAAAGCATCCGGCTCCGACCGGCTTGTCCAATCCCGGCGTGGTGCCCTCGAAGCGATTACCTACGTAGCCTGGGTCCCGATCGCTCATGCTAATTTCATAACAACTACCCTTGCGCCAATGGGCGAGCCGGGCTTAGAAAAGAGCGAAAACGACAGCCAGCCAGCCAGCCTGGCTTGGCCACGGCCAGCCGCGAGGGACTCGAACGACCAAATAAAAAGAAACGAAAAAGGGTCCACCTACCCGGCCACGGCCACGGCTACGGCTACGACTACAGCTACGGCTACGGCCACGGCCACGGCCACGGTGAAGAGGCAATGAAAGCCGCCTATTCTGTTCGGCAGCCGTGGTGCGTCCACGCGTGTGTATGTAGGCGAGTCGTAAAATGGAGAGCTCATCTCGAGGTGGTACCCGATCGTTAGACGGCCGCTAGCGAGGGTGGCGGGGCTGCTCGGTTAGGGTAAGCTTGCCGGTTAGGGTACGCGTTGTCATCGCGGCTGGGAGTCGTGAACGTTTAAAATTAACTCGCGTATCAAGGATTTATCGGGCCGGTCCCCATCGTCACGCGAGCTTATATCAGGGAGAAATGTTACTTACGAGTCCGCACAGCTCAAGTGTTCCTCGCCAACCACGGTGTTCTGTTCGACAATCGTGCACGCCAGCCACGTGGATTGACCCCCGTTGTTTCACCTATTCTCAAACCTGCTCGACAGAAATGAAAATGCTTAATCATTTACACGACCGTCGATCAACCGTTCCCGGGGTTGATAAATGTTCGACGGTTTCGATAGACCGAGTCCTTCACGCTGGATCTCTGCTGTAACATTAACCCTTCAATACAGTGGAACTTCATTTATATCAACGAATCTCTAATGAGAGCCCGATGATCTCTGATCACTTACAGAAATATTATGTGAACTGCTGCATAGAGTGACTCGTGCAGTGGTCATGATACTAAAAAGACGTGCTAGAAAGCAGATAACGATTCAGAATTTCTGCAAGCTTTCCGAAATGGTACGGGGTTCATGCGAAAGTAGAATCACGTCTGGCCAGCGCAGCGCAAAAATGGACGACTTCCGGGCCGTAAGCTGGCGAAATTAGGGAGAGGAAGGGCACGCTGGAGGTATTATCGACGGTTGGCCGGGCCGAAGGGAAGAAGGCGGTGCCGGGCAATAATATTTCGCGTTCCGCAATTTTTTGCCCGGCGAAGAGTTCCATTCGGGGCTCATCGGCGACTCGTGGTGCGCCGTGGGTATTAATTCCGGGAGAGAAAGAGAAAAACAGAAAGCGAACAAGGAGCGACGCGGCGTGGCCGCGTTCGACCGTAGAGGGGCGGGAGGCGAGGAGGTACAAGGAGAACAAAACGATGCAGAAGACCATCTATGAGATGAGAAAATAATAATAAAGTGGAAATGAGCGAGCCGGTCCATAAATTGCTCCGCTCCTTGTTAATGGTCTGGGGGCCCGGGGCGACCTCAGCTAAACGTGGCCCGGTCTGACCCGGCCTCTATCTTTCTCTCCTTCGCTCTCGTTCACCGTTGGTCTGCCCTCTTCCACCATGGTTGGGCCCGACCGAAGGATCTGGTCCGACCCGTTCGAGACGCTCTTGGAAGGCTCATTTCTGTATTTAATGGACGCCCAGAGATGGCCACCGAGTCCCTGGGCTCCCGAGAGCCAGAAAGAGCGACTAAAAGGGTCCGGAGGACACAAAGGATACACGTCGAACCTTGGTACTGGCTGTGATTGGCGACCAGGCGTGGCCCCGCCAACAGATATCCTGCAGGGACGCTTATATTTTACGTTTTTGCAGTTTAACGGTATTGGGGGAAAAAACTGAGAAATGCCATCTAAAAAAATTACCAACTGCCTGGGAGAAAGACTTACATGATATGAATGAATTTACAAAGTAGAGCTATGCTGTGTATGTGAGACCGAATATATGGTTATTACTTATAAGCATTTGACTTATCGTTGGATTGATTTGACTACACTTTTATATTTTCGAGGCATTGTTACAATTAATTTCTAATACCAATCAAATATATATAGTTGTATGGTCATTCGTACCTGCTTATGTATAAACTATTTTCTAAATAAATATTCTTTCGAATGTTACATCGGCTTATCTTCGCTGCCATTGAATCTATAGTAGTTGATAATATCGCCTAAAGAGGGCAGCAGCGCTCAGACAAATCCCAGCGACATCTATAAGATTCGCGTTGAAACAAAAAGTGGACTGGTACACGGACTTTCTGTGGTCTGTACGTGGCGGCGCCAAAAGCGGCGCGGGGATAACGTGGAACTAACAGTGATCTGAAATACCAACATCGCTAGAAGTTCCACTACCGACGATCAGTACAGACATTGCACCTTCTTGTGGGCTTTTCTGTCTAGGCTTTTTGGGGCTCTAAGAGCACCGACGAGATATAGGAATAGACCTGACACTGACACCCAATGTATTTTGGTGGCCGTCGGTTTGGGGTGCTAGCACCGACGAGATATAGGAATAGACCTGACACCCAATGTATTTTGGCGGCCGTCGGTTTGGGGTGCTAGCACCACCGACGAGTTACTATTAAAGACCGCCAGCCCCTGTGCTATTCAGCGAGACCAGTAACCGGGCGCGACCGGGCGCGGGGATAACGTGGAACATACAGTGATCTGAAATACCACGTTACTAAAAGTTCCACAACCGACGAGATACTCGTCGGTGATTCCGCGCTCTCTACCTAAATCACTAAATGGAACGTTTGCTCGTGAACTACGTCACCGACGAGATACTATTAAAGACTGCCAGCCCCTGTGCTATTCAGCGAGACCAGTAACCGGGCGCGACCAGACGCGGGGATAACGTGGAACTTACAGTGATCTGATATACCACATAGCTAAAAGTTCCACCACCGACGAGATACTCGTCGGTGATTCCGCGCTCTCTACCTAAATAGAACGTTTGCTCAAAAAACTAGGTAAATGGATTTAGTCCCACAAATATTCAATAAAACTAGACCGGTGGTACTTTGTATAGGAGCACTTGCGAAAAGTGACAGAACAATAGTAGTTCGAAGTAATCTTATTCGCGTTAATTCAATAATCAAATGAACCAGCTTGAATAATAGATTTTGTTTTGAGGGAAGGTGATACTGCAAAATGGAAATATATTTGAAATAGTCATTGAAATTGATTTTCAAGATCTTTATTGACAATCTTCCAATACACAAATTTTTATATTTAGCAAATCTTAAATTCTGCAATACAATGTTATCGGAAATTCTAAGTGTGCAGCTATTAGCTCGATATTATCCACTATTTGTAAGATACTAGAAGTTCTTACAAATAGAGGATAATACCGATTGCCCAGGTCTCACCACGAGGAGGTTGCTGCGCAAGAGACCCGGAAAGGGAGTCGGAACGAATTCAATATTCCTTCTGGCTCCCTTTCCTAACAACGACGATCTTATATTAACGCAGTATGTCGAGTAATTATTGCGGAGCAAAAGGTGTGAATCGGAGAAGAAGTCTCCGATCCACGGGAGGCCAAAGGCGAATCAGAGCAGAAGGCTCTGATTCTTTCAAAGAGAGAAACAAGAGCGAACCAGAACAGAGAGCTCTGTTTCGCGGGTGACGCGACGCGTACAATGCTTGCAGCCAAACACCAGCCAGCAACGATACCCGACGTGTCCTCACCAAGAGCGATGGCCAAGAGACGTGTTCAAACGATATCCCATTTACTCTAGCAACCACCTGCCACCAGGCAACGAACAATCGTTGAGGTGAACTCGGGTGGGATTACAGAAGAGAGGATTTTTCACTTAACAGTGTAACACGATGAACACTGCCTCTCAGCCACCCACTCTCGATGTATCAACGCCGAATACCGCTACCAACTGGTCTGGTACATACAAGCAAGGTCCGACACAGCAGAAGGCTGTGTCGGAGTCAAAAAAACGAGCCGAGCAAAGTGAAGTTACGGCAATAATTACTCGACATATTTACAAACGAGGATATACAATCTTAATAATTAACGCACGCACGCAGATCGAGCAATTATTGCCGACAAGTAAACTAAGTCGCACAAGAGGGAAGTATCAAAGCAGAAGGCTTTGATTTGCAAAGAAGAAACATGAACCAGAGCAGAAGGCTCTGGTTCGGGGGTGAAGCTAAGACAATAATTGCTCAGCAAATATAATTAACTTAAAAATACGCCGCAGTCTTCGATGGTGTGTCCTCTTCGTTCGATGTGTCCTCTTCGTTTGATGTGTCCTCTTCTTCGACGTTAGAAATAGAAACAACGATGATCAAAATGGGACGAGATGAAAATATGAACCCCGTACACGAGTACGGCCTACAAGCGCTTCGGGTTGCCCCGGGGACGCGACACCCCGTACTCACTCACGGTTTCCCTATCCGTGAGTGAGCCCCTGAGGGACATCCGATCGGAGGAATACCAATTTTAAATCAGAAATATGCATTTTGAGAAGACTGAAAGTTCCGACGGAAATTTCATTTACTATATCAGAAATAATAAACGACGGTGTACGTTGAATTAACAGTTGACGGAGAACATTGTTGTAGGAGGGCCAAGGGTAATCAACAAAAGCATTGTAGAACCCTTGGCCCACCCTGTGCTATAAAGCGGACAACCCTCACAATTAAAAAGAAAATTGTTTAACTTACCATTGTTGAAATTGTGTCAGCTGGATGACTAGTGGTCAGCCTCTGGTCAGTGACTGGTCAGCCAAGTTGTCAGCCAGGTTGTCAGCCCGGTGGTAAATCACACTGGTAAATCGCACTGTTAAACCGCACTGTTAAACCGCACTGTTCAACCGCACTGTTAAACCGCACAGTTAAACCGCACTGATAAACCGCACTGATAAACCGCACTGTTTAAATCGCACTGTTAAATCGCTCTGTTAAATCGCACTGTTTAAATCGCACTGATAAATCACAGTGTTAAATCGCACTGTTAAATCACTCTGTTAAATCGCACTGTTTAAATCACACTGATAAATCCCACTGTTAAATCGCACTGATAAATCCCACTGATAAATCCCACTGTTCAATCGCACTGGTAAATCGCACTGGTAAATCGCATTGGTAAAGCGCATTGGTAAAGTGCACTGGTAAATCGCACTGGTATATCACACTGGTATATCGCACTGGTATATCGCACTGGTATATCGCACTGGTATATCACAGGTAAATCGCTAGTAAACCACTCGCAGGTCTGTCCTTGGTCCTCCGCAGGTTTGTCCTTGGTCCTCCGCCGGTCCTCCTTGGTCCTCCGCCGGTCCTCCGCAGGTCCTCCGCCGGTCCTCCGCAGGTCCTCCGCCGGTCCTCCGCAGATCCTCCTGGTCGCGGAGCCCCACCGCTCCTGCCGCAATCACTGGCCCGTCTGACTAACAGAGTGCGCGCCGAGTTCAGGCGCACGTGCGCTGCGCGGTGATGTGAAACTGTCCCCACTCCAACTAATATCGATTGATTTCGATCGCCGTGATAGTAATTATTGATAAATGTATTATTTCTGGCTGTTTAATGTTTATAACAATTCCTTTTGCCAACGATGTCGACAAGCACTCCCTTGACCACCTTGCTATCTAGTTTTTTAGTAAAAGTAGGTAATAAAACTCGAGGCACAGAATAATTTTTAAACCATGAACATTCGCACGCATTAATTTATTGAACACAATACACTGATAAATTTATTATTTCGAACTGGTTAATATTTACAATAATTCCTTCTACCACCGATGTCGACAAGCACTCCCTTGACATTTTTTCCATGTAATTTTTTACAGTAAAGTCTTACTCTGTTTTTCAACATACTTCTGTTCCCACAGATCGATTTTTGGAACAATTATGTATAAAAACAAGTGAAGGAAATAATGCTCGTTTATGAAATATTTTTATATTAAAAATTGAGGTATCTCATATGAAATTTGAAGTGTTACGTACAATATTTCTTGGAATTTTTTGTCCTTGATATTAGTTTTGATATCTGAAATATCTGAAAATGATTGTCTGAAATATTTGAATACGTTCGTCGGAGAATGTAACATTTCATGATAACCGATATGGTTCCGTGATGATTCACCTTTTCACCGAGAAGAATCTCCTCAGTGGTCTTCTACACCGACGAGATGTCGTCGGTGGCTTTCTGTTTCTTACTCCGGCGACAATATATCCTAGAGGGCGTAAGAGAACGTCAAAATTTGTTTGACGACGCGATGTCCCATAAGGCCAGTGTAGCCAGATGACCGCCGAACGGCGGTCAATTTCTCGGAAATACTCTCCTCCTTTTCCCCTTCCACTATCCTATTCCATCGCCCTACCGTCGGTCCCCCACACTAAGCCGTAAACCGAGCTGTGTTGTATATTATTATGTATAATATATTTATTATATTCAGTATTCAATTGTGAGTTGTATTTCTTTAAAATGTGACGTTACAAATAAAACATACTTTCCCAATTTATCCTGTAGAAGAAAAATGAGTGAATTTATTATACCAGTCTCTTTTATGCAACTATTTTTGAGGAGCGTATGAGGGTTAACAGTGTTAAAATATATTATGGATTTATTTTTACGACATTTATGATTTTACTAGAATGTAACTCATTGTCAGTACTATTTACACACAGATTTCAAGATTCTTTCAATATACATATTTAGTACGATACGCGGCAATAACCTAAAACCTGCGAAATGTCATGTTATTGTTGCGTCTCCAATGTCTCCATCGCGCACACGCAACATGTCTCCCATTCCCATTCGCCCCACTGAATCCTCGTCGCGCTCTGGTCATCAGAGAGGGGGTACGTCGTTTCACCGTGATTCCCCTCATCTGGCTGCACTGCAAGGCTGGCAGTCTTTAACAGTACAGTAAACGCTCGTTCGTTGTCCAAAGGCCGGGGGTTTGAGCGGACAACGAGCGTGCCCCGACATGCTTTTTGATTTATGACTGCGTCTAGATATCGCGCCGATCGCGCCAAGCGAGACTTCAATAGAAAGCCGAACACAGAAAAGGAAAGAATGAAATACGTTTCGCGTGACTGCCCGCGTCTCTTTCTTTCCGATGCGCTGTTCTTCGTTGCTTTCGAAACTTTAATGGTCGATAAAACCACTTAATACAGTTCAAATTATATCGTGTTTGGTGTCATTTTAATCAGAAAAATGCCAGAAATAAGGTAGTGAAAGTCCCATAAACAAATAATGAAAATTAAGAGATTTGTAAAATCGATTCCTCGAGTCAATGGCGTGGTGTTCACACCGATATACCCGAGCCGACATCAATCGTCGCCGTCCTGCGGAGCAACTCTGCGTTGACAAGCAGTGGAGTGGGTAGACACTGGACAACGAGCGTGCCCCTGATTCTGGACAACGAACGAGCGTTTACTGTATCTCGTCGGTGCTAGCACCTAGCACCCCAGAGTGACCCAATTACCACTCAGTGTCAACACCCAACGTTACCGATAAAACACGATTTCTGAACATTATTAGCACCAGAAAGTATGTCTGTTAGCTCGGTTAGCTCGTAGAGAAAATTTTATACTCCATTCGTATTACGTGTATTTAATATGATTTGGCGGGAACAAACATACGTGATTCTTCGGTTTAAATGTTGAATATGACATTTAAAGCCGTTTTTTACTTATTGCAAAAATTTTATTAATGTTATGTTTTACGTCTTCCTAATGTATTCGTTTCTATAGTTTTCTTATTACATTTTGATATAATATGCATATTTTATAGGTTTTTTATTACATTTCGATCCAGTAATGCATATATAGCTGTATATATAATTACATCAAAATGTAATAAACAGATATAAATAATACGCACAGATCTTCTGTCATTTAATACATTTTTACCCACGGGTTATTTACAATAACTTTATTTATTGTGAGATATTAAGTAATAAACTAAATTATAAGCAAGTATGTTAACACTTATTAGCTTACTAAATAAGAAAGTTACATGAATTCTATTTTTTTTAATTAAGCGCTGGTATGCAAATAACTTTATTAAATAATGACAGAAAGGTAAAACGTTGGAATTTCAATTCGACACAGCATGGTCTCTTGCAGGTTTAAAAATGAATAATCAACTTTGAGATCATATACCTGACTTCATCGTTTCGACGGGGCAGTTTTAGTTACACTAAAATGGTTATTGTTATAACTGATTTCACTGCTCAGCTGCATATAATCGACTTAATACTTAATTTCGGAGCTATACATATAATAGTTATACCTAAAGACCGCCACAGTGGGATTCTACACTTTTGGGCCGTTGGACATTTTTAAAATTATACATATATGCATACTTGTTTATAACATTGATAAGTAATGTTCATTTTTTTTACATTAACCCATTCTACGCGTTGAGAACAGAAAAAGTTTGAGAGAAATAATATTCTGCAAACGAACCGTTTAGTCAGGAAAAATTGTTAAGGATTTCATAACGTTTTGATTGTGTAGAGTTACGCACAGAGGCATGGGCCTACCACTACTCTGCCGCTTGGATAGGATCTACCTGAACAGTGAGGCTTGGTGAGCTACCTGAACGGTGAGGTTTATTTATATACGACAAAATTTAATAATAATCTACAATGTTATAAACAATTTTCCCGACTGTTTTTTAATTTTAATTTGTTGTGAAAGCAAAGTTGTGTTATTGTGTATCTTGGAACACAGGTTCTCTTTGTATTGTTTAAGAACACAGGTTTGCCATTGTCAAATACAGGAACAAAAATAAATTTGAGATTAAATTAAAGGTAAGCATAAAATTATGAATACTGCAATAAAAAAATTTACAACAAATAGAAATAGAAACATTACAAATATATTACAATGTTAAGTGGAAAGAAATTAAGTTCAATATAAGCTAGCGTATAAGGAGATTTCTTTCTAACGCTCTCTTTGCGGCTTACGGCGAACGGGCAGAAGAGAGCCTCTTTCGCAATCGCGCTCTCCGATGATTTTCGGATGTATTGAAAACATGGATATAGGAATATAGGGATGGAGCGTGTCGCTGCGGGGTTGGCAAATTTAGGGACGGGGACGAGGTAAAATTGACGCCTAATTTTCATTGGCTGTGTCCGGGCGCAAGCGCAGTACGTCATTATGTATGCAGCGATAACCTGTGAGCATCGAGCATTTTGGAGCATCCTTGCCAAAAAGCCATTCATCCAGGTTGGACGATATCAATGTATCCTTCATCGCGTTATTTAATTTGCTTACAATGAGCAAACGTCTAGTTTGAGACTCATCTCGTTGTAAATCTACCAACAATCTGCTCGCATCACTTAGGGTAGTAACTAGCGACAGCTTATTTGGTATGTTACCCTTCAGTACATCACCTAGCATTGGGCCCAATGCTGCCAAACAAACAAATACTTTCTGTTGTTTTTCTACAATTTTTTTATCCCTTGAGATAAGTGGATCCAACAGGGTAGCTTGTATTTGTGGATTTAGTTTTGGGGGCTCCATTGTTACGCAATTCTCCGGTATCGGATACTTCCTCGTTAACTCTTTCTTCTCTTCTTCCGGAAGCCCCTGCCTGAGAATATCTGCCCATCTAATGGCAATATCATCGAGGAGATGCCATTGTCCTTGCTGGATCCAAACGCTTTCCTATAGCTTCCAGTAATTCAGGAGCCAGTAATTGTTTCTCCGGACCCTGTAGCTGAGGTTCCTGAATGACCTCCGCAGGTCTAATCTCCTCTACAGCTGGCTGATCCTGTAAGATTTCTGGTCCTTGTAAAGAACCAGAATCCGAATGTCTTGTTGATAGTAAATTTTCCAAAGGAAATAGTAGTCTCTTGTTAAATATTGTAAAACGAACAAAACGCTGTAATAAAGATTACATATATATAAGCCTATTATGTGCAAAAACTTATTGTACCCTATTTTTAATTGTATTATTGGAAAAAATATATAACATTTATTTTATCCTTATTAATTATTAAATATATAACACCTCTTCGTTTTATAAAAATAATGACTTTAAAATATAAATTATTTAAAATTAGTATGTTTTTTAATTCATGTTACACGTTCTCCTCCTAGAATTTTTTTCAGACTACAGATTTATTAATTATTTGAAATTGTACATAAACATGAAATATGTAACTACTATATAATTGCATAAAATCAAAAAGTGTAGAAGATTTCTACTTTGTATTTCACTTTTAATCATTTAACAACGTTCATTACAATATTTGGGACATAATTCGTATCGCGAGTGTCATACGTTATTATAGGACAAAGGGTTAACTATCACTTTTCTATTTTCAACTTGTCAGATATATGTAAGCCTGTAAGCAATCTGTAAACATATTTCATACTTGGCGGTACAGAGTATGCGCAGAAATGCCACCAATCAAATTTAGGCGTAAATTTTACCCTGCCTCCTCCTCAATCCTGAACACCCCCCTTGCCGCTGATGCTAGCTCATGCTCCATCCCTATATTCCTATATCCATGATTGAAAACTCATAATCTGACAACGTTGCGTACTGTAGACTTGACAACGGTGTAGAAGTTTGACCAGTCGAACCCGAATCGCACTGGATCTAGTTCTCGAATTCACCGTTCTCAAAACGTAGAGGACGCTAAAATCAGTGGCATTTAAGGTGACGGTACTACAGATTCCTATTGCCACCAAGTCCCATAAGGTATCATGTCTATTCCGGGGGTGTCCCACTTGGACTCCGACCGATTGGACACGTCCCGATTGGACTGTCCCGATTGGACTGTCCCGATTGGACTGTCCCGATTGGAATCGTTCCTTTTCGACTCCGTGCCGATTGGACTCGTGCCGTTTGGACGCCGTGCCGTTTCGACGCCGTGCTCCTATATCTCGTCTGTGCTAAGAGCCCCAATACCACTTCGTTATCGTGCTCAATGTTACCGATCGAATATTCTGTATACTTAATTTCTACTTCGGGTGATAAATATGATTTGAAAATTACAAATGTATTTAGCGCGTATATTTGATTAATTCCAAAATTACAACAATTTTATTTCGATAGTTTTTCATTTTGTATTTATCTTACACATTAAATCGACTTTATAATCTTAATGTAATAATATCGGGGGTGTCCCACTTGGACTCCGACCGATTGGACACGTCCCGATTGGACTGTCCCGATTGGACGCGTTCCTTTTCGACTCCGTGCCGATTGGACTCGTGCCGTTTGGACGCCGTGCCGTTTGGACGCCGTGCCGATTGGACGCCGTGGCGGCTGTATTCATGACGTTTGGACGCCGTAAATTTTATAATCATTGCTTTTCGAAGTCTACATACGGTGATATTGTATTGTGAAATATATGGGAACCTATTAAATTTGGATCTGAATTTTAATTTTTATATGTTTCTTGGGACTCGTGCCGTTTGGACGCCGTGCCGATTGGACACCGTGGCAGTTCGATTCATGACGTTTGGACGCCGTAAATTTTATAATCATTGCTTTTCGAAGTCTACATATGGTGATATTGTATTGTGAAATATATGATTAAATATGATTTGGAATCTATTAAATTTTAAATTATGATTAAGAATCTATTAATGAAAAATAATGATGTACAGCTTCGGAGGGGGGTGATTCCGAAGTCTTACTCCGGAAAGTTTATTTTAAGAGCGAGTGAAAATGACATTAGTCTGGGTTAGGTTTGGCTAGATAACTGAAGTTGTTGTTAATCGGACGTTGTTAACCATATATTTCACAATACAATATCATCATATGTAGACTTCGAAAAGCAATGATTATAAAATTTACGGCGTCCAAATGTCATGAATCCAACCGCCACGGCGTCCAAAAGGCACGAGTCTGAAGAAACACATAAAAATTAAAATTCAAATCCAAATTTAATAGGTTCCCATATATTTCACAATACAATATCACCGTATGTAGACCATATGTAGACTTCGAAAAGCAATGATTATAAAATTTACGGCGTCCAAACGTCATGAATTCAGCCGCCACGGCGTCCAATCGGCACGGCGCACAGTGGGGTATTTGGCTTGAAAAAGTGGAAAAAATTATTGTAGCGTTATTTATAGGCTCAAAGTTATAATATTATATATCGTTGGATTCGTCTTGAGATCAGCTACAATACTATGAAATCCAAAATATATTTTAGCATTTAAAAAATCAAATTCACCTCAATTTTTTGAAAAAAAAAACTTTTTTCCAACTTTCATATATTGAAATTTGTAGACGTCTGAATACTGTTCCTCTTTTGTTTGAAACATTTTTTTCTCAGATTATCGAGAACCCATAAAAGACCGTTTCAATAGCGCAATATTTGCACCGAAAAGCTGAAAAGAATTATAAATTATATTGAAATGATGTAAATTATTATTTTATTTAAATATTATTAATATAAATATAAATATAATTTAAATATTATTATTTAACATTTTAGTAAATAAATATATATTATAAGAACATTTTTAAATTATTACCATTAACTTTGACAGAAGAAAGAAAAACCTCAGTCGAATGCTTATCTAGAACCTCTTATATACAACCAGGTGCCAGTAATATAAACAGTTCCGCAGAAGAGACTGAAGAACCTCACGCAGCCCAAGCGTAGCCGAACGTGCAGGCGTACGCGAAACGCTGCTAAACGCTTAATACTAAATAAGCTGTAAAATTTGAAGGCAGACATATGCAGATTCAAACTTTCTTGGCTTATAATCACGAATCTTTACCGAATGTAATGACACCAAAAAGAGCACGCAGACTCGCGCAGAACTATAACAAAATTGTCAATAAAGTTTTGTAATCGTAAAAAAAACCTACAGAATGATTGGTAATATTCAAATATTAATAACTATACTAATTTAGACGATAACAAAATGAAATTTATGTGAAAGTGCTCTGTACACCTACCTGAACAACATTTGTGATACAAGAATTTACACAATTTTCCTTAACACACTGGAAAATCGCCAATGAATGGACGCTGTCTTAGAGACTGTTTAAGAACGCCAAGAGCGCCTTAAGATCTCTCGACTTTCGATGAAGTTTACTACTTCACGGGTGTACAAATAGAGAAAACAATATTGTAGCCTTATTCTTCAGACCTTTAACTACAACAAACATAAAAAATTTTATGCCATACGCAAAAATTTAGAATTCGACTTTTTTCCACTTTTTCGGGCCAAATACCCCACTGTGCGGCGTCCAAACGGCACGGCGTCCAAACGACACGGGTCCAATCGGCACGGAGTCGAAAAGGAACGCGTCCAATCGGCACCGTCCAATCGGGACGTGTCCAATCGGTCGGAGTCCAAACGGGCATCACTCATAATATCAGTATTCTTGCATTGTTAGTATTTTAACAAACCTTTACAACTTTATGGTGTTTACTGTGATTGTTTGTGCATATGATCATATAAATTTTATTTGAATTATGATAGTTTCGCTAAAACTTTCGCTTCTACCTAAATTATTCGCGTTAATACAAAAATAAAATGAACTAGCTTGAATAATATATTTTGTTCTGAGGTAAGGTAACATTGCAAAATCTTATGGAAGGGAATAGGTTTGAAATAATCATGGATATTAATTTACAAGATCTTTATTGAAAGTCTTTCAATACATTTGTTCTTACATCTAGCATGTCTTACATTCTATAGTATACAATTATTAACGCAAATTCTAAGTTCTTACATATAGAGGATAATACCGATTGCCCAGGTCTCACCACGAGTAGGTTGCTGCACAAGAAACCCGGAAAGAGAGTCGGTGTTCGTAGTAGGCGAGGATATCGATTCGCGAACTTTCGGTTTGTTACCCGCCAAGTTAATCTTAGGTAACTAGTTAAAAATAATAGATAAGATCGAGTGGGAGTGATTGAAAAGAATCGCGTTTCGTCCCAGACTCGCCGAAGTACTCGTCAGTAAGGCTAATCCGACAAGTCTTGCCTTAGACGTGCGCAGATCTTCGGTCGATCTGAATTGTTACTTTGTCTTGCACGAGAATGATTGCATTTACTGAAATGCATTTATTGCGAGACTCTCCGATGAGACTGGCAAGTATCACTGTGATTTGCACGACAACGATTGCAAAGGAAGCATGAACCGACACTAAATAGTATAGACCTTCTTTCCCACTTGTGGTACCAGTCTCCGATGAGGTCGTTTTTAGGCTCCTCGTGGATCGAGAGGTTGGCCTTAGGTAAGGAGAGGAAAACATCATCTATTGTAATGAGAGAGGAAGCTGTCCGGATTGGTGTTATCAACCTTTCATTCTCCAATCAGGATGCTCGTAACACAGCCTACTCTAGTGCTAGCCATGCTGAAGGATGTGGCAACACGGCGAGAGTCCTATTGTATCTATATCTGTATATACAGATATAGATACAATAGGACTCTCGCCGTGTTGCCACATCCTTCAGCATGGCTAGCAGTAGAGTAGGCTGTGCCCGTAATTGTTCAAACCTCCCTCCGTGTGGTCTAGTGGATAGTCTAGTTGGAAGGAGCAGTGGGGCTATACCTGAGTTGGGAAATTATGAGTTTCGGTAAATCGAAAACTGCTTGAAGGTTGACCGATGCACTCTCGAGCCGTGTCGTAAAGAATCTAAATGTATTAGCCTTGAACCGATGTTAACGAAAGCGAGGGTTCTTTAGTTTTAGGCGTTTACGATAGTGGACTGAGGGGTCGATTGCTTCGAGGGTTACAAGATACCTGAAGTTAATATTGGCTACATCTGGATAGCAGTAGTTTAGCTATGGACCTCGTCAGCTATGGAGGGACGTATGAGGGGGGAAACGAAGGCACTGGAAGGCACGAGGCACCGATGCGCAGCGAAGGTGTTCGCTGCAAAAAAAAGAGTAGTTGGTGGGGGAAGCTTCTTGACTGCGGCAGTCAAAGATGCCCATCACTGGTTTAGAGAATTAGCTTAATCCCTAAAACGGTCTCTTAGTCACGAATGTCTCATAAAAAGGGGACCCGATGGTAGACCCTTGGTTTACTAATATTTCGCGAACAAAACCTTTCTTTTCGACAACTACGATTCTTGCGACGGAACAGTCGGAACGAATTCAATATTCCTTCTGGCTTCCTTTCCTATCAACGCAGTATGTCGAGTAATTATTGCGGAGCAAAAGGTGTGAATCGGAGAAGTCTCCGATCCACGGGGGACCAAAGGCGAATCAGAGCAGAAGGCTCCGATTCTTTCAAAGAGAGAAACAAGAGCGATCCAGAGCAGAAGGCTCTAGTTCGTGGATGACGCGAGCAAAGGCCAAGAGGAGTTCAAACTACGATACCCGTTTCCTCCAACCACCTACCACCAGAGGTGGACATGGGTGCAATGACCGTAGAGAGGTTTTACACGAGTGAACATCGACTCAAAGCCCCTTAATATTATCTACCGCGAATTCCTGTACCAACCGGTCTGGTCATCAGAGAGGGGATACGTCATTTCACCGTGATTCCCCTCACCTGGCTACACTGCGTCTAACTGACTGACTAGAGGCCAGAGCAGTGTTCCGATTGAGCCAGCTTTTTTTCGCGCAAGCGCGGCCAAAACAGTAGCGTATCTACAATGACGCAGCAGAGCGGCCAGGGCCCTGCAGGGCTCTGACGGCCTGTGGCAGTTATAATGTCGGGACGACTGATGGACGAGAGACGTGACGCGGAACGAGGTAAGTATTATTAATATTTTATTATACAATGGAGGTTAATAGTGGAGAAAGAGCTACGTATAGACTAATAATTTTGAAGTGAAACTTCTTTGCTGAGGGTAACGTATTTGTTATGTTACGGAAGTCGAAAGTGGCGCGAAAATTTAAACGGTTCGATTTAAATATTACAAGTATTTTAGTTTCAAATTATTTTATACTTTTTAGTTCATTTTAAAAACGTGGGTTTCTAAATAATTATTTTTTTTTTAATTATTATTTATGACAATTTCGCATTCATCATAAGAAAATTTGAAAATGCTGCAGCGATAGGATTTTACCGCCGCTCTGTACTCCGTAGTAGGATCAAACGAAAAGGTTAGAACTACATGGTTATGTTATGACAGCACGTGCAACCACGTTTACATTATTTTATACTTTTTAGTCCATTTTAAAAACGTGGTTTTTTAAAATAATTATTTTTTTTTAATTATTATTTATGACAATTTCGCATTCATCACAAGAAAATTTGAAAATACTGCAGCGATAGGATTTTACCGCCGCTCGGTAGTAGGATCAAACGAAAAGGTGAGAAATACTTCGTTATGTAATGACAGCACGTACAACTACGTTTACATTAATTAAAGTCAATATAATCTATAATATATAAAAAGACAGTCCTGACTCACTCACTGATCAACGCCCAGGCTAAACCCTTAGACCTAGAAAGCTGAAATTTTGCACAGAGGTTTCCTTTATGATCTATACAAGGCATACGAAAGGATATTTCGAAATTCAACCCCCAAGGGGGTGAAAAGGGGTTGCAACGTTTGTTTGAGGAATATATTTTGTTCGTGGTCGGGTTTGCTTGAAACTTGGTCTTAATGTTCTTTGATATAATTAATCAAACACCTATTTCGGCATTTTAAAAAATTCAACCCCTGAGGGGGTGAAAAGGGATTGCAACGTTTGTATGAGAAATATTTTGTTCGTTTTCTTTCGATTTACTTTATACTTGGTCTTAATGCTCTTTGATATAGTTAATCAAACACCTGTTTCGGAATTTTAAAAAATGTAACCCCTAATTGAGTGAAAAGGGGTGCAACGTTTGTATGAGGAATATTTTGTTCGTTTCGGATTTACTTCATACTTGGTCTTAATGCTCTTTGATATAATTAATCAAACACGTGTTTCGGGATTTTAAAAAATTCAACCACTAAGGGGGTGAAAAGGGATTGCAATGTTTGTATAAGGAATATTCTGTTCGTGGTCGGATTTGCTTGAAACTTGGTCTTACTGCTCCTTGATATAATTAATCAAACACATATTTCGGCATTTTAAAAAATTCAACCCCTAAGGGGGTTTTGTCCAATTAGACGTCATCGATCAATAGAAAATAAAAAACAACGGATTGCAGATTTCTCCAACGATAAATTACCGCCGCTCGATAGTAGGATCAAACGAAAAGGTTAGAAAAAAAACATACGCGTGGAAAACCACGCGCGGCAGAAGTGAAACTTCTTAATATAGAATTAAATTAAGATTGGAAATGGTAAAAAAAAAACAAGATCAGGAACAACTAATATAAAAAAAAAATAATAATGAAGCGAAAACAAGATCAGGAACAACTAATACAAAGAAAGTAAATTAAGATTGGAAATGGTAAAAAATAATGAAGCGACAAGATCAGGAACAACTAATACAAAAAAATAACAAAAATAATGAACGATCAAAATTTGCGACTCAAAGAAGGAGAGCGTATGGGAAATGCTATGAACTATGTCTCTTTCTTTAATTTCCCATACGCTCTCCTTCTTTGAGTCGCAAATTTTGATCGTTCATTATTTTTGTTATTTTTTTGTATTAGTTGTTCCTGATCTTGTCGCTTCATTATTTTTTACCATTTCCAATCTTAATTTACTTTCTTTGTATTAGTTGTTCCTGATCTTGTTTTCGCTTCATTATTATTTTTTTTTATATTAGTTGTTCCTGATCTTGTTTTTTTTTTTACCATTTCCAATCTTAATTTACTTCTAAACATTATTAGACTGCAAGAAGTTTCACTTCTGCCGCGCGTGTTTTAAAAGTCTGCGGGGTGCTCAAGGTACCCGATTTCATCGAAAAGGTTACGTTACTAAGGCTGAAATTGCCGCGCATGCGCGAAAAAAAGCTGGCTCAATCGGAACACTGGGCCAGAGGCTGATCAGAGTGTTCGTCGAGTTCAGGCGCACCTGCGCTCGATGTGAAACTCTCCCCACTCCATCTAATTTCGGTTGATTACGATCGCCGTGATAGTAATTATTGATAAATTTATTATTTCTGGCTGTTTAATGTTTATAACGATTCCTTTTGCCAACGATGTCGACAAGCACTCCCTTGACCATCATGCCACTTGCCATCTAATTTTTTAGAGTAAAGTCTTTATCTAACTCTTGATGTTACTCTGTTTTTCAACATATTTCTGTTCGTACAAATCGATCCTTGGAACAACTATGTATAAAAAAAAGTGTAATTGTAAAAAAAATGTTGATTTTCCCGTGGATCTATTTCCAACATTTATCGTATATCAGCATAGAGGGCGTAAGAAATCGAGTTGTGTGGGAGAAATTCGTTCTCAAATAAATTAGCATGTAACTTCCTTAAAGGTTTATTTAGATCAGTTTTTACAAAAGCAATTCGTTGATAGGAGAAAGAATGAATATTAACAAAATTTACAATTAGTCAATATTAAAATAGAGATTCACATTATCGACATCTTGACAAAATAGTAATCTACAATATCGACATTAGCTACAATTGTTGTTAACAATATCGGTATTTCAGATTGTGTGACACGAAACCCTATATGGTGACTGGTCTATTCTATAGCTTGTCCGTGGCCTAAGCGCCCAAGTAACAGCAAAGTCGCTGCGTCGCTGCTAGTTGCTTACGCCTTCTTACGGGAGATAATGGAAACAAAATCAGCTGGTCTCGTCTTCCAAGCGTCAAATGCGTATTTATAAATAACGTAGTGTACGAGTGCATCCGAAGTTGAGTTACTTTGCAGTAACTAAACGTCAAAATGGTAGATATGAAAAGTAATGTGAGCTTCGCGTGCCAGCGTTGTCTACAGCCGCTACGGCTAGGCCCAAGTTTCTATCATCTTGGAGAGCACACACTAGCAGAACTTTCACGTAGGTAATTTCTATTTCGTACTATATGATTTTGTAAGCATTCTTATGTTTTATATGGCTTTCTCCACGATCTGCACAAACATTGTAAATATTTTTCACGTTCCACGGAAACCGATGAATGCACTAAATCATTCTTTCACTCTTGTTTTTGTAGTTTCCGCTGCATCACATTTTTACTATTATTTGATTATACCTCTAACAGGATATTGCTTACTGAATTGATAATCAACATTAATAAGTAATAATACCGTTAATAAAAATACAATGTTTAATTTTTTTAATAGTTCCCATACAACAAATGGTAGGCGAGTTAGAGCCTCAAAGTGGAAGTATGGAATGTCTTGTTCCCCCGTTTAGATTAACAGAGTCTGCGAATGGTAATAATGGATTCATGCTAGTTGGTGATTCTGGGGAAACAGAGAGTCTCAGTCATCATTTGAAGGTACCTAAAGTTCCTTCAATCTGCTTGACAAATAATTATGTACTATTCATTCTTTCAAGGTACGGGCAACGCTGTTTGATATTCTTAGTAGTAGTAGCTCCGCCGATCACCCACTATGTGATGAATGCACCGATAGTCTGCTATTATTAATGGATCAACAATTAAGAATGACAGAAGGGGAATGGTCAGACTACAATGAATATTTGAAGAAATTAGAAATAGAACAACAGCAACAGGGGCACGAGGATATTGAAATGGAAACGCTTACGAAAGAGCTTCAAGACGTTAAGTCGGAAGAAGAGAGAATGATCAATGAATTGGAGGCATTAAAGAAAGAAGAAACAGCAACGAGGAATGCGATAGCTCAGCAAGAAAGAGAAAAGGAAAGATTGCAAAGCGAAGAAGAAAGGTATTATAGGGAATATTCAAAACACAAAAGAGATCTCATGTTAGCTGAAGATGAATGTCACAGGTAATTATCACAAGATACGTATATTCATCACATTTTTACATAGTTTATTAACATTACTAATTTGTTTAGTTTGGAGTGCCAACTAGCCTATGCAACATCTCAACTAGAGAGACTAAAAAGAACAAATGTGTTCAATGCTACATTTCATATTTGGCACTCTGGACATTTTGGAACTATAAATTCCTTTCGTTTAGGCAGATTACCAAGTGCTCCAGTTGATTGGAGCGAAATAAATGCTGCGTGGGGGCAGACCACGTTGTTACTAACTGCTCTCGCGCGAAAAATGAATCTCACGTTCAAACGTTTTCGTTTAGTGCCATTCGGTAATCATAGTTACATAGAAACGTTAGATCAGCACAGAGCACTACCTTTATATGGCAGCGGAGGATTTAAGTTTCTGTGGGATACAAAGTTTGATGCAGCAATGGTAGCTTTTCTCGACTGCTTGCAACAATTTAAGGAACAAGTAGAAAAAGGTGATAGTGGATTCTGTCTTCCATACAGAATGGATCGTGGAAAAATAGAGGACTCTGCAACGGGCAACTCTTACTCCATCAAGTACTATTATTTTTATACAAAACACAAAAGCTTACTTAATTAGAACTACTTTTAATATCTATCCCGTGTATTTTGTTTCAGAATACAATTTAATTCAGAGGAACAATGGACCAAAGCTCTAAAATTTCTTTTGACAAATTTGAAATGGGGTCTCGCATGGGTTAGTTCACAGTTCACAAAAGATGAGACTGAGCATTAAACTTAATATCTGTGTATCTCGTGTTCACCCGGTCTCAATCATACATCTCTTTCACATTCACTTCTGTACATACATGCTCCTTATAAATAAACTCAGGTAAAGGATAAGCCGTTTATTTGGTATTTAATCATTGGTACTTATTTCAAACAATGTTTAAGGGGATTAGAATGCGGGTTAAGAGCAGTGTTCAGGTTTGTTAAGGAGAAACCAGGTAACACCATACAAAAAACTAGGAGGACTTTGTACTTCCTCAGAATTGATGTATTCTTTTACTTCGGGAATACTCATTTCCAGTATTTCGATTAGTTCACCTTCAGAAGCAGCACCCCCTCCTTTAATTTGACAAATTGTATCAAAGGATGAGAAACTTGGGGATTCTCTTTTTATATATTTTATTGAACACTATAAACTTACTCTATGTGCCATTACCATTATAATGTATATAAAATAATTTAAAAATAAAGTTATATATCTATCTACTTAAATTACATTTGCATTTAAACTTACCAGGATGAATGCGCATCTCGTCTGTTACTTCCACGTAAAAAAGTGTATTCTTGTAGACAGAAGTAGCGGTGTACCTGTAACAAATTTTAGTATATGAAACCCCACAAATGCAATTATACTGTATTGTATACGGAACCATAATTCTTCAACAAGGACACACCCAAAAGTATTAATAAGTTTAAGAGACTCTGCGGATGCTTCGTATCCACATTCTTCCTCGAGTTCCTCTTTCGCAATCTCAGCTAGTGACTTATCCTTGTCCACGATACCGGCGCATAGTTCCACGGTCAGGCCCAATTTAGGTGGATATTTCTCAAGATCAACCGATCCATGCGCTTCCGGAATGGCCGTGTAGAAATACGCAGGACGGAATTGCCTGACGAACACGAGTTTCTTTCTGCTCGTGTTGAAAATCAGTATACTTACGCCGTCGTGCACCCTCACCACATCCCAGTCCCTCTGTTCGTCATTTTGCTGGTAATAAATTCGAACGGGTCTTATCCACGGTGAGTTAACCGGACAATCTTCTACTCTCATATCTCGTACGTTGAGCATTTTCTTTCGCACAATCTCATTTTGTTTTTCTTGTGCCGTGAGATCCATTTTTTTCTCTCTTATCTGCACTCGACTAATCGTAAGCACTTCGCTATAACACTGTACAGCACAGATTACTCGACGAGATGCGAAACTCGCGGTTCTCGCAAACCAATTTCCTACGCGCATGCGTAGCAAATCAAATGATTAATTGTGGTTTCCTAAATATAATAAATTGTCAATGAAAACATCTAATAACGTAGTATTTGTATGCAAGTGTGTCATTAATATAAAAATAAAACTGATTATATAACTTTTTTGTTTATTGCATTTCGCAAACAGATATAGTTTTTTACAGCACTGATTTAAACATTGGCGCGTTTTATAGCGTTTTCGATTGGTCGCACAGAGAGTCTATCTTTCTACTTTTATTCAGTGCAACATACACAATTATGGGAATGGGTTATCTAAGTAACCCGATGGAAATACTGTTTGTACGGAGTAGGAATAAGTTGTATCCAAGGTAATTTAGGTTGGAGTCACGAAAATTAACGGTTTCAATAAAAGTTTCTTCTCTGACTTGGTACTATTTAACTGTTGTCGGTAATATGTCGACCACTATGCACAACGATCACCTGAAGATGCCGCACCTGGCACCAACTCGAACGCGAAGTCCGATGTACATATATCGACTATACAGAATGAACGATTTTGATTCGGATGTTCGAAGGACTTGCACAGTGGATCCTCGGTATGTTGAATTTCTATAATTTTAAAACATTTACAAGACTATTAATTATATTAATTTTAATACGTTGCATTGTTCAGGATGCATGAATTATCTACGAAGTATTTGCGGTGGTCTATGAAAGCCTTTATACGATTATCAGATATTTTAATACTCTACTCTACTCATCTACTCGTCTTAAGTGAATGTTAGCGTAAACGGCTTTTTACAACAACGATTGACAACGAGTTTTCGTATAATGGCGTTAATAGTTCTCAATTTCAAGTGGCGAGTTTTACTTGAATTGAGATCTTGTGAAATCGGTTGGATAGGAAAAGGAAAACTTGTACTTTTTATGAGAAAGGTGGATATACAAAAGAATATACAAAATGGCGACCGAAACAAGGGTCGAAATCTTCAGGAACAGTCATATTCAGAATAATGAATCTTTCGAGAATGAAAAAATAGTTTTTTCAAAATAAACCAACTAGACAAATATTATTCGGGATTGGGACGAGGTCTCGAAAATTTCGGGGTGCTGGAATATATCGGGATTCTTGAATATTCTCACGAATACCGATACGTTCAAGAATCCCGAATGTTTCGAGAACCCGACTCGTCCCAACCATCGGGTATCCGAGATTTTCGGGTTCTCGCCACTTCTCGCACACCTCTAGTGGTACTGCGTTTTTCATCGCTCTCTATTACCTTGTAAGAAGAGTTCTCCTCACGTTCAGAGTCGGACTGCTCAAGCTTTTCCTTTTCCCTTGGCCGGTTCCTTCTTCTCAGGCTCCGACTTCGCCTTCTTTTCTCGTCTGCTTCTTTTCTCCTTCTTCTTCGCGCTTTCCGCCTTGATCTCTTCCAGGATCTCCTGTTGACGGACCTGTGTCTCGACGTGAATCACGTCGGGCTTCTTGCGGGACCTGGTGACCGCCGCGGGAGGAGAGAATTCGATTTCCATGTCGGACGCGGTCGAGCTGGACGCGACCGAGGCTTCGTCTTTGTTCTTCACAATCTTAAATTGCAGCGGCTTCATGGGCTCGGACACGTGCGCCTCGTCCGGTGTCTCTTGCCTAATGGGATACATCGTCACGTAATAAGTGCCATCTTTTCTGTGGATGTGGAGAGTCGGTGGGTCTTTGGCAGCTTTCTCGTCCTCCAGCTCCGACTGTGCTCCCTTCATAGATGCGGAGGTTCTTCCACCAGGCCTCCTCGGGGATCTCTGCCGGGCACTCGTCGCCGATCTACCACGACTTCGATCCAACATTGCCGGTCTTCCTGTTCGTCCCGTGCCTCCTTTTATGCGCTCCGATCCCGGTCTTCCTCTTCCAGCAGATGCTCTTCCGCGATCGCCGCCCGCCTTTCCTCCGCGACCAGCTTTTCCACGATCGGCCGACCTCGTGGTAGTCGCGGACATTGATTCCTCCGGGGTGTAGGTCTCCTCCTTCGCCTCTTGAAGCATCGCGTACAAGGCCCGGCTTATAGCACCTGGTCTCCAGCCGATACGCGGCTTCAGATTTCCCGGCGTGGACAAGGTATTCCACAGCCAGCCCATATTAGCCGGCACTCTCATGCGAATGTCTATGCAGTCCCGATGCCCGTAGTTGACGCCCGGATAGTAATCGCCAGCAAAATAAACGTACCGCGTTACGTGCTTGCTCGGTGTCACCGACTTATTCGTGTCGTGTCCAAAATCTCCTCCAGCGCCTCCTTTTTCACGGACCGAGATTTTGCCGCGTCCTTTACCGCCTCCTCCACCTCTTCCGCCTCCTATAACTTTTCCTTCTCGACGTTTCTTCGCGTTTGGCAGTTTCCGAGACATTTTCGTCTTCGACGACGAAATACTTATCCCCTGTGCACCGTTGACGGCATCGAGGAGCATTTTTCGTCGGGATTTGCACATGGGCTCACCGCAAGGGCCAGTCGGTAGATCTATTATACCGAGGGTCGACAGGTCGCCGTCTTTATCACGGGATTTGTCCTTGTCGTCGCCCTTCTTCTCGTCCCTTTTCTTCTTTCCAAGGGCTACCGGTGCGACGTCCGGTAGAACGGGTATAGCTTCTCGTACGATTCCTAATCGGGGTGGCACCATAACGGCTCCTAATGGGGCGGGAGGCGTGTAATGCACCGGTGGACGATCGTCCATCGCCATGAGCGCCGGTCTGTTACACGGTGCCGCGCAAGATGATTGCGGCAACGTTTGCGGCGACGTAGATTGCTCGTTCCTCTTGTATTTCGGCGGTGGTGGTTCTTTCGATATGTAGTCTTTATCGACGTCCCTGCCAAAGTAAGGACTCTCCGATGGGTCCATTAGACCGAGCCCCGCCAGGCCTGGCACTTTGCCAATAGAATCGACGAACTCCTGTGTCTCCTTGAAAGCCCGAATCAGACAGTCGATCCCTAGACAGGGTTGTTTCGAGCATTTTGGAACGCCCGTGTGCCACATTTGCGTGTCCTTGCCGGCACAAGCGCAGGCGGCTCTCGGGCCTGTCGACGTTAGGCGAGGCTTGCAGGCGTCGAACGCAGCTTGCACATTCTGCTGATTGGACCGCGACGTTCTGACCGGCACCGTGCCACCGGAACATCCGCAGCTCGACATTTCCGTCTCTCCTCCGCCTTCCATACGATTCGTCCCCGCGTTCTTCTCCTCGTACCAGGTGTAGTCGGTGTCGTAGTCGGGCCATCTGTACTCGGTCGGGCCTACGTAAATTTGCTCGATGTCTCCGCCGCCTCTGAGCCTCGAGGTAACGCAGTCCTGCCTGTCTTCTATCGGGGTTAGGTAATCATTGACGCAATAAGTATTGGACAAAGAATCGTCGCCGGGTTTCGGCTGATGCGTAACCAACAGTTCGGGATTCCTCAGCTTCATGCAGCAAGGACGCATGCAGCCGGAACGGCATTCCATCGGATGCG
This sequence comes from Lasioglossum lativentre, assembly GCA_916610255.1. NCBI lineage: Eukaryota > Metazoa > Arthropoda > Insecta > Hymenoptera > Halictidae > Lasioglossum > Lasioglossum lativentre. Next base: position 38,386,955 of record OU744356.1, on the reverse strand, counting down.
TCGATCGATCAGTCGGCTGACAGCAGCAAGTAGGCTCATCTGGGTACGCGGTGTACACTAATTCTCGGAACTTAGGATCGTTCAGCTGCTCGGCGGTGGTCAGCTCCATAAAACCGGGATCGTCCATCGAAATGCGCGGCGGTGAGTCTGGGCGCCTCAACGACGGTTCGACGGTATCCTTTTTGTTCTCGGTCGGAGCGAGATAGGGACACAGAAATTTTTGAATCGGCGAATCTTCTAGCATAAAAGTTTTCCCGTTCAGTAAGAAATGCTTCACGATAGAACTCCCGAAACAGGATAACCTCAGAACAACGCATACCGTACCGGATACTTGCCCCCCCGGATCGATCAAATCGAAACCGCTCTTTGCTACGCAGGGCGTCGATAATCCGTCAGTTTCTTTTCGCACGTTCGATACGTAGGTGCACATGCACGAGGGTAACGTAACCTTCACCGTACCCACCAGATCTCTGTTTCCTTTTTGTTCGGAGGATTCATTGTGGTACACTTCCAGACGCAACGGAGCAAATCTTATGGCTTTGATCAGGCTGCTCGGTGACTTGGCGAAAAGGCACGATTTTCCAGATTTAAAAACGTTCGAATTTTCGGACAGTTCACGACTCTCCGTACGATCATCGTGTAGATTTTTAAGGGTACTTAGCTCGTATTCCGGCAGATCGGAGAATTTTACGAAAATTGTTAAATTCTGAACGTTCACATCGGCTCGTTCCGAATTGAAGTTCACTTTGTCGATGAACACCTCGAGCATGTACAACTGCTCGTCGTTCGGAGCCGATGTCTTTCTTTTCGACCTCGTTGCTCTAGACATTATTGACGTTACACAGGAATTTGGAAAAGAATCGTGAATACACGAATATTTGCGGAAATATCACTGGCTATATATATCACACGCCATTAATTTTGTGGTCGTTTTACGGCCGATAAAAGTTAACCTATCCGCGCCGACACATCGAGTCGATTAATTTTCTGTGAAATGTATCGCGTACGGTTACCATGGCGACGGTTCGTGGACAAGTTATGACGGACTTTATAACGGATGTCCGAATATTACGTTTCACTTTTTACCCTTCCTACCCTTCTTACCCTTCTTACCCTTCTTACCCCTTTCTCTCTTCCCCTTTCTAGCGTTAGGATCGATTCCTTTCAGCTCGTTCAACGTGGTCCTGTCGGGGAACTGCGAGACGTTTTTATCGAGTCCTTCCGGATGATAACTTGGCGGTACCAATCTTCTCACGCAAAATTCTCGTTCTTTGTCCTGATTCCTAAATGCGAAGTACTGCGGATGAAGCTCGTAGTGGGTCATTAACGATCTGCCGAAGCATAGTAACTTCAACTCCATCTCCAGCGTTCCCGAATCGTTTTCGCCGGGGTCGATCAATTTGTAGTTGCCCTTGATCACGAACGGCTTCGGCAGATTCTCCGGATCGTTCTGACTCATCGCAACTTGATCGCAAAGACAACCGGGCAAGGTTATCTCCGTCTCCGCTAACGGATAAGTGTCTCCGACCCGGAAAACGCCGACCTTGATCATAGTCGACTGTAGTTCCCGTACCAGCTCCTTCGGCTGCATGACGAACATGCAGCTCCTCCCTATCATGAAATGCAAAGTGCAGCCTTCGTCTTCGGGCGGCGGTGGGTTGTACGAGTAGAAATCGTGCCGGGTGATTTCGAACACCGGGAACTTCAGGAATTTGATCTTTATCGCTATAGGGAATTCACCAATGTCCTTTAACTTCTCTTTTGTCAGCGTTAGCTTGTGCACCAGCATCTCGACCATGTAGATTCGCTCGTCGTGACCACCAAAGCAGGACATCTTGCCGATCGACGAGTTTAAGGATTATCGGCGCGGAATAGGTGACCGAGAAACGCGATGGCGTTGCTGGTGACTTCCGGTACGAAGAATTTTCACGAGTTTCTCTGAAGAAGCGATCAACGGAAGGAAATTGACAGGTATCGCGTGACGATCGAACTGCGAGCAACCTGAATTCACACGTGGACAGGTTTTATTTCGATTAGAGGGTGTCGCGTTTGTATCATTTCGCCGTCGCTATTCGTTTTTACCATCGAGCTTTTATATGTTTTCTTCGAATATTCTTGGTCATCAGTTCCGAGTTCCGATGCATTTAAGTTGCCGAGATGATGGCTCTCACCCGCAACACCTCGTTTCCGTATCTATGTATAGATATCCCGTCATCAATACACGGATAAAAATCGTCGACGTTCAGTCACTGGTCACGTATATCCCATCCACCACTCCACGGAGCGGCGCGGCGTTTCTGATTCTATTGCTAGTTATTACTTAGCTCCCATGACGCTGTATACTTAATCCTACGGCGCGAAACAGGCTGCTAGAACCGTTACGAAAATTCGAAGGAAATCCATTCTCGTCCCAGCATTCTCGGAGTCCTATTCACTATTGGTGTTTACGAATTTTCATTCGAAAGGAAACACGGTAATCTATTCTTTCTTCAGAAGGTCAGGCTAATCGTTTCCGTAGCCGAAAGGAAGCTCATTGTTCGTACACGGTGAATGCCTTATCTCGACCAATGGATGTATTCTTCTGGGTACCGAACCTAACTGAAACCTAACTCTTGATGCAGTATTTTCATTGTAATATTTCCACGACTATTAATCCTCTAATGCACGACTCGGAAGAATACAATTTGTTATAGTATACATTTCATCCAACAACGAGGCTTATCATGCATAATGCGATTGCTGCTAAATTAAGTAAAATTACACCTAGTAAAACACGAATTCATCAAGGAATTCTAAAATCATTCAATGGAAGTTAAAAACATTATAAATTCAATTAATGATTGCAGAAGTTCATGAGAAATGAGGTCACGCGAGCGATGAATAGTCATAAATCAATTGATCGTTTTCCTTGAAGGTTGTCTTAATATCGTAACATCGTCGAAGAAGCATGCCGGCTCTCGTTGTAAGCTTCCATTTAAATGAATCTAAATCGCTCGGAGCTTAAATTGCAACACTGTATCCTCGAAAAGCCTTCGGACGGTGAGCCCTGGCTAATTCCTTTCTCCGTGGTGGCAGGAACGGTTCGTGCGATCTTCGACGCGATACCGAATAAAGTCCATCCTCTTATCCGCGGTGGGATAGCCAATCGATTATAAGACCCATTGAAAAGCCGATTCATTCTCCACGCCTATGACAGGCGAGCGAGAGCGCAGAAGAAGTTCAGCCCGGGCGAACGGGGCTGAAGGGGAGCGATGTCGAAATAAAACGTGAAAAGACGTCCTTGGAGCGATTCGTCCCATTCCGTAGACGCGGTTTCGGTGGCCACCGAAAGCGACCGCCGTGGCACCGACCGGGCCCCGTCGGGCACCCGAACACCGAGGGCCCCAAGTATGCGCTAATTGGTACGGGCGCGCGCACGCACACACGCCCGACAATTCTACATAAAAGAAGAAGAGATAGCGCGCGCGGTGCGGTGGTTTGTGAAGCGGTAAAAGGGAAAGAGGAAGGAGATACCGTGAACGGCGTTTGGCCCCTGGCTCGTAGGACGCTTGGAAGCCGACCGGGCAGAAGTGAAATTCCGGGCCGGGCGACACGGCGGCTCGTTAAAATGCTTCTGGGGGTTTCGGGCGCGGGACGGTCCAGGTAATTGGCGATTAGCGATTAAAACGAATGGACGTCTCTTTCCCTCGTCGGGTCTTCTATCGTTCTCTCTTTTATATCCTTTCTTCGTAGTCCCCCCGTCCCGCCGCGCGAGGACAAAGTAACGTTCGGCAGAGGACGCTTTTATCGGCTGGGCCCTAGAGAGATCCCCGCCACCCTCCTTCTCCCCCCCCCCCCCCTCCCTCTTTTCAACCTGGCCACGGTCTATCTCGCTCCCCCGATTGGCCGATTTAATCTTCTCCGGCCGGTAACGATGACACCCGACCGGGCCCCATTTTCAAGCTTCTTCCCCGCGCGTACCGGGCCCCGGGAATGGCGTCTTTAATCGTGCGACTTGAAGCAGCAATGATCACTTTCCGGACGAGATTGGGAGCCGTTTCTTTCTTTCTTGGCCGGTCGCCTGGGAATCCGAGCGCCTCCGGGGCCACACGAACGGTCACTGGCATCCGTATCACCGGAAATAAATACCGAACCCGGCGGACACTAATTCGATCGTATTTAGCTCCCTTCGTCCGGTACCTGTTTAACTGGGGACACGCTCGTTAAATGCTCTCTTAATTACTGTTTACAACCGCGATTATTAATTTCAGTATTTCGGTTGTCCGGAGCGACGATAACATTTTTACGACCGTGCCGACCGTCGCCGTCGTCGCCGTCGTTGTCGCGACGCGACGCGGCACAACACGCGGACAACTGGTTTCGTCGGCTCCGACCGGTGTACCGACTGTTTCAATTAAAAATAACAGCTTAAGCGTCCCCGTTTGAACGTCACGCGACGGCAAATTACTTTTTTAATTGAAATCGACCCGTGAATCGGAAACACTTTCTCGGAAGTCGAGAACTGTAGCTGTACGAATCGCCGCGGTAATTAATTGCGGCTCGTTTTACGAGTGGTTACTTGTCATCGTGTCAGGTGCATGAATCATGAGCGATTGTTTATCGATAACGGTAACTTTATTACTTCCTTAATTGAATGGGTTGCAGATGCAGGTCGATATGAAATTAGCTTCGAGGCAGCGGAGCTGTAATCTGTAACAGAATGGTATTTACGACGACAGCTAGGATCGCTCGAATGCCACCAAGTTTTGACTGCACGGCAGTTAGATACAACACCATTTATTTGTTTTTTTATATAAAAAGTATTGTACTCGACTTCACAACTCGGTATCCAACACTCCGTCGTAATTAATCCTCGAATCAACAGATATAAAATGTGAATGAAAGGAGGAGTTAATAGAGAAATCACAGGAGGGCGATGTCCTGCTTATGATAACCGCCGCGGCGGATTACTGGAAAAGAATGGAACACACAGGTCGTTTACACAAGAGCCGAGAATCTCTTTGTTCGCGAAAGAGGAAGGGTATCGGCGATCAGAATTATACAGCGAGACCGCGGACTCAAATTAAATGGCCGCTTAGAGGCACGGAGGATCGACCATTGTGATTTGCGATTTTTACCACGGTAGCGGAGCCGGAGGCGGTGAGGTTAATTTGCCTTTCCGCCGATAACCGTTATTTCGGTATTGCTCGAAAGCGGTTACCCTTGTCCCGAGGCTCGTGGTATCGAAGATTAGTCATCAGGCTAATCCGAGGCGAGAGCGTTGCGCGTGCGTTCCGTTCCGTTCCGTTCCGTTCCGTGCCGAGCTGCTCAACGTTATACATCTTTCACGGGACGTATCGTTCGTTCACGAGAAGATGCTACACAAAAGCTTGTAGACAGTAAGATAGAATAATGGGCGAAATGCTTTAGTCGAAACCCGAGTGACGTCGCATAACGCGCATCCGTTGGCTCTCTGTAATTTCGCGTGGCATCTTCTTGTGGACGCGCAATAGATCTTGACCCAAATATACGTCTTAAGATCGGTCCCCTTTGCTCGGGGACGCGTGGCCGTTAAACGGCGTTCCGGTGGAAACGGCGATCGTGCTCGAAAACGGTCCCACGACATTATTTCCTGCACCTCCTTGCTACCAGTTGTTCTGCCGCGGTCGGTTCTACGTACTTGTTACAGTGCACCGCCGCGGAATACTGTTCGGGTTCATCGGCAATTTGAATAATTCTCTCCTAAGGAACGGTTTCTCATCTCGAATTCGCCTAACGTCCGACGTTTTTGTTGCGCCGGGGCCCCGCTCGCTTGCTATTTACCGCGGAATGCGAGTGCTCCCTGCTGCATGCTAGTTTGCAAATGCGCCATTCCCACGGGGAAAAGTCCAGCAGAAGCGCTCCTCGTTCTCCACCTGACCGTGTTCCGTTTCCGTTTTCCAGGTAGCCGTCCATTCATAATCTTCCACGATATGCTACGCAGATCCCTCTGTCCCCAGGGGAAAGCTCTAGCTGCATTTTTAAAAGACTTGCAGCAGAACTTGCAGTGCAACTGCCTCGCAGCAAACCGTCGTTGCAACCTGCGTAAACGAATTTCCGTGTCCCGCAAACAGATAGTCGATCAAGTATGATCAAGTATAATTGGCAGGTTTGGTTCGTTATCGACAACCCATTGTTGTTTATGAATACGTTCTGTTTAGAGAATGCGTTAAGAAAGAAAATAAATTTCTATTTCAGTTTGTTGCAATTCAGCTATAAAATATTTCTTTGGCATAAAAATCCGCTGTTTAGTTATCATTAGTTTACACCGACGGATAGGAATTCGACAAGTTCTTGCTCGAAGTCGGAATGCGAGGGACTAATCTTGATCCGGAGCGGATTTTTCGCGAAGAATGGCAAGAAAACTCGGAAAACAAGTAATCTGCACGCGAGATCGTCGGCCAATCGGGATCGTGGTTAGGCTTTCGTCGATTTCGCGGGCCTACCGGGGTGCCATGCCGGGTTACCGGGGAGCCGGGATCACGAGAGCGGAGCGACGCGGCGCGGCGCCCCTCTCGGATTTTCGATGATCTAGATCCGAGTAGCACCAGGAAGCCGGGACCGAAGGCAAAATTACCGGTGCCAGTGGAAGGAGGCTTCGTTCGCTCGGCTGAAGAGGTCGGAGGTCGATAGCGGTACCTTCTTCAACGGAGGAAGGCCTCATCCTCCCCGTCCTACCACCTATCGCGGTAGTGTGCGCTGCACGCTTCGGTACGAACGTTCGACGAGGTACATGGCCGCGCGCGCGCCCGCGCACATACACACGCTCTCCTTGGACTTGTTCATAGACCAAGGGGGAGAGAAAGAGAAAGAGAGAAAGAGAGAAGCGGTCGTGCCGCGGGAGGCGAGTGTTCGTGCAACGAATACCACAAGGATGGCCGGCGGCGGACCAACTGCTCTCGAAGAACGACCCGAAGGAAGAGGTGAAAGAGGGGGCCAAGGAAGAAGGAGGCGAAGAAGGTAGAACAAGGAAGAACCAGCCGGGAGGATATTAGAAGGCACTCTCCCGCGGCGCTAGACGAAATTTGTCAAACAACCGGCTGATCCCAATTTGTTCTGGTGCGTGTCTTTACCAGCGGGGAGAAGCAGCCGTAGGTGGTTCTCGGGATGGTTTTCGGGTCCGGGGCCCGGTCGGGGCGATGAGTGGACGGATGCTGCGCCCGGTATCCTAGCTACCAACCGACCGTATTAGGTTATTAAAAGCTGGAAGATTGATGCTCGCCTCGTTTCCTTTTAACCCGTCGATGCGTCTCACCTCGTGACACCGAGGGCCAAGGTTCCGCTCTCGCGCCACCGCGTCGCGCCGCGCCGCGCCGCGCCGCGCTAGCGAACGTTCGAGAGAATTATTGGCACCGCGCGGCACGTATACCTTCTTATCGTAATTGTTTAATGGTGCATACAAGTGGCGGCGATTGAGCGGGGCGCACGGATCGCGATTATCTGGCGAAAACCGTGTGCCGGGGGACCGACCGACCGAACGAACGAACGTTGACGTTCCTTCAATTTGCATCGTTCGCGGGTAATCGCGTTCCCAGAACTAATTTAGCGGGCCGGCGCGGCGCGGCTCGGCGTATCGGACAGGACACGCTCCCCCGATCCTTCGTTAGATAACATTGCAGATGATTATCGGGCTCTGCCCCGGCGATTTCTGGCTCGGATACCGTAAGCAGGCGAGTTAATGGCCTTCAGATGCCCGGCGCAAATTAGCTGTTTATTATTTAACGCTTGACACTTGCCCGACGAGGGGAACACCGTGAACCGATTTCCACTAGAATTGTAACAAGCCATTGTGTGGTAATGGTCGATGGAAACGTCTAAAACGTTTCATACTCTGTTTTTTCTTTTTCTTCAAGAAGGCGGAATACGTCGCGATTCGTTACGGATCTCCGTCGTGTCACGCTCGTTCGAAACGACCAAGGGCGACGCTGACACGCCGGAGATAACGCTTCCAGATTCCCATTCGGTTGCGCCACAAATTAGCAGAATTAATGACCGACGCCGCGCTCGGGCTCCTCGTGACGACAACGGCCCGCACGGCAACGAGGGACCAAAGTAATTGCGTTAGACTTGACATTTATTTTACGACGGTCTTTCGCGCCCGGTTAACCCGGACGCGACAATCGTTTTCGCCGGAGCCAGCGAACGCTGACGAGAATTATCGTCAAAATGAACCCGGGCAGTATTCATCTCAAGGACGGGCCCGTTCGGCCCGCCTCAAGGTCCCCGGGTGGTGTGAACGAACCCCGTCCGCGCACGGCAACTTTTCTTCTAGCTAACGAAGTTTTTCATCGCGAGAAAGCAACCTCGATGCGGTATGCAAATTACTCGTTGACGGATCGGTCGATGGCCATTCGCGCAACAGACCACCGCGAACGCGATCGAAGACGAACGACTCAACTTCTTCCCGCGTATCGCGACAATCGACGCCGCAATACGCTTTTTGTCGCGCTCTCGATCGTTCCTGGAAAATAACTGTTACAGTTTCTAGTGTACCGCGGTCTACCGGATTGAAAACTTCTTGTTCATCATTGTCGAATGTAATTAACACGTTCCCGGCCAAGTGTACCATCTTTGGTATATGCTGAAACTCATTCCTACGCCAAATAGTTCTTTTTCTCATTCAAAGACACGGACAAAAATAGTTCTTGGAGCTGTTACTTGTGAGATAACCGAGTACCCGGGTTACCCGTGAGATATCCGGGTAAACAAAAATTAGCCGGGAACCCGGGTATTCGAGTAAACAAAAATTACCCGAGTACCCGTGTATCTTATGAATAGACTGCGGATCTTTATGCAAAATAAAAATTGTTTGCTTCAATTGCAAGAAGCAGAAGCCATTCAAATACTCAAATACAGCATACGGCGCGGTGGCTCGGGTAATAATAGCTCTTGTCACCAATTGAAACCTCATGAGATACTCGGGTACCCGGACACCCGGGTGCTCGGCTATCTCATGAGATATCCGGATAGTTTTGCTCTACCAGGGTAAAGGTTCTAGCTCTAGTTATTATATGCTTTGTAGAGGTATTCAAGGTCACACAAGGTCAGAAATGGAAGAAACATTAGGGTGGTCCTTATTTTTGAACTTTCGATTTTTTTCTGGTCTTACACCCGTAAATTGTGACACTCGGTGTGAATATTATGTGTGCCAAAGGAAGCAATCGGACAATTTAGGGGGTAAGACCAAAAATCTCAAAAAAATTATTGATCCCTGCTGCTCAGAACCATCCTAATGGATATCAACGGGAACACAATTGTGCATGCATGATGAACAATTACAAAACAAATTCATCCACCGCGCCGTTTTTTCTGTTCCCGATGCAGACTTCCGGCGGACCGATGGTCTGGGCCGTATTGCGTAAATACGTTCAGAAAATTATGCAGCTACAAGATCGCTTTAGAGCGGTCATGTATGCACGTGCAGTTCGCGTTTAAATCGTGTAGCTATCGGAAAAGATCGTTACCAGGAACCAGAAGAGCCGGCACGTCAGCACGAGACACGCGGGATGAATCTTCAAGAACCGGGTTAGCAACGGCCGTTCCCGGCCGGTGTAGCTCGGCCACGGGAACCGGAGACGGTGCAGCAGTTTGCCGGAGAAAACGGCCGAGCACCCACTTCTAGTACCTCTAAAACACTTTAAAGGGGAATGAAGCTAGTCGTAAGGGTATATAGACTGTCGTTGCGAGGAGCTGAACCACAAGGTGCAAGTCTTGGAAGCGAAGCTCGTCCGGAGCGGCGCGTACCCGCCTGCCGGAATACCTTATCCATTAGGCTATTATTTAGACAATGTCTGAATGGTCTGGTGTACCCGAAGGCCGGAGCCCGTAACTCCGCGGCCGGGGCAGCTTGTAATTTGAAAATTACCGGCCGGCGCCCCTCCCCGTGAGGTATCTGAAATTAATACAGCCCGACGCGCTCGAATTATTTCAACAAATTGCGCTACACAATCCCGATAATGGTTCGCGGTTCATCGTAGGCCTGGTTCGAGCCTCGTTACGCAACGATAACGGAGCGCACGCCGCGCCGCGCGGTCCTTTGATTCACGGCTTGTCCTCCGAGAGATACAGTTACCAGGATGTTATCGCGAAAATTGTACCGGCGCCGCGCACAGAAGCACGAATTCCTGTCTTCGCCGCGAGGCGAAGTTAATTACCGCGTTCCCTAACGAACGCGCCGCAGCCGCAGCCGCAGCCACAGCCGCCGCGAAGCTACGTGAAATTTTCACGGCTACAGAATCCGCGCGTAATTCCGTGCGTTCTACGATCTACGCACGATTACATTCCTGTTGCTAAATAGAAGTGGAACGTTGGTTAATAAAGCTCGCCAGGAATTACGCGGCTGTTGGCCGGACGGCGCGGCGTACTCCGCACGGCGGAATCGAGCGAGTGCTGTAGCGCTCGCATAAATTTGTTAAATCTGTTGAACTCGTAGTCCCCAGATCAGGAGAATTGGCTCGAATCGAGGGGAAAAAGTTACCCCCTCTTTGCCAGTATCGGATTAATCGCGTGGCATTGTGACGCATGCACGACAGAGACAAAATGCGTCACGTGACCCGCTCGTGACAGAATCGTGGGGAATAACGTCGTAGAAGGGGAAGGTAGACTGTGGAGACAAGTCTTAATCTATCTATTTTTTTGTCGAGATGTGCTCCAGTCTTTTCCTCGAAGAGAAACGCTACCTTGACACGCTAGAATTTTATTTCCGGATCCCAAACTTTGAAAATTTAAGTGAGCACTACTGTATACCCCCGAGTATACTGTACGCCGTATACGCCATCACAGTACACGTTTGCCGCATGATTAAGCTCTTCCGATCGCGGAGGTCGTGATCACGAGCCTGCTGCGCCGATGTATGCGATCCTCCGTACGAAAATCAGGGCAAGTGCTTCGTCGCGGGAACCGTTTCGCCGAGGATTCTCTCGACGATCGGAGACCCCCGCTCGCGTTCTCAGGGCACCCGCCATTTTTATCACGAGCCAAATGCCCCTGATAAGTCGCCGATAAGCATCGATTTATTCGATTTAACTCTTTGTGTCTTCATGATAGCCAACAACTGGGTTACCTCTTCTAATTCAATCCCTGTCCGCTGCTGCTCTGGGAATTGGGACAATTGTATTTTGATAATTGACCCTTGGCAATCGAATGGCGACCCTGAGACGCTACTGAAAATTGTTATACCATTATTCAAAGTATTTAACTCAGCTGCAACTGTAGGTTTAACTATAAAAAGTAGTTAACCAAGGTGACCTTGGTCGCTATGTAAATAAAGAAATCCAAGGTCGCAGATGAGTAAATGAAGGATGAAATCATTGGTTTTTGGAAGATCTTTCGTTTCAGGTATGAAAATGATACGTTCGTATACTATGATAAAATGAGGACGAACTTATACTTTGGTGAATCGAGGGAGCGTGGGGCTGTTATCCGGGCAATTTCGTCGCGCGTAGAACGGAGGAAAGCGCCGCAGAAAATAAGAATGACATAATTCAGGGAACGGAGGGTAGAACCACAGGGAACTCCCATTGGTCACCGTTCGGTTTAACGAGAGTGACTAAGAATAGACGGGGATCCCGACGAGAGAAGAGAACCGGAGAAGAGCGAGTAGGCAAAGGGAGCCGAGTTAGGTAAAGCACAAAGGTAAGAGAAGGGAGGTAAAAATGTTTGGAGAGAAAAAAAAGGCGGAGGCTGGAGAGAGAAGAACGATGGGGACAGAAGGGAGTAAAACGGGGAGAACCGGCGAAGATGGCGAATGAGGAGAGAGAGAGCGAGAGAGAGAGAGAGAGAGAGGGACCAGGGAGGAGAGGAGGGAGTGGACCACGTTGAGGTCGCGACCCGTAGCCCGCAGGCCCCCAGTGAAAGGCCCAACGGCGATCCGCATCCGCGGGGCCCTGAGCGACCGAGACAGCCGAGCCACGTTTCGATCGAGCGAAACCGAGACGGACGCCCGAGCCCTGCTGAGGCACCGTGAGCCGTTTCTTAAGATCGCGTTCTTCTTAGCGAGCCCACTGCCATTATGGCGCACTTAAAGTGGCAATCGTGTGGAAGGCAGCACCGCCGCGCAATAGCCACGAGTTGCGCAACCTTCGGTGACCCCACCCTGCTTGCTAGCCCACCGTGAATTGCGACCGAGGAACGAGGCACTCTTCGACGCTCGATAACTAATAAATCGCCAATAAGTCCGCCGAGACCGGCCCTGAGAACGGCCACGAGCACCGGCGCGGCGGAGAGACATTGTTGCGAGCCACGATGGGAACATCGATCTGGATGTTCACCCTATCCGCTCCACTATGTTACCCGAGTAGGAAAATCTTGATCCCCAGCTCTTTTCTATCGGGAACTCTCGTCGCGAATCTACTTGATAATTGGATGCAATGTCAGCTTTGTTTTGCAACCCCTTGCACTATAGGATTTATTTTACGGTTACCGTGATAGGACTTCTTTGCCGTTCTTAACACTTTACTTACCGGCGATTTTCTAATAATTTTAAAACCAATGATCAGCAATTGAGAATGAATTGCTCAAAAGCGACAACAATTTCCTTAATAATTCAACAAGTTTTTATCACGCTTCGTAAATTATACTATACATTCGCTCTAGAGTTTAATAAGAAATATAGTTCTATGTGGAAGAAAAGGAACGAGTAATACTTATGTGTACTATACCGAGATTGAAATCTTCACTACGGTTCTGGCTCGATATTATAAGGCGAGAGCCTGTGTTTATGAGGAACGTAACCGAGGAGTAATGGAAGACGCGGTGCTTTGAATACTGGGAATGTGAACCTGGAAATTAATTCCCTCGGCCGCCGGCCGGTGGGTTCATTTCGGTTGTTTGTCAGTTGTTACTCGAAATTGCATTCTCCAACGAGTTCAATTTATTTCCATTAACTTTCTCCTTTTAATTGATCAATTTGAGCCAGTTCGGAGGAACGTATCTGCGAATACTCCGAAAAAGACATAAAGGACGCACACCTCGTGGAATTCCACGAGGTAAAGATACTAAATATTTTCTTCGGTTTTTATCCAACTTCTGCCCTGATTTAATCATTCCGAGTATGTATTAAGATATTATTTGTGGTGCCGAGAAACGACCGAATCGCTTTTACAAGGTTTTAATACTACGTACTTCTCTAGGCATTTAAAAATGTTTAAGAAAAATCTGCGTGTTGAATAGAGGAAGGTATAAAAGGCTTCTAATGTCATAGAAATAGAACGCCATCAGTCGACTGGGACCACCGTTACAAAGGGTATCCTTTACACCCGGCTACCCTATCGACTCGCTCTCGGTGGCTGTGGGTCCCGACAACCACGGATACAGCTCTGATCGAACGATAATTGGATAGATTACGCGGAACCTCCTCCAACCCCGATAGCATCGCGTTTATGCGCCCGTTTTATGTGTTACACAGCCCGTGGCCCTCCACAACGCATACTTGACTACAATACGTGCACGCGGTTCGGCGACCACAAACATAACGCCCCGCTGCTACGAGAACTTTCGCTTGTGTCGGTGATGCTTAAGAACCATGGAGAATGATCGTATTGACTATTGAACTTCCGACTCCACTTACTGGCCCCCTTTGATTACTCTTTTCCCACTGACAGAGAAATATCCGAGGTAGATCTAGTTTAAACACTCTGCTCCCTGAGAAAAAGTGAAAACCGCTTTCTGCATTGTGGATCATGTTAGGCCACCGTTGCGTTGGGAGTCATGCTTGGCGATGATCTTACCCGATAATGGTAATCGGTAGACAGAGGAACTTTATTCAAAATGAAAATGTTCTACCTGAATTGTAACAAACTGGAGTGATATAATTTTCTTTTTTAATACGTTTAACAGGTTGAAAATAAAATAACAGTATTTTTAGTCTTCTAGTGTACCCATTTTTGGCTAATCCGAGTCGTATGATTCAACAATAAAAAAATTATCGTCGTTTTAAGAGTGTCCGAATATTATTCCGAGTGACTGCATATATTTATTTATAAATATTGCTATCAGGATAAAGTACGACAAGAATGTTAACACAGGGATATTCTCCATCTGGCGAACAGCTTAGCCAGTCTCGTTTCATCAGAGTTCCTTTTTCATCGGCTAGCTGCTAAGAATAGGGCTGTTACTTTCCTTCAGAAAGAGCTTCAATTTCAGAAATTTCGAAGGTGATGAGAATGGAAGCTTCGAAATTCGATCGAGATATCGTTACTATCTGTTTTGTTTTATCCTGTGTTCCTTCGTCTTTGTGAAATCTTGTTTACAATTTATTTGTACAATAAATATATTTGTTATAACTGGTTGTGTTTATATACTGTCAAAATTCTGTCAAATATTTTATTAATATTTTTATTTATCAAAAATCATGACATGAAACTCGTAAATTACAACTTCATACGATTCGAAGACTTCGAAGTTCGGAAAAGTAACAGCCCTAGTTAAGAAGGCGAATCTGTATAAAGCGGCGCAGCGTAATTATGAATATGAAAAGGCCTGGAATATCATCGAAAACGCATGAAAGGTGTTTACGGCGGAATGCATTGAAAAACGCCGCGCTGCGTCGGGGCAAACGAGACTCGACGGTAACGGGCGCGAAATGGTAATTCTAATAGCGATAAGGAAGGAAGCCTGGCTGCGTTGCATCCCCGAGTCCGAAGCCTCGTGAAAACGTGGAGGAGGCGCGATCACGCGATCGTATAAAATTTCAAGGGCCGCATCCTACGATTTAGACGCGGCGGCTATCCGCAAGGGGCCGTGGATCTGCTTTATAGAACCCTAGATCCTTAAAGGCCAGGCGAGGGGCGTCCGACCGAATGTATTTCTAGGTGGACTGCGATTTATGCGATTAAGAAACCTCCGGAAACGGATAAGCTGGAGAGTTGACATCTGCTAGTGATGGAAGTGATACAATTTCTTCTCGCGATTTTCAAGTAACTCGCTAATTAAACGGAAGAATCGAAGCATATTGAAAAGTATTTGGTATCGGTAGCCGATATTGATACAGTGAACCTAATTTAATAAAAGTAATTTCTATCAGAACCAGCGTAATCTTCGTGAAATTTCGCATAAGAAACGAGTGTAACATATTCCGTATCGAAGTGCTAACAAGAGACAGGAACACAATTGGCACACGATGTCATTAAAAACGTACACAATCGCTCGTGATCTAACGATAATGACAAGATCGATCCCGAGTGACCACAGATCGACCAATTTCTCCACGATGACGAGAAATAACAGTTCCTTCGCTTAATTACACGGTATCGACGGCAACGAGGGCGTATCTGCCGATCGGAATACGCGCGCCGCTGATAATTACCGGGTAGACGACGTTTGACGGACTTTGCGTATTTGAGAAGCGATCGATCGCTCCGCCGGCCGTTTAACCGAGCGCCGATTCTCATCTTAATTCTGATTGCGGCTCGTTAAAAGTGTGCTGCGATTTAATTAGAGGTTTCGATTACCTGTCGATGGTAATTATTGACTCTGAGAGCGTGAAGTGGAAGGTGTTGTACAATGTGTCAACGGAGAAGTAGTTGAACCATTGAAAAAGTATTAATTGTTGATTAAATTCACATAAAAATTTTTTGCCTTATATGTTTCGATCCTTTGGTGCTGGTGTCATCCAAGAATAATTGTATAACGTCGCTATTTTGTAATTTTAAGTAATAAAAACATATGAAAGTAAAGTGAAGGTTTTGCTACGTATGCCCTAAAAAGATATTTTCGTTTTATCCAACAATTATTGAAACAGAAATTTTTTATTTTACCAATGATTTTAAACTTGCATGGTGATATTGCCCCTGGAGGATTAAATAATAAACAATAGAATCAGAGTCGAATCTCACAAATTTTTCTGTACGATCAAATAGACAGAATTGATAAAACTCGTATGGTAGCTTCACGAGACTGACCACCGTGTAAAAAATGATCGTTCAAAGTGGTACAGCATGGAAGTCCTCGAGGAAACGGTTTCTAAAGCCTGTCCTCGGGTTTCTTCGACCCGGTTTCGGTGGTTTGCCGCGAAATCGCGTAAAGTGGAACGATCGATGGTTGGTCGTAGACACAGAACAGGGAAGGAGACACGAAAAAGTGATAAGAACCGCCACGATTCTAGATATATACGGCGCGGCGGTAGCGAGGAGGCAGCATGCTGACTGTGGGAAAACGATTGACGCCGGTGAAAGAAGCGCGTCTCCCGCAAAAAGCGTTAAACTCGTGATTAGACGCGGATTCGCGCATGCCCTTGCTCACGTCGGAGACCGCTTTGTATCGTGCCACCGTCTGTGTCGCCGCGTTTCCTCATCCCACGTTCCTTTTTCGTCGCCCCTTTTTTCATCGTCGAGGCGATCCGATCCCTGGGCACGAGTTTGCTCCGTGTCATCGCCGAGAGGAAACAGACCGAGATCGAGTACAGTAACCCGAGGATTAGCGAAATTAGAAATGGAAGCGAGAGGATTCTGCCATTGAAAACCATTCTGTCTCTAATAATTAGACTGCGAATGCTAGTGCAAAATAAACACTGTCTGTATCGATTACAAGAAAGGGGAGTTACATAAAAATTGATTTCTTCTGTTAATTATGTTAATAATTTGTAAATAATTATATTCATCCGATGTTACTTCTATTTTGTGTTTCACCTACTCATTTTTGCTATAAACGTTCCTAATAATTATATTTGTCCGCTTCGGTCGGTTCATTTCCTATAAAACACAAAAATATCAATGAGCTGATGCAAATAAACTAAAAATGGCATCACTACGAATTAAAAAAAGTTATGTGATCGGATGAATCGAAAATTAATAGATTTCGGATTTAGATTTCCGATAAATAGTGATGTTCCGGAAAAATGGTTACACTGGTTCAATTTTGCTCGACTATAATTGATGGCGTTCAGACGAGCATAGAAAGCCGGGTTTAGCAAACGGTGCAACTGTCGCTACAGGTACTTATCGTGGACAGTTTGCCTAGCCGTTCGACGCGGCTGCTTTACCGAATAACGTATATAGCCGTTTTTTCGCTGGGAATTTAATTGGATCCCTAAATAAATGATTCAATAGAGCCCGCTAATCGGACGCGAGTCGCAAAGCGTGACGATCTCCGGTTTTAATATATCGCCGTTACGAATCGGCGATCGGCGGAGCGTGTGTCGCGAATCCGCGTCGAACGCCGCAATTTCCTGTTCCCATTAGTCGACGTCGCGTCCCCGGCGCGGCGTTCGCGCGCGTTTCGTTCGAATCCGCTCGACGCGGCGCAGCGCGGCGCGGGTAACTGGACGTTTCGAGCGAGTTAACGCGGTCCTTTCGCGATAAACGCCGGCGATAAAGTGTGCATAGAGCGAGGCGCTCCTCGGATCCCACCGCATGCGGCTAAAGACACTCTGTCTCGAAGCCGTGTCGCGCATCGGGACGTGAAATATATCGCTCCTCGGCGGAACCACGACGAAACCACGCTCTCTCCGGCTGTATTCCCTTCGGCGGAGAGGAGGGCACGGTACCCCAAGATAAAATGATCGCAATAAACGGGCCCGTAAGTGTGCGGAATGTAATAGGAGCAAATTGGACACGCTTTTCCGCCCGGCCTACCCCGCGGATTTCCACAGGCCGGTTCTCTCTCTCTCTCTCTCTCTCTCTCTCTCTCTCTCTCTCTCTCTCTCTCTCTCTCTCTCTCTGTCTTTCCCTCTCTTTCTCTCGCCGAAGCTGAAACTGGCTTCGAATAAAGGAATGCGAGAGGGTTCGCGGCTTTACGCACCGGCCGGCAACGTCCTCGCCACCGCACCGGTGGCTGTAATTTAGACGCTTGTAACGAAACTGCGAAGATCGCGGCCAGCTCCGCGCCTCAAGGGAACCATTAATCGGTAAATGGAGGAAATGAAGTTCACCGGATAACTCCACGGCTCGTTAGCCGCCAACATCCTAACAGTTCCAACCCGCTATCCCGATATATAATAATATCTCTTTTAGATTTTATTCGGCTCGAGACTGGAAGCTCGCTCGAATGACTTCATATATGTTGCCGATGGAAACTTCGGGAGCAGTAACAATCTCTTTCCGAGATGTTACTTCACTGCCGGCAGGAGGTCTTTGAACAGTATTACTTATCTGCGCTCCATTCGAAACGGAAACGAATTCGTTCCTTTTGTAACTGGAATACTTCTTCATCCTCCAAACGACGAATAAATTCTGCGATAACGCTTCTGGTAGTTCCCACATAAAAACGTCACAAGGCCAGCATCAAAATGAAGTTATGACGCGACAAGGTCTTTCAGCTCGAAAGTCTAAATATCCACTTATTTAAACGTATCTATGTTGAGCCTCCTAGTGAAGCTGAAAAGGCCATTTCATGGTTACATGGTTACTTTTTCCTTTGCGAAAATGTGCTACGCGGCTTCGTCAAGGAGTTATTAACGAAAATCACGGACCAATCAGTGTGGTTGAGCGCTGAGCGTGTCGTTGGCATTGGCCAAGCCGGAATCCGTCCGCGGTAGTCGTTCTCTGATTGGTCTGTGTTTTTCGTTAATAAGTCCTTAACAGAGCCGCAGAGAACGTTTTCGCAAAGGAGAAAGTTACTTCAAATGACCTAAGGAATCACCCTTTTCAAGGAAATGTAACAATTTTCGGGATATTCTATATAAATTAAGTGCATATATGATTAAAATAACAATTATGTGTTGGAACATTAGTTTTGCATAATACAATATCCAAATTGGCAATGTTACGTTCGATCTCGGTCTCCCCTATTCCTAGTCTCACCGCGAAATCAGTGACGCGAGCGGCTTCGGATTCGACCATATAGGCGTCTCCTTGGTGTCCCATGCAGCGCTTAGGCACTAGGCACGCGGACAGGATCGGACCTGCCTCCGCGCAAAACACCTGAGCTACGCAAGAAATCGTCTCTGAGAAAGAAAAAACGAAGAGCCGGCTGATTTCTCGTGTGGTTGCATCATGCGATTCGCGGTTTCGTGAAAGGACGGCTTGTCCCGGGACGGCGCGGCCCGGCGCGGCGTCGTTTCACGGTCGGTTCGTACGAGGCATTTTTACGGATGGGGAGGTAAAAACTCTCGAAATTTCCGAAATGTATCGCGCGTGCTCGCCTCGTCCGGGCAGGCCGCAGGTGTGAAAAGACGGGAAGGATGATCGGCCGTGGAAAAAAAATGACGGAACGTGTAGTAGTCCGGAGCACGTAGCGTAACCCAAACGCGTGACAAATTCATCGTGTCACGCCGACTCACGTGCTCTTCGTGGATTGTGGACCACACCGTCGTGAACGTAACGCAATCCCCGGTTGTTGCCGGGTCGGGCCGGGCCCAGTCGAGAGACGCTGATATAATTTAAGCCTAGAAGAAACGCGGCTATTAACGTGCCATTAACGGGTCTGGCCATGCGTGACTCCCTCCGGAGTTCGGCTTTTAAACGGGCCCCAACCTGGAGAGGGAGAGAGACCTTCGATCACCCCGTCCGCGGGCTTTCATTAGGCCCTTGTACCAATCCGGATGCCTCGATTTACTTTCCGAGCTCTCTGCCAGCCAATTTACTCACTTACCCTTTTTCCACGTTTTGTAATAATCGATCGCGTCAACCTCCCTTTTTTTACGATCAACGCGCTCCTGCGGTTTTTCTGCGCTGCTACTCTGTTATTCGTGGTACAGTCTGCCATTGGTGGTCTCGTATACGTCATGGTTATTATCCCATTGTACGCGCTCGTGTAAAATATTGTTCAATATTAACCCATCGAGAGCACGATTGTCGGCAGACCAGCGACTTCAGATTCCCGTATGTGGTTTCAATATTAGATATATTACTTGTTAAATGATTCAAACGTACAAGCTCGATACTTTTTCCAGCAACTGTACATTGTTGGTTTAGAAAAACAAGACTCCAAACTTGCCCGTCCTGTTATTTAATAATTACTTGAGCGGTAGGTACTTTTATACGCTCCTGAACAGTGTTTATGCCTGCACCTTCAACCCCATCCACTCAATGACTGGCACAATTTGTACTGCTTCAGTTTAAGTGGCAATTAAAAACTGATAATTAATATTAAAAACTTTTTATCAAAGCAAGCACCACATCGTTTGCGTCCTAACTGCGAGTTCTCACGTATCCTCTTCGGCGTTTGCAAATAGATTTTGTCTTTTAACTTTCGTTAACTTGAAATTGCCAGCTATTTCGGACCACGGTGACCAAGGTATTTCGATCTTACGTACATACGGTGACCAATATTTTCGACCATATGACCAAAATATTTTAAGCAAAAATTCAAATGAATATAAGTTAAATCTAATTAATGATTTTAGGAAGAAATATAAAACTGGGGGCCACATTACCATCCCTTCCTCTACGATTTTCGTCTACCGTACGCGTTCGTCTGTGAGAAAACATCGGAGCTTCTCGTTAGCCCCATTACACGCCGCGTCAGCGAATAGAGCGATCTCTCGCCGCATGAGAAGCCGATAGTTCTCGCGCTGTTTCGTGGATCGATCCTGAATCCCCGGCCCAGGTGGATATTGGACCGATACAGATAAAAGCCGATAGAGGTATAATGACGAGGCTCGCCTCGTCCAACAGAGGTACGCGTATACGCGTCTATTCGAGGATGCTAACTAAGATGGTATCTGGAGACCCCCGCTGGGCCCCCATGATGTATCGATCCCATATGCCCCTGTCTCAACCCCGTCGGTATTTGCTGGCACCACCGGCCACGAACGACTTCAGTTCGCTCAAATTCCCGGGGCCCGGGACCCAGGGCCCGGGGCCCGGCTGCCACCACGCCGGTTACAGCGTTACCAACACCGGAGGTGCCTCTCACGAAAGATACACCCGGGACCTCTCCAACGATCCCGGGATTTGGAAGCGGGTCGACAAGCTACGGACTACCATCCACGTTGCAGTCAGATCCGATGAGAGATCGAGTGATCGATGGACAAGCCCGACGATCTATAGACCAGATGCACAGATAAGCTCCAGAAAATTCTGATGCGAAACGGCTATTTGCTAATTGTGGGCGAACTGGTTTTTCAGGTTGTTTCTTTAACGAGTGGACTGCTTTCGCTCACTGTCGGGCACAATTTTATTCGTATAACAATTAATGAATAGGAGTAACGAATAACATTTTATTCGTCACTGCGCGACAATTTTATATTTCGCCTACTTATTTTCATCAAAAATGGATAAAACTGAGATCTGGGGTTCCAGATTTGCGACTAGTAAAGTTTCACATGTTAATATTTTTTTTGTAAATCATAGTGTTCTTATAGAAATTTCGTACATTGTACTCGCGCGTCGTCAGGTGATAATGGTCGCGTTGTCCGAGGACAGGTCGAGGTAGGTTCACCCGGGCGAGAAAGAATTTTCCTCCTAATGGCCGGGGAAATATTCCCGGCCTGAGGAATCCCGGGATGTAATGGGTTGATGAAACGATTAGATGGAAATGTGAGCAGGGTTTACATTATTCGCTGCAGCTCGCGGCGGCCGATTATAGCCGAAATTTACGATAATGCGCCCGAAGATTTCTCTCGTCTTGTTACTTTTAATTACAAGGCTGTTCGGAGCCAGTCGCGTCGCGTCGCGTTGCGTCGGTTTCGTAAGAAAGAAATATTTGTGGGGCTCCGCGTCGGTTTTCTATCTTCTCGCGGTCTTTTTCTGTTTACTTTATGAAAGAACGGGCCCCGCGAGATTGCACGTCCGGCTGACGCACGCTCTCGTTCTCCGCGCGTAACACAGTTAGTCAATCTTGGGAATTAATCGCGAAGAAAATAGACGAATCTCGGCGACCGGAAGTGCGTTTCCCAGCCCCGGTGTGCATCTGATAGCCGGCGGTGTCTCGTGTGCATTCGATTGCACCATCCGCGTTAATCTACCCGAAGAAATACGTGTGGGTACCTTGCATTCTTCGCGATACGTCTGGCTATTGTCCCGTGATGCAATTCCGAGGTGCCATTCACAGCCGCGGCAACCAGCCACGCTGAATGAGTAATTTGTGTCCTTTGTTGGAACGAGTAACGTGGAAGCAAAATCGTAACATCGCGGCCGAAACGGACATTCTTCTCGAACGAATTCAGACGACCCGAACGCTCGACCCGGTCGCGTCGCGTCGCGTCGCGTCGCGTCGCGGCGTCGAGGATTCCGAGAATCGCAGGATGTTTCGAAATTGGAATTCCTCCACCTCCGAAAGCTTGTTGAAATTTTGAAATCTCAAGATTCTCAAGGAACGCCTGAATTTCCTGGAACCTCCGGAACCTTTTCCATTACGAAGACCACTGGGAAATTCGATGGTCCTCGTGCTCCGAGAAACTTCGAGAACCCTCTCGAAAACTTTGAGAGCTTCGCGAACTCTCCACATCTCTTAATTAGAATATAATAATTGGCTGAATTAGGTACTGAAATGTCGCCTTCATTCTCACAGAATACATACCAGATTTAAAACATTTTCATGGGCAAATGATGTTTCATTTAATTATTCATAGGCATTTACGAACGGAAACAAATTGAAAATTAAGTAAAAGATGGAGGTGAGAAGTTTATTTTTTTTCAGCTAGATTTCCATTTGGCCCACTGTGCGACTTAATTATTTGTAAATAGTTTTGTCAGTTTTCGCACAGCAGATCACGAGGAAGCGTCATTAATATAATTTACTGACTGCAGTTCAGACTAAACCTTTCCCAATACGAAGATGCACGACAGAGTACTTCTAAATCAATTTCGTCATCGACCCGAATCCGGCATCTGTAGCTAGAAAAGTTGCAACAACCGTCAGAACGTTCCTCGTCCCAGACAATTACGGGCATCGATCGGCTTGGTTACGCCTACGATCGTTCTTGTTACAAAATCATCGGTCAGGGAGATTAACAAAGGGTTCGGAAACTGCTTTATCTGTTCCCGATCTAGCGGCCAATAAAAGTCCATCGCTGTCTCGGTGCCAGAGAAAATCCCCGACAGCCTTTCGTACGTCCGATGCGGCGTGTTCTCGATAAAATGCTTGGCATGATCGAAAATTAACGAAACGATCTAGCTCCGCCACGTTCCCGACCCGGTGATCCAGTCTGTTACGTAAAAATCCTTTCTCCTCTTCTTAGTGCTCCCTTCGAAACTGCGTCTACATTGATATATACAATATTTTTTAATTATTGGATCGATCGGCTAAATCGTATTAGATGCGTAGACTACGATCCCGTGAACATAAGTTTGCGTAACGCGTGTTCGCTATGTCGTTAGAATGCCTAAGAAAATGCATCTGTGTTCGGTAAGATCGATCCGACCTCCTTATTAAAGGTTGGTTAATTAGCTCGCTTCCTTTTTTTCCGTGCGCCGCGCCGCGCCGTGGGTCGCCGCCGATTCATAAGCAATCGCTGCGAAGAAACTTTCATTTTAGTGAATTTCTATGCGTCGCGAGTCAGCTGGATGTTAATTGTATACAACAGATCGCACGTCTCAATTCCGTATGTGAATAGTAAATGCTCGATTATTGATTCAATTAACAAGGACACGGATAAATCCGTTTCCACGAAGCAATTTCTTCAGGCTGTCTCTTCAAGGACCAACGTGTTCCGAAAGAAACCGATCGGGTGCAAAAGAAACGGTTCGTTGAGAAACGGGGAATCAGAGTGGTCCGCGCGCGCGCGCGCCCGCGTCCTCTGCTCCGTGGGATCTAGACGCGTCGATCCAGTCGATAACGTCGCGGCAAAAACGAATCCATGCTGAAACATTGAAAACAGCGGTCTGCGGGACACGGTAGCTGGCGTAACGTCGTCGTGCAAGAACCCACATCACCGGCTCATTTATTCAACTCGGACGACGTTCGGAGAACAGCAGACCTTGGTCCCGTTTTACCCTTTGGCGTCTCGAAACCCCGTCTCGAAACCCCCGAGACAGCGAGACGTGGCTCATTACGCGGCACGGACCGCTTTATTGTTCATTACGGTAATGAGCGGCCGGGAGTCTCTTGCATTTCGGATTAACCGGCGATCAATTAGCGGTCGGGGCACGGCGGCGCGGCGCGGCGGAGGAGGTTGTGCCGCGAGATAGGGGGCTGACGGGGAGATGGGGGAAGGGGAGGGGGGCGCACAGGAAACCCGAAACTGGAAAATAAATAAAAGGTGGAACGTCACGTTGCGGACCGCGGCCACGGCCACGACCGTCTCGGGTTAGGTCTTGGCTACATAATCGGCACCGAATTCGAGAGAATGCGAGACACGTGTATTAATTTCACGGGACGGCTCGTAAAACTCGTGCCTTTACGATTCTAGCGCAGATACGGCTACGCTCGGGCCCCGAACGTCCGCCAGTCAGACAGGTAGGTACAGGTTGGTACAGGTAGAGGTGTATCCGATACGCTGCCCTGAACGTTTATTTAAAACACCTTTGCCACGGAGCTCGTGAGTAATATTACCGTCGGACACCTTTTTCTTCTCTTCCTCCACCTCCCCCTTCCTCTTCTTCTTCTCCTCCTCTTCCTCTTCTTCTTCCCCGGCTGAATTCTTTTTCAGACAGGGGGGTGGGATTCGCAATAAATGTACATCTGTGTAATCGTCGATGTTGACGTAATGGTGTTTGCCTTGAACTGCAAAGGTGTCTCTGAGTAAGTAGGTTATGAACATGAATTTCGGACTGTGTATTAGCGAGTTTTTAGCAGTTTAAGAAATTGAAGGAAAATGTATTTCCTTCCTGAATAATTTGAATAAGTCGAGAATAATATAACATCGTTCAATTCTTCTCGTGTCTTTACAATTTCGTATTCGATCAAACCATTTCTGCGATATATCCATGAAATCCTTTAGTTTTTATTTAACAAGAATATCGCACAACAGTGTTGCCTTTCTGTTATACGGTGTATCTAGTTTGTTCCTTTTTGTGTGATGATTTATGGAAACCGAATTAATGTAGTAATTACTGTTAGGGAAATAAAGTCGTAAAATCTGAATTAGGCTGTGCTAAAATTTTTGCTTCGTGTTCCATTCGCCACCTTGGCTAATTAAGGAATCTCGTGAGCAGATATCTAATTTGTTCATACAAATTTACAGTTCTATAGGGTAACGCAATAAACCACGCTACAACATGACCAGCGAAAGCGATCAGATTTTATAGACCATCTCCTTAAAACAAGTAATTCGGAAAGGCTCCTCGATACTTTTTTGCCCCGGACGAAAGTACGTCATTACGCCGGTTAAAAATTGATTTAGTAGTACATAATAAAGGAAATTAAATAGATATTTAATACCTTCCAAACAAGGTGAACAAAAGGTGACGCACGCTGAAATTAACGAGAGGCAATAAATTTCGTAATGCACCTTCCACGCGAGTATATCTTGCCGAGACGAGGACAGTCGCACACGTAGGGGAAAACAAGAAGATCGGATAAGACAGAGAGGACAGTGGAAGAACATGGACCAAGAGACACTGCAAGAGGCCCCTTCCTCGAGAGACTCCGAAGCGGATTCTCTTTGTGTGTGTCTCTTGAAACCCGGAACAGAGTACTCGAACTGAAAACAGTTTCGATCTGAATCGCTTGGAGAAAAAATCTACCACCATTTCTGTCAAGACTCGAGATTAATCTTTAATTATCAATGACGTTGCACTTTATACATAGTTTCAACGAATATTTCTATGCCTCGCATTTAAATTAATCTGTGATCGTCTAAGAACGCAAGAACCTACAATAATTTTGCCATTTGTCAACAAAAATAGTAGAGAAGTTTGAAAAGGAAATTGCAAATGCGTAAAGAGTTAAACTTATTGCTAGAAAATCCGAATTTGTATGGAACTAGGACTTTCGATTTTAGAGACCATTTTCGAAACCATTAAAAGTTAATAGCGGCTACGGTAATTCTCGGTGATCTACGTCGGGAATCGATTGCGAGGTATTATAACACGGGGACGAAATTAGCAGTCGGATTCGTAATAAATTGGGAGGCCTGTCCCCGAGTTGGAATAAAACGTCAGCGGTCGTCGAGGATTTATGAAATGATCCGATAACTTCACCTTGCCTCGGACGCGCATCCTCTTTCGGCCGATCCGGTGAAAGAAAGGATCCGATGATCGGTCCAATGACCGCCGTGCGCCATGGCGATCTTCCTCGGGCCCGTCCGCTCATTCTTTATGCATCCAATATTCATCGGAAATTATGATTTTGCCGGGCGCGTGATTTTAAAAACAGTTATAATTCTCCGGGGTTAGTGTTCTTGTCGGTGTGTTTTACGCTCGTTCCGATCGTTCCTCCGACCGACGTGCTTGTTCGGAGCAATGGCGCGGCGTCGAAACGAAACGAAACGAAACGAAACGAAACGAAAGGAAACGGTCGTTCGTCGACTCACGGCTCGTCGTGAGAACATCGATCGAAATCCGGGGCCGTTTCTTCTTCTTCTTCGTACCTCGGCTAATCCTCCGCGGACGACGCGTTGTCGCGTCGCGATGCCCCTCCTTCTCCCTCCCTCTTGTGTTTTCTTACGAATCGAGGCTATCCAGTCGCGGTGTGGCCTTTTTCGTGGCGTTTCGCGCGCCTTTCTTTACGACGCCAATTACTTGGCCATCGATGGAACGGTTGCAGAGTATTGACGAGTCGGTTCCGTTATCCCGGGAGGAGGGGGGCAGGGAGCCAATCTTCCACTCCAGGCATCGATTTGCCCTCGAAATCGAATCGAAGCTGTGCTCCGACTTCCCGTCTTATGTCAATAACAGTAACCGTGGAATGGCACTGAGGAACGGTGTGCGTAAATGCGCTGAGAACCGTACCCCCGTCCCGTTTAAATTTCATTTGCCGTTTGACCCTTCCATTCTTCATTTTAAACGAGAAGACAGATCCCCTCGGGATCCTTCCCGACACTTTTTGTCCACGATCGTTATTCGACCGCTTACGCGTCGTTCGGAGTTTTTATTGTTGTTTCGATGGAACGCACACACAAATTTTATATGTTGCAGTTTGGTAGTCGCGTCAGTCTCGATTGTATTAATTTTTAATGCACCTCCAATTTAATAGTCGAGCATTGCCTTCGGGATTTTCTACTTAATTTATTTTCATCGTATGTTCGCTATTATACGTTCGACAACTGTCTAGTATTTTTCGATCATCGTTTTTTTTTAACGATAATATTTTACCTCGTACGAACAGAAAAGCCCGGTAGTCGCGTCCGAAGCCGCCCGGGTGCGAAACATTTCTACCATTCGAGCCCGATTCATTCTAATTACCTTCACGTACGCGATTAACGCTGCCCCCGTAGTCAGGCCTCCCAGTTTTTCGTGCGCTCCTCCGAATGGCAGTTAATCAAACGCAGAACGTAATAAAGAGAAACTCGAAGATCAATCTCCCGACGTTAGCGGCTCGGGACAAACCCGTTCTTCCCCCCTCCACGCGGCCGTATTGTCTAATTTATTCGAATGATCGTGTAAAGACCATCTCGAATAACGTGCACCTGTAAACGCAAAACATCGGCTAGGGGCTAGGAGGGATACCCGACACAGAACACAGGTACCATAAAACGTCCTACTAATAATGCCGCGATCGGAATCGTAAAAGCTGCCGAACGAAAACCGGGCCCAGACGATCCGGGGCCTTAAAATCTCTTCGGTTCTTCCACCTCTTTTTTCCCCCCTTCTTACGTGGGCCCCCCGCATCTCTCTCTCTCTCTCTCTCTATCTCCCTCTCTCTCTCTCTCTCTCTCTCTCTCTCTCTCTCTCTCTCTCTCTCTCTCTCTCACTCTCTCTCTCTCTCTCTCTCTTTGTATATCTCTGCCTTTATTCTTCATCGATCGACCGACCTCGAGCGATCTCCTCGACGTTTCATCTGTCGACCCACGCCTCGAGTGATCTCTCGATCGCTGGCCCCCAATAAATGCAATTAATGATCTGTCACTTTTGATCCTGGCTTACGTATCGGATCCTGTTTCATCGCAGCGCGAATATCCTCGACGATTATCCACGGCCACGTCCCGGGAACGACGAAATTCGGCGGCGATCGGACCCGTGAGATTCGCCGGTGCCACGGCGAGAGCGGGGAGGGGGGTTTTGTTCGCCGTTGCGAAGGGGAACGGGGGATACCAGTTCGTTTTGCGTCGCGAAACGACGCAAAACGAGGACCACCGGGTCGTGTTTCACGATTCGTCATCGCGATGCTTCGTGAATCCTCCTGGATCCCCGATATCGAGTCGATCTAATCGACGCCTCATTAAGGATCTACCAACGTGGCCGGTCTGCGGTGTTGCGGCCAGTGGTTCTCAGTTGGTTTCCAGCCGAATCGTTCGATCCCCGAAAAGAGAAACCGATCGAAGATTACCTACCATTTCATCGATATTTGATTTTTTTAACCGTGACAAATATCAGCTTCGTTCGTCAATCATCGGTCGAGCAACGACGATGCGCGAATCGTAAATCGGCGAAGACAATCGGCGGCGCTTTTCGAGCATCGAGGTAGGCAGGGGTTCAACGTCCTCGGGCGTAATTACCACGAAGACCGGCTAAAGACGGACGACATGTAGCTGTCGATCGTGGACAACAGACGGAACGGTCACGTAGCGAGACAGAAGAAGAAGAAGAAGGTGGGAATCGAGTCGATTGTGAAACGGAGCGCGGACGACGCGACGCGATCCGATCGGTGCGCTGCGCTGGGAGGACGGGGTCGAGGGAGGGGGGAAAAAATTGCCGGCGACCAAAGAAAAGCAGAAAATCGCGGAAAAAGTTCGATCTCGAAATAGAAGGCCGGTCCCGGGAGTAGATCGAAACGATCGATGGGTAATTACGAGTCCTGCGTGAAGGAGCTGCCTCGGAGCAGCTCGTGCCAACAGGCGTGACCCCTCTCCGGCCTCGCCGTCTATCTCGCTCCCTCCTCGCAGATTCTCTTTGTTCCGTCCTCTCCCCGCGCCGGCGGTTTCTTGTTTCTTCGACTTCGTTGCAGCCAATAACCGTGGCACCTACCTTGATGAATTCCGGGCATCCGACGCGAAACACGTCCGTCCAGAAGACAATACCTCGAGATATTTTCTCGTGGACTTGTTGGACCGCCGCGCCGCGCCGCGCCGGTTCCTTCAGAGGCGATATGCGAAAATATACATATATCTTGAGGACAGACCACGTCCCCACGACGATCCGTACACCATTGTCTCTGTACTAGGCTGTTGGACCTCCCTGTTAGGCTATCTATATCCCACACTACGCCCCGCGGGCCTTTCAACAATTGCATTGGATAATGAAGGAGAGAGCTATCAGGCGCTCTCGAGGATCTGCGAGCGCCAGCAGCCATCAAGGACTTGTTGCTCGTAACAGGCTGGGGAAGGAAACCTGGTAGCTCGTGTTGCCTACTGAACTACATTTACGACTAAACTAGGGTTAAAAGCTGGGACTTGAAAGCGGTATGATTTTGATATCAGTATTGCGCTAATTAGAAATTTATGAACCAACACCAGAATATATGAATCAACACTTTGAAATATTTTTGGACGAAAAAGTGAACCTTTAATTTTGCACGCCAGTGTATAAGTAAATATTAGGTGCACAAATTAATTCTTAGACCTCGCGATTAAGTAATTGTAACTTCGTTTGAAATACAAACTTGTTAAGGGATTTGTCATTACTAGACTGCGGATTTTATGCATTCATGACAAAAAGGGGTGGATGTAATTTAAAACAGTAAAAACATTAAGACGATTTAAAAACGTCCATATGTTATTTTCGATTTATTAAAATTTTCAAAGATGGAAAGAAATTTTTATATGGTTCCTGCGTCTTGTTATTGACGAGGACATTTTTCATTTTGCATAAAGATCCCCAGTCTAGTCATTACTTATAAGGCAGAGTAAATATATAGAAAATGATGGGGACCATTTTTCAGACTTGAACATGTCTCACTTAAACGATTGTGAATTACGCTCCAGGTAATCCTGGATACAAACTGTTCGATACGTTCGACCGCAATAAAGTTTCCTCTTATCGGGGATTCGCGGACATTAGCACATTCCTTGTGCGGGAATCCGCCAGTTTTCTATCGGCCGGTAACACGTTGCAAAATATTCTCTTGCAAAATCAGATAACGGTGAGTCAGCGTGTAGCAGCGCGACCGAAAGACTGTATTTTCGCTCGGATCCCTTCAAGGTGACACGCCGCGTCTCCCACGGAACCCAGCCCATGTCTACACGAATCCACCCGGTTTCCCGTACGCGCCGTATCCTCTCGCCTCATCTCCCTTTTTCCCAGCGCGGTGGTTAGGTTGTCCGAGAGGCCGACTCGACGGCCAATAATCGTAACATCTCCCTCGGAATTCCAGAGATCGTGGAGGCCGACCGGTAGACGCGTCGTCGTCTAATGAGAAAGCTGTCCTCTCGTTGCTTCCACGCGAGAGGGATGCGCGCGCTTTCAAAAGCGACCACCTTTTTCCGTCCTTCGACACCAATGTGAGAACGCTCAGACACCTACGAGATGATTCATTCTCGTGCTCGTCCACGTGGAAAACGAGGAGCGAGAGGATCGCGCGCGTATGCGCATACATTTCGCGCGCTCGATTCGCGCTGCGAGCTTCGGGACATGCCCGTTGATGGGCAACAATCGTTCAACCGGCTGATATAGTATCGATCGAGCTACACAGATTTTGCACTCAAAATTAATCCTGTTGTAGATTTTATTCGCCTTTTCGCGAAAATTGCCGAATAATTGAATAAAACGACAGAAGTCGGCTGAAAACTGTGAAAAATTGTAATTTTCATCGTTTTTAATAGGAGCCAAAACGTTGCGTGAATATTTTCTCGAGAAGGGATTTTCGTAAAATTCCCTCATTATCGCCGGCGGAAGATTTTCCCTGTTCTTTTTTCTCAAGGGATAAGTCAACGATAATTGTAATGGCGATAATAAGGCGGAGACACGCCACGCCGCGCCGCTAGAGAGCTTCATACCGCACAGGGAAGTAGTTATAGCCGGATTATAGGAGCTTGATACTGGAGGAAATACTGATTAATATGACACGCAATTAACCG
The DNA here is from genome assembly GCA_916610255.1 of Lasioglossum lativentre. Lineage (NCBI taxonomy): Eukaryota > Metazoa > Arthropoda > Insecta > Hymenoptera > Halictidae > Lasioglossum > Lasioglossum lativentre. Next base: position 38,356,003 of record OU744356.1, on the reverse strand, counting down.
TGATGACAGTAATGTTTCGTTATTGTCACGAACACGGTCGAGGTAAGCCGCGGCTAAGTGCGTTAGATTACACGGTTGCGTGGAAGCTGACGTGAACGATGCGGTTCCGCTTCTATCGGTATTCGCTGCTGTACTACTGTTGCGTTCACGATCGGCGCATCTATTTTAATTTGTGTGGGAGAATCTCGCCTTCTTTTTCATGCGATGTATCAAATTGTATTTACTGTCGCTTAATATCCTGCAAATCCTGAAGAATCTGCGGTGCCGAGAGTCAATGGCTTCCTCATTACTAAATTGCGATTTATTATAGTGTATCGTTATTCGTGGGATAAACTGTTCGTTGGGTAATGATTAGGATAAACTGTTCGTGGGATAAACTGTATCAAAAATTGTATCTACCCAAATGAATTCAAGATGGTATTAACCCCTACACTGGAATTAACAAAAAAAGGTAACGCATTTGCAGTGGTTTATAACGATAGCGAATTCGGTTGCAGCAGACGATGGTATTCCGTCACTTTCTTTTCTCCGGTAACGATTGCATTCGCGTCCCGTGCCGAAAAATCCAAACTGCAGTATCTGCTTACGTCTCGCGTCCATATTTTTCGCGGTTAAAAATAGTAATGCCCAGGCCAATCTCAATTACCGGGAACGTGTTCACGGAGGGAAACCAATAAGCGAGACTCGCGCTTCGAAATTTCGCGGCGGCTAGCCGGGACCAATTTTCGTCCGTTTGAAAGAGGCGCCCGATAGGAATTATCGTATTAGCAGCCGAGCAGTCGACCAATCGAGATAAATACGAGGGGGGACAAACGAATGGAATAAATACTAATCACTGGTCGGCAAGCTCTCTGATCGTAGATGCATCGTTGTGTCATTCTGTACTTCTATCGAATGATCCCAGGCACACGTTGTCCCCTTTCGCGACACAGAACTGTAGGCAATTTCCACAACCGTAAAATTCCTTATTTGTATCCAGAGCCAAAGTTCCTTTATCTCGAATAAGATACGCGATGCAATCATTGGATCTTTTAAATCTTGTTATTTTAGTCGTTTAGAAGTCGTTATGCAGGTCTGATTGATCTACTGCGAATATTCTAAGTGCAGCGAGGCAAGGTATTTGATAGGGACACAATTGTCAACCCTGCGCGAAGGACAGGAGGAGTGAGCGATAGTGGTAAGCTGAAGGAAAGTGGGAATATTCCCACTCTACATGAGTCTACCGACCCCGTATGTTTTCTCCGCTGTCACGAGCAACCCGCAGCTTGGTTGACGAACCCGCTGCGCTGCCCGAGAGCCCGCCGCGCGCCGCGCTACTTGCTACGTGGACATGCCTGCTTGAGAAGCATCGCTGAGATTCCAGATGAATGGAATTCCTCGTCGCATCCTGTGAGATCGAGCTTCATTGCTGTCCACGCTTCGCGTGGATCCTAGCGTTTTGCCGAATGTCCGTTCATACAAATAGATGTAATAAATCACGCTTAAATTCAAATTTTCATTTATGAATATAAATAAAAAATAGTTATATTCTTTGTGACGTTGTTATATTATTCTTGTTAAAATTATTAGAGAAGGAAATGGATGTTCATTTAACTCTTGTTCCCCGAAAATTAATTTTAACAATTTCTATTGCGAATGAAGTCGAGCTACTTCCTCCGACTCTGAAGTTGCCGGACCGAAAATGGCGCCTCGAATTTGCAAACTCGCAACGATTCGCCTCGATCACCGACGAGACGCACACTCTCGAACAACGGTTTAACACTCAATTAGAAAACGGCCATTCATCAGAAACGAATCTGTTCGTGGAAAGACGGTAAAAGTCAGCCCCTCTAGACCGACCGCGGCGATAGCAATCCAAGGTGCATTTTTTTACGACATCGGTGGACCGCTCGGTATTCGCCGATGTTCTGTCGTCATCGGGTCGTTAATGATGGCTACCGTGAAATATTGATCGCGACGGCAGGGCCGAGCGTCCATCGACGTTAACGCAGCCCGTAAATTAGGATCCCGTAATAAACGGATGCCATGCCATGCCGCGCCGCGCCGCGCCGCGCCGGTCGGAGAGCGTGGCCGTGGCCGCGGCCGGTCGCTCGCGGATCGTCCAATAACCGGCCTGTGGCCTGCGCGTTGCGTCTCGGACTCGGACTCGGCCACGCGGACATCCGTGGACGTCTTTTTGATTGCCGCGGTGCGACTCGCGTCGAAGACCGTCCTCCCAGGGGCGGTCGTGTCTCGTCAACGGGCCACCGGGATGGCCGGTCGAGAGGTAACGACCTGCCGGGTCAAAGCCGGGACAGGAAGGACGCCAGGCGAGTCGAGACGAGTCGAGGCAAGTCGAGGCGAGGCGAGCCGAGGCACGGCGAGGTGAGGCGAGGTTTTCGCGACGAGGGGAAAAAGTCGACCCGGGGTAAACGTGCACGGAGTCGCGCCTCGCCGAGGTATCGAACGAAGATTCGACAGCGGAACGAGGAGACGGGGAGGTGGAGGTAAAGGAGATCTTCGGGCGAGATTCGATCGGTGGTCGGTCTCGTCTCCGGTCTCGCTGAGGGATCGTCGACGCGGACGAAGAAGCTCGCACAACGGATCACCCTTGTACTCTCGTACGTATCCCTGGCGCCGATGGTAGTCTTCGGCCGGATCGGTGTGTTGGTGGAGAAGAGTTCCGTGTACCGTGGCGTGTTTCGTGGATGGGAGGGATGGTGGACGCGAAAGAAGATGGAAACGAGGACGTCGGAGGGACCGAGAGGGACGGATGGTTCCGGGGAACGGAGCAAACGCGACGGAGGAAGGAAGACGTTGGCCGAAGAGAGATGGCCAACGGGTGAGGAGATGTTGAAGCAGGGAAGAAAGAAAGAAGGAACGATCGAAAGAAGAAACGGTTGAACGAGGAGGAACAGACGAGGGAAGGAGAACTGCTCGGCAGCCCATGGGGAGAGATGGCAGAGTTCTCTCTGGCGGAGAGTGGATGCTGGCGAGCCTCGATGGACCACCTACCGTTCCTGATCCGATCTCCGTAACGCTCGTCCGTCTGTCCATCCGTCCGGCCCGTCCGTCCGTCCATTCGTTCGTTCGTCCGTCCGTCCGTTGCGTTGCGTTGGTTCGTTCGTCTGTCTGCCTGTCTTTTGCGCGGGGCCACTCTTCGTTGCGCGGTCTTTGCGCCCCGACCGGACCCCTTCGCTGTTCCCATCAATAACGCTTATAATGTCTAATTAATCACAAAATTATCTAGATCCACGGCTTAAAACGGAGAAAGCCGCCGGCAACCGTCGATACGGATTGCCGTCGGTCCGCGATGTGTCAATAGAAGTTACGAGGCCGCGCCGCGCCGCGCTGTGCCGCGAGAAATTCGTGCGACTATTTGTCAGGCGGCCGCCGCGCCGCGCCGCGCCGCGCCGCGCCGCTCCGGCGATGATGAAATTATATCGTGAGGGGTCACGGCTGCGTTGCCGTTTACGTAAGGGACCAATTAATCGTCTCGTTAAGACCGCGCGACAAGCCGGACACGCCAGGACCCGGACCGTTCCGTGAATCATTAATTCCGCTGTACTCGAAATTAATTCGCCGTTTCGTGGATCGTTGGGTTTTTTCTCCTGCACCGACGCGACCGACGCGACCGACACGATCGACGCGACGCGACGCAACGTTCGGTGATTTATGGACGCCGCGAAAGCAAGCCAATTGAATCGGATCCGGTGGTAATATCGCCGCCGTTCGACGCGCTTGTGTACGCACGCCTCGCCAACTATTGCTCCTACGCCCGGCTCTTTCCTTGTTCGAACGGTTCACAATGAGTCCGAGCTTCGTTGACAATAAGCGCCACCGCTCGCGCTCGCGAGCCGCGACGCGTGTATTCTACGATTCCACTTGAATGATAATACGTGGGTGGACCGTGCCTACGCGTACACGGGCCCCTTAGACGTCCGGCAGACGCGCGGCTAATCCGCGGGGCACGGGGATCGGGCTTCTCCGTGGGTTTCTGCAAACAAAAGGAGCGGAAACCCTATACTGGACAAAATGATAACACATCTGCGCTACCTTTAATTTCTCCCAGATCACACAGAATGTTTGCACGAAACGCGCAGCATCACACATTTCCTGAAATACGTGCTGTTGGCTGAATACTCGATTAATTTGATTTTTGCAAGTTATGTTTGGAAGAACTGTCTAACTCAACCAAAATTTTTTCGAAACATTTATAATTTGTTCCAATTTTTACTTTGCTTCCAATTTGAAAAAAGTACCGAAAAGTAATTTTTTGCTACCTCAGGACACATTAAACTTTAAGCAGCAATCAATCTTACAGAGAATCATAATTAGACTGCGGATTTTATGCGTTTACGACGAAACTGGGTGAGTCAAATTTCGAACGCCAAGAAGGTACAAGAATACGGGTAAAGTATTAAAAGAGAAATCAATTCCTGCAGTCGATGAGAATAATTTTCATTTTATTTAAGGAGCTGCAGATTGCTCGTAATATTGATGACTAATTAACATCTTGTGGCCCGATCGAGTCCGTAATTGGCAATTGACTTTATGATTGAGAACTGCGAAATAACTGAATCAACGAATCCAGTGCAATCGTGCGTGTTATTTCACTGTGGAATTGGATTTATTGCAATTTTAATTGCCGTCGTACGTATAGTATAACTTATTTTAAGTACCCCTTAAGTTTATGTATTATTAATGATAATTTATGCGTGTGCTGGCCAGATGATGTTCGCATTAATGTTGATTAATAGCGTGGCGTCCGCGAGTTTGCACAAAGATGCAGAGCTGCCATTACGGGTTCTTGTTTCGAAGGAGAGCGAACGGAATACTGCAACTCAATGTAACACGATCGACTTGAACGTATATTTATCGAGACTCATTTTATTGCTTATGCAAGTGCTTAATTTTCACTCGATGCAGAGTTTACGGATTATAAAATACATTACCGAGAAAGAATTCGAGTTTCACATGTCGTCGAAGTAATTACGAACCCGTCCTGACGCAAACATGCTTACATTCCCGATTACATGCAATCAGTTGCAAATAGTCTGATCGGATAATAACCCGCGTAAATAAAGAAACAGAACCGATTACAACTCTTTTATAATAATCTAATTTGGCCCCGTAACATTACGTTAACCAAATGTGATTTCCAAGGAACGATGCGGTTTAATTTGATTGGGCAAGTAAATGGATCAGCCACGCCTACCGCGCCCGTTTCATTCATTTTTTCCAGTCATCTCCATTCAGATAAAAAAAGAGTGAATCGGTCCACGAATCTGGGTAGGATAAGACAGCCTAATATGAGACCCATTTTTTAAACACACAACTCTCGACTAAGAAAACACGTTTATTAAAAATTACTACATATTTTTAAAGATACATTATCTATTCGTTTGAAACCTATTGTAAGAAAGTAAAAACGATAACGATTGATAACGTTTTATTACTAAAATGACACTAAACGCGATATAATTTCAACTGTATTTAATTGTTTAAATTTGGCCTGGGCAACTAGTGCTCCGAGAGTCGATGATGTAGATCGGCTACCCGGGACAGGTCCGAACAGACCTCGCGCTGGTCGGCCGGGTGGGGGTAGCCGATTCTACGTCATGGACTCTCGATCCCCCGGCCAGCCAGCGCGAGTCTGCCTGCTGCGGCAGGTTCGGGCAGGCACCGGAGCCGATCTACGTCATCGACTCTCGGAGCACTAGTTGCCCATGCCTGGTTGTAAATATTGACGGTATGCAGTAAGTTTTCGGCGACGCGGTCCGTGCTAACACGCGCTGTCCTTTTCTACGTTCAGCGAGGTCGGCTAGGTCACAAAAAATAATAGAACAACACGTTCTAAAAAACGGCACAGCTCCAAGAGTTTTTTTCAGATCAAGACCTGTACAAAACGAGCACAGTTTATACCGTGTATGGCCAAGTTATATAAATTATATAAGAAATCAGACAAGTACGACAAAACATTGTCGGTAATTTGATAGAAACCAACATTCAAGAGTTCTGTATCGGAGATAAGCAGTGGTCTCGTATTAGGAGAGGTCTTTTATTAGGCTACTTTACTCTACGAGCAAGGAGGAAAAGCTACCTGGAAGATGCAATCGCTGGAAAACACACAATTCCCAGGATCGCTGGCGAGTGGCATTGACGGGCACGAATGCGACCAAGAGAATAAAACCGGCCAGGTATCCGGCGGCCCAATTAAATCTGTAGCATGTATCACGGTTATAGAGAATGCTTTTTTGTGGGCATTCGGGATCGCGCTAGGCGGTCCAACGGAGGAAGGCCGCTCCCGTGCCTAACGCCGTGGAATCGACGCAACACGAAAGCGAATTGGATCGGTGCTCGACGCGTTCGACCGATCGTAGCGACGATAAAAGAAAAGTTTTTAAAAAAACAGCGGAACGAGAAACACAAAAAGCTTGCGAGTTAATAGAATAAATGACACGCTCGCGGTGGTTGCCCGGAATCGGTATCGATCACGAAGCATGGCAAACGGTCCGGAGAAAAAGTGAAATTTAATCGTGCCGCGCCGACGGAAATCAATTTTCGAGCGTCTGTTTGTACTTGCCGATTCGGGGAATCGTAAAATCGTCTCGGTCCACATGTTCCGATCGAGGGCCGTCTTCATTGATAGTTTCTCGTCGTGGTCGGATATGAGCATTTCATTGAAACGAATTCCGTCGACGGTCGAGTATAACGAAATACATACATAGTATCGGGCATCGAGTTCTAATTGGCTTCGATCGGGTGGTACCTACGCAGTGTGCGTCGTTTGACGAGCATCGGTCGCGTTTCGTTTCATCGCGGAGAAACCGGTTGTCGCGGCGCGGCGCGGCGCTTCTGTACTAAAAACGCATAAGCCAGGGGAACTAATTGAAGCGGAGTGGATAAAATGAGGTATCAGCGCTGTGATACAACCGGCACAATCGGCACGATCGCTCTAATCAATCTAATCTAATTGATCGGTGTGCGCATATTATTCGATGTTAATCGCGAGTAAAGCTCCGGAAATTTTCATTACTTTTACTTAAAAAAATTCTCGCGCGTACTTCATACACCAATAAATATGCAAAAAAATTCCGAAAGATTTGTGCAGAAACAACTTCGAAACCCAGAATTCCCCCCCTAAGTTGCTTTGGTAGCAAGGATTGCGACGGATTCGGCGGAAGAAATGGCCGTTGGTTAATAACGGGAAGCAAACGAGCTTTTCCAATGGGAGTGAAAGATTTTCTGGACCGCAGGCACGTCAAAGGACTTGGAATTTTACGACGTTCGCATCCCTGTGGCTGCAGGTTCAAGACGAAAGGCAGAGGACGAGGTAATTAAGCTTAACGCGCATCGTCTCGCAAGCCACCGGTGATTCTCGTCCGCGATGTTTCGCCGTAGGTTTTGCCGCGGCTGCGTTCTGCGGTTTACCGCATGTCCAACACGACCGCTACGGGGTCTGCGCCTCCATCGGCCATAAACCATCATTACGCTAGTATATACAAGCGCATAAGAGACCACGAACGGCGGATACCCGCGTCTCCTGGCTACGTCCTACCGGCGCGAAACAGCATTCTTCGCGAAATTTCTGCTAATATTTCCACCGAACCGTGCATCGCGGTACACGCCGCTCGATCGGAAGTGCTCTCCATTAAATCTAATTTAATTTCCGATCGAGTCTCGAGCCGCGGTGACCGGCAGGCCTTTGTCTCGGGATCGACCCTCAAGGTCTCCATCGAGACCATTTTCAATGGAACAGAGTCGATCCTGTTCCCATGAGGTTAGGAACGCGAGGTTACTGCAATTTCAGATTAACGAAACGGTCGAAGACCAGACGCCATTTATTTCGACACCGTCAATCGTCGTGGCGTTTGTTAAAAAAAAACCCAGAAGAAACGGAGACGGTAACGCCGACAATTATTTCTGGTGGTATCTCAATGTTTAATTGGAGAAGAACCGCCTCGGATTCGTGTCTATTAAGGAAACTGTGTTATTGGATTTTACATAGCAATTTTCAAAATTTACGAGTGGTTTAATGTCGCGATTCTCGTTTACAGATCATTCCGATTCGAAACGCAGTAAATCCCACCCTCCCGGATCGAAAGGCGAGCGGTCGTAACAGCTTAATCGAACCGCGTGACAATTTTCATTTAATGCCGGCCAATATAATCCTTGGCTCGAGCGCGCTCGCGCTCCTAATTATAATAAACCTATTACGCGAATCAGGATCACCGGTGGGGCGGGGATCGACATTGTAAAAGGATGACGCCGATAACAGCTAACTCGCGGATATCGCTTGGTAGGCGTGAGGTAATGGGTTTAATGGTATAATCAGTGATAATTCCCGGTTTAATGGTGTATATACATACATATATACCGTACGTATACCTGGTCATGTGAAGTTAACGTAATTCCCAGTCGGAGCCCGAGCGCTCTTAAAAGGTAGAACGGCAGAGGGGGAGTTAGTTAACGGCGATAAAACTGGGACCGTTAAAGATCAACATAATTAAACGAGTATTTATAAGCGACGGGGCGCTGGTGTCTAGGGATATGTACAAGCTCGCGGGGGTATCGAAACGGGACGAAAGGAGGCGGTTACCTCTAGGCGGCGAGATAATTCGACTTCTTATCAACCAGCGTTAAGCAGTTTTGTTCATTAAAGGGCCGGCAAAAAGAGATCAGCGATCAACGCTCGTGCAACAGTCCACGTAATAAAACGTGTTCCCGTAACAGCTGCTCCGTTCCAGCGCCACCACTGACGGCTGACTACTTATCAATTACAATAATGGGACTATTAAATAATAATGGCAGACATGTTAGGTGCCAGAGCAACCTTTTATGACTGGAACTTTTATATAATGGGGTAGGTGTTAGGCGGTCGCCTCGGATTTATAGATGATGTAGTACAAACACCGCACCGCGCCGTTCGGAGTCAAGATCTGCTCTCTTCAATCTCGTAACAGCCGCGACCGGGTCTCTCTCTTTCTCTCTCTCTCTCTCTCTCTGTCCGTACGCGCTTGTTTCCCTGAATCCTGTAACCGGTGATTTTTTACGCTCTCGTTCATCTTCCTCGTCCTGGCATTATGCCGGCAACCGGTCCAGCTAATCGAGAACGATGGAACAGGTTCCATTAAAACGTTCGGCGGTTTCGTGGGGTTGATAGAGCGGAATAGGGACAACGCGATGCGGATCATTTTTATTAACTTGCCCCGTGGAAGCTGGTATAAACTCGTTACGTGGGAAGATATAGCTTGTGCAAAAAATTCTCACCACCGGTTAATTGAACGAAGGCTACTAATAAGTCGTTAGCGAAGATATAATCGCGTTATTTTTATATGCTCGTGTTACCTAACACATCGAGCGTGCATATTTCGAAAAATTTATTTCGTACAAACTAATTGTTAAATCAATTTCCCGAGTTCGCATGCCGCTGGCAGTATGCACAGCGTGTAAGTAAGGCTTTATGTGTAAGGTATCTGCATCGAGGAATCTTAATTGTTACTCGATCAAAAATTAGCGACGGAGATTGCGTATCGCTTCGGCGAATGTTCCGAGCGTATCGTTACAAATGCTCCGGACACAAAGAAAAATCGCGGCCCTAAAGGGCCCCGGCCGTCGAAGAAATTCGTCGATTTATCGCGACGCGAGGATCGTGCCACGTAAGCTGTGCCTCGTGGTTCGTGGTGCACGGTCTGCTCGTTTGATCGAACGCCGCAATGATTGCCTCGACCGATATCTGCTCCCGCATCTCCGACTAATGATTATTAGCCCTGAGCCCTCTTTACCACATTTTTACCCCCGCCCGTGAACCCCCAGCACACCCTTGTATTCATACCGAGCGGAGTCGCGGATCGAATCCTCCTGGCACGAACTCGATGCATCCCGCGATGCATCCTGCAGGATCGATGCATCGAGTCATCCGGGTGTAGGTAGGCAGACGCGGGGCCCTCTGCTAGCAGACATCGGCTCAAAAGGATCGTGACTTTCGGTTCCCGGTGTTAAATTGCGTGGTTTGATAAGAGATCGATTCTCGATCTTCGTTTTCTTCCTGCTCGCTTTGTTTCGAAATAATCGTGCGAAAAGTATTTTTAAAATTTTTTGGTATCCACATAAAAAAAGTTGCAAACTTTTAGTATTTTCGCAAAATTTTTTCCGCGTTATGTAGTACTAGCTTCTCCAAAAACTCCAAGTCGTACGGTCCAATATTAAGGTGTTACACCACCTTGGCGCTCGGAAAAATAGATATAAAAATAAACTTTTTTTTTGACATTGCCATTATGCATATAAAATGATCTTTATTTTACACATATATATAGTAGTTTTATGAACAATTTACAATATTAACGATTAAAAAAAATAAAAAATGGCGGAGATATAAGCCGATAAGTAGGACCCTTTTTTGAAAATCCTCTAAATCTTGATTTCTCTGTTAGGCATCGTCTAAAACATAATAAATAAATTTTTTCTTATTTAAAAGGGTAATAGCTAAAATGTGACGTAGGATTTTTGTGATTGGGTGCCATGTTCGAAAGTTATAAATCTTTTAAACTCAAAATTTCGATACAAATTCGAGTTTTTTTTCAAACAGCTGTCATTTCTACAAAAAATTTTTTAAAAATTTTTCCCTACGTCATATTTTAGCTATTACCCTAATAAATAAGAAAAAATTTATTTATTATGTTTTAGACGATGCCTCACAGAGAAATCAGGTATACCATCAGCAAGGATTTTCAAAAGAGGGTCCTACTTATCGGTTTATATCTCCGCCATTTTTAATTTTTTTTAAACGTTAATATTGTAAATTGTTCATAAAACTAGTATACATATATATGTGTAAAATAAAGTTCATTTTATATACTTAATGGCAGCATAAAAAAAAAGGTTAATTGTTATACCTATTTTTCCGAGCGCCAAGGTGGTGTAACCCCTTAAAGAAGTTATGGTGTTTCTAAGAGTGTCCGATCGAATATTATTGCGAGTGACTGTATGTGAAAAAGAAGTTTTACCAGATTGAATATTCAAACCGATTTGTCTCCTGCAAACGAGCCCCCGCGATCCCAGCAAGAAAGGGTTTCCAAAAAGGCGCGGAACATCCTTAAATAAACGTCCGTTTACAAACACCATATTTCATCGGGATAAATCTTCCGCGATATTCCCCGTTCCCCAGTTTGCATTCACGAGCGAACGGATCGAATGAATTACGTTGAAAAGAAACACGATGTCCCACTGACTGGCTGTCCGACGCAATTTATAAACCCGTATCTGTATTAACGTGAATTATGGATCATTTGTCACCATTATTTCCGGCGAATCCAGCGTGATTTCGTTCGACGTAATCTCGTTTAATCGGAACGGCCGGGATCAACGCGGAATAATTAATCGTCCGAGGTGCCGCGTGCCGTCGACCCTAACCAGAACCGAGACCGTGGAAGAATGGAATTAAGACGACGAAATCAATGAAATCGTTCATGTCCTGCGAGACAAACTCTCGTGGATCATCGTACGGAGACAACGAAGGTCAACCGCGAACGGAAACACGGTTTCTCGGCGAGCTTTGTATAGCAACTAGCAAACTTACGCTAGTTTCGAGGTTACGGTAATTAATAATTCGATACGTTCGTATCGACACGGTTCTAAATGATCTCACGTTATGGATTAGACTTCGAACGCGCCGCGCCGCGCCGCGCCGCGCCGTTACCAGCGTCTCGAGGATCACGAACCCCGATAGCCATTGCATAACTATCATGCGTCGAGATATTAATAGAATCAACCTTTTTTCAACGGTATTATCATTTTTATTGAATTTATGGAACGAATGTTTAAAAAAGTTCATTTGCAATTTTCTTTCGTTTTAATAGATTTTAAACGACCCTAATTTGATTAGAAAACTTTGTATTTAGAAAATGCAACGAGTTTTGCTCGACTCGATACGTAGCAACGACTGCGATCGTTTGATCGTCAGAAGCATGGCAAACCACCGCGCATTGTCAAACTAGAATAATGACGACCGCAGGATCGATAACCCAGATAGGATTACACAGGAATTGTTAGACCATGTGGTAAGGGTCTCAAGGACCACGAGACAGATGCAAACGATTTAAACCCCGCATTCGAAACCGGACCCCGTCGAATTAACATTTCAATGCGAGAACTGCTTCCGGGAGAGGTACTTCGTACAATATCGTCAGATAATGTTCGATACACGCCAGATTTTCGGTGAAACAAAATTTGATTAATCACGTTGAGTTTCGCCGAGTTTCGATTAAATTTTTACGAAGATGTATAAAATGTGTTTTTAAAATTTCCAATGTATAGGCTTGGTCATATAAAATAGTTAAAAAAAAAAACTTTCAATATTTTCTCTGCAATTGCGACCAACATTCTTTATACATCAGTTAGTACACTAATATCTCAAAAAAGTTCAATTCGTATTTGAACTCATTTTAAAAAAGTTATTCCGATTTAAAGTATGTACAGTGACTTCCACTAATATTCGGACGCTCTTAAAAAGACGATAAGTTTTTTAATATTCGACCATACAACTTGGATTTTTTTGAGAAGTTGGAATAATCGGTTTTGTTACGTAACGTGAAAAGAATTTTTGAAAAAATTGTAATTGGTCGGAATTGTAGAGAAAATACTAAAAGTTATGTTTTACAACTTTTTTTATGTGGGCTCATATGGAAAATGTAGAAAACACGTTTCGTAGATCTGTATCAATTAAAGATATTCTGAAAATTTCATTAAAATCGGTCAACGTTGCAATGAGCTACAAACGTTTAAAGATGGTAAAAATTGCAATTTTCCAAGATTTTCGGCCTCTAACTGTAATAAATCTAAGGATTCATATATCTTTCAATGCCTGTCGTTTTTTCCCACATCAATCGATTTCGATGAATCTTTTACAATGCATATAATTGACACAGATCTACAAAACATATTTTTTAAATTTTCAATATGGACCGACATAAAAAAGTTGTAAAATGCAACTTTTAGTATTTTCTCTACAATTCCCACCAATTGCAATTTTTGAAAAAATTTCTTTCCACATCATGTAGTAAATTAATTGCTGTAACTTCTCAAAAAAGTTCAAATCGTATAGTGCAATATTAAAAAAGTTATCGTTTTTTTAATAGCGTCCGAATACTAATGGGAGTTACTGTATGTACGGAGACTTTTCTCAGTGCATGGTGTCTTATAATTTTGTCCACCAATGTACACTATAATCGTTGTCATCAGCACACAGTCGCATCACTCGTGACCCAAGCTAAAACCTACGCTTAGATTTTCAGACAAGCCAACGATCAAACTCGATGACTTCCATATTTCTTTCTTGCTCGATCCGCGTCTCGTTCGCTCTTCATTCTCACGCAGCGAACGAGGAGTCGACGAGGAAAAAACACGGCGGCTTAATAAATGCATTACCGATCCGTTTGAATCCTGCCTGCGCTGCGAAGCGATCCATCGATGTCTCTCCCAGTTTCAATCGCGGCGAAATCATTCCCGCCATCGCCGCGATAGCAATTAATAACCTTGTGCGGGGGGAGAGAGAGGGGGGTAGGGGGGGAGAGAGGGTTCCGAGTGATGCGATCGAATCCGACCGATCGATCAGACGCAGCGATCCTAGTCGCTTCTAACTCGGCCCCGGACTGGAATATCATCATTACCGCCGATGATCCGAACGCGAATCCCCGGCTTCTACGCGTCGCGTAAAAGCACGTCGATCGCGTCCACAGTTATGGCACCGGTGATGGATTTCGCGGTGAAGACCCCGCGTAGATGAGAATTAATGATCGCGAATCGTGGGTTCCGCCAGGATCACAAACCGATCCGGATTACGCCGCATCGATCAATGGTTCCGTTACGGATCGCGCGGCGCGATTCGCGTTTTCCGTTGCCGTGCACTCGCGCGATTCCCATTCGCACAAGCCAATTCCACGCTAACGCGAATCTTCGTTGCGTTCCCTGGAGCCGAGCACCGCGGAAGCCATCCGTCATCGATTCCGAGTACGCTTCGTCGCCATTTTGAACTATCTTCGAGCATCTTCGGTCGAGATTAATCGCGAATCCTACAATAGTTGAAGGTACCACTTGATGTTAAATAATTTTTATGAGAAATAGTTGTTAAAAATTAATACCATAAAAAAAAGGAAAATTTTATTTAATACATATATGTAAATGGTTCGGAACGACCATGTATAGTATGATAAACTTATATCCTCTTATTTCAGTAAAACACAAACATTAGCTTTTACATCTAATTATAATATGACTTGGTGATACATACTATACATATGTATATAAAATAACACAGGATTTATACTTTGGATGAAGTTTTAGCGTTTAGAAATTCTTAGCGGACAAGACCTGCACAGACGAATGGTAAAAACCGGAAGCAGTCTGACCAACTCGTATACAAAATAAATATCTTGCTGTACCTAACCAATCGGGAAAATAAAAAGCACCGTAGTTGGAGCTCAGCAAGAAACCTACAAATTCAGAAAAACATTTATATCAATCCTTAACATATAATTATACAAACGTGTACTTTCTTGTACCTACTATTATTTATAGAGTCGTTAAATATCAACATATTGATATTGATGGACGAACGACAATTATATCGTGCCCGTAGACGCTAATAGATTTCATTAATCACACGGTGCATTGTGTAACGGTATATAATCGTTCAATTAAACCAGTTTCCATGGCAGAAATCACATTTGTTTACGTAACGACGTTCGTTATTCCGACCACCGCTAAACAGTTATATAATTAAATTGGCCAGTTCAACGATTTGAAGCGGACGCTATGAAATATGATACTAAACTGTCGATCACTCTCCAGGGACATCGAGATTCATTGCATAGGTTTATGTTCGACGAGGGGCGCAGCAACTTAGCAGCGACAGGATGTGGAAAAGAGCCGTCTGTCGCTAGTGGGAAGACAACAAGTGTTCTCGACACCCCGTATCGAGTCACCCTCCTTTTAAGTCTCCTTTAGTATACCGGGTCATGCAGATTACCATCGAAAAACCACACTGTCACCGTTTTCTGTTTTCGTTTGCTCGCGGCGCAGTGGCGACGTTGTTCATTCTTCCGTCACGAATGAGGCCGCTCGAAAAATATAAGGCAAACATTTACTTGATAAACATGCTCGTCATATTACGCTCGCCGCCTACGTAAATTGTTTCTATATTATTATACGCTGCTCGTCATTTTCATTGCATTCAAGCGCGACCATCTACTTATATTTAATAATTATTCAAGACATACTTAAATATCCAAACTTTGAAAATTCTTGTCTTCTACTTCATTTGTAAGTATGATAAATATTACACGAATCTCAAACTAACTTACGCTTCAAGTCTTTGCGGACAAGGATGTTTCCAAGGCATTTTCTAATTCAACGCTTCATTTGCAAGACTAATAATATAACCCACATAACTCTTAACAGCTCAATATTTCGAAAACTATGCCATCGATTTTAAAGTTCTTGGTCTTAAATTGCATGGATCTGAAGGGCCTTTCTAACTACATAAACATGAAGTGGTCCCCTTTCCTCTTCAAAGGGGGCGGGTGTATCTTTATAATTTTTAATGAAACCCCCTGTAAAACGTTACATATTTAGATTCGCTGTTAAGAGTTATGTGGGTCATCCTGTATACATATGAATAATATCTATAAATCACAGTCGAATCTCTCGGTTGAACGATCCCGCAAAAAAAGGTGTGAAGGGAAATGTCGTAACGTAATACACCGTGCGAGACGGGGGATGATGATTCGAAGACACGATATCCAGGTGTATACACTCCCTTTTCTCCATTATCGTCGACTTGCTCGCGACAAGTGCGACTGAAACTCGATCCGGCACCTGGACGCCGCGCCGCGCCAAGCCGTGCCGGCATAACAGGGTATCCGAAGGATTAGCCGGGTCGGAGCCGTTCGCATAAGCAGATATGTATTGCGCATAGCACAGCACCGTGGCCTGGAGCGGCCGTGCAGAGCGTTTAAGCGTTTCGCGGCCGGTTTCGTCTTACGTTTAGCGCCGGCGGAGTTGCTGGCGTTGCTGCGCCCGCCGCGCCGCGTCGCGCCGCGGAACCGAATGAAAAGGAAGAAAGGAGCTGCCCCGAAGGGGATTTGGAAACAAGACCGGCCGTGCGGAGAAAAAGAAGCGGCCCGCTCACGTAAACGCTCCCGTTCTCGGATTACCGGAGCTGTCCTAAGCTGTCGCACGTGGGCCACGGGCCCCCCTCGATCCACCGACACGCAGCGCGTGCGAGATTGCGCGTGACCCCTGAAATTCGACAATGGACAAAAATCAGAAAATCAACTTCCACGGTGTTATCTGAAATCTGCATAGAAGGATTCCTAGATATCTATTGGGTCACTACAAAAATTCTGATACGATTTTCTTACAAAAAATGTTACAATCATGTTAAAATATTTGAACTGGATGGAAAACAGGAAGCTGGGCGTCTATGTCTCATTTCAGATATGACTTGCCGTTGACAATCGGAGACTCGGTGATCGAATATATTTCGCAGCCACCGTCTTGTATACTCGATAACCCTAGGCCCTAGTTAAACGCCAACGCATCACGATAGTCATGCCATAGACACGTCAGCCAAAACACTTGAATCGTCAGGACCAAACAGATCCTTAGACTTTGTCTCTTCGCGTCATCCATTCCACAACAAACCTTTTCTACTCCCTTCCACATTTTCCTCTCAAAAACTACATATAGCAGCCCGTCGAAACAGATTCAGATCTTCTTCTTGCGTCGTTGTACCTTAACTCGCCACCGTGTACATACTTAAATAAAACTCTTCTCGATTTTATTATAAACTGTTGTACTCGATTTCCAAACCCGGAATCCAACAACCGTATACGATCGGTGTTGGCAGCAGTTTCCGAGCAGATGATCATCCGGCATCACGGGAAGCAGCCATTGGCAGCGAACGTGTTAAAGGAGCAAGGGGGTGACGCCAGTGCGCGCTAACCTGCGGGCCGGAACTATCGGGGGGTAGATCGCGTAAAAAAAAAAGAAAAAATGAAGGGCGCCCATAGAAGGGGGCTCGGCGTGGCCCCATTTAAATCGTCTCTGGCTTGCTGACAATGCCGCGGTGATTGCGACAGATGCGTGGTCGCGCGTGTCCCTTTAAAAGGACGTTTTCGCAGCCCTCGTAACCACTCATGCTCGGAGCGCCCCTCCTACGAGGGCGCTGTCATTCACTGAAAAAGTGTGCACAGGTGCGTGCCACGGGGTTCCCCATTGACGGTGTCGGCTTTCTCTCCCTCTCTTTCTCTCGGTTTTGCCTCTCTGTCGCACACCAGCCAGATGCGTCGGTGGCGGCAGGGCGCTCCTGCGGGCGCAAAACACGGGGGCGCCCTGCCTCATTCTATGTAAGTACTTACCAACAACAACAACAACAACAACAACAACGGTGGCAGAAGCAGCATCCTGTCGACGCCGCGCCGCGCCACGCCGCGCCGGTTGCATCTGCGGCCCGGACCGACACGGCCCACGGCGATTCGTAACCGGATCGAAGGTGAACTTAGTATTCCCGCGCCGTACGCACGAGTGCTTGGGATTCCAGGCGTCCGGCTCCCTGCGAGCGGAGCAATTTACGAGATACCGCAGTCTCTTAGACTGGATCTCGTTTTGTCCACTGTCCTATCGGCCCGCGCCGACGACGCCTATTAACAAGCTCTGCCCCCTCGACGCTTTCACTCGAACCGTCCTAGAATAACCGATCGAGACGGCATTCGCCAATCCAGGGGAAGCAAATGAGACTGACGTAAGTCACAATCTGGAATGCTTCTCGAAAGGCGAAATTATATCAAATGCGAATCGTCATACGAAATATCAGTACAAAATAATATTCGGACACTCTTGACAAGATTTCTTTTATATTGGACCAGTAGAAAAATCGCTCCAAGATCGGAGAATCGGTAGAGAACGAAGCAGAATCGAAAATATTATGAAACAGGTGGCGAGGCGAGTTAACACCTGTCCGCTGCTCACGCGAGGCTCCAGGGATCAATTTCGATGGGCCGAGATCCTACATCTCGATCGACAGGCACCCTGTTTCCTGCCCAATTCCGTCGTACGTTCGCGACTATGATGAAGATAGCTTTCGTGGCGGATAGAAGCGGTAGGATCGTTGCCGATGTGTAACTTAATCCATTCCGTCGCAGCGCGGCTGAAGCGCAATCTGTCAGATCTCGATCGAACGGTCCATTTGGCGGGGCCCGATATCGGGGCCCGATTGGAAACTCGATCGAACGTGCACGGTTCTCGCTACCTCGAGGCCGGCGCGCACAGAACGTTGGAAACGTAGCTAGCCACGTAATATCTGGTGACTCGATCGCAGATCGTATCGGGACCGGAGAACATCCAGCTTGGCAAACAGGAATCGCGATAACCGGCAGAAAGAGACAGCCGGCGAATCTCCGTGCAAAACCGCGATTCATATTAATTGCGGTTTGCACGATCGCATAGTGTTCGAGACAATGCTGAAAAGTCCAATTTTTCAAGTATCAGATTTAAAAATATTTTGAAAATTTATGCAGACAATTTTTATTTTGCACGAAGATCCGCAATCCAGTAATAATCGGATACGATCAAAATTGAAATGCAGATGAATGGAAATTTGCGAGTGGTCTCACAGACGGTCTGTAGTACTTAAGGGTTAAAGTCTGTCGATCGATTACGACGAGCTTAACGCGTAGCCCTCGTTGTGTTTCGCCAATGGATTAAAAACGCCCGGCGGCTATTAGGGGAATATTGTACGTGTACGGTGCGTACCGACGCGACGCGGCGATCGAAGCTGAAGTTACTATTCCAGCAGCGTGCAGAGATAATCCAGCGTAGAAAATACTGCTGGCCCCGTAATATCTGGCGACTCCATCCGCGATCGTATCGAGCACGAAACATTCCGCATGGCAAACGGGAGCCGTGATATCAAGCGCTGCCGGAGATGCTCGAAACCACGGCTAACGTCTGTTATTACACCGGCCAGGTCCCTCGACAAATGTTCGCCATAAGGTGCTCGTCGTTTTGTTGAATCGCGGAAGATCCGCTCGATCCGGACGCGATGATGCTCCGAAAGCCAGTCTTCCGAGCTACAACGCTAGAAACGTTTCACATCGACTCGATATTTAGGCGCCATTATTCTCTTACTTTATACAGTGACTCCCAAACATATTCGGACACTATTTGATAATTCGTTTGTTGACAAAGCAATCGCCCTGGGAATTGTTTCTAGTAATAAAACATTTATTAATGTTGATATCACATACACAATTTATTTGAAAGATATACATACGTTACATAATAAAAATTATTAAACGAAATAATGGACCATTGGTGGCTCACAAAAATAATCGGACAATATTAATTTTTCTATTTAGATAATGTTATTTAGCATTACAAAATTTGTTTAATACTTCGTGGCATAAACATTTTGTTTAAGAACATGTCTCAACATGTTTGGCATATTATTTGTAATTTTTTAAGCATATTCAACAGTTATATTCGACCACTCAGTTGCAAGTCTTTGTTTTAATTCGGCTATCGATGTAATTGGGGTTTTTCGAATTTTTCTGTCCAATTCATCCCACAAATTCTCAATAGGATTATAATAGGAGTGTAATAAAAATTCTTGCACAATACGTGACTTGTGCTTGGGGTCGTTGTCCTGGTAAAACTTACTGTAAACTTACTGTAAAAAGTATTCGTACACCATTTAAAAACGAATAACATTTTTGAGATGTTGAAAGGATTAGTTTACTAGCTAATGTGTAAATAATTATTTTTTATTGGTAGCATAGTTGCGATTTAAAAATTTTTTATCTGTATCTATAATGAAAATTTAAAACATGTCTTTCGTAAATCTAATTCGCGTCATAATTCTTCTACTTTATATTTAATTGTGTCACGGCACCATCGCCGCGCTCGAAATTATGCGAACCGGAGACGCGGATTGGAACGTTTGTAATTTACACGCTCAAAGTGCACCGAAGCACGTAAGTCCGAATAAACCAACAGTTCGAATGGGATTCAAGTTAGTAAAGTTCGTCTATGAAAAGTAATTTATTGTTTACCTTGGTATTAGAAGTCGGTATACAAATGCGCGGATTTGCATAGTGATTAGGAGTCTGGATATAATTTACCGTACACCGATGAGTCTCGAAGGAGGCTAGTTTCATATGCTGCTTTGTAGATAAGCCTGGAACTAATAACTATCGACTAAAGCGGCCCTTAAGTTTACTTGTAATTGGACAGCGGTTTTCCATGCAATCGTGCACGCTCGATTCTACCAAACACAGTAATTTATCACACGGAAATTCTCAACAGAAAAACGGTAATCTTCCCATTCGATGTCGATCGTCTAAAATACGGTGCTCAAGAATATAACCAGTCATAAAAATGTAAACCTTTCTTGGCTGTCTTAAACATCTCCCTCGTGCCAGTGTGCATCGATCATTACCGCAATATCATGAGAGAAGAGTTTGCATTCAGAATAGCTGAGCATTAGTTGCCGTTCAGACGGATCGGGTGCCATTCTTCTGTCGAGCGAAAAAGGTAGACAGTTTCTGTAGCAACCTAATAACGGCTGCGACGTTCGAAGTGTTTAATTTGTAGCTACGACTTGCCAGAACACACAGCGCATTCAAACAGCCAGACAGCTAGTAATAGAGAATTGAATGGCCATCGCCAATCAAAGACCCCTTTGGCCATTCTCACGCACATTCGCGCGGAAAACAGCCGTCTGTGCTCGTACGGTAGGCACGCATAACAACGTGTACTTACCGTCGCGTCGCGTCGCGTCGCGTCGGTGCCGGCGTAGGTTGCCGTCCCAGGTAACCCGATAATCGGCATATCCAACGAAGGGCCGGTGCACCTATTAAGACCCAATAACGACACGTAATAGCTCAGGTGTTACGTTGTGCCTGTGGCGACGTTTCCAGTATCGGCGAACACCTATGCGCGTACCTACAAGCTGTTTCATAACATATGGGACACGCATCGCTGGAGAACAGTGGATAACGCGCTGGTAAAAGTCCAAACAAACGTGCACCACGGTGGACCACGTTGCTGAGTTACAATTGTCCTCGTGCCGCAGCTATGTACATCTGGTTACCTTCGAAGTGTGCTAAATACTTGCAAAAATTACGAGGCAGACGAATTGCTATTATTACTACACTGCGGATCTTTACGCAAAGTTAAAATAGTCCGTGCCCAACTCTTTTTTTACACGGTAGACATGTCCATCAAAAAACCGTGCGAATAAGATAATGAAAGGGGTTTTATGTAAACGATGAAAAATTGATAATTTTTTTTTGTAATTGATTTAGCTACTTTCTCGTCATACGGAAAAAATTTTTATACAGTTTTAATTACTAGTTTCTTTGTTCTATCTCACCTTTACTCTTTCGTTTCCTATAGACCTACATACTGCATTTATGAAGATGTTTACGTGCTGTGAAAAGTGGGCACAGCTTTGGAATTGACACAAGATGACTGGTTTACGAGATGGTCTTTTTCTGTGTGGTCCATGGTATCTCCGTTGGGAAATTGGTCCCGGAACCCTCAATTAAGGAGCGTGACTAGGAAAGAGTTTCTAGTGGTTCCTAATGATGTTTGTTTTCCATTTGATTCTAGTGTCACTCTCTAGAAAAATATCCCCTAAAAAATTACTGTTCATAATTCACAAGAGTTGAAGAACACTACAGTCTGAGACTCATTTACGGTAGCATTAGTAGCCAAGCGGACAGTGTCCGATCAATATGCCTTTCACTGCTGGAAAGAGGTCTACGTTGCGTTGTAGCTCGCACAGTAGCATAATTAGATTAAGGGTAAGCACTCTTGTACGATAAAAACACTGATAATATTAACAAATCACAACGTAAGTTGGTTGATAGTGGTCCATTGCGCAAGATAATGTCTTCCAGCAATACCACAGTTGTAGATGCTCAAATCCAGCCTCTAATGCCCAAGAAAGCCTCATTCCTGGTTCGTTCCTGAACCTTTGACATTTACCGCGACCAAGAGATCTACCGCGTGACATCCTGCAGAGTATAACGATCGCTATATTAGTTCCAGCGAGAACCTCGTCTCACCAGGTTCCCTAACGTCCTCCACCCCGGAACACGGTGAAGCACAGCAGTTACCTGTCTCATTTCATTGTTCTCATTCCTCCATCAATAGTCGCAAACATAGTATCACCAATTTCCAAAAATTATGCTCTGCTCTATCCTGGATACTTGAGGGGACATTTTTTCCACCGAAAGCATTACACGCGAGTTTAATAAAGAGCAGAGATGACGACTTGGATAACAGGGCCCAGCGACACAGAACACTGGTTCAAGAAAGCAACAGCAGTCGCTCACCAGCGCCACCAATTTCCAAAAATTATGCCCTGCTTTATCCTCGATACTTCAGACGATATTTTCTCCAAGGAGAGAATCGTACGCGAGTTTAATAAAAACCAGAGATACCCCACTCGGATAAGAGGCCCAGCGACACAGGACACTGCGGGCAAGAAGCTCGCCGCGTCGCGCCGCGCCGCGCCGCGCCGGTTCGAGAAAGAAAGCAAATCAGCGATTCTTCCCGGATAGCGTCCGCGATAAGATACTGCGAAGCTTGGACCGCCGAGCACATCCGACTCTGTAATTACAAAATAAGGATTTCACAGGGAGCAGCGACACGAATCTCTAATTGCTCGGTCAGGATGGAAGGAGGGCGCGGTTTTCCACGTGTGTTATCCGGCTTGTAGGTGCGGCGATCGCGTGCAGAGGGGTTACACGGTGAATCTTGGTGGACGGTTGGGCGGACACGGCGGGAAAACGGACGCAATAAAAAGCGGGAACGAACGAGCCACGCGGTCGCATGAGCGCGGCGCGGGTCCGATCGCGGGGCCCGATAACGGGCCCGGCAATGCTCGTGATAAGCGACGCCTTGATAATTAACAGCCCCGAGAAGGGAACCGGCTCCTCCCCTTACGCTGCAACGCCCATACGCGTGTTAATTGTATCGCCGTCGCTCGTTACTCGGCGGTCCGCGCCGCGGGTACGCGTGTTCTCGAGCGGGTACGAGCGAGCTCGTTCGTTCTCGCCGTTAGAGCCCGACGCGACAGCCAGAATAATAACGGTACACGATCCCATGGATCAGGGACGTTAAAGGATTCCAGTCGCGGCCTCAACGGGCTCCTCGTTACGAGAGCCTGGATATCTTCTCCACACGTACCGCACGACACAAACCGGGCACCAAAGCGAGCCCGGCGCTGTTGCTGCTTCTGCTGCTGCTGTTGCTGCTGCTGCTGCTGAAACGTAGGCGTCGATCTCTTCATTTTCACGGTGGCAGCTTCACCCAGCCACCACGGGACCACGGCTCGGGAACCACAGCCAGTTCGTGGAATACATGAATATTGGATCTGGCCGATGCCCCGTGGAATTGCCGCAAGCGCCCGGACTGCGGAATCGAATTTGTACGGGGATGCATGGGAATTGGGAGGCTCCGAACTCCGTGAGTTGTGGCCGAGAGATGATCGCGGGGATACCGTGCGGACAGCGCCAACCTGATGAATGAGAACGGCGCGACGACGACGCGACGCGACGCGCCGAGAGACCCTAGTTCGGACGGGGTCTGCTCGTCGAATGAATATTGAAATTTCGAGATTGCATCGTGTGGAAGGTGTATCGACGGCCTCGTCGACGGGCTTGTACGTTAGCTGCTCGGATCGGGATCACGAGAGTGGCGAACCCTTAATCGAGCTCGAATTAAGACACGTTTCGGGTGTCTCGATTTAATAAATTATCTGTTCGATGATTACGCGTAATCTTGAATTATCTCGAGCACTTGACATTCTGCATTCTGTCATTTAACGCATTACCTACCGGGCGATTATTTCATAATTTTGTAAATTGTCGTGTTCATTTTTATGTTTTTTCTAGCATCGACGAATAGTGTGTCCATTTACCATCACATTTTTGCTCGATGATAGAATATAAAAGCTGTAAAATAAAGATCGAATCTTGCTTCGAGGTCGAAGAAATTTTCGGACGAGAGCACCGGAAATGAACGAATAAAAATTGGTCAAAAAATCAGGTTCGTCCGAGCGTGCGACACACGTGACAGAATCTGAATGAGAAGCCCGCAAAACACTCTCACGGTTCCAGCAGGAAGGGAAAGTGAAAACAAGACAGCCTCTGGTCACGTAGCCGGGAAAAAAATCCGCGTAACACAGCCGAGCTGCGCCGCGCCGCGCCGCGCCGCGCCGGCAGGGACTCGACGCGGCGTCTCGCACCCTCTCACCACCGCAGGCGCGAGTAAATAGTGTGCGTCATTCGTCCTTTGACAGGACTCTCCCAGATCGATATACATATTCCACGGTGTATATTAGTCCGCCGGCTGTTAATTGCTCGTATCTTGTCCGGTTTAAGCGTTCCGGAAGCGGAGACGTTCTTTTCGCCTCTTTCCCATCGTCTCGAGAGCAACCCCCCGCGGTCACTTTCCACCAAAACTGGAAGCAATCACCGGCCGATCCACGGGTGTTGGACGTGGTTGCGCGCAGTCGGCGGCAGGTGTTAAAAATAACTTAATTAATGCGTTAGAGGCCGATGCGATAATTGGTCGGGCGAGCGATACGCTCGGAGGTAGAAACTATGATTAACTCGGCATCCAATTAGCTCGTATTAGGAGTAGCGATCAGTGTTAGCGTGATCGTATATACCTCCTATCTCGTTCTCACTCTTTCTTCCCCCCCTCTCTTTTTCTTCTTCTTCTTCTTTGAGCCCTCGTTAATCCAGTCCTCGATCCTCTCCCTCTCTCCGTGGCCATGACTCTATCTTTCTTTTTCTCTTTCTCGTTAGACCGGAATTATCGGCGGATTGTTCGCGGTCCACGAATGTCCCGATAATGGCGGCGGCCATTACGTATGTATGACGGGATATCGGTCTTCGGTTTCTTGCATTCGGAAAGACCGACTGCGCCCCGAACGCCTCATTACCGTGCCACCGCGTCCCGTGACATTTTCTTTTCTTCAACCCTATTTTTTCGCCGCAGCGATTTGTCTCGCGATCGGCACCGACACGCGGATGCGACCGGTAGCCAACCTGCCTGGCCGATATCGCCGGTTGTTTCGTTACACGGCCCCCGGTAAAATGTCGGTACGCGGACCGTACCGTGTAATTGCACAATAAATTGTTGCTTAATTGAGCGGCGAGCGTCTCGTCTCTGATTTACATCGAGCTTTCACTTCTTTCATAAATCGGCCCGATATGTGGTCGCGCTGGGAAGCGATTCGCTACTCTCTTCCGCCTCCTCGGCATAGGCGATTCTACCGCAGAATAGACCGACCATATCTATTAAACGTATTATGAAAATAAATGTCTACTTCGCTCCGGACAAAATGTTTATTCCGCAAGATCCGTTGTCTACGTAAAAGTTTACTGAAATTTTAAGAAAAAATTCAAATGAATGTAAGTTATGGATCAGATCGACACTAGAAATATAAAACTGGGGGGCCGCATAACCACCCCTGCTCTAAACTAAAAAGATACGAGAAGAGACTACGTAAACCGGTCCGGTTTAACATAAAATATTGACGAGAATGGTACATGGTAGTCAGCGTTAATTAAAATATATTTGCACGAGGCTGAAAGTGCGTCGCGGGAGCACCGGGTTACGCGCAGGAGGATGATACGCAAATAGGTGCCGGCGAAAAAGTAAGCAACAAATTAGCGGTGGATCCGACACTTGCTAAGAGCAGTCGGACAGGCGAGCGAGTCAAATCGCGCGTATATACTATACTTTCTACGGACGAGAGCGCCGCGCCGCGCCGCGCCGCCGCCGTCTGGTAGGGTTTTTTTCTTCCCGTGACACGCGGCTGACCCCTTTAAGAATGTTGCTCACCGGTCCAAGCTCGGCCTTACCCGTCACTGTTATTACTTATTGCCGATCTCAAGGAGATTCGCCGTGTGCATTGTTTATGGTACACGAGATTGCCGCGCGATGAAGCGATCGTGAAATGCTTGTCGCTCTCGCGATGTCGGCAAGGGACGCGATCCTCCGCGTCGGGTAAATGCACCTCGAGCCGGATGACGAAGTAACTCCGCTGCTCGATTGGAAACTCGTCTATTTTTGCTAAGACGGTAATAACGATGACGAGCCAGAGAGAGATGGAGAGAACCCTGGTAACTAACGACCGTAGACGCTCGATGATACTTAAAACCCATCGGGCCGATCCGTGCCGCTCCGCTCCGCGCTGCGAGGCAGCCGGATTATTTTGGTTGCACGATCGACCGGGAATTATCGCGTTAGCTGTATTGATCCGCCTCTCTCGCGTCTTACCTCTCCGGACGTCGACGGGTTTCAATTAAAGTCTGAAACCAGGTGAACTACTCTGATCCGATCGGCGAACCTTTTCTTATAAACAACAATTGGATGACGACGATTAAGGAAGCTTTTCCCGTAAGTGGTAAGCGGAATTCGATTACCAGAACACTTTCCGATACTGTCCCTACAACGCGAACAACAAATTATTTACACTGTGTAAAGACACATTTGTGGTTGTATAAAAAACCCCTTGGCTAACATAAGTAAGGGAAATTGTTGCAAGATCACCCACTCGAAACGATGAATCTTAAGTCCCATTAAAACCGTAGACATCGACTGCCGAAAAATCGGCGGAAGATAACCAGTAGAAGATTTAGAAGGTCGATGCTTTTGAGTGGCTCGTTGAGACCATCGTCTCAATTGCGTCTACTTGAAGTAAATCGTCTGCTTCATATATATTCGATGCGTTTTATCTGCTCATCGTTTGCTTCGTTTATTCGTTCTGTTCCGTCCACTTAGCGTTTCCCATGTTGTATAATACTTCGTATACCGCGTACACATTTATATCTGTTTTACCTATTGAAACATCGTTAAAAAGACTTATATATAACACTATTTCTAACAAGTAGTGTGTCAAAATACACCTTTCTAAATTTTAAATAAAAAATAATTGAGACTGCAAAGATGCATTAAAGAAAAAATTCTAAATAAATACACTACTGAAAAAGGGGTGATAAAAAAAAAACTAAGTCCAAATACACAAGACCGCTTAAATCTTGGATTTTTAAGGACGATTTATTTGATGGCGTATAAAAATTGGCATTCACAGGAGAAAATAAAATTTACTTTGCTGACTTCGCAAAAATGAACGAGCCTCATGTATTTCTCGATACCGACCGAATCCTAACGATAAAATATTTTTCCGAGTAACCGCATCTCGTCCATAGGTATCACTTATATCATTAATTACTATAACAAGCAGTAGTGACATAATTAACAGGATTAAAGCTTCTAACGACCCGCCGCAACAAGTTATCGTAAACTTTCATATCCCCTCGACGACGACATGGCCACCAACACTGGCCTGCCGGTAACCACCGCTGACATTTAAAAGCCATTTAATAATTGTCATTTACCCGGCGTGCATTTCGCGGCGCGGTACAAGGCCCGATTCCCCCGTATATACGATGCCTGTAAACCAGAAAGAATCACGAACTCCGTGCACGTTCGTCCCGATGTGTCGTCCCGATGTTCCATTATCTCCTTCCCCGAACCAACCGCAAGCAATGAAATAACACCGCTCCATTTCTCGATCGCATACCGTACGCCAATTACACTACCCCTCCCCTCGCTGTACCCGTGACCGCATCTTAATGAATATTTTCCAGGATTCCCGTTCCGACGGTTTCGTGAGAAAAATCTGCCCGCGAACATCTCCGAGACCATCCTACCACGACTCATGCCAAAAAACAGTTTCCCCGTGAACGAACGGCGGGAACCACGCGATCAGAAAAACCCTGCTCCGCTTTCTCTCTCTCCCTCTCTCTCCCTCTCTCTCTCTCTCCCTCTCTCTCTCCCCCCACGGTACTTATTACCATTATTCCCAAAAACTAATACCAACCGAACCGGCAGCAAGCTCTGCCCATCGGAAATCATACGTTCCCCGACGCTGAGCCCCGAGGCGACACACGAGATTTCGTGAATGAGTCTGCCGCGTTTAACGACCCTTCCGATACAGGTTTTGTACTCCAATTTCACCCTTTTTCAGATACATATTCACCTTTGCAAATCAAATTCATCCCCTCACAGATCAAATTTAATTTTGGTGGGGGCCGTCTCGTGTAAACAAATCGATTCCTTTTTTACTGTATTTTTTTTTTAAGTATAAAACCTTAAAAATACTTTCCCAAAATGGGATGCCTAAATTCATTGAGATGACAAAGTTCCACGAGAACGAGGTTGGTTCGATATTTCTGATTACCATGTATATTTGACAAGAATGGTCTAACGGATGGTAAACTATTTAGAATTATATAATTACAGAAGACGGTCTATGGGAACAGGATCCCCTGAATAAAACGAATTCTAATGACGCAATGAAATATTCTTCCTATACCTATAAATACTGTATATATTTACATAATCCTGTTTATGTGATCCCCGTCGTATATTTGAGCGAGTAATAAAGCCATAGGAATAATAATGGTACCAACCCCGTCCTATAATAATCTCCGCTTATCCTGAGAAACCGGCGAAAGTAAAAATCGACGAAATAAAAAGAAACTGGAAACGGTACATCAATATCGCGAAACGGAAATAAACCATTAATCGTGTTCCTAGGGTCTGATCCCTACTCGTTCTTCCAATAATCATTCAAAATTTCAAAAAGGCAAACAAATATTTCAAAATAAAATGAGGCAATATTGTAACTTCTTTATCTAAAAATTCACATTTATTCCTTTTTAAACAAATTCAAATTTTAAACGATCCAATCAATAAATCTAGATTTCGAAAATTGTATTATATTATTCATGCAGCAAACGATAATGTATAAAAATGTATAAAACTCCGACAAGTAGAATTTCATTTAAAAAATCGGCAGCATTCCAGCGAGGATAACGATAACAATAAATATACCTCGCGTGATGGTACGTAATTCGTGAAAAAACCGGGCAACTGTCCATCGTTCAACACTCTTCATCTAGTTAATGAATTTACCCGTCTCTGGTTGCGAGTAATAAAACAAAGAGCTATGTGTACACGGCGCAGTTGCGAGTTCTGAAACGCTCGGAATCGAATCGAGTTCGCAATCGACGCAAGTATAAGGATCGAGATCGAGGGAGAAAGAGCGAAGGAGAGCGGGGAACGCAAAGCTCTCGGACAACGGTTGTTGACCGACGAAAGGGCCCGGGGTTGGAATCACGTCGTCGTCGTCGTCGTCGTCGTCGTCGTCGTCGTTTGTCGTCGTCGGTCAGCTTTCTTCACTGTGGTGCCGATGGTATTTGATTGCGGGTGACGAGGCGCGGGTTGAATGAGGGACGGCCTGGCTGGTGGGGCGATAATACGGCAGTTAGTATGCAGCGGGTACTGTTACTTAATGTTAATGCCGGGGCCCCCATTGATACTTCTCGTCGGGTACGCGACGGAACGAAGAACAGATTCCAGGTTCGAAACGAGAAGGCTTTCCTCCTTCTGGCCGGAGCGGCGAGCCGGGGTGGTGCACGAAGAAGCCGACTCTGGAATGCTACGAGTCCCGATCCGGTGTACAGTCCGCGCCCGTTCCAACCTGTCCGGCGTGTAGTCACGGAGCCGAGAGCCGAGGCTGCTGAGCCGAAGTTAGAAGGAGAGGATCGAGAGGATCGGGAGAGGATCCACGCCGGTGAACGCGGGGGGCACGGGGCAACAGGGCACCGACAACAGGGAAGAAATCGCTTTATCGCGCCACCGGACCCGCGTGCCTCTTTACTTTTGCGACCGCGAGCCAACAACCTGCGAGCTCCTTCGCCACGGAAAAATTACGTTCCAATCGTTTTCTTAACTCGCTGTCCACGCGAGCTCCAAATTTCGCATCCCGCGAACGCTCCTCCTTGCCGTTTGTACACCGCCCCGTATGTTTACACTTTACACTGCTCGGCGACCGAGGCGGCTTCATGATCCCTCGCGGGGTATGCCCCGCAGTGGAGGAGATATTCGCTTTTCGTAGATCGTACAGTTCCCATTTTCTTAGATCGTATATTTACTGTATCAAATATGACTGACGAGGAAGAACTATTCTTAAATAAATAAATCACGCATACCCTCTACCACTCGATCGACTGCGATCAATTTTAATATCAACAAGTTCGTTACCACGATTTGTTTGTTTAATGGTTTTTACTTGCAATACTTTATTAGAGACAACGCGTTACGATTTCTGACAGGTAGTAACTGCACATCCACTGCAAATGACATACGTGTGAAAAAATACAGGACTGGACCCTTATTCTTCGAGTAACGAGTTCTTTTTGTTTATTTGATTTAATCCTTTTACCGCAGAATGTGGTCGTACTGGATTAAGAAGGACGATAATTAGTCTTTAATTAGTCGGGGTTTTGTCGTAAAACTAATAGGCATCGTTAAATCGTGAGGAGAATTAGTACGAGTATAATCTGAGTGATTTCAATGCGTCGCGATTTGCGATGGTATCGTCTACGATTTCGACGCGATAAAAAATTGGACCGTCGGGTTTGTATCTCACAGCGTATTAATTAGTTCGCTTATCTCTTGGCAGAGAATGCGTACGCATTTTATTAATTTACTTAACACGGCCGGGTTTTATACATATAATCACATCGAAATTGTAATCGCATACTTGCGCAGTTCGAGTGATTTCAATGCCGGGTTGCGCGTGCTTACGCAACGCGGTCTACCGGTTTCGATATACATACTACATACTCGCAAATTGAAATAACATCGTTTGTTAAAATTTCTATTTCTATACGATGTTTAACAAAATCAAGATCGACGGAAAATTTCGATCTCGTGGGTACGTTAAAAAATATAATGATCGTTTTATTCATTTTTTATGAGGTTCCTGTTTCTCGGGACATTCGTTAATTCGAGTGCGGAATAAATCCATAATTTCCACAGTCGATTCGCAAGAGATTGCGGTGTTACGGAATAAGGATATTCGTTCTGGAAACAAGTACTTTCAGCGATATGATGAAATGTTTCCGTTTTATATTTATTTTACTCTCACTCTCTCACTCTCTTCCTCTGTGTCTCTCTCGTCGCATTTCAATTTAACCGTGTTCAGTATTCCATTACGCAATTCGATAAGGATAACTAACGTGTAAACGTCGATCCCAGCAGACTCGGAGCGCAGCGGCCACTTTTACCGACTATTACCAGCTCGCTAGTATTTTAATGGGGCCGGGATGTCTTTATTACGGGGACACCTAGGAGCCGCTACGGATCTACGGGTTTCGGTCCGGTCGCCGCCGCGGCCGCATTTGTGTTTCGCGTCACGTAGATCCATTTAATCTACGCAGGTATAAATCAGGTTAATTTCTCAAATGAGGCAAACATGGGGCTACACATCTCCGAATTAACCTTGCACGCCGTGACATCATCTTGTGTATTTCTTCGTGGCTTTTTAATGGCGTCGAATAATTCACTCGGAAAGGGCGACGAGTGAAAAGAACAACGAAACGACCAGAAGAAACCGCGGCGGTGGGAGAAAAAAAAGGGGAGAAAGAACGAGAGACGGAAACGTAACGAGATGAGAACCAGAAAGAGAAACGTCGAGAAGAGAAAGGGAGAGACGGCAGGAAAAAGAAGAAACAGAGTTTGGTCATACTTCGCCGGAAGAAATTTTTATGGGGCCCCATCTACGAGCTGCGAGCTCTCGGCGAGAACGCCTGGAATTTTTAGATTCATTCCCGGTTACTCGTAAAACGGCACGCCGTAATTAAAAGCCACGGCGCGGCGCGGCGGCGGCGGCGCGGCGATCGCAGGATCTTCGCGTTTAGTGTCGCGGACATTTTCATTACGGCGAGTTACTTTCTCGGACAGATACGGCCGGAACTATAATGGAACCGCCGTGAAACGGGTCGCGCCAAAAGCACCGTGGCGAATTACTTTATCGACCGTGAAACTACTATTTATCGGAGGTCGCGCCTGTATAATTGACTAATTATTAAAGAGCAAGAACCGTGCCGGTCTGTCGCAAACGAAAATCACCGGTATAGGTACTCGTGTCGCGGGACCGCGATACGATCGGCTTGAACCCC
Organism: Lasioglossum lativentre; assembly: GCA_916610255.1. Classification (NCBI taxonomy): domain Eukaryota; kingdom Metazoa; phylum Arthropoda; class Insecta; order Hymenoptera; family Halictidae; genus Lasioglossum; species Lasioglossum lativentre. The sequence continues at coordinate 38,323,907 of OU744356.1, read as the reverse complement.
TTCGAATTAGAATCTTAACGAACGGGCCGTTTAACGACAATCAATTTGAGCAACAAACCTGTTTTTATGTCAGGCGCATTTTTTTCCGCGTTTCGACGATTTTGGACCACCGCGCGACGAGACTCGTCTGAGCGTCGAGTTCCAAAAACATTCCCGTCATTTCCGGCGGATCGGGCCCCCGATCGGGCCCTGGTTGTCCGTTCGCCGGAAGACAGAGCGCCGCGGCAACGAAAGGAGCGAGAGAAAGAGAGAGAGAGAGAGAGAGTGCACGCGATGCAGAGCGGCGGTGCCAGAAAAAGTAGAAAGCACGTCGGAAAAAAGCGAACAACCGGTGAAAGATATCGGAGAAGAAAGACTCGGATCGACGCAGAAAGACAGAAAAAGAGCGGCTGGCGAACGGAGCCGAGTGCCGGGTAGTATGGGGGCTCGGGGCGAGGCTCGGAGGGGAATCAAGGCGAGTGGAAGAAGGACGGACTACCGAAGATTCTCGAAGGATGGAACTATGGAAGCAAAAACAGAAACCAGTCTCACTGACTCAAGGCTGCCTACCCGAGAGTACCTGGCCGGAGCAGAGAGTCGAGAGAGTCGAGAGAGCCGAGAGTCTTGGCTACCTGGTCTCTGGCTGTGAGTACCTGTCTGCCTTTACCTCCGACTCCTCTCTTCCTTCTCTCTGCTGCTCTTCCTCCGACTCGACCACCTCCTTCTCCTCTTCCTCCTCCTCCTCCTCCTCCTCCTCCTCCTCCTGCTCCTACTCCTGGCCGGCTCGCTCGCTGTTCCTCTTCTTCCTCGTCATCGTCGTCCTCTTCGTCTTCCTCGCGGGAGAGTCAGCTCGCTCGTCGAAGGGGGTCTCTCCGCCGTGGCTACCACCTTTATCCTTGGTCCGTAACACACCGATACGCGGAGTCGTTTCACGCAAATTCACCGGGAACGCCTTCGTTGAGTGCGGGACCCGAACTCGTTCCCCCGTTAAAACCGTGACGCATCGTTGGACCGGTCGAAGCCGGGCATCGTCCACGCCGCGCCGCGCCGCGCCGCGCCGCGTATATGTGTATCGTCCTCTTTGATCCTTCGACTCGGCGAAAGCACGGGAAAGAGAAAGAGATCCCGCGCGCTTCGATTCTTTCCACGTAATTATACGTGCCACGTACCACGGTGCTCTCGTCCCCCGATAACGTACCCCGTTGCTAGCTGCTCTCTCTCTCTCTCTCATTCTCCCTCTCCCTCTCCCTCCCCCTCCCCCTCCCTCCCGGACCAGTCGCCGATCCGCCGTTGGATTAGACGGCCCGGCCCGTTCGAACAGAACTAATTAAGAAGGACGCAATAAATCCGGGAACCGATACGGCCCGGCCCGCGGACACGGCCGCATAGAATATTAGCCACGGACACGACGGTGACGTAAAGCATCTCTGATGAATCGATTTCACACGGCACGCCCGGAAACCCGACGGTAATAGCGCCGCGAGTGGACACGTCCAGCTATGACACGCGAAACGATAAGCCCGTAATGCGCCGCGGCGAATCGCCGTAATTTTCGTGCGGACGACGACGCGACGTTCCAGCGCAGCGTAGCATCGCCGAAGCGGAGCCCGCTGCCAGATTGATAACGCGACGGGGCGCCGATCGATTTGTCGCGGAAAATTGCCGTTGCCGCTGTGTTCCGCGTTCGATCAACACCACACGCTAATGCGTGACCGTCGAGGAAAACGATCGCGATGACGGGCTGACGCACAGTGGACCGTTTTTTATAAAATTGTTGGAATTGATACGAAATTGTTCACGTCATGAAATAGGTTGAATCTAGGTCTTGTCGTATCTAATACTCGATTCAGATAGACCAGGAAGGACACAGACGGACAATTTTTTCATGCTTCCAACAGCAATTTGATCTTCCAAGTCCGAAATTTCATGAATGTGTTTTTGCTAATTCATTAGTATCGACTTTACGCCGTACATAAACTAACGCTCGTCGAGACTCGTAAAACAAGGTCCATTTATCTGGGAGATGTCCGGTATCGCGGGTGAATGTCCCATTTCGAAAACATACCACAACATTTACGACGACTAATAATCTCCATAGGAGCACGTTGGCCGCTTCTATTGACATCTTATTCAGCATAAAAACGCCGACAGACGGAATATTTACAAGCATCCTCGAATACATTATCCGAGGAGAATAGAGCGCCGCGGCGCGGCGCGGCGCGGTGCGGCGCCGGTCGGAGCGAGGTGGAAGCGGCGATTTTACATCGATGATTTTACATCGTTGCATTAGAAGACAGGCCGGGGGCCGTAAAACCCTCTAACACCTCGTTAAAATGGGATATCAGAGAAGTGGACGATCGTTACCGGAGGCTAACGAGAGCCATCGTGTCGCAAAACTCGCGGGCTCGTACCGATCTCTCACTCTCTTTCTCCGGTCGAGGACTTGGTCGGGCGTCCCTTACGAAACTGTTGGTGTGACTTCATAACAGAAAAATACCTCTTTCTTCAGCGGCGGCGAAGAATGTGAACTCGTTATTTCAGCGAGCGTGGCCGTTGCCCGATCCGCGCGCTGTACATACAACACACGAAACACGCACGACATTCCATCGTGTCCGCGGTTCGATCGTTGCTCGTCTAAACAAACCCACCCCTTGGCCGGTTTGGCGGTCGCATGGGGGGCATAAATCGTAATAACGCGCATATTCTCACGAAACGAGTAACTATTGCCTGTTCGCTTACCGCCCTCCGGGTTTCATCGACAACAACGTCCCACTTAAGCCGATAGGCCGGTATAACAAACTGCGACGCTGACAACGCACCGCGTTTACACACAGAGGCAGCTCACCGGTGATCGAGCCTGACCAGTCAGCGAGTCAGGCAGGCGGGCAGTCAGGCAAGCAAGCAAGCAAGCAAGCAAGCAAGCAAGCAAGCAAGCAAGCAAGCAAGCAGGCAAGCAGGCAAGCAAGCAAGCAAGCAAGCAAGCAACCAGGCAAGCAAGTAGGCAGGCAGGCAGCCAGTCGCCGCGCCGGTCGCGTTGTAATCGCGGAATAATTGAATCTGTGCTCGCCGCACGCACCGACCGATATCCCTCTTTCTCTCTATCCTATCCAATCTTTTCCCTTGCTCGCCTATCTACCGACGAGATTCCCCGCCATCCCTCTGTCCGTCTCTCTCGCCAGGCTTTATTTATAAGCGCCTCCAGCTACCGGCATAAATGCAGGACCGAGGACCGCATTCATAAAGCCAGACTCTACGGCCCGAGCTGACGCCGCGCCAGCTTTCCTAGACCAGCTCCGGTGTGTTGTTGTTGTCCTCGTCGTCGCGTCGGTGCTGCCGACGCTGGTGGCGCTGGCACCACCGCGCCGCCGGTGCAACCGACGACGCGACGACCCCGTTTACATCGGCTTCAACGTGCTCCACGGGCCCCCGGGGCACGCTACCTCGCTTACTCGGGGCTCAAACGATCCCCTTTTTGTCCCTCTCTCCTTCCGCCGTCTCATTCTTTCTCTCTCGACCGTTTCGCCGTCTTGTACCTTCCACCGTCTCACCTACACACCGAGAATCCTACTCTCGTCCGCCCGCTAAACGCCGACGAGATTATTGCAGCCGCGTCGTCGATCAGCTTCCCTCTGGGCGTGCTTCCGCAACCGCTCCCGAAACCTTTAGCTAACAAGTGCCGAGGGTGAAAATTTTCATAAAGTTTACGTTTCAGTAGTTATTCACTGTAATCGAGTCAGTTGAAACACCCGGTATATATGTAGAGAAAGAAGATACCGTGGTCATATATCTTCTAGTTTCCATTTCCATAAATTAATCCCGAATTTGCATACAGATGTTGGGTTTAATAACGAGTTTCATTAGCTTGACGCTAACGTCCGTCTCAATAAAATAAACGATAATGATCCGATAGTGGACCGTAATTTTTTTTGCCCAGCTGTAGGCATCCTCTCATAAAAATTCACACGCTTCGTGCCGGCAGCCGGCCGTCTGCGAGACGTTCCGCAAGGTCGTTAAGTAAACGCAAGGAACACGAGACGGGCATGTAACGGTGACCCGGATAAACAGATCGAACGTGTCGCGAGGGGAATACGAAAATGAATCGATGCGACACGCAAGCCGCGTTCTAAGCTTCGCGTCCTCGTCGTCGTCGTCGACGTTCCCAAGTGGTTCGTGACGGAGCTTTTAACGCGAGCTGCGAGCTCGCGAGGTTGCGACAGAACGGCCTCGTTTGATTTTGTCTCGGTTTCCCAGGGATTTATGAGGGGGACCGTGGAGAACGCGTACGATGGCATTTCGTTCGGCTTTCCGTCGTGCACGATGATCGCGCCGGAATTCAAATAGGATGGTGCATCGGGAATCGGCGCGGCGGGGAAAGGGTAGCAAAGGTTAAGAACAACGTCTATCGAATACAATTCACCGCTCTCTATTCAGACTTTTTCCAGATGCTCAAGATTAGGCCAGGCGCTTAGAATCGTATAAAACGGTTAATTTCTAAGCTTCAGGTTCGGGGACTGTGGGAACTTTCGTTTCGGTTAGCGTTTGATAAAGTTATTGTAAACTGCGAGTATTAATTCTTGGATACTGTGCAACACGTGGTTGCAGTCGACAGCATAATAACCTGTTGATATTAAAAAAAAAACTTTTTGTGGGCTTTGAAAGGTCTTATAATTTTATACTGGAGTAAAATAATACTTCCCACTGTCGCCAAGAAGTGCGTTTTTACTGCAACAACTATAATTCTTTCTATCTTCGCTATATATTGTGTTGGACGTATAATCAGTCAATCACGGCAAGTGTTCAGGTTACAAATTGATCCTCCGACATTCTAGTTGATAGAAACCTGTATCGGTAAATTACAAGTTGTTTCCTTAACAATTACCAACTTCGATCTGACCGGTACCTATCATTATGATAAATGTATAATCATCGCAGCGGGGTAGCGAATCCAATTCGAAACTACCCCAGCGCTAGTATTTCATAGGTGATTCTTCAAGAACCGCGGTGCATCCTGATGTCAGCCATTTCCACGAAGAAACCAACGATCGTCGAGCCGGGACAGAAGAGAGCCTATTACGAGGGTGAGAGCACTCCTCATCCTCGAAGTAAATCAGTTACCTTTTCGCGCCGCGCCGTGACATCGGCGGGAATGGCAGCTCTTCTCGACTTTATTAGCAATAACAATGGCGCATCTCGGAGATGCTTGCGGAACACTAATGTATCATTCGGATCGCGAGGCGCAATAAACGGTATACGAAGGATGCGGCAGTCGGGGGATAGTAACCCAGACTGTTCGCGCAGCCAGCCGATTTAATGCGCCTGAGCAGAAGTTTAAACTCCAGTAAAGAGGATAGGTGCCTGGTGTGTATCCTTGGATGCAGTAAGGCTATTCCCCGGCCTTGGACGTCCGTTCGTTATATGTATGTATAGACGCGAGAGTGTGGAAATACACCTCGCTCGTTATTTTCCCGATGCGTTGTGTAATGAAACACGCTCTCGCCTGCCCTCCTCGACCGTGCGAGCGTTCATTTCGAAGATTATTAGATCCGGACGAACGTTGTTAGCGCTGCTAGGCCGCGTCGCGGACAGGAAAACGACGTGCTCTCGGGCAGCAATTAAAAAACCGAACGATGCTACCGGGTACGTGGAATTATTTAGCCGCTCGCTCGACCGGGGATCTTCGATCATTCTCATCGCTGCCGCGCGCCGCGGGGGAAACGAGGTTCGCTGGAATCCCGAGGCGGGATCGCGCGAGCCTTTGATTCATCGGACAATGCGGATGTGTCGTCGATTTCCGCCGAGAACCACGGTCCTGGCGGATTACCCTGCATCCTCGAACAAACACTCCCGGGCACGCGGATACGTTAACGCTTTCGTTGAAGCTCGGGCGTTATCGTCGATCAACGGAATATGATCCACGATCCTGTATCCGCGGTGATAGAGAACTCCGGATTTTGTGGAAAACCGCAGCACGGCTTCGTCGATGGAGTCTGAGAAATCGAAGACCGGTGCTGGGCAAAATTTTATTCAGATTTCGAATAAGTATTCAACCAATTAAAAATTTATTCGGATAAATATTCAATCAATTAGAAATTTATTCGGATAAAAATTTAATCGGTTTGTATATTCTATTTGTATCCGCGGTAAATATTTACTTTAGGGGAGGCATCTCCGACACCCTTGACCTTGACATATGTTGTCAAGGACAACATTCTTAACAACTTTTGTCATTATAACTACCCGGCGCTCGGTTTTAGTTTTCGAGATAATTGCAAAAAACTTCGTTAGAATTTTCCGGATTTTCATTGATATATTTTCAAATAGATATTTAACAAATTTAAATATTTTATAGATTTCGAAATTTTGAACAACTTTTTCCTTTTCCAATATAGGGAAGTCGCTTTTAGTTTTCAAGATATTCACAATTTCGTCTGTGTGGTTGGGCCGGCCCTCTCCGCCTCCTACACGACCTAACCCAGACCTCACTCTGTTCGCATTATTTTTCCAGTACTATTTCAAATTCTGGATGACAACTATAATGCAAAGATCATGCGAACAGAGTGAGGTCTGGGTTAGGCCGTGGAGGGGGCGGAGAGGGCCGGGCGTCAGGCCGGCCCTACCACGCTGACGAAATTGTGAATATCTCGAAAACTAACTAATATCTGAAATTGTTAATTGTACGATAACCATGTACCATACATTCCATAGATCTCAATGAAACCTACTCCAATCACTCTATTTTCGCGAATATCTCGAAAAGTAAGACCGAGCGCCGGGTAGTTGTAATGACAAAAGTTGTTCAGAATGTTGTCCTCGACAACATATGTCAAGGTCAAGGTCATCGAAGATGCCTCCCATAAAGTAAATATTTACCGTATCCGCTTTTCACGTCTAGAGCTTATAACTAACTGATATTATAACTAACTTACTATTCTGCTGCTGATGATGTATTTATGTCATTTTGTATTATGAAATGAATCGACTCAGTGACGATGAGGGGAAGGAGCACGAATTGAGTGGAAAAGGTTACCCTCTCTCGTCCAGTATCGGATACATGCACGACAAAAACGAAACGCGTCACGTGACCGAGCTGCGGCGCAAGCGTGGGGAATTGCGTCATAGAAAGGGAAGGTGGAGTGGGGACGCAAGTCTTGATCTGGTGACACTGGATCGACCGAATGTTTATGTTGTATACATATATACGATCATACATACTGTAGCCGCCCAGGTGGTTCGGAACCCACCTTAATAAACTGTAGGTCCTTTAGCTATAAGTTAGTTATAGGTTATAGTTATAAGTTATAGTTATAAGCTATAGTTATAAGCTATATATAAGTCGTCGCTAATGACCAAAGTAGTCGATGCGTATAAAGTATACGATTCATGTTATGATACAGACGGACAAAGTCAACTAGTCATAAACACGACGTCACCACCATAACACGTAGTACACTAAGAATTGGACTTATTGTGTCCATACGTGACTGAATGTATCTGCAAAAACACACTTTGATCCGTGAGCCAGGTCAAGCGTATAATTCTCACACTCGAACGGATCCGCAGATTTGTGTGGGTATTTTTTAGCAGTAAAAAGTAACCGCGCGGCCCATTCGACTGTGTCAGAGGCGAGGCGATTTCCTAACGATCTTTTAAGCCGGAGAGCAACCGGAATCCAGGATGGTCGAAACGATCAGTTGGGTTTTATCGCAGGACTCGATTAAAATCTGCCTTTCTCGAGGATTCCGAACGCGATTAAATTGCGCGGCGGTGTAAACGCAGCGTGACGTTCGGGTCGCGGCGGCGCATTGATTAACATCAACGGGATTCCTCGCGCGAAATAATCCACCGAAGATTTTTGCCGGCTCATTAAGCCGAACGTCTATGAGCGGTGTGTTTGCGATTCGCTGGCTGGTTGCGCTGGCTGGCGAATTACGCGTGAATAATAATATGTCCCATTATCGGCTCGTAAATTGGGCCGTGTACCGCGCGCGCGAACAATATTCGCGAGACCAGAACCAGTTAACTTTCGTTTCGTCTCGCACCCTTTTGCCTCCTACTTCGGTCGGTGATATACCGTCCCATTTTCGCACGGAAAATCGACGAGGCTCCGATAAAGCCGTGATATACTGTACGCGATAGGAAACGGTAAAGAACACGGCAGCCAATCGGGATTTCATACGGTGTGATTCAGAGAGAGAACTTCAGCCGGCAGCCTACCTAATTGTGCCTCGCATAAATAACTAGGCCCTGTCAACGGAGGAAACATCTCCCGACATGTCGAGTCCGTAATCCCGTTCTCCGGTCACGTGCATGCAAATGACGGTATTTCGGAGGCTCTCGCGAACTTTTATGTACGATTTTCGGGTTTTTACTGTACCCTCAGGTGAGCACAACCGGCGCCGCGCCACGCCGCGCCGTAACGTTCGGAAATAAATTGAAGCGGCACATGGGAATACACTTTCGGTTGTCGATTGGGTTCTGTCAACGCGGGTCCCCCGGTGTTATTATTATTCGAAATTTATATTGCTCTTCGTGGATCGTAATTTCGATAGGAATGCGATTTCGAATGGATTTAGACTGGCTCGGTTCGAAAAATTGAATAATAACGATTGTCAATTCTTCTTCACTTTGGATGCACAGTACTGTCCGTATAAGGGGATACATACAAATTACAAACTCGGAAATGAAGCAGGTAATCGAAGCGATAATACGGTACCGTGGGTATTTATTTTAAGTGAAAATTGATTCGGGGAAAACGCGCAGCTCGTGATCGATCCTCGTTCGCGCGAACTTCGTGCAACTCCGCGTTCGCCGCGCCGCGCCGGTTTCAGTAGTTGCGTTCCCCCGACCCTTTTTCTCCTCGGGCTTTTACAGCAGAATATTATATGGGTGCCGCCGATTTACGAGGAGCATCCGGAGCTGTAAAAACGCTCCGTAAATTCGTGAAAGGACAAAGAAGGTGCCATATAATTTTACTGCTGCCCCGTGCTCTCATTTTCCCCGCCATCCTTACACCTGCGGCTGTGGCTGCCCTACCCCTTTACCTTTACTCGAACGTAACCCGGCCGCCGATATAATTTCCGGTCAACTTTTCGAACGATGTCTATATCAACCGTGGTAATTTTCTCTCGGCGTGTCTTAACTCTTCGTCGTGCAGTTTCGCCTCGAAATTGAAGACAGCTGAAAATTGAAACGAAATTACGGCTTTTTGCGGGCCAGGTTGATTGGCGAATTTATTGCTTTATATATTACTTGTCCGAAGTACTTCCGCTTTTTTTTTGCGGCGCTGTTAGACCGCCGCCGTGGCGTGCTACGTGTCGTATATCAAGTTAATGAGATTGCGATGCAATTTATATTCCGTGTACCTAACCATGCCGCCCGAAATGGCGTATAGAACATCGTTGATGTAATTACAAATCTTTCTGGTTTTATCGAAAAAATATTGACTCTGATAGATTTGATTGTCATCGAATTAATATTGCGTTTCCATCATCTTCGATCGTGTAGGGAAACTGGTTCGACACGGATTACCGAACGGTAACGTAATTACCCCAGAAAAACAGGCAGTCCATCTTTTAAACTGTTTTTTTTTCGGGTCCACGTTAATGGTGTCAATTACAAGACTAAATGTTCATAATAATGCGGTACTAATGACAACGGTTGATCCAGGCAATTAGGATTTAACGCGGTTTAATACATGCGGCCAGAAGTCCTTCTGAGATCCGATGTGCGGTCCAAAAGCAGTTTCGTAAGGTAGCGGAACGTAAGGTCCGGTACGCTACTACTTTTTGTGTCAATTAATATTTCGTCACGGATCAGAATCGACCGGGAGCAACGTCTAGAAAACCCCTGCGGGTTCTTATGGGCCATTCAAGACCGTATTCAACTACCAGCTCTCGAAAACGGGAACGTCGAGCACCGATTTCTTTATACTTACCGCCCCGACGAGTTTGGCGATCACTAAACTGCTGTTCTTGTACGCCAGTAGCAAAAAAAAAACAATGCTAAACACTGCTAAACGAAAGTCCAACGGCGTTCAATAAAAATCTGTTGTTACCTTCGATGTATCGAAGTCGTTTAGAAAAGAAGCCATTAAATTCCTACTTACCTCATTTTCCACCATTTCCATGGAAAAGTCAAATCAGCTTACACATTTCAGAAGTATCATCGCGAGAAAAAGAAATTTTTCTTCAACACCAATTTTTTACCAGACTTTAAAATCAATTTTTCCAATCTACCAAGTAAACCAAATTTTATTAGGATATAAGAGGCGTGAGGAAATTACAAAAATTATTTTATGATTTTGTATTATAGAATAAGTTGTTTTAATGTTGTGTGACTGTTATTAATGTGCCAGCCAACGTGCGAATGGTATTAATTGCCCATAAATTTTTCTTTGGTCCTGATGTAACAATTTCTATGTACTTCAGCAGCTCTCAGCCACTGGTTTGTTTCACCTTTTCCGAGGTTGTCGAGAGCAAAGCAAAAATTCACAGAGCTCGCGCGCGCCTCGTCCAAGAGCACCCTAACAAGGTTGTCGAGTGGGAAGAACGTTATCACCACACCAAAAGCAGACCAAGAAATTAGCGGCAGGTGGATCGCAAGAGCGGCGAGTCGCGCAGCATGATTTACCCCGGGTTACCCGCGGCGTGTCGCGCCATTTATCGTATTTCGTGATTAGCTTGTCGCGGGCAATTACGTCTGCCTGACAGGCTCTCCCGCAGAAAACTATTTAACGCCGCCGCGCCGCGCCGCGCCGTGCCATGCCGCGCCGCACTGTTCCCCGAAGCCACGCACGGAATCGAGAGACAGCAGGAGCCAACGCCACTTTCCATCAGGGAATTTCGTGTGCCGCCTTTATTCTCTCCGCGGGCCACGGTACCGGCGAAAGTCGTAAAGACCTTTCCCGGGCCCGTCCTTTCACCTGTCACACCTTGACACTCGTAGGAGGCCGAAAGGCTAATGCGTTCGAGTAACCGGATTACTGGCCACGGGATTAGGAACGAAGAAACGCTCGAGTTGATTCGCCATCTTGGGGAATTAACCCCGCGAGAATCTTTTAATTCTCACGCGTCGGATAATAACTGTAACGCCTACTCTTTTTCCCTTTTCATTTCCTACTTCCCCTGTAATCCGATTTACTTTTACCGACACTATCGACAGTATACACCTGAAAAACAGATTTACGAGTCAGCCCTTCTTCAAAAATTACAAACCCGTCTTAGTTTATCTTGAGTTTGTCTTAATAATATTCAAATTCAAATATCTGCTAAACTCAGCATTTTTCGATGTACGATAATTTCTTGTTTGATTAAAGTATTATCAGTGATTCCACACAGCGAAGCCTGTTCTCCAATGTAAAAAATTACAAGGGGCCGACATTACCAACTCATGCTCTAATAATATAGCAAATAATTGCAAATTGCAACCGACATTCGAGCAACATGCGGCCCGGTGTGATTTTTGCGATAAATCGATTAATTGTCGCCGTTCCGTGTTCCGTCGGATAGAATAATCCAATTACTCCTAGCGGTTTCTAAATCCACCGGGGTTCGAGGAACCAGTCCGTCCATCTTGGACTTATCTTGCGGTCGAATGCGCCGGGGCCCGGAGCGTAATCACGGCCGGTTCTCCCTGTCCGAAAAACCGCTGGATATAGGACATCCTCCCCGTTATCTAAATATATCCCGAGGTGGAAACGGACCAGGACGTTTTAATTAACTAATTAACATTCCTCGTGCCGTACCATCCTCGGTTCCGCTATCGTCGATCGAGCCACAATTTGACTAACAAAAGTCCCACCGGATCCTTCCCAAAGCCCCTCTCCCCCCTCCCCCTCTCTCTCTCTCTCCGGTTTCGTTGACTTTGTCGCTTTTTAGGTGGCCACCGAGATATTTCTGTGGAAAGTTCTGTTTAACCTCTGCCACTGCCGGGATCCTCGGCAACTTTCGCTTATCGGAAGGGGTGACTGAAATGTTGGGCCTGATAGCGGTGAAATTCCTTTCAGCTGGCCCCCCTTTATTCCAACCTCCTCAACCTTTATTTATATTATTATAATCGCGATTATAACTAACTATATTCTCTTAAAAATCCGAGTTTTACTTTCTTTATCATTTTGCATCAAAATTAGTACCAAACGTACACACAGCGTTCTTCCATTTTCCTTTTACCATTTTTATTTTTGATAACTTAGATTTAAGCAAACGTTTCCAACGATTTATATACACTAAGATTGTTGCCAATTTAAATGATGTTTCCAAGGAGTTAGGATCGCCTAAATAGAAACGTGAATCATGGAAGTATACAATGACAAAGACGAAGTATAGGGATTCATTCGAATAAATTAGTGGAAGATTATTAGACTAGATGAGAGCAGGTTGTCGAAGGTTCGCATCGATTTGCCATTCGAATTGACGGGAATACAATCGAGTATTAAAAATACGAAGATCGAAGAATATGCAGAGATCGTGACCGAATGTAATGATACAATGAAGAAGTTCCCGTGGAATGTTAATTGTAATGTGTGACGGTTTAAGTGTGGCCGGACGCTCTCGGGAGACCCCACGAATATAATATTAAAGTTACAAATTGCATAGGGTTCGTCTCACCTTCGTCGATACGCCCCCGCAAGAATGGCCCCCCTGTGGCAAGCCAGGGGCCCTGTAGAGTCGAGCTAATCGCCGAGGAGCTCTGCGAGCACGCTTCGCCGCCTCGGTTCTGCTCGAGAGGCTTCAGGGTTGGCATTAATAACCGGGCTTTTCGTGTAGATCAGAGGCCCTGCTCCCCTTGCTCCGCGGACTGTATTTAATCCACGTTTCTTTTCGTGTATCATCAAGTTTGTCCATTATTATATCGGATGATCCTAAAATAACGTCAAGATTTTGCAAACCCAGGAACGTTCGCTAAAAACTTCCATGATTAGTTTGAATGACTTTACTCTTCTATACTGCATTGATCTTGAAATATCAGTAATAATTTACGGTATAACACAAAGTAGAAATATTCAATATTTTTAACAATGGTACATTCTTTAGGAACATCGAAAATTTAGGAAAGACACGAAACTTCTGAGCCATATATGTATAAATATTTACCATGTCGAAGTTATTTAATTTTATATTTTAATATCGCTTGCACTTCCGCGATAATTAAAAATACTTTAATCTCGCCGTTCCTCTGTTCGAGAGGTTATCTATGTTCAAAAGTTATTAAAAAATTCAATGTACAGTTACCGAATAGTCCTGTAATAAATTGGTGATGGAACGAGTGTTGTAATCTCAACAAGGAAGCGTAAACAGATTTTACTGCTTCGCAATCTCTACGCCTCACCGTTTGCGGTTTAACGCGTTTCTCTTATTTTACATCCGGCAATCGGAGGTACTTGTTCAAATACTCCGAACGTGTACACACAGTTGGTTAGAGCAACAACCACCTACAGCAAATGTTATATTAAACAACGTTTATTGGCTTACCTACCCGCCGGTGAAACCTCTCGTGCACAAATATTTTCTTATGCCTTAAACAATTATATTGTACACTCGTTTAGGCTGTCTGTTCTTTTTCTGTCTGGGGATGAACGATTCGTGCAAAGATAAATTCGTTAAAATCGTCTTAATATTAATCTTGCGGTACTCGTAATTATTTATAACAAAAGTGGGTGAGTGGAAAACGAAACTATTTATATTTAATTAAACAATAGATAATTAAAATTATCCAAAGCAGTAATTATTTAATTTTTTTTCTTATTTTTCTTTCAATTTTTACAATTCTTACAATTTTTGTTTCTTATACATTTCTCAAGTTCTCTTAGTCTGTTTATAAATAAGACTGTAAACAACATTTCTTGGCTGAAAAGATTGTCGCAGCGTTATTAAAATTTTTTGAACAAAGTAATATGTACATATTAAATAAATCTCGACCGGAGCCGGTATTTCATCGGCGATTTCCGGCGATCGACTCGAAAATGTCACTCGGTGGGATCACGGACTCTCAAAATCACGGTCCGGATCGACCGGTCGCGAGGCGATCGATCACCTCCTCGATATCTCCTCGCGACAGGGGAAGAGATGTAGCCGTCGAACGGTTGAAAAATACTCTCGAGCGGAGCGTGTCGACGTAAACAAAGTTCGCGTCGTCCTGTATCGCGACCGAAGAAACCGGGATGACCGTCGCGCCGGTTTTCACCGTCCGGAATGTTCTTGACGGTGCGGCGGCGCTGGATCTAGGGGACGTCCGGTAGAAACTAATGATCGATGATAGAGACCGCGCGCCGTCCGCCGTTATCTGCGATCAATGTCAAGATTGTAATCGCCGACGGACCGTTCACCGACGCGATTTTCAATAACGACCGGGCCCCGATCCGGCCAATAATGCAACCCGCCACGGCTGCGTAATAAGCACGCATAATACTCGGCCTTGTAATCATATTATCTGCACGCCAGGAAAGCAGAAAGTGTGTCTCGGTGCACGGCTCGTCGTATGCAGTATGTAGTGTGCACTGTGCACGCTCCGCAGCCCGGAGCCGACAGATCTCGCCGGTCTCCAATCGCATTGGCTCGATCTTCGCTATCAACGCCGATCGACTCTGGAAACAGATGTGGGGAAATGGCACGAGGTCATCGGTACCATTCACGATCGTTCTAATATACGAAGTCCCACAATATTAGGTCGTTCAATAAATTCATACGGTTTTACAGATTATAACTCGCGGACCTCGTGGAAGAAAAACCTCTGTTGCCGTGATTCAATAAGACTGGCATTACCGAGTTACCCTTTCGATGATTTCGACACGGTTAACGCTGACGCAAAAGCAATATTCGATTTAATTGCATGTACTTTATTTCCTACCGTGCTTCTTAGAAATGCATTTAATCGAAATTGAGTACCGTTCAACGAATTCTCTGGACTGTGGCTTGAACCGAACGTGTGTTTGCGAGGCGGTAAAGAACGTGGCACTAAAGGGTACAGCGGCAGAGGTTAATCAAATAATCAGCGACATGAAATACCTGCTGTAAGAACAGAAACAAAAAACACGGACCAATCAGAGCGTGGCTATAGTGAGCAGATCCCGGCTTGGCGTCAGGTCCCACCGAGCGTCGCGTTGCCGTTGGCCCAGCCAGAATCCGTCCGCTGTAGCCGCGCTCTGATTGGTTCGTGTTTTTCGTTAATAACTCCTCCACGAAGCCGGAGCGGAAATTTTCGTTATGGAAAAAGTTACTTCAAATTACCTAGGACCCACCCTAAGTTAAGACTAAATAATCCAAATGTTTTAAAGAAGTTAAAAAAACTTGATATTTGCAATTATCGTACAGGGTGTATAAAAAGTAATGGTCATCCGTCCTAGGGGTGATTCTACACCTCTGGATCGGTGGACATTTGCAAAGGAAACTTCCTGCAAAATTGTTTATAACAAAGAAAATTGTTGTTAAAGTTTTTTTTACATCAACACCTTCTACTCATCGAGAAGAGAAAAAGTCTGAAAGGAGCTATATGTCGCAAACAAATAGTTATTGAGATATAAGCTATTAAAGTTTTTGCAAAATTTGATTCAAAAGCCTACTACATACTACAGTCCACCCGACCGTGTCGATGAGACAGAACATGATCGTGTGCGTGCCTCGAGCAAACGAAGTTTAAAGGGACATTCGTCGCTAGGCACGTACAAAGTCATCGTCTGTCTCCCTGCCCATTCAGATAATATATGTATTTGAAGTTGCAAATACATAAGAATACTAATCCTACATTATAAAATACTAACGTAAAGTAACTTACACATTTTTTAGGGTCTTCTGTTCCTTCGGCGGATCCACAGCACACTACCATTTTTACGAATTCTTCTTAGTAGTTGTGCCTGTCTTCCAGGTTCAATGTGCACCACCAGTGTCCAAACACACTTGTATCCGTTCTTTACAGTTCCGCCGCACTTTATCACAAATGTCCACTTTTGTTTTAACGAGTTCAAACGCGTTTTCGGTTTTTTCTTTAAGTTCATTGACATTGTTAATTCGCGCACCTGACCTGTAAACAATACTCTTGACTGCTCCCCAAAGGAAGAAGTCAAGAGGATTTAAATCTGGCGACGGGGGGGGGGGGGGGGGAAAATGGGGCGCAGGTCTACGACCGATCCAACGCGTGCCAAAAATTTCGTTAAGAAAATGTCTAACTAAAATGGTTGAATGTGGTGGAGCACCATCATGCATAAAATAAATTGAACGACGCACGACTTCACGTAATTTTCCTATAAGAGTGGTTTTTAAAAAATCTAAATACCTCTGACTCGTCAACTTTGACGGCAGATAAATCGGTCCGATTATATTATTACCAATAATACCCACCCACACATTTCTAGCAAAACGTCCTTGATTAAAACGTTGAATAACTGCATGGGGGTTTTGATAATCCCATATACGGGTGTTTTGAGAATTTTGAATCCCGTTATTTGAAAAACTACATTCGTCAGTAAATAATATGTTCTGTATAAAATCGTCGTTCCTTTCTATTTTATGCAACATCCACCGGCAAAAATTGCGACAAGTGATATAGTCGCTTGGCAGAAGTGCTTGCACGCGTTGAAATTTGTAAGGTCGTAAACCTTCTTCGCGAATTATTCGACGAACTGTCATATGCGCAATGTCAATTCGTCGAGCAATAGCACGAAGGCCCATTAAGGGAAAGGTCCGTGCAAGAGCAATAGCCTGTTCCTCTTTTCGCCAGTTCACACGAGGGCGACCTGACGTTGAAGGAGTAGTTAAAGATATATTTTCATTGATTATTGCATCGCTAGTGCGATGGCTAATCTTTGAAATTCGCGACGGTCCGGAATATCTCTTGCACGTACCCTCCCCTCCCCCCCATTAACTAATAATTCAAAACACTGTGACACAAGAAATGACCCCGAACGCGGTCGAAATAAATCTGCGCTCCGCGGGAAGACACTGCTCTCCTAACAACAATACGAGGCTGACTGATTGAAACTGTTGAAAGATATGATCGGAGTGGACTTCCTTTATTCAATTAGAATGACAACTCAGTGAAATAAGTCCCTTTTGAACAAACTTAAAACTTTATTAAAATGCAATAGACTATGAACCAGGTATGTCCTGCCGATACCGAATCTTTCATCGAACTGAACAACTGCGGAGCGACGTACAAACCACGTCCTACCCGCTCGTGCCTCGTGCCGATCGTCATCCTATGCCGATCGTCAGTTTCTGCCGATCGTCACCCTCGATACATTGTATCTGAGTTTTTCTTACAAAAATGTTTTACTTTAACAGAATCAAATGAAATCGTTACCCAGGAGACATTGATTTTTATTAGGAGATGTTCCCAGATGATTTTAGAAAAATCAATATTTCCAGATGGTTCTCGAAAAATCAATATCTCCTGGGTAACAATTTCATTTGTTTCAATCGGTCAGCCTCGAATATATTGTTGTTGGGAGAGCAGTGACAGTAGAAAAATTTTGTTGCGCTCATGAGAGATCCCAGTACACTACATAGTTATGAGTTGTAGAAGAATTTTTTCTAAAGAAACCCTCGTGCGCCACGAAGCGAAACACGAGAAATCGGCGATGTTATTGTTGCATCCGAGTCACAGCGACCATTACAACGACGAGAAGCGTGGCCCGACACCTTGTCGGTGGGTCGGCAAACAGTCGATTTCAGGTTCGAGGCTGCCGGTGGCCTCCCCAGGGAGGACAAAGACCAGATTTGCGTGGGCCAATGCACCGTGTCCCGTGCTGCACCGAAGCAATTACTCGTCGATCCTGTCCGGAGCACGAAGGAATCTTCATCGGTCATCGGCGATCCGGATGCCCGTCACGTGGCAACGTTTTGCGTGAGTACCACCGTAAGAGCCTGAAGAGCGGTCCATTGAATGGAG
Organism: Lasioglossum lativentre; assembly: GCA_916610255.1. Taxonomy (NCBI): domain Eukaryota; kingdom Metazoa; phylum Arthropoda; class Insecta; order Hymenoptera; family Halictidae; genus Lasioglossum; species Lasioglossum lativentre. Next base: position 38,306,048 of record OU744356.1, on the reverse strand, counting down.
GACCCGGCGAGGAGAGGACGCCAGAAGAAAGAGACGGAGAACGAGGCGTAAGGATCCTGACGACTGTCGCGTCAATGCAAACCGTCTAGACGTTCGCGAATAAATGCGCCGTTCGATTGGTTTATTTGGAATTCGGCTCCTGCAAGTACAAAAGCTCCATCGAATTCGTAAAACGCGGTTGGAAACGACGCTAACTCGCTCGTTCGAGAGGAAGTTTTATCAACCGTCGCCCCGCTGACATCCGTGTCTTCGACCGGCAACTTTTTCCCCTCCACCGTGCTTCATTCTTCGATGTCCTTGATCGCATGAACTCCGGGGATGCGACCGAGAATTGTAACACCGACTCGCAGTGGCAAGCTTCGAAATCCTGGGCAAAAATAATATTTTTATACCTACGGTAAATTATTGGAACAAATTGCAATATTATCACTCTAAAATAATAATCCACTTCTTTGATGTTATAGGTAGAAAAATAATTTCGTTTAAATATAGCCACACGATGTTACTTATAAGTAAAATATATTTAGATTTTTGTGCAGTCGGTTCTAGGAGTACATTGCACGCAATTAATTAATTATAATTAATTGACTTCTCCGTCATCTCTAAAAAATACCAAAGAAGTCACGTCGCACATATACACACACACAGTGACCAGACAATCGCGTTGTATCAACTTGCACCGGTCTCTCCTACGATTGTTACCGCTAACGATCGGTCCAGATCTGCTAGAATGCGAGCCTAGGATTCTCGAAAAAATTCGCGGAATCTGCAACGGCGGCGGATCGACAGAACTAGTCCGCGCGTGGAAAGTCGGTGGTGACACCATCCTGGTTCCAGGTAATGCAGGCAGGCCCCCGTAGGCTGTTTTTCCACGGCGATTTTCCCAGCTCGCAAGGATGCGTCCTTGTAATTAAATACTTGTGCTTAGCGCATTGAACGGGCGACTCCTCCGGTATCGGTTCTCTGTCATCGACCATTATAAAAATAACCGCGGCTAGGTTACGAACGGACGCGAAGAACTGCGAGCCTCGATTTTATTATGTAGGAGCATTCGGGTAAAATACCGGCGACACTGATGACGGGGACGGTTCCCGACGCGACTGGAACGAGCCGCAAGAATTTTTAGCGTTCCGCGCGGTTTAATCGGCCGCGGCATGGCGTGGCATCCAGGCGAGGCGTGCAACACTGTGCGACCATTTTGCCGCATGAGAAGCCGATAACGTTGATGCGTTCGCTTTATCTTTATTAACGGCGATCCTTGTTAACTCAACAGGGTTAAAGGACGACCGATCACCCCCCTCCTCTTCCCACCATCTCCTTTATTCCGTCGTTATCCTACAATCCGATACCTTTTTTCCGCGCGGGGATCGACTTCGAAAAACTCCACTGTGTATGTAATTGTGGAAATAAAATGTCCGGTGGCGAACGGGTGTGTGTACGCGAGAGCGAGCTAGAGAATGAAGGATAGAGAGGGAGAGAACACGCGCGGCCACTACGGGTCCTGCAGCCAATGCAACCGATCGAGAAAGAGCGGGGGAGGGAGAAGGAGAAGAGAGGAGCCGGTTGGCAAGAAATTCCTGCAATTTAATGGGATTCTTTGATTGGTACTTGATGCCAGTCGCCATTGGCCCGATACATACGCCACTCACGTACCCCAAAGGCATTTATAAGAATCGCGGTTTCTGTCCGCGACCAGGGATTCGGGCGTCACCGGTGCCAACCGATTTTTCCTGCTTTCGAGGAAGTTCGCCGCGGCCTGGGAAACTTCGTGGTCCTCTTCGGCTCTTCGCGATCCGTCGATACACTACCCGCTGATAATTACATAAAAGATCTTCGTAATATTTAATTACAGGATTTGATTTAATACTGAAACGACGAGATCTGTCATTCTATATATCATGTCATTCAATATTTGTAATAAAAAACGCTGAAATTCATTTAAATGTCGATTTGTAATAACTTAATTTCATGTCCAAGCAGATTCTTTGCAATTAAATCTTCACCTAATTCTATCGATTATGCAGAGTTAGCAGTTCTTTACGGGTATCGAGCTACAATGATGGCGCTGGATCGTCGTGGTGGTTGTTCGCGGAGGAATAACTTAACGCTGCTCTGATCACGGTTTTTATCTACCACCGCAGAGAGGATTTTCCCATATTTTTTTGGTCCGCGACGCAGTACATAAAGCTTTCAAGACCGAGGGTATCGAGTCGATATTGACAACCATAAAAGTCAGGCCGGCTCGCATTAAAATAGTCCATAAGGAATATTCTCGCGGCGGAGCAATGCATAATTCACAACAAGAAGAGAACGAGTGCCCGGTGAGCCTAACGCGTCACAGAAGAACAGCGAGGGGATCGGTGGCACGATAAAAACCAAATTGCGCCGATCGCAAGCACAATAACACGCCGGTGTTCGACCGTGCCGCATTCCAAGTTTTACCTCGCCGTGGAACTTCGGTGTGCTCGGCCGAGTGAGATCGAGCGGCCGAACGATTTCAATCTGAAAACACTAACAATCCGTCGGCTCGTTATTTACCGTACCGCTTCCCCCCCTCGTCGTCGTTATAAGTTATAGTTTACCGGTGCCGTTCCGCCGAGATCCCGTTGAAAGCACCCAGCGTCGTTAGCCGCCATTATTAATCCCGGAATCGAAACTCCCCGGGGAAAATTGAGCAACGAACGGGCACCCGGTATATCGCCCTTATAAATTACATTATAGAGGACGCGTAACTACGCCGGGATACATCGGTGACTGCTTGCTAGTCCCTGGCATCCCCCCTCCCTCCCTCCCAGATTCCCCGTGGAATCAACTGGTAACGTATCTGGACGGTACCAGAAATCGTTCGCCGATCCAAGGGTGGCGCCTATGTCGCAGGATGCATGCGCGATTAACCGCAGCTCCAGGCCGCGTGTGAAAATCGGGCCTGCCACTAGGAATTCCTCCCGATATACAGTGAGTCACTATTAATATTCGGACACTATACAATTTACCCCTTTGTCGCGCTGTGTTCGCGACGACGAAAATAAATATTCAGTTGCGTATACGATGTGTCCAGTTAACAATATAGCACGAGTTTCCCTAACGCGATTTCTACCAATTGCAATTTTTTCAACATTTTTTTTGCACGTCATTCGGTAGATCAAAGCGTCCAATATTACAAAAGCTTAAAATAATATATCCTTGCACAAACAATTTTTCACAAAATCGAAATCAATATGGAGACAACTAGCACGTCATGGTCATCTTCCGGCGATCACCACTTTCTCCGGGATATTCGAAATATTTTCGAGATTTATCGTCTGCGGCAGGCTCTCACGCGTGATAACGGATCATCTGTGGACGGCGAAACCTGGAAATTACCTGGAAAATTCTTCCAAGCCTTCCGAGGGCACAGGTGCTCCCTTCAATTTCACGGCTAATCTAACATCTACGCGTTGTCGCGTCGTCGCGTCGTCGAACTCCGAAATCCCGGAGCCCGGGGTCTATCGAGTACGATCTTTACCTCTGTCCTCTTAACGAAGAACGGAGACCAGTCGTTAATAACCGACTGCGCGCCACCTAAGAGGCCGTCTCCCAATTTTCACCGGGATCCGCCGCTTTTCGGGGGTGAACGCTCAATTTACTGCGGGGATAAGTATCGGGTTCAAGGATCCGGCTGGTAATTGATAGGTCACTCGCTTTGATGTGCTCGAGCGGACGGCTTGAATGCCCTTAAAAGTGGAAATCTCTCGATCTTGGTCGCTGGAGGTGTCCGGAGTTTCTTTAACCCCTTGCGATGTCGCATTATCCATGCTATCTTGTGGACTATTATTCGAATGTTATCAGATCCTACTTTTTTTGTGGTTGTAATGATTCGGACGTGTACGTCGATTTCTTTAAACAATGGGGTCACTAGTCTAAGAGTGTAGTTTTAACCCTCATCCCCATTCGCATCTTTAACCTTACAATTGGAGACGACGAGTTAATTCGTTATTGAAGTTCGCTATCAATTTTCAGACATTTTTCATTTGTTTTCGGTAATTCAATGAATAATTAATTCACTTAATTGTACCGCAGTATCCATGTTGATATAAACTACATTGTATTCGCATTGATCACGATAAGATTTTTTTTACCTGAATTTTACTTACAACTTCGTTACGTCTTTGCATGTGTTCGTGATTGCAAAATGACTCGGTTAAAAGGCTAATAAAAACAAACGAGTTCGATATGTAAAACAGGTTTAACACGTCCGCTACCATCGTCATACATGTACAACGTTAATTATCGCAATTCACTCAAAGATAGTAAAATTAATGTTACGCAGAGAAACACGCGATGGTAGCGAAGGTATTTAGCAAATATTTTTGAAGTACCTATCCACGATACAGAAAGGGACATCATTAACAAAAATTAGTGACATATAGAAAGATATCGAAGCATACAATCTCTCCGATAATAGATTATTCGAGCGACAGGAGGTTTCTAAAGAGAGACTCTCTTCTAACAAAAGAAAAAGATTTTAATCGGTAAAATGGGTTTTTCCTTAGCCTTCGTGCGCCCGATTCGGGTCTAATAGTTAAACAAAGCTCGTCGCATGCGAGGAACGTGGCGGCAGGTAGAGGTAGACACCTGTTGATTCGAACGAGACCGAAAATCGTCTCCCACGAGGCGCGACACTCGAGGGGCTCGTTAAAAAGGCCAGCTCGCTCGCTCCCAATATATCACGTCGGTGGCATCTACACGGCTGACACGGACGGACGGGTCCTCCAGAAAACCGGGATCTCGCCGGGACTAATGGGATTTTAACTAACGATCGCCGGAGAAGAAGCGGACACCGCTGGCGACGAGCTGGACCGGCCGATCGATCGATCGCTGCCCCGATGGAATTAACGACGCTGCTCTCCCCGAGCTGAATCCTACCGGCCTCCGTTAAATTGGATTCTTTTGTGCCTCCTCGAATCGATCGGCCCGTGCTCCTTGCCCGAGTTCAACGTTGCTCGGTCCCAGCTTTGTTTCGAATCGTCGAATTTTATCCACTCGATTTCGAACGACTTTCAGCTGACATCGGATCGACGAACGACGAATTATACGGCGATCGACGCCTCGAGTCGCATTGGGTCGTTTCTATAATACGAAATAGGTGGAATTAATTAAAAAATAGGTTAAAACTGGGTTTTTCGTTAGCTAATTCTTGATCGAGATAGACTTTAAAACTAAGATCCCGTAACCACCATAAAGAAAGAGGTAACGCGTCTCGGTTAGAAGTTCAAAATCGTTAATCTCTTTCGAGAAAGCGGACGAATTAAGTATCGACAGGATCGAGATCTCCGGCTCCTTGTTCTCACCAGAATAGGGACACGAAAGACATAAAGTTCCTCGAAAATGAACATCATCGGGATCGAGTTCCCGTGCGATTACAAATTCATCGTCGGATCGAACACTCGATATCCCCCGATTACTACCACGAAAATCGCTATCGAACCGGGTCGATTGGTCTCGATATCCGTCGAGATCGCCGCTCGTTAAATCTTTAATTAGAAACCTCTGATCGACTTCCTCCCCTGTTATCTGGCTCCCTTTTCTTCCAATATACAAGAGGAGAGAGAAAGAGAGAGATAGAGTAAGAGGGAGGGAGAAATGGTGGTCGCATCGGCGGAGAGGCAGAGATAACGAAGAATATCTCGGTGAGACACGCAGCCTGGGCCTACTAATGATCGAACCACGGGGCCCGTCGTTCCTGGATGCGCCGCCACGGCTACGGAAGATTAGATAGGTCCTTACTCGAATTTTTACTTTGATCCACGCGCGATTATTTCGTTTAACGAGCACAATATGTATTCAGAGGGGGTCCCGGAATGGAGAGGGGGGGAAGCACCACGAAGAAAGCACGGAGGAGGTCCGGTACATCACGCGAAATCACGCACGCACCGCCCGAGCCCCCTGCCAGCCCTTATCTCGCCCCCCTTTTCTCCGCCATTAATTAACCCGGGGCCCGGCGTGGGGCCCCTTATCGCGGAGGCCCCCTCGACCCGCGGGTACGTGGACGCGCGCAGAAACGGTGACTCGTCGCGATTCACCGCTGAAAATTGAACGATCACCCGGCCGGGGACCGTGAGGGGAAAGGGGCCGGGCCCCGAACGTCATCGACGTGATTCGATTATTACGGAGCAAACGTCTCGGTCCCCGCCCCTTTTAACGACGAAACGGGAAGAACCCGGACCCCGTGTAATTACAAATTTTTTTGCTGCCCCCGAAAAGCAGCTTCGTTGCGCGCCCCGGGCGGTCCCCAGCTCCGAATACTCGTAATGCGAGCCTCCATGCAAGAACTTCACTACCTAGGGTTGCGAGAACCTTTTTCTTCGCTGATTATTGCTCGAAATTGGACTCGTTCGATGCCTCCGCGCGCAACAATCTCTCTTTCTTGCTTTGATGCCGTATCTCCGACGGACTACCAGGAACTACCTAGACAGGCGGCCCCCGAAAACTTCTCGAGTTATCTCTCTGTTCTATTAGGGGCTGATCGGGACCAGCATTTGAAGTCACCGCCGAGGGATCCAAGATGGCCGCGGCTGGTCCCTGCGCTGGCTCACAGTGTTCAGGACAATGCAACAAAGGTCAATTTTTGAAGTATGAAACCTTAAGAAGAATATTGTCGGAAAATATTAGTTTGTAATACTACAAGCAATTTTTATGAAATATATGAACTTATACCACATTTCTGCATGCACGGGGCGATAAAACACCCTCTCTGTAATCGACGGTAACTCCGCGTTTTGAATGCCTTCTCTAGAAGGTTCTCTCCGGTCACTTGTCGCTCTGTGTTTACAAAACACGCCGCGGAGTGTGCAAACATGTACCCGTAGTACGAACCTCTGGAACGATCTAATGCCTTCGCGTAGGGCACGCAGAACGTCTTTTTCGGGGCGGCGAGCATCGACATCCACCTGTTGACTGTTTTTTTGGATTGCAAGCGCGCGGGGCCCCGGGTAAACGTGGCCCGCGTTCAGGCCCGGCCCGTCGATAAATCTCCCTCCTTTATCCGGCCATCCATCTATACATCTCCGTCCGATCGTTATTGACAACGTCACCGAATTAACGGTACGACATGCGTCTTTCCACATTTCCCTCTGCCCTCCCTTCCCATCCGAAGCTCGTGAACAGACTGAAAGGCCACGGGGGGACCCGCGCGTCTTTTCAAAGAACGAATTAGAGGCTCGTATTCCTATACGCGTCAAGCTTGATTCCACCGGCCGTTTCTTGTCCCGGGATGAATACAATTACGAATCGACGCGCTCCGTGTCCGATTCCGAGGCGCGTTAGCGCGAGCCACGACGGCGACGTAGACGAAGACGAAGACGTAGACGAAGACGGCCGCATAGGAAGAACGTGTAATTTGCTGAATAATACGTTTTGCCGGGACGCATTATTAATTCATGAAATCGCGTTGTGTCCTCGCGTGAGCACCGATGCAAAGGTGTTCTCCGACCCGGGGTCCCAAAAATTACACATTGTTACGGAAAGGGGGTGGATGACGGGGGCGAGGCTCCTTTTTACCCGGCTGTTCCTTCAGGGGAACGGTCAACGTATTATTAGAGGTTAATGAATCGTCGTCACTCCTGAAGGACCCTCTCTGCTTCTCCCTTTGTGCCTCTTGTATGTACGGCGAATCGATCGACGGCTCGATTGTAAATTCATCGAATAGCGCTCGGCGATTTTGATCGGTTAATGTAAATAATGTTTTTCGCGCCGTATTCTCCGACAGTGCAGCGGGTCCAGCAATTCGTTCAACCGAGGTGATGCTAATTCCCGTGGTTTCATACATTCAGCGAGAGTCGACACGGTTTAAAGACGAGCCGAGCAATGGCACGGAATGCGGTTTTTAATTCGCGGGTTTGCGTAACGGGCACGCGATTTCAGCGGAGCAATTAGCGTGCCGTGTCAAAAGGACATCTGACGTGTATTCGCGGTTAACGGAACCGGGGGAACCGAGTTCCTCCTCGCCAGTTTCGTGATATGCATGCGAAACAGTGCCGCTCCGCGATCGGCGAGATCCTTCTTCTTAACTTTCCTCCTTTCGGAACGCTCCACTTTCATTAAGGGAAGAAGTTCCTACACGACTTATATTCTTACAATTTTTAAGAATTTGTTGCAAAGATACCAATGCGGTAATCTTTTTAGAACTTTTAGTTTAAATCTATGAAACATATTGTTGATGATAAAATTATAACAAAAAAGAAATTATTTTTACTTACTAATGGCGACTGTTCATGTTAGTACTATAAATCGCGTTAATAGCATGTTCACAGTAGGCTAAAAACAATTCCTTTAAGATAAGAAATCGCAAAGCAAGAAATGGCCGAAAAAGTTTGAAGCAGTGGCCAAAGACGAGTAGAAAGTTGCGTGTTGTCACAGGTGACGAGGTCAGTGTTGGCCAAAGTAGGTGAAACGACGGGCAACAAAGGCCCAAGCGGTTACCAAGCAGGGTCAAAGTAGGAGAATTTCCGTCAAGTCCATTTGCTTTCGTCAATCTTTTATCGACATTCGTCGTGGCTTCCGAACCGTGAGCTACCAAAAAGCTGCATTGTTGTACGCCATTCATCCGCTTTGAAAAGAGATGTTCGTTGAAGCGAGTCCTCAATCTTCCTAAAAGCTTCCATCTTCACGGACACCAATTTCTTGACAAGCTATCAGGCACAGAAGCTTCTTCGTCCGGCAAGAAGCCACGAGCAGCAGCGGTTGATTTCCATGAAGCGGCCCAGGTGGAATCTGGTATCTATGGCTACCCGACGAATACCTGAAGAAAGATCATTAAAATCCTTCTGCGTATGCGCCCGCGCGGTTTGTATCCCGTCGCGTATCCATTACGCCTTAATTTCGCGAAGGCCTTTCGGTAAACCAGCTGACGGATAATGCCTGCGGGAATAATCGGAATGGAAATGAGCGGGAAACGTTTTGAGACGAAGGCATCCCGAAACATCAATGCCAAGGAAAAGAAAACTCTGAGCACCATGGAATCCTTCCGAAAATATCAAAAACGATGCCAAACATTTTGTAAGTTACAAAGGGAGACATACGAGCACGCACACACGCGTCGCGTCGCGTCGCGTCGGGTCGGTAACATAAAGGCTGAACCGAGCAACCGTGCGAGAGGCGAGCGAATGCAAAGTAGAAAATTCTGTAAGCGATTCAGAAGTCCGACGAGGGGGTGGACGGGGGAGGGGGAGGAGACCGCTTATCGGGGTACGAGTGGAATATCAAATTCCTGAAAGGGATCATCCGGTACAACATCCTCGTTCCGCAACAGTTTCTCCCATTTGGTCGCGTCCGAGGGACGTAAAAAGTCCGGGAACTCCCTGGACGAATTCGAAACGATCTCACGACACGAGGGGAGACAACGAAGACAAGGCGGATGAGCACGGCAGCAAGCAACGGGCAAGATATCAGGCAGCACAGGTGGAATCTGGTATCTGACTCTCTCGGCGAGAGCCGGTGGGACAGCCAGAACGATGAGAAGGATGAGAAAGAAGGAGAGGACGAGGAGGAGGAGGAGGAGGATGGTGGGGAAGAGAGCGAGATGAGAAGAAACGAGCCGCGGAGCGAGGCAAACGATCGAGAGAGGAAAGTGAGAAGGGAATAGGGCGTAGAGGGGTGAAGGGCGATTGGACCACGGGCATAGGGAGGGGGGAAGGGGTTGGCGCGGATGGTGGGTTCACCTAAACACCCTTGCGTGTACGCTCGCGCGCTTTCTCCGTCCGCCCAGAAGCGCGTGTGCGTTTCGCCTCGACTTTAGCCCCCTTCCGTAGGCCCTGGGGCCCAGGGGCCCCTAGCTGGAACCCTCTCCTCGGCCGGGTAGCCTCTGTTGCGCTTGTAATAATGTGCTCACATATTGGAGTACCTAAGGAGTCCTAAGAGGAGAGAAAACAGCCCGAGGAGGAGGACGAACGGGGCGGTGGAGGGCCCGGAGGGGTCGAGGGAGACTGACGGGCCTCTGAGTTGGACCAACGCGTACCATCGCGCAGGTACATCTATAAAGAGAGACACACACACACACACAAACGTACACGCACAGGCTCGCGAACTCGTTGGTCAGCGTGTGCGCTTGGCCGAGCTCGCGAGCGCGTTAAGCGTGGCCACATGCTCAGCAGCGGTAATAAGAGAAAATAAGTAAAACCCTAAGGTACGAACCGGAGGGGGCATAGGGCGGCTCAAGGTGGAAGCGAGGTGGAGGGGAACCTCGATGGAGAGAGAGGAGGAGGTGAACCTGTTCCCGAGGGAGTTCCTTGACCCTCGGGGGGGCACACTCTCTAGCGAGCCTTCGAGAGACGCGAGAAGCCAGCCAGCGGTGTAGCCACCATGATGCCCGCCGGCTAACTCTGGCCCCTCGAGTAGTAAGCCAGTCCTCGGTGGTAGACGAAGATGGCAAGGAGAGATGGAGCGGGATACCGGGCTGCGGTAGGCAGACGGAAGAAGATGAAGGATGATCGGCCGCGGTAGAAAGAGACGACACGACGAGCGGCAGGGAGGAACACGCGGGGAGGGAAGACGAGAGGGAACTGAGAAGAGAAAGATGGACCAGGCGGCGGCAACAGCAGCATCCACCGCGCAGTATCCCACTACCGATGTCCGTTCGTTCGTCCGTCCGTCCGTCCGTCCATCCGTCCCGTGGACCACAGTGCACCATACCGCCACGCTACCACGGGAAACGTTGGGGTACGATACTCGCGGATCCGCTCGACAGACAGAGAGGGAACCGGCGACCAACTCACAGACGCCGAGGCGAGCCACGCCGCCGCGCTGCGCCGCGCCGCGCCGCTCGGCGTATCGTCTCGGTAGGTACAGGTTCTTTCAGGGGATGCTGACCTCGGTGTTGTAACGAGTGGATGATCAGGGCTGCCGGGAGGATCGCGAAAATTTAATTTCGATCGCCGCGGGGTTCGTTAAATGGCCGCTCGTTTTTGCCCGGGCAGAGATAGATGTCTGCAATCGGCCGTGGGTGATTGCCGGACACACATACAGCCCGGGCCCGGTAAAACGAATTTGATCGTTCGTAACGTTATGCGGACCCGCGGATATCGATGATCGGGTTCACCTTGAACGAGTCGAGGAGCTTTTCGACACAGCGCAGCGCGGCGCGGCGTCGCATCGGTGAAAATGTCCGCGAGGTTGTTTACTTATTCCCGCGCGGTTCGATTCGCGGAATGACCTCACTACGGGAACGCGACTAGAATCGAGTCCGGCCAAGACAAGACGGTCCCCGGTTAGCGACGATAATTTATTGCCGTTTAACCGGCCGTGTCCCTTCGGTTCACGCGATAACTCGACACGCGAATTACGTGGAACGTCGTATACGGGGGCAGAAATTCAATGACGATCCGCGCCGATGGCATTTCTCGCGAGAGCTGATTACCGTGTCCCGATAGCGGTTAATGACGGTGGACACGCGACAGGACTTATCCATTATTCATCGGCTGAAATCATTCTTCCGGAATATACATAATTTCTCCTCGACCTGGTCTACCGAAAATCTCTCTCCCACGGGACCGTGTGCATCTCTCCTCTCACTCTTTCTCTCTTTCTCTCTCTGTTTCTCTTCATTTTTTCCTTCTCTTCTCTCTTTCCGGCCACATATCATTATCGTCAACGTAACCGTACATTTAATAACTCGAATTCCCGTGGCTCGGATCACCGGGGACGAAAATTGGATGCTTCCTCGGGAACGCTCCGATCTCGATGGCCCTCCGAGGACCGTTTCCGCGCACGTAACACGGCCATGGGAACCCGTTGTCCACCGATCCACGAAATCCGTATCAATGCCTTCCCTCTCCCCCACCTCCGATCTGCCCCCACCCTACCACGGGGGTCCGTTCCGTGGCCACGGTGTGTCGTGCAAACGACTCGATCGGAGCCCCGGTCCGAGGTGAGAATACACAACGCGATGAAACCGATCGTAAGATATACAGGCGGTCTCGCGGGTACCTCTCGAGAGAGCGAGGGACCCAGCATCCACGGACCAAGCGGGGCACAAGTGTACCATCGTGTAATGCCTTCTAGAAAGGCGAACATCGGTGGTTGGCGGTAGGTTGAACAGAGAAGGAGACAATCCTCTCCTCGTGCACCAACACATCATTACCGGCAATTCCCCTTTACACAATCGTATACACACCGGCGCGGCGCGGCATTGCACGAAGACGCGGATACATGGGGGCCCCGGAGAGCTCTCGGGTGTCTTTAGGTGTACGAGCGCGCGCGCGCGCACAGACGGACACACATAGAAAGAGAAAGAGAAAGAGCGAGAGGGATACGGACAAGAACGGATGGAAGCAAGAGGCACGCTGGACATACGAGAGAGGCCAAGCAAACGTGTATAAAGAGGCAACGATGAGGAGAACGGATCCATGGGTCGCGTCGGTCGGGGCGAAGAGTAGTTCCCCGTTTGATGGTGGGAGTCGTTGATGCTCCCGGAGGAGAAGGTGGGGAAGGTTGGGCGGGAAGGGAGGATCACGGGGGTAGGGGACCGAGAGAGCGAACGAGAGTGTGGTCGAGCAAGGGGGAGGGGGAGGCCCGCAGGCCGGCCTGCGGCTCCGACTCAGTATCCCCGGAGCGACCGACTCGTGTACCCCGCGGAGGTGCTGTGTTTCCGTGCTCCAGCGTGCGCAACACACACTCACACACACACGCACACGCACCCGACTGTACAGACGTGTTTGCGCGACCGTACACGCACGCGTGCACCACGCATACACTGACCACCGGACGGAAAGGTGCGCGTACGTACACGGGCCACGCGCGCGCGTGTGCTCCAATCCACACACCTGTTCTCCCAAGAGGGAGACACGCTGACACACCGGGACCCCGAAGCCGGACAGTTTAGCGACGCGTGTTTATCGCGACTGTTTGTGCTGCGCATGTGACAGGGGTGGATTCGAGGCAACACCGATCCCTCTGCTAGCTACCACAACGGGAGGATTTTTCGCACTGTGCCCTACGCAGTTGTTCGTCGTGGATCGACTAGGTGACTCGGTGGATTAACTGTGCGATCCATGATCAGTTTCGTCGGAGTGTGACCCGAGGACTGTGACCGTTGGATTTTAGGGGTTGTCGTTCGATTCTCGTTCGATTCTCATTCGATTCTCGTTCGATGCTCCCGGTGCTTGTGTTGTCTCGTCGATTCGAGTAGTCCGAACACCGTGAACCGCTCACCAAGCGAACTGTCGAGAGAGTTTGCGGTCCCGCCAGAACTCTGATCTTTTCATCCCCCCTGAGAGAACGTGGGTTTCGAAGCGTGTTGTTCGGTGTATAGGGAGATCTTTCGCACGACCACGTGTTAGCTCCGCGAGCCTCGAGAAGTGGGTTACAGGATCCGAGAAGAGGGGACATGGTAAACAACCGCGGCGCACGGTGCAATTAATCGCCGAGGCCCCGAAGTGAAACGATCGGGAGAAAGGGGGAGCACGAGAAGAGGATCCGCGACGCGATATCGCTCGCTCGATCGCGCGCGAGGGAAAGGTACCTGTCTTGTCGCTTCTTAGCGCGTAAACATCTCGGAGAGCCGCGCGCCGCTGCTCTTCGTTTGGAAAGCGAGGCTAAGTGGAGGCGAACCGCGGAAAGAAACCGTGGACAGTACACGAACACCGGGTCGTGGTGCGCGTCTGGAACCGACACCGGCTCTAGGAGTGTTAAACGGGTGTGTAACAGTGTCGTCTGCAGGATCGAGAACACCGCGACGCGGTGAAGCGTCCCGAGTCGGTACAACAAAGTGGAGAACCGTGAGACCAAGTGGATCGTATATGTATATACATATATATATGTATATATATACGGTGTGTGCGTGGACCGGAAGTAGCGTCGGATAGAAGTGTATAGTGTGCCGATCGCGGCGGGCGGATCTCTGACCGATCGAGATCGTGGATACGGGTGTGACGAGTGTTGCAACGATCGATTCAGGAATACCAAGTCGGAACACAGATCTACGTCGTTGATAAATCATTCGCGGCTGGAGTGGCTGAGGAAGACCGCAGGTGACCCACGGGGAATGGTGATGCGGTAGTCGAGGGATTCCTCGAGGGAAGACATGAGGGCGGCCGCCGCCTACGTCCTGTTCCTTGCCCACCTCATACAGGTACGTGTACGCTTTATCTGCCCTATTCGCGACAGCCGAGTCGCTCTTCTCTTCCGTATTCGACTCATACGGGCATGTATGTTGTCACGCGACTAATGAGTCCGACAGTTTACCACCGCTCGTCGAGTTTTCAATTTCGAAGCACGTCGATAACCCTAAAAATTCTTGACCCTTTGCGGTTCGAAGTGTTTGCTCCATTTCATTCCAGAACTCTCTTCAAGATCGTATAATTCGATTATATTCCTATGCGTACCTCTGCTAATCTATAAAGGACAGCTGAGGAATACTACAATCGTTGTTACATACCATTTAACTGTGATCAACATACTGTAGATCGATTAAACAAGTATGACTATCGATGCAAAAGATAATGTCGAATCAACAAAATCACAATACGCTGTTTTTGCACCCGAAGAATCGAAGAATACCGAGAATAGGATTTAAGTCTCGAAATTTTAAAGTCGTCCGAGCGACTTCGTTCTTCTTTTATGTCGTTGGTATTCTCCTAGGGAACAGAAAATATCGTATGCATGGTTGCTCTCGGATGAAGGGTTTAGCAAGAAAATAAGGTTCTGCGGCGGAATTTGAAGGGTCGACGACCACTGTCGCCCGTCATGGCGGCCAAAGTGGAAGCGTGCATATTGCAGGGAGGGATTCAACCGTTTCCCTTAAATGATAACCTTGAAGCCAATAAAAGCAAGATGTCTTAAAGATTTTTATCGAAATACTGAAAAGCGAATGTGTACTTTGAAATCCTGATACTCGCCGACATCGGTCGTCTTTCGCGTCTCTTACGGTATCGCAAGATCGGAAAGTCAATGAAAACTGGATGGAAAAGTAGGTGAGGAATTGAAATGTCCCCCGATCGGATTAGCATAATATATGGAAGCTGTACAGCTGGAAGTATTTAGAACGTAGAAAGCGCATCGGATCAGGTTCGAGCGGATTGCGATAAACGCCGATAGGACGGAAGAAGCGCGCGGCCGTCCGGTTCGGCGCGACGCGACGCGACGTTTCTCATGCACCTGAAGCCCACGCAACGCCGCGAAGGTGTGCTCGCGTAATAACATCCTACCGTCATCTACGATCGAGCAAATTACTCTGGCAAAAGTCCAGTTAGACGCGACGCGTTCGCGCCGGAGACAGAGCAATTACTCGCCGATGCTTAATGATAACGTCGAGGGCCGCGATAAACCGTAATTACCGGCCGCGAACGTTCCTGTCAGCCGTATACATATATACATATATCGATCTTGCCCGCGGAAAAATGTTACATATTAATTACATGCATCAGGGTGAACGAAGCGCAAACTGTCGCAAAGTGGAACGATTAGATAAGTAGCGGCGGGGCAGCGATGAATCACTCGATGCCGGTTTATTAACTTATCTTAGACACTAATTTGATGAATGCTTGAAGATGCCCGCCCAGCACAGCTGCTCCCAGTCTTTACCTCTACGACTGGACATTATCTTAATCGGCCTCCTTCAATTTTCACAAATTATAACGAATTTAGCTATCGTTTAGTTCTCGTTATCGTTAAAACGTGCCGGCGTAATTTAAAGGTAAAATTGTTTTAATTCGGTGTACAAGGCAACCTGATTTCGGCCTGGAATAATTTCAGAGTTGAAGCTTGTCGCAAATCCGAATGACGTGCCACGCGCGTCGAAAGGTTTTGTCCCAGAGTTGGAAATGACGTGCCACACACGCCGAAAATTTGTTTTCTCAGAATTTTTAATGTTTTTATTTCTCATTTCTTTTAATCCCTCTGTCTTATTGTTTTACCGTATACGCGTGTCCGCGTGAAACAATTACCAGCGCAAGAGGCGAAGATGTCCGCCAACTGGAACGGAGTCTCCGGTGTTTCGATTTTGCGGAGATACGCGCGATAACGGCGTCGTCGTTGAATCGGCGATCGTTTATACCTTTTTTGTAGGGCAATTTCGCGACGCGAGTTACGCGACAGCCGCCGCACCGCACCGCACCGCGCCGCGCTGGTGCAAATACCTTGAAAAGCGGTGAACTTCCAGCTGCGTCGCATTTGCTCGCGCTGGTGTACACCGAGATTGCGATACGCGTCGCGCCGGTGTCCCACGACGGTTTCGCGTGTTTCCTCCTTCTCTCCGTTTCTCCGGCGTCTTTCGTCGCTTGCACAAGGATAGGAGGGCGGCGCGCCGCGCGTCCTTTCCTCCTTGTTCTCATCAAGGAGATACATACTTACGGTGTAACTACGGGCTTTTTTACCTCGCGATGTTGCCTCGTCACCCACACTTATCATCTGGCCTCTCTGGCCGGTACACGCCGAGTATTGTGCGCCTCTCGGCCCCGTCCACGTATCCCCATTGTCCGCGGCCGCCCCGATACACCGTCGAAAAATGTATAACACGTTGCATCGGTGTAATGGGACGGTCTTATTTGTATCTTCCTGCGGTTATTACACGCTCTCGTGAACGCGTTGTGTTTGTTCAGGAAGTGTGCGCGCTCCGGACACGCAGCAATGGAGACGCTCGGACGGAAATCTTCGCGCCGCGCCGCGCCGGGACGAATCGGACGTTGAAACGCGAATTATCTGATCGCCGGAAGAATAACACTGATTTTTCGCCGCTGATACGGAAAACGGACTTGACTACGAGGCAATTTTTATAGCCTGACCGGCACCCGCATTCCATCGAATCGTCGGGATCTAGCATCACACGGAACTCCTATATAAATTTGTTTTCTCGCGTTCGCCGCTCTTCCTGAAACTACAATTTGATATTCGTTGGAGAGTACTTCCACTGTTCAATAATCTTCCATGTTTAGTAGTCGTTTGACATTTACGGAAAGTTTTCCTTATTTTCTACCGCACGCTGCACGGTTTCTGTGTCACGGATTTCTTCAATCTCCACAACATTCTAATCGTTTGATTAATGACTGGAATACTTCAAATATCTTTGTGAAAAAAACGCAATGTGTCCTACTTCGCATTATGAAAGTTAAAAATCGCTTGTATAAAATTCCCAAGCTTGTTCAGTTTCGGAACCACGATACCGCAAATCGTAAACCAATTTTCTTTGACTAAACTGTATTCGTAGAAAGCGTTCTGGACGGAGACCTTGAATTTTAATATTGAAATAAAAACATCGGAAGTACGAATTAGTGGAAACACAGGGGTAATATTTGATGGGACAGACTGCACCCTACAGTCGAAATTTCAGAGAACCTAGGCGTCCAATTTATTTTCGCGACCGATGAAATCGTTCGCGGCAGACCGTCGACTTAAGAGCAACTTCGGAGCGTAATCTCGTTGACGGATAAACACAGCCTCCATGTCAGTCGGAAACCTCGAAACGGTCATCGGTGAGACGATCTTCGATTTAAGCAACCCCGTGCTGGAATAATTGGAGCTTAGGAGCGAAAAGCAGCCCGCAACGGTCGAAAGTTATGGGCTGGGGGGAGAGAGAGGGAGGACCCGGTGGTCTGCTACAAATGACTTTCGAAGAAGAAGGAGAGGGCTGCAGCGTCCGTCGTTCCCTCGATGATTTCGACCTAGTGCAATTAAGCGTCGCCGCTGCTGCTGCTGCTGCTGCTGCTGCTGCTGCTGCTGCTGCTGCTGCTGCTGCTGCTGCTCTCTTTCAATTACAGTCCGAGCGGAATTACCGTTATAACGCGCGGTGGTTGTCTGCCAAAAAAACGCGGCCAAAAGTATTCCGAGAATCCGAGGTGCTTCGGCTGCTGAAACTTCTGTCACTTTAGAACATTCCCCTAGGCTCGGCTTTAACCCCACCACCGTCCCCTGCCCCCAAGACATATGGATCTTCTTCGGAATTGTACCCTTCGATTTTACGTTATAACTCTCGAACTACGTGTATGGGATGAGAAAAAAGTTTCCAGACAAAAGTTGTTTTTTTTAACGACTATCGTCTGGTAAAGCAGTTATCAATTGTTTACATAATTAGAAAAAATAGCGGAATTTTCAAAGGTTGATTTCTCACCCCCTTTTTGGATCACTCATTGACCGAGGGGATGAATCGCACGATCGCAGTAAAAATGATGGGGATCGATCGGAGGGGAGAGGTGTATGCGAGCAGTGACCGGTGAGCCCGGTTTGTCGGTGTTTTTCGTGTCGGAAGCCGCGGTCGATTCATCTCGAGAGCACGTTCGAGGCGGGTAATTAAGACGCGCCGATGGGGGGGGGGGGGGGGGGGAGGGACGATGAATTATAATCGGGTGCCTGGTCCCTGATAAAAGTTGCCCGAGTGAATCCTTCTCCGGGCACCGTTCCTCTCGCGGCCCGGCTCGCATGTGCATTCGCGTCCGTCGAGAGATCGATCTCCCCGCATGAGCCTCCATAACGGGGGTTTACGATAATTGCTGGAAGCATCCTGCAATTTCAAGCTTAATGGACCGTCGGTTCGTTCGTTCGTTCGTTCGGCCGGCTTCGCATAGTGGCCGTGCATAGAAATTCCATCGCTTCGAAACGAGCCGGGGGTTTCGGGGATGAAGGGGCGAGCGCCGCGGAAAATCGCGACGCGAGGATTCGCTGTGAACACGGAACCGCTTCGGGGTTGTATCAACAACAAACTCGAAGGAACGATCTCCGCGAACCGCCGTGAAATTGCTTTTTAATCGGCTCGCTCTCCGAGATCGAGAACCCTCTCCGCGAACGTGAAAGAGTCGTGAAATTGGTGAAATTCTTTCGGCTCTCGTTTCGCCGATCTGTTTGAACACCGTTCGAACAGATTATTTTATAGCCCGACTCTCGTTTGAACTCGTAAATCTCCGACCAACTGGATATACCTCGTTCACGCTTTAACTCGGGCCACCGACACACTCCTCGTCGTTCACCGGCTCGCGAAGATCGCGAGACACAATACAACAGTTTTCAGTTTATTGCACCGCCTTGTCTTTTATGGGCAAGCACAGGAAAAAGATACTCAGGCGACCGGAAGGAGCAGCTATAATACCGTTGGATGCGCTACGTATCGACGTTGCGATTTCCTTAATGCATGTTTGTTCTATCCTTCTTTTTTTTTTTGCACGTGCGGTTTAGATAGACATTGTTACGCGTTCGATAGAAATCCAAGTACACACGACGAACTACAAAGGCTTTCGTTTACAGACCGTTGGAGACTGGTTTGTTTACGATCGGATTAACAACCTTTTACGACACTGTACCTAGGCATTCGAAACTGTTCGAAGCGTATTGGTTCTTCTTGACTACATTTCCATCCATTTCCTATTTTTATCTACCATTTATTTATTTTCCAATTATTATTCAGTCTAGCCAGTGATACAAAATCTTGACTTAACCCCATGCTCTACAATAACGTGTGAGACTCGTGACGAAGATTCTGAACAGAGTCTAATAAATATGTACGTTATTAACTTCCTTTAAATCGAGATGAAATTCTATTTTGGTTTTGTTAATGTAGTGTTATTGGAGAGCATGTATACTAGTCACTGAAACCGTGAAATAAATTATAGGGCAAGGGCATTATTAATGGTTAAGTAATAGCAAAATTATGCCATTATGCTGTTCATATTAACTACATTCATGTCAATAAAGTAAGGCGTAAAAATTACTGTCGAGTCTGGCTGGAAATAGGACCGAAAAGAGATAAGTATCGGCAAATCGGAGATCATGAAAATGGCTTGGCACCATGGTCCACAGCGATCAACGACGAGAGACCTTGCAAAAAGACTCGACACAAGCACCGCGACATTGAATAGGCTAGCTGAAAAGCTGCGCGAGGCGTTCAATTCTTTTTTAATCGGCCTGTAAGTCCATCGTGGATCAAGGATGGTCGGCTAGATGGGGTTGAGAAAAAGACGCTCGTATGCCCCGCGGCGTTCGATGACGACCCGTTTAGCACATTAGCGAGCCGCTTCCGCTTTTGCCCTGGGAACCGATCCCTGTCTACCCGCTGGTCGCGTCGCGTCTGTAGCCTCGTGGTCTCAGCGCGTTCTTCTTCTTCTTCCTCTCGTTCTCTCGTCTGGTATCACCGCGGCCAATTATCAGCGGCTGGACGGCCCGTAGGCTGTGTCGACCGTGGACGCGCGAGATTGTGCATACGCGCGTGTGCAATAGTGTGCTTACGTTGTCGGCGTGGTTGCGCCGTGGCGTGCCGTGGCGTGGCGTGACGCGAATTGGACGAAAAGGGGAGGGGGGGGGGCGAGCCGATAGCTAGCGTGACGAAAATGATAAACGGCCCCGGGGTAGCGAGGAGGGAACAGGTGGAAGTACAAGGACGAAACGGGCGTAACACAGGTGCGGAAGTACCGTTGAGGAAAACCGCGATGCCTGGACCGGGATAAGGGAAATGCAAATGGGGAGCCGACGGTGTTCGATATTAGAAAAACCGTGGACGTCTCAATAAATCGTTGGGAACGAGATGCCAGCTATCCGATGAAATCGAACGCAGAAGACGAGGAGGAAGCGAGCCTCTCGTACCACGCGAACGCCAGAAGGAGATCGCTCGCAGAAATGGTACGTCGTGCGAGAGAGTGTGGAGACGAGGAATACCGGGAAGAAGGTGAAAACGGGGAGAAAGAGAGAGAAGGAGACCGACGCGGCGCGGCGCGGCGCGGCGGTCCAGCGGCTGCGGAGTTGGGCGGGTTAAAACGAAGCGTTTAGCTAGCGGTCACGCGAACCTCCTATAAAAATCAGCCCCGAGGCTCGCTTCGGCGGACGCGCTTCGCAGATAGACAGATAATGCTGTCTGCTGCCCGCGTTGATGTTGGTGGTGTGGTGGTGTGATGTGGTGTGGTGTGGTGTAGTGTGGTGTGGTGCTGCGCGAACCTGCGTGACGCTGTGTGTTGCGTTTCAGGCCCGCGTTTTCTACCTTATGGACCGTGGCGCACAGGTGCGTGCCTGCCAGTCCTTTTCGCCATGATGGCGAGCCAGCCTCCGACGGTGGCGAACCGACTAGGAACCCGAGCCACGGTTTTATGAGTTCGCGGAAAGGGAACGCGAACGGTTCGGTGTCTTTCGCGTAATGCAAGATAAATGAGGGCGTCGATGATCGCGATCGACGAACTCTTCTTGCGACACCATTGCTCTTCCTGGATTCTCACGGAAATAGTGTAACATTTTAGCAATCAATATTTTTAACGATGGTATCCGAACAGATCCCTTTTATCTACTTCTATCTGTTTCACGCTCTAACAGTTCGACAGGGTAACAATATTTTCAATGTTTCCTGTTTCACTTATTCATTTGTACCATAAATGCATAAAATCGCTATAACCATAAAATAAATCGTGGTACAAGCAGTTAACGATATTATCTACATAGGAAAGGTTCATCAATATTATCAATGTTTAACGATAACAGTATAAATAGCCACAACTAGTGATGTGCGTGATACATGTTTTTCTCATGATCTTCAAACAATTCGATATTTAAGTACTTGTTTGGGTGTTTCGATATGTATCAAAAGATAAGGGTACTTGTAGTCGATGTGTGATACCAGTAAGTGCCGAAATGATACCAAGTAGTATTGGTATCACGTCTTGGATGAAATTGGTATCGTTACATTCGCAATTGACGTCTTCGCCGTTTTGAACGTACCAACATACTATTTTCATTCTATCTTCCTTCGCTCACGCTTGATATTAGTAAACATAACATTTCATTATACTGTCCGTACGCCACAAGAAGTCTGTCGAGATGGCTGAGGGGCAAAGGAGTCGTCGCTCGCAGCCAATGGTTATCTTTGACGTCACACACTTTAGCCAATAATTCGGCTAGAACCGAAAGTTCGTATGGAATGACCCAATCGGACGGTTTGTTGTCGTATTCCTGCCAGGAGACTTCTTGTGGCGTACGAACAGTACTTACTTATTCGACAACAAACCGTCCGATTGGGTCATTCCACACGAACTTTCGGTTCTAGCCTAATTATTGGTTAAAGTGTGTCCAAGCATAACCATTGGCTGCGAGCGAGGACCCCCTTCGCCCCTGTGCCGCCTCGAGGGACTTCTTGTGGCGTACGAAGAGTACATATACTTGTCATTCAGTCGACTCGACCCCACAGGATTGTGGTAGTATCGATAACAAATCCATCCAAGATGTGTTTATAAAGGATCGAGGCTTCTGAGCAACTATCATTATGGATCGATACTTTTTGATACCCAGAGAATCATACATGCTTGTGATACCATGATTCTTTGTCACAAGGAATCGATACCGCTTGAACATGCTGAAGGGCGTTGAAAGATTTTACCTGAAAAATTTGTGTACAGTTTTGTCGCTTGCCCCGTAGACTTCAGCTGGGCCAGCCGGGGTCCAGGTTTCCCCAACGCGTCGAGTATCGATTATCGGGCGCAACATGCCGTCGTTTTTCGTGTTCAATGAACTTGGCCGGGCCTGATTTGAGCGTGCACCTTACGGGCTGCACGGGACCGCGTCACGGCCCGGGCGGGCCCGGGGCCCCCGAAATTTGTCTTTTTTCGTTTATTGTCGCGCCGGGCCGATTTAATGGGTTCGGGCCACTGTCACGCGTGCTTACGCAACGTGTAATCGGGAGTAATCACCTCCGGGATCTATAGTCCGTTGATTAGAGGCTCGGCGAGCCGCTTTTTTCGCCTTTGAAGGGAGGGCTCTCGTCGGTGCCCCCGGCTGATCAGATTGATTGTTTTTCGCGATCGTTCGCACCGCCATGAATAAGCTGCAAAAAGGGCAACGAGCGTGGCCAAATAGCCGCGAAATTTACACCTGAGGAGAAGAGCGAGTACGGAGCGCGTCGATCACCGAACGCGACACCACCCTTCTTCGTCATGCTCGTTAAATTAATTCAGTCCGGCCCATAAAAAGATGATTGAGTAGTCTCCCGCCGTTACGGTTTGAACGAATATAACAGGGCTGATTTGAATACGTTTAAACCGCGAATCTTCGCGCTGTCGCGACAAATTTCAACGTGTCCTGATTTAATAGGGCGGCGGTGGAAAATAACAGTAGTCGTTAATTGCGAGAGTTTCATTCTGTTACTTTATAAACGTGTTACACGGGGGAAAAAACTTTGCATATACATTTAGCAGCCTGCGAACCTTTACATCAATTATTCGCCATCTTGCATTTTCTTATTGGGTTGTTCGGAAAGTAGTTTCATTTTTCGTGTAGAGATAGCATTGCTTCCACTTGTTATTACCTAACCTAGTCTATTTGCGAGTACAGTGGAACCTCGATCATTGCACGGAATCCCCGTTCGTTGCATACCGGCTACCCCCACCACCGAGTTGTTACAAGTTCCTAACTCGTAGTGGGAATTATGGTGGCTTCACTGGCACAATATCCGTAGCAGCGTGAGGAGTGGGGAAGTACGTAGTGGGAAAATGGGGAAGCGGATAGCGCGATTGGTTGCACCTCTCGCGTTTCGCAACCTCGATATTTGCACGCATTCTCGGCCCCGTGCCGTGCAACGAGCGAGGTTCTACCGTCGTCCAAGGAAGTCGGATCTTCTCACGAATTTGGTAACTCGTCAGAAAAAAGGAAGGAGATCGAGCTTACTGGTCAGTAACCTTCTCGGGGAGTTCGAAGAGCGTCGGTGGTTATCAATCAGGTGATTCGCATGTTAATGGACGGCACGCAGGAAAAGAAGCTCAATAAAGGCGAATAAAGTTGGCGAGGAGAGAGGGTCGGTCCGCGTCGGGTAGCGTGGTCGTTTGCATCCGAAGCACCCTCGTAAATCACTATTTCCCGATCGACAAAAGAAGGTAGCCGGCTACGAGGAGAACAGGTTGTTACTGAGACTCGGAAGTTTTCGGATACCATGTATGTTGGTTAATAGAGCGAGACCAGCGTCTGCATTCTATCGACGCGGAGCTGGAGCGGGCGAACACGGTCTCGACGGTGCGGAGCGGTGCGGAGCGGTGCGGAGGCCGCAAAACGGTCTTGACTCACACCTGTTCTTCTTGTTTCGAGTGTTCGATTCCCCCGGCAGGCAGGCAGGTAGACGGATCAGGTTAAAGAAACTGGATGATCCTCGGAGACCCGAGGTTCGATCGTGTTTCATCCACCCTTGACCGGGCTAACAAAAGCTCATCGATAACGGCCTGCCGTTTCTGCGCCGGCGACAAGTTCCCATGGCTCTTCCCACGGGGAACACGATACACCCACGCAACGATTACTCCTTAAATCGCCTGAGAAAACGACGATCGGCCTCGTAAAAATTTCATCCTGCCGGCGGAATGGTAGCTGTGCCGAGGATTGCGTCCGCCTCGCTCCCAGCTACTCCAACACAAGCCGGCGATCATGCCCTTTAACTCTCGCAACTAGGTGGATCCTAAAGGTATAATTGCCGATTATCGGTAAATAGTCGATATTTAAATTGTTCGATTCGCACAAGTCTAATCTATTTCACTCGTACAAACGATCAAAGTTATCAACAATGATTACCAGTTGATAATGAAATTTGCTCCTCGCATGACAATTTAGTTAATTTCAGAACGAATACATTGATACTCGGTGCTACTAATTTTACGACAATAGTTTTCATGCCTAATCGAATATGCATATGCATCGAAACTCCTTTGTCTGATCACGATGACATAATCTACTGGGAATTCGTGAAACGCTCGGATATGTCAGTACCGTGACTTTAGAAAGTGGAATCTACAAATTACAAAAAAAAGGAGTGTTGATAATTAAGACTAACAAGCTCTCGCATTAAAAAGAATAATTATATCAAAGTATTACTCAACAATGTGAAATGCCTGCGAAACGTATATCGATAGATATCGCATGTTGAAAACATGTATAATACATACATAAACAGCCCATAAATCAGAATTTATTCGGGAACATAAATTCTTACGCTTCTCCGACTAAACGCCGCGTGTCGTACAGATAAAAATATTATTAATTAATTAGAAACAGGCCAAAACTCTTATATCGCCTTAAGAAATGATTTCTACATAATCTCACGACGGATCAAATTTAAAGCCGTCCACTTAATTAACATCGTCGGATGAAAACCTGGCTTTCAGCTCTCCATTATTCCGGCTGATGAAAACTTTCACCGAAAAGGCACTAAATTCTCCCGTCCAGCCCCCTCCGAGAAGAAAGAAACGAAACGAAACGAAACGAAACCGAAACGAAACCGAAACGAGTCCCGGACGTCTCCAGCTTCCCGAGAAGCGGCCGCCAAAGGGAAAGAAACGAATCGAATTAATTTATTCCGTCCGTGTCTCTCCACCCACCGTGAAATAATCCCGAGTCGGTCGGGGGAACTAGAAGACGGGTAACTTTGCAGCGAAATTCGCAGCGGATTCGCAATCCTGTTGTCGGGTACGAGGACGGTGGACCCTGTTGAAAAAGAGGAGGAGAAGGAGGTGGAGGAGGAGGTGGAGGAGAAGGAGGATGTAGAGAAGATGAGGACTTCCAGGACTTCCCACGCGCGCTCTAACAGTTTTTAATTATTTCGGTAATTTGTGGTCGATCGACGGGTCAGCCGGGCAGCCTCGACGGAATCGAGTGGGTAGCAAATAATATTAAGTATAGGCCTCTCCGCGGAGAGAGAGAGATATATGGTCGATGGCTGGCCTCGCACAGCTCCACGGTACGCGAATATCCTGCGCACACTCGCGCACCAACGGGGATACGTATCCGTGATGATACGTCCGTGAGGATACATCCGTGAGGATAGGTCCGTGAGGATCCGTCTGGTGTAAAATTAAATGGTGTTCGGTAGGTCTATTTCAGCGGGGCAGGTAGCGGCCACCGGTAATTACTACCTACGACTTAGGAACTCTCAAAGATAAAATGAAAGGCTCCGGACGATTTTCGAAGCCGAATTCGCGTCAGTTGTGCTCTGTTGTTGTTGCCGTTCGACGGACGGAGAACACTTCCTCGCACTCGGGGTCCCTGCTCCTCCTTGTTTTGCTCGTTTTCCGGTCCGGCATGGGTCGCGTGAGCGACCGATCGTGATTTCGAGAGCTCGGCGACGACGGGGCTGCTCTCGATGCCGATCGGTAAACAGCGATGATCGGTGATCGTGAATTACGGGATAGGTACTGACGGAAACGCTCGGTCCGCTGTTAATCTCAGAACTACCATCCGCCCTTGCCTCGGTACGAAATTAATAGCCGATCCGAGTATCCGCAAGTCGTTACCATTCGTGAACGAGTTTCATCCTCTTCGAGGTAAAGCGACTTTGAAACTGTCAAGGGCGCCGCGCCGGTTAGCGACACGCGATTTTCTAGATGAATTGGATCTTCGTCGACCAGTTTCTTCGACAATAGTGTCTGCTACGTTGCCCAATTTACGCTCTAATTGGAGCATATAGACGCTCGAAGATTACCGTGTTTACGATGGAATAACCGGCTTTTTATTCTACGTTTAGTGAGATTATACAGCCTGGATACATTTCATCATTCCAGTAGACGTTACTTCAAACATTGTGTATATACTATACAAATTGTACAATCAAAACTGGAATTAGTGAAATGTCATGATTTAATGATTCTTAAATGTAATAATTTTTAGAACGAATAAACAATTTTGTTCACTTTTCGCTAGGATTCCTTGCCACTAATGTGACGTCTCTGAGACGTCATTTTACGGCAGGGGGTTAACGCGCATTCCAAAGAGAGTGTTACAATTTGTATTTGCAATGTGCGCCGATTCGCAAGGAGGAATCGTACCTGGAAATCCCGTATGGTGCATAAATTGGGCTATAAATAGCAACGGGGTCTCTTTGGTCGGTTCGATTTCCTTATCCTCGGGTTTCCTGTTTTCAAACTTGCCATAACGATCCTGTAAACTCGGTAATTCGAGCGAGAGAGAGAGAGGGAGGGAGAGAGGCTTCCGAGTAGTTTTATTTTCATTGTAATTTTTCGTTGGCCGAATGCGAGCAGAATCCGCTAATTGGCATGGTTGCGCGCCGATAAAGCCTGCCTTCATTGATCCATCCGCGGCGAACTAGCCGGTTAACAGGTTCTCAATTAAGATATTGAGAACGCACCTTCCGCGGCTTTTACATAATTACATCCAGCTCTAATTAAGCATTTACATAATTACACGTATCCCGTTCATAGGTTCCCCGCCCCCGTTTTACGCGCGCTAATGAGATCGTCGATAACAATTAACCCGCGTAACTGGACAGTGCGCGCACACCGCCACTCCGCGCCGCGCCTCGCCGCACCGTTTTACCTTTGATTATACCGGACGATCCGCGCCGTTTTCGAGGAGTCATCTTTTTATTAAGTCGTCGAGAACCGCTTCGCTAGATGGAAATAAAATTTTATCGGCGATCCGTTTCCTCCGATCGCGCTCCTCCTGATGACCCTATTTACTCCGAACGATCTACCCTCGGTCTCCTCTGGCAAATTATACACTTAACCAGGCAATTATGTTCGTACATCTTCTTTCCTTCATACCAATTACATGGTATATGTCCCTAAACTTCGTTCCCCGGTCGGCCCAGAAAGGGATTCAAACCTCCCTTCGAACAAGAACAAAACAAAACGACTTCAACTCTGTTCTTAGAACAGAAATTTCAACGGGGAGACAATTCCACGAGCGGACTCCGCTATTTCTAATCGTAGTATAATGCTTTCGGATTTCTTTCTCGGAGAAACTCGATTCGAAATTACGAGAAATGATTTTAACCTAATTTCTTTCTGAACGCTGCCAGATGCATCGGATTGCAATCTCGCGAGCTGATCAAATTGCACGTTTTCTCGGAGCGGTGTCCTTTGTATTTATAATCCACGTTCCCAAGCATCCATACTTCGACCAAATAAATGGCGTCACTACTCTGCAAGTTTAACCCCTTGCACTATAACACCGAGTCGAACTCGTGACGAAGCTTTCGAAAATAGCCTACTAAATATTCATGCTACTAATTTCCTTTAAACTTTAAATTGAAACAAAATTATATTTTCTTGTTGTTGAAACCATTGGAGACTGCATAGGTATAAATTACATACAAACTTCTTTTTTTCTAAGAAATTAGAAACGGCAAATAAGTTCTAATCACTGCAACCGTAAAATAAATCGTAGTGCAAGGGGTTAATACAAATTTACATGTTAATACAGAAATATCAAGAAACAAAATAGATCTTCCAACAATAGCTTCCGAAAGTTGATCGTAAATAAAACAAACGTGCTTTATTGTATATAAACAACTTCCGGAAGCTCTTGAAAGACCCTGTAGAACGAGACTCTCGCGGTGTACAATGTCTTCGCAACTGCGAACGCATAAATATGCGCGACCAGGTACGTCACACTTTTTAGCGCGAGTTAATCAGCTCGGCAAGATCAGCGGCGCGATCTAGAAGTCGTTTAAAAAACGCGAGGTTCTACGTCAAGCGCTTGTCCCGCGAGGAAGCGAGATTAAAACGCGGCAAGAGCGGGTCGGGGAGGGGAGAGGTGAACAACAAAGAACGCCGGATTCCTTCGATATCCTCCGGGAAGGAGGATCCCACGAGAAATAGCAGAAAGGATACGGTAGGCTCGTTCCTCAGTATGCGTTCGCCGGGCCGTTTTTTCGCTCGAATGAGTTATTCGTATTAACTCCCGCGAGCTTCGACGTGTATAAAACTAAGAGCAACTTCTCTCTCTGTCGGGGTATGGCTGGCTGCACCTTGGCTATGCGGAAAGGAGAGGCTGTTTCTCCCGCGAATCGGCACGCAGACATAGGAAAACGTGTGGCTCATCCTCGTGCACGTACACGCTTCTCAGCCAGGACTCGTAACAAGTCACGAACGATGTATACGCGCCGACGGCCACGGTAATTCTCGAGCCCGGGGTTTAAAACGCGCGTAAAACCCTCCGCTCTGCTCTGCTCTGCTCTGCTCTGCTCCGCTCCGCTCACCGACTCCGTGCACCAGGTGTCCAGAAATCAATCTCGCGACAGCCTGTGTGCCCCTTTGTTTCTCCTCTCGCGAACGATCCGCTCGGTTTTCTTTTTTGTGCAGAAACAGGGGAGAACCTTGGTGGTCCAAGGGCTCGTGGGGTGAAATCGACGCTTTTCGTCACGGAGGATCCTCTGACCGTGGGATTCTCACGATCGAGCGATTTTCGGACACCTTCTGCACGCGTCGCGTCGCTCAGTGGGCCGTTTCTATGAAATAGGTGGAATCGACTAAAAATCGACTCATTTGTTAAATAAATAAAAGTCAAGTTTAAGTCTCTTTAACCCCTTGCACTATAATACCGAGTCGGACTCGTGACGAAGATTTCGAAGATAGTCTACTAAATATTCATGCTACTAATTTCCTTTAAACTTTAAATTGAAACAAAATTATATTTTCTTGTGGTTGAAACCATTGGAGACTGCATAGGTATAAATTACATACAAACTTCATTTTTTCTAAAAAATTAGAAACGACAAATAAGTTCTAATCACTGCAACCTTAAAATGAATCGTAGTGCAAGGGGTTAAGCAAACAGTCAATTTTCTTCACGTCTAATATTTTCTTGCCAATGGATTTTTATAGTACAAGCATTTGTGTGTTTCTACTAAAAAAAACTTTAATATTAACATGGATATGTTTTACGGCTGAAAGTCATTACAAAATTTGCGTGACGACACTAAAAACAGTGACGCTAAAACCTCCCCTAAAACATATCCATGATTCAATGTTTTTCAATGAAATGGAAAAATTTTTTACCTCTGACGAAGCTAACGAAGCTAACTTTGCACTGGAACCGATGACGGTTCGGTGCCAATAAACACATTATTATAGTACACGCCATACACTTTGTCGTTTCTTCGGCGGTCCGCCAAGCAACACAAACCCTAAACGTGCTCGCAACGAAAACGATCGACGACTTTCGAGACGAATCCCAAGTTTCGAGGGAAGCCGAACGTTCCGCTGGTGTAATCGAACAGGTGCACAACGTTTCGAGGCCCCAATCCGCGCGCGTTCGCGTCCGCGAAAAGCTACACGAGCAGGAAGAATCGAGCACGAAGCACCCATTCGAACCTCATACCTCGTTCGATTTAGCTTATTGTAGACGAAACTTTAAGCTCTTCCAGTGACTGACTACCGTGCGAATCGCGGCCTACACGAAAAATAAAACTGTAGCCCCTGCCTACTTAGAATGAACAGAGTCACACCAAGAATTTAACCCCTTGCACTACCACTTATTTTACGGTTGCAGTGATTAGAACTTATTTGTCGTTTCTAATTTCTTCGAAAAAAGGAAGTTTGTATGTAATTTATACGTA
Source organism: Lasioglossum lativentre (assembly GCA_916610255.1). NCBI lineage: Eukaryota > Metazoa > Arthropoda > Insecta > Hymenoptera > Halictidae > Lasioglossum > Lasioglossum lativentre. The sequence continues at coordinate 38,275,789 of OU744356.1, read as the reverse complement.
TGCAGTTTCCAATGGTTTCAACAACAAAAAAATATAATTTTGTTTCAATTTAAAGTTTGAAGGAAATTAGTAGCATGAATATTTAGTAGACTCTCTTCGAAATCTTCGTCACGAGTCCAACTCGGTATTATAGCGCAAGGGGTTAAGCTACCTACCTAGCCCTATAGTTACAAAATGGCGGTAGAAGTTTAGTATATTGACAACGCCCGGGGTGGTGGGTGGTAGGGGCGTGTGGTGAGAAGGGTTGGGGTAAGACGAAACCGAAAGAATTTTTTGAGGAATGAATACACGATAGAGGTTACACGATAGAGGATACAGGAAATTTTGTTTAGAGAGTCTTCCATTGTCAGAATTAGAATCGTTGCCAGTTGTGATATAGACACAAAAAATCTAACGTTTTTTACCTCCTACTAAAGTGGTATAATTGACTATTATCACATAAAATAATATTCGTATCAAATCGTATCAATCACATTCGTACCAAAAGGTATTTATTTTTAGGTCCTAGTGTCCGTAACTCTTGATTTTCCACCACGTTAGCGAGCATCCTGTAACGATGTTCGATGCAGTCCACGACCTAGGTGCGAGAGATTGAACCCTTTTTGTATGTACTCGCAGGCAAGTATTTTCTTTGCATAATTAATGGAGAAATTCTTTTTAGCATCGATGTCGAGCCGTGTTCTTCTTATTTACATGCGCTAATGGGAACAGATTCCAACGTGCAACATTTTCTTCTTCAGACACGAACGCCGGGGACGAATGCTTCGGACAGCATGATGGATAAAGAAATCAGCAGGAGAAACGTTTTTTTCATTTTCGCCGCATCTGACGCGCGCAGGTCGTTCGATGAGATTAGCTTTCGTATAAACCTGAATTACGAACGGGGGGAAAGGGAGAAAAAAGTTTAAAGAGAGAAAGAGAGAGAGAGGGGGGGGGGAGGAGGATTTCTTGAGGAAAATTAAAAGATGTTTCTTGTAGTGTACCAGAAAGCGATAAAAAGCAAGCGGTCCACCGACTAAGCGGAATGCATCGCTGAGTGGTCGGAGGTAGTTGACACTTTAATGACTGATGCAGCGAGAGCCCCGTTCGTCGTTTTCTTACGCATTTAACCGGTTGCCGCGTTAATGCCTGTTTATATTACGGTACTATCGCCGGCGATCGCGCGTGTGTTCACACGGATCGAAAACGAAAAATTACAAGTCGGTTCGTTGCAGTGCTCATCACGTTGCGCAGGTTTCTCGGGGACTTCCGACATGAGCTGATAGTTCCCAACCGTTCTCAGTGACAACTGATCCTAGTAATAAACTACGGAACATTCCGAATGACGCTCAATTAATTAGCTACCATCGCATACTCGTTTCGTTTCGACTTTCGCTTCATAATGTTCCGTAATAATCATATTGCGGGACACAAATTTTTCTGCTTATAGCACGGTGAACGGTTGTCACCGGTGGTCATTGCTTAAAAATGATATTAATCCTGTTCAGATCCTGTTCCCAGGATTCTGCATAATTCTTTTAATTTTGTGGATGTGAAAATGACAAACGAATTTAATAAAAAATTTAATAATTTAAACAATATTTTGACCCTTAGCAGTCGGATGGCGACTCTGAGGCGCCACTGAAAATTGCTATGCCATTTTTAAACATATTGTTCACATTATTATTTTTGTTCGTATTTAACAAATTACTAGACAATTACATATTAAATGAGATATTAAATCAGTTTCATATGCAAAAAATGAAAAAAAAATTGTATAGACAGAAAATATTCTGGAATGGAAAAATCTTTCGTTTTTGATTTAAAATAGCTCCGACCGCTAAGGGTTGAATAATGGTGTAGCAATTCGAAATTGAGTGAAAATAAAATTTGTAGAGTATGACGCAATGGATCATAATATTTATAACATTTTTGCGGACGGAAGTGGCGAAGACAATTGTGCAACACGAACAAAAGGTAGAACGGTGCGAAAACAATCGAGCGTACGCAAGGGGGCGCCTCAGGAGAAAAATGAGCTTTCGCACAATTGACCTAATAACCGTGAAAGCGGGCGACGCGGACGCAGTGATTGTTCCGAGGTTGAAAGGTGCGGTTCACGTCGGGAAGAGGTCGCTAATACGGGGTGTCCACCTTTATTACACCTCTCGACAGCTCGAATAGACGGCAATTATCGCTGGGTGGCAGCTGTATCCCCAGCCATGTGGGAAAGCGCCATGTCATGCCTTCTTTCAATGCTCGGTGCGATCGAGTCGCGCGGAAAATCGGGATAATTTTCTCCTTAGTCATGGAACGCTAATTTTCGGATCAAGTACCGCTGCGAACGAGTCAGAAATTAACAACAGTTCGAACTGCTGTCGATTGAAGCTCGCATCAATTTATATAATAATTACACTCTCTTTTTACACGGTTCGAAGAAGAGATACGTACAGTGACTCTCATTAATATTCGGAGGCTCTTAAAAAAACGATAACTTTTTTGATATTGCACCAGAGGATTTGAACTTTTTTTAGAAGTTAGAGCAATTAATTTACTACATGATGTGAAAAGAAATTTTTTCAAAACTTGCAATTAGTCGGAATTGTAGAGGTAATACTAAAAGTTGCATTTTACAACTTTTTTATGTGTCTATATTGAAAATTTAAAAAATATGTTTTTTAGATCTGTGTCAATTATATGCATTGTAAAAGTTTCATCGAAATCGGTTGATGTGGGAAAAACAACAGGCATTGAAAGATATATGAATCCGTAGATTAGTTGCAGTTTAGAGGCCGAAAATCGTGAAAAATTGCAATTTCTACCACCTTTAAACGTTTGTAGCTCATTGCAACGTTGACCGATTTTAATGAAATTTTCAGAATATGTTTAATTGATACAGATCTACGAAACGTGTTTTCTACATTTTCAATATGAGCCCACATAAAAAAGTTGTAACACATATCTTTTAGTATTTTCTCTGCAATTCCGACCAATTGCAAATTTTTCAAAAATTCTTTTCACGTTATGTAACAAAACCGATTGTTCCAACTTCTCAAAAAATCTAAAAAAGTTATCGTCTTTTTAAGAGTGCCCGAATATTAGTGGGAGTCTCTGTACGTATACAGTGGTGGTTCCAAAAAGTATGTGAACACTCGAATGGGGGATGATTCTGCGAGAAAGGCAGAAAGGATAGAGTTGAACGAGTTGGAAAGTCCGCGAAAGAGGGAACAATTCTAGGCATTTCCAATTCCAATGGACTCCTCGGGTAAAAACGTGGAGCCGGTGGCCGGCTGCCGCGTGAGAAAGAGATCGGCGCGGTCGCTGCGAGATCGGCTGCTCAAAATTCCCGGCTCGTGTTACGCCCCGATACCCATCCGTCGTATCATCGAAACGACCGATCCCAGTTTTTGAAAAGTCCTCTTCCGTGTCGGCGAGCTGGCTTTCAAGCGGGCCCCTGGGCCGCCGCGCCGGGCAATTTCACGTCCGCACGTGATCGGACTGTGCAAACCCGATGGGGCCCGCGCGCAAACGGTTTCGCAGTTCGCGCTTGTCCTCTGCTCCGCTTCCTCTCTCGCGCGAGAGCGATTCTCAACTTCTTCTTTCGGGAGGCAACGGGTTACCGAGAGAGACCGTCCTGCCAGAATAAGTATGCATGGCCAATAAAACGGTCGACGGTCGTTACGCCGCGTCGCGTCTCTCGTCGTCTCTCCTCAAACATGCGCTCCCCGACAACGGAAACTATCCTCCATCTCGGGATTTTAGCGACCTCAGCCTCTAACGTCCGTCGCACCTTTACGACGAGCCATCCGCGATTCTCCGAGTGCCTGGTTTGCGAATACACGTCGGGACGTGCCATTTTACGGTCACAACGATTCCTCTTCGTCTACGCTGATAGACGAGGAGCTGCGGAACATCTGGCGACAAACTAGGGAACAAATTAGCCGCACGAATATATTTCTGGGAATAGTACCTGGCTCTTTTTGTCGGACCCTTGCGCTCGAGTGGCAGCTGTAAAGATGGCACTATTTTTATGATGTATTTAACGATTGAGGGACTTGGTGGATGAACATATTGAGTAACAATGATTTTTCATTTTGCGTTCTATATTTAACCCTTTCGGTACGACCGCTCTGTCCGCCGTGACATTCCCGCTGGACGAGGCGCCGCGCCGCGCCACGCCGCCGCAGTATGGTCCAGGAGACCGCTTTTCTTGGCCAAAATTCAATTTTTCGACTTTCAAATTTCAACAAAATTTTTTTTTTCTCCCAAATAAGAACCCTTTGAAACCTCGAAATTCAAAATATTAGATCTTCAAGATACCTTTCCGAGCAGATATAGCGTTGGAAGTGCGAAACTATGAAATTAGAGTTACAATTACATAGTTTAATTATTCCTTACACAATGCTGAAATGAAAATTTGTGCTTTGTTTTCCTATGCGTGAGCAGGTATATTTCAGTTATTTAATGGTTATACATGTAAGCATGTTTCAATTAATATACGAATAATATAAAGTTAATTGCAATGTAAATTTTGGGTAGAGTTTTAAAAAAATGCTTAAGAATGCTAGCTTTCAAACTTGATTTTTTTGAATGCGTAGACCTTCAACATGTACACATGTAAATTTTAGCTGCAGTTTCCTGCAGTTTTTGATTCTACGTGCATTTTAACAAGCAGACGTTCGAAGTAAGTGCGCGCTCTGATGCTATGTTTGAATGCGTCACGCATTTTAAACTTACACATGCATGATTTACAGTTTATATTATAATTTATAGAATTATATAATTACTACCGTTACTATTTATCAGTGCAGTTATATAAGGTATATAGTTTATTGTTCCGTCGCGGAACAATGCGACGCGTTCAACAAGTCCGTCGAAAATAACTTTATGGTACGAACAACATCTGCGAATTTTCATTTTCTCAAAATAATTAAAATAAATGTACTTTTATATGATTTTGCTTACAAACCTTTTTTTATGTAAATTAATCACATTCGAAAATAAATAACTTTGTACCTTATGCAAATCTAGCAAAAATGATTAGGTATTAGTTGCCATATTGGACCCATTTTTTAATGTCAGATTCGTAATCAGAGATCCCGAAAACCCCTCATTACTAGATTTCATATACTTCTGATGAAAAATTGAATCTTGGCTACTTTCTCGTGATTTCTGGACTGTGCGTGCACTGTCTGTATGCACTGTGAGCATTGTTAACACAATTTTTCAAATATTTCCTATGATGTGACAAAAAAAGGTTTCCATTGTAAGTTGATCAGTATTCACTGTTCTACAAATTCCAATATAAAAAATTAAAGAAAAAATTTATTTTTAATAAAAAATGAAGGTCACCTAAATTTTTTAAATATTAACATATATTTTTTACATCATAATATTCTACCTGGTATCAAGACGAATCCAACGACCTATAATAATATAACATTACACCTTGAAATAACGCTACAATAGTTTTGGCCAAGAAAAGCGGGCTCCTGGACCATAGTGGCACCGCCCCGCGCCGCGCCGCTCCGTGCCGCTCCGAAAACGCACACGTAGCGCGTGGTCAGTCCTCTTTTGTATAAAGATTTTCCTAAGAGTTAAATAAGAACTGTGCTGAATAAACAAGTGTCGTTTATAGTTTTAATATTGAATAAAAATTTCTTAATAAAATTAAAATTATATAAAATTTATAATTAATTTTAAGCGGACCATAACATCTTCTACCCGGATATCTCAATTTTTAGAAAATGTCAATTAATTGTCCATCCACTAAGCTCTTTAATTGTAGGAATAAGTAATAATGATGTGGATAGGATCCCGCGTCGGTTCCCGCGAGGTTCGTCCGCGAAACCGCAGAAGCCGAGAGAGGAGAGGAGCTCTCTCGGTTCACCGGCGAAAATGTCATTCGCGGCACGGGGTTATATAACGTAGTAGGAAGCGCGTCGTGGAAAGCAAAGGCCAGCAGACGATCCTCCGCGCTTTCTACCTTCGATCTTACTCTTACGGTAATTACCGAGGGCCGTGCGCGGGGTACCCGGGGCAACGTGTGCACGATCACATACACCGATTCCTTACCCACATGCACACACACACACATACAAACAAGCACACGCGCACACGTGAGCGCGCGCGCGCGCCATCGGGCCACCGGCCAATGCACGTGCTCCCCCTGCGATATGCAGTTGCGATGCAGTCGTCGCGTCGCGTCGCCTCGGCCGATGCATTCGAAACCGATAGGTGTAGGTGAAGTGTACGTAGCCCGTGGGGTTTCGTAACCGGACGATGAAAGGAAGACTCTCTCGAGTCGAGCGTCGAAAGCAGACGATTTCGAGCGGAGCGGCGTTCTCGCTTTTATTATTAATCGAACTCTCCAAACGGCGAAACAAATTCGTTCCACAATTGTTCGCCAGCTCGGAATCAATGTATGTTCAGGCTGGTCCAACCGGCTTTAGCGATTAACTACGTTGTTTTTTGGAGATAAAAAGATGCTTTATTAGCAAAAGTTGTTTTAGATAAAGAGTACTGTAATATGGCAGTAAAGCCTTTTTTTGGTTGAAGTAGTTCCGGAGACTTTAAGGCCACCTTCGCATTTTTAAATGGAATTCTGTATTCTTTTTATACACAGCCCGATGCGTCTCTGCACTTTCTATAAAAATATATTAAACTATGTATGGCTAAAAATTATTAATTTAGGAGATATTTTAAGTTCAATATTGTAGAACTTACTCCAACATAAATTTTTGTGGTTATCGGATGATAGCGACTCTGAAGGCAATAAAGGCAACTTTTGAACACTTAAAATATCCCCTAAACCTAATTTATCAAAAATGAAAGCGTACGGTAATAAATTGTTCAAAGTGGACGAGCAAATGTTAAAGTTCACGGAGGATTTACCGCCTGGTGTGCGCCTATAAAATTATCGTGCTTGAAAGAATGGTCCTAATAAAACTGTTGCTGTCGTGTCGGAGCGCATCGATCAGAAATGCTAATGTGTCGTTTGACGAGGGAAGTAGCCGATCCTCAAATGTCAATGCGCGAGGTTTCTCACCAGGTCGATCGGAAAGTACACCTTGGCAATTTAATGTCGGAAGGAGAGTCAATTTGCAGGATCGCACGCGGTAAATTTCAATCATCGTATGTAATACGGTGATCCGGAGGGCTCTTCGGGAAATTGCCAGTTACATGTCGAAACTGCTCGGTTTCTTTCACCGAATCGGCTAGGCGGCTAGGCTAAGCTGGCGGCGTGCTCGTAACAGACACTCGAGAGGCCTTTCGCCTCCTGGGGCCGCGTGTCCAGTCTTCCGTTTTCACGAGGCCAGCTGGAAAATCCCGCTGTTTTATTATGCCCATTAGAAAGAACCGACTGAAATCGTGCTGTTTAACGAAGCGCGCTGTAATGAACTCGATAAATTCCATTCCAATTCCATTCTACAATGTACCCTGGAACGAGAAAGGTCCGACAGAGGGAGAGGAACGCAAAACTAGCGGCAAAAACCGATCTGATTAGTTGATAAATAATTTACTTTCGAAAGAAGTCTCTGTGGAAATCGGAGCAACACGAAAAACTGACTAATGAATCGAAAAATAAGCAACTCCTCGAATCTAGAAACCTGGATAAGCTGTGAAACACGCCTTTACAATTGAAGACTTTGGTGTAAAAATCGTCAATTTTTTAATAAAATTCTAGGGAATGCGGGTACCTGCAATGTCGGATCGGGGCTTGAAAAGGTTTTAAAGTTCGGGTATCCGCGATTTCGGGTACCTGAAATTGTAGTCGACTCGGGTCAAATTGAGATGAAAAGATAAAATGTAAAATTAGATTGGAAGGTGATGAAAAACCGTCATACTCGCGTGATTACAAATCTTTGGGATCCTCAAACTTTACTCCAGCCGACTGCAGCGTCGAGTACCCAAACATTGTACAATTTTGAGATCCCAATTGTCGCAATTGAGGCGGAGAAATTTTATTTTGCATAATTACGAGTGACAATATTGTAACGAGATGTTTGTTGATTGTGCAGGCGACACACGCGAGCGGATTCTTCGAGGTGCAGATCCTCTCGCTGACGAACAACAGGGGCACCCTGGTAGACGGTAGGTGTTGCGGCGGGGGAGGCGATGGCGGAGGAAAAGGAGGATTACCACCCTGCACGACGCCGTGTTCGACGGCATTCTGGCTCTGTCTGAAAGAGTATCAATCGAATGTCACTGCCATCGGCTCGTGTAGCTTCGGCAACGTATCTAGTCACGCCCTCGGCCAGAACACCTTCACCCTCACCGAACCAGTCACCCTGCAACTTCACTTCACATTTCGATGGACGGTGAGTAGACACAACTGCTAATCAGAATCAGAGACTGGAAAGATTCTGAAAATAACTTTTTCAAACAGGGCGAGTCTCGTAACATGACGACTTCAACTGACTCGTACATTATATCTCAGTTCGTTTAACTCGGTACCGTTGCAAGCTAGTGAAACGGGATTAATTAACGAGTCCGCGAAATTCGATACGCGCAGAACGATATTCGAGTATAAACGTATAAACATTTGTTACCGGGGCGATCAAATCCGCACGATCTTCCAACAAATCTTTATCGCCCATTCGGGAACGCTAATTGACGCGCAAACACGGACAGGGCGCAGTTTGTAATATTAATTATCTCTCCGGGGAGGCTACGTTCAAATTTGCTCCTCCCGTACGAAAAGAAAATAGAATTTGTACGAATAATTCCCCCGGTGAATCACCCGGGATAGTTCCTCGAACTCCGAGGATTCAGCGGCCAGCCGAGGAAATATTTATCCACCATTACGCTTTAAACAAACACGGGCTCCTCTCTTTCGCCGCGTTCGAATCGTCGTAAACGGCGTTAATGATATTTTCTCAGTCAGCTCGAAAGACGAAGCACGGTTCCGAAACCGTGAAACGATCCTCGCGAAACCGACCATGCGTTTTCGATGTTCGTAACGAATCGACAGAAGGTCCCCGGCGCAGAGCTACGCGACGGGCCCGTTCCACGACTAGCAGAGGAGAGAACGAGAGATGGTGCAGAGGTCCAGATGGGGGTGCGGGCGCCGCCCCTGACTTCTTTAAACATTTTTTTCAGTATGACAACATAATATAAAACCGAATTTAAGGCACTTCTGAAGGTACTTAAAAAGAATTGGTCGAATTAATTCCACCTATTTTGTCGAAACGGCCCACTGTGCGCCGCGCCGTTCTCATTCTCGAAATCGTTGAGAGCCAGCCGAGTGAATCTCGGCGTCGCGTTTCGCAACAATGCATGGGGAGGAGGGAGAGGGGAGGGGGCCCACCGTCGAAGACTTCCACGGGGCCCATTGTATCGCGGCGCCGATCGCGAATTTCTAGGCCCGATTCCTTTGTCGATGGCCGGGCGCGCGAGAGAGCCATCGAATCCAAAGGATTTCCGGTCTGTTGCTCCTCTATCCGTGAGCTGTTACGCAGAATTCCAGTTCGGTTCCAGTCGCTTGGTAACACACCACTTCTGTTCCTCTAGCTCTCCTTCTCGGCCGCACGGCCGACCCGACCCCGGTCGACCACGAAATCTTCGTCGTACTCCGTTCGCCTCCGTTGGATTTACAAATCGCGGTATTGTAAAGCAAAGATTGAGGCTGCGCGATTGAGGAAACATCCGCGATCGCCTCGGCATGGCACCTATAGCCGGCCGAGAGGTAACCGCGCATTGAATTTCAAATTCACCCTCCGTCTGCCACCATTCGATACCGGTACACAACCCCTACCCGTTCGGTCAGATATCCCGATTTGAAGCTCGACAGTTGCGCGACATCGGGGGATGAAGATGCACGACTTCGGGGGATATGAAGATGCGCACGGCATCGGGGGATGAAGATGCACGCGAGGATTAGGGGTCACGCAATTGTCGCCGTCTGTTTCCGATCCTAATCCATTAGCAGGTCTTAATCCACCCTGATCCAACCCTAATCCAATCACCGCCGCGCCGTTGGCTTGCTACACATCGCCGACAGCCGCACGCGCGGGGATGGATTACGCTATTATGACAGTTGACGCAGCCGGGATCTTCTTTCGAACAATAAGACTTCCCACTTCTTGTTACGGTTTCGACCAGACTAATCCGCGATTCCAACCCTGCTATCCGTTTTCACTTGATCTCTTTGTTCCGTCCCGGAATGAAACTTCTCCGGTTTTTATTATAGGCAAATAGCCACGCGAAACCTTTCGTTTTAAAGCAGGTACCTAAGCAAGCGAAACCAGAAACATTGCGCTCTCGCGAACCTACCCTGCGAAAAATGTACCCTCGCCTTCACCAATAGCTTGCGACCACAGCAAAGAGGCAATGCGATTGATGCGTTAGCTACACCCAAAATAGCTATAAATGCAACCATTTTTCGCTGACGAACCAGTGACGGAGAAACATTGCCCGAGTACATAACATCACACCCTGTAGACTGTCCGAGAGCAGAGAACCGTTTCAGTTTAGTTCCTAGCAAGAACGCATTATACAGGGTGTTCGACTACAGGTGGGAGAAAATTTAAGGGGTGGTTCTCCATGATACTATAAGTCGAAAATGAAGAATAAAAAAATTGCGATTCCAGCTTCGTTATTTATTTATTAACCCATAGCACTCGAGTGGCGACTGTGCGGCGCTACTAAAAATTGCTGTACCATTATTAAAAATATTGTTTACATTATTAAATATGTTAGTATCTAATCAATTACTAAACATTTAAGTATTCTATGAGGTATTATATCAATTTGATATCCATCAAATTTAAAAAATCAGAGCGAATATCTAGGTCGGAAGACATGTTTAACTTTTAAATTAAAATAGCTCCGAGTGAAAAGGGTTAACAATTAAAAATCCATCTAAAATGCGGCAATCCATAACTAAATAACGACGTCGAAATCGCAATTTTTTTATTCTTCATTTTCGACTTATATTGTCATCGAGAACCACCCTTTAAATTTTCTCCCACCTGTAGTCGAACACCCTGTATGTTAATAAAGTTATTTATTTAAGTAAAAGCAGTAACCTTGTAACATTTCATTCAAATTCAACATTCAAGTAATCCGCGGCATTCACGTTAGCGGACTCGACGCAACACTCTTCATAATCGAATAGTTGTCTACAGAAACGGTGTATGTCGCATTTCATTTTGAAACGGTCAAAGCGATAGAATCCTAAAGACTGAATAGTTGAAGAATTCGAGGCGAATTGGCTACTTGGCTCTATCGAAGGGAAACTCGGTAAAGTGGGAAAGTGTTCGTAGCCGACGGTGGTTCACGGTAGCAACGTTCGTGGAGGTTTGTCCAATTATTGCCGGGTGTCCTCGAGAGGCTCTCGAGCCATCGAGCAACTCGAAACACGCTGGAACGATATATCTTCTAGTAATTAAAAAGACCGCGCGTCCTCGAGGTAACCGGTGGGACCGAGGGGGTCAGCTTCTGGAGTAGCGATTGCTGGTGTATACTATATACATACATTTGTGCCACCCACGTGACGTGTCACCAGGGCCCCGGTCAGCCCTGTCGAGCGTAATTACGTCGAGACGAACGGCCGATTTCGAGGGGACCCTCGGGAGGATCCTCGAGCCGAGCATGACGACGTGTTTCCTCGCCGAGAGGTATACACAGTGACGGGTATACGTCAAGGGCCCTCCTTCGCTACGTAACGGACCGAATCGAGGAGAAGAGTCTTTGGGCCAACAGTGGATTATTTGAAGAGCACTGGCCGTGTTTGTATATTTCATAACTCGCTCGCGAGGCTCTAAGAGGGGACCAACGCCGGGGTCCGTTCTTCGAGGGGCGACAAAGGGTGTGGGGCCCCGGCGTCTTTCCCCTCTTTCCTCGTGCCCTCTCGAGGGGGGAGGGGGCGACATAAACAGAGACCCTTGAATTGCTTCCTTTCCGTGAAGGATCGTTTTTTTTTTCTTCTATCCACCCCGCTCCATCGGTGGCTTTCTCATTCTTTTTCCGTCGCGGTACGCTTCCTCCGGGCATTTAGCGGCTCCCCGAGCTAATTCAATTATGGGGCCATGGACCAGTAATAAAAAAATATCTATGGAAAGTAAACACGCCGTGTAAACCGCCGGGTTTTCGAGGGTACGCTAAGCAGACACGCTGAATATTTCTCCCCCGTGTAATATCGACGGGAACGAGGCACGGAGAGAGGGGGGGGGGCCTTACGATGAAAGCCGCGCGAAGGCATCCACCGTTGCCACGACCATGCCTGCTAGCTGGCTGGCTGGCTGGTTGGCTGGCTTGGTAATAACTTTAAGATGATTTTCGCGGCGCCCCGCTCTCGAAAAACGGTACAGCCTGACTTTCATCACTTCGCCGGATAATTCCGTCATTACCGTCTCCGGTGATTGAATACGGTATACATAATCTTTTCCGAGCGGACAACGCGAGCGTTCCACGAACCTGCCACCTGCATTTACCGGGCCCCCTGGGAATCATTGCCTTCTGACTCGTGAATTCTCATCACCAGAGGTTCAGACGACTCGATACGCCAATAACGGAAACGTCCGCCATGAAATATGTATAGCATCGTTCGAAATCGTTGCCACGAAATTTAAAGATCCGTCGGGATCTTTCACCTTGGAAACGAGTATAAGTCGCGGCACTTCTCCGTTACTCGAATTTTTGCGGTCAAACAATTTATGGGGAAATTCGAAAATTGAGGATGAGCAGAAGAGAAATTTCTTTATACAATTTTACGATAAGATCGAGTATAGTGCGTACAGTCATTACGGCGTCCGGTTAATGGAAACGCGTGTAAGGTTCCAAACAGTAGTAACAAATCATTTGTTTTGAAGATACTTTCACTTTGCGTTAGAGCATGAATTATAGTCTCTGCGCGCGTGTGTGCGTTACAATGACTTAAGGTTAGATTTAATAGCTGGCTCTCGGCGGTGTGCCTCGCCTTTTGCACGTTTATTTATGGATATTCATTACGTCATTTGCATATTTGCATCTTCCTTTAATCAATTTCGCGTGATTAAGCGAGTCGATTCACCGATCGATCAACCGACTTCAAAATCGTCGACGTTATTATATTACCAACTATTTCGCTGCTAGGGGTCCGAAAGAATGTTCAAGTGCAGTTAGTTTCACCGGAGAGACGACCGTATTGTAGCCCATTAGCTCGCAATCATCGTGTACATTTATCTGTGTCAATGTTACGACGAGAACCTTTTTCCACCGCCGTTTTTTTTAAATCTTTATTCCCAAGGACAAACGACCGCAATATTTTAACGTTAAATATTACATACAACTGCCGACCGCGATGTTTGAAATTGTAAAAGTTTTCGGTCCGTTGAAAAAAAATTATACCAGACCGATCGAGAACCATTACGTCTTACAAAATGAAATGAAATGATATTAAGTACACGGAACGAGATATACACGCTACCTCGCAAAACGATTATTCAACGAAGGTTTAATGACATTCGTGCACCGAAACGGAGTCCGAAAGTTCCATTACATCGTTATAAAATCAGATTATTCCCCCTCGTCGATCAGGAGGGCCTCGCTCCTATGCTTTCCAGCGACGGACAGTGGGGGTGATCGTATAGTAATGGTGGACATTGGGACGAAATTTCGAAGTTCAAATTTTAGTACATTTTTATGAAACTCAATTATGTTCGCAAGTACTTTTACAATTCTGCGACACTATCCATTCCAAGGCGTTCAATATTAACCCTTAAGTGGGCGCGCAATAGCACTGAGTGCTCCGCTTGTAGTTGCTCCATTTATTGACATAAAATTTCATAAGAAACTGATAATGAACAGTGATATACGTAGTTTTAAAGGATGGTGCACAAAGTGCTCCGCGCGCCCACTTATGTAACAAAAATAGAAATAAATTTTTCCCAATAATTTCCTAAATGTACGAATATCCAATCGCCCTATACGCTCAGGCCACTGAGTGGAGCGGGTTTCCTCGTTGATAATACAATTAAAGTCGACGAAACTCGCGTGCTGCGGTTGGTTGCCGAAAAGAAAAATGGCCCTCCGCGTCGGGCGTCCTTCGACTTTCTCCGTTTGCAATTTCAATAGCGGCGTAAAGAGCCTAAGGAGGGAATAACCGCCTTTGCAGCAGCGGTAGCATAATGGCACAGGAAACGATCAGCGAGATGAGAGTAGTACGGCGAGCTTTTGCACAATCCTGTTCTATGTGTGTCTTCAGCCAGACGATACGTTTCTTTCCTTTCTCCGGCCACGTGTGGCCCTCTCTCTTCTTCTCGCTGGTCCCATCTCGGTCCCGCGACTGCGAAACACCACCGCGCATAAATTCGCTTCGTGTTCCTCGGGGCATCTTTGTCTTCGTTTCGAGCCTCGATAATTTCCCCGCTCTTTTCATCGCCGAGAGACTTCTTCACTCTTTCCCACATCGCGAAAGGCTCCTCCGTGTACCGCCATGCCATCGCCGTACTCGTCGCCGAGGATATTCCGCGCGATTCTGCACATACACGTAGAGAGCACGCGCGTGTCCACACGTTGCAAACCCAGCGAATCGCGTCGAAACGAATAGGTAGAGGCGTCTATTCTCGGCGCACAATATCCGCGGCCGGTGGAGGCCTCTCTGATGATGTGGGCGCCTCTATCAATGATGTGACGTCACGGCTGCCGGGCCCACGTGGACGTTACCGTTGCCCTCGTTCGCGTATTGTGTCGGGCGAATTAGCGAGACGCTACACTCGCCGAGGCGTGTACGCTTCGGGGGAGGCTCGATTGGAAACTGCTCTCGCTGATTCAATCTCTCTTTGATGACGGCTAATGGACGCGTTAATATAATAGCCCGCAGAGTATCGGGTCGAAAGTCTCCGATCGAATCGGTTTAACCCCTCGCCCGAAGGAACGCCACGGATACACCTTGTCCGAAGCACTGATTTCGTGTTAAAATTTTGCACATAAAGTAGTTCAATCATTCCGAATTATTTTTTTCAACAGTTCTATAATCGATAAGCTTTAGATAACCTCGAAAACAAGAACGGCCAAAATGCTTACAGGCAGGGTGTCCAACAGATTGAGCTCGCCTTCTTTCAACCGAATGATTTCCGTGTCGCGCAATTACGGTGCCGGCAGATCAAAAAATTGTACGAAAGTCTCTCCCGGACACATTTAACATCCCGAAGCTAATTTCTTCGAGCATTTCGCGTACTTTCCAAGCAGCTGCGCGGTACACCCGGGCAAACGAGTTGAAAAAGGAACTGCGAAAGCACACGAGCTAATGGGCGACACTCTAAATTGAATCTCGCCTCGAATATGAATCGTATAATGTTTCCAGCCGCCGCGCCGCGCCGCCGGGTGGATCAATCAGCCGGCATTAATTACGTCGGCAGACTTTCTCACGTTCGTCCGCTAGAAATTTAATGGGTAAACATTGATCGACGTAACTGGAACCGGACCAAACGGAACTTCGCCGACCCACTCTCGCGTAATAGAGAGAACCGTCGCGTCACGTCGCGACACGGTACAAATAATACCGAGGCGCAAAGTTTCCCAGGTGGTAGAGAGAAAGAGAGAGAGAGAGGGAAAGAGAGAGAGAGAGAGAGAGAGAGAGAGAGAGAGAGAGAGAGAGAGAGAGAGAGCGCTATCGGCGCGGCAGTGCAATTAGCACGACCGTATTAAACAAGCTGATATCGCGGCCGAAATAAGAAAAGAGAAAACGAAGTTCACGTCGTCGGGTCGGGTCGGGTCGGGTCGGGCTGCGGAGCTAGGGAAACGGCGCGGCGCTGTTACCCTCCTTTCTCCCAGGGCCCGTGATAAATTTCGATAATTATAGGCCCGATAATAGTCCGTGTAATGATAAACGACACCGGCGTTAACGGTGGACGGATAAAAAGCTCGGGGAACGAAAATGAAGGAGTCGGCTGGCACGCCTCGTATCCCCGCAGGGGATCATGAGTCAGGGACCAACAGGTGTATTCCTGCGTCTCGGGCGACTACTCGGTCCGGTCTCGTCTCTTCTGCATACTTTTCGGCTTATTCGCTGACCCTTTTGTCGAGCCTCTCGTTTCTCTCTTTTCAATGTTCCGCCTGCGCCGAGCCGGCTTCGCTCGCCTCGCTCGCCTCGCTCGGTGGATAGAACGAGTTCGGCGGATGGACCCTCTCGGACCCCATGCGGACGACACCGGTCCCGAAGAATGAACGACCCTTATTCACCGACTTTGTATCCTCGACCGTAAAACATCCCGAAATTGTTTATGGATTGCTTCTTGCGCGAGATAAGACTCCGGCTCTGGACCCTTTGTTAATTTCGACCACACTGGAGCGTCTACATCGATCCACAGATAAAACGGACACCGTTGCCTGGAGATTTGTCTGACAAGGCTACTTAGACGCTGGTTTGAATATCCGTTCTTCAACGATCGCGTGTTTTTCGTAGTCTTTTTGCAACCGGTACATTACACTCCGCGACAATACTATAAGACATAAGACATCATATAAAACCATGTAATATCGTATTAAAAGAAAGAATTTCTCCTACTTACGTACAGTGTGTCATTGTTTACACGAGGAGACGTTCTTTAACGTAGAGTTTTTTCTGAAATTTCTAAAAATGTCGAAGCCACATCGAAATACCTCTTATTAGCCGCGACAAAACTATAAGTCAATTAAGTTTTGTGTAAAAAAAAAAATAACACGTAGAGTTTACTTCTATTATTTATTAATAATGTGTGGTGCCGCCTTTATGTTTTATAACTTCTAACATTATTCTTAGTAACGATTTATACAAGTTTTTAATTGTGTTTTGGCTTAAACGTGTCCACTCTTTTTCAATGGACATTTTTAACTCTTCCACGTTATTAAACTGTGTTCCTCTAGACCATGCTGCCCTAGCTACTATTCCCTAACAATTTTCTATAATGTTTAAGTCAGGGGATATCGCGGGCCATTGTCAAACATCTATTCCGTTAATGTCAAAGTAAGCTTGCACTACCTTTGCAGTATGCACAGCTGCATTATCTTGCTGAAAAATTTATTTTTGTTATGCTATCCAAGCTGCATGGTTTGATAATTGCTTATTTACAAAGTCCATATATAATTTGCTATTCATTTTTGTGGTAATAAATTTAATATTTGTTGTCCCGTAGTAGCCTATTGCCGCCCATATCATTACTCCACCGCCACCCGTTTGTCGCCTTTGCAAGAAAACTTCCTCCTTCCCTTTTCGTCAGAGAAGATGACTCTTCTCCATTTTTACGCCAGTGTGCCCGTTGCTCCGCGAACACTAATCTAGCTTCTTTGTGTTTCTTGGTTAGAGGTGGTTTTTTAAAAACATTTTACGCCTTTTTAAATGTTTCGAACTGTTTATTATACGTTGTACAGTTCGAACACTTGCTTTCGCGCCAGCTTCTACTGCTATTTTATTAACGTTGTCCGTTTAATATTAACAATTTGGAAGACAATACTATTCGCACACTGTTCCTGTTTGAATGATCAACGAAAACTGTCTTACAGTTTTGTCGCGGCTAATAAGAGGTATTTCGATGTAGCTTTGTAATTCTTATAAATATCAATAAACACTCTGCGTTGAAGAACGTCTCCCGATGTAAACAATAACACACTGTACGTAAATAGGGGAAATTCTTCCTTTTAATACGAAATTACATGGTTTTATATGACGTCTTATAGTATTGTCGCGGAGTGTACTTATCCGGTGAGTTGAAACCTTCGCGCGCAGCTTTCTTCGACCGCCCTCATACGCTTCTCAGAAATAGTTGCACATAAGAGTCTAGAAGAATATTCCATCCATTATCATTTTACGCTTTGAAACACTTAATTATGTTTCATTCGTAGTGCCATATTTTAATAAAATACGTTCCACACCACAAACAGACTGAGATCAATCATTTTACAGTACACGAAGTCCTCGATTATCCGAACTATTCTACTGTATGTAAAACTAGCGAATGGATTAATTTTCACACTGAGAACATAGGACAGTTGAAGATCAATCGAGATACGAGCTGAAAAAGACAAACGTGAAGGTGATGTCCTAGAAAGTATTCCTGTGACACAACAACCTCGTAAACTTTCCGAAGAACGTATACACCCTCGGAATTGTTTTATTCCTTCAGTGTTCCAAGCGATTCAGCGGTTCTCCTATCTCCATTCTCTTCTAGCTGGTCCCGACTCCCCGTGGATCTCTGAAAAAAGCAAGGAGCTTACGTAATTAACTCCGTGATTAATTATCCATTGGGACGCGGTCGAGGGGGCATTTAATGGCGAGCGTTGTACGCAGGCTCAATAACGAAGCAGTTACGAGCCGAGAGCCGGGGTTTCAGATAGCGATCCGGCGCGGAGCAAAAGTCGCAGTCGTCGCGAGGACGCCACTCAGTCTCCCAGTTCGTGTATCAGATACGCACTGCTTTACATATTTAAATGAAGACAACGATTCAAAGCTCGCGGTGTGTTGTCCGGATAGAGATATTCGTGGCGCATCATTTATATTTCCGAGCGGCCCGGAGCGGGCCGATTCTAGGCGCGCGCTGGCATAAATCACCCCGAACCGTGCCGAGCGAAGCCGCGGCGCAGATACGGAAGCAGGATCGATTTGTCAAAAGGCCGGGTACAGTACGCGAACCGGTCGTTAATCGGCGAAACGGCACCAAAATCGTTTCTGCGATGCCGGCGCGGCGCGACGCGACGCGGCGTGCCGACATAGTGCGTTGAGAAGCTCGTTTGCTGAACGAAACACCATAATGCTTCTAATTGCTAAAAAGAGTCAGGTCTGTTGAAGGATATGATAGGTGTGGAGTTCCTTTATTTAATCGAAACACAGCCTAGTGAAATGGGTCCCTTTAAAACTTAAACTTTATTATAAAACAGCGAATATAAACTGTACCAGGTATTTCCATTCTATACTGACTCTTCCGTCAAACTAAACTTCGGGGTGACGTATCATCCACGTCCTACCCACTCGCGCATTATGCCAGTGGTGCTGTATCAGCAGATACAACAGTTCTTCCAGAACTATTTTACTTCGACAAGGTCGTTTGGTCCAATTTTAAAATGGTTATTCTGTTTTAACTGATGTTGTAATAATCTCTTGATGATTTAGACTGTATAATATTTTCCCTAGTTACCTTCAAATTTTAGAAAGCGAGGAATAATGCATGAAAACACATTGAACAATTTGACCCTCTGTAATCAATTTTGAAATATTTCCCAGTAGTCGGTACATACTGCTGTCGGGTCCGAGGGGTTAAAGAGCGTTCGAATATTAATGCGAGTAACTGTATCTAGAAACGCTTCTATAAAGGTTTTAAATACCAACACGAAAGTTGTTTGTATTATTTGTGTCCATTGCCAGCGCAGTGTGTGCCTCGAGCAATCGCGCCATCGAGCAATCAGAGAGCCGGTGGCTCGATCGTCGGGCGACCGTGAGATTTACGTTCCCCGGCCTTGAAAAAACCGCGCCGTCCACTTTTTAGCGGATTTTACGCGCGTTTCAGGTGTCCGGCTAACGAGTGTGCTCTCGTGGCCACGAGGGGGGACCGGGGAGGGGGGAAGGATAGCCGTACAGCCATAAAACGTGCAATTAGCGTACGAAATTTTGAGATCGGCACGGAGCGATTCGCTTCCTCGAAGGAACCGGCTGATTTATCGACGATGCGCCGCGACGATTACGACCGGCGCGTTGCGCGGCGGCCGCGGTCCGGTCGTCCCGAACGGAAGCGTCGTCGATTTGTCAACACTTCCGCGCTCGTTTTCGACTCGGTCCCTCGTCCACCGGGAAGATATCTGGCCGCGGGGACAGGGCAATTACGAAACCGACACGCAACAGAGAGAGCGAGAGAGAGAGAGATTCCCCTCCCCTTCCGCTACAGTCGCGGAGATTTATCTGTTTCGCGGGGGATTAATGCGTTTCCGCGTTCCCGATTCAAATTCAATCGCGGATTTTTCTGCGGCTCGTTAATTACGCCTGGCGTCCCCATAACTCCCGGGGTCCGTGATTATTAATTATCTCCGTGACTCGAACCCCTCTCCCTCTCCCTCTCCGTCTCCCTCTCCCTCCTCTCTGAAAACGAACGGAGAGACTGGGCTCACGAGGTACGCCCAGAAACTCATCGATTACACGAAACAGCCGAGCTCTGCCCTCGTTGACGCGGCAGGGGTCCCGGAATATCCGCGCTCACGTTCCAGATTTACGCTCGGCCGCGGACTTATTGGTCAGGTGGTGCGGCCTGTGCCGCGGACACGACACGCACCGTATCCTCTCACACAGGTGTACCGTCGCGTATGCAAATGAACGGGTCAGGGGGAGACTGTCTCCCCGGTTTGGGCAATGCCTCTGACCAACAGAGCTTGTCCAGCGGACTCCCTTCTCCACCTGGCCCCGCGGATCGCTCGCTTTGGGCCCGTCTCTCTTTCGGTCCCGTGTGTGAACCCGCTGCGCGGACCGCATACCAAACTCCTCGTCCGAACCCTACTCCTCGTACTCATCGTCTTGTCCTCATCCTCTCGTCCTTCTCCTCTCTTTCTCTCCCTCTCCCTCTCTCTCTCTCTCTCTCTCTCTCTCTCGCCTCTTCTCTGCTAGTTAGCCGACGTGTTTCCCGAACCACGTTTTCTGCTGCCTCCATAGGCCTTGACTCTCTACCGAGGATGTGTGCGCGCGGGCCCAACCAGGCACTCGAAGGGACTTACAAATACCCTGGCCAAGATTTTCGCGTTCATTCTGCCCGATTGCTCCCTGGAATTCGCGTATCGCCGACTGCGAATGCGTGTACACCGTGCGATGTTTCGGCTACTGCTAGAATCTCGAATCCCTTGCCGATGTACGCGAAGGTATTTCGGGGACCCTGGCGAATCGGAATACGATTTTGGATTTTTCATGGGTTCTGCGTGACAATTTTCATTTTATATAAAGCCTCGCAGTCTAATTATATCGTTTCCCTTATCCAGAGTTGTATAAGTTTACAGGGACTGGAAGACGCGCAGAGTCCATAGACAGACAATAATAATTGTTTAACAACTCTGGAACAGTTTGAAATTTCATGGACCAACAGAAGTTAGAAATGTCGGCATTTCATCAACTTTCAAAGTCATGCGAGAGGTACCATGAAGCAAGTGGATTTGATAATCCACCGACTTTATAAAGGATTATTCGCGTTCACTAGTCATATATCAAGCCCCGACAAAAATATTCGAGACAGTTTTTCTACCCACATTGTTGGCTTGTCTCGCCAAGGAGTGACTAATATTTTAAGGAATGATTGATCGGTTCCGATTTAATCGCCTTATCGAACGATTCGATCAACGAGGTCAGCCCGAAGCACGCCTTCTAGATCCACCACTCTGGATCGAACGTTTCTGTAAACTGTAAACGTACATACAAACATTCTGAAACTAGCTTCCAGCATCTACAGCGTCAATCTTTATTAACAGTTCCAGCCCACACAGCAGCGTAAAAAATTTCATGAAAGCAAAGTAAATCCAATGGAATAGAAATCGAAAAGTTCAAAAATTAATTGACTTTCAACAAATGATCCCGTCTACTATTTCTGGTAGACATATGGCACTCAAAAGTGTTAGGGATGTGCTGAAAATGTCGGGTCGGGACGAGCTCTATGAAATCTCGGTCTTGTTATCCGGCATATAATATTCGAAATTATTTCGAATCATTCGCGAATGCTAATATTTTCGATCCGAGATTTTCGAGTTCTCGCACACCTCTGGAAAAACTTCAATTTCCCGAGCTGACATTCCGCGTGTTCCCTTCGCGTTTCTTCCGAAGTGAACGGCGTGATTACTCTCATAAACTAATTCAGGCTCCATCGATCAACGTCTCGCGGTTTCTCCGGCAAGATCCGCGGCAGGATTCATTGAGAGGCGCATCGTTCTATCCATAAAGCGTCGATGAGCACATGGAGACTCCGCGAGACCTCGGAGGTCGGCGAGGCATTTAATAGGAGGAATGCCGGTGTGTTCCATGGGCCTTAGCCGCGCGATGCAGGTAGAGGCCACCGGCACACACTGGCACTGGCAACTGGCAACGGCAAACGGCCACCACCGTCAGAACCGCGGGCTGCGGCGCGCGGGCCCGACTGGCTGACTCCTCCTTCGGGCCCCTTTAAGCCTGGAGGAGCCGCGACATCGTACGTCGTATACGAAGGAGGCCTCTTGGCCTTGTGCCCCTGTGAATAGTGGCCGGCAACGGCGGATTCTCCTCGTCCCCTGTCGCTCGAGAATCCCCTTCGTTCTTTCGTCCCTTTCTGCTCGTCCAGCGTGTCCGCTTCCTCCTCGGAGACTGTGCTTTTTTCCTGGAGTCGCGGTCCACCACCATGGCCTTTCTACGGGTTCCGGGGACACCGCGAGATTTATTAGCCGGCCGGCTAATTGGGAAGCGAGGACGGAGGGAAAGGATTCCAGAACGAACGAAGCGTTCGCCGCCCCCTCTCTTTCTTTCTCGGCGAATCGTCGGAATTTCCAGGGAACGAACAACAACCCTGACTCCTCGAGCTGTGCTCGATCCCCTTCTCTGGATCTTCTTCTCAAGGGAGGAACGCGACTGCGGATTTATCGCATCGCGACACGCTCTGTCTGACCTCCATGTTCCTCCGAGACGTGTCCGGAGATTTAGGGTCAAGCGGGGGGCGCACCTCTTTCGTACACGATCGGGAGCCAGCTTCTGGCGGCATTCACACTTTGTCGAGAATCAGGATTCCATCGTATCCCGGCTTTTGAAAACGATCAGAGCGAAGAATCCGACGACGAGACGCTGAAAACTCACCGCCGCGCCGGTTGTATATTATACTACCGCTCGTTATTTTATTCGGACGAGTCTGAAGGGAAGATGGAACGCTGCTGCTCTTGGGAAGCGAAATCGCTTCGCGTGAAAAGTAGCTACTCGGTTCGTAAATTAGGATTGAGTAATTTCCTTTGTGCGTCGGTCGAATCTGTGTAGCCAATGTTAGATATAGATAACTGTAAAGATTATACGCGACATTTGCTGTACTACATTGTAAACACCGACATGCGTCTCGACTATTGTACATCGTCCTAGTCAGACGTACGACTTTATAAGAGTAAACACGTGTCCAAGCTATACTGCTGCGTAATAATTATAACATCCACTGCCTAACAAACTCATACTAATAACAGCCAATTTGGTAGAATTGTGAGGATCGCAATGGACTATTTGTTGTAATGTATTCAAACACGGCGACAGTTACGGAATTGATTTACCAAGTAAAAATTGTCCAAGTCATCACGCTCTTTTTTTCTCAATCGAGATACATGCACATACTTGATACTACAGTTCATACTACAGAATCTTGTTGCCACTTTGCGAGTATGCATCCTCTTTCTTGTGGGAAGTATTTATGATCTAATTCCGTCTTGTGAAGTTTTAATGAAAACAGAAATTGTGATCGAGGGTACGTGTAATTAAGAGCATTGTATAATGGGTGTTAGCGATTCTAATAGAATCTTTTGTGCTGATATGGGACACTTGTCGTTAATTTTCAAGAGACGAACGAAATATATAATCTTTATTGTTCGAGTACGGTACTGTATCCTCCATAAATATTTACACTTTGATCGGGAGCTTGTAATTATCGTGACACGAATGCTTTGACACGTTCTCGAAACTTATGTTACTAACAGTCGTGTTTCTACCGTTATTGCTTAATTAAAGGACTCTTTCTCATAGCCTCTGTGTCCCGAATATTACGTTTTCATTTACCGAAAGAACAGAACATTCCGCACAATTTCCATTACCCATAATTTCAATTTAATTGGCGAGTTCGTACAATCCACACAGTTTAGAAAACACACGAATGTCCCAATACCGACGCACATAATCTCAAATTCTCGGTGGTGAATCGAAAGGAACGATACCTTCGAACGACTTTCAATGAACGCGGATCCCACCTCGGTGTCTTTTGCAAACGATCGAGAGCAGCTTTTTGGATCGCGTTGCGTTTAATTGAGGTATTACGGCAGACGGGCGAACGCGGTGAAATAATGCAGTGGCCCGATGAATAATGCATCGCGCGGTGATTTTACGTAAGGCGCTTTCACGAAATAAATTGGCGTAATCGCCGCGTAAATCTCGGCCGAAATTCGGCCGGGGACAGGGTACAGGTCTCCTTCGTTTCGACGGAGAAAGGTGAAAGATGAAAAACGATCGAGGCCGGCGCGGACCAACGTGGAAAGCCGATCTTCGGCATAACTCTCGGCGGAAGCGTGTCCGCCTAATTAAGTTGGAGAATATTTCCGAAATTCCTGGGAACCAGACGAAATCGAATTTCCGAGGCTCAATCGAATTTCCGAGATATCTTCTAAGGCAAATGAGAAATTTATTTTGTCGATCGTAAAGTGTTTTGAATAACCTTGGAATAATAATATCGCCGCTACGGTTCGATCAAATTCTACCCTATACATATAGCTAATTTGTAGTAAACTCAAACGTTTCTAAGGCAGCATAATTTCAATAACGGTGATATAAAAAATATGAAACCAGTCATTTTACAGATTGTTAAAAAAGTAGCTTGAATTTGCAACCTAATAATAAAAACATTATTCGAGGTTCAATCGAATTTCTTGCTGGCGAGGATTCTACCCGGTGATCTGCTCAGGCTAGTTTGCAAAGAGGGACGGTGAAAACTGAGATATAAAAAAAAAATGAAACTGGTTATTCGACCAATGGTGGTTGTTAAAAAACTATGTTGAATTTGCAACCTAATAATAAAAACATTATTCGAGGTTCAATTGAATTTCCGAGGTTCGATCGAATTTCTTGCTGGCGAGGATTCTACCCGGTGATCTGCTCAGGCTAGTTTGCAAAGAGGGACGCTGAAAACGATGGAAGAAATTGAAGGAAACCGTGCACTCTCATTCAAGGTTCCCCGATCGGCGCGGCGGCGGGCCTCGGACGTTCTCCTCTGCTTAGTACGCGTCCTCACGTTCCACTCGTTCGATCTTTTCCGCGAAACCAAAGACACGTCGCCTGACATAGAGAAGGAGACGCGTTCTATTCGGCGTACGTAAGTACCTACGTGCACTTACCGGACACACACACACACACACACACATACACACACAACCGGAGGATCGGTACGTGGACGCGTCCATCGTCGCCACGATGGAAAGACAGCCGAGCCGAGCCGAGCTGATAGAGCCTCCTCGTGCTCTACGTGCTCGCCTCGCTTCCGTCGATACCTTTCGATCACGATTTTCAGGGTACCCACGCTCCTACAGCCCACAATTCTTCTTCGAAATCGTCGAAAATGTCTCCTCTCTTGATCTACGTTTCTTTCTTTTAAAAAACACGTCTGCCCGGAAACTGTTCGGATACAATGAAGACGTACTCAGAAATTGTTTAGTTGAACAGATATCGTGAAAAATTTTACGTATGCCCGTTCCACTGATTAGTTGTTCGAATGAAATATAGCCCGGCTCTCGCTGTCCCTGTTATAGCGAGGGAATTCATGCAAATCTTGTCAGGTTAATTTTGACAACAAAATTGATGATTGACGTTGTGATTCATATGGACGCACATAAGCCATCAATCACTGGTATGAATAAATTGTAATGTGTCTGTATGATATATATGATTTTGATTAATTACGATTTTATACTATCCTATCACTCTGCTTTAGTATTTTACCCGATACGATCGGCAAGTGGATCTGTACGTGATTCGATTATGCGTATAAATTTTGATAAATGATTAGTACAAATAAACTGTAAATGTATAAGATTCTTCGAAATAACAATTAATAGATGTGACTCGCTTTAACATTATACATATATAATATTTTGAATTTACGATTATTGAGATTGTAATCCATGAGAATTTACTCAACAAATTTATTTCTTTTGGGTATATATTATAAACAGAATGGCTAAAAATTTATAGATAGATACATTTTTATTATTTTTATAAAGTCATGTAACGTAGGCATTTTTAGTGCTCCGTAAGCCTAGTGTTAAAAATAAGAAGTATAAAAATTCGTGAGAGCCAAGGCATAGTGAGTCGGGCAAACGGTATCAAAAGTGACAGTGGCCGATTACGTTCCAATAGAAAAACCGATCTCCAGCTGACCGGTGACAGGAAATTAATTAATTAGTCCTCGCGTATCGACATCTCGAGGAATAATATTCGAGTTAATGAATTTCCTACGCCCACGGGCGAAGACGGCCCACGTTGCGAGTAGATCGATCGATGATCGAGAAGCCCGGTGGTCGAGTCATGACTTTTAGCGGTGCTCCTCGATAATTTATCGGTCGCTCCAGGGACGGGCCGGTTTTCAGTGATATTTTGCCAGTGAAAGGGGAAATTCGCGGAGCCGTAAAGCGGTTTTCTGCGGAACGTACTGCGAACCACCCACACAAATTCCTAGATCCACGGTTATAGGTCTCTCTTCACGTGCTTGGATCACGGTTGCTTGCACTTCAACCGTTTATTCTTCTTCTTCAAACAGTGGAAGATGGTTTGACGTGCAATCAAAAGGTCTTCAGACCCAACGGGACGCTTAACCACACTGTTCCTCGGCAATTTGGAGCACTGCTCGCGTCTTTAGCATCGCATTCTATAATTTTCATTAACAAAGACGTAAGAGGGGATTCTTGTGCAACGGGTTCCAAAAAATCGATTTTTCTTTTATTGTATTTTTTAAAAGTACAGAACCTTAGACATGCGTTGCCAAAATTCTGTACTGAAATTCAGTGGAATGACTATGTTATGACTAAACAACTATATTTTTTAAATTGGCGGACAGAATAACTCAACAATTAATTGACTAATCATATGCAACCATCGCTTATTTTGTTCCTTATACATTTCTCTAGGGATTACACTACAGATTTTGACTTCATTTCACATTTACAATATTGTTTCGATTCATATAAACCCAATTTTTCGATTGAGAAAAGTGAGTTTTTCTATATTCTAGGGCGTGAAACTGTTCACATGATGCATTTACACGGGACCGATTCCTCTTTCACGTTTTGAAATCGATGGATCCGCTTTCTATTCACCCCGTTCGCATTCCAGGGACCGACCGATGCCGATTCAATCAGAAATCGTCGGAATAATAGAAATTTTATCTGATCGTAATTCCGGCGCTGAGTCATATCGATTAAGACATCCCGACAAAAGGGAACGTCCACGGCCAGAAAAGAGAGCCTGCACAAAGAACGGCTCTTTCTCCGGGGGCAAGGAAGCGACCGCGACAGACGGACGAATTAGAATATATATACGAGGTGTAACGAAAAAGAAGAGAGGAAAAAAAATGCGAGCATGAAAGTCGCGGGCGTGGGAACGCCGGGCCCCAAGCGAGCCACCAATTAACACCAATTAGCGCTCATCTGCTCTAGGTAGTGGCAGCGACGAGAACCGACTTTACATTTAGCACGAGACGTCTGACTCGCCACGGATTGGCCACAACGTGGCTCTTTGTGTCGGGCCAGATCGGGACCCGAGAAATTTTGCACTTCCGCGAGACCGCAGCCCGGAAAAAAATGAAATTGGATCGCTAGCCGCCAAACGAACGTGCCGCCAACAAATTTTTCTCGTTTGAATTCTGCTGAAACGAATTATTTTGCTTCGGTTGTGTACAAGAACAAGAATTATTTGTCGGGATTGCTACCACAAGCGACTACGTGTTAAGATAACAGTTTTGTCACGTAAGGTGTAACGAATTAAAACGATTCTAATCTTGGTGTCACGTGGGAAGCACGGTTTCAATGTGTTAAAACGAGCAAGATTTTCACAGATCTTTAGCGGAGGTCGCAAGAGCTACAAGAGAAACGTGTGTTTGAAAGGTATATGGGAACGAGTACCTTAAGTGCATAATATGAAAGGAAACAAAGCAAACAAGATTCCACTTTACCGTCTCCCAACCGTACCCAAACAAAACATTTGGAATCGCAAAGTGTTGAACAATATTTCTCTCGAAACCATTTCATCTCCATTAAAACATTTCTCACGGCGATTAATAATAATTACGTAATTCAAGGTGGCATTATCCGATGAGACACCCCGTATATACAGTGTCCAGATAATTTCTATCAACCTGTCCCTGCATCAACATTTCTCGGACTCCCCTACGGGTGACGCATTCGATGATTCTCGAACGAGATCCAGCCGATCAAAAAATCCGATTCCCACATTCGTTACGTCCTCGCGGGCTCCGGTTGCGAGTCCCTCGAGTCAGGACGAGAAAACATGGTAAAACAAATGTCCCATCAAAACGTGGTCGGCGCATCCGCCATAATTACTGGTCCGCGTGTAATCGAGCCCACCCCCGCAATTTTTCACGGGACCCATCGATGTCCGTCGGCTGGGTCGTCCCGCCACAAATCAGAATAATTACAGCGGGTCTGTGCGAGTCTCTCTCTCTCTCCCTCTCGATGCATGGCGTGGTTCCCCGGTGGTTCCGTTCCTCTATCGTGCGTCCACGGATCGGCGAAGAAGCGTCTCCGCTCGTCGCAACGTCGGACCTGATTGGTACCACCAATCAAGGTCCGTGAGTGACGGTCGGCTAATGCAATAAATAAATTCCAATCGCGGCTGCCGCGGAAGACAGGGGCTATCTGTTCGTCCGAGCAGCAGCACCAACAGCAACAGCAACGGCAACAGCAGCAACGGCAACAGCAGCAGCATCAGCAGCAGCGAGCGAATCCCAAAGGGGTGTCCGGGAGTCCGGAGCCCGACGATAGAAAGCTGGAAGTGTTCCCGATGGAACCGGTCCCGCTCCGAGAAAAAAAGGATCATGCCGCGCCACGGTGCATCGGCGCATCGGCGCATCGGCGCATCGGTGTCCCGCGCGCTCGACCGTGTGCGCGCCCGGTTTAATGAACTTGAAGATCCTCGCCGGTAGACAATGAGAGGAGGGACTTTCGAACCCACCAGCCACCACCACGATTTTTTTAATTAGAACCGCAGGTGTTTTGCGTGCTCGGGGACCGCGCGGGGGGCCTGCTACCCAACGAAAGTGAAAAATAAGCGTTACCTCCCGATGAAATGTTACAAACGATCCTGGCCAACAGGTTTTCCCGGATTTTTCGAAATACGATATTCTCCCTCTGCGCCAACCGATGTGTCCGCACGTTACCACTTTATCTACCGGAAGTTTGTTACTAGGATTTTCAATATTTACGAATTTGATAATAGTATCCTTATATCGATCGTGTTTGTTGTTAATACAGAAGTATTAATGCTTTCAACGAAAGGTTCGATCAATTGTTACCACATTTACAAAGCAATTTTACAAATTAACAGAGTAATTCCGACGTTTCGATCTTTGTTTAGATCATCTCAGGGTTACTAGAGTTGCGTCTGTGAAAATTTTGAAATTTAGGAGTACATAACAGAAAAACTTTGTAATTGTACTTTATATTGTTGAAGAACTACTCACTAGCTTTGTGAAGAGAATTAATAACTTCGGTGAGAGAATGAAATACATACCGGTTTACTACATACCGGTTATAGAGACACTGAGGTAAAACAGAAAAACATCAGGCACGAACAAATTTACAAATTTGATTTTGCATTAAAATCGTAAGTCGAGATGGAAGATGAACAGGTGTATTCGATTCTATCATTCGCGAATAAATTAAATTTTCCTGATTTTTGTGCCACGTCTTAGAAAAATCGACCATTTTGTGTGTTTTTCCGAATTCGAGCATACCAAACAATGTTTCATTGTACATACGTCTCCGAATCGAACGGTTCTCTTGGCGATATGTGGGAACGGATTACTCCCGGTTGATCGATTCCTTTTCTGCTTTCGGAGTCATGTTCACTCGGCTAACTGCCTGATCGTGACTGAACTACCGATCTCGAATTAGCGAAAACATTCCCTCCTGCTGGCAACCCAAATGCTTAGATAACGCGGCTAATGTCGCCGGTTGCGGGACCGTTTCTTACCTGCGAATTGCTTCCTTAAGCGGCACGACACTTCCACGATTGGAAGTCGCGTTAGCCTTACGCGCGCACCGGCTTTTTGCTGCTGGTACCGATTTGGGAGCGAACGATCCTGCTAAGTGTTCGATAATTTTCAGCAATTTTCAGACCTCCGTAAAAAACGCCGCGATAGTATAACATTATCTTTCGAGATAGATCGCTCTATCTGGGGCGAAAGTTCAGCCCGAGTTCACGTCAATTTGTAAGCAACGCTCCTGCTACAAAAGCCACCGTAAATTCCCGTCTTGACGAATTATTTTATAGGAAACATGGTAGAGCTCGCTTCATGGTAATTGTGCATCAATTTTAAGAATTAGGGGCCAAGTGAAACTTTCTGCCTTTCATTAATAATTTCAGTGGATTGAAAATAATAGATTTCCTTGATCTTTTTTAATTGGACCTGTCCATTGTCGGAAATGCATAAGTATTGATATGTGGTATGTATGATACATAAATTAATATTGTTCCGAGAACTGTATATACGTTCATGCGGGACCGTTTCATTGTATTTCGCGGTAACTTTTTCTATGGAATCAAAGTAGAGCCGCGACCCTTTGAGTCCGCATGCCGTCATGAGCGACTCGGTTTCAAATGTTTCGACGAACTACCGATCTCATTCAGTTGAAGCATAGCTTAAAAAGAGAGAACATCTTATATTTTTATTTCTAAATTACCTTTGCTTCCCAAAAACCAACAATAAGTCTAGTAACTAGAAGGAATACATTTTCTACAACTTCTGTTTCCTTAGAATGTTTTATTTTGCATAAATGTCCGCAGTCAGATCGTAATTACGCGAAGTCAGAAATAAAATAGTTTTCTTAAGAGCTGAAGCTTTATGGCGATGGTCCCGAGTGAAAAATACACTAAGTTATCCGACGTTCCGTCGAGGAAAGATTAATCGTCATTATTAACATACAGCGATAAATCATAAAGAAAATGGATCTCGTAAAAAAAAACGGGTGTATAGCGACGCAAAACGCATGTTCCATAATTTATCATCAATGTTTTAATATTTTTCACGGTTATCCATGGTGCCGGAGCGTCGCGTCGCGTCGCGTCGCGTCGGTCGTAGAAGAAAAATGGTAATTTTATTCAAGCGTGTTACGCGTCAGCGCGAAGGGTCAGGAAACGCTGTATAAATTTGCGAAAGTTCATCTCGGAAGGTTCCACTTAGGGCCACGGTCGCTGAGAAATTATTCAAGCTGGGCAAGGGTTAATTGCTGGCTTCATCAAACCATCTCCTTTCCTCTGTCAAAGCAGCCCTAGACGAGGGTGACGTCACCCGTTCCGTATTCGATTCGCCTTTACCGGAACAGAGCAATTCCAGACAGTAACATTAACGTCTGCTCCAGTACTCGCGACAACAAAGACATTTTCCAAGCGTCTATTAATACCAGCATTTATGTCATAGTTCCTCCTTAATTCAACAATTTTCTTCTTACATACGTCATCTTTCCTCTGGGGAACACCACATTATATTTATTATATCTCCATTCGGTGAACGGTGGACTGTCATTTGTCGACTTTATAATACAAAATTATTTATAACGAAATATTCAAATCAATTCATTGGAATAAATTTTTTTAGGAAAAATCAGTTCAGTTTACCACCTGCTGCATCGTGTAAAAATATCATTTTAAAAAAATGAACAATATACTGTATCGCTACTCTTCAATTTTTTCCGTTGCTTTAAGCTGCACTTATTAATTTTTGTCATAAGTGCCTGCGGCTCTCGTGTATCTTCTTTCAATTAAAATTGAATTGTGTTTCCCTTGTGTGCAAGGGGTTCCGGTTTAATTATTGAAATCGTGTTTTCGCAGAGGCAATTCACGCTGATCCTGCAAGCGAGGGACGAGGCGAGCGCAGGCGTGATCGAGGAAGCGAGTTACAGCGGCATTGTCTTGCCAGGACCCACGTGGCACACCCTCAATCATCAAGGAAGAAACGCTCATTTAGCCTATCGCGTTCGGGTCCAGTGCGCGGATCATTACTACAACGCGACCTGCACGAAGTTCTGCCGGCCACGGAACGACATATTCGGCCATTACACCTGCGACGAGAACGGCGACAAGGTGTGCATACAGGGATGGAAGGGCTCCGACTGTGAAACAGGTGAGTCAATCTTCTTACTTATTCACCTAGTTTCTTCGTCTCCTGAAACGCTGGACGTGTCGAACGATTTTACATTGGATATTCTAGACTCTAGACAAACAACGTCCGCAGCCTTGCTATGAATTATTCTTAAGAACCTTCGCGCAAGTCAACTATTCTTTGTTATGTAAAGTTTCGACAAAATCGGCGTGTTACACTTGAGTAATTTTCTTTGTATAATCCATTAATCTGAATCCATACTGATCAGCGAATCGATCTTACCAGACGGATTTGCATATATACTTCGAATCTGCAATTAAGATGAATAGTATACACTGTACACGATGTTGGAGCTTCTCGCTCGAGGAACTTTGGATAATACATACCTACAGTGACTCCCACTAATATTCGGACAATCTTAAAAAGACGATAACTTTTTTAATATTCGACCATACAATTTGGATTTTTTTGAGAAGTTGGAACAATCGATTTTGTTACGTAACGTGAAAAGAATTTTTGAAAAATTTGCAATTGGTCGGAATTGCAGAGAAAATACTAAAAGTTATGAAGAAAATGTAGAAAACACGTTTCGTAGATCTGTGTCAATTAAAGCTAATCTGAAAATCTCATTAAAATCGGTCAACGTTGCAATGAGCTACAAACGTTTAAAGATGGTAGAAATTGCAATTTTTCACGATTTTCGGCCTCTAACTATATTTTTCAATGCCCGTCGTTTTTTCCCACATTAACCGATTTCGATGAAACTTTTACAATGTATATAATTAACACAGATCTACTAAAAACATATTTTTTAAATTTTCAATATCGACTCACATAAAAAAGTTGTAAGATGCAACTTTTAGTATTTTCTCTACAATTCCGACCAATTGCAATTTTTGAAAAAATTTCTTTTCACATCATGTAATAAATTAATTGCTCTAACTTCTCAAAAAAGTTCAAATCGTATGGTGCAATATCAAAAAAGTTATCGTTTTTTTAAGAGCCTCCGAATATTAATGGGAGTCCCCGTATATCCTCCCTGGCTAAAACAACTCCCAAAAATTGATTTATCATTATTAGACTGCAGATCTATGCATTTATGAAGAAATCGAGCCAACATAAAGCAGTAAAAGATTAGAAAAATAATATTGTTACGTGGTGTTCAATGTGAAAGAACAATTAGGGGATGAAATGAATTTCTATTCAAGTCTTGCTCTTCATAATCGTTGCAATACATTTTTATTTTGCATGAAGATCCGCAGTCTATCGATTAGAGTGATGCTCACTTCCACCCACTTTACTTAAAAAGAAAAGGTTATGTTTGTTTAACGTTAACGTTAAAAATCAGACATATGCGACAACCCAATAGTACTATCGCGGAGTGTAATCGGCTTCCGGCGAGTAACGTGTTAATGGTCGACGGGGCATCTTTTCGCGTGATTTATCGAACGGTTCGATTTCGAACGGAAATCGGCCGCTTCGCGTCGTGAGATCGTGAAAAAGGACACGGTTCCATGGGAGTAAAAACGACGGTAAAAAGGTGAAACACGGCCATGCCAGGCTGCGCCGCTGCGCGCTGCCGCGCCGCGCGCCGTCCCATGAGCAAGGCGGGAACGAACGGCGCTTTTGTCGTTGTCGTTGTCGTTGTCGTTGCTGTCTCGTTATGCATGCAACGAAGCGTCGCGCGAGGGGGGCCCGCGGCGATATTGGCGACTAAACGACTACCCGGATTTTTTGCTTACCTGGCCGGGAGAATAATTAATCGATCTCCGAAGCGTGAAATCTCGCGTCGCGCGTAATCGCACTTGCGCGACTTGCGGCCGTGCCGTTTCGCTCGCGTTTCTCACGGACCGGTGCTCCCGAAGCTAACGAGAGTAACGAGCTACCATGCGATCGGTCGACCGGACTTTTCTACTTACGCGTACCGGTGTGTCCCCCCTTTTCTCCTCGCAAAAAATCGATTCGATCAATGAAAAGAAGTCGCCGAGTAATCTGTGACCTTAGCCTTGCCACGTCGCAACACGTTCCCCTGTTCCGATTCGTCAACGAATCGGTGAAATTGGATCCGGCGAAACCAAAATGGCCGGTGATGACGGCCAATCGGTTCGATTTTGTCCATTGATCGATTGAATTCTGCGAGAAGATTGCGCTTTGTCCGACTGTTTGATCGTCTCCAAGGAGGTTTACAAATGGATCCGAGATCTTCGCGATCGTTTCCTGTGATTTACGGATAAGTAGTTCGTTAGCGACGGCTATAAAGTTGTAATTAAAAGCTCGATTGTGTTCCACTGGAGAGTAGTAATAATGTAAAGAACCAGCCGGGTACCAGCTGTCAATCGAGTCGCTGAAATTACAGCGTTAAGTATCAGACTTTATTTCCCGGTGTGTTAAGTGTTCCGCTTTTTAGCGTGAGACTCCACGATCGAGTATCCGCTGGAACGGGAAATTTCGCGACTTCGGCAAAATATTCCCAGCTATTTGAACTATAACCCTTGATTAATTGTTCGCGTAACATCGCCGCCTGAAGCGCACAATAAATAATCGGCGCGCCGCGCCGTCGCAACTACCGCAGCGCATCTTGCAACGTGGCAGCCCAAAAAACAATCAACCAGGACCATAAACGTCAGCGGGAGCCATGCGTGGACGCGTGATGGGACATGGGTTGTTTCTCGCGAGTCGCGTATCCAGCCAGGAGGAAAGTGAAAATCGGCTGGATACTCGTTAGAAGCATAAAACCGTAGACAGACGCGAGTTGTCGTGCATCTTCGTTCGGTAAATCGTTTCCATCGTGAAGCAGTTGCGGGCTTCCGTGTGCACGTCGAGTCGTCCCGTCGCGTCGCGTCGCGTCGCCATGGGACTCTCCTGGAAAACAGTAAAGTCCCGTGGGCACGTCTTCGTCGGCACAGTGAAACACACGAATTACCTATCTCGAAGCGTGCCTCAATGAACGGACGTTAGACGCATGTCGTACGATCATATAAAGGTAGCAACATCACGCCAGATCCCATCGCACAATGCTGGCCCGACTAATATGGCCGCTCTTTCTTCGCTGCTTAATCGTTACTTCCGCCTCCCCGTGTTAGCAACTCATCCGACTGGTGGTATGTATTACACTTTATCCCTCTGCTCGCCGACATTTTCAAGGTGTCTCTCTGCGTCGAGAAAGTTTCCACTGATCTACGCCGCTAACCCGCCAATAACACACCGTTTGCACTTGAAGCTGCGTATATGTATGTATAGTGTATACAGTCAGTCGCATAATTGATGGCACACACTCTGAGGGGTATGGCCACGGTAACGGACATAGTAACATCAATAACGACCATTTTTTCTGTATCAAAAAGTAATTTAATATCTTGAGATACTTAAGGGGAGAGCCCTATGTAAATGGCCTATTTGCAAGAATTTTTTTTTATTTAAATATAATGCGTAGAATGATTTAAAATTTCAGGTATCATTTATTCATGTTATAGTGTAACAAAAAATATATTTATTAAGGTTTAATTGTTAATAATAATGGTGGAATGACGGCTTGAAAATGGTATCCTGCAAATGTGCCGTGCAGCGTACAGTGCATAAAAATGATCTATTACAAAAAAATCCAATAGGAATCGTTAGTTTATGCAAAAACGCTAAGCATGACGTTTTTTTTTAATTTGCAAAATTGCAAAAATGGCGACGTTTTGAAAAAAAACGGATTTTCTGAAATAAATAATTGGTAATAACAATATTTGTCGAGGTCAATTGTTTATAGAATATGTATATCAAGTTTCATAAAGATCGAGTAATTAGTTTACGAGCTACGTTGCACGGCGTGCGAAATTTTGCGTTTCGAGAAAAATGCGTTTAAAGTTTATGTAACAGAAAAATTGTGAAAAAATCGTAATTAGTAAACATGTAATTCATTTTAACTTTAACCACAGTTTTTTGCTAATCTGCGATTCCGGGGCCATAGAACAGATCTTCCACTTTATCAAAATACATATTGCATTTCAGCCGTTTTTTCTCCTTTTCGAGAAGCACGAACCTCTTTAGTGCAATCAAGACTGCGTCGCTCCTGCTCAGTACAACTCTTCACTTTATTTTGAAAATAACGTACAAGAACATCTCCGATAGCTTTCTAACTTTTTTTATCGTATTCCTGAGGAAATTTTCTATCGATTTCAGAAAAAAAAATTGCTAAATTTCATTTTACATAGGGCTCCCCCCTTAAAAGAAATTTTTTTGTATTTTTGCGATCTAAAATGAATCTTTGAAGGTGTTCTGCATTATAAGAAAAATCACACAAGTCCTAAATAAAATCAATCTTGTCGTGTTTATAAGATGCTAATTTTTATACGAAGCACCGAAGGATCTTTCGAACGGTTTGTGACGGTTCGCCTTGGAAAAGACGCGTCCTTCCTCGTGATTTCGAAAGCAAAAGTTCAAAACATCGGAAAACACGTAACGAGGACTTAATGATGGGAACAGTATGTAGATACAGGTGCGTCTGGTTTTTCTCTTAATTGCCGTTTTTCTTGGCACAAGCGGCCCAGTAAACTAATTTGCTCTCTGAATGAATAACATGAATAGATATCATCACTGGCGTATACGTTTATGCAGAATTTCATTGACTTCCTTCATTTTTTCTTTTTTTCCGCGTCGGTGTTGCGTGCATTCTACGATCGATTATTATTCAATGGGGTTATATAAATAGAATCGGCACATCAGCAAACATCAGATGCTAGTGTTTTGTTCAAGTGGATAATTACATCCTTCGATTCATTGTCGGAAATTGATCTCGCACTTTGTTAAATTAAATTGCGATAAATGTAATTGTACGTCGAGAATTACACGCCACGAGGCACTCTTTAAACATTATAATATCCTTTTGAAGTCATGCTCGTGTATTACGATTATCTCGAAAGTTATTGCTTAAGTTTATTACTCAAGAGTTATTTAAAGATGCGTGCCGACATCAAAGTTGCTTGCGGGTAAGTAGCAATTTATAATAATAAAGGCTCAAAGGAAAACCGACGTCCTCGACGCAGCCGGTTTCCCTTGACACTGTGAACTTTAAGATTTTCTTGGCTCGCACGAAAGCGTTGAGCTTCCTCCTGAATCTTCGACCGATTGGAACCTCGTAATCAGAAGCGGTCGTTGGTACATACACCGTGCGACAACGAGATAGCACATCTCGCATTTTTTAATGTTTTGTAGTCAAATCTGGTGAAAACACATTTTCCATGTTATTTCTAGTTTTTGGTATACCTGCATGTGTAACGTGCTCAATATAGGGCAGAATGTTCATTTCGACTTGTTCATTTACATTCGTTATTAAAAATGTTATTTTTGTCAGGTTGAAAAAATCCAATTTGATTTTACTTCTTGCATATGTTATTAACACTGAACCTACCAAGCATTAAAAGTATCGGCAAATGTTGCCTTATAAAAGTGGCAACACTAAATTTATTCAGATTGCCTATAATTTTCCTGTTATATTTAGGATATTAAATGATACACGATTCGGTAGATTAATATACAGGGTGTCCCAAAAGTACTTCAACATCGGGAAATGGGAGGTTCCTGAGGTCATTTCAAGCGTCATTTTCCTTTTGCA
This sequence comes from Lasioglossum lativentre, assembly GCA_916610255.1. Taxonomy (NCBI): domain Eukaryota; kingdom Metazoa; phylum Arthropoda; class Insecta; order Hymenoptera; family Halictidae; genus Lasioglossum; species Lasioglossum lativentre. The sequence goes on along the minus strand of OU744356.1, from coordinate 38,238,199 downwards.
AAATGTTGTCCGCGGCTTTGTTTAGGAGTTATTAACGAAAAACACGGACCAATCAGAGCGCGAGCTCGACGCTCGTTGGCATGTTCAGCCAACCGCCTGCCGGCTCGCCGCGCTGAACGTGCCAGCGAGCGTCGAACTCGCGCTCTGATTGGTCCGTGTTTTTCGTTAATAACTCCCAAACGAAGCCTCGGACAACATTTTGCAAAAGGAAAATGACGCTTGAAATGACCTCAGGAACCTCCCATTTCCCGATGTTGAAGTACTTTTGGGACACCCTGTATACGAATAGTATATATTTGTACTCTTATAATCTCGACTGATACAACTGCATATAACTCTAGGATATTAACTTTAGCTTCTCTCTTTCTCTCTTTACATACCTCCATGCCATGGGACAGTACGAATAGAACAGAACCGCTTCTCATACATACCGCAGCACGCATACCCATCAAGGCAGGCTCGCATACAACTTAAAGGCATTATTCTTAACGCGTATGAAATAAAAGCATTATTCGCAACATTTCCATATAAAATGAATGCTAGGAGAAGGAAATTTATTCCATTAGTTTCCACAAATAAATTTTTATACTATCAATAATTGCAATAATATACGCCGGTCTTTTGACCGTGGTAGGTTTAGCGTTAAACGTATCCTGACATAGTGTATAGTAGAAAGAAATTTCAGTCGCAATGTGGAAATGAATTGGAATCAAGTAAATCTTATGTAATGTGTGCTATCATTTTGTCGCACAGCGTAATCAGAATGGTTGGGAAGAACAAGGCTCCCAACTAGCATCGTCGAACGGAACGGTCCATGTACGGATCCGAACAATGGCCAAGGAATAATCGTTCACATAGAAAGTGTCCCTAAGGTAACGAACGAGGTCGCATCCCCTTGACACCGGAATATTCAACAGTTTTACGATGCGGGAAGATCATATTATCGTCCCACAATTAGACACGCTCCACTTTCGTCGGCGCCGACGGAGGAAGAAGGACGGGACGACCCCAATTAGGGACTATCGGTGGAAATCGTGTACTCGTGAGACGATGAAGCAGCCGGTCGGTTGGTTACGAGAAGGAGAGAACTGGCTCCGGCATTTTTGTCGCGCTGTGAAAGGTCAATACGAGAATTTCACTCGTGCATCGTCTTCACACGAGCTCCCCGAGCATCGCCGGCAACACCGTTCGCGGAGAGAAGCGTTATCCCGGCTCTCGGACGTGGCACACGTTCGTTTGCATTTGACCCCTTTTCGCCGTAAACCGCGATCGTAAAACGACTCTCGATGCTTCTCGTAAAATCGACGTTGCTCGCGCACCAACCAGACACGCTCGCAAAAACTCGTCCATTTCCGAAATGATGGTTAGGGGGGATTTTTTTCCCAGAAAAACTATCGAACCTTTCGCGTTACGGTTTTAAGGATTTTAAGGTAATCAAAATTACGCGAATGATACTATATTGATAGTGTTTCGAAACGCCCGGGTCGACGGTTGCCACGATTCCAGCCTTTCTACTAATCCGTAACAAATAATGAAATTGCTTATTAATTATATCTACTATTAAAACGTTGTACGTTTATTAAAAATCGGTAGTCCAATTATAAATGAAAATTGTACCGTCATTCTATTAAAAGATTAGCGGCAAGGATAATAAAATAGTGGAAAATGTCCTTACCTCGTCGTTCAAGGATCCGCCATTTTGCTACACATCGGACTCGCTCGCTAGAAAGCGCAGCCTATGTTTGGTGCGATCAGTTTTCAGAAGTCTCGATTTATGATAAAAATGACGTCAGTTGGAGCAAACGTGATGCTTTTGCATTAATGCTACGTCCTCGGATCCGCCAGTGCAGTTTCACCGAGCGCAGTTTATGGCTACGCAGCGGGTAAATCGTAAAATGTCGCGGTTAATAGCGGCGGATAAGTAAACGTTCGCTTTTCCATGGAGAGAGAGAGAGTGAGAGAGAGAGAGAGAGAGAGAGAGAGAGAGAGAGAGAGAGAAAGAGAGAGAGAGAGAGAGAGATTATCGCTTCTGCCCGTGGCCAAAGGTAAACGTTACGACGTGAAAGTCGTGAACCTTCACCTGTAATTCGATTCTTCTCGCGGCGCGGCGCGGCAGCGTCCGTTCTACCGTTCGCCAGGATCGGTGGAACGGGTAGAGGAAATAAAGAAGCCGGCGTACGAACGAAGACGAATCGCGCGAGTTTAATTTCCTCGGTGTCGGCGAATTGACAAAAAACTCATAGACATGTAACTGTAGACGCTCGGTGCTGGATTTATAGATCTTGAACAACGGGGCAACGGTACTCTATACTAGGTGTTAATCAAATATGAATAATCTCCGGGGCCATTAGCTCCGTCCGTGACTTTGCCTCAATTATATCTCTCGCGCTCGATCTACTTTGTTCGATTCGGTTCGGAGAAAAATCCGTGACCGCTTCTTCATCCTCGTATCCGCTGTGCTGATTGCAACGCGGCATAATCAGCCTAACAAAAAAAAAAGCGTGACTCGATGCACAACCGAAGAGTACACTTTATACATTTATAATATAATCGTGGAGAGGATACGAATCTACGTGTCTGTAATTTACCTACCGTTGAATCAACAGTTCTTCTGACATGCAATTAACGTAAGGATATAATACTTGATCGCCAGATTGCGGATCTTTATGCAAAATAAAAATTGTCTGTATCAATTACAAGAAACCGGATCTATATAAAAATTGGCCATTTCTCTTAATAATTTGAATAGATCGGGAGTCGGGAGTAATGTACCAGTTATACCAGTGATGCGATACTCGTCTAATGTTTCATCTATTTTGTGTTTCGGCTACTCATTTTTCCCATAAATGGAAATTCATTGATAAGATTGTCATCTCCATTTTATGGTTATTTTTTTTTTACCATCGACGAATTGTGTTTTCTTCGAATGTTAAATAACACAAAGATCGACAGTAATAAGATTATTTCTGAACAGACACATGACAGTTTGAAACAGTTCTTTTCAGAACCTTCTCAGTCCCCGATCAAAAGCGAGAAATAGGAAGAACAGCTGGAATCCTGGTGGACACAGAGGATTGTTCGCGCCGCGAAAGATAAATCTTGTTTTCGCGAGATTCGTACTACCGACCCCGAACACGGCGCGTTCCCAGGCAGCCCACATGCTCGATTTACACGATTTCACGCGTAGACAAGTGCAATTAACCCTGGCGATGGTAGCCGCTCGATCGGGCATCGCAGCATCTCGAGCAGGCGCAGGCGGTCGGCCGGTAATCGACTTTCCTAAACGAACCGCGAATCGCCGGTCACGAAACGACGATTCCTCTTCTGCTGGGTAATTCCTGCGCGCACCTGTTGCGTCCCCGACCAGGGAAAACGAGAGAGGAAAAAATGAAAGAGCGAGACCGAGTCTAGTTCGCCGGAGAGCAAAACGCGAGAGAGTTCGTCCAACCAGGAGACGATCGAGCACGCTTATTCCCGACGCGGCGCGGCGCGGCGCTTCCAGGGTCCGTAATTGCTCGCCTGGTAGCCGCGAGGGAAATCTAGATCCCCGGGATCCACGCAACAATCGGAAACCGAACGGTCTCGATCCCCCTCGAGGATGCGGACGAGCAGAACGAGATGGAAAAAGAGAGAACGAAAGGTCGTCTTTATTTAGGGCCTCGGGTGTCACGCATGCAGTATGCAGTCGGATAAATATCCACGAACCGAATGCGGTACTATTTGGAACTCAAAAGATATTCCTTATCAAAGATGGGGAATTTTGACAACTTCTGTGCCTACACTGTGCATTATTTTTTAAATACATTATTTAAATTAATTTTTAATTGTCGGTGTAAATTCTTATCGTAAAGGAATGCTGTTCATTTTAAAAGAAGAACAGAGAAAAAATATTAAACAGCTTAGCCAGGGCATCCAGATGAAGATAACCATCTTTCTTCTGCGAATCATACTATTTTCAAAATGTCCAAGTTTAAGTGTTCGTTACGATTACAATTTTTATTTTATTGTATTAATTTCTTTATTTTCGAGCTAGATGGATATTTAAGAAGCAATGCAAACTTTGTACATGTCGATACGAGAAAGTTCATTTTTCGCCAAAATTTCACACGATTTTCTAATCCGGACCACTGTGCGGCGCGGCGCCACAATGGTTGGAACGAGGAAAAAAATCAATTTTTTCAATAATAGGTATATAGGTTTTTCATTACAATTTCATTTACTCGATAGTTGGAGTATTTAAATCAACAAAAATATTTTACAATTATCAATTATTTCTTGGAATATTATATGACATGAAAGTTAGGAAACAGGAAACCTGCGATTTTGGCTTATAAATGCGTCTATATACAAACACAGCCTCAAGAATCTAAAACATTAAAACACGTGAACAATATTATAATTTGATTATGTTTATAATAGATGAATTATTTAACGTAGATAAAGTTAATGTCAGTGTCATTTGTTTACCTAAAACACAAATTGAAGAAAGAGGTATTCTAAATAATAGAATTCAAGTTTAGTTTGACATCACTATTTTACGTAAAAAAAAGTCAAGATAAAACTTGTTGCTAATTGTGCAACACAGTTTCAAGTACATATCAAGTCCTGCAAGTTTTGGCTGCGCACTCTTGCGAACTTGGCACTGAGACTATTTTTTTCTAACTATAGTCAGTCGCATGCGTATTCGTACGCCCTTTAAAACACAATAACTTCTTTAGACTTTTACCAAACGATCCGATTTTTTGTGAGCAATTAGAAGCATTTGTTTACTAAATGACGTGCAAAAAAATTTCGAAAAAATGGCCATAATAAAATTTTTTTCATTTGACCCCGTAAAACAAAAATTAAAAATATATGCGTTTTGTAGATCTATGTTAGATCTCTGCAGAACCTCTGCATAACGCTCATTATTTATTTCTGAAGGCATACGATTTTAACCACTTTTAACCGCTTGTAGCTCGTGTGTATGTTAATCGATTTCGATGAAATTGTGTATACATATATATATATTGTACATGCTGAAAATTTCATCGAAATCGATTAACATACACACGAGCTACAAGCGGTTAAAAGTGGTTAAAATCGTATGCCTCCAGAAATAAATATTGAACGTTATGCAAAGGTTTCCAATTAGCCCATTTTAGTTAATGTTTAACAACTTTTTGAAAAATTATATTTTGCCAAATCAGCGTTGTACCTGTTACATGCTTTCCACAAATTTTCAAACAGATTTGTCGAGTAGTTTGGTTCTTACGGATTGTTTTCCGCTTTTTGGCCAAATGGCACCACTGTGCGACGTTTGCCCGTGCGAACGAGAAAGCAGGACTATTAATCATTAAAGATCCCGCGGTACTGGCTACGCGTCTACGTCCTTCGTAGATACTTACGCGTCGCTGAAAATATGCAGCTGTGTATACGCGCGCCGATAGATACACATATATTCAGGCATTAAGGCTGAAAAATAGCTGGGACTTAGTCGTGTGTAAATACGCTGTCCTAGATCCGAGTGGACAGATCGTGACGGCGGGTTTCTGTGATCTTTTTGAAGAAGTGTCCGCCGGGAGTCTGGACACCGGCCCAGCCGCGTCTTAATCAACAGTTTTGTAATAACTGGTTTCACTTCGACAGTCGTGGAAAAGTTCCTCCTCCGGTGCTGATAGGAATTATAACGTAGAGGAGACGATAGGAATATCGGATACCCATTTTCCTTTTTCTAATCTAGAAATTCTCCGACTAGAAAAAATGTAGAAATTTAAGCAAAAGTAAAATTGTACAAGACAAGCTCGTCCAATCGATCGTTGCAAGATGACGCGAGATGCTAGCAACCGATGCTTTGGATCGGCCTGTATGTAGTTCCGCCGCGCCGCGCCGTTCTCTTCGCGTGCAAAGCGGTAAAGAGTTCGTACGACGATTAAAAGTTTGAGGGTTTCGTGCCCGCGTGTCGCGCGACGTGAATTTTCGTTTCACGGTCAGAGGGATAATCCTTCTCTCTGTCACTTCTCATCCGTCTTTCTGTCCCCCCGACTAATTGAGTTGCTCGGCCCCGACCGGAGATCCCCGTCACGTTCCTTTTTCTTCTTCCAACTGAGGCAACGAAAGCGTCGTTTCCACGGATACGGTACCTTGCCCGCACGAAATTGGATTTCGTCATCCTGCCACCTGTAAGAAGCATCGCGTACCTGTTGCCCCACCATCCCGACTTCTTCTCTTCCACTGTGAGATGCGACGAAGATGGCGAAAGAGAGATATATATACATATACACACACACACGCTCTCACGCGAACCCCACCATGATCGTTATAATCCTCCGTGGACGTGGACGCGGACGCGGACGCGGAAAATAATCCGACACTTATGCTTTCGTGGCCGTGGTCGGATTAATCGTTTGTGTTTTAACTTCCATTCACGGCTGACTTTTGTGCCGTTTGCGCTCCGCCGGCCATTGTTAACGGAGGAGGATTATATTCGGTCGGAAAGCCGGCTGAGTTATGGCTGGCCGTGGTTCTTCTTCTTGTTTCGTCGCTCGACCAGCCGATTGAAAAGGAAACGAAGAAATGGAAGAATGGAAGGATCGCTTTGTGATAGCTGGCTCGAGGACCTTGATCTGCGCGACTCGGCTTTCTGCGATCTTGAAAAGAGTCGTTTTTAATTCTCCGGATTTTGATCTACGCCGCGTCGCACAGTGGGCCAAACGGCGAATCTGTTGATTCAAACTGTTACTCAACTTTCAATTTCTTTACATTTCTGAATTCCTATAAATATCCGAATGAAACTTTTCCTATGAAAATCTTTGAAATCAGGTATTTTATACACATTAGGCCCGCTACACACAAACATCCGTGGTTTTAACGTGCGACGACTGCGATTTTCACTTTTCTACTACTATCGAAGATGGAGGTGCCCCAAAAAAAGCGTAGAGTATTTGCCTATTTTGTATATAAATACTATTGTTGCAAACAAACAAGACAGTATTGGGTGCGTCCTTTTATCGATTCGAGATTTACACGAGGTAGATTTGCTACATCCTTTGCTGATTTAAGAGAAAATCCTGAAAAATTCTTTAATTATTTTCGAATGAGTGTTCATTCATTTGATGAGCTGTTAGATAGAATAACAGAGAGAACCGCATCACAAGATACATGAATGAGACGTGCTATAACTCCCGCAGAAATCTTAGCTGTAACTCTAAGATAAGTACATACGTGTATAAGAATATAAGCAGGGCCGAATTAAGCCCCGTAGCAGAAGTAGCAAATGCTACGGGCCCCGCGCTTCTGGGGCGCCTTGAGCAAAAAATGTTTAGCTTGTAAAATTTTGTAACATTAGGCCAAAAATCAACTTTTAGATATCGACCTTTACTGAACGGATTCTTGTTTCTAAATGTCCATATATCTCAAAAATAAAATATTAATGAAATTGAATAAAAAGTTTTAGAGAAAACGAATCTCAAAGTCGAGCATTTTAGAAATGATGTTGTTTCTCCAATAAAATTGCCTTTCTTCTTCTGAGAACCTTGACGACTCTATTTAATATTTTGTTTCGATGTTTATTTCTCGATAAAAAGTTTGAATGTAAAGCGCCGATACAGGAACGTGCAAGGGCGCCCAACGATGCCAGGAGGCACAGATATTTTTTGCTATAACAAAAAAAAAAAAGATCATTCGTTGTGTATGCGTGGGGCCCCGTCATAACATGTGCTACGGGCCCCGTGCTGGCTTAATCCGGCACTGAATATAAGGGTGGAGGAAATGCCGGAGTACCTGAGAAAAAGATGGAAAGAGGAGAAGTGGAGTAAGGCGGCGAGATACACATAGATTAGGAAATATTGGGCGAGGGGTCTTTCTCGTCGAAATTATCGTGCATAACACGACAAACCTATACACTTCTTTTCTTCGTCCTGTCGTGGTATTCTTCCACGACTTGCGATGTTCCATATTTCGGGATACTTTTTTATTTCTTCAATAAAAAGTTCAATGTCTAATAATGCATCACCGTTTATGTCGTTCATTTTGCGGCAGAATAACGAACGTGTACATCAACTGATATGCGATAATGTAATGACGATCGCATATGCGATTGCGGCGACCGGACCGTGCGTTCCTTTGGGAAACTTCGGCAAATATTGCACGCAAGAGCGACGTGCGACGCCGAAATTACGGTTCAAACAAATGTGCAGCGTCTAATTGAATCCATAGTATTCTATTAGTATACGTATTAGTATGCATACTAACGAGAACATTGTTCGATTGTTTCAGCGGTGTGTAAAGAGGGTTGCCACCCGGTCCACGGCCACTGCAACGTGAGCGGCGAGTGCAAGTGCCGTCACGGCTGGCGAGGCGAGCTTTGCGACCAATGCACCCCGTATCCGGGATGCAAGCACGGGTACTGCAACGGTTCGAGCTGGCAGTGCATTTGCGACACGAACTGGGGCGGTATCCTCTGCGACCAGGACCTCAACTATTGCGGGACCCACGAACCCTGCCAAAACGGTGGTACCTGCGAGAACACGGCGCCGGATCAGTACAAGTGCACCTGTCCCGAGGGATTCTCGGGACCGACCTGCGAGAAGGTCGACAACCCCTGCGCCTCCAACCCCTGCCAAAACGGTGCGACCTGCAGGGAGCTCGGGGAGAGCGCTCATTGCGAGTGCGCGGCCGGTTTCAGCGGACCTTATTGCGCGACGGACATCGACGAGTGCGCCTCGCAGCCCTGTCAAAATGGCGGCACCTGCGTCGACGGGAAGAACGGGTTCGTCTGCAACTGTCCCTCCGCCTGGCAAGGAGTCCTATGCCAGTTCGACGTCGACGAGTGCGCACTGAAGGAGTTCCCCTGCAAGAACTCGCTGACCTGCACGAACCTCGCCGGCGACTACAAGTACGTCTCTACTGGCTACCTTTTACTCGAAACTTTCGCGGTTTCGTAACTGGTTCACCTTAAAGTATCTATGTAGCCTTCCGAAGTCGGCTGCCAGCCGCGGATCCATTAATGCCGGTTGAATTAGAACGTCTTTATCCGCGCGGCACTCGTTAAATATCGCGGGATGAAGGTAAACCGCGATCGGTTTCAGACACTGATCTTTCGCTAATTAATCCGTAGCGGAGTAGAACGTAACTGCCCTGACGCAATTCTCCCTGCGAATATTTATTTGTTTAGTCGCGTTATTCCATCTGAACTTGACTGCGCGACGTTGAAACATATTTGATTTTCCATCTCGAGTTTCGCATTTTTGCCGACATATTCGAATTCGGTAACCTTCCCAGAGAAAATAGTGATTTCGGTTTCCCGCGTTCGACCGTTCTTCTTTTTACCACGTGCTTTTGTTTAGGTGTCGCTGCACGAGCGGGTTCGAGGGTAAGAACTGCACGAAAAACATCAACGACTGCGTGGGACAGTGCCAGCACGGGGCACTCTGCATCGATCTGGTGAATGATTATCACTGCAGCTGCACCGCGGGCTACTCGGGCAAGGACTGCGACGTCGACATCGACGAGTGCGCCTCGAAGCCCTGTCAGAATGGCGGCGAGTGCAGGGACCTGGTGAACGCGTACGAGTGCGTCTGCCCGGTCGGTTTCACCGGTTATCAGTGCGAGATCGACAGGGACCATTGCAGCCCGAACCCGTGCAGGAACTCCGCGCCCTGCTTCAACACGCAGACCGATTACTATTGTCACTGCCCGGTACAATGGCAGGGGAAGAATTGCTCCGAGCCAGCCTCTCACAACCCGCAGGTCGGCATCGTGGACGAGGAGAGCGGCTGCGGTAGCGAGGGTACAACGTGCGCTGGCAGAGGCAGATGCAACGGTGGTAGATGCATCTGCGACCCCGGCTACACCGGGATGCACTGTCACGAGAACATTAACGACTGCAGGGGCGGCCCTTGTCTGAACGGCGGTACCTGCGTCGACCTGGTCAATTCGTTCCAGTGCATTTGCAGAGAGGGCTGGACCGGGGATCTGTGCGATCAGGGTGAGTACTACGTTTCACGTGCTTTCAAGGTACAATATGTATTCTTTTGAATTTTATGAGCATACATTACATTAGGAAAGTATTGGTCAAAGAATCGACGGACTTACAGTACAGAATTTTATTTTATAATCGTAAATTATACAGGTATATTAATATTTAATCTCTTAAAGTAGCTGAGAATAACAAAACAATGATTCTATTGCAGACGTGGACGAGTGCATGAACTCCCCATGCCGCAACAACGGCACCTGCGTGGACGGAGTCGCGGACTTCACCTGCATCTGCAGAGGCGGTTGGAAGGGCAAGACCTGCGCCCTCCGTGGTGGTCACTGCGAGCCGGGAACATGTCGTCACGGAGGGACTTGTCAGGACCGGGGGGACGGGTTCACTTGCCATTGTCCTCCGGATTGGGAGGGTGCAGCCTGCCACATAGCTTCTCCGTCGTGCGCGAGCAATCCTTGCGAGAACGGCGCTACCTGCGTGAACACCGCCGACGGGAACTACCGTTGCGTCTGCAGAGAAGGCTTCGAAGGGCCAAACTGTCGGCGAGACGTCGACGACTGCCAGCCGTTGCCCTGCCTGAACGGCGGCAAATGCGTCGACGGGATCAACTGGTTCAGATGCGAGTGCGCCCCAGGATTCACTGGTCCCGACTGCCGGATCAACGTGAACGAGTGCGCGAGCGATCCGTGCACCGGCGGCTCCACCTGCGTCGACGGTATAGCGAGCTACTCCTGCATCTGCCCACCGGGTAGAAGCGGTGCTCGCTGCGAGATCCGCACCGCCGGGGGTCCAGGATGCATGGTCGCCAGCTGGGACGACGACTGCAACATCTGCGAGTGTAGGAACGGAAAGAACCAGTGCAGCAATATCTGGTGCGGGCCCGGCAACTGTCTGAACGACACATCCTGCCTGGCCCACGAAGTATGCGTGCCCAGTCCCAGCGAGAGCTGTCTCTCGCCACCCTGTCCAGCCTGGGGTGAATGCAGACCGGTGGAGACCGGCAGAAGAGTTGGCCCGCCTGCTCTACCGGCGCCACCGTCCTGCTGGCCCGGACAAGCTACCCCGGGTCCAACCTGCTCCAGGCTCACAATCTTGTTGAGAAGAGACAATTTAGCCGCGGGTACCTCGGTGGAAATCCTCTGCAGACGCCTGAGGAAGCTGCTGGCCGATCCCAGGAGGCCGCAATCGATCGTCCTTCTGTGCGATCTGAAACCAGGAGACAACGATACGGTGGAGGTGACCATCTTCTCCGAAGCCGCTGTAGACGCAGCCAGAGATCTCGGCGAAGCTCTCAGCAGACCCCTGGGCAGACCTCTCGCTCTGGCCTCCGTGTTGGAGGTCAAGGTGGAGACGGCCTTGCTCAGCGAGCCGAGCTCTGTCAACGCCAGCAGCGCTGGCAGTTACGTTGCCGTACTCGGCGGTGCTCTAGCCACTGTGCTAGTGTTGGCCCTGTTCGGCGGATTGTGGTACCTCCGGTCTGTCAGGCAACGGTCCAGCCTGACGGCGACGACGAGCAGCGAGACCTCGTTGCACAGACATCGCAGCGACCTGGACGAGAAGTCGAACAATCTTCAGAACGAGGAGAACCTGAGGAGATACGCGAATCCTTTGAAGGAACAGGATCAAGGCGAACCGAGAGTCTCCGTAGTGAGGCCATTGTCGGGAACCTCGTTGGGCGCTCTCGCCGCGACGGAAGAGAGCTTGGAGATGGTCTCCGAAGAGGGTAGACATCGTCTGCCGCCTCTTTACAAGGCGCCGAGCGCGGAGGCGAGGAACAACACGGCCAGCTTCAGCTACGAGGAGGGACTCCATAAACCGTACAGCAAACCCAGACTACAGGAACCATCGTATTCTCATCAGCAGCCGGGAACCAGCCAGACGTCGGTTCCCCATCAAGTGTTGACTGTACACGTGTAACTGTATGCCGACATAGCGGATGTCGATGACATTGTTTAAGGACAATAAGAGCGTCGCGAGAAAGAGCCATCGGAATCACACTGTACAACGTATTATGTTTGAACGGGCCTTCTCGTAGATTCTTGAGAGCCGAGAACGCTCCAGGATCTACAAGAAACGCCTACTCAAAGTTAACAAAGCTCGCAAGGACGTGGAAGTCTGTTGTGCAATGATTATTGATCGATGCGAATCGTTTCTGTGCGTAGCAGTCGTACTATGTATTTCTAAGCGCGAATCCGGAAGAGTATCGGTAGATACTTCCGTTCTGCCAGAGTTCGCAGACGGTGCGGTATACGAAACGGATGTAGGTAGATCGAGAACCGAAACGGTCTCTAAAGAATTTTCATGTTAGACTTTCTACGAATCGTAATAACGTTCATCTCTACACCCTGTGTTTCGAGGTGCGACCGACTTATAACGTTCTCCGTCTACCTGTTCCCTGTACTTCCAGCGGTTCCACGATACACGACAATAACCGATCGACGATACATAATTATACCGATAACGCCGAGTCGTTCTATGGTTGTACATATGTACATAACTCGTACTTATTAATTTCGCTAAGCTTGTATCTCCTGTAAACCCCGTTCACACCACACAACAAACACAACCCCTCCCCGCCCCTCCCCACTCTAATCACCGGAACTGTCTTAAGGTTTAAGATTCGACGTTGTATCCGCGTTAATCGTAGACCATGATAGATCATGGTCCCCTTCCGTTCTCCGAAGCTGAGATGTCCGAGTGATGCGGGCATTCGTAGAGACGTAGGCAAACTATTTTGCGCGAACGTAGGCTTCGGACGTTCCGTCGGACGATATTATTGTGATACTCGTAGAGAGAGGATATCGTGCGTAAGACTTTCTCATTCTCGCTCCCTATCACCGGTCCCCTCTGTCCCATCCCTTCGGTCCCCCGATCAAACTAATGACTAGACTGCGGATTTGTGCATTTTATATAAAAAAAAAAACAAAATGAGTAGATCGAACGCAAAACAGCATAAACGTTTAAATAATTTAAAAATGGTGTTGCATTATTTTCGGCTCATGAAAATTATTAAGATGAGATATCGTCGATCACCGACACCGTGTGTAGCTTCTCGCGAGCAAATTAGCGTTTTATTCTCAATTGTAAATCGATCGAATTTCTTCTGCTTCGTGGATCGAGAACGATCAACTTGACCGACGCCATTCAGAGCTCCAATATGGCGTCGTCGGTGTAAATAGAGCCCCAACGTACATAGTTCCACGTCCTCACCTTTTTACCAAGCTCCCTCTTTGTCCTACGTCCTTCCTCGACATCTCCCACGCCCCCACCCCCCCCCCCCTTAGATGTGCAATTTTTATGTATCTATCCTTCTTCTTTTAGTATCGTTCCAGCGTGTCGCGATCAGCTGGTCGCACGAAATCGCGCGTACACTAGACTTTAAACGAAGAGGAAGGCGCATAACTCGTATTAGGCGCGGTACCCGTAAGTTCTAACGGAAGGAAAAAAATTTTTTATAACAGATACTTTATTTTATAAAGAAATCTATATTATTATACAAAAATATATATATAGAACCGATGAAAAAAAAAATATATATATATATTATATTATTTTATATTATATTATTTTTATTTTATTGTCTTGTATTAATTATTAAGAGGCCACGGACAATAGTTCCTCGAACGTTCCTTCTTCCACGCGCCTAGTCGGTCGGCGAGACACGATCGACAACGAGCGCACAATTTCTATCGCACCCGAGGAATTAGTGCCCTAGGTCCACCGTAGATAGCTAATGGATAATCGAATAGATGTGATCAGCCCCCGTGTCAGATACCGAAGGAAAAAGATGTGTACGAGTAAGTGCGTGTAAATAAATAAGCTCCTTCCGAACGACCGCCCGCCCGTCCCCCTCCCCTCTCCGCGCCAAGTTTTTCTCACCTAAGGTTACGAAGATTGAAAAAGTTTCAATAAAAAGTACAACCCTTCGAGACCGTGTGTCGTCTTTTTATTGTTGCCGTGAACCCACGAACGAATTCTCTCACGTGGAGCTCTACGCCCGATGCTCGCGCCACGCCGCGCCGCACCGCGCCGGTTGCATTCAAATCACCGGGAACGCAGAATCGATGGTAAACGTGCCTTCCGGGAGCAGCTGCAGTTCGGCCTGCAACAGGACGCTTCTACTTTCCGAACGATTTTATGCAATCTTAGCGCGCATCCAAGGCTGCGAATAGGTCGCGACGACCACGAGAGGAAGATATGACGTTAAAATGTCGAGTCTATAATATTTTTAATTTACGATTATTAAGACTGTAAAGTTTGAATTTATTTCTTTGAGTAAATATTGTAAAAAACGTGGCTAACAATTTGAATGGCAAGTAATGTAAAATAGCAACTTTTAGTGATCCGTAACACCTCGTGTTAGGTGTATCTTTCTATACAATACCCCCGATGCACACCCCTATTTTCACTCTTGCTTTCTCATGACAATTCTTCTTGATCTTGCGTCATCGTAGACGGTGATACGTTCCGAGGCAGAGCAATCCGACGAGAGAACCTCGCCGAAAATTCACGGGGCCCTCTTTTCTGTTTGAAATGTATAATAGGAGCGTAAAACGGTCGGAAAGCTGTCGGTGAACAACCTCGTGACACACGGATCCGGATTTCGTCGCGCCACAGATTTCAATAGATCGTTTCATTGAGGATAATGCTGTTCATTATCATCGAAAGCGCGTCTGCGATCAACAAAGGCCCTGTGTGGGCAATTTCGTGGCCGAGACAACGGTGGGCATCGGGCGCTGTTGACCACGGGCCGCGGACGCCCGCGTGACCACCGTTGAATGAACGATCTGTCGAAATTACAATACAATGGCCCAGAAGAGCCACTTGACGAATACCCGGTAAATGAGTCAGCCCTGCCGGTAGCCGAATAAGGCCCGTGTGAACCGCGTGTTCCGAGATCGACGCCGCGCGCCGCGGCGCGGCGCGGCGTAAATCAGACGCCTTGAGAAAGCGCACGTCCAAGGCTGCGAATCGGCCGCGTTCACCAGAGAAAAGATACGGCGACTTTAACGGGGTCATTACAGTAGTACATGGTTAAACGGATAGCCGGATAAGGTGCCCCCATAACCAAATTGATCTTTCTCCGTATCATAAGACCCTCCCCAAGGAAAACCCTCTGTAGCAAGTCGGTACCCCTAGTGGCGCATCCAGTATTTCATCTTAGAGGGGGACGAGTTGAACAAAATGACCTATTTTAGATTTTTTCAAACATAAATTTATTTATAGAATAAAATCTAGTTTTCTTTTCTTTTTACATAGCTCTTCAATTACTTGGGTTATAGTTACATGAATGTCTCTGTGTATGTATAACAAAGCCAACCCATTCAGTCGTGGTTGTGTCATTGTGGATCTTAAATATGTTTTCAAAATTCTTAATGTAGAAAATGATCTTTCACCGACGCACGTCGTTACCGGAAGCGTTGCAAATATTTTTAATAAATTATAAATATTAGGATATATCGTTTTATCACATTGCAAAATCGCATCAATGGCATTTTTGCATGGAGACCATGGACACCAATACTGACACGTACACAGCCACAGACGCACAACAATAGGCAGAATTCAGTGTTCTAGTATCGGCAGTTTTTGCAAATACGTCGGAACCTAAGTGAGTGTATGCCTTATTTGTATAGAGAAAAGTGGTTCAAAATGTTTAGTTTTAGAAGTAACTATTCTACGGTTTAGCTAATTTTCCAGTGTTTCGTTTCCTTTTTCTTGGGGGGAGGGGGGACTTGGCCCCCTGGCTCCCCCCCTGGGTGCGCCACTGGGTACCCCTACCACCAAGGTAGTTACAGGGTGAGCACGGTTGAATTAATTATGCTCTATTTCTTCTGTTCTGCTTAACAAAGTTACCAAAAAATTCATGAACAATCTACCTAATAGCGCACACGATTGTGAAATTTTTGACTGCAAAATCGATGTTTAAAAAATTTCAGAAACTTAAAATTGCTGATTTTGTATTAAAGTTATCAGATGACTACGTTCCTATCGTTATAGTAGTAACGTCTTATCATGATTATTAATGTGTATTTTCTCAGATTTTTCGGATTAGGCAAACATGTGTAAAAATATTGAAGATTTCCAAAAGTCCGAATTTTTTTCGATGTTTTTTTACTTCTCTGTAGGTATATGATTCAATATTGAGCACCTCTGTATTCAGAGTAGCAATGTACATAATTAAAAATTTAATTCAAAATCATAGAATTTTGGATTATGTACTCGTTAAATTTAAATATAGCATACGCAACCTTCAATAATCCCGATTAGCGTAGCCTGTAAAGTGGGCGACTCTTTTGACCAGGATCGATTCCATGACTATACAAAAGTTGATGTTCTAATCAATTATTTATGGCGCCTCCAAGCTTTTACTCCCATGATTTCTTAAAAGCAACCGTTTATCAATAACAAAACAGTAAATATAACCTGAATTTTATTTCCTGAATGTCTCGCTAGACTCCATAAACTTTGCTCGAATTTGTATCAGCTCATTGTATTACTACATGTCACTCGAAAAAGTACAGAATCTCGTTAACAAATCAACGGAATGAAATGAAACTTCATTTACACGAAGCGTAATCGTCGATACATTTAACAGCCGAAGAAGAAACGAGGAATTGTCGATTTAGAAGGGCCTCAAAAATGGAAATTGAGGTATACGTGACAGTACAACGATTTTGCTTTTCACCGAATCCTGATCGCGATGTAATGAAATCGGTTTTTAGGATGACCGTCTTACCCAAGTATCAGACTACTCCAATTACCAAATATGGCCGTCGTATTACGAGGACGTGGCCGAATGTTACGAGTACGACTCAGAGGGCAAAGCGTTCGATGAAGAAATTGAAGAGAAGGAAGTAGAGAGAACGAAGTTGAAGCCGCCAGAGGTGATAGACATATTCGCGGATCTGGTGTTGAAATTTCGCGACAAAAGCGCCGAGAGAATCGCTGCTAAGACTGAAGAAAGAAAGGAGAAACTGCGCCAGCTGATTGGTGTAATTTTATGTTCTAACTTCTGAGACGACAAACGCAGCTTATGTATAAAAACTTCTACATCCGTATGGAACTTTTAGCTGAAGAAAATTGCCGAAGGATCCGAAGAAACGTTGATCACGCCCGAAGATGAACTCTACGAGGGTAGTGTGGTGACCTCGGAGGGCTCTCAGAACAATTGTCTCAGAGACATCGAGATCAGCAACTCTCAGCTGAAACTGCGCAATCTTTACACTTCGTTTCCGGTGCCTGATGACCCTGGCATAATACCTGCATTTTGGATACTCCAGGAGCGTATGGATAGCTCCATCCACGACGGTGTAAACTTATTTAATCACCTGGTGAGAAAGACCAGGCTGCAGCCGATAAAGGCGATAGAAAATATGTTGCGGTCGGATAAAATTAGTCTGCAGTACTACGGAATTAATCCGAGGATAGTTAGACCCCTCTGCGAGGCCCTGATGACTAATCATACGGTGGATGTGGTTAATCTCACGGTAACATAAAATATTTCTTCGGTTTCTTATCTTCGAAACTGGCTTGCTTATGAAATGTTTCCGAGATTTTGGTCGTCGATTTTTAACACCATTGGTTTTCGTTTCAGGGAAACTGGCTATCAGAGGATTCATGCTACCACCTCAGCGAGTTACTCGAAAAGAGCAACACCATCCTTACTTTGCTGTTAGCAGGATGTCGAATAGGGGCGAATGGTGCTTGGAGACTGCAAGACGGAATTTCAGACAGCCGAACGTTGACCAAATTGGATCTCTCCGAGTGCAACCTCGGCGCCGAGGGCCTCGAACACATTGTATTTGGAGTTTGCCAAAGCGATAATCTAAAGGAACTTTTGTTAAACGACAATCATTTAGATGAGTCGTGCGTGAAAGATCTGCAATATTTGATCACAACCTCCGACACGCTGACGCATCTAGGACTGTCATGGAATTCCTTGTACACTGTGGAAACGTGGAGGAAATTGGGCAAAGCGATCGAGGCCAACGACACGTTGTTGGAGCTTGATCTATCGTGGAACGCGTTGGGCTATGAGTGCGTAAACCAACTTCGATTATTACTATCCCGTTCTACACCCTTGAAGAAGCTAGACCTGACCGGTAACATTTTCCTCGTCGGATAGAGTTCTTGAACTTTACTTTTCTTTCCTATAAAATAGTATAATATAACAATATGGCTCTTTCTAGGAAACAGGTTCAACGAGGAGGACGCTGCACTCATCGCCAGAGGTCTGTCGAGGAACACGATGCTAGAGGAGCTGCATTTAGGTAACAACCCCTTGAAAGCAGAGGGTGCGTTTGAACTTATCCGAGCAGTCACCCCGCTTGTGTCTCCGGGAAGTAAGCTACGAGTTTTGGACCTCACGAATATCTGGGCGAATAAAAACGTACTACCCGAACTACAAGCGATCGAGGAGGGTAAACCCTGGCTTCAAGTTAAATTAGGAGGAATACTTAGCAATCACAAGATCGTGGGACCGGATGTGACGGTGCTGCTTTTCAAGAGGGCGAACTATGAGGCAATGAAACAGAAAAAGAAAAGGCAGCGTAGGAATTTCGGGCACTTTATACTTTCCCTCGAGGACGACTTTGTTCCCACATGTGAGTAAAATTCGTTTTATAATTGTGAAGTTAGAGAAGCAGTACAAAAATTATTAATTAACTTTATGAACTTCCGTTTATAGCACGCTATCTGCAACTAATAAAGAACTTTAAGCTGAAGCTGTCTCCAACTTTGGTAGAGGCAATGGCCAAGGCATTTGCTGGTCCAAGAAAAACTGTGAATCTAGCTCTATTAAAATCAGTTTATATGGTTCAATATCCTAATACAGAACCTCCGCCGGAAAAGCCTGAGAAGAAGAAAAGGAAGAAGGCTAAAGGCACTGATAAAAATGCTGAAGGCACTGATAAAAATGCTGAAGGCACTGATAAAAATGCTGAAGGCACTGATAAAAATGCTGAAGGCACTGATAAAAATGCTAAAGGCACTGATAAAAATGAGACGGCAAAGGTAACGATAAGGTAACGAAAAAGGCGACGACAAAGGTGACGACAAAGAAAGCGAAGTCGAAAAAGTAACAGAAGAAATAACGTTTAATTTGAAGAGACTATTAAGAATGGAGGAAATGAGACTATTAAGAAAAATTATGAGTTTATTAAGTTCTTCTGACATTGTGTAAACAGTTTGTCAAGTAAAAAAGCAATAATCTCGTAGCTCCTCTTTTCAACAGACGGAAAATAAATAAAGTAAAAAATTACAATAATAGCAACATTGAATCGCATAGACTGGGTCACTTTCGCAGTATTAGTCTATATAAAATATTCTCGCAGAGATGTCGTCCACAATCCAGTTTATTCCCTCTAGCAGATTTTCTCCAGTGACTGCTGAACATTTAAATATTTGCCAATGATGTGTTTTAATATTAGGCAGCTCCAAAAGTTCAGCGATATCTGATGCGGACATTGCTCCAGACATATCTTGCTTATTCGCTAATATTAAAAGACTTGCACCCTCCAATCTTTCCTCTTTTAAGAGTTTATACAATTCCGTTTTGCAATCTTCCAGTCTCCTTCTATCTGCACTGTCAATTACCCAAATAAGTCCATCAGTGGATTCAAAGTAATTTCTCCAATAGGAGCGCAAAGATTTCTGACCACCGACGTCCCATATATTCAGCTTATATCCACGATGGTCTAAAGTTTTGATGTTGAAACCGAGGGTTGGAGATATTGTATCAATTGGTTCTCCATTGATCCTTTTTAACACTGTTGTTTTACCAGCATTATCCAAGCCTCTATAAAAACAAATGTTCTCATAGGTTAGGGAATATTTAATATTTTGGCTGAATGATGTTTATTAAATTACGAATATAAATCTTTGCAAACAATGTCGACGAATCGGTTCGAGTAAAATTATGCTATCATTAAACAAACACTTTCGATGAAAGTGACAGCAAACGTTCTGATAACCTTAAAATTACTAAGAGGCAGCAAAAAGTAGATACGTACAACATTAAAATGCGCATTTCTTTTTCCTTTTGCTTCAATTTTTTAAGAACAGTTAATAGACCCATTGTAATTTACATGGACACCAATGATTTCAATAATAGATAAATACACAATGATTAGATCAGGAACATTTCTGACATGTCAAACAGTGTTAACCTGTATCGATCAACAATGATATCGTGGGCAAAACAACATTCATTTGTAATAAAACATTTCTAATAAAACGAAGTATAGTTATTTGCAAAATAACAACTCAGTTAGAAACATAAAAAAAACTAAGAGTTTTGTGTATGTCTGGTGTATAATTAATACACCGCGGATTTTATGCATTTATGACAAAAATGAGTGAATGCAATTCAGAAGAATAGATAGATTAAAAGAATTCAAAAATATCAATATATTATTTTCAACTTATAAAAATATTAAAGGAAGAAAGAAATTGCTAGATGGTTCTCCTACCTTGCAATTACTAAAGAAAATTTTTATTTTACATAAAGATCCTCGGTCTAATAATTAACAATTTCTAGATGTGTAAATTTAAGAAGATAGAAGCAAGTTTGTCACTTTATTAATAACATCAGGGTGACATAATGCATTTACAAGATTTTGAGACAATTCATGAGTTAAGCCATCTTTAGAGTTAGAATCAGAGTCAGGTTCAGATTTAGAAGTGCTGCCTATTATCGATTCGATATTGAATGCAGGAAATCTTTCTCTTTTCATTCTTAAAAGATCTTCCAATTCTGATGTTTCAAGTTCCTGTAGGAGTTTCACACAATGTGGATACTGCATTGCAAACTCATCTGCTGTCCATTTAGTATGGTTCATCTTTTTACAAATTGGTTCTACATATTCTGTATTTTTACATTCTCCAAGAGCAACATCCAACTGTTGAAAATATTTTAATTAAAGAATAAAAGAATTTTGAAATGTACAACAAAATTTTTATACATTTTCATCATATATTACCAATTTCATGCAATCAGATAATGAACAGTGAGCCTCTTCAGAATCCCTGCAAACATTTTTACCAACCGTGGCTACTATCAATTTCACAAGAGCTTCTTTGACCCTTGATATATTGTCCGTTGCAATTGGTAACCATATATTGACACTAATAGATAATTCTAATGACTCCACATAATGCCACCAACCAGCAGGAACAAATAAGACATCTCCTGGTTCAAGAGTTACTAATTTTGGCTTAGCCTCTATTTTTAATATGTTTCTCTCATCTTCTTCAGTTGGGCAAAAGAAATTGAATTTGCTATACACCGTTGATTCTTCGTATGGAATCCTTGTTACATGAAGAGCATTGGTCGAACTTGGGGGAAACAACAACCATTGTTTCCTAAAATACTTTTTCCATTACTAATGATGGATAATAATTTAAGGTGTACGAGAACCCGAAAATATTGGGTACCCTATAGTCGGGACAAGTCAGGACAGGTACGTATCCAGTCGAAATGAATAAAATTCTCGACAAGTCCTCACGCAACATTTTTGGATTCTCATAAACCTTTAATAATTATAAAAGAATAAAATTTAAACTCGATTAACCTTCCATGAATCTGTGCTATTAAGTTGCAGCCATAAGAATCTTGATGACAATTTGTATGTGCACCTTTGCTTCCTATCCAAAGAGTAGAATCATTTCCTGTCTTATCAAAACCAAACCTTTTCCACATTACAGATTCTAATATCTCAGGTTTATCTTTGAACCATTCATGCATATATTTATAGTCAAAATAGTACCATTCTTCGTGGTCATCATCATTAAGTTCAACGCGTTTAATAAATTCTGACAATGTAATTGAAATCGAAGGGCAGGTTGTCTCCCATTGTGGAGTCTAAAACGAAAGGATCTTAAAATGTTAATATTTGCACTATACATAACACATGAAAAAAGATACACGTAAATAGATGTTTTATAGTATACCTTAGATCGACAGTTACAACCAATTCGGAATAGCAGACTGGTATTCCCAAACTTTTCGATCAACTCGGGTAATTTCCAATCTAATAATTTCCAGGTGTATGCACCCGTTTCATCTTGCAACATTTGTTTAAATAATAGTGGTTCTTCAATTTCTGTGATGGCTTGTTTCAAAATTATTTCTGATGGAAAATTCAATTTTTCCATATCGACTAATTTCTCGTTTCTATTGCTAGATAGAATATTTAACTTTTGTTCACTAATCGTTGCAAGAGGTATAAATAAAACGGAATGTTACATTTTCAAGAATAAACCCGCCGAAGCTATTAGAAATTAGAACCAATTCCATCGTTCAGATTCAAACTGTGATTAGCGCCATTTTAATATTTACGGACTTATTATGAACTACTACAAAATGCTCAATATGTTTCGATGGGTAAGTAATGTTGGTATATAGTATATATAAACAGAGGATATAATTAAATAATGTCTTTACTCTTTATTCAAGATTGTAATCGTTTATAAGAATAAAGTCCTTGCATATGTATAATGTAAATAAATTCAATCCAAAATGTTAGTAATAGAGAAATGTACATTCGTCACAGATGAGGCTCCTGTACGAGCTACTATGAATAAAAAATTCATCATCATCGTGATCTAGCTTTCAGTAAACTTAAAAAATGTATGGGGCAATTAAAAGTCACATTTCAGAAAAATATAAAAATGTTATATTGCTTTTGCATACTTTTTTACAAGGTTCCTATAAAAATCAAATATATGTTGACTGGCTTGTTTACACTTATCCATCGCTTCAAAAAACTCTGATTGTGTAAAACGACCTACTGTATGACAGCATACTACATCCTTTTTTGTGCTATCAAATCCAAATGTAAATTCAGCCCTAGCATTCTACAAATAAGAGGCAATACATGTATTACAGCAATGTTATTTATAATTATGTGTAAATCTTGATGATCGTACCTGCAATTGAGTATTGTCAGGATCCAAAATAATATTTCCAGTATCTTTCTCTATCATGCAACCAACTGCCCCAAAGGTAAATTTCATTGGAATTCCAGCATTAATAAGTGCTAAGCAAGATGCATTCAATATACAACATAATAACTGAAAGATGTATGTATATTTGGCATTATAAACTTTAAACATTCATTTATTGTAATATATGAAGATATGCCATACCCCACCAGAATCTTCCAATTCTTGTACATTGACACATATGGATGTCGCCGGATGAAATGTTGTAATAATTGCAGCTTCGCATGTCTCTTTTATATACATTTCTATCATTCTATCATCAACCTCTTAAATAGTTAAGAAATACAATTAGTACGTCATTGAAGTGTTGTAGTATATTGCAATGTATCTATGTTATCTTTACACGTACTAGTTGGACCCTTTATAGGAGCATACGACACTTCCACAGATGCTTTGTCATACATCATTTTTTGTGCTTTGGCTTCGATTGGTCCATAGACACCAGCAGTAACCGTTGTATCTCCTAAAATACAAGTTATTCAAAGATTTCCTAAAACTTAGATGCTCAATATTTATCTAAATACCTTGCATTAACATCGCCGATCCATCCGGCATAGACAGTTGATTGAATTCACAAATCATTGGCCTTAGCACAAATACATTTTCATTTGTTTCTTCAGTCATTTTTAACAATACAATTAAAATATAAGTTGCTTAAAAATGTTTGGCGGGAAATACAGGTTTTAGAGGTTAAACCATGAAAATACTCTGATGAGAACGAAACCTTTCGAAAGTTTCTTTATCGATAGAGAATTAAGTAAAATCTGAACTTAGTACTATCAGAGAGGAAACGAGGGCGAAACTACCGAAAACCGGTGAAACCCGATTGGGCCACAGACAAGGTATCCCTCATCCACGGATCTAAAGGACTGATTGTGAGCTAGAGAGTGGGTAAGTGGGTTCTAGCAGAGAGGAATAATTATTCCTAATTATGGTGCTAGCACCTCAAACCGACGGCGGCCAAAATACATTGGATGTCAGGTCTATTCCTATCAGAGAGTAGACTGTTCCTATATATATATATCTCGTCGGTGACTGGACTACACTGGACTAGGAGGCAGCACTATAAACCCGAGCGTGAGTACTCTCATATACTCTTTGATGCAATGCATTTTCCTGTCTACGGTCTACGGTTCTGAATTACCGACTCTGTAGCAAATGTCTTGGTACGACAGCGGACTCTACTGAAATGAAACGATCGGCTAGTGAACTACTTGAGGTTGCAACACAAGAGGTGTGTGTCTGAGGGAGCTAGATTTTGCAGCGTTGTTAGTTGTTATAAATGTTTAGAATATAAGTTATGTACATGTACAATACGAACATTTTATGTATTAATCTACAATGAATAAATAAAGACAATGTAATAAAAAAGCATATCCACGTATATATTTATTGAACCGCCAATTTTTCCTGATCGTCAGACTTGTTGTAGAGTTATACTACTGATTTCCACAAAAATGTACGCTCGTCTACGGGTGCGGTTATAGTGGAGCGGCGAACATCGATGATAGCGGCGCGGTGAGCAGTGAGGTGAAAACAAACCAATGTAATTAAATGCAACTGCATATAGTGGAGCGGTGATAAGAGCTGTGTTTGTTCCTCGTTGCTATCTGCTTTTGTTTGCCGCACAGCTCACGTCGCCGCTCCACTATAAACAATAAACACGCAGTAACTTGTCATTCAGTTACTGAACTGATTTAGAATTGAAACAATAGCAAAACTATGGAAAACAAAAATTTTAAAATTGCTCTATCACACATGAATCACGATTATATGGGATATTTATTTTTTGTACCATTTTGACCAAGTCATAAATATTATTGTGAGGATCTGCCATATGGGCTCGAAGCGTAAAATCACTAGAAACATTTTACACCAAATACATATACTCATTTCCAGCCACTAGGCACCAAGTTATTTTAATCTTTCCGTATTCCTGTCTGGAGACTTTCGTTATTTCTAAACAACAAAGTGTTTCCAATACTGAAAAACCTTTATGTTATTATTAAATAGATGTTCGATTAATATTAAAGTTCATCAGAAGAAATCCGTACAAATCGGTGATCCATATAAAACAATTTATTATAGCATTTCGCTTTACATATATATTTTATGATGTTCCGTGAACCTTATTCCACACTTCACAGCACTATACTAAGTTTTTACAGTATTCTTATTTCGCTCGAAATTCATATACACTCAAAATCTGAATTTAAGAGTATACTGTATAAATGTCTATCTATTTTAAAAATTATGTTTCTATTTCGCTCCTCACGATCGACATTTCGTTACAAGGATTCAATAATGGGCTTCCGTTGGGCTCTCTCCGGCTGCTTGTTACCTTTCATACTCGCACGAACTAAAACGGGTTATTTTGTTCTTATTTATTACAATGCCGAGAGGAAATCATGTTGGTAATGGCAAAATCGCGTGATTTTTCATTGTTTCCGTGCCACAAAGATACGAGGATACAACGCAGGTGTCGCGTAATTAGCGTGCACAAGAAAGAGGAAAAAGAACAGATAAGGTTCGATGGGATTTCTGAAGTGAAATATCAGTTCCAGAATCTTATAAAATCCGTATACTTGCATAATTTCTACATTTACAGATGTAGACGCACGACCATGCGTTAATAAATATAGGAAATACATCAGTGTTGTAATGACGAAGGAAGACTATCTCTATAATCTATTATTTAATTCTAGGTTCTATAATGCGAATAAGAATTTTTATTTACGCACTCAAGTTCGTTGAATATAAAACATTTGACGATTATTCGAATAAATAAATAAATATATATATGGCTAACGAACCTTAATACCAAAATTTTCGATACAGTCACTATCGATATAAATCACACAAAAGCAATCTCACTCGAAGTCGAAGTACGCTAAACAATCAATTTATTCGCATTCTCTATTTCGTCTGCTCGATAGTTCTGCGAATGAAATACTTAAAATGTTTATGAAACTATGTAAATACAGCAAATGAATCTTACCGAGGTGTCAGTCGCATGCTTCAGGAAATTTGTTTAACAGTTGACGCAATAGAAATCACAATAAGCCTAGCGCATACAAATTGTTTAAGTTTCATCCACTGGTAACTGTGCCATTCCGCGGAATAGTATGCTTCCTGCTGATTGGCTGTCATTGCTGTAGGCGTACAAGAATTGTTACTCCACCATAGATGATCGGGAAATTAGTAGTATTGTTTCAGATATTTTTAAATTGTACTGAGTTCTTTGACCGTTTCATCTCTGTCGTGTAAAATGGAGGTTCGTCGAACAGTGCCCCATTTGTATTGTTTATAATATTTCTGTCACTTTCGATGGCTTACAATGAAAATTCAAGATTTAATCTGCACGATACGTGGTGGAAGAAGATCTTATACTGTCGGGGAGTTTCAAAATCATAACAATTTCGTTTTATTAATAAAACAAAACAGTGTACATTTACTCGCACCATTCGTCTCATACCGTTCGTTGTATCTAAATATTAGCTGTAACACGATGTAACTAAAAATGTATAATACTATTTAATGAAGTGGACAGAGTCAATGAACAGAAAAATAGTGAACGCTATTAGAAGTCGTTCACAGCGTGGACAGAGATTACATTGTAAAAATGTTGTTGTAATTAACTCTCATACGCTCCTCAGAAATAGTCATGTAAAAGAGGCTAAAATAATATTTCATCTATTTTTGTTTTACAACTACAAAACAAAAAATAATGCTTCATTTATAACGTCACATTTGTAAGAAATACATCTCACAACACAGACAAAAACAAATCAATCAATATTTCTCTGTCTGGTTCAACACCACATTTTAAGGGTTCAATCGCCATTAAATAAAATGATTGGGCAGCAGTTTAGTATAGTGACAACACCGGAGGTGGTAGGTGTTAGGGGCGTATGGTGAGGGGTGAGGGGGGTAATACGAAACCGAAAGAATTTTTTTGAGGAAATGAACGGTTACCGAGATATTCGCAAAAAACTAGTACTGCTACTTACGTAAATATTTTCGAAAATATTGATTTTAGAGAAAAAAGTTTCAAACAAAAAATGAAGCATATAAAAAGCTCTACAAAAAATGTTGTATAGACATTTTACGTAAACCTATTATTTTGGCTGTTATGACCCAAAACTGAAGTTGTTGTTAATCTGGGCTCCGAAGTCGTGCATGCTGAGAATTGACGAGCGGTCGCATCATGCACACGCATACGCACAGCACGGACGTGCACGTATATACAAAATTCATTGTATGGTAGCTGCAGTTTGTCATGAATATCTTGAAAACTATTCATTTGCGCCAAAAATGACAATTACATTTTGTGTTCAGCATGTCAAAACGTATGACGTATGTCATCTGTTGAAAGGAGAAAATGACACTATGATGAGAAATTTTTTTTTGAGTCACTAAAAATCGCTTTGGGAACCATTTATTTTAATGCAAAACATGGCTATGTGCAAAATTTAGTGATGGTTGCGGGGGGGATTTTTAGCGGCTCGAGAAAGGTTTTTTTTATCATTTTGATGTCGTTTCCTGCTTTACCGATACAATTATCACGGCGAGAATAGTTTAGGCAGATTTGAAACCGGTTCTGATGCTACGAAAACTGCTATTTTCGATTGTTTTTTGAAAGGTATCGATGTATCACGGAGTTAATTTGCCCCCCGCCGAGATATTGTGGGTCATAACAGCCAACATAATAGGTTTACGTAAAATGTCTATACAACATTTTTTGTAGAGCTTTTTATATGCTTCATTTTTTGTTTGAAACTTTTTTCTCTAAAATCAATATTTTCGAAAATATTTACGTAAGTAGCAGTACTAGTTTTTTGCGAATATCTCGGTAACCGTTCATTTCTTCAAAAAAATTCTTTCGGTTTCGTATTACCCTCCTGCCGCCTCACCATACGCCCCTAACACCCACCACTTCCGGCGTTGTCACTATACTAAACCGCCGCCAAAAAAGTAAATGGTTGAGTTTTTACACTGAGGAACGTATGAGAATGAAAAATATTTTATTTCTAGGAAATCATACGAAAGTGCGTAGAGTAAAACAAAGTTGATTTAATCGGAGAACGCGAAAGGAAGTCGAGGGCTATGTCTACCCTAGGATGAGTAGTTGTAGAAAAGTTGCTTGTGTGAACAAGTATAGAAAAAATTCAGGCCTAATTCTGCGTTTAGCCACCGTATTCGGCGGAAGAGAGTCTCCTAACGTTTCTTAGAACTTCAGATTGGACTTTTGGCTTCGTTCGTAGTGTGCCTCGCATCCTTGGTCGATAAAGTAATTCACCATATCAAGGGCTGAAGGGAAAACTGACCGTTTAAGAGCGAGGGATCATTTGTGCGCGCTAGGCCTTAGATAAATCACAGTGGCCTCAGACTCAATCACAGTGGTCGAGGAGTTTCCGCTTGTTGGTCTTCACGTCCTCGAAGTTTCTTTCTTCCCGTTAGCTGGAACTGGCAATTTTCGATTGCTCCGATCCAAGTTGGTTCTGCTCTTGAAACACTTCCGGCATGTAAGTCGCCAAAATGCTAATCTGAAGTCGGCCGAGTAAAACGCGTATATGAACGGGTTTATCGCCGAATTGATCCAGCCTGGAATCAACAAATAAACATTATACTCGCGTGCAATCGTCAAACGTTCTTCCCGAGCTTCTTTCGTAGAAGCGTGCCGTTGGAAAAGTAAACAAATGATGGCGATCGTTTATAATTCTAACTACACTGCGAAGCTTGTGCATTTATAGCATCGATCTTCTGGTACTTGACAAAGCGATGGGTTATCCTCGCACACTTCACAGAAATGGTATCTACAATGATAATATTCCATCAATTTTGGCTTTACCATTTGAACGAACAAATTCTATAATTAGATTGCAGATTTTATGCATTTATAAATAGTAGGAAGATTACGACTATTTATAGGGACTTTTTGCTTGCCGTCTATCCCTTGTAATTGACGCAGATAATTTTTATTTTGCAGTCTATTTATAACTTTGTATTTCCAAGAAATACAATATCTGAATGTACAAAATGTTGTTTTTAAAATTTTTTGATCGCGTTATGCGGGTGTCCTTTATAACCACATAAAGGTCTGCAATCTAATTACAGTAAAGCAATTTGAAAATAAATGGAATACACGAAGTCACCCTGATGAACTAAAAGGTACATAGTAGAAAAAGCTTGCTGGTAAAGCTTTTACGAGAGGGTTGCAAAAGCTTGCATAACAAAGACCTTAACGAGGTAAAGAAGTCCTTTTTCTACGAATTTGTTCATACAAATTTATATTCACACAAAGGTCCGCAATCTAATTATACAGTATAACAGATCGAAAACAGATAGAATAGAAAAATAGAGTTATTAAAAATGGAAGAAACAAATTATTATTTGGTTCCAGCACCTTGCAATTGGTGTAGCTAGACAATTTTTATTTAGCATAAAGATCCGCACTCTACTTAGAAACAATTGAAAACAGATAGAATAGAAAAATAGAGTTATTAAAAATGGAAGAAATATATTATTATTTGGTTCCAGCACCTTGCAATTGGTGTAGCTAGACAATTTTTATTTAGCATAAAGATCCGCACTCTACTTAGAAAAAATTGAAATCAAATAGAATAGAAAACCAGCGCATGCAGAACTAGTAAAAATAAAAATCTTGTGGAGAAAGCCTGCTAGTGAAGCTTTTGCTAGAGTACTACGCTCGCGGATTTCGGATATTTTTTATTTACAAGCAAACATTTCCAGTCGGTTCCAGTGTTCCGGAAAACATCGCACGCGTCGGAACGAAATGGTAAATACCTAGCCACGTTAACGCTGCCATAAGTACATCCGGCGGGTTCACGGGTATGAAAGGGGTGGCCAGATAGAGGATGAAAAACGGTAACCAACACGCCACGAATCCACCCACGACCACTGCTAAAGTGCCAGCTGTTTTTGTCTCTTTCACTGTTCTGTTAATGCAACTCTGCTGATGACTACGTACGATCCCCGACTTTTTGCTTGTGGCCGGGGGCTCGACTTCTTCGGATGTCCTTTCGCAGCTCACGGTATTCGCCATGCATTCGGCTCTTCGTATTCTGATGCTCTTCGCTCGTTCGATCTGTCAACATTGACGTCTTTGACGAATTATTACCGATACGGTGGAACGTTCATTGTGCGAGCTAATCGCAGCACGACAGTGTTCGCGTAAGGAAATTTTTCACTGAACTTTACAATTGCTTCACTCCCCAAGCTTTTAGTACCTATCAGACGTCTTTGACAGCTAAACATTATACTCGGTTTGACGTGCTGAATACGAATACGACTTTTCGTAAAAAAAAAACGGCAGAAGTTTAGGCCCAGATGTTCGCATTAAATGAATTAAAATTTTATTCTCCTTCAAGTTTTTATTATTGGTATTTTCCCGATTTGTAATATTATTGTATTCCAGTGATTTAAATAATGCAGAAATACTATAGTAAGTTCTAATCGACTTCCACCGATAAAGTCTTTCGACCTGTTGAAGAGTGATCCCTCGAAACAAATTCTTATTTTCAAAATACACTGACTTATCATATATCACTGTAGTGTGTTTAACCTGTTCTAACATTATCGAACAAAATTCGACGGCTATCTACCTCGGCGCATCTTAAAGGTCGTCTCTATTTTCACCCTCCTAAACTGTTCTCTTGGAAAATGTATGAGGTTGTCGTATACAAAAAGGAAATTGACTACACTGCCGATCAAAATTCACGGATCGTGTATTAAATTTCCGTAGGAAAATCGTTGACATTTGACCTACTGTTACTCGGTGAAGAGGAATTTGTATCACAATTTAGTTCGTCTTAAAAAGACTTTCCACAGTTGTTTTTTCAAAGACGTTCTTGAGGATGATAAAATACAAATATTGGAACGGGACTTTATACCGAAGATGTTTTTATATAATAAATTAATGGGGGATATAGTTGATGCGATTTCCACTGATGCGTATCATCGGCAATTCTTTATTGAAAGCTTGAATCCACATATGTTTCGATGCGTTTTGACTGAATTCAAGATTCGCGCAATAAAATTTCTTGTAGCGTTTCGGATCTGCTGCGTTCGTATAATTGTTAGAGGTTTTATGTTACATCATTATGAAATGCAGGAATTCGGCACTAAGGTCGGTGACACAGTTTCCTTTTTTACTGTTTTAGAACTAATTGGGGATCTGGGGCCGACGTAAATGGTACAGCTCTTAGACTTTCGACTCTTCGCGGATGACGAGGACGCGCGAGACCAGTTTTTATCCAAGAAATAGAATGCAAATTTTCGACGTTTCTTGACGGTGCACTGAATAAAACATCGTAAGAAGATGATTTATCTTTTCATACCGCATGTAGGGGCAAGAAACGAAATGAAGAGGTTATCATCTTCATGTAGCTTATTCCGTATGGGAAAAAGCTGCACCTCTGGTTTCGCCGAATCTATTATTATTGCGTTAACATGGTTTCAAAAGAGTAGAGAAACTTATCGAGAGACGTAAAACACCCGACGATACGAGAGGCATAATTAATATTTTACGGGTGTCCAGTGAATTTTATTTGTTGCGCTGTTTGGTGAGCTTCCTCGTGGGAAATTCATAACAGCTCGCCACTTTAATGAAACGAGAAGCATTTGAAAAGACAGGAAGAAACTGTTTCTTGAAATTAAGCCACGTCAATGTTTAATTGAAACTGTTTTCTCCTAACTCGTATACGCTATTTCTTATATGTATTGTAAAACAGTAGGAAGACAGATGAGCGATCAGTTTCGCATCGCATAAATATTCGTCTCAATAGATTCAAATTGCCAATCGATTTCTCATTTACGCGTGCTTGTTCGACTTTCCGGAGAAACTGTAATCCACGTCTTATTCACTCTTCAAGCGCAGTTAATAAGTTGGTCTGGAATCGTGTTATTAGCGTCGCGAATTTCGATGTTTTATTTTCCTGCATTCCTGTATAAGAAGACAAAAAAGAACCAGAAATAAAAATCATATTATTTTCATCACATTCTTAGAAAATTCTTTTCTTGACTCAAGACTTGTACATAACAAAAGCTATATTTAAAACTTTTTCCTAACTTCTATAAGACAAAAACTGCAAAAGAAGACTGAATTTTGTATATCTAATTGTAAGATGCTTCAAAATTTGAACCGAAAGTTTTTGGCTAGTTTGAGGTGTGTATATTGAATACGGAGCATCCGGTTGACAAGGATCCTTACCAGGATTTTTTTTCGTGGCTGTACGTTCTCGTTGCCGGTGGCCTCCAGGTTTCGATGGCGGCTCGCGATCAGGCAAGATATTCTCCCGTAAACGTAAAGCATGACCAGCATCGGTAGAAAAAACGATCCCATAGCGGAGAATATCACGTACGAGGAGTCCATATTGTACGTGCATTTTTTAGTGTCGCGATTTGTTGCACGTGGAAAGCATCCCAACAGAGGAGGGCTGGTTATGGCGCCGGCTAGGACCCAGACTGCTACAATCATCAGACCAGCCAGTCTTTTACTTCGACGTCGTCGGCTATATGTTAGTGGTTGAGTTATGGCTAGATACCTTGAACGGAAATTGACCTCGTTTAGCTGTGTGTGGAGGAGGCAAATCGCCAAGGATCATTAAAGGGGGCCAACTCATGCAAACGACTGTAAAATGTAAAACTGATACTGCAGTTCCTGATCCTGAAGTACGGAAACTCGATCTTCGAGATGTCGATGAGACAACACCGATTCAATGACAAAACATTTTTATTTTTGATTATTCTTTTTATGGAACTATTACCAACATTTTTATGGTATTTTTCTGATTGAAATGAGTCCAAACGCGATACCATTCGATTGAATGAGACTTGCAATAAATCTGGTTAAAAGTATGAATAGAATCCCATTAAAAATTCCTAACACAACAATTAGTAATTCCTTATTGAATTGTAAATGATTAAAACGTGATAAAAAAATTTCTATGATTATTTAGTGTCATTACAGAGTCATTATTGTAGATCAAACTAATGTTCAACGAAACGAAGTATGAATTTAGAAAGTTATGATACTTAGTAATGTAGAAATTAATAAAAATATTACAAAATATTGTTCTTTGATGTCAATCTAGAAGATACAGATGGTTCATACATATATTTTTGCATCAACCCGAGCGAAGTTAAACTATTCAACTCCTGTGTTCTTGAACAATTACAGAACCATCAATCTTCGCAGCTGTTTACCGAGTTGATCCGCAGGTTCCTCGCGAAACTTCCTATGTCCGGTGATCTATGCGAGCGAACAATTTTAATCAATCGAACACTTCCGAACTGGATCTTCCTAAACTGTTCAAGTTTTGGTATATCGATCTTATATCTCCCTTTTTACTGTAAAGCCCGGCGAATACATTTGTCAAAAAGATTATGAGCTCTCGCTGCAGTGGTTACATTCAGGCTAACGCTCAAAGATCATCGTTTGAAAGTGTTTGACGCAACCAAGAGAAACTCGTCGACGAGATGTTGCAGGAATATTTCAAAACACGAAAGATACGGGACGGAAACAAAAGATGTACACAGAAAAGAGGAGGCTTCTCTGAAGAGGAAATCTCGGCAGCCTCTAGGGAAAACGGGACCATTTTTATGTGATTAGATCAGTGAACCTTTCCGCGCAGACCACGCATACTACCTACACCCCATGAGATCTAGATATAGGTTCGAAATAAGAAAACTGCAAATCTCTGTACAAAGTAAAAATATTTTGCATCGATCACGAGAGATAGCAGTTTGATAAATATTTACTTCTTCTTTTAATCATTTTAACGAATCGAGATAACGCAATATACTGATTTGGGTTTGAAATACGAAAACTATAGATCTGTATATAAAATAAAAATACTTTTCATCGGTCACGAGAGATAGCAGTTTGATAAATATTTACTTCTTTTTTGAAACATTTTAATAAATTGAGATAATCCAATATACAGATTTAGGTTTGAAATACGATAACTGTAGATTTGTATGTAAAATAAAAATATTTTGTCAATTCCCGGCCATATCAGTCACCACACGCTCGTAAAGGCCTTTTAGTTATTATTACCATTAGTCGATGTAGAGCAGACTATTATAATTTTAATGCATCGCATGCTCGCATAGGAATTGTTAATCACCCAATATGCATAATAATGAAATTTATAATTTTAATCACATCGTTTGGCAATGTCATCTAATACAAGGTGATTCGTATTTTTGATCACAGGAGACAAATTTCAAACTTTATTCTACAAGAACTAAACCTGATTATTAGTTTTAAATCGCGTGAACAAATATGTACAGTGTTTCTTTTGTATGTAATCCTCGCAAATTTTGACTGTCCGAAATAACTACAAAAATTTACTAAAATACTCTCAGATGTGCAGTTTGCAGTTTAAAAATTTCAATATTCAAACGAGGCTGAAAAGCTGTCATAATTGCAATTATATGGGTGAAACCTGCAACGAAAATCGGTAATGAGAATCTCTTCCGTTTTGAATACGTTCATACCGTGCAAAAAATTCTATAACAATGTACTAAAATATTTTCAGATATAATATTCCATGGCTACGAAACATAAAAAACGGAGCTAATAAAGTTTCATAATTATAATTACTCCGGGAGAATGGCGGTGAAAATCGGTATAGAGGAACTGTTGTGTTTTTAACATGCTTAGAGCTTGCAAAAAATTCTGCAAGGAGTAATTAATGCACTCTCGGGTGTGTAGTTTGTGGCGTGCAAGTTAAATTGTTCAAACAGAGTTAAAGAAGTTTCATAATTGCAACTACTTTGGGAAAACAGCAATGAAAATTGGTACACATATGTAGAGAAACTGTCGCTTTTTCAATATAGTTCAACTGCGCAAAAAGATTCTGTAAAAATTTACTTAAATACTTTAAGGTGTATAGTCTGTGGCTATGAAGCCTGTCTGCTTGAACGGAGCTAAAGAAATACGCATCTTAATTGCAATTAATTAAATGCTTAATGCAAAATCAAATTATTCAAGCCCGGAAACATTAATGCACCTTCTTCTAGAATCATAATCATAATAAAATTCGTACGTTATAGTAACGACGAATAGAAAATAAGGGGACGTTTAAGCCTAATTTTTGGCGATGTGTTGGTTCGGGATCGATGTGATACGTTCGGACAGAACAAGTCAGGGACGTGATTGGGGCGTTAATCGGCCGTAAACAGTTTTCCTTAACTGTCCTACAAAATCTCGAACAAACTTTCGTCGACTCTCTATCGTCGATGTTCTCGCCGAGAAAGCTAGGAGCTTGCACTTCGTCGATTCGAGTTGAGGAAAACGTTTCGTCGCTGATACAGGGATTGGGACGGTGTTGGTGAGACGGTTTGGTCGATGTGCATAAGAAAAACCTGTCTCGTAATCTTGTCCCGTCTACGTGTCGCGATTCCGAAACACTGTGGACAACTTACCTGTCTATGGATATGGCGCATAACGATAGTATACTGGCAGTACAGAGGAGAACGTCGAGGGAAACCCAAGAGTCGCAGAGCAGTTCGCCCAGCTCCCAAGTACCACCTGTGAGCTTTGTCAAATTCGTTATATTAGTCACAGCAGCTGGCTCAGGTTGTCAGGTCGATGCTATGTAATTATTCTATTAGGTACTAGGTACACCAATTAATCCGTAGCTCTTTCAATTAATTAATCGTCACTTGCTTCTAAATTCGAATCTTTTAGCTATCGTATCGGCTGTCATTTTTCTTATAAACGAGGTGTTGATTCTTTGACTAAACTCATAAAATGAAATAAATTATGAGATTCTTTAAATTCATGCCTTTTAGCATTAATAGGGTACTATTTCGTGGGATTTAGAGATAATGGTAATTCTCTTTCAGAATCACTGATGTTTCCGTGGTTCTTCATTGTGAAACATTGAACGACTGAAATTGTACTATTGTCACAGCTCCACTATAAACAGACCAAAGAAAGATATTTTTCTACAGGTTTTATCGCCGCTCTGATCGACTTTCTTATGGCTTCTATCGCAGCTCCAACATGAACGTGCTATTACTCGTCAGAGCTAGGCTCTTCAGATTATAACCTGTATTGTTCTTTTCTACGACATTTGGTCGATACCTGTTCCAAGATAGAAAAAAGTATAAAAAACAGTATTAATAATTTCGTTGCATCGAAACCTTCATTTAGTTTCCGAAATAGAATTCTGTTAAATAGTCTAAACGTATAGAAAATCATTGAGATTATACATATTCAAGACGTAAATGAATGAAGAAAGTGCCACGAATTAATTTGTCCACCTAGTTGTTTGGAGTTCCTCTTATTGTCAGATATAGCATAATCAACAAAAATCCTGTCAATAGGCCTCCAGTAAATAAAGTATTAAGTTTCATTTCACATAGAGCTTTCAATAAATACATTTCTATTTCATATAATTTTTACTGTGCATCCGTTATGAACTACACAAATAAGAATAGATTACTAACAATTTCAATTAAACTTGCATCGAATTGGGTCGATAAGACGATATTTCCTGGACTAATGGTACTTCTCCAAACGTAACAATAGGTGCACTCTCAAAGAATGTTGTCGTTCGACATACATACGATAAGTCGAAGAAAATTAAATGTCTCAGGGCCATAGTGAACCGAGCGCAGTATGTATACCGCTTAATTGATGGAGCAAGGAACCGCAGTGCTATAGACGAGGAGTCATTTTTCACAGGAACTTCGTTGAAACTTGGAAATATTGATTACTTGATTTCCAATTAATCGCAAATCTGGAGCAGAAGTTTCAGCGAGGCTGTATATCATATTTATACGAACCTGAAACATCCTGCATCGAGATTAACTTCGCGACAGCTACTCATCCTTTTGCAGTTTGCATTCGGAATCTTTTTATCGGATGCCATTTAATTTGACAAATAAAGGAAGTCTGGGAAAACTCGTAACATTTTAATTGGCACACCCAGTACCAGCTTGATAATTTATTTTTAACTATAGAAAATTAATTGCACAGCTCGCGGATGAATTTCGCTGTGGTCATTGCGTTAGAGGATTCGTGCGCCGAATTGATCAAACTAAATAGGTTCTTTTTGTTATTGCTCGAGAGGAATCTCTTTTCATTTTTCCACGAGTGCCGGCATTACTCGAGTCATAATACTTTTCATCTTCACGGACAGTCTGTAATACGCAGCGTAGAAAAAGACGGCGGAGAAAATAAGGATCGCCATTGTACCTGTTTCCTTCTTTTGCAGCTCGACGAGCCGTGCACGCTTGTGTAGTAGATACATGCGTCGAGACGTATCTAGTTCCATGTGCTCGTGGCAATCTACGTCTTTAATGCTTGATTCCATTACGTACGGGGCTTTATGTCGGACGATAGAACGTCGAATCTTTGCGACGCGACGCGACAGAGACGCGCAAAATTTGATGAAAACCCGGACCAACTTTTCCTATCAATTCTTGAACGCGTTTGTGTAATCGGTTCTCTCATTTGAAAGCAAGCAATCGAAAATGTACAGCGCCGCGACGATTTTCTTAACTTTGACGACCGAGAGATTATCTCGCGTTTAATTATTGCTCATCCTGCCGTAAGAAACTGTCGACGGTTAATCTCCATTGAAATTCTTGTGTCAACGACGGAGGAATTCAATGATAAAATAGTTATAACAATAATTATGTTCAGAGACACGGAGTTCTAATTGCAATAATAAATAATTGTAAGCTTTTTATTAATTGACCACGGATTTACCTGCAATCTATGTTTAATTTCCTGGTTACAACGAGACATAGAGTTCTGCAGCAATAATTGTGTATAATCTTTTTATCGATGACTATGGATCTGTGAATTTATAAGATTAATATAAAGGAAAGATTGATTTTATTTTTCAGATTTCTATGCGGATGTCCGAAATGAGGATTCGCAGTCTAGGTACGAATGAATGATTCAAGTGCTGTGAATATATCTTCTTCAGGTCATCTTATAATATTCGACTTTGTTGGCGTTTTGCATATAATCAGTATCAAATATTCATTTGTATTTAATAGTGTTCAACGAACACTGGCAGACCTGTATATGCGATAATGTATTCCGTTTCAGTTGAGCTTCGTTAATTATTCCGGAAGTTTTTACTTTATTTGGCAGAATGAGATGCGAATAAATTATTTCTGTGTCTGGAGGGCACTTTTGTTACGGGCTCGCAACGATTGTTACTTTCATTCGGCATCTCCTCTCGCTTCAATAAAGCTTACCTTCGACTATCGCATTAATTTCGTCTTTAACCTGCAAAAAAAAAAACTGGATCTACTTTATTAAAAAGATTTCATTTCTGCAGGTATCGCATAATTCCGTGCAAGATTCGATTCGTTAAGCCTTAAGCTGTACAATGAACTGAAAATGTTTGCATTGGAAATGTTTTCGCCATTTATCAAAGAAAAACGCTTCAAATTAATGTTTGCATCTAACATAATTAAAAGTTTCTCACAATTTGTTAGTCGCATTTATTGCAATTTTTATGTACAATTAGATAGAAACGAATTTGAAAACATGCAATATATAGTTACTAATTCGAATTAATCTAGTAGGAGTAAACTACCTTCAACAAAATATATTTAATAAAGTTGTGTTTGTGAAAAAGGTCTGCCATCCGAGAGTTAAACATGATTTTTAATTCGACACATGGATACCAGTAAAAATTGTTGAGTACTCTATACGAGTATATTACATATGTTGGATGTATAAATGAATTATGCAGTTATTTATTTGCTAAATAAATTTGCTAACGTTATATATGATAATATAATAATATTACAATGTGTCGTATAATAATGTTTACTTCCAGAAACTAAACGAGAAGCGATCTTCTCCGAGAGCCTCGTATCATTTCTGCGGTAATAAAATATTCAGACATATAATCACCATAAGTAAGAAAACCAATCCCGCCGAGAGTAGCAGACATTTAAGAATTGTCTCCGTAGGACTTAGATGATTGGACTGCGTCGTATCGAAGAGCATTCATTATGCCCGAACTCGGTTTTAATCTATATGCAAAATTGCTCCTCGCCATTCAAGAAGAACGAACGATCAATGTTGGTAATTGTCTCTAATGCAGCCGAGGCGAATGATAAACGCACTCGGTGAACAAACGAGAAATTTACAAGTCCATTCCGAATGGTTACATTAAACCCGCGCCGGTAATCCGAGAAATCCGAATGTCAAATATACTGTCAAATCGCCGATGGGACATAAAAGACTTCCCATTTGTATCACTGAATCGTCCAAAAAGAAGGCAAAGAATTAATTTTTTCCAAATTGCAAGCAAACCATTCGACCTGGTATGCTAACAATTTATAGTTGTACTTATTATATTTATACATATTTGAACTAATAGTACACATTTTTATGATAGATTTCATTCGCAATTGCAAGAGTTATTAACCCCTTGCACTATAATACCGAGTCGGACTCGTGACGAAGATCTCGAAGATAGTCTACTAAATATTCATGCTACTAATTTCCTTTAAACTTTAAATTGAAACAAAATTATATTTTCTTGTTGTTGAAACCATTGGAGACTGCATAGGTATAAATTACATACAAACTTCTTTTTTTTCTAAGAAATTAGAAACGACAAATAAGTTCTAATTACTGCAACCGTAAAATGAATCGTAGTGCAAGGGGTTGATGCATGAATAGAAACTAAATGGAACATATTCTATTAAGAAGAACATCAAAGACCTTTCGAACAAAAGACAATCCGAGTAATTAAGCGTCGCACACTTTCTGCATCTTATTTTCTCTAAGCAAATGCGAATATGAATATTCGAGTTTAGCGAGCGACTGTACGACGAAATATTTTGAGTTTTAAGAGACAGCGGGTCGCATTGTCAAACTTCGATTGTTGCCCAGCTGCGGCTCATGACCGTAGACATCCCGCTTTTATAGCGAGACATATTGCCTTGATGTTTTTCAACATGCGGTAACGTACTCCGAAATCTAGGAACGTTCGTTTGCATAGGAAAGCTTTTTGCAGCAGCTTCCGAAGAACGCTGGCGTTTTTCAGCAAGCGTGGTGCGAACAAGAAATTCTCACGCTATCATCGACTTGTACTACTTACGTTCGAAACGCGACACGCAACAAGCGTTTCAATCCTTTCTATCCATCGTTCCGAACGCTTCTGCACGAGCATTTGCAGAATTGAATTCTAGACAAAAAATATTTACACTGATAATTTGAAAATTTAATTGACTCGAAGTTAGCGTTCGATTAAGCGTGGAAATTGATCCGTAATTAAATTATACTACGCGTAAACTTTAATATTTATTACTAGACTGTAAATTTTATGCACTGATGACAAAAATGAGGAAAAAAAACAGAAAAAAGATTATAAGAATATAAAACACTTTGTCCCATTATTTTTAATACATTCGATGTACTCGCAAATAAATTTGCAATTTACTCCAATTTTTATTTTGCATAATAATCCGCTGTCTATTTAGTACACAAAGTCAGATCATATACGGGCCGTGTATCACGTCTAATAAGTCTAATTCAGTATGTTACTAGCATCAGTTACAGAGAAGTAGCAATTAGAGAGAATACAATTCTTTGCGTAAAGTGTTGCGCGTGGTGCAGCCACGCGACGTAAGTAGCTGCAGCTAGTAACTTATTAGCGAAGGTGACTCGAGTTTCCAAGTTTCTGGTGTCACAGCCTCCGGTTCCTCAGCTCCTCGTCCACGCATACGTTTCAACGTTCGCCTATCATTTTCGAGTATACCGCTTATACTATACCTGCAGTAATACCGCCGGTGGCATAACGGCCAAGCCAACCAATAAATCCGCAGCAGCCAGGCTGGACACGAAACAATTAGTAACGGACCTTAGGCGCCTAGTTGTTATCACGGCGGCAATTACCAGGGTGTTGCCCACCTACGGCACAACAGAAAACACGCGTGACAGTGACCCGAGAATTAATCGTGAACGGGATAGGTCAAGATTAATCTTCCTGGCTCTATCGCCGCGCCGCGCCGCGCAGTAACCCTCCGGCCATAAAATGCGACCCATGTCCGGACTCGGCGCGGCTGAATCTACATGGAAAAGTAAGTCGCAAAATTAGACCTCGTTCCCGAGCAAATCGAATTCGAAAATTCGCCAAGCACGCCACCAGCTGAATACGAATCTGCCGGCTATGATTCTATAATACTTACAGTGACCTGTCCAGTGATCGAACACCTTCCACTGAATGTACAGGGTGTACAGAAATTGTATGTGTTCTGCACCCTCGGTTTGCGAAAGGTGCCGCAAAATTGACCTTGACTAGAAGGTCAAAAGGTCAACAATTTTTTTGTTTTACTACATCGTATTTTACTCGTCACAAGGACAAAAAGTGCGAAAGGAACAAATCACATAAATTAACAGGAAGTGGTTGGGAATAAAAATTGAAAAGAAATGAAAAACAATACAAAAGGGTTAAAATTAACACTATCCACTAAACAATATATTGTTAACATCTGCCAGGTTCGATCTCGAGTTCGAGATAGACTGAACAGTATATCGACAAGCGAGACAATGATATAATTCACGAGGATTGCGCAGCATTGTCGGAGACGTCGCATTTAAAGAAACGTGGAATAAGAAACTGTCAGACGCAGAAGCTCTGGGAGGAAACTACCAGCGACGAAATGACCGGGACGAGGATTCCACTGAAAAATTCGCATGATGCACCGGATAGCGGGAATTCGAGTGGTAGAATTAAAACTATTTGTAGGGGGGAAAGAAATTAAAAATTCATGGGAGCTTCGTAAAATATGGAATGTCGTAAAAATTCTTGACTCGCGATCAAACGGAAAATACAACGGCGCGGCGCGGCGCGGCAACTCTTCGCTTGCTCGGACGGTTCGTAGGTTGGTAAAATCTTTTGGACATCATGGGCTAAACGTTTCTAGTCCATTTGAATTTTCTGGCGCGTGGAAGCAGAACAAGACTCGGAGAAACGGGTTTCGGCCAAATGAAATTCCTTCAAGAATATTTCCGGTGTTTCATAATATGCCTTCAGCAATCCCGTCTTGCTTGCGAATAAAAACACTGTCAGAAATAATATCCGGTCGGTGCTGTTCTAAGGAAATTCGTCGCATGATCGGAGCGAAATCTCAAGAGAACCACTGAGGTGATAGTTTTAATAAATACTGGCTTCCCGTTCGGAGCGTTGAAATGTCGATTTTATTTCCATTGTTTGTGCGAAATATGTGTACATTAGGGTGGACCTTATTTTTCGATCAAAAAATTTTGGGCACGCCCCCCCAATATTGTTCCATATCATGGAAAAATGATATATTCAAAGATTTAGATCAATCGGATGTCGGGAACGCGTGCCTCATCGAGCGCGAAGGTCAAGAGTAAACCTTATTTTTCGACCAAAAAATTTTGGGCACGCCCCCCCCCCCAATATTGTTCCATGTCATGAAAAAATGATATATCCAAAATTTTAGATCAATCGGACGTCGGGAAGGCGTGCCTAATCGAGCGCGAATTTTGAAATAGAAGTATTAAATATTTTAAACCTCCAAAAATATTATAATTCCTTACATGCACTCAAGTACAAGTGTACTTTGTAAGAATTAAGATTATTTCACATTAATTAGCCTGTCTAATTTCTGTCCGCCACCGTCCCGCTAACAAGTCCGTTTTCGCGAAGCACATCCGGTTAAAAATATTATGCTCTGATTAAATACAACATATTTATGTCGAACGTTAATTTCTCTACTTTTTAAATTAGTATAAGAATACAAGTAAAAGAATTGGTATATAATTCATAAATATTTATGAAGAACATTTAGTCATAATAAAAAGTCTTTCCTTCAAATATTCCCATTCCTACAAAATTTCATGCTTTTCGCAACTTTAACGTCAATGAAGCACGCCTTCATTATTTTCTTAATTATTTTCTTACCCAGTAGCACAATTTTTTTGGAGGGGGGGGGGGCGTGAAAAAAATCTCGCAAAAAAAATTTCAGCAAGTATAGCTAAGGTCTACCCTAGTGTACATACTATGAATACAGGAATAACATGTCCATAAAATGACAAGACTTCAAAATTCTAAATTTAGCCAGAATAATCTGACACCAGTATCTGTGTCACAAAATCGTCTAAAATCGACAGCTCCGAACGGGAAAGAAAAATGCAATTAATTTAGTTTTAGCGTAAGGATGGCTCGATATAATGGTTCGGCTTACTATAGTGACGATAATCAGCATGGTGAATAGTCCAGCCAGAACAAGGTCTGTCCAATTCGGTAGATAATATTCCACCCGCGTGTCCCGGTTGTCCGTCGACACCGTGCGATTCCACTGATAAATGTCCCCATAGTAATTGCCCGTTTGATTTGCCATGGTGCTTATCCCCGGTCCATTGACGATGACTTCTGCTCACCAATTTCCGCATTTCCGAACATCATGGAGCTTCCTGAAAAAGACAAATCATCTGGAATGATTACCGAACGCCGACTCGCAAGGAGTGTAGGTTTGCCACGAAGGCTGTCGTTTCTGCACAATGCTACTTTCATGTCGAGCGGGTTAGGTCCATTGGCAATGCGAAAGTGAATTACTGGGACTTTAAGGTGCCGCGTCGGGTGAAATCACTGTGATATCCACCAAGTGTTAAGGATTGAAAAAACCGGTCTTTTTCTTCTTATCCTATTCTAATCTTTGCGATTTTTAATACGATTCCTTGAAATATTAGAATTATTTTATATGTAACATTATTTTTTTATTAACAAAATATATT
This sequence comes from Lasioglossum lativentre, assembly GCA_916610255.1. Classification (NCBI taxonomy): domain Eukaryota; kingdom Metazoa; phylum Arthropoda; class Insecta; order Hymenoptera; family Halictidae; genus Lasioglossum; species Lasioglossum lativentre. Next base: position 38,194,445 of record OU744356.1, on the reverse strand, counting down.
TTTAAAAAAGTTGCAGCTATCTGAACTTAAATATATTGGTTCTTTATCGAAATTTTCAGCTTATGTTGTTCGTAACGAAAAAATATAACAATAGAAAATCTGTTTCATTAAGATAATAGTCTTGACAGTGTTCCTGCAAAATTTTAGTCATATTGGTCCACTAGTCTTCCAAATTGTTCCGTTACCAATTTCGAAAACTTCATTTCGTGAAAAACGCATGTAAACTTTCAATCGTCTATTACCACCACGTTATACCACTGGACTTTGGGAGCTATAAATCCAGCAGTTTTGCGCAATTCCAAATAAAAATGAAAGAGTATTCCAGAAGGACTAACAAAACACATAATTTACAAAAAATCGATTTTCGTTATTTTACCAGACGGTATCATTGCAAACAGTCAACACATGTTTCTCAAAACATATTCTATAAAAAAATATGTAACTCATGTAATTTTGATTATTTTCACTTAAAAAAAATATCTTACGTACTTCAAGTAGGCGAGGTCGTTGGGTTGTGAGACAGTCGGTTTTATCCATCGCGGAATCGCGATAATTCCAATCTGTCAGCTGTCAAATTTTTGTTTTGACGTCTGCTAGTTTTTGTGCTAGCACCGAGGTGTATAGACGTGTTGCTTATATTAGATACGGACATCGTGTGTAAAAATCAATTTCCAAAACTTTTACTCATTTTTTTAAAAACATTATTTTGTTGAGTGAATCATTTGAAAAAGGTGAGTGTGATGCATTTTCATTTAGTGTTTTCCTTACATTTTACGAAAAAATATTTAGTTTTGCGCATATACGACAAACACAGTTTTTTTTCTGTAACATTCGGAATGGCATCATGGTTAGGTTATGAGATACCATAGTGGTTGGGTTGTGAGATACTAGTTTTTTGTACTAGAAACGAACTAGAACTGTCAAATATCGTTGTTTGTGTTAGAATTAAGTGTTTATTTGTCATTTAATGTTTGTTTTGGTATATTTTTTGAATTTATAGTCATGTCAACTCCAAGAAAATCGCCCGCAAACAAAGAAATTAATTTTAATGCCGTGTTTAGTGCCGTTAAAGATCATTTGCTGGAGCAGAAAGGCAAACATTGTGACAGCGACTTGGATGACGAAGAGGAAGATGATTATCGAATCCTTCCATTCATTATATTTTTTTTTTACTTGTCTTCGCCATTTTTTGCCATTCTTTTTTAACTTCATTGGCCACTTAATGTCTTTTAAAATAAATAAAAATTCATTTTTGCTTAAAGTTACATGGGTTTTACTTTATATTTTACCACTTTTAGTTGATTTTTTCGAGTGTCTCACAACCCAACCAGTTTTTTCAGGAAGCCAAAAAACATGACCTCGAAAAATTGCCCATAAAATTTTACTTGTTGATCAAATCACGAAACATTTTCCGTATAAAAGTTGCGTATTTCCTTCACCTTTCCAACGGTATATAAAACTCTGTGATATCTTCAACAAGCGAAAAGTTACAGCCCAAAAACAAAACCCGTCTCACAACCCAACCACCTCCCCTACCATTAAATATGAGTGCAAAATCCTAATAGAAAAGTGTAATAGTTCTGCTAAAAAAAGTTCCTAAACATTGTTTTAAAAAACTGTCTCAAAGACCAGTATACCTCCTTAACAGAAGTCATACTATTTTACGAAGCCTTGAAAGGTGCACACAAGGTGGCCCGACTTGGAACGCACTACATACATACATATAATGGCGTGCGTAATGGTGCGGCGTGGTACAGTAATTACGATTAGAATTACAGGAATAAATTTCGCAAGCACGAGCGCGAGCGCGGCCGCGCGACGGTCTCGCCGCATAGGCGAGCTAATTTTTCAAAACAAAAGCCTCGGCGTCTGGTTCCTGGATGAATTATTTGGAAGGGTTAAATCGCGCCCGGAGTTTCCAGCTGCGAGGATTATTTTTTTCCGCGGGATATGCATCGGCGGCGCGACGCCGCGCCGCACGCGGAATTTCTCCGTAAATTCGGGGCGAAATTGCTCTGTAATGTGGTTGCGGAAAATTAAGTGCCGTCGAAGAAAGCGTTTCATTCGAAATGTATCCACTCGGTAAACTCCGTCGAGCATGGCGTTTCGTCGTACAATGCTCCGCATCGGAATTATGTGCGCGCTGCATTCTCCGCAACGCTCTGGTTGCATAATGACGTGGAACTCTATGTATATATCCCCCGCGTTGCACTTTCGGTTTTTGTAACGCCACGTCGCGTCCTCGCGTCGTTCTGTTCCAGCTCTTTTCTGTCGGCGAACAGCTAAGCCGATTGAAAACTTACTGAAACTTTCGAGGAAACAGCGACGAATGCACAGAGTGCTTTTTAATTGTTGCCAATTGATAAACATCACCAACTTCTCCCCTTCCGATGCTTTGTTCGACGCGGTCCCTTTCACGATCGTTCGCGAAACTATCTGAAATGCAATTTCTTAAGGGGGGAGCCCTATGTAAATGGACTGTTTTTCAAGAATTTGTTTTTTTAAATATAATGCGTAGAATGATTTAAAATTTCAGGTATCATTTATTGATGTTATAGTGTAACAAAAAATATTTTTTTTTAAGTTTAATTGTTAATAATAATGGTGGAATGACGGCATGAAAATGGCATCCTGCAAATGCGCCGTGCAACGTACAGTGCACAAAAATGATCTGATATAAAAAAATCCAAATGGAATCGTTAGTTTATGCAAAAACGCTCAGCATGAAATTTTTCTTTTTTTAAAATTTGCAATATTGCAAAAATGTAACAGAAAAATTGTGAAAAAATCGTAATTTATATTAACTTTAACCGCAGTTTTTTGCTAATCTGCGATTCCATAGAACAGATCTTCCTCTTTATCAAAATATTGCATTTCAGCCGTTTTTTCTTCTTTCGAGAAGCACGAGCCTTTTTAGTGCAATCAAGACTGCGTCGCTCTTGCTCAATACAACTCTTCACTTTATTTTGAAAATAACGTACAAGAACATCTCTGCTAGCTTTCTAACTTTTTTTTATCGTATTCCTGAGGAATTTTTCTAAAAAATTTCATTTTACATAGGGCTCCCTCCTTAAAGCATTGCATGCGAGACACGTGCCAGTGCGTTTTTCATACATGTATTATACTAACTCAATGATATACTAACTCAATGATGAAACCATTTTGTTTTGAATAATTTTTTTAGGAAACTTTTACTGACATATTCGTGAAATTTTTCTGATTAAAATGATATCAAACACGACACAGTTCGCGGGTCGTATTTATTTGTTTAATTCGAGATATAGTAGAACCTCGATTATTGGAACCAATCGTAATACTAGATTAAACCTTTACCGATTCGTACAATCAATCGTGCTCTATAATGTATAGTTCACGTTAGATCGAAAAATCGTTTACATTCAGATTATAGAAAATTCAAATATCGGTTCGGATAATCGAGGTTCTACTAAATCGTCATTTAGACAAGTAAATATGACTACAATTGTGTCGCGTTTGATCTAGTTTCAACCAGAAAAATGTCACAGAGATATGTTGCCAAAAGTTTCATAAGGAAACAATTAAGAACATAAAAGTTATGTAAAAATAACGCAATTGTTAAGGATTAAGAATGTATTAGAAGACTTTTAAATTTGAACAACGACCAACTCGGAGGGATTTGTAGATTTCCTCACTATCAAAACCACGAAATAGCAGTAGAAACCAGAGGACTTTTCCCAGAAACAACATTTTCTCAAACCATTTGTCGAATTAGTTTCGACTCAGTTTTCCGTAAGCCGGGATCAATTCGATATTTGCTTTAAAGCACTGTTTCGCTTCTTTCTGCGGAATTAGAAGGTTGAATTTCGTCGGCGAGCTCGACTCGCGAATCTACTTTATTTACACGAATGCAACGCGCCGCGACCGCATCCGGCCCCGGGAACAATACATATACGTCGAATGCCCTCCCTCTCTCTTTCCGAACGGAGCAACAAGCCAGATTGCTTTTTAAATAAACGACACTAGGAGGGTTTTCATTACCGTCGCGGATGAAATGGAACTAGAGCATAAGAAATTGTTCACTTGAGCACTTCGATGCGATCGTCGAAACGCGTTGGAGGTCGCGTAATTAAATTAAGAAGGCGCGACTTGCGTGAGAGGCAACAGCAACTCTGTGTATGTGTGTGCTTCGTTTTTCTTTTCGTTTTAGAAATCTCCCCGGCTAAATGAAGACGAGTCTGAGCCAGTTTCTGCGCTCCCAGAAATTACTCTGAGCAGATGTCTCTAGCTTTATTACATGCAGAAATTTATGTCCTGGCAAGCTTAAAATCCCATCTTACCAGCCAGAATTTCGCTTGCATTTATTTCTTGGGTATTATACGAGCATGTTATACCCCTTAATTTCGGGCATGCGTTGTGAAACGGTGAGCTAGCATACATTATTGCACTCCCCGCGAACCTAAAATGAAAATCTTAACGATGAAGCTCGTTAAAATTTTTATCAGCTAATTTATATGTATAAAAGAGTAAATTTTAAGAAATATTTCTTCGTTCTATTAGAAGTCTAAGTAAAGATCTATGTCTATGTTAACGATCAATGTCGAATTAATAGTAATAACCAATTAATGTTCAAGAATTTCTGTTCTGCCGAGTAGAAATATTTGAGATACGAGATCTTGTTGTAGTTTGATGAAATAGCAGGTACCCCTCTACACCACTCTCTCGCATCATCTTTGATTCCTTTCATATTACCTTCTTATACTTTCTCAAGTCATAGCTCAAACATGTGACTTTCCCTGGAACGTTTTTAATACCTCGGGAAAATCGCGAGTACCTGTAATGAATTGGTACATACGCGAGGTGTTCGATTTTCATTTTTTTTGTGAATAATTAACAAATCCGACGTTTTATCTTTTGGCCACGGTCCGAATGCCACTGGTGTATTTTGGTAAAACAATGAAGTAATATGTAAATACTAGATAAATATTAATCGAAATTAAAATTCCTCATAAATTCTTCAAACACGTCTGAAATACTAACTAAGTTTCGCAACAATGCATGCAACACTTTTATTCTCCGTAATTGTGGAACACAGTCGGTCATTTCTTATCGTTTCGTATTACGTAAACTCGGAAACTGTTTTACAAGTTTTTTGGTATTCCTCTTAGGCTTCTTCTCTCAAGCTACTCGACAGTTTCCATAATCTTCATAATATGACGTCGCGTCGTCGGCTCGAACGCAGATGGATATCCCCGTCGCGTCGATGCAACGAAAACAACGGTGCATCACTGCAGACGATGAGCCCGGGATATTTTTCGTCGCTTTATCCCGCGAGTTTCTATAGCGTTTAACTTGTACAGGGAACGATCCGCTTTTATCATTTCTGAATTGCTTCATTTTACCCGGGTACAACGCTCCTCTCTCTCTCTCCAGTCGAGACTCTCCGGATCCTCTCGACCGTGCACGCGGGGAACTTACATTCAGTAATTCGTTGCGAATGTACACTAGGTTGGTCCTCATCTATAGGGGCCAAACGTTTTTTTTTTAATTTTATTGGTCGCACCCCCCTAAATTGTGACACCTGGTGAAAAAATGATATGTGCAAAATTTCTGCTCTTTTATACTTGGTTTTCTGTATTAAAGTACATCTTGAGTGAGACCTACAAAATTCGGAAGTTGAAAAATAAGGACCACCCTAATGTACACGCGCACCTTAATGTTCGCATACATATATTTAAAACTTGTCCGTCAATTACCCGCCATTGTTCTATGAATATGATTGGAGACCAAATGACGCGAACAACTATTATCAACAAAAAAAAAACTATTATCTGCTTATGACCTCGCCGTCCACGCCGACACATAGTAGGGTCCCCTGACTTGCCTGCTTCTCCCACCAACCTCGTTAGCTACGGAGTGACGTACAAGGGGGGAAACGAAGGCACGAGGCACCACATCGTTGCGCAGCGAAGGTGCGCTCTGAACGAAAGACAGGTTGGCGGGAGAAGCTCGACGGATCCTGCTCGACCGTGGCGGACAAACGTGTGACGTAGAATCTGCTCCGATGCCTGTCCGAACCTGTCGCTACAGGCCGACTCGCGCTGGCTGGCCGGGTAGGGTTAGTCAATCTACGTCATCGACTCTCGGAGCACCAGTTGCCCAGGCCAGAATGAAACCACTAAATACAGTTCAAATTATATCGTGTTTAGTGTGATTTTAATAAAAAAGATGCCATAAATAATTTGGCGAAAGTCCCTTAAACTGTAATGAAAAATAAATATTTATTTAAACAGCGCAATAAATTCTTATCAAATTTTCTGCCATTTTCTATGTCAAAGATTAAAAAAGGATAGTCGATATTTAGAACGAACGGAGAATCCATGGTATCCTCACTTTGCTTTGTAAAGAGTAATAGAAGCTGGTGAAAAAACCATAATTTATAATGCAGCAATATATTATAGAGTAAAGCTGCACAAATTTGCGGTTTGGTTTAATATTTAAATTTCTTATTTACACCAAATTCACGTAGAGAAGTTTTTAAAGCCTCAAGCTATCTGCCATCTTGTTTTACGCAGGAGCTCGTTCGAAAATGAGGAACACGCCTCCACGGTTAGGCAAAAGAATTTTACGGGATCGCTAAACAGGGTCGACCACGTAAACGGGATCGCGTAAATATCTCCGGTATTTATGGCCGTATGAACAAACAGTTTACTACGTTCTAAACAGCTTTTTTTCATATACCCATAAAATAAATGTCGGAGACATTTCCGTCATCCCAGTTACACGATCTACTTACGTAAAAATACCAGATGTCATTAAATGTACCTCAGACATTCTTAAACAGTTCGATAAACGAACGGTTCGGAGAAACATTGAAAATTACTCGTGCTGTATGCGAAATTTTCTAGTTGGATGTTCAGTCCAATTTAAAACACTTGTATCAGTTACACGTGTTATCGAGAACAGCTACGACCAGGCAACAGAAAATGAATGGAAAACATTTCTGTTTTTACAGAAAGCGTTTTCAACGTGGTGATATTTACATTGGACAGTAATCGATATACTGCGGATTTTATACCTTTATGACAAAAATGAGTTGATCAAATGCGTTACAATAAAAACATTTAAAAACACTGTTGTATTATTTTCAAGTTACTGAAGTTATTCCGGAAAGAAATAATGGTGCTTGTAGGTCCCGTATGCTGCAATAAACGCATACAATTTTTCTTTTGCATATAAGTCCGCAGTCTAGTAATCAAGAATCGTCGTCTTAAGAAGCTGCGAAAACAACAGCCTATTGTTACTCGCGAAAATCTTAGTTGGTGCGGCCCTTGGGCCGTCAAATTTTGACGCGAGCTATTCTCGATATCGGTAGCGATTTTCATGACGTACGCGGGAATCGATTTAAAAGCGGCCGTCCGGTGGAAGACGGTGAAAAATGCAGGGAATGCAGTCGTCGACCGCCCACGAAATATCTGAGCGCAATGATTTATGCACGCGATCTTCGGGGCTCCCGAACTAACAGACAGGAATTATGATTACACGCGGCCGGGTCGGGCCACGGATTCGCCCGCCCGAAGAATGAAAATAAAAATAATGTGCCTGCCAGCCTTGAACCAGTTGTGTAATTTTGGAGTTTTCGGATCGATCGATCAAACAATGATGGAGGATATTTTCGACTGGGAAACCGGCTGATTCCCAGCGAGTCGTAAATATTCGCTGTCCTGACGCTGCACCGGAGAATGAGCTGAAATGCACCGGGATGCATAAAACACGACTCGCGGAACTACGCCGGATAAATGCTCGCCGTAAGATCACTACAGAGCCCTCACGAAATGAAAGCGAAAGGGCTGAAAGGAAATTCATGTTGCGCAAAACGGATGATGTATATTCGCGCATCTGGGGAAGTTCGCGCAGTTCTTCCGAACGAGCGAACTATCATGCTGGCCAACGCCTGTTATTAAAAAAAAGTACTACCATTCGGGTGGACCTTAGTTATACTTGGCGAAAATTATTTTTCAGATTTTTTTGTGGGAAACCCCGTAGAATGGTGCCACTGGGCAAAAAAATAATCTGTGCGAAATTTGAAATTGATCGAATAACGGGAAATGTGCCGCATCGACTTTGAAAATTTTTTAATTTTGTAACTCGCTTTGCTCCACTGCAATATATTATCATTATATATGTTTATATATCGTTGAATTTGTCTTTTTACGCACTATAACACCTTTTACTACTTTTGTACAACTTTTATCTAACAATTTTTTTTATATTTTTATAAGTAGCAAAGATACATATAAATATACATATACTCATACATAATACATATACATTGTACATATTGTATAATAAAGTATATCATACAAAAAACTATTAAAAGTATTTTTATAGCATTAAAAAAAGATCCCTTTAGAAAATTTCGTTGAAATATTTTATGTGTCTCTTAGTGACTGTTTCGATACATCTGGAAATTGTTTTCTACTTTCGGAAATAATTTGTAAAATATATTGTTTCTGCTCTTCATTTTTTGATAATAACCGATTATATGTAGTCCTGAATAAGTTTAACACCACGCTAAGCAGTGTCGTTAACAACTTTTAATTTGTGTACAATGTTTAATTCAAATTTGAAATCCTCGTCATCTTCCCACGAATCGGGATCTTTTTTTAAAAATTCTATAGGAATTGACAATCTTTCGAAAAATCTAAATATTTCGTGGGAAATAAAATGTTCAATTCCTCTATCAGCATAGTTTTCTAAGTCTTGAGGAGTTATTTTATATTTTTTACATGATTCGTCGGTTTCAATGTTAAGCGTCTGCGCCATTCGTAATTTCGTATTCTTTTCCACGGTTTTCCCACAAAATATTCGTTAGTCGAAAAATAAGGTAAATCCTAATTACCATATTTTGGAGAGTGCACAGAATTTGTCCATATGAAAAACCTTCGCGAAGCTTCTACAATTGATTCGAATAAAATTCAACAAGTTGGAAGTTTAACTTTTTCGACAGAATGTCTCGAAAATTGCGAGAGAGAAAAATTGCGTTGCACAGCGTAATCGAGAAACACTCGCGACATGTGCAAGATGCGAGGAAACGTCCCGCGGCTTGCGCAGATGAAAATGTCGTCGAGGATAATATGCGAGGCAGACAGCGCAAATGGAATCACGTAGAAGGAAGCAACACGGTAATCTTTCTTCTCGCAGATTTTTCGGTGTTGTGTCGCGTTGACTGTCACATATGGGATTAACGGTTCGAGCTTCCTGTTACACGAAACAACGGCGTGTGCTAGAGGCATATCCTCGTAAACGAACCGACTTATCGAACAAATTCTCGATTCAGACAGAAATAATACAATTTCCGCTAAAATTAACTCGCTCTTGTTCGGCCTCTGTTGCATCGTAGAATGCAACGAAATATCGGGAAACCATGCGATGATCATTTGAACAAGACTGCAATATCCCAACAATTTTCTACTACTTTCTCTCTCCGCACAGTGGTCCTTTTAATTGATTTAGCTGGCCAAAATTATTTATAATGTTTAATGATCCCACAACGTTTCCAAATCACATTGTATAATATCATTTTTTATTTGTTAAAGTATTTTAAAAACATTTTTTAATACTTTTCAATATTTTTTGGTACGTTTTTAAGTAAAAAGCAATATATTGTTGAATTAAACAATAGAAATTAATAATAAGGTACTTACAACTGTTTCTGAAGCTTATAAAGTAGTATCAGAAGTTGTTGTATCACAATCTTCATCGCAAGATTGTTTTGAACCACATGAATCTTGCTCGGAATCTGAAGTTGTACTGCGATTTTCTGATGGTAAAAGCATGTCCATGGTTTCACTTGAAAACGAGTTTGTATTTTTCCTGGTTGTTTTTCTTATCCCACTCAAAAGGGGGTCAGATGTTAATAATAGTCTATTGAGTACATCCAAATTGCATATATTTCTCTGGAGAACTTTCGGGCATAATTTTGACGATATAAACGAAAATGCTTATTGCGGGCTTCGGCTGCTTCCTCTGACAGTTGACCGATCGCAAGAGGAGAATGTTTTGTGTCATTGGATATCAACCCTATAAATTTACATATAACTTGGCAGTATCCAATGTATATTTTTCCAATTTTTCCACGTTGATTTCATGGCCACTTGATATGGTTTCTAAAATTACTGCTAGTCGATATATGAGGTTTCTGTCCACTCCTGATATTTCTGCCGCTAAATCTGGATTGGCGAAAAATCTTCTGCTGCTGTTCCCATCATTAGTGTTTCCGAAACCGGGTTTTGGAACGTCTACAAGTAAACCTAATTTCTGCCTAAATGCTTTTTGTATTCATCTTTGTTGCCATCCAATGTTTACGTCTGGAAAGCGTGCGCGCCCGAAACGCAAGGGCCGCTTGTCGCGGTAAAGAAAATGCTGTAAAAAGAAAGCGGGCAAATTCGGGCAGCTAATTTTTGTTTTACTGTAAGTCGAAACCTTTGACAATTACAACCGCGCTAAAAAAATGCCCGTACGCACCCTGATGTAATTACTCATGAAGTGTTACAATCGTAACAAATATTATTTACATACTAATCATGTTGAAATGTAAATAATTACCAAAAGATATGAAATAAAAAGATACAAAATTGTTGAAAGTATAGTCCATACTTATTTGCAAAACTTTCATACTGGAAAGAAATGTGTACATCTTACTTGAAAACTTGAAACATATAAAAACTGTCTCATCGAATTTTAGCAGCAAGTACTACGAAAATCTTTAAGTTTCGATGAAGTACAGCACTTCATGGGTGCCTGAATGATAAAAAAAATATTAGTACATTGTCGCCCATATATTTTAATTTATAGCAAGCAGCAAAAATTTCACACTTTAGGTAACATTTTTTAAATCGACTTTTGGCCAACTGAAAAGGACCACTGTGCTCCGGTTCAAACGGCGGAGTGTGTGCTGCACAGTTTTCGAATGGTTCGTTTCGGAAAATTCAGTTCCGAGACAAACGATTTTAAAACACGAACATGACTGTTTAATCATTCTTTTCCAAACATTTCATTTCATCGATCGCATAAATTTAAGGAAGAGTCAAACATATATCTCTAGCAGGTTGATATGAAAAATCGGTACGAGATCCTGTCCTGTGATTATCCACACGGACCGTCCGGCGTCCTACCGGTATACTTAATTTATTCGAATGGCGTCCACCCACGAAAGCGAAGCATTAACTTCCTACGACGTTGGTCCTACAGATTAAATCAAGGATGCAATAATCTTCTCCGGAAACAATTTCGCAGTAGCCATATTCGCCACCTTCCTGAGTGACCTGCACGCGCGGTAGTAGGAGAATTCGATTTTCGGTAAATGCATATACATACTTCGCTAACTAAAAACCGTTATGTCGCTGGCTTCGACTCTATATTACCTTTGTCGGTAAAAATGTGTCAACGAATCACCGTAGATCGCTGCGCAATTTAATCCCTCTAAAAATAATACGAACGAATGCCAGAAAAATGCATGAAATTTTTTAATTTAATATCATCTTTCACACATCTTCATAATTAAAAATATTTTTAAATTATTCCATGGTGGAATACTCTGAGAAATTAAAAGGCTGATTTCGCACATTAATTTTGTTCAAGGATCAACGAACAGGTTTATAAATAAAATTGCCTAAAATGGATTGGTTGGAATGCATTAGGCGTGTCGAATGGGTCGTCTAAAATTAATATTCTCGTCAGGAATCTGTGTTTAACTAACCTACCGTTGTCAGAGGTCTCCTTCGGGCACAGTTGGAGAGTTCGTAGTGTCGCGGCTGACCTATCAGATATTTTAATGACGGCCAAACTTCACTTCATTACTAAAACATTCGTTCCCATTCGTCATCGCTAATTTTACGACACCCCGAAGCCTCGGAATCCAGCAAGGAGATCGCCTAAAATATGCATTCGTTCTTTTCCTCGTAAACGGGCAAGGTCCTCCGTGCATGCTTCAGTTCGTTTAACCCCTCCACGCGCCCATTTTAGATGCCCCATTCCGTATATTTTTATACTTCCTGCGCGTGAAATAAAAGATACTATATTTCGCGGACAGTGTAAAATGTAATTTCACTTGGAAATTCGACCATGTATATGGTGAAAGAGATTAACGGGCTTTCCGGCTGCATTCGACGTTGTTTCGAGTACCGACCTAAAGAATGCAACGTTTCAACTGATAAATAAAGTTAACCAATGTATCTCGGACGCGTCCCTATCTGTAATGGTGGCCACTATCGCGTAGATACAGGGTGGATTATCTTTCACAAAGTCATTTATTTTATATTGCGATTGACTTTCAATAACAAAATGTTTCCGCTTCAATTTTTTATAAAGTTTCATAAAAAGATCATTAGAAATAAAGAAGTTTTATCGTTGGATTAATATGGTCTCTTTGACTTTTCAGTTCCGAAGTTTTCACATATGTATACTAAGACATTACTGGATTTGTAATTCGTATATTCTCCACGTGTCCAACTGCAAGAAGATAATCTTTGGCACTGATCAAATTTAGTCTGTTGCATTGTTTAGACGACTCATCCCGATTTTATGCACCCACGATAGAAATGGATAAAAGAAACCAGAATCCTCCGTATTAAAAATCTGCACACATCAAAGATTCACAATGCAGAAACGCAAAATCGACTTCCATCTGTCGACTCTATAAAAAATAGGATCCGTTGATTAAACGACTCGTTGCGCTCCGAGCGTACGTACTAATGACTCGCTGAACGGTTGATCGTGCTATAGCTTGTAGCTTCCTTTCAGTTAATTTTCGGAAGCAGGTATAGTTGTTTGCTTCGAGCGTAGCGTGCTGTTTTACTGAGACCAGGTGCACGATCCGTGAACTTGCAGCGGGCAAACGGTATGTAAATTTGTGGACCGTTCCTCACAGTTACTCTCGGTAGGGGATCGAGAAGGAATTTACTTCTTCACACGACGTTTATGGTGTGCCACTGCCGTTGAAACTGGCAATTTTTCCAGAAGGCAGCCGCCCAGAAGACTTAATGTGCGGAAGATTAGTTCCGAATGAGTTTTCCATTCCTCCGTTAACCGTTCTGCCCCCCTCGACGCCGAACCGGATATCGGCCGGCTCGCTATTAGATCACGAACAGAGGACTATTAACTTCCACCGGAGTACGAACTTAACGAATCTGGCAGTCGGTGATTATCGGTATTTCAGCGGGCACGGTTCCCATTCGACGATTGTTCCCAGATAATCCGATCTCGCGTTCTTCGAATTCGCGGTCGATTTTTCCTTGACTGATCCAATGAGACCGACGACGCGACGACGTCTTCGACGGAAACTATAACTATCGGTTAGGTAAGCGAGCATGGTCGATCCCGGAATTGGAAACGTGTCGAGAAACGTCCAGACGTTGAAATAAAAAGTGTTTTATTGGCGATTACATTGACAGTTCTTCTATTCGCACGCAACTGTAATTTTCTGACGATTTATGATGATTGATCGCGAACGCTGCGCTGTGGTGCAATCGATTTTTCCACGAGAGAAGTTTATCCCATGCTTTAGGAACCTATTAAACGTTAATTTAATTCCCAAATTGCGGAATTTTCAATTTACATTAAAATGCACAATCTATTAATTACGTGTCGTGGTACAACCTCGTCGAAACTGAAGATAATGTTCTAACAATATCAGTGCTCAAAACATTCGGCGATTTTAGCAGAATTTTTTTTTCAAATATTTAATTCCGAGCAAAGCCAAAGTGAATTAAAACAGCAAGGAAGAGTCGTGAATATCATGGATTCACGGGGAAAAAATTGTTCGGGTTCCGTAGAGGCGTCAGAACTTGCAAAAGTTTGAAGAAAAAATCTGCCCGCGCTTTTTCCCTCGATTTCCGATGTAAAAAGGTTTTCAAAAACGAGACCGCTTTGAATATTCATACTTTCGGCACTGTCACATCAACTTATTGCTTCAGGATGAAAATCTATGCGAAAATTCTTGAATACTGATGCTTGAATTGCATAATAGATTCTATAATATATTTACACCAACAAATTGTGTATCATTTATAACGTCGAATTTTCAAGTAATACCGAGCAACGTAAGAAAGTTAATTTTAATTTTAAATGTGAATCTTGGTGGAAAGGTTGCTGTTTCTAAAAGAGGTATGTTCGGAAATGTGTTAAAAATTTATAGAATGAATCTGTAAAGAATAAGTTCTAGTTTCCAGCAGAAGTGCTGAAGGTCCGTAACAAGTAGTAACGATCAGACTATGATCAGACGCGCCTGATTCAGGAGAAATTACACTGAATAGCACGGGCATGGCTGGTTCACTTGATTCGCGTTTGCATACATACAAAGGCACGAGAGGAACTCCGCAGATTGCTTTTATTTTGATTGACGGAACGCGACGACTAAATTGCGGCCGTTTATGCGCTTAAACTGTCTCAGGATTTTCGAACTCACTGCATGACACGCGCAAACACGCCGGCAAACGAAATTAAAGCGAATCTTGGCCGGAAAGTACCGAAACTTCATCACTAGACTGCGGTTTTCATGCACTTCTAGTAAACGCGAGTCGGTCTAATTTAAAACAATAACAGAATTTCAGTATAGCATTATTAGAGTGCATATACATTTATGACGAACGTTAATAGGTAAAAATACTAGATGAGAACAATCTTACACTATTTTCGACTTAGTGAAGTTATTAACCCTTAGCACTCGGATGGCGACTCTGAGGCGCCACTGAAAATTGCTATGCCATTTTTAAACATATTGTTCACATTATTATTTTTGTTCGTATTTAATAAATTACTAGACAATTACATATTAAATGAGATATTAAATCAGTTTCATATGCAAAAAATGAAAAAAAAATTGTATAGAAAGAAAATATTCTGGAATGGAAAAATCTTTCGTTTTTGATTTAAAATAGCTCCGACCGCTAAGGGTTAAAAGAAAATATTCATTTTTGTTTATATTTTGTCTCTTAAAATTGACTAAGACAATTTTTATTTCGTATAAAAATCTATTGTTTAGTTTTAGTATTAAAATCCAAGTAGAAAATTTTGATTTTATGCAGAACAAGATGTAGCTACATCGATTACAAGAAACGGAAGCTACATATGTATAAATGATTTTTTTTCTTCGATAATTTCGATCAGTTAAAAATAGTATATCAATATTCTTAAATTCTTTTAAATTTTGCCTACCTACGTACATATGTTAGTTATAAATGCATAAAATCCGCAGTCTGTTCGTGACAAACAAGCCGCAGAATCTACCTTTTTCCGAAAATAAATTTTATAACTTCGACACAATATTTTGCTAATATTCAGCAATTCGATCTTTCGTTCCGTCCGCGTTTCGGCGAGCACACGAGAAACAGCGTGTGAAACGAATCGTGTGCGGCATTCAAATTCCACGCAAGTTGTTCAGCTTTATTCGCAGTTGTCATTTCTGTTATGAAATTCGTTGTCCGTCCTAGCGTCGCATTTTTCGCCCGGAAATCATAAACTACGATACTTCAATTCTTTCCGAGAAACTCGCCGGATGCTGTAAAATGAAATAGAGAATCGGAGAAAGGGAGAACAAATATTTGCCACAGCCGTGCGAGATCTTTTTCATTAGAAAGAAAACCGTTCGTTGTTTTATAGGAATCCTTTGGGAGCATCCCATTGGCGCGCGGAACTTTGAACTCTCGCGATCGTAAAGAAAACAACAACACCCGAACGTTTGCAGCGCGGATTATTTTTTTTTTTTTATTAAAGAAACGAGCGTTTGTCGCAAAAGTATAAAACGTGGAACAAGAACCAGTTCAATCATTCGCACAGCCGCGCCGCCGCCGGCCGTTCCGAAAATCGTGTGCTACGTTTTGCATGTAATGCTTTCATTTTTTTTTCGCATGCTCTGATGAAACAAAAGCGGGCTGAAAATCAAACCAGTCTTGTGCGGATCTGGTTCACGGAATTTTAACTCCTATTTCCTGTGTTCCGTCGAAACGAATTAATTAACCACCTTTGCCTTACAATTGAATTCCGAGTCCATAAATACGCATCGATGGAAAACAAATTAATTTGTACTGCCTTAAAAATTAATGTAGAATAATTAGATTGTTATTATATGTATACATATATATGTTTAATTATGATAGCAAGTCAAAAGTGACTCATCAATAGATTGCGGATTTCTCAGCAAAATAAACATTGTTCGCATCAATTGCAAGATACTGGATCGAAATAAATATTCGTTTCTGCCTCTAATAATTTTAATAGATTGACGATAATATGCTCTTAAATTCTCTGTTAGTCCTTGCACTGCTTTTATATCTCGCCTACTCGCTTCTGTTATAAATGCACAAAATCCTCTACTCATTAAAATTTCTGAGAGAAAAAATTGTACCCTGTTCCTGTTTCTAGCAAACGACGTGCAACATTTTTATCTTACATAAAAATCCGCAGTCTGGTCATAACGGTTCCGGTTCCTGGTTCTTCGAGGTCTCTCAAATTTACTTTCGCTTTGGGCAGCTGAAGCGCGTAGAGGTCGCGGTACCAAGAGGCTGATAACCAGCTCGGCAGCGAGTGGCGACGAGATAACAACAAAGTGGCAGGATAACATTCGAAATTAAAAGTTCCCGTCGCGCGTCGCGGGGGTTGTGCCGTACAAGTGACGGCGACCTACTTGAAGAGTCTCTATTCCTCGGCGGAGAAGGATCGTTACACAGAAGATCAGAATGCGGAGCGGTATTGTGAGCGGAGCGGCTGAAGCTCCGTGACGAGAACGGGAACGACAAGGAGGTAAACGACGTGTATCATCACCGGGGAAAATATTTTCCTGTGTCAGAATCGGAACCACCGAAAACGACTGTTTCATCCCCTCCCCCGATGCATCAAATCGGCGACGATAAATTAGAATTCGTTCGATCGAGCGAACAATGGTGCAGCACAGCGCGCGCTACTTCTCGTAATAAACACTATACGGAGGACAGAATCCCGAGCATAATTAAGCCCGACATTTCAGAGTACTCTTTCCTTGATTGCCGCTGCTGGCACGGGACGGAGGCTCGCTGGCCGTCATTTCCCGTGGTAGCCTACATACGGTTTATTTTGGAGAGGTACGGAAAAGAAAGAGAGTGCCTCCTGCCTTTTCTGTTCTTATTGATGCGACAACGACGGGACGCGACGCGACGCGACGGCATCGTGCCGACATACAAAGGGAGTGATGAAAAATGCATAAAATTCGATACCCATTCCGGAAATGGAAAACGAGGCCCAGCCTAGCCGCGCCGATATCGTCGACACGTACTTTGCTCCCACCTGGGGAGCCAAGATCGGAAATTCTGGAACCGGGGCAGCAGGTGGTGTGCAGGGACCTCTAGAATATTGGCCAGCCCTCGGCACCTGTGAAACAGAATAATACAACCACTTCCAGAATTAAATACCCGAGACTTATTGCCTACTTCATCTCCAGAGATTAACCGCCCGAAAACGGCCCGAACGTCGCGTCGCGTCGCGTCGTTCAACCAGTCCCTCGGGCCGAACTATTTTACACTTGCCTCGGAAAGTATGTTAGCAGATTGTAGGCAAATGTGTATAATTATATTTAATAATAATGGCATAGATCCACGTTTGTAATTTTTATATAATTTTACTAAAATGAACGGTGCACAATTTCAGATTCACGTCTATCTACTTACCAACATTACCGCATAAATTATGCTACCACCCTTACTTTATAATTAACTACAAGTTTGCTAATCCCGTTTTCATTAAAGTTCGAAGGTGTTAATAAATTCCATAAAGACATTCCCAACGATTTTTTAACTCATACAAAATGTTCTAGAACTTCATACTACATCTTCAAAAATATGGTAATTGGTAAGTGAAAAGTTAAAGAATATGATAGATGGGGCAAAGTTTTATATTGCAAGCTATTCAGCCTTTTAACCGTTATTCTTCTTCGAACCTCTGTAAGATCGTGTAAAAAAATCTTACAACATTTTATCTGTACTCGTTTTAAAGGGTAAGTTTTAAAGTTGCTTTCTTTCTTTTAAAATTTTATCTTTGGAAGTATAAACAATGTGGAGTTCAACCAATCCTACTTCCAGAATCGTTTTAATATGACTTTATAATGTAGAGTGGGTTTTCTCAGGAGATCGAAACGTATAGTGAAGAGATCCTTTTTACTACTCTAGTTTTATTACTCAAGTTACATGTTCTTTCGAGTGCGAATGCTAACTGCTCTTCAAAATCGTCTTTATTCGAATCGTGTCCTTAGAGCGCGAGTCGTCGTTGGTCAGCCGTCGTCCTGCGACGAAAGAAAACACGGGGCGACGACCGCGCGTCCAACATTGTTTGAGGAACGCTGCTTTCCCCCCCCCCCCCTCGCGCAACGGACACATACACATACATACAACGGCGCATGGTGTTTTTTTTAATGATGTTCTGGAGGTATATAAAAACACAACAAAATTTTTGAAAATTTGACAAGATATAATTCTTACTAAATTAATGCAATTACCAAAGTTTGGGTTCGATTCACTGCACCGTTTAAGAATTATAGCAACTTAAAGTTTGCACATTTTAACGCGTCTTCTTATGGAGAATTCATAAAATTCCACTTCAAACCTTATTTAAACCTTGAAATAACGCAACTAGAAACTACAGTTTTTTTTAATATATAGTACAAATTATGTAATTAATTATGTTCAAAATTTATTAGGATTCACTAAACAGTTACAGAGCAAAAAATTACAAACTGTTACAAAACGTCAAATTTATCGTATTGTCATCTCAATAATAACCATGAATATTGCTTTCTGAAGTATTTTTAATTTATTTAAATATTTATTTTTAACTTTTTATTGCGTAATTATATATATTGAATATCACAAATTTATTATCTTGAAGACAATTGATATGAACTGATATGAAGACAATTTGATTAAAAAGTAAATATAACATGAAATTCACTAATTAAACGAAAGCTTTTTAAATTAATCTATTTTTTAATGCAAAATATACTCACGAATATACGCTTTCATTGCCAATATATTGATGGATTTCGAATTTCTTGTACTTTTGTCTCCCATTGTACCTCCAGAACATCCTTAATAAAAGAGAGTTTCCCCTTTTCAATGACCTCTCAAAAGTTGATCTGCGATTTTTCGTTATCGTTTTATCGTACATTCTTGCTAACAGATTCACGTTGTCTCTGTTTCCAATTGTACTACTGAACTAGAAACACTCTGCTTATCGAGCACGTATTGCACGCGGCAAACAGACATAATTCTTTTCCCAATAACGGTTATCGACCGAGATAAGCATAATTGAGGTAGGTACAGCTGTAATCAACTGATTAAGAAAGTGCATTTTGATCAAACATAGAAATAAATTCGAAAGGAAGATAAAATATTGAAACAGAAAAATGTACAGTGACTCCCACTAATATTCGGACACTCTTAAAAAGACGATAACTTTTTTAATATTCGACCATACAATGTGGATTCTTTTGAGAAGTTGGAACAATCGGTTTTGTTACGTAACGTGAAATGAATTTTTGAAAAAATTTCCCATGGTCGGAATTTCAGAGAAAATACTAAAAGTTATGTTGTACAACTTTTTTATGTGGGCTCATATTGAAAATGTAGAAAACACGTTTCGTAGACCTGTATTAATTAAACATATTCTGAAAATTTCATTAAAATCGGTCAACGTTGCAATGAGCTACAAACATTCAAATATGGTAAAAAATTGCCATTTTTCCACGATTTTCGGCCTCTAACTGCAATAAATCTAAGGATTCATACATCTTTCAATGCCTGTCGTTTTTTCCCACATCAACCGATTTCGATGAAACGTTTACAATGCATGTAATTGACCCAGATCTACAAAACATATTTTTTAGACCCACATAAAAAAATTGGAAAATGCAACTTTTAGTATTTTCTCTGTAATTCCGACCAATTGCAATTTTTGAAAAAATTTCTTTTCACATCGTGTAGTAAATTAATTGCTCTAACTTCTCAAAAAAAGTTCAAATCGTATGGTGCAATATCAAAAAAGTTATCGTTTTTTAAAGAGCGTCCGAATATTAACGGGACTCACTGTACATTAAACAAGAAACGAAGATTGAAATGAAGATTAGACACAGGTGTTTAATGTACCTGCAGATGCAATAATTTTCTTTTATCGTGACGTTCGTCGCGATAAAATCGGACATATCGTGTGTAACAAACTGATGCATAGAAAATAAGATACCTCATTCCTCGAAGCCGTAAATCACAGCGTGAAAAACGCTCGCGTAACTGTTTCAATGGTGGAACGCTGAGCGTAATTGATCGCGAGAATTGTGGCGTGCGATGCTTGTCGAGCGGAACATGCGAATTGACAGAATATGGCCACTTTGATTATCATTCGACGATTTAAATTGCGCCTGTAGCGCGCTAGGGGCCGAGAATCTCTCGCGGAGAAAGTCACCTGTAGTCTGGCGCCGATTTTAATGCTGTTTATAGTTCGGATTATTGGCCGAGATGTCAATAAATTTTGCCAACGTTTATTGCATTACCAACAAAATCGATACCTTCGCCGTTATTGTATCCCATTCATCATGGTATTATTACGCGGTCTATCGGCGTATTTAGTGATAAATACAATATTCTATCGATCACGCCGCGTCCCTTGTTCGGGGGAAGTATTTTCAATGATATTGTAACGAGGCTGCGGATTTAAGGGATTTGCGATCACGAGAAGACTTCTTACCAAAAATTAATGCATAATATCTGTGCTGTAATTACAACGACAACGCGCAGCAACTCGTGTTATTGTCCAAACACCCTTTAACCTGAAATGACTTTTTTCAAAGTGCACCAAACGACAATATTTTCAATAATATTGTAACCAGGCTGCTAATTACTTCTTCAATCCTCTCACATTTTACCGTTCATAATGTAAGGATATTTGAGTGTCACCGTGTAGATGACTGAGTGTGAGTGTACATGCGGTGGTTCGTGTCATATGTTTAACTGTTATATATGGAATAGTAATCTCTCTACACCTTCCAGTTGTAAATGTGATCAGTGAATCATTTCATTTCGCGTGCCCGACGTTGTACCCGCGAAATTTCAATTTAGAGTCGCGTGTAAAATTAGCATGCGAAGTAATATGAAATCGGTTCTGATATTCGGTTCCGGTGGTAGAATGTCACGCCTAATCGGGATAAAATGTTGATTAGCACTGACAGGCCTAAAGGATTTACATGTTAATGTAATCACCATCAATTCGGATCCCTCGTTCCCAGTTTTCTCGTCATTTTGTTCGTTTTTTTTCAGGGAATGTTTACAAGTTGTTCGAAATAAATACTAACAAATATTATTTTAGTGAGATGACATGAAGGTCCCTGGCAGTAGTATCGCCAGATGAGGAGACGGAGCACGAATTGAGGGGAAAAAGTTACCCTTTCTCTGTCAGTACCGGAATTAGAGATGGAACGTGTCACGTGACTGGGCCGCGGCGGTAGCATGGGGAATAGCGTCGTAGAAGAGGACGATAGAGTGGGGACTGGCGACACTTCCCCGGGGATCTTCTTGTCATCTCACCACTCGCTTGAAGTAAGAATCATTTTATTAATCCTACCGACTCTGTCGAATAGAAGAATAATGTGAAAATTTGAAAATTCATTTCACGAGCAGAGATGATGTAAAAATAACTCTGTAATAATTTCTTTATGATCAGGACGTAAGGAGAGTGCGATCGAAGGCAGTCTGCTTATAAAAAGTTAACCTCGCCCACTCCACTCCATGGCCAGAACGTACGAGGAACTATATTCTTATTTTTGTGGCTACGTAACGTTTGGCAGCCTGCCATTTCTTACTTCAACAAGACTCAACATGGCTACCAGCCATCGACTGACTATGGCTCTGTTTGATCTCATTCACCTCGCAAAACCTTCACTTTGGTCGAAAACCTATCACGAGTCCTTTGAAAGCTCGAGATCATTATACATGTCACTGTAGGTACTTACAAAATGTACAGCGCTTGGACAATAGAAATGCCTTTGGCATTCTATGCTGGACTATCGAACAATAAAAGTAATTTGTTCTTTAGATCCTGTGGAAACAGCAATTTCATATTTCTTCAGATTTTCTTTGACTTTTATTATATGTGGTAGGAGTGGAAGTTTTTAAATGCTTCTCTACAAAAGTTGCAGCTTCAACTAATTACTTTCAAGTTATGGAATGAAAATTCTGACCCGTCTGGTAATTAATTAAATTCTTTTGAGAATGGAGCTATTTGAGATTCTGGTGAAAATATAACGAGTTCTTTTTAAGAACTACTAATACATGCATCCAGTTTCGAAGAACAGTGTATGCAGCAAATGCATAGACACATCCCTGCAGTCCAGCTATTATTCTGCGTTGTTTGTCTACAAGTGTATCCGTAAGTGTATACATAGTAGATCAAAGCACCGAGTACCATTTTGTAGACACTAAGCACCGGATAAGAAATTTATTTATATAGACGGTAATGTTATGTACCCCGAGATAATATATTTCGCAATGATGGTTGCAGACTCAACCCACTATGCACGATGCAATTCAAGACTCCGGTATTAACAGGTGTCCAACGCACACAATGCATACATATGTACTTCGAATTCTAACGATAAGCACCTTCGTGCTAAAGGCAGACATTTGCATATCCAATATCGATAGTGGACGTGTGTTGCATCGAACAATGCTGTGTTACAAATCGGACATAAAGCTAGATTAAATCGAAAATTCTACGGTGTTTAAACCCGCACTCTGTTGACTCTATAATACAATTGTATTTTCCACAATAATGCGTTGTTTCGTTTCCACATGGAATTCCAAACATCAAGTACATAATTACATAAAAATTGCACATTTAAAAATTGTTTAATATAGGCCCACATAAAAATCGTGTGAAAAGAAACTATTACTTTTTTCCCTACCATTCGAAGCATTTGGAACTTTTTCAAAATTTATTCTTTATATACGTAGCGTAGTAAACTAATTGTTCTAACTTCTTTATGAAATTCAAATCGTTTGGAATACTATTAACAAAGGTATTCTCTTTTGAAGAGCGTATATTCTTGCGAGTTACTCTGTGTGTGTGTGTGTGTGTGTGTGTCGATGACTTTTTTTAGGAAGCTTCTTGAATTTCGCGAAGGAATAAAAATTTCTTAAGCGATGTAGGATATTGGCAACTTTTCCTTGATTTTCAGCGAGGTCGCACCACGCAGTTAAATCGTCTGGCATTTCTGCATGTGGCCAGGCCGCGTGGGCGACCTCGACACGCGGATAACTACGGACACCGTGGCTCCTATCTAACCGGCCGTGAATCCACGTGTCCATCCGGTGCATACAAATGCACCGATGCACTGTACGATATTTCTGCAATCTAGTCGGACTAAACTCGATAATGATCCAGACTATAGAAAATCGCGTTACAAATCGACGCGAGAATATTCATTTTATTAACTCGTTCCTTACCACCGGTGACACATGTGTTGAAAACATAAGTACAATTTTATAGTAACTATTTATTTTACGTAAAGAGATACATGATCTGAAAACAGTGGAAATATCAGAATATAATTATTATAAGAGAGATTAAATTTGTATGCAGCGTCTGTTTTTTGCAACTGACTTGTCAATTATTAAATTCCTGTAAAATTTATTTCCTCGTATAGAAATGTGAAAATAATTGAAGAAAGATATTTTCGGGTTTGTATAAAACCAAAACCAGCGAAAATAAATGTTCCTTCGACACGGTATAAGTTTATCTCGACGGATTGTTACAATATTACAGTGTGCGCCGCTCCAATACGTTATCTGTTTGGGCCGATGGATCGTCGGGCTTTTTCTCTTGCACGGTTGTCAGGACCGTGGCGAGGTCGCGGGCCGGATGATCGATTTGGTTTTAATCGATCGATCTTCCCTTCACCGAGCACTATTTTTTCGGCTGGTTTTATCCTCTTATCCCTGGCTCCTGCTCTGTTTGCGTAATCGACATGAGAACGCACACAGTGACTGGAAACTTGTTGTTTCGAATCATTGTTCTCTATCTTCTGACAGTCGCCGACAAACTGAACGGTTTACGGAAGAATCTCCGTTACGTGAATATTCTTTTATATGTATGAACACTTTTTATTCGAATGTTTCATTGTATGAATGTAGTAGGACCTCGATTAATCGGCTGCACTGGAACCCAGAGACTCCGGATAAATCGAGACCTGGGGAGAAAAAACTGATAACGCAATTTACATTTACAGTAGATATTTTATGTAATAATAAATGCAATGTTTTGTACAATATATAAACTTATACACGGTGTCCCAAAACTACTGCGTTAAATTGAAATGGGAGGTTCCTTGGATCATTTGAAGCGACATTTTCCTTAACAAAAATGGCGCCCCCGGCTTTGTTTAGGAGTTATTAACGAAAAATACGGACCAATCAGAGCGCTCGTTGGCACGTTCAGCGCGGCGAGCCGGCAGGCGGTTGGCTGAACGTGCCAACGAGCGTCTAGGTCGCGCTCTGATTGGTCCGTATTTTTCGTTAATAACTCCTAAACAAAGCCGCGGGCGCCATTTTTGTTAAGGAAAATGTCGCTTCAAATGATCCAAGGAACCTCCCATTTCAATTTAACGCAGTAGTTTTGGGACACCTTGTATATACAGGGTGGTCCACGCAACTTGCACACCTATAATAACTTCCAAAGTATGCGTTGCACAAAAAAGTTTTGTATACAGAAGTTGCATGGTCTGAAGGGATACATTATGTAGTGTATGTATTTTTTTACAGGTGGAAGCGTGTCGGAGATTTGAAGGTCGACTTTGTTTTTTTAAATGGAATACTATTTTTTTTATACGCTATATTTATATATATGTATAATTATATGTATAAGTGCTTAGTCAACGGTTCATTATCAATAAAGTTTCTTTCGGTGTGTGGTAAAATTGCGATGTTGCGCGTCGCGGTGGTTAGTTTGAATTGAAGTTAAATTAGCGTTTAGCGAATTAATTCACGGAACTGCATTCTGATTGCTGGTACAATAAAAGGAAATCTTTATAGTAAACCATGGTAATATTTGTCGAAGTCATAGACGTTTTATAAAAATATTATTTTCGATTGATCAGACTAGAGTGTTATTGCTGGTGAAATGGATTTAAGTAATAGATTTAAATGCTAACCGATGCACTATGTCACGGGAGACGCTTTTTCTTCCATTTGACAGCCGATGTAGCTCTGTAAATATGTCAACCTGTATCGGGGACGCTCTGTTTCGAGCGGCAAATATCACCGCAGCATTACGAGCAAACACTTTCTGACATTCTCTGCGTTAGCTAGAATACATTGACGTATACCGAATGCATTGTATCCTTTCAACATACCGGCGCTATCTAAAAATGTGTTTCCTCTGACGAGAGATAGCGTAATGTGCTACTTGCATCACGTATCCCATTAATTTCGCGAAAATTCGCAACCGCATGGTGGTAGAAGATACTATGACAACCTAAAATGTTGGAAAGACATCATATTCCTTAAATCCACTGGAAATTTAAAAAGGTGATACAGTAAAGTCACGATCTAAGTCCCACGGAGGTGGTCGATCTTATTGTTAGTCCGTTCCCCTACTCCTTCAACTGGCGGGCATACTCCGCGAGGGGCCAAGAAGCTCGAGCTACCTCGGTCGCCGTACATTGTAAAGTGTAAACATGTCGCGTAATCCCATGCCATATGCCATATGGGGTCGGGTATGTCGGTATGAACCACTACGAATCCAATTACAAAACTTCTTTATTTTTCAAAATTTTTTTATGGGACTTTCACCAACTTATTTGTGTAATTTTTCTGATTAAAATGATACTAAACACGATATAATTTCAACTGTATTTAGTGGTTTCATTGACGCTATAGACGGAGTAAGTTTAGGTCACAGAAGAGGATAGCGAGTGAAAAAGAAAGAGAAACAGCGATCGCGACGGCCATCAAAAATTAAAAACTTATTTTATTGTTTAAAATACCAATGCAATGCTAACTCAACCTTCCTCAAGATATTTGTCATTTTTTTCTTATTAAACTGAGTCATCTAAAAATCTCCAACGGGCTGTTCATACAGAACAATTTTTGTAAACAAATTTTATTCGTAACATTTCGTAACTTCAGTGCGTCACAAGATATTTTCGTTTTCAGATCAACGAAAGATCCTGTATACAATATACGTAGGCTGTAATTTGAAACTCATTCAAATTGTTAAAGAAAGTAAAAAAATTAAGTGACCCTTGTTTCTTGCAAACAGATGCAGAAACATTCTTATTTTGCATAAATATCCTTAGTCTTGTTACTTTTTGAAACTAGCTTAAAAGTTACTATTACTCACAGTTTACACCTGAAGATATACTCCACGTATAAAAACGGTTAAGAAACACTCCTATCGTCAAAAAACATTTAAAAAGCGAATTTACGCATTAATGAAATAAAAATATTTTATTTCACGCAGCAGATTATGTACAATTTCAAGCGGCAGCTTATTCGAATAAAAATGTATAATTTTCCGCACGATATCACCGGAACGTATTTTATTTCTCAAACCGTTGCAGCCGTTTCGAAATAATATTTTACTTCTCCCGAGTGTCCCTTACGGTTTTCAACGGTATTTAAAATATAAAACAGTTTTATGCAAATGACTCTATGAACTCTTGCCGATAGAATTACGTACACACATTTCGATTGCATTACGATGTTTGAAACGCGTTAACGAGTTTTATTTCAACCAAGCGAGACAATCGTTCGCGGATACATTTCATTGTATTTTGAAAACGGAGAGTTCCCGGGATAATCTGGCAGCATGATACAGAAACCGTAAAGGAAAGCCATAACACAGATTTCGTTTTCGATTGAGAAAATAAAATAGATCCGCGAGACGCGAGGTTCGATGCTGCACTGAGGGGAACGTCAGGCGACCATTGTTTTCCCAGAGGAAAATAAAATCTCTGTTTTAACTTTGTTTGACGGTTTCTAGATGAACAGGGTCTGCTATATCGCGCGACGTAGTGGATTTTACCTCGGACTCTTAGTTTCCGAAATACGCTTTAAAATATCCACGAGAACAGTTGGCTACGTTCTAAAACAGAAGTCGGCTGCGCTTTAACAGTTATTTAAACACGCTCGAACGTTTACAATACTACCAAAATACACGATGTCTCGATCGAAAAAAGTCCCCAGAGTCCTTTCGTGCAGGAAACATTCGTGCAACTATTGCAGTTGAAGTGCAAAAAATTTGCAAATTTAAAAATTCAGATTTCTCGCGTGTTCGGTACTTGCAGAATCACCGGATTAAGACTTGTGTCCCCACTACCTTCCACTTACGCGACGCTATTCCCCACGCTCCCGCCGCGGCTCGGTCACGTGACGTATTTTGTCGCTATCGTGCATGTGTCACAATGTCACGTGACTAATGCGGTACTGGCAGAGAGAGGGTAACTTTTCCCCTTCAATTCGTGCTCCCTCGCTTCCTCTGGCACCTCTGGGTACATGAGAAGGCACAAATATTAAAAATTGTTTAATTTAGTTTAATTTAGTGGAATTTCGCAAAGATTCATTTAAAAAAAGATTCCGTGGTCTCCTTCGCGATACTGGAATATTTATGCGGTGTTTTCCGTGTATTGTTTAATAATTAACATCGGCATATCGGCGCGCTTTTAATCAGATTTCCATTACAGAGTACAGTTAAGTGGTTCGCGAATGTATTTTTAAACGAATGCGACGCGCGTGATTTACGCGCGCGTGTATAGTGTATGGCCGATCATTTTATCGTTTCCCTACGTCGCGTCGCGTCGTCGCTGAATATGTATACTGCGTCAAAAATTGTTCCCTACGAACGACAATATTTCAAAGGTTCGAATTATATTGTGGCTCTGTTGGCGACGTGTTATCACGATGGTTAATCTCCACGACATGCATACGAAATCAATTGCAGTTTTCAACAGCGGCACAGTCGGAACGACTAAAATTAATTCCAGAGTAATATCTATTCTCACGGTTACGGTGCATTTGTGTTATACTACCCTCTCCCCCTCCCCTCACTGCACCGCTAAACGCAATTTTCAAGCCTTTCATACATCAAGTTCATACACATATAAATCTTGAATACAGCAACTTTTAGTTTATCGTACACCATTTTTCAATAAACATGAATGCCTTGCTTCCGTGCCTGTCGCATTTAAAAAAAAACGAGTGTACAGTGCTGATAAGAATTAATGATTTTATTATTGTGCACTAGATTGTGGTTTAAAATTTCCAATTAATTTAATTTGTTTGATGTTTACTTAATTCGCTTTT
Organism: Lasioglossum lativentre; assembly: GCA_916610255.1. NCBI lineage: Eukaryota > Metazoa > Arthropoda > Insecta > Hymenoptera > Halictidae > Lasioglossum > Lasioglossum lativentre. Next base: position 38,166,099 of record OU744356.1, on the reverse strand, counting down.
CGGTGGGTGTAAAAATAATTACGGTTTTGTATCGTTTTAACCTTTGTAAAGCACGCAGTTCACTCTATTGATTTGCGCAAATGGGTTTTGCTTCAATGGTTCGTGATGTATACATTTAACACTGTTGGAGTAACAGGTTCGAGTGATTTTAACGAGAGCGTTCAGAATGTTATAGAAAAACAAAAAGAAATTAACGTGTGCTTGTTCAAAGAATGCGTGCGTATTACATACTGCACACGGGCATAAAAATATATTCAAGATAAGGTGATGGTGATCATGGTCTCCTGTCATAAAACAGCGAATGGCTCGGGAATAACCAAGCGATGCGAGAAGAGCCATTTGCCGGAAAGCATGACAGAAAATGTGGCGGTATCTTTTATGTATAGTACGCAGAACGGTCGTGATATTCTATATGAAAAAATGTCGCCGAAACAGACTGGAAATTCTTCATAGGAAGCTGCACGTTCGAACGGAACGAACTTGTAATTAGAAAAACGTCCGAACTGATTAATATGCAACACGAATGAGGAGTTACATTAAAATTTATTTCTGCTCATGACAGTTCCAATAGGCTGTAAATAATGCACCGGAATCGCGTCTGAATATATCGCAAAAAGTACTTTAGCTTTAGCTTAATTATTTTCTCCGTAATAAATTCCGAAAAATCATCTATCCTTGAACGATTTCGACGGGAACAACAATGATGAACATGAAGTGGCATTCACGATACGAGTCGAATCGCTAGAATTCCCGATTTACGTTTGAGTAGATAGGACGATAGATAGCACTTATGACAAATCGATAATCCGAATTGGAACGATAACTGTACTGATTAACAAAACAATTCCGTGGATGTTGGTTCGCGCTAGCAGATTCCGGACCCACTTACGGCCGTCCTGAATAATTACAACTTCATCGGAGTGGTAGGAAATAGGGGAAGCTAGCCAAACGCGAAGTAACATATTGCTTTCCGCATGACATTTTTACAAATTAATCAAACTAATGCGTCTGCTACCATCGTCGCAGCAAATGAAAATAAACGAACTATTTATTGGGTGCAGAAATTAATTCGTAGCTCCTTCTTTTAACAATTTGCAATTAAATATATCGCTTATTTCGTATGATAGAAAAATTGTCAGAGGGAGAAAATATTCTGTTCGAAGGCGCCAATACGGTGATAGACCGAATTTTTTTCGAGATTTCAAGGTCATCGTATTTTTTTTAAATGGGACTGAATATTTTCACTACAACAGTCGCATAGCTTATAAAAAAACGAATCCAACGAGGTGCAATATGTTGACCACCACGTGACCTTTAGCGAGGAAATTTTGAAATGTTTGTTAGTAACTTCGGTACGCGTTCTGGGACGGTAAATGAAGGAATTTCAATTTCATTGAAACAGTGTACCATGTAATTGCCCCTGGTGCTTGTAAACAGACATGCGTATTCTCTTGTCATCGGTTGAATGTATGTATGTAGTGTATGTGTACATGATGAATAAGCTTATTGCACTGATACCGATACCGTAGCTTGTGCTGATACTGATTGTAAAGCGATAATCTTAGCAGAAGATAATAATGCTTGTAAACATACTTTAACCGATGAAAGGAGAATACGAATGTCTGTTTACAAGCACCAGCGAGAATTAAGTGGTACACTGTTTCAATGAAATTGAAATTCCTTCATTTACCGTCCCAGAACGCGTACCGAAGTTACTAACAAACATTTCATAATTTCCTCGCTAAAGGTCACGTAAAGGTCAACATATTGCACCTCGTTGGATTCGTTTTTTTATAAGCTATACGACTGTTGCAGTGAAAATATGCAGTCCCAATTAAAAAAAATACGATGACCTTGAAATCTCGAAAAAAATTACCTTGAGAAAAAAATTCGGTCTATCACCGTATTGGCGCCTTCGAACAGAATATTTTCTCCCTCTGACATTTTTGCTATCATACAAAATAAGCGATATATTTAAGGTGGTTAAGTTAGGTGAAATACCCTGTATAATACCTCATACAATACTTAAAAGTTTACTAATTGATTACATACGAACATATTTAATAATGTAAATAATATTTTAAATTTAAATAATGGTACAGCAATGTTTCGTGGTGGCTCAGAATCACCACTCGAGTGCTAAGGGTTAATATTTGTTGGTTATTTACACGCCATTAAGATGCATTCTACTTTCGAAAATAATGTCCACCACTCTCTGCGCAAAATTATAGCGTCGGACGCTGCCACGGGGATGTTTTTTATTGCCAGCGAGGTCAGCAGATTTTTAAAGTAATATCATGCGGACACCCAACACGTTCGAAAACATTTCCAAAAGTGCGAACGAGGTCGAACGCCGTTCTCCGTGGAATCGAATGCCGAGAAGGCTCTGCACTTCCAAAGTACGGGGTGGTGATCCCTTATAGTAAAACTATAATTTTATTACGACATGCACGGTTTACTCGAATATATACGAATAGTTCGACATTCTTTTAGTTACGGCAGGATTCAAGTGTAAATTGAATTTTCACGGCTACAACAAATATGATATTGAGTTCAGTGCTCGTGTTATCGAGCTACGTGCGTCGACTGCGAAATTTTGCAGTGCACGAGTGGAAACACTGTCCAATGATTTCTTAACAAATTTTCCTGGAAATTGGAGCTAGTTCAGCAATTCTTTTTAATAATTATATTATAGAGTAGATGGTGATATTATTTTTTCTATTGTAACATGTGAATAACTGATATGACATCACTTAATGTGTCACTGTGACACTATTATGTCAGTGAGAATAAAAAATAGAAAAAACGTACATATAGTAAGCAAATATTTTTGTCTTGACTATTTGTGAACTTTTTTCACGGAATATTTTTATTTTATATATGTATATACAAAATATTAATATTTCTGATTTCCTTTATAAACCAATAAGTTTAATCGCTTCTCCTGGCATTATCATTTAATAAAAAATGATGAAGCTCCTTTTAGAAATGGCACAGTCACTATGGAACCTATTATCAGGCTTCCGGTAGGTAAAGTGCTTTTACCTAATTGACCGTTGAATTTTTCATGTTAACGATGGTTGCCGATTTTTTTTGTTAAGACAACCACATCACGTTAAAGGCTTTTAAATTTTCTTATATCATGAACCTCTGAGACAGTAAACGGCCAATTACTATCTCCCAAGCCCTGTCATCGATATGGGTCGTTGAGACTGAATTGTTGCGAGGTGTGAACAAAATTACGAGTAAGTACTCCCCGGGTGCGAGTAATTTTCTGCGAATTCCCCGAGTATGTTGAACTAATCCGACGGAATGTAATCAAAGGGGAGCAGCATGAAAGAAAAGCATAATTCGTCTTCCTCGCGCTGATGCGATTCACTAATTTTACGCAACGAGAAGCCCGCGCTCCGTCCACGTTCCGTGTAATAAATGGAAGGTTCCGAGGGAGGTATGTCGCAAATTAGAGTGGACGTAGACCAACTGAAGGACTTGTAATTATCACTTATCACCGCGCCCAGCTAACATTTAATGAGAACTAGCTGTTTTGATAGTCTATCTTACAGAAAGAACTTCCAATTAGCGTGCGACCAACACCAAGTAAGTTCAAGTCACGTTTTACGGCCCCATCTTATCCCTATCTTACATGGCGCAATTTCCTTGGCTTTTGATTTGTCGTTTCGTAACAGAATTAACTGGAAAATATATGGAACTGGGATCCCTATCCACCATAGTACATACAATTACCTTGGTTTTAGATTTGTTGTACTCAAAATTAATTTAAAGATACGAGGAACTGTGATCCAAATTAAAGTTCTCAAAATTATTTGTATTTTTTAAGTAATCAAGTAATTTTGTACAATAATTTTAGAGTGTTCGCCATAGCTAAATGTCAAGGTTTTTACAAATTCTTTAGTATAGTACTCTTCAAGCCTAAGACTTTTCCCACGTGCTGGTCGAGAGCAGCACCAGCCAAATTTCTTTTAGTTTTTCTCGTATAATTAAAGTCCTCGGGTTTTTTATTCTCAGTTTATCCGCAGAAAAACGACCGAGGTTAAACAGAAAGAAGAGAATGAACGCAGAGCGACATAAATGCGGCTTTGAGAATGCTACTTGAAAACGAAATGAGTTAACGACAAGCCGTTGAAACTTTCCGCGTTGCGAAAAGTACGTCTGGAGACTGATTTAAAGCGATCCGAGCTGGCCAAATCGTAGATTTACCGCCGGAAATTGGTAGATACCAAAAACTTTTATCGAGAAATTGGAAAGTCAATTATCATCTTATGAGATAGCTTCGCGTCGCTGTTCGACACCTTGCTTGTGTTTCTCTGTGCCTCTTTCAACATTCTAAAATAACTTATTTAATAATCAAGAGTTTTAATTGATTTTGGTTCAGATCACAGTCACATTCACACTGATTAATATAATTCTCCATTTTTGTCTTTTCAACAAGGATCGGAATCATGACAACAGTCAACACATCTTTTTCGGAACATACTCTACATATAAAAGAAATATCATGTAATTTTGATTACTTTTACATAAAAAGAATACGTGTTTTACATAAATAAATACGTGTCCATAATCCTAATACAAAACGTTCAATAGTTCGTCTGAAAAAATTCCTAGAAATGAAAAACGATCTTGAAAACCAGAACATTCTCTTAAAAAAGAAAGATTAAGTGGTTCTTTCCTAACAATCTGATACTATAAATTATAGTGTTTCCCAATTCGAATGTTTGTAAAATTAGCGAAAGTTCTAGCAAAGTTAGAGTAGTTGAAGATGCACAGCCTCTAGATCGAATCTGGCTCTCGAAATGAACGAGCAAATTGCATTTAGGGGTATTGGACAGCGATCCAGAAAAGCTCCAATTTCGCGCAACGGCCGATGCATTAGGATGCTGACAGAATTCCACGGTCGGCCCGCGGATTTCAAAAGGACCGATACATCCAGCCATTTTCCTTTTCTTCTTCTGTCCAAGGATGGAGAAGAGTCGACGGTGCGGAAAGTGGACAGCGTGATCCGTTGGTAGACGCCTGTGTACGTTGGCAGAAGCCCCGAAGCGTTTGACCACCGGTTTCGATAGACTATTTCCCGTCGGTGCCTTTTGTGCGGCCAAAGTAGTAGAAACAGTGGCGTAATGTATTCCTGACGGTGCGGTGCGGTGATAACGGACGTCCGCTTAAACTTAAACCACCAGTGGATCGCCTAACTTCACATGCGCCCGACTCGACGTATTTTCTATGCGAGACATTCTATGGCCACTGTTGCTCGAAATTGTTCAATCATTATTCCAGGAACTACGGTGACCAGTGAGTGAACATAATTAAACGAAAAAATTACGTTTATGATGTTACTGTTCGAATTTATACGCTGAACAGATCTTCCTTTTTCGTAATCTATTCAGAACAGCAACTATATAAAAAAATAAAAATTATAAAATTTTTTCATCTGATTTTCGATCAAGTATCACACTTAGTAAAAAATTGTTGATCTGTAAAAAATTTGTTTTACTTTTGAGCAAAAAGAGATCGTAAATACCATCAAAAGTAATTTTAGAGATTTTTGTGTGGGAAAAGGGAAACGCGCGGTTTTTTTGGCCATTTGAAAATCATCTCTCACGCATTGGAATCGACACAGCAGTCCTCCCAAACATGTCACGAATATATTTCACGGCATTTGTAAAGTTTGCCCGTGTACACGAAACTCGTACATCATGCGCGCACGCGGATGTCACCTGTCAACGTTCATTTTCGACTTTCTTTTGAAACAGTCCTTCGAAGTCGATCAATTTCCGCTCGAGATAACGGAAACGCGCGCGCGTGATACTAAGGACGGATAATATGCGAGGAAGATCGTCGTGACATCGCTGTTAAGTACCATTTCACGTCACCATTTACAGCCGTTCTCATTACGACTAATTTCGTTAAGTCAACCGTTGCCGTTACACCGTCGCAATCGAGCATAAACGGGATTTACGAGCCCATGAAATCGAAACTTTGAACTGCCACGAACGGCTAGAAACGACACAATATACTGGGTACGATTCATAAAACGGTAGAACCTTTTTAGACGAAATTAAGTAAAGTTAAACCTCGTCCGATTTTATATTGGATTTTCTGCAAACAATTGCTGTGGCTGCTACAGCTTTGAACGTGTTGATTGTTCTTTAACAAAAGGCGATTACAAGGAATAACAACAAAGGTTTCAGAAATTAAATAAAATTGAAACCAAATGGATTCTAAATTGTACTTTCTGCAAATCATCGCTGCGAGGCCTGAGGAATAAAAGAAGGCTGCTTGTACTTTAACGAAAGGTGATTAAAGAAAATTGCTGAAGCCTTACGAGGTTAAATGAAACTAGCACATAGGATTTTGTATTTTACTTTCTCGAAATAGAAGCTGTGATGTCCACAGTCTTTAAAAATGGCGATTCTTCTGTAACCCTCGAGTTATGACCTTCAAAATGTACGTTAAAATAATAATATTTATATTTAATATTCATCTCTATGTCACCCTCTCTATATTACATTCTGAAACAATTGCCGTGACTTGTAATGTGTTAAAAACTATTGATTATTTTTTAACAAAGGGTGGTTGAAGGAAGTCGTAACACAACAAAGCCTTGGCCACGTAAATACATTTAAAGCTCACCAGATTTTACACTGCACTTTCTGCGAATAATAGCTGCGTGACTACAGAATAAAAAAGTGCTGATCTATGCCGACAAAAGGTGGTAAAAAGACGTTACAACCCAGTAAAGAAGTTACAACCTTTACGACATTAAATAAAATTAAAACTCGTCAGATTTCTGAGACAGTTCTTAAAAATGTTGAGTACATATACTTTGAAAGATGATCGAAAGAAATAGCAAACCAATAAAGTCTTACGAGATTAAATAAGACTGGAGTCTCGGATTTTCTATTTTACCTTCAGCAAACAGTCGTGACTCCCAATGTCTCCGAAATGCTGAATTTTCTCTAACAAGAGACGATTGAAGCGGGTTGCAACTTTCGTCGAGTGGCTCTAAAAAAAGCTGGGTATTTGTCGACGAGATTCCGCGTTTTACAATGTGAAACTGTTCCTAAGATATCGATATATTCATAGGGATTCGTGCGCCGTGCAATTTCCTCCGAGTCTTTCATTCGACGAGTCGATCCTCAACGAAGGTTTGAGAACGATATAATTCTATCGGCGACGATATTTCAGCAACTGTGCCGATAAAATACGAACTGTGAACAAGCAGACCCGAAAAAATGTAGGAAATGTTGAAGAAAATGAACTGTCGCAATTTTACAATCCTCGGAGGATTGTAAAAACTGATCGAAAACTTTATGTATGTAGAATCAGAAACGAAGAGGGGAGCAACAGGAACTGATTTGTTCATAGTTTTACCATTAATTGAAAGTGCAGGACCCTGGAAAATCACGGGAAAGCATCAGCGTTTAAGCACGATTAAAAGCAAAAAACCACTTTTCCCGTAGGTATTACCGAACGCAACAAAACGCGCAGCAGGTCGTAGTAAAAGTATGTTATAATAAAAGGTACATAATTAAAGCACCGGAAAACGTGAAAGCAGTTCTCCTGTTTTTTCTGCGGTCTGCGAAACAGCGGGACAATCTCCTTTCAAAGCTCTCAAGTCACGTATAGTGGAATTTTATGAACGCAATATTGTCCCCGCGAACAGTTTTACACTTTTTGTACTTTACTTGGAAACCTATTAAATTTTGCTAACTGGCCGAAAAAGTATTGCGCAAAAAGAACGGTGTCGAATCGATAAAATGCTATATTTAACAAAATTAGCGACACCGTCAGTTGTTTAATAATTTCGCAGGTAGTGGAAACAAATGGTAGAGGATATTTTAAATAAGTCATTTTATAATCTTGGGGTGATTAGATTATTAATAGACTGCGGATGTTTATGCAAATGCATATTTATATAGAAAACTGATAAAGCAATGGGACTTAAACAGAAATATGTTTTGCGATTAGAGGATTCCAAAAATATGTTTTTTATTTTGCACTTTTTGCATAATGCATATGTTTTGCATATTTCTCTTGAAAAACATATGAAATATATTGTTGCATATGTTTTTCAAAGAGAAATATGCAAAACACATTATTTTCCATGTATATGCATATCTCATGCTCATATGAATCATTTATCTTGTTAAATTTATTTAATCTATTAATAAGCACGCGTATCATAACCGAATACCGTCGATAATAGTTATACGCCAATATAATACTGAAGACGCCTCAACACGCTATGATGTTACGACCTTAAATTGCTTACTGAATGTCACATGTAGCTGTTGGTATTTAGAATTCGAACAGTTCAGTTTGATACTCGAAGTGATAAGGCGAATTTTGTGAGAGTGCGTGCCAACATTATTAAAATGCCGACAGTTCGGAAAAGTAGGGTTTCACTGATGAAAAGCTGGATCGAAGGCGATCCCAATTTCATTATTGACGGAAATAATGAAAGTAGTATTTACTGTGAAATGTACAGTAAGAGTGTAAAGTGCGATCGAAAATCGCAATTAATTCAACATATTAATACTTCCATGCACACAAAAAATATCCTGACTAGGTTTTTCAGATTTAAAAAATAGACTTCAATCTATTTTACGAACTCTTCTTGTCCAGAACGTTAACGAAATCATTAACAAAACTTTGAGAAAATGCTGACTATACTTAATTACAGCAAAATTTTAATGTTATCGGCGCATTGGTTCGATCAGTTACCTACTTTAAAACACTATTTGCAAATTATCACAACATTTTATCTCGACGTTTCGATCTAAATTCAGATCATTTTCAAGAGATTTACAAAAACAAATTTGTGTCCGTAATGAAACAAAAGAAAATTATTTCAGTTTATATTAAAAATCAAAAAACAAACGATGAACCATATTATAGAAAGAAAAAAGTTACTCACTTGCGTAGTGTTACAAAACAAACTTTATTTTTTTTCTTCTTCTGTACAAATATAGTTTTTTGAGTTACGTCACCTTTGCAGCGAGAGTGCAATATCTTTTTATGTGACGTAAACACATGGTGGCGAATTCACATGGTACACAATGATCGCCAAGGTCATACAAGCTCACAAATGGCAATATATGTAGTAAAAAAGCTGTATACTGTACCGATATTAAATGGTGAAAAATCTAGAAGGTTCTGATCAAGGATATCATGTAACCTGATAAAAATCAACTTGGTACAGCGAAGGACTCAATTTGTCACCGCTCGAACATAGTAAGCAGGAGGTATAGTGGCGCGCAGGTGTCCGATCTGCAAGCGAGAACGCGCCTTCCGGTTCTACGAGGATTTTGCGGCCGGGCAATACAACTTTACGAGCACCTGCTACGAACTTCCCAGATACAAGGGCATAACTTTACTACATATGTGCCTTTCGATGATACTCCTTGAAGTTAACCCTTGGCCCACTTCGAACCTACGCCCTATTTGCCACACCTGCGAGGTGAAAAATCTTCGAATATTCCCAGTTTCATCAAATATTGTTCGTAAAGCACGAACAGTTTCGATATGATCGCTATCCTATGCACTGGGTGTCCCTCAGGTTTCCGTGAAAAATTTCTGCTCTGCGGGGAGCACCACTTTATTTATTTCCATTATTTACCCCTTGCCGGGGTGAACTAACCAATAATAAGCTGAACCGACCAAGTAACCGGATTATTCTTGGAATTTATTCAATGTATAAAGTCACTTTATAGCTGAAACAGTTATAAAGTAGAGGTCCTAGTTCCAGGACCGTCTTAAGATATGTGGCGCCCGTGGGCTAATAACAATAATGCGCCCATTTCCATTAAAAAATAGGGAAAATGGCTGCGGGGTGACCGGTGAAGATTTGCCAAAGATTCAGAATTAGGAAAAGTCAATAAGTGTATTACCAATAAACAAATAAAAATACAAAATTTCCGCCCCAAAAGGCTGGCGCCCCGGGGCTATAGCCCATTTAGCCCTGTGGTTAGGACGGTCCTGCCTAGTTCTAGAGGCAATACTCTGTTAAAAGAAATTCTTCTTCAATATCATATCTGCCAAAATTTCAAAATATGGAAATGTCGTTTTGTATCTCCTCACGTATGCCACGGAAGTATAAAAATCCAGAGTGTAGTTGCATTTATCTTAAATAGGTTACTAGAGTAAATCCATTACATTTCTCTGTAGCTAATACACTGTCCGCGATTAAAAATGACGTCGCCCGCGAACGATATGTAAATGCGAAGGAACGAGAAAGAAGGAGCCGAGAGAACCTGATGGTTCGTCTTCGTTCGTGTCCTAACAAGCAAGCGTCGAGTGGACGACGACCTAAATCCAGAGACAACGCGTTCGTAATTAGCAATAAAAACGAAGAAAAACGCTAGAATGGCTTCTTATGGATTAGGGCCGAAATGGGCAGAGGAAATAAGATTCTGCAGACGCTCGACCTCGACAGAGACTAGGACTGCCCGGTGTATTGTCAAAAAAAAAGAAAGTTGAAGTAAAGTCACTTGCAATTTTCAATTATGAGCTACGATTATTTATTAGCTGATCTTAATACCAACCAAGAAAAAATTCAAATTAAAATTTCGAACAAATTGAGGATAGGCGTCCTTCAAATCTTGAGGAGCATGATCTTCAGAAAAATGGTTCGCTTACCATAACGTTTGACCTATAAACCCTCCGCTATACTATAATAATAAGTCAGACTCGTGATGAAGATTAAAAACGGAATCTGCTAAATATGTTTATTATTCGCTTCTTTTAAATTGTGAAGAGAAATATCGTTACAGAAAAGTTACAAATTCATCGAACATCATGCTGTCCGTTTCAGAAATTTTAAATAGCGCAATGCACAAAACTAATTTAATTTTGTTTAGGTGAACTGCAAAATCGTGGTCATTACAGTAAATGTAGATATACAATGTTTGAGACTATTGTGTCGCGTCGTTCACCCTGTATGCTAGGACCATTGTTTTAAATAAAAAGACTGACAGTTTAGCTATAAAAGTCGTGGTAATAGGATCAGCGATCTTTTGGTCCGTTTGCCGAGAATGTTATCACAATGTTGCTAGGACGTCGGTGATGCGTCCGTGATTTGCAATACGGTCGCAACGATAAATTACACGGAAGAGTAACACGCGTTCGAGAGTTTGTGCACCGACGATTACGATTACGATTTCGATTTCGCAGGGCGTGCACCATAATTCTTATTAGTTTGTATGAGAACGGTGTCAGCTGGAGGAGATTCGAATATTTACTACGGCGCTATATTATACGCTGTTCACGGCATGCATAAGTCATGCGCTTCAGTATGAATACAGAATCGAAGTAAGCGCACGCGGAATTCGGCGTCTGAACGCTTGCGAGTTTGACTGGCCAATTAACGCTTTAGCTGCCGGAAGCATAATAAACCTCGTAACCAGGGCTCAAATGAAACTGTTAATCTCTATAAATAAAAGCTGTGCCATCGAACTTTTAATTCTTAAACAATTCCTTTTCTGTTTTAAGTGAACTCTTTCTACAGCAACATTAATTGTATTATGAGAGTAATTTATTTTCAGTTTTAACACTAACACCAACCAGATAGGCCGAAATGATTGGTCCAATTTTATTTTATAATTGTTCAAGTTATACAAATCAGCTTCCATGATTTATTCGGTAGATTTCTGCTGGGACCAAAAGTAACAGTTATGTGCAAAATTTTTTATGAAATGTGCAATTTTTTTTTTATGAAAAAGATATAAAATGAATCTCTGCATTATTAAAGCCAAGAATAATTATCAACACAACATTGACAAAGCTTCTTCCACTTTCATCATACCAGTTAAATTTTCCACCGTTTTCTGCACGAACATTGAACACAAACACATGGAATCGTAACAAACAAAAATCAGCCAATTTCCTGGGTACCCGTTACTGTATACCCAACCTCTGTTTCTTTAGTATCTTCTACGTGAACCGAGTTAATTATCAGACCCTCTCAAAGAGTCGCCACTAAAGAATAATACCTTTTATTTTCAAAAGTCTGTGAAATTGGAAAACATCGTCAAGACAGCGTGCACTGTCGAGGTCCCTCACAAGTGTCTCTACGTGCTTTGTTTACGACCGCCATTCCAGTTTGTCCCGAACAATAATAAAAGTGTATTCAATTACCATATAGTTATTACTCCTATACAGTCACATATAGTTATTAAACGCAGCCATAACAGCCACGAATCAACACGCGTTTGCGCTCGGGTTTTTAACGAAATAGTAGCGGGAGAGCCTCGGCTTGTGTCGTCGCCAAACCACCGAAGCAACTAGATACAACGTCCGTTTCCCAGAGGCACGTAGCATTAGTGTACTATCGTTTGCCAATTCCTTAAAAGTCACGTATTTCTAAGAGCAAGATAACGTCGTAACGGAAATCCGTCGAGAATTCAATATCACTGTCGCTTTCGACGTTACAGCTCGCCTTCAGAAACGAGCGATTTTTAAACGGACACTCTGCGGCTTTTCCACGAACTTCTCAATCTTTAAGCTCCTACGAATGACACATTTCTCATCAATTTTGCATTATTAACGAAGACAGAAGTAGCATTGATCTAACCGATCGTTGCCAACGCGTTGCGCAAGATTTATTCAAATTTATTTCAAAGTCCCGTTGCCGTGTGCAATATTTTTTTCAATCAAACTTCAAAGCCTCGCGATCGGACTACCGTTCATTCGAAATCGATGTCTGTAGTATCGTTCGAGTTACGATTTTTTTTCGAGAAAGCTTAGCTCCGATCGTTTCAAAAGAATCCATAAAACCGGGAATTGAAAATCAATGATTCAAATTACACCCCAATGTAATTAGATCATCAATTTCTTGGATTAGAGAGTGGAACGAAAGGCGATCGAATTAAGTGAATAGCATAGTTATTCTCGGACGGAAATAGCTGCATCAAAGTTGAAAGGGGAATCGGTTCTTCGTAGAAGGAGTTGGATATTTCTTTTTTGTGGACGTGGATCAAGAGTGCAGCTTTTGAATCAGCCTGTATACGCACGACCTTCTCGGAAAGTTCCTTCCAATATGCTACGGCAGCTTTTCAAGACATCAGAGCGACTCTTAACTTCCGATTAACACTCTTTGTCTGCCAGTGCTGGGTCGAACCAGTTCTCTTACGAGTCCATAATCCTTGGCATTCTACGAAACAAAGGAAAATGCTAACCCGAGGAATCGGATGAAGGTACCATTCCTATTTTGGCATTCTACCACACCTGGCAACCTCTGTTCGATCAATATGTATCAGGTCATCTCGTGAGTGCCGCGAATTTCCTTCCGTATTGCAACGGCCAATACAAATACAATAATTCCTTGATATACATGCGGAAGAAATGTGCGCGATATGTACTTGTGTAAAATATATCCCCATAACCACGGCGTGTAACCCTTGGGGGCCTAGAACCTCGATCATTGGAAAGTGTAACACGAAACGGGATTGGATATATCGGAAAAACAATACTAATCCAGTGACAACACATTTTTCCTGTAAATTATTTTTTTCTGGAACTTTTACCTACACATCTGTGACAATTTATACTGATTAAAATGAGACCAAACACGATGCAATTTCGATCACATTTGCTTGTTTAGTGCACGATTTACTGAAACCTCGATTATCCGTCCGTCTGATATCTATCATTCGAATTTAAAACGTTCAGTCTAGAGCGATTCATATACAATACTATTCGTCATAAAAATGAATAAACACTTATTGTAAAACTGTAGGTAGGTAACTGTGTTATTATCCAAACGTTCATATTCCACTGACTAGTTCGGATAATTGAGGTTCTTCTCTGTGTCCTGGAGTAACAAAGTAAATATGATCCGAACGATGTCATGTTTGGACTCGTATTAATCAGAAGAATGCCACGAATGTGTCGATAAACGTTTCATAATAAAATAATTCAAAACCACAAAGTTTTGTTACAGGGTCAATACATGTTATCTTGCCGATACGCCGCGCCGTTGTTTTGTTTACCCAACATCCTCTTCTACGCGCGAACCGGCTGAACCATACATATAATCTGTACAGAGGCTCATATGTGGGAATCTGTATTGATTTTTCAAGTATCTTTTAAGAAGGAAAAGAGAACCGAGATAGAAGCCCAGAAAATAATCTAAAGTCGTGCTTATGGGTCCGGAAGATTACAAAGACATAAGTTCGTTTATTGAAAAAGTAATAGAAAGAAAGGGTCGCGGAAAAAACGATGGAGAATAAGGGATATTCTATTTAACACTAGAACGACCGAGCCCTAAACGAGAGTGATGTATATTCTTTTATAATAATAACAAAATTGAGTTTATTTAGATTTCGTAGGATTTTTATGGTACTTGAATACAGAAGCATACTAAAAAATTTCTCAAGAAAATACATCTGTAACTTCACGAATCGTAAAAGAAAAAACCAGTAATTTTGACTGGCTCGGTAGTTCTAGTGTTAACCGAGAACGTCTGTAAACACGATTTAGAAAATCTCCATGCATGGATCGGTCAGGATGTAGCGAAAGGATTCCTTGGTTCGAGAAAAACAAACCCATAAATCTAGCTCGCCCCGTACTATGTACGGTTTCACGATACGTTAATCGCCGTGGTGGATGCGCCGTTTCGTTGGGGAAATGCTCTGACAAAATCCAACGATCGCTATGTGGCCCATGCGACCTTCAAAAGCGTCCACACGAGCCTCTGGAAACTAATAGACCGACATAACTTCCCCAAGAGAACTTTCGGACAATGGAACCGTTCGCTTTTCTCCTGCTGGATTTTCGTTTGTTTGCACAAGGAACGCGAAAATGTACTATTTGTTTTAGTTTCTAGGATGACAGAGATGTCCGAGCGTGTTTCCAGCTAATAGAACTTTCATTCTGGTTATGGTAGACTTCATTTAGAATGGGGAACATGAGAACCTGCATCGTGAAAATTTTCATAAAATACCAAAACTTCTGTTCAAGTTATGTTTCTTGGAAACAATACAAATAATTTTTGCCCACAGATCTGCAATTTAGCGATCAATAAACCGTGGACTTTATGCATTTATAACAAAAAAGAAATAGGTGAAATGTAAAACAGTGGTAACATTAATTCAATTTCAGAGCACCGATATGTTGCCATCAACCTATTAAAATTATTAGAGAAACAAATGAATATTTATTTGGTTTTAGTACTTTGCAATTGATGCAGTACATTTTTATTTTCTACAAAAATCCGCAGTCTGGTGATCAAATTGTTAGAGCCACAGTAGGAAAAATATATTTTTTTAGTTATAGTATCGTTAAATGTATGTTATCCAAGTCTCGTTTACTCAATTATTTTTTAGTAGCGTAGAAGAGTTAAACTTCAAACGACTGGTATTTTAAAGAATAATAAAACACTTGATAATGTCGAATTTATAGGTAAACAACGTATGGAAACACAAAATAAACTTGTCGAAAATTTCTGAAGCCGTTGTTGCTCTTGTTTCATTTTATAAATGCCATTGTTGCGTAGGATACGATAACATTTTAATAATGCCCGTCGAAACTGTTATTTACCGCGATATAAATTTTTCCACGTGAAAAATAAACATTCCCCGGTCGCGTCGGTTGCGTGGTCGAAAAGCCCGCAAAAATGCGAATTCGCACTCGCACCCGCAATCTGTCGGCGACACGGTGGTTTACAAGTTGTTAAACAACGAATGTAGCCCGTGTGTCGCGAATATTAGATTTTCTTGAGATTTATGCGAAATCATGTTCGATAATGTATGCCGTGACACATTTCCATACTTTAATGCATTAGTAAAGGAAAGCAGAACACTTATTCGGTCGGCGCGGCGCGGCGCGGCGCGCGGCGGGGGCTAATCAAATTCTGCAAGAGTAGTTGTCGAACACAATTTAAAGTTTGAATGTAAGTCGAGAACGTAAAAGTGCAAATGCACTGCCTACTGTCTCGGAGGCTTATAAAAGTTCGCCGGGGCGTTTACGAAATTACGAGCCGAAGATGTGGGGAGCTGAATGTATATGTATACATATGTACATATAGGTATGTGCACTTCTGCGCCATGCTAAATCATGCGAGTTCGATTTTTATTACGAGAGTTCTTTACGATCTTCGGTCTACATATAGAATACACTTATGGCGAACTTACCATCAAATCACATGAAAACTGGGTCATTTTTCAGACTTTATTACACGGAAACTAAACGACACAGGGCAGTAAAGAATTTGTGACGCATTCGACCATTATTCAATATTATAGGCTAATCTTTGCTAGAAACTGGATTTAATGGTGCTTATTGTGGACAACGTTAACCGATTCGTTCATAACGCCATATAAAATAGTCGAAAATTAAATTTAATTAATAAGATTAAATCAATCTTATAATTAAATAATTGTTGATGTTTAGGACCACTCGCTGCTTCATTAACCCCTTGCACTACGATTTATTTTACGGTTGCAGTGATTAGAACTTATTTGTCGTTTCGAATTTCTTAGAAAAGAAGAAGTTTGTATGTAATTTATACCTATGCAGTCTTCAATGGTTTCAACAACAAGAAAATATAATTTTGTCTCAATTTAAAGTTTAAAGGAAATTAGTAGCATGAATACTTAGTAGACTATCATCGAAATCTTCGTCACGAGTCCGACTCGGTATTATAGTGCAAGGGGTTAATGGCTTTATAAAACAGATTTTTGAAGGAACCTTTTGTACACACGTTAATCGTTTTTATTGTTCCTAATGCAGTAGCTCTTCATTTAATCCAGGCCTGGGCAATTTGCGCCTCGCGAGCCGCAGACGACTCCTCTCCCCACTTCTGGATTCTCCCCGCCAAACTCCTGTGGAGTGAAATAGTGGGGGAACCGGTACCGGTAAATACACTGGTAGTTGGAGGCGTGAACCGACAGCAGGGACGAAGTTGCCCGGGCTTGATTTAATCAATTCACCAGAAACTGAATAATTGAATGACGATTTTGATACACTGTTTGTCACGTCGTTAAACAAAATACAAAATAAATTCTCGAACTGAATTGTTAAATTGAGAAGATCTGGGACAATCGCATCGGTAAAATTACGAATAATTTAATAATATTCTTGCAAAATCGTAAAACAACTTCTATACAATCATTTGTAATAAAATGTTTTAATCTCCAAATTAGTGATAATCCAAGTGACAGAAGAATGGTTCAAATCCCACAGAGTTATTTAAATCTGTAAATTTGTATTCTTTGCGTTAATTTGTCAAAAGAGGAATGAAGTTTTTGTTGTACTAAAATAGCTTTGATTTTATTGTATACATATGGAGAGTGATACGACAGGACATTCATTTGGAAGAATAACTGTTCGATCGAGCCTCCGAATAAAATGTGAGACAAGTTCGCGAAACTATGTGCCGAGAAATCGCGTTCAAAGTTTCGCGGAACGATTCCAAGACGAATGGTCAGGTATTTATGGCACTTAGTCCAGGAGGCGATCCGGAAAGGCCGCCTTTGCCGCATCCGAAACAGGTCACGAAGCTTCTTTTCTTCTCACCAAGAAATGTTTGCGGCTTTGCCAATGTCACTCTCCGTGGTCTCTATCGGCATTCCTCGATCGATAAACGGCTTTTTTGCACGATCCAATTGTGATTCCCACTGCTACTATTATTTTATACCCCCGTTGATCCAACAACTTTCACGAAATTTTTGAAATATCTCCGACACCCCTGCGCAAACACTTGACTATTCCGTGAAGACGAGAGTAACGCGACTTTATGTGCACTTTATTCGAATAACGTTACGACGGCTTCGCACTCGCACGAGAAACAGAAATGGTCGATCGCGTTACCTGCTGCAGACCTTTAAAATTCGAAAATGGGTCGTAACATGAATTCGTTAGGTTGTCTTTGGTATTCCTTTTTCGACTATCAAAATAAAGAAGAGAATTACAATCAGTCAATTATAAAATCGTTGACATTAAGTAGTTTTTACCTAAGAAAAGCAACACATATTTATACAGTGGAACCTTGATTAACCGGGGTCGATTATCCGCGGTCTCGATTAATCGGGGTCTTGGTTATCCGGGTCTCGATTATCTGCCGTAGAATGATACTCAATATAATTCATTCGTCTCTTTCTGAAGTACAAAGGGGTCCTCGCTCACTCTGCCTATCCCCACCGTTGACGCTCCCGTAGTCCCAATATTTAAGCTTTCACGTCACACGCTACGAGTGCGACCCGTGCCGAAACCTTTTACAGTTTGCACTTTGCACTTTCCACCGCTCGGCGACCGAGGCAGCTCGAGTTTCTCGTCCCCTCGCGGGGTATGCCCCGCAGTGGAGGGGATATTCGCTTTTCTTAAAACCTACGGTTTCCGTTTTCTTAAATCAAGGCTTTACTGTACATCTTTATTCGCATCCTACTGCTTGCAATTGCTGGACAAAATTGTTATTTTTCACGAAAATCCGGGTAATAATCGGATTTGTGTTGACATAAAGATTTCTACCTTTTGTCGACAACGTAAGGCAGAAAGTACAATTGCATCGTTTTCAGGCTTTAGAGATTCAATAGTTTCGTTCCGGTACCAGAAATTCTAAAATACGCAGTGTTCGCGAGTTCTTGTCGACTAGACGGTTTCGTAAAACACTAATCGAGCACGCTAAGCATACCGTTACCAAACAGCAAGCCAACAGCTTGCGCTTCGTCGAAATATTCGATACCGAGACACTCGTTTCCCTATTAATTCTCCGAGCAATGGAAGCAAAAAGGAAACAACAGAGAAAGCTAGATGCTGATCGGTCGAGAGTCGAATGTTGAATCGATATCGTTCGCGCGCAGGTGTCAATAGCAGCTTGCAATTTTTTTTGTTTTCTCAAGGATCCTCTAATTTAGCGAACACTGTCCGAGAGAGAAAAAAAGAGTTGCTATTATGATCGTTAATCAATTAAGAGAAATCTATATTCTTTTCAAGATTACTCTCATTGTTAGCTAAAATGACGAGATGATTTGACAAACGCAGGACTTCCATTTTGAAAAATTGTGTAGCTTTTGCACTTGATTAAAAATGTGATCGTGAATACGCAGTCGATTTTTAACTATTTTTTTTCAATATTCTCTTTTGAATTTCGATCTGGAAAAAAAATGAGAATTAATTGTCTGTGGCTGGCCATTGTTTAAGCTTTTCCATTCTGAATTAATGATCGGTAGTAAGAAGCAATTTCATCGAAATTGTTTCGATAAATGTTTCGCAATGCTTCCGTCAAGTGTAGTACTCTGTTATTAACCCACAAGTGCATTGCTGTCCTTTTGTCTCTTTAGTGGGCCATTTAAATATACGTTCGTACTTATTCAACGTGCATTGATGTAATTATTGGTTTATCATCTCACTGCGATTTTTCGTTTCTGATGCTGCAAAAGAAATTGACTTCCACTTTAAGGATTTAACATACAGTGAGGAGAAAAATTGAACGAATGAAACCATTTTTTTTAAATTATCATGTTTCATTGTAATCAGGATTTACAAGATTTCGAACGTTTAAAGGACCAAAACTCAAGCGTTTCGGTCTCCTTAATCGAATTACTATGATTCTGCGGAATTTTTCGAGGAAATAAAAATTGATGCACAAGCGGTGCAAGCGTGCTCGTTTCAGGCAGAGTGCAATATTCGTTTAGGGCTGGATATGATCCAAGCTGGCTTCCAAAAATTCCCGAGACGTAGACGCTGCTGCTGGTTGTTTACGCTGAAAATTGGCAGGACATCTCGAAGCTATCGTTTACAATATTTTCGTTTCCACGGTGAAAATTCTCCGAAATCATATTGTCGATTCGTCTGAACAAACTATCAAACTCGAGCGTGTTGCTGCGGAAAGAAATTATTCTTGGAGAACGTTTTAACGAAGGAAACGTGGAAAAAGTGTTTGCATCTCTGAGACAAAGAGTTTCCGGTCCACTATTTATCCGAGACATCTTCGTCCTCGAGATGATGCGCTATTTATGATTGATTCTAGGACGATACTAGGACGTATTTATTAATATTCAATTGTGGTCAATTCCAATCAATTTATTGTATAATTCCCCACGAAGGCGTACAATCTCAATACCCTAAAATTAGAAAATTTTGAACCAGTCATTTCGACGGGTTTCGTAGTTCAGCATGTTTTTTGCACTTTCGGTGGGCAACCAGAATCGTTTATGCCCAGGGCTATTTTTGTTATTATATTCAGCTTTCAAAAAATCTGAAACAATTTTAGGATATTTATTAATACTGTTATGAACAAAAAAATAAAAATTTTACGCATTAATTTTAGGAAAATGGGAGTGTCCCTTCGTTTCCCTTTGAAAGGATTCAACAGTGAAATTTTCGTGTAGACATAAATCGTAGGATCTCTACGAAAAACGAATATCCCGTCCACTGCGGGGCATACTCCGCGAGGGGCCCAGAAGCTCGGGGGCCTCCGGACAGGTCGGGACAGGTCTCGCGTTGGCCAGCCGGGAGTCGATAACGTAGAATCAACTACCCCCACCCGGCCGGTCAGCGCGAGTCGATCTGTTCGGACCTGTTTCGACCGCACAGTAGTACATACATGTTTACACGTGCTGTCCTTTTCTACGTTCACCGCAGTCGGCGAGGTTATAAAAAAAAAAAAATAGTAGAACTACGCACGAAAACAGCACGGACCCGAGGGTTTTTCTGAGATCAAGGCTTCACTTTACAAGGCTGTACTTTATTGATTTTGTGAGAATTTTTGGGGTCGACATTCGTAACGCAGTAACAACTACAAATTAATTCTTACAGTATGCTATCTTTTCGTTCCGCGATGCACTTGCACAAAAATTCCGATCATGATCTCTCCACTACCTCGAAAATCTCTTCGAGAAACAGTTGATCGGTTCGCCGAATTATTGTTCGAGTATCACCGGATGTCGAGGGATCGCCTCAAATTCAATATCATTTTCGACGACAGCGGTTTACCTTTGTCTCGAGGTCCGAGGCGCAATATTCCGGCTGCTGGTGTCGCGTGCATTGTCTGGCACAATACTCCCGTAAGAAATAATTAAACTGTTGGAGCACCACCGAGACCCTTTGAAATATTACACACTGCGCGACGACGCGACGCGATGCGACGGCTTCCTGCGGTTCTCCTTTTATTTGACTAACCGTGACGTTCGCGGTTTCTTACTTTGACTACGGCGCTAACTTTCGGCAAATGTCAAATGACCCTATTTATAAGGGTAAACACACACCGGCGATTTCGACGTGTTTACCGGGGCACGATCTATCTTCAAACGACGCGCGCGACTTTCGTCAATTTTTTTTCGTGTACGTCCGGTTGAACGATTTATGGAGTACAGATTGAAGTAGATTGCTGCATGTGCAAGAAACGGAACTATGTCGCTCGAGACGAATATTTAAAATACTATGATAAAATCAACAGAGCGATGGTTCACTTTGGACTTTTTCTGCTGATGCAAATTAACTCTTTGCGCTCCGCAATTTGTTCGTGATTCCTTTTATTTTGGCTGCATTGACGTCGTTAGTCATACATAATTATACTATTGGGGCATGGTATAAATACACTGCTGCTCAGAAGTATGTGGACACTTTCTTAATTGCGATCACCTAACAATGACTACAAAATCATTGATACTATATAGATCCATGAAGCACGACCACTTTACATTATTTCTGTAGATTTCTTTAAATTTTTAGGGATTTGAAAAATCCTTAATAATAGTGATCTGAAAAATTTAGAATCTGTCATTTTGAATTTAAATATTTTTAAATGTAAAAAAGGAGAGGAATTTAATAATTAAGAAATAATACAAAATTTTCTTAGCGACTGTGTATCGTAGTAAACGATAGTAGATTTCCTCCATGCTTTCCTTGAAACTGAAATCTCTAATATTACCAGTCTGGTTTTATTAAAATATAGACAAAATATACTCTGCAATGTAGCATATGATTTTTGCGATATCTCAAGCATTTCATTCTCTATAAACATTTAAAGTTTATTTCTTCTAGTGAAGAAATGGTTTTCCACTTCAAACTGCTGCCATTTCTACATTAATTTAAAATTTTGAAAATTCTTAGGTTACATACGTTACGTTACGATAACACATTTCCGTCGGTAAATCAACTCGAATTTTTCACTTGAGATGTTCCAGTCCTCTGCGATAATGGCGGTCAGAAATCGATATTCCAAGAAGTAAGGTTTTCAAACAAACGAAAGAGACTGGTAGGTAAAAATAAAAAATAATTTGTGTCAACTTACGCAAAAATGGATTATCTTCAGTGTGGCGTCCAACGTTTTAATAATATAAAAAATGAGAAAACTATTATCAATAGAATTTGTCATCATTAATATAATTACTAGCATCTCCCACTGTATTTATGAAAATTTATCGGGTTAAGATATCAAAAAAGTCATAGACTACCTCGTGGATAACTTTATAAAGAATAATGTCATTTCAAGTTAATAATGAGTTTTCAAGGTAAACGGATGAGCAGTTTCAGAGATTAACTGTGTGAAAAGCTCGGAAAACATAGTTGCGAGAAAAACGCGATTACAGTTTCACGTTAACATGTATTTCACATGACGTGCAGTCACTATCACTGTTATAACATCGTTATCTCTTTGAAGTTAAAAAATTCTACCACAGTAGTGTCTACACACACAAAACATTTCAAAATGGCTGTACAACATCACAGAGGAGCCTTGAAATATTCTTTCAAACAGTTTTTCAAACACTTTTAATAATAGCTTTGGGAACGTTAATGACCAACCGTGATATAATCATGCACAAGAAACGTCTTGCAACAAGAAACGCATCGACACACTGTAGATTTGCATAGTAATTACACATTCGGCAGAAACCGGTTTGCAAGTGTTGAAATTTTCGCGAGTTAGAGAAGAATTAAGCATTTGCAACTACAATATTTAATCAAATGCAACACGTTCCCTTTTAAGTATTCCAGTTGATCAGATCAAAATCAAAAAACAATACAGGGTGAACCGTTCAAAGCACGAAGAATGCGATGTTCGAAACATATTATTCGCGTAATCAATTTCAAGAAGTCAAATATATTTGTTTATTCCTATAATCAGCTCAACAGATATTAATCTTTCTAAATATTTTTATTCGCGTCTCACACAAGGTACCATTTTCTCACACTGTCGATTTTCACTTCTTTTAATGTTTTTTTTTATACAAGTCTAACACATTTGAATTCTTCACACTTAACTATACAAAAGACTGTTAACTCTTACGTCCTCCCATGCAGGTTCCATTAAAAAAATCACATGCCTTTACTTTCGGCACACTTTTGATACGAGGAGCTCCGCGCTACCAACTTTTACTCTAAAGTGCACGTAACGACGCGTATTAAATTAATTTGCCTTTCTTTCTGTAGAATCGGGAACGCCGCACCGCGGCGTTTGTTTTGTTGGCAGCACACGCGTTAAGTTTTACGGTTTACAATGGCACTGGGGCACAGGCCAGCGCTGAATTTTGTTGATAATGGCCACAAAAACGGCCCACAGCTAATTCTTTTAGAATTCGACTCGATCTGCCCGATTTCGCGCTCGCCTCCTCCAATGGAGAATTTAGTACCGAACAATGGTAGGCTGTGCTCTGCGTGCGACTACAATAATACCGACACGCACGATGGCAACGGGCAATAGCGGTAACGGTAGCGGAAGTGGTAGTGGTACTCGGGGTACTAGTTGTTCGAGCGTTGCGAGTACACGTACGTAGTACACTGGCGCGCAACCTAATTAACACGTCGCCGGCTAAAGAACATCGAATAGGTGAGCCTCCTGAGCACAGGCCTCGCGCTAACCAATATCGAACAAAGAACATGAAGTAGCATTAGCTATGTGGAACCAAAAATCCGCGCAACAATTACCAACCATGATTTCGCGAGTACGCCTGCGTCGTTACTAGGTCGCCAAATGTAGAATGCCAAATTGTCAACGAACATGCTTTTTAAATAATTGAAATTATTAACATGAGAGATTAGTTTTTGAGAATATTTTTATTTCGCATAAACATTCACGGTCTAGTTATTAGGATAAGTTAAATTACCCTGCTTTATCTATTTACGAGTTGAAACGTGAAATATGCGAAATACATTTCTGTGTCACCTATCCTCTATTTCAGTCAACGTGTGGATTAGATCTAGATGAGATCTAAATGAGATCTACATGAGATATGCAACCTACGTACGACCTGAACACGTCCATCTACAGGAAAACTAATTACGCTACATTATGACACCCTTGAAACCATTCGCTTCCTATCTGAATCATTTTCAGCTAATTGCTTTAAAGCCGATACGTCCATAAATAAATAAATACTTAAGTAAATAAATAAGAAAATTATTATTTGGCAGAAAGGTGGATGCATTACGAGTGGAATTTCCATCTAAAGGTGAGATTAAGAGTCCAACTAAAAAGACGAGGGAAGCAGCTCAAAGATTAGATCGGATCTCAGATCAGCAGCGGAGAACATCGCGTTTTCCGTTTCAGCTGAGCCGGCACACATCTCCCAGCAGCTAGAAAGTATTGTCACCATGACATAGATCTCGTAGGTAGAGTGTAGAGCTTGTGCAGCACTGTCATGGCTGCCTCTTCAGCGTCGCGTGGTTTTCGCGAGCCTCAAAGGGCTCGCGGGCTCTCGCTTCAACAGCTCTGCTTTACATTCTCCCAGGTAACTCTCATCATTCTCGCGTGCGTCGACGAGTGCGCCAAGTGAGACTGCTCCCACTCGTACAGCCTGCACAGAACGCCCCACCTCGCGGTCTCATTCTTTCAATTTGTCCCCGCTTTAATCAACCGTAAAATCTCGTTGCTATTTTTCAGCCGCCTCCGCCCCGAAATCCTCAAAACAATTCCTAAATAGAATCGAGAGCAAATCCGTTCTGCTCGGGTTTCATAGAAAGATTTTTAATCGTATCGAAAGTTCGTTTCTATTTGCCATTAACGAGGTATGTATTCTGGTTATTCACTTTTTTATAAAATAAAATATTTTTGGTTAAGGCGGTCTTCCCCTTAAAATGAATTTTAAAAATCGTTTCCTGGCGACTTTGATAAAAAGATTTGCAATTGTACGAGATCGAGAGTATTAAACAAAACAAAGGAATAATCTTTCCAAGAGTTTTTTTTACGCTACACAACGAGCTGCTGGAAGTTGAATTAAAACGAAGGCAATTGTAATTGCAAAAATGTGAGCGTATCGAATGCAAACGCAACTGTGAAACTTTCTTTTCCGATAAATAAAAGTCAATCTGAGTTTCTCGATTTGTAGCTGAAAACGGGAACTTTCCTAATTATTAGCCCGCGGATTTTATGCATTTATGACATAAACGAATAGAAGAAATGTGAAACTAATAATATCATATAATAATAATCTTTATTTATTCAGCTTCATGCCTCGGAATTGGATTTGGTTTTACAATATACAGATCTAACTTACCTTGATACGTTTTAAGATGTTTCCATTCACTTCCCTTTTCTCCCTATTTCTCCCTATTTCTCCTATTACTAATTACCTTATCTATTGCACACTTTCCGATTCTTTGGTATTTTCGTCTTTTCTCCCTTTCCTTTTCTGTCGTAGCCTTTCCAGCCAATCTGTAATCATTTTACCCTGCTTTTCACTCGCCACCTCTTCCGTGCTAATACTTTTATCGGCTTCTTTACAATCCCTTATTACAGGCCCGGACGACTTACTCCCCGCTGTCGCTTCACGACGTCCACTACCAGTGTACCGGTTCCCCCACTATCGACTATTTCATATTGCCCCTACCGTGCTTTGCCTCGCGTGACTGCGAGGTATGGAGGGGAGGACCCAGGAGTAGGGAGAGGAGTCGTCTGTAGCTAGCGAGCCGCAAGTTGCCCAGGCCTGCCTTATCAGATGTTCTAAATTGCCGAATCTATCTCCACACAAATCGCAACGCCTAAAAAAGGAATATATGTATTTGTACTTAACTTCTGTTTCTTACATTTAACTTAGACAATGTTTGTTTTCGATAAACGATGCGTTTATAATTTTTCATCCGAGTGAAATGTTCAAGACGTAGCGAAGGAACCACTGTTGCAATAAGGTAATTTCCGGGACAATTTTAACAGAATTGAACTGGCCGCGAATTAAATGTGTTTCCCATTGAAAACAGAATTAACCCTTTCGCTACTACGGACGAGATATCTCGGTCCCCGATAGTTCCCGATAAACGCCTTTTGCGAGATATCTCGCTCCCGGATACTTCCAGCTAAACACTTTTGACGAGATATCTCGCGCCCCGATACTTCCCGATAAACGCTTTTGACGAGATATCTCGCCACCTAGCACCAATATTTTGACACTATAGACAAATATATTTTCTAAGTAACTGCATGTATCCTGATTTGTAAAAGGAAGAAATTAATGAAATCTTTATTAATTTGTTGAAATTAATTTTATTTACTTTCTACATGATAAACTTTAAAGCATGGTGTTGCACATAGAGCTACTTCACACTTCTGACAAAAATACCTTGTTTCTTTGCGTACTCCGTTGTCTTTGCATACGACGCAACGTTTTGTTGGATATCTTTTCTTTGTCGTCGGCTCTATTTTTACAGGGAAACATCGAGACTTCAATCGAAGTGGATGTTTTTCCACAAGCGACACAAGAAAGTGTAGATGGACATTGTAAACATACGCGTCTTGGGTACGAAATGACCGAACAGAGCAGAAAATATTTCGTCTATAATGTGAAACCACTGGTGCTACGTGGCGACATATCTCGTCAAAAGCGTTTATCGGGAAGTATCGGGGCGCGAGATATCTCGTCCGTGGTAGCGAAAGGGTTAATATAATGAACCGAAATGAAGACGCGATGCTTTAGGAAATGTTAGTTCTGTAAATAACAACGAATAAATGTATAAAACGAGGCAAGTCCGAGATCGTTATTACGACGATGATTCAATTAGAGAGATGTCACTTAAATCTCTGGTATAATAAATATTTGAAACTTTTTTCAAACAGCCATGAATTTCGTTCCATTTTTGTGTTTACAATTTTTCATTGAACTTTCTTAATAAGTACTGCAATTTGCGTGATGGATGTTGCATTCACGGTTGCCTATGTTTCGGAAAGTTGGCGGTTGACGCTTCCGCTTTGGTTACTCGCAGATTTCAAGATCCCCGATTACGAACTGGTAAACTTCGGACTTTTTCCCAGATTCTCCTGACAAAAAGTATGGGATTGCTGGCCGGTTGCCCAAATTAAAAACTCCTCTAACAGTTCGGTATCATGTACTCGCATACTCTAATACCACTGATGTCCTTGCGTACCTTCGCTCTATTCAGGATCGCACAAAAGCCTCCGACGGAAAAATAAGAATCGGAGGCAGGACAGACCTCCATATTGCAAGAGAATTGCATCTCGCGTTACGCTAACTCTGTTGCATATTACGCGTGCAGATGTATGCAGGGCCGAATAAAGTGTTGCAGGCTCTTTTCCTGTGAAACTATAACAACCATCGACTTGACTTATTTGTTTTCTTTTCCAATTCGATTCTTCAATATTATCGTTGAACGACTCATCTGTCGCTGTCGATTAATCTGAAATCGAAGGGAACATTGAAACAGTTGTAGTTCAGCAATTCCGCAAATTGTTACAAAAGTGGATATCGTTGAATATGTAAATTTTATTCGCGCGTAATAGCCACGATATAAATCGAAAATGAAACGATTCATAATTGAAACTTGAACTATCCTCTCGTTTATGTCGATTCCGCCCGTTGATCCCGCCAGAGGAATTTAGCCGACTTTCATGTTTTATTCATTAGAACCGCCGATAACAGCGTATGTGTTAATGGTACTTCAATTATAGAAAATATTTGTTTCACTTTTCGCCGACTTCGGGCAAGTGCAATGGAGTTTTAAAGACTCGACGATAGTATTTAAATACTAATCCAGTAACAAAACTTTTTGTTTTCGATGATTTTTTAATAAAACTATCGTCAAGATATTTGCGATATTTTTCTGAGTAAAGTGACACCAAACATCTGAACGAATTAGTAGAATATAAGTGTCGAATGAACAGAGTACAATAAATCACATTCCATATGGATCGCCTGAATTATTTAAATGTGAAACACATATTCAGATTAAACGAGCAAATACGATCGAAATTATATCGTGATTGGTGTTATTTTAACCAGAGAAATGTCCCAGATATATTCATAAAAATCTCATAAAGAAATGATTAAAAACAAAATAGTTGTGTCATTCGATTATTATTGTTCAGAGACGTTGCATTTCTAAAAAAAACTGCATACCTTGTCTTACAACTGCGAATTGGAACACCCCAGAACAGGGCAATAAGAGCCAAAGAATTTCGCGGGTTTTTATTAACAAATAAAATGGAAACTTCTCCATAGAAACGAGAAGTTCGGCCGTCCCCGTGCACTGCTTAACGAAACTTGAAGTAACTTGAACAAAGAAAGCACGAGGGAACCGGCGAGTACTTTCATCACTGCTCGTTAATTTTCAGGATGGTTTCCTCTATCGGCAGATACTATCTTGTATAATCGAAAAGTTTATTAGCTCGCGGCACAATACTCTCGCATAGGCGTGGAGACAAAAGGAGACAAACCGATTCACGCCTCGATTCCGCGCGAACGGCACGACGCGCGGCGCGGCGCGGCGCGGCGAAACAACGTTACGGTTCCCGTTGTACATGGAAACTTAAGGCGGCTGGTTACCGCCTCCCAATACCAGCTAAATCAATATATGTATGTACATGTAATTCGTTTAGGTGGCCGACACAATCGACAGTAGGACTCGATTGCCGCTATAACGCTTCGAGACACTCGGATCTGAGAAGTTTTAATTGAAAACATTAGCGAACTGGTAGGCTTCGTAACCCACGTACCGAGTCATCGAAATTATTAACCCTATCACGACCGATGTCGCCATTTTCGACTTGAACGCTAATGTGGCGAACAAATTTTTCGATCTTTTAGAACTTTGACGTATCGTCGAATGACCTAACCCAGAGGAAAATGTTTGGTAATTGTTTACTTTAGTGACTTCCTCACCGATTTTGATGATATTGAAATATGTTGTCAAGGTCATCATTCTGAACAACTTTTTCCTGTACATGTTACCGCCGATCGGTTTTAGTTTCCGAGATATTCGCAAAAAAGTTTCAACATCTCATAAAGTGATCGGAGTAGGTCTGGCTTAGATTTGAAATTGTGTATAGAAAAAAGTTGTTCAGAATGATGACCTTGACAACATATTTCAAGGTCATCAAAATCGGTGAGGAAGCTCATAATGTAAATAATTATCCTAGAATTTTGTATGCGTGGTCGGGCCGGCCTGACGGCCCCCTCCACGATCTAACCCAGACCTAACTCTCTTCGCACGATCTTTGCATTATAGTTGTCATCCAGAATTTGAAATAGTACTGAAAAAATAATTCGAATAGAGTGAGGTCTGGGTTAGATCGTGGTGGGGCGAGGAGGGCGGGCCGTCAGGCCGCACAGTGGGCTGGATCGAGAAATTTAGTAACATTTTAATATAACTCTTGAACCATAAGAGATATCGGGATGAAATTTGCACTAAAATTCATTAAAAAATTATGCCTATCCACTGATAATTATCGAAAGAAATATATATTTTTTGCAATAATTTTTGTATTAATTGTTTAAATTTTAATGTCTTAACCCTTTCGTTACCCCGGACGAGATAACTCGGTCCCCGATAGTTCCCGATAAACGCCTTTTGCGAGATATGTCACTCCCGGATACTTGCCGCTAAACACTTTTGACGAGATATCTCGTGCCCCGATACTTCCCGATAAACGCTTTTGACGAGATATCTCGCGCCCCGATACTTCCCGATAAACGCTTTTGACGAGATATCTCGCCACCTAGCACCAATATTTTGACACTATAGACAAATATATTTTATAAGTAACTGTATTCTGATTTGTAAAAGGAAGAAATGAATGAAATCTTTATTAATTTGTCGAAATTAATTTTATTTACTTTCTACATGATAAACTTCAAAACATGGTGTTGCACATAGAGTTGCTATATCTAATACATATTATTGCTATATCTGATACAGTTACTTATAAAATATATTTGTCTATAGTGTCAAAATATTGGGGCTAGGTGGCGAGATATCTCGTCAAAAGCGTTTATCGGGAAGTATCGGGGCGCGAGATATCTCGTCAAAAGCGTTTATCGGGAAGTATCGGGGCGCGAGATATCTCGTCAAAAGTGTTTAGCGGGAAGTATCCGGGAGCGAGATATCTCGCAATAGGCATTTATCGGGAACTATCGGGGACCGAGTTATCTCGTCCGGGGTAACGAAAGGGTTAAAATAATAATTAAAATTCTTTCTTTGTTACATATGTATATAGTACTTCCCAAGATAATTTAACCCTTAGCACTCGAGTGGCGACCCAGAATCACCACTAAAACTTGCTCTACCATTATTAAATATGGTGCTATCTAATCAATTACTAAACATTTAAGTATTGCATGATGTATTATATGAATTTTTCATATCCACAAAATCAAAAAAAAATCATATAGAATGGAATTATTCTAGGTCGAAAGAAATGTTTAATTTTCGAGTTAAAATAGCTCCGAGTGCAAAGGGTTAAATCACCGATGTCTTTGGTTATAAATTTCTTCGTATTTATAAACATTTATTCTTCATATCATGAAGATCATACTTCATATCATACCATCATGAAGACCATATCATTTAACCAACGACATTAATGATTTAAATTATCTGGGGAAGTACTAAATAAGTATAACAAATAAACAATTTTAAATATTATTTTAAGTCAATAAAATTTAAACAAATAATAAAAAAATTATTACAAAAAATATATATTTCTTACGATAATTATCAGTGGATAGGCATAATTTTTTTAACGAATTTTAGTGCAAATTTCATCCCCATATTCGTATGGTTCAAAAGTTATAGAAGTCAATTGCCGAAATGAAGTTAATTTTTTATTTAAACGCATAATTTTGAAGATTAACCTTAACAATTCGAAGGTATATGAGTATCTGTAATATAAAGAGTTTCTTAGAAAAATGTCTTAATATCCCACAGAGTACCGATGCTGACTATCGAACGCATGCGAAATGACGTGACATTAGTAACTTTAAACGGTAATAACTTAGAAAGGTGGACGAAGGTGGACGTGATTTTTACACATTATCTAAAGGAAAGTGTCCTGAACATATTGTGGTTTGTCCGAACGCGGGTTATCTCGGGTGTAAAAAGTTATTCCTTGTCAATTGTAAAAATGTTGACGTTTTTCTATCCTACATTCAACATTAAATTTTTAAGACATTGCATATAATAATTGAAACTGGAATTATAATTTCTTAACGGAAAATAATGCTCTTTACTGTAGAAAAAAAAACGGGACTGAAATCTTGAACAGGATCATCAAAATATCGCTAAAAAGATATGACATTTTTCGAGTGTCGAACGTGGATTCTAAAATGTTCAACTTTAAAAGCTCCGGTACAACTACAATTTTCATTTAATTTGATTAATTCTTCCATTTTTGAGGTCGGTGGATATTCTAAAGACAATTCCAATTGATCAGACATCGATATGAGAAAGTTCATTCCTTGGTAAAATGTCACTAAAATCTTCGATCCAGCCCACTGTGGGCCGGTCCGACCACGCATACGAAAATCCCTTACCGATCGATAGCCTATTAATCGGCTTTTTGTCTCCGACGCATATCATTAATATCATTAACACTAAACCTAGCAAGCATTAAAAGTATCTGGTAAATGATGCCTTATAAACATGGCAACATTAAATTATTTCAAATCTAACCCAGAGCTACTCGGATCACTTTTTGAGATGTTGAAACTTTTTTGCGAATATCTCGGAAACTAAAACCGAGCGGTGGTAACATGTATAGGAAAAAGTTGTTTAGAATGATGACCTTGACAACATATTTCAATATCATCAAAATCGGTGTGGAAGTCACTAAAGTAAATAATTACCAAATGTTTTTGTAATGGGACTTTTGAGGGTTCATTTGAAAGAAGAAGCTTCAGTCTGCAAATCTACAGTGGTTTCAGGCCTGAGAAAAATTTTCCCATCCTCGCAGGGACGTTTGGATTTACAAAATGTTCGGCCAAGCTATGCTCCCACCTGCTACATGAAAAAATTAAAAGTGAATATCAATTTATTAAAACTGAAACTAGAGGCTTCATAATGAATCCAGGTTATTGCACGATTTTTCTTTTTTTACAAAGTTACAGTTTACATATCAGCAACTTTTAGCAGAGATTCGAGCGTTCGGTGACTTATGAACGACGTGGATCGTTCTGTAAAAACTTGTCTCAATAGGAGAACAATGTTTGGCAGAGAAAATGCGATTTTATTTCTTCGGTATCGCAGACTGCGAGAACCAAGCGCCGCGATTTCTTAAATCGTCGACGCAAAAACGTTCGCGCGCGAAATAATGACGACTCGAGGCGAAAAACGTAGTCGGTGTTAAATTGCAGGGGGAACTGAACGTAAATGGGGGGAATATGGTGAAGCCCGGACACTAGACAGGTGCATTTACAAGTTTCTGAATACACGGTTCGGCTTGCCCGGTTTCGGGGAACGCAATAAATTCCCTCTAATTCTTCGAATACTCGAGGAACATTCTGCTGTCACGGCACGAATATCATCCTCCGTCCCACTATTTGAATCAATTCTCCGGGATCTATTAATCTGCCGGACACCTCGCCGTTCCGTGCGAACGCGCAGAAAACTATTCGTTGCTCTAACGCGAATTTTAATCGGTGCATTAACGGTTGTTAGACTGCGACTGTTTATGCGAACATAAATCTCTGCGGTCTAATTCCCCGAGGCTGGAATCAAATAAAAGTTACGTCGATCGATCCAGCTACGAACAAAATAAAATGCCGCATAAAATTTTACTAAATCCCGTTGTTGAAATCGCTATTAAAAATATTCCAGTTACCCGAGAAGAAATTACGGAAGACGAGGAACAACAAAATTTAGAAGCTCAAGATAAACGCGGTAATGATAAAATAACTCACGGAATTAACAAACGGAATGAACTTTCGTCATAAATTTATGCTATCAATTTTTCGCAACATTAGGAGGTAATGTAGCTGAAATAAGAGTTCGCCACCAATTTCGAGTGAAAAAGCACTTAACAAGTTCCTACCGCGTTTTCCTCTTTATTTATTAGGAATCGCTTCACTCTTAAAGCTTGAAATTTACTTCTTCCATTAGTAGCCTCATTAAGTCCGGAATAAAACAAAAGCATTGTCGCACTGTATTGTTACAGTTCCTTCGTTTCCGCGTTTCCTTTCCTATTGATTCCTCGCTATTATAATTATAAATTCCCCAGTCCTATAATTGCTTCCGAAAATAATTCAATAATCCTGCTTTGAAGTACGGTTGGTGTGGTAACACTGGTAACTCCGTTCCATCGCGACTCATTGCGAACGGTCCTGATAAAACAACGAGTTTTTCGATCCGTCGAAATGCAAAATTAAGTGTACACAGCCATGTATCGTTGAAATTGAAGTCCGGCGAAAGTGGAACCAGAATTTAATATCCTTACACATTGTTCCGGCGTTGTTTGCCCACGGCCAAATAATTTTAATTGCGTCACCCTCCCCCATATGGTCAACCTGGATTAATAGGTGTATCTTATCTTACAACATGGCATATTACAACAATGGTTGCGATGCCTATCGGGGTTTACAGTTAATTTTCAACTAGGCATACAGAGTAGATAGTTATAAAAATTTTTATTGTACATGTGGTAAACTAATCCTCGCTCGTAAAGTACAGTAACTCCCATTAATATTCGGACACTTAAATAAACGATAACTTTTTTGATATTGGATCACACGATTTGAACTTTTGTGAGAAGTTAGAGCAATTAGTTTACTACATGATGTGAAAAGAAATTTTTTTTTTTTAATTGCAATTGGTCGGAGTTGTAGATAAAATACTAAAAGTTGCATTGTACAACTTTTTGATGTGGGTCTAAATTGAAAATTTTAAAAATATGTTTTCTAGATCTGTGTCAATTATATGTATTGTAAAAGTTTCATCGAAATCGGTTGATGTGGGAAAAAACGACAGGCATTGAAAGATGTATGAATCCTTAGATTTATTGCAGTTAGAGGCCAAAAATCGTGGAAAAATGGCAATTTTTTACCATATTTGAATGTTTGCAGCTCATTGCAACGTTGACCGATTTTAATGAAATTTTCAGAATATGTTTAATTAATACAGATCTACGAGACGTGTTTTCTACATTTTCAATACGAGCCCACACAAAAAAGTTGTGAAATATAACTTTTCGTATTTTTTCTGCAATTCCGACCAATTGCAATTTTTTCAAAAATTCTTTTCACATTACGTAACAAAACCGATTGTTCTAACTTCTAAAAAAAAAATCCAAGTTGTACGGTCGAATATTAAAAAAGTCATCGTCTTTTTAAGAGTGTCCGAATATTAGTGGGAGTCGCACTGTATGTAATGGAGTCTGAAAATAAACTAACTAATCGTTCTAGCTTAGCAGAAAAACTGAAGTCGTTCGGTCCATTTAGAAAAAAGTGATACTGGTTTAAAGTGTGTACCGTCGATTACGTGAGTGACGTTTTAAAATTCAGGAAGAAAAACCGCAATTATTATTGCAACAACCTAATATGTACGGGACTGAGATCGCGCGCGAATCGTCGCTCGTTACACTCCAACGCATCGGTAGAAAGCGGAGGAGGATCAAGTAGAATTGAATAGCAGTCGTTGACGCCGAGGTAGCGTACTTGCAAGCGACAGTTGAGGATAAGAAAAAATTGCGGTGCTGCGGTGAATCGGCCATTACCACTTATCAACGGTAACGGTAACAGCGGCCGGGCTTCCTTTTTCCAAAAATCTGCTAACGGTCGCGGCAGATAACAATGGCCGCGAGTTTTCGGCCGGCGATTTCCCGGCGGAAGTGTCCTCCTCCCGTTCCATGACATTGGTACGTCTTGATAACGGCGAGATTTCTTTTATCAGCGCAATTCCGCCGAGTGCAACTGGCACCGCGCCAGAAGACAACACATTATACATACTGCGCCGTTAAACTCTCCATGAATACTTATCGCCGACGACTATACGGCAGAAAAGCCTGACCACACCGAGGATTTTGTTTTATCTTCCCTTATCCCGGCGACCTTCCTCCGTGTGGCCGAACTCTCTGCGAAAGATGATTATGACCCGCGAATTATGCGGGCGCAAATACCCTTCAATGCTTACACAAAATAATTACTCTTTGGCGAGGCGCACTCTTTACCGAAACTTATCCGAAGCTTCTGTCCGCAAAGAGCACTCGGGATTTTCTTAGAACCTCGACAAACACTATTTTCCGATACAATGTGCAAAAACGAAGAGAAGGGATGATTAGAAGTTTAAAGCACCGGAAGTCTCGTTCGAGTGTTTTCCTGGAATGAACGTTTTCTCAAAGAATCTTTTCTCGTACCTCTTGCAGAGTGTATCGAGCGAGGCGATTTTAATAC
This sequence comes from Lasioglossum lativentre, assembly GCA_916610255.1. Taxonomy (NCBI): domain Eukaryota; kingdom Metazoa; phylum Arthropoda; class Insecta; order Hymenoptera; family Halictidae; genus Lasioglossum; species Lasioglossum lativentre. Next base: position 38,130,535 of record OU744356.1, on the reverse strand, counting down.
TCATCCGTGCCTCGTGCCAATTTGGCAGATTTTTTCTACTGATACCGCATAGATAGTAAAGGAAAGTCACTTAATGCCGAGCATTTTATTAAATAGTTTACAGAATAAAATTGAAAGAGTTCTATAAGACACGAAGCACTTCGAGCGTGTAATAACTTCGCATGCCTTTGAACATATGTATTTAAACGTGCATACTCTTATGATAATATACAGGGTTGTCTCTAACTTGAACGGCAAAACTGTACCCTAAACTACACCTAAAACGAAGAAAACAACATTATACATGGCGTATCTCGTAAATGGCCCGAATTATAGTTGTTATTGAAGACTAAAAAACATTATACCACAATGGTAGAGCATTTACTACTGAAAACATATGGCAATATGTTCTGTAATAAAAGAGGCATTATTATAAGTACAATGTTAATTCCATTTGTTATCAAACTTCAAGTAACTAGTAGTTTCGAATTTTCCATTCCCTGTACTTCACGTGGCAGTAAATGTACAATAAAACATATACACTTGTTTAAAAACACTGTACACTTACTGCTACAGAAGATACACATATCTCTTTAAACAACTTTCCGATCGCGTTATACAGAAGTGCACGACAAACACTTCGATCGCTCGATCGTTCGGTGTGCACGGCTGGAAATATCAAAAGAATCTCGAGAATCCTCGCGTACAGAGGATATTCGAATAAAACCAGCTCCTTCGAATGCACAGATTAAAGCGTGTATCGATCGCAGATTTCCCCGCACAGAAACATCGGTAGAGCTCGAGGTACGAGGTCCACATTCACGGACATAACGTTACCGGTACAGAACCGTCCCGAGCATGTTCCCTCCATGTCAACGACCAAAACAAAAAGCCGAAAAGTTCCCGGAAACTCGGAGGCGGCGGAGGCGGGGGCGGCGCGGCGGCTGGCTGGCCAAAAAATGGAGCGGCAAGCAAGTAACTCGGGCATGGTTTGATCTTATTTGGGGATTTCTTCGCGCACACCGCCCACGCGTACGTACCTGATCCCGTGGGCCCGTGGGTCTCTCTGTTCGCTATTCCTTTCGACGGGGCTGCTGATTTTTCGAGCACACACTCAACCGCCGCTTATAATTTCGGCGCTAGAAGAGTATCGCCTTGGATTATTTCGGTTCACGGTGACTCGTGCCTCAAAACTGATTTATACCCACCCGTCCCGCAACACCATTGTTCCGCACTAATTGAGCAAGTGGCCCGTGATACGACAGCGTCGCGTTTAATCGAGCGGCAACGCGATTATACGATCGGCGAAACGGTGCGCGAATTACTATCAACTTCACCTTGTCTCAGTGGATTCGCACGGGAATGTTATGTTGCCGTCGACGCGCGTGTTGCATCGTTCCTTCTATCTGCTGCCAGACGAAAGCCACCCTCCTCGAGACGGATCTCGTTTTTCCTACGTTGTAGCACTCTTCCGGCAAGGATTTCGCCGCGATTTCTTTTCTCTTCCCCCGAGGAAATGCACTGGAGGGACGATCGCGTTCGCACACCACCGAGATGCATCCCCGAATGCGCGCCGGTGCAACCGTGTTTTCGGCACGGCGATCGCGCGCGTACTGAAAATCCCAGTAACCATCCCCATCGACCCTCTCTCCCTCGACGTCCCTGTTCTAGTACAGACGACACTGTGCACGCGTAGACTGTCTATGCCAGCGTGTGCATTTGTGTGTGCACGTGCGGACGCGTGTGCGCCGGTGTGTAAGTTACGTGTGGAGAATGCATCCAGTGAGACAGTTGCACCCGCGGATGCCCGGACGTCTATGAAATCACGCTCTTATCGGACACGTAAGCAATCTTTGCATCGATACGATAGGGGTCGGCCATTTATTGGTCCGCATATTGTGCCGAGGAAGCGAGCACCAACGGTGTACCAACGCACCACGATACTCGCGATACTTTCCCCACCATTTAATTTTGCGTCTGTTTATTCAGCGTGTCCGCACCACGCGAGCAGAAATTGTTTACGATTTCACTCTGTAATTTTCGTTCGAAACAGTCGTTTAATTTCATCAAGTTCTGTTTTCACACGAAAGAAGATCCAACCCTCCGAGACATCAGTTATTTTTTCCTACGTTAAATTTCGTGTCTACTCGACCCTGCAATTACGTAATACGTATTACGTATTATAATATGGTATAATATGTAATATGAAACAATTCCATTTGGAATTGGAATTTGGATCGATCGTGTTGAATCAAAGAACTCGTGAAAAAAAGAGAACGAATTTTTGTTTAATTCGTGTTAAATCAAAATCGTGTAATAGAAGTTCGCGTAAAAACAGAATTGGATGCATATCGCATGATGCAATTTTTTACCCCCCCCCCCCCTCGCCCTGAATGAAATTGCTTTTCAAGAATTTTTAAATGAAACCTCAATTACTTATTCAGCTTTGATTTTGAACTACGCTGTTAAAGGAGGAACCATGGTGACAACCTGAAAAGCAGATATATTGTCGGGAATTTATCACAATTGTTCACGTTCCTCTTGAGTAACTGTTGAGGATAAAAAGATATCATGCGCCATCAATTTCTTCGTTAATTTTAATAATTCCTTCGTGTGTCTTTGTATGAAATTTAATCATCGTTTTTTATTTTTTCCGAATTTTGAGCGTAACATGCGACAGGTCTGAAACATTTGAATCGTCGTGTGTACTTTATGGAAACGAAGATCTAGATTTAAGTGTTCAACCCAGTTAGGTACGCTCGCAACGTGTACCAACGTCGTGGATTTATGATACGTCAATCGTTATTGTGAACGAGAGGATAAGTCCGAAGTAGTGTACGTGATTCACGGAAATGCTAAGTCCCCCATCGTCGAGCCAAGTTCTAAAGCATTTTTACTCTTCGTTTAACTGCAAATTGAAGGTGAATGTTCCTTAAACTTTCAACGTATCTCTGTCATAAATTCACCGCTCACCGGAAGTTTCAGCGGAAACTTTATTTTTTAATAAAACCCTGGCGAAACGGACATTAATCGTGCATCAAGATTCGTACTTTAATATCCACGTATAAACCAGCTATACAATGTATACGATATATCCAATTATACCTCGACCTCTTCGTTAAGTTAACGGAAGCTACTTGTAAAAAATATAATGAACCATTGAGAGATCGAAATTTCATATTACCGTGCAGTTTTTAAGCGTGAAGTTATTACGAAAAAACTGAAGTTCGGTTTGCCTTTCCGGGATATTTCAATTCTCGTTGCCGTGAAGCACACTGGAAGATTTAATTTTCATGAAATTTCATATGTCTCGAAACTATCGAAAGACGAACGAAAGTTTTCTGAACGCTTTCGACTGCTTGCATAACTTTCAAACGACTTGCATTTCATGAAATGTAAGCCAAACTTCTGAGAGGCTTCCAAGGGAATCAGGAAACATCTCACGGGTCCCTCTCTTTGATTCAAAAATGGCTGCCGTCCGAATCGAAATTATTGGCTTAACCATAATCAACAAGGAAATTGTTGATTAATTATGCCAGCAGTGCACTTTCGCGAAAAGCGTCATAAAATAGGAACAACAACTCGTACATCCATTTTTATATAGGTTCGTTGCAAAGAGGAGGCTTGACTCTTTATACCCATGGTATTTGAAATAATAAAAAAATTAGTTAATTTCTGCAGAGACGTTCGAATACATAAAATTTTTCAGGATATAAAAGAGTGTCTCAGCTTCTCCATTTATTTCCTAAAACATCCTGGGAAAAGATGTAACTTAGGAAAGTGGAAAGTCCAAGCATCATTTTTTAAAATGAGCTCAGGTAGAATGTTATCTTGCTCGCGAAGTTACGACAGGTTGAACGTCAACAGTTTTTCACCAAAGATTTATTAATCCTTCAATATTTGTCGGTCAGTATAATATTACAATGCACGTCTTTCAACCGCGCATATGGTACCATTTGATAGCAGCAATTAGCGATCAACGTTACACGTGTCCGAATGTAATATTATTTTCAGATTCTACGTTTTATTGCACGATTTCCGCACCGCTGGTTGACGGTAATCCGTATTTCAATACTTTCTAGCAAATGGAAAACTATGAAGATCGATTTAAACTCCACGGGTCGCACATTCATAATGAAAGTCGGAAGGCGAGCCCGTTCAGCTTGAAATACTAGGATTCAATCCTAAACAGATACAAATGTGCGGGTGAAAAACAAATTAACGTCTCATTGGAAAAAAAAACAGAAAAATTCTGCTCATTGGCGGGTTATTTAAAGAAATCTGTTTTAGAATCTGCTCACGCGATCGGATTTCGTATTAAAAATGTACGAGATTGCCGTGTGGATTCTTCTCCTAGCTCCAATAATAATTAAGGAAATAATCGGCCAAATGTATTTTCATCCCTTCGTAGTGCAGTTAGAAATTTTAGCTTTTCATTTTATTTTCTTCATATTCAATGTAACTCTAATAATCTATCCTCGATGAAATTGTGGACACTTTCGTTAATTTTATCGTTGCAGAACGAGAAAAGTTTTAAAAATTGTGCCTCGACCCTTTCGTATCTACATATATAGACAAGATACGTCACGAACCAGTGAACAATGAGCCTCGAGATATCTTGTCTGAGGAACGAAAAGGGTAAAAATTTATTCGTGAGATATCTCAAGAGGGTGCCCGAGTCTTGTTTGTCGACAACTACTATTGCGTTTAAGTGACTAACTGAAGAAAGTTTGACCGGAATCCAGTGTCGCGAATAATGTATTCTTGGGAGTAACGTAAGTCTTATCGTCGCAGCTTTTACAGTTCCCTGAAATTATGCTCTAACTTGGCGCTATTGTTGTAGAACAGCTGCAACCAGGGAAATAGTATAATGTACACCACATTTATGTTTCTAGTAAATCATGTATTTTCGTAGCTTCAGTGAATTACACCCTTCCGTGTCGCAGCACGCAACAAAAACGTCGAATTATCTTGCGACATACCATAAATACCTACCTTTTATTTATAATGTAGACAATGTACGATAATAAGTAAGACGCTATAAATTTGTACATTTGTACACACTAAACGAACATGACGCGCTCCACAATCACACCAACCTAATACATCAGCAACCAAATGCTACGACTTCGGAAAAGATTATAGTGGTACATCAGCTTGCATTAGCGTATACATGCGGCAAGGGAAAATTAAAAATTCTGGTATACACGAAATTTACAGATTATTACAAAAATTCTTATTCATGGTTTGTTTTCCAAAGAAAGATACCTAATCTCATAATACCTCGGGGTTCGGACCTTTTTTTTTCCTTTCGGGCCTGGCTCCGCCAGCTTGGCATCTTTCTCAGGCTTGGACCTACTTTATTAAGGTGGGTTCCAAACCACACGGGGGGCCACAGTTTTGTACCACTTGAGAAAAACCTCAGAGGTGACGGCGGGGTTCGGACCTACCCGGTAAACAATCTGCTCTTATTTGGTATGAATTTTGCACTAACTTTGGCGCCAAATACGGACCCATCTGTTTCCGCATTAGGGTCGGTATTTGGCGTCAAGGTTTGGTGCCAAAATTGCTTGCCAAATGCCAAATGGAGAGCAGATCCTGCACTAATTATAGAGTGCAGGTCGGTCGCACTAAGAACGAACCTAACCTTGCTTTCAGAGTAAATATCGGGCAAAATCGTTATTGTCATCATTTTAAGATTTGTGAATATTTAAATTATTGAAAATGCATGAAACTTAAAATTATATAATTTAGAAATTTAAATAAAATTCGATTTTCCCTCCTATAGCAATGTTTACTCCGATTTTGCTCGATCAGAGAGTGCTCGATATTTACTCTTAGAATTTAGAACTGGTCCTGAATGTCCTGATCCTGGCTTAGTGCGACCGACCTGCCCTCTATAACGAGCGCAGGATCTACTCTCAATTTGGCATGCAATTTTGGCACCAAACTTTGCTACCAAAAAAGGACCTATCTGTTTCCACATTGGGGTCAGTATTTGGCGACAGGTTTTGGTGTGCAGATTCAGACCAAATAGTCTCACAATCAAATTTTGCTTACTGGGTAGTACTCCTATGTTACGAATCTGATGATAATACAGGTGAGGTGAATGTAAATGTACAAGATTCTCATAAATTAATAGTTTAGTTTCTCCATCATCTTTATTGTAAAAGTAGGGAAACAATTCGTTTAAAATTATATACAATATTCTGTACAAAGGTAATATGTTTATAACAATTGTTTAGGACTTAGGACATATACACCGTAGCAACGGATGATTTCATATTGTTTTCTGCACAATAAATCCCTTTTATTGCAGAAACATCGAATTATTGTTACACATGTCCACACAGCGACTTATTTATTTTCTGGATCCGTGTCGTTCATGAGATCATCAAATCCCAAACTAAATTTTTTATTCGTGTCCCTCGAAACTTTACCGTCCTTACAATCATGCGTTAGCAATCTTTGATTAAGCGGCACGTAAGATTCGCTTATATTCGCGAATTCGTCAACAGACTGATCGCAACTTTCATTATTTTTGCGACACTCATTAGACTTTGTTCCTGTGTTAATTTCTTTATCAAATTTATCACGGTCTCTAAAACTGTCCATATCGAAATTGATTTCGCTCGTGGACATACCACCAAACTCAAACACATTTTTGTTGCTGCATATGTTATCAATAATTTCCGTCATATTCAAGTCATGATCATCGTTGTCGCTGACGAAATCATCCGGCGAAAGTTCATCAAACATTTGATCCAACGTGCCATTTAATTTCGAATTTACTTTCTCTAATCTTAAAACCTTATCAAACTGAGGACCACGTTTCGTTGCATTATTGTCATTATCATTTTGTACTCTCTGTGCTCTCGTCCCCTTTTTACATCTTTTCGGCGTAATGCTCATTCGGTCGAATGACTGCTCCAACGACACAACAGGACCTTTCGAAATAAATTCATCGATCTTTCTGTTCTTCTCGGTGTCCTCAGAATCCTTGACGGTTTTCTTTTTACCTTTCCTTGCCTTCGTCTTTTTCTCCGCGTCCCCGACATTCGCGTTTTCTGCCCTCTTTTTAGTTGGTCGCTTTTTCGCTTTCATGCTTCTCGCGTTCTCAAACGTTTCAACCAATTCCGGATAACATTTCGACACCATGGCTTGCGGTTCGATGGTGGTCAACTCGGCCAAAGCGTCGACATTATCATTGTTCTCTTCCTCGTACGACATGCATTCTCGCAATCTCTCCACTACGCTATGATCGTTCTGCCAAATGATTTCGTAGCTCGCGACAGATCTTATATTTCGAATTTTTTTTACCGCTTCGGGCAAGAATAAATCGGACATCGACAATCGATCTTCGCGGGGAACGTTCGGTAAATGCAACAATTGCCAGCGCGTTACCAAAGGAAATACTTTTTCGAATGCGTATTGAGGCACCCAACTTAAATGTCTTTCCATAAAATCCTAATTGCAAAGGAACTCGTCAGTTCGGTGAAAATACTTAGAATACAGTTTTCTATGGAGAAACGTACGATCATTTTAGTGATATCGGGTTGTTTCCACTGGAGATCCACTTTTGGGGGCACCGAGTCTTTCCTAAGCAAGAATTCATCTAGCAACCCTTGATCTGGGAAATCCTCTACGAGAAGAGCTTTCTTTCGTATAGTGATTTCATTTAATATTAACGCTCTCTGTTCTCTGAAAGAATACGTCGAAGGAGCTGTTACACTTACCTTAAACAAATTGCGCGAAATAAGTAAGTGCTTACTTATAAGAATCATGGCACTTAACAGTAGTACCGCAATCTGTACAACCTGATCTAGCATGTTTCTGTACTTTACCGCTATGACCACAGGAGGTGCACAGATTTGCATTTTGTAGTTCTGCTTCTCTTCGGTCGAAACCATTGTCCGTTCTCCATCTTTTTATTCTGCAATGATAACATCCATTACATATCTTCACAAGATGCAGATTTATCAAAATTTTCTACATTTATTCAGCCATCTTGCTTACCTTTCAAGAATATCCTCGTCCTCTACAATTTTAAACAGTTTTAAAGCAGCTTCTTTGCCGACCCCGTTTAATCCTTCGTTATAATCGCATCCACACAATAAAGCCAATGCTATCATTTTATTTCTGCCCAAATCTAGCAATTGTTCTATCTTCTCTAGGCTGTACTCGTCCACAGCACCTCCTGTACCACCTCTGTTCCCTTGAGCACTTGTACAGAAATTCCTATACACGACTTTTGCTCCATATAGAAAACAATCACTGTCTTGACTTATGCACCCATCGACAAGCTGCAAAATAAAATAAGACAAGTTAAAATACCCATTGTATTTGAATGCACAGATCTTAGTATTTAACAGTATTGGAATCTATTTTAGCCTGTCCAGCTTAGTCCATAAAAATGCATACGTACTCCGTCCTGATTCAGGTAAGCACACATTGCTTCAGCTTCTCCATCTCCTTGCACGCAAGCCAATCCCATGTGGGTAAGCATTTCTTTACACTCTTTCAAAATTCGATTGAATTGTGATCTTCCTCCCTGTCGCGTGGTTTTCTTTTCTCTGAATCCATTACGAGCATCGTTCCTTTTTGCAATAGTGTTGTGCTTCAAGGTAGGCGCTTTTCCCTCTAATACAAAAACCGGCGATATTCCTTGCAGAAGCAGGATCGCTGTGCGGAAAAACAAGTTCCTGTAATCGATATACAACCGTACAGTACTGTTCAATTTAAATAGAATGCAATCTAATTTAAATGACCCGGAAGTTTGTTGGCAACAAACCTGAGATACATTTTTGGCTGAGCCGCATTGTCAGTGACCGTCTGGCTGTCTACAACCCAACAACTTAGATCGATGGCTATTGTCTTTCCTTGGAGTTCAAACAACGGCTTCCTTTCGCATAAAGGTGACAGAATATTCCAAAGATCTTTGACACCCATTTTAACGGTTTGAATCAAATTTTGTAAACAACTGCGGCCATCACATACATGACGACATGACGCGCCATCTATTTCCATCCAACTGGATGAAGTTAGTCTAGTGACTTTTCGACACAGACAAAATATGTTCATAGACCAGTCACCCAATGTATTTCTCAGTCACATGTTCGTAAAGCTCTAGAATTTAGACCACATCACCGATTTTGTGTCGCGTTCTACGTTACCGATAACGATCCGTACAGACTGTGCCACCGACGAGATTCTCGTCGGTGGTATCTCGTCGGTGGAAATAGAACGGTCATCTATACATATAGTGAACTACATAAGGTTGCAACACAAAAGGTGTGTGTCCGAGGAAGCTAGATTTTATCACCTGTGATTTTATAGCATGTTGCCGCATTATACATATTTGTACAAAATCATCGATGCTTGCATCGAAAGCGTTCGAGCGGTTTCTTTTTTGCTTTCCGGAGTAGTCGAACAAGCGTAATTAATTTTATTAAACGTTCATTTGAATATTCCTTGACCCGTTCATAAACCTTTTTCAATTTTTAACATTTTTTTATACGTATAAAATTGCTGATGGTTTTGAAATTATTAATTTGTAGATTTTTTAATACATGCATATATCTGATTACACATATAAATCTAAAAGTTCAATCAAGTAATCTAAAATTTTCTGTTTTGTATATATTAATAACAAATGTTTACATAACATCGTAATTAATTTGAATTTTAATAGGAAAGTTATTATTTTCCGATGCGAAAATATTAAGAAAGGTGTAAACAATCCCAGCATGGTAATTGTTGCAGTGTACGCATGCACGGGGCATAGAAGCTCGACTGCCGAAGAGTGTAATATGATACGAGTGTCAACCAAATGCAACGTCCAAAATTTTTTGTTTTTCGTTATTTTTTTTATGAAACTTTGACCAACGCAATCGTAACATTTTTCTGATAAAAATGACACCAAACATAATATATAATTTTGATCACATTTACTTGCGTTTAATTGACGATTCAAAATTTACGACAACTGTACGCTGCTGCACAGAAGCTCTCAAAAACATCAGAAACGACGATGTTTTTGAAAAAGATGCACATTTGAAAATTGAGGAAATTAAAATTATTTGAAGTGAACGCTGCACCGCGATATACAGCCTCAGATGGCTAAACACTAATCGCATTGTTAAAAATATTATAATTCAAATAAAATTTATATGAGTATATGCAAAAACAATCAAAGTGAACACCATGTTGTAAAGGTTTGTTAAAATACTAACAATGCAAGAATACTATATAGCTGATATTATATTACATTAAGATTATAAAGTCGATTTAATGCGTAAGATAAATACAAAATGAAAAACTATTGAAATAAAATTATTCTAAATAAATTTTGTTGTAACTTTGTAGTCAATAAAAATAATCACACTCATAACAATAATATAAATATACGTAAAGCTATTTATGCTCATTAATCTACATTACTGCATGTAGTACTGTAGTACTTCATAACTATCTCACTGCATAATTTCTACCGTTCAAATACACGCGTCATATACATTTGTAATCTTCAAATTATATTAAGCACCCGTAGTAGAAATTAAGTACAGTAAGTCCTCGACTTACAAGGTTAATTCGTTCCAGCCCTTTCTGCGTAAGTCGAATAGTGTCTGATCGCCACCGCTGAAAGGTTATTAATACGATCTGCTTTCTACATATAGTACATACTATATGTATTGTACACATTTGAAAGGAAAATTCAAATAAACCAACTATGTTCATGGAAAATTTATCACTCATAAATATCTGAATATGCCTACGCTGTAGACAAGCAAACACTTAATTATCTTCCCTTCTGTCACATATGTAACGACAAAGCTCCCGTTCTGGCAATCAAAAAACGAATTTCACAGTTCCGATTTGGTTTTCTGATTCGCCTCTAAAAATCCGCGTAAAACGAATCCGCGTAAGTCGAGGACTTACTGTGTACAGAATATTCAGTACTTGCTAATACATACACCTAAATGCATCAAATATTGGTAACATTGGGCGCGACACAGAAGTGGTATTGGGGCTCTTAGAGCCCCCAAAAGACTAGAAAAAAGCCCATAACATGCAATGTCTGTACTGATCTTAAATCTGTGCGAGTCTTTACAGGAAAGTTCGAAATCATGTCGAAGAAGACGGAAAAAATATAACAGAGTTTAAATTACATTTTCTGTTGTCAAAAGGTGGTTTTTTTAAATTTTAAATGAATTAGATAATAACTGAAATACATTTACCTATATCAGCACAATAATGTTTGAAGACGTATTTTATTTTCTTTTAGAAAACGAACAGCTGCACTTCACCGAAAAGGTTTACATATTTTGCATTACGCAGTTTCTTGGAAATAATTACTACTTTCCACTTTCCAACAAATAGGTATCTATTAATCTAATCTACTCTTAACGGACACATACACTGATTTCCGGTGTAAGTTTTTCAGACGTCCTAACAATTACTGCTATTCTACCACGAATCGCGCGATAGTATTTTTAATTGTACAGAGAGAAAGAGAGAGAGAGAGAGGGAGAGAGAGGGAGAGAGAGGGAGAGAGAGAGAGAGAGAGAGAGAGAGAGAGAGAGAGAGAGAGAGAGAGAGAGAGAGAGAGAGAGAGAGAGAGAGAGAGAGAGAGAGAGAGAGAGAGAGAGAGTGAGAGAGTGAGAGAGAGAGAGAGAGAGAGAGAGAGATTCTTATCAGAAAATATTTCCTTCGTACTAGTTTTATTTATGCCTCTTACAATAAAAATCGTTTATAATTATGTAGTGAATTAAAGAATATTTTACTTCTGTTAAATTGTTAACACATTTACTGCCATGTCACCCATATATTATTGAATTATTTGTCCAGATTTAAAAATTAATTTTTACACTGATTAATTGTGTATACCGAGAGAATTGAAACAGTAATATCAGAAATCTTGGTTTCTCAGTTTCCGTTTTCTAAATAACTTTCGATTTGGCTAATTTTCGTTGAGTGGGTGGTCAATGTTGTTAGAAGGTATGGACGAAATAACACAGACTGGATATGTCTAACACTTGTACGTGTAACGTAAATAACAAAACTATGTTTATTGTGTAAAGATAAATATGACAGAACAGTTTTAATTATATGTTTTACTAAGAGCGAATACTGTCGCGTGTGCACGTTCTTATGGCGAGATCTTAAGAGAGCTTCGTGTGTGTTCGGGAGCGCTCGGATAGCTTCGGCATCCCTCATACAAGTAGCGCGGAGATTACTTTCTTACAAATGTATTAAATATTTCGCGTAAAAGGAGTAACATTAATTTTAATGATTGAATAAAGTTCAAGAGTAGCAAATAAATATTTTCAAATTAGGACAAATCTTCTAAAACATTGTAAAAAGTAACAGTTTTCAAAATGTATTAATCTGTTGTCGTTATAATCCGTTTCCTGCGTGGATTACATCATGATATCGATAAACTAGAAGATCGATAAGTGTCCGTTCCCAGAGTGATAAGATTTCTAATTGATATTGAAGTGGTAAAAATCTATACTACCGTGTATAAAGGGGGCTCGGAACGATCCAGGATTATAGTTCCTACGATTCTTGTTGTACCGAGATCATCAGAAAACCGAACACGATGCGTGGTAAGTTCTTCAATACAATAATATTTTTATAAACAAATACAATCCTCATCGAAGGCTTCGCCAGCAATTTATTTTCGTGATGGTTGTCCGAGACACATGACGGACCGAATTATAACACAGTTTCCTTTTTATAACGGTTCACAATTGCGATCGAGCATCTTCTGTCAGGGGTAGCAGGGGCATAAAATGACTTTCTCTATTTCCAGGTTTGTTTGGTATTGTAATCGCCGTGGCTGTCATTCAGATCGCCGCCGCAGCCGTGAAATGTCCGCCAGAGAATGCAGCGGACGTTACCTTAATCGGGAACCCGGAAAAATGCACTACCTACTATTTATGCAACAGAGGCCATCCCTTCTTGATGTCATGCCCTGATGGACTCTACTTCAACCCCGAATTGAGAGTATGCGATTGGACGATACGCGAAGAAAAAAACGGTTGCAAAATTCCAGATATTCCTGGTTCTAGTACTACAGCTGATCCTACTAGTACTACTACTACTACTACTACACCTGTCTATGAAACTAGCACTGACTTCTAACCATCTGCATCGTTCACGCAGACAGTATCTAAAATGTATAATTACAATGTACGTTTGCTTTCTAAAGGAACGGTATGATGCAACAATAAAAATCTGAACAGTAGAGAAACGTGTATTTTATATCAGAAATTAAATGAGTAAAAATTCGTCCGTGATAAATATCAATAAATAAAGATTCATTCAACATTAACGAATCGATGTTCTCGAAAGAAAATTATTGAATGAAAATCGTGCGCTTAGGTCGCGGCAACGCGACGAATGCCGTAGTCATTGTCGAGTTACCAATTATGTATATTAAACCATGCGATTCAATCGTAGTTCTGATTGAATATACTTCAGAAAAAGTCCCGAGTTCGAACCACTAGTTTATAGCTTACAGTTTCTTTTTCATAATATTGTTTATTTCTACGGATTTTCCGGGATTAAATAATTTCCAATTATTGCGAAACCAATTGTGAGTGATACATAATAAATATATTTTTCTCCGGCAAATGTTTACAAACTGATGATATTAATTTAAAATTTTTCGTTTCTACTGTAGAAAATTACCAAGGAATACTGTAGTTCCTATAGTTTTTCAAATATAATATAAAATAAAGTCGAATTGACTGATTGAGATCTTTCTCGTAGTATATGATTTAACAGAATACCCTGTAACACGCAAATTGATCTTGTATTGCTTCTACCGGGAAGGGGCGATGGCCAATTACATGGAAAGGTGTCGAATTGCGGAGGAACTTTCACTAATTTGTAGAGCAATAACTCAGCTCCTTCTTCAGGATGTTAAGCAGGATCACCGGGGTCACCGCAAACCTCGAGTTACAGGATCCATTTCGAATCCTCCTTTCAACGAAATGGTTGACAGCCCGTTCACACGGATTTCGACCGGATTAATAGGTTAGACGGTCATTTCCTTCTGGCTGAAGGTCTGAAAAGAAAAAAAAAAGGAAAGAGAAGATAAGATTCGAAATCAAAAATTGTTCTCGTAAATGAAACCGCCATAGATTTGAAGATTGAAACCGCTTCTTCGCAACGACTCCTCAAAACTTGATCCCGATTTTTTTCACTGATTTATGGAACGAAAAGGAGAAACAAGTTCGGTCGTGTAAAGCCTTCTCATGGTGTACCTCGTGTCCCTATAAGGTTGGCTGTACACCGTTCATTTAAATCTTAATAAAACAACTAAAAAAATCGTACATCAATTTTTAAGGTGTCGTTGTAAAGAGGAAGCTTCAATATTTAAATCTGCGATGGTTTCAGTCATGAAAGAAATCTTCGGAGTTTTCACAGACGTTTGAATGTATAGGATTTTCGGGAAAAAATGAGACTTCAATTTTTCGCCTGATACGTCACGAAAAAAATCTTAGAATAAAATAAACGGTGGATTCTTAAACCAGAGGCTCGGATGAATCATCCGGGATGTACATCGAAAGCGAAGAAGTGTAAGTTCGTCTTGGAAAACGAGGCAAATGGGCATGGGATCATCACGGATATCCGGAAGTGTAGGAAACGGGGCAAAGGTCGGCTTCCTCGAAGAAAAAGCGGCGATCGTGTGTTTAAGCGTATGCGTTTCGTCCGAAGATAGAAGAAAGGATGGTCCAGGTGGCTGCAAATGACGCAGAGCCGAACGATTGGCTAAGTGTCTGAGGAAAAGCGAGGGAGGAGGCCGTGGCCAGACCTTAGGAAGACGCTTTTCGCTTTCGGAAAGCTCCGCCCGATTTTCGGGCCGTCCCAAAACTCCCTCTTCTCTGGCAACACTCTTTTTCTTTCCTCTCTCGTTCCTGCCTCTCCTCTCGCGTCACTTAGCGGAGGGTTTTCAAGCACAATTAGTTTCGCGTGAGCCTCGTGACCCGCTGCGACATTTACAATTTTCGAATCATCCCGATTCGCGATAAAATCCCTCCATATTGCGTCACGATTGCATCGATCGTGATTTTCCGAGTTTATACGTGATCGATAATCGTGAGATTTCGGCCAATACAACAAATAGTCCAGGATCAGTTTTATCGATTTCGGGGTTGCCGGGAAACTCGGGAATTGAAAGGAAGCTGGTGCGTGTGTGTAGGATAATTGTCAATCATGCCACGCAAGCGACGTGCCTCGACACCGACGTTCGACGCCGAAGAAGATGAGTTTGCGTCCGAGGAAAAGTACAGCAAGGACGATTTGGATAACCGTGCACCGAGGAACGCGGCGAATGCGAGAGAACGAGCTCGGATGAGAGTCCTCAGCAAAGCCTTTTGCAGGCTGAAGACCACTTTGCCATGGGTCCCAGCTGATACCAAGCTCAGCAAACTGGACACTCTGAGACTTGCAGCGACTTACATCGCTCATCTTCGAGCGGTTCTCAGAGACGACGGGGATGCACACTCGGAGACCACCAGGTCTTTGTCACTGGCTCTGGTGAGTTCATTTTCACAATTGATACAGTTATGTCCAGACTGTGGATTTTTATGCAAAATAAAAATTGTCTGCATTCATTGTTACACACAGGAGCTACGAGCTACTTAGACATTAATTTCTCTCTTGAATCATTTCAATCGGTTGAGAAGAATGTAACGGTATACGTATTAATAAATATTTTCACGTTTGCTTTAGCTTGTTTCACAGAATTATTACATTTTCCAAAAATATCAATCTTATACTGTTTTAGCCGAAAAATGTCTTATTTTAGACTTCGTTGAATCCAACTTTGTTAAATATATAAATATCGGCCATTTTATCCAATAACATTCTGCTATGATCCTACGCAATTGGTTATCTTTTTATACAGTATTATAAAATTAATACGTTCACTATCAATTAAGTTTATATTGTCGTATACCATGTGAAACGCATTTTAAAGATACAACAGATAAAAATGATTTGACAATGATTCTAACAAGTTATTCTTGTTTAACGGCACTTTTATGCCGTTGATGTGAAATCGCGATTTTCGGCATCATGATTATGACTTCATGAAATAACAAAGGATCCAGGTGGATCCAGTCGGCGTCGCAACGGCAAACGTCGTCTTTGCAGACGATGTTCTGTGTTTATGTCTCTCCAGGTGGACCAAATCACTTTCAAAGCTTCCACCCACCCTTTTCACCATTAATTCTAAGTTAGTTCCGTTATTCGAAGAACGATGTCTTATTCCTCGCGCTGCGGAAGATGATTGAACTTTCATCTCTGTCAGTCGAAAGCTAGTTTCCGTCGAAAAAAATATCTTCTATAACATTGTCAAATATCACGGTTTCGATTCATTCCAAGAGCAACTTATGCGTTCTTTCATCTAAAAAAATAAACAATCTACACTTCAAAAACCCTAATTACGAGTTCTTTAATTCGTTCTTCCAGTGAGAAACAGCTATTAAATCACAATTATTTCTGTTTTTCATTGTTAACCGGATCTATATTGTTGACAAAAATAAAATCGTTGACAAAAAGCGTCTCTTCAATTAGGTATAGGTACAAGGTGGTCCAGACATCACTAGACCATTTGATATTTGAATTTGTTTATAAAATAATAAATGTGAATTTTTAAAACGTAAAAGGGTTATTTCACTTTAAAATGGTCTAGTGGCTGTTGAGCCGCCCTGTATTAAAAGGAATTAATAAAACGAACACACGTAACTTTTGTTTAATACCATTAGACTGTAGATCTTTATAAAAATGTTAATCTTGTATGGATTATTTCATAATGATCAGAAGAAGAAACGATATCAACTTTTGTCGACTTCAAAGTTTTCTTGCGTCTTATAAAGTCAAGAGTTTTGTAAACATATAAAAATTCGCAACCTGATTATCATCGTCACGATTCGGAGATGAAAATTGTTTCGAGGGAAGAAGCTCGACGTGTTAATGAACCTTGTTCCACTATTTTCGTTACAGTCCTGGCCATTCGCTCTTCAAGGCAGCAACGCTTCGATGTTGATGAACAACAGTTGCAACGTGTCGTCCTCGACAACGCCGAGTCCTAATCAGTATCGTGGTCAGCAAGGAGCACACGAGATCCAGAATTTCCATCACTCTGGATTTCAGAGCATGTCAACGCGTCACAATCACGAGTCGCAGCTCTCCTATTTCTAATCATCTCCCTTTTCCCCCGTCGATTCATGGTAGTCGAATATTTTTTACGAGCGAAACAAGAAGAACAACGTCGTTCTGTTCCAGAACGAAATGTGCTGTATCTCTTATTTTCAGTGAAACCACAAGCAGCGAATTCTATATTTATTACGGAGTGCCTTATTAAACAACTATTTATTTACCTACTAATTAGTACTCCTAAGGGCGATTGTTATGACGATAACACACTTTATTTTAATCATTGTTGTAACCAAAACGGAAGAACTAGTCCAATAAAGTATTTCTACAATTGTAAACGTCCCTTTAATCTATCTCCTTTGATTGTTTATAAAAATCTATATGCAACTGAATGACTAACAAAAGTCTATAAATGAAAATATAATTTGCTGACGTTATGAAAATTTACCAGCAATAATAATAGTAAAAGCAAAAAAGTCTGTACATGAAAATACTTTTTTCGATGTTACGAATGAATAGAGTTTGCATTTTACCTACCAAAATATTATATTTTCCAACAAAAATGAGCTTGTAAATCAGAATACAATTTCCGATGTTACGTTGAACATATTTTTACCATCAGTTTTCACAATCGATTTTCTCGCGATTGTAATTGTATAATATGATCATTTAAGAACAGCAATTGAATTGTTCTCCTTTTCTATTTACAATTTTAAAATTGCTTTAATTACTCTTCGATAGATCTTTTAATGTTGAATGATTGTAATATTTTCTTCCGTTTTTTAAATATATTGGAATGTTTTTCAGTTGAAGTACGGAAAATCGAGATCGGAAGTGTTCCAAAAATATTAATTTTGCGGAAACAATGCGACAGGGACTAGTGTTTTTAGAAAAAATTTGTGTGGCTTCCGGAAAGGAAACGGAGGAAGCACGCGGGTAAAGTAAGACGGATAAAGAACGCCAAGTTAAATAAACTGAACGAAGGGCCTTTTTGTGTAAACCTGAAACTAAAATAATATATCTCGTTCCATCTACAAATCGACCGAGGTTTCGGGCGTGTCGTTAAAGGATCCTCATATGTCAATACAAACCATTCTCTCGGCATTTATGAATCATGTGTTTTCCCACATTCTTCTCCACTATTCATACAAATTTTGTTATCGCGTTCTCTTTCTAGCCGCGATAGATAAGTAACCGGTAAATTAATCGTTTCATATATTAAGTGTATCAATGACTGATATTCTATGTATGTATATTTAACCTTGTTTTCAGATTGATAAATTCATTATTTCTAGCTGTTATATATTTAGAACAATTCTATGCATTGAACGACTAGAAAATTTAATTTCTTTCATAGTTTAATATACCGCGTAATTTAAATTTTTATGAAAAGAACTAATAGAATTTGAGATATAAAGTAGTTTAGAGCAGAAATGTTTCAGATGAATTTTTGCACCTATATTGATCTATTATCTTCTAATAACAGAAGCAAGAAAAGTAACTCGTATAGAATATGGAACATTATAATTAGGATTTTTAGACGTACTACAAGTATAACAAACTGCAAATGTTATGCATTTATGGCAAAGAAGAGTAGCCCAGTAGTCGCAATTAGGCACAGTAGAAACACTGATGAGAGGAAGATCGTGTCACTCGAATAATTCGGTCACAGACATGTCTGTGATTCGGTGTTTTCTTAGGCACTCTAGCATATATTGTGGCCGGAGTAAGAAACAGAAGGCCACCCACGGCATCTTGTCGGTGCAGAAGGCCACTGACACAGTACAGACATTGCATATTGCATGCTGCATTTTTGTGTCTACGGTTCTGAATTACCGACTCTGTAGAAAATGCTGTAGCAGAGATGAATAAGAGAGTGCTCACTGCTCACGCCTGGGGTCGACAGTGGTCGACAGTGCCACCAGTTTTATCATAACCAGTTAACCAGTTTAGCATGGAACAGATCCCACGCCCTCGGTAGAGCACAGTTTAGCTTGGATCAACTCCTACACGAAATAAAATATTTTATTTTCTGCGTCGTCATAATACTCTGAGTAACCGCATTACTCTGGCATTACTTATGGGTGATTTAATATTCCTTACCGTAGCAATAATTCAAAGTAGGAAATGAAGATAGCCTTATTCGACGCATTTATTCGTAGCGCCGAATGAAATTTTCATCTTGTATCTGTATATCTTTATTCGGGGGCTTCGAATCACTTTTCGAATAACTTTTGCCAGCTCGAATAAACGCGTGCCGAGCGTCGAGCTCAGAAGCTAGAGAGGCCTCGGTCGCCGAGAAGTGTAAACATAATACGGGTCGGGTATATCGGTGTAAAATCACTACAAATCCAATTACAAAACATCTTTATTTTTAATTATTTTTCAATGGGACTTTCAAGAACATATTCGTAGCATTTTTCTAATGAAAATGATACCAAATATAATATAATTCCGATGATATTTACTTGTGTAATGAACGATGAATGATTTGGACGCAAGTATAAGAACAGCGTCCTTCTTTACGTCCAAAAACTCATTTCATCATTCATTATACAAATAAATACAGCACAGCCGATGGAAAAAGAAAATATGAAATAAAATAATTTGCTCGGAACGTAACATATTTAACTATATGTTCTACCAATTAGATCATCTTGAAACTTTCAGATGTATGTATACATATAATAATAATATGTATACATATTAGATAGGTAACAGAATATTGTCCTTGAATTTTTTGATAGGTGTCAAAGGGTTGCTTACAACCCCACCCCTAAAAAATTCTTTTTTTTACACTTTATAATTTGCTCACAATTGTGAAAAAGATATATGAAATGCACGAGGTAAGTTCAAGTATTTTCCTAAAGCATTGTTTTGCGCACGATATATCCATAAAAATTTGTCGTAAGGACCGCTGGACCATGCTTATTAATCCTGCTAGACCCTTATTTCGGTTCATCGTAAAACATTTTGTCGAAATAACAGTTCTTCATAACTGTTTGAAGAACCGAAATTGATATTATAACAGTTTTCGAATCCTGGTTCAGTAATTCCATTACATTATATTTCAATTACATTGTACTCTAAATACATTGAATTTCAATTATAGTGTAATTCAATTACACTCACACGATTAGCGTAATTAGAAATCAAATTGATTGAAGAGTTTGAATTTTGTAATGCAACTACAGTATAATCTATCCTATGCTAAATATTAAATTAATTAATATTTGCATACCAAGTTTAGCAAGAAACCACGCAAAATATGACTGTCGTATAAATACGGGTCATTGCAAGTGCGTATGTTTGTATCGCTTCTACATAGATAGTACTACGCAGGTATAAACATTTTAAATAATCACCATAAGGCATATATTTGAGTGTAAAATAAAAAAAGTTTCGTTAAAAAAAAACGAAGTAGTTTTCGATTTATTGCGATTTTTCTGAATGAAAAAATTCCCACGAAATTTACGATAAATCGTGGGAGTGGGGGAATATCCTCACTACCGTGGGTGTAGGAGCTGATCCAGGCTAAACGGTCCTCTACCGTGGGTGTAGGAGCTTTTCCAAGCTAAGCAGTGCTTTACCGTGGTTACAGGAGCAGTTCCGGGCTAGAAATTAGTGTGGGGTAGCACTATACCGGAGACAAGAAAAACCCGGACGTGAGCACTCTCTCATTCCTCTCTGGCTCTAGTACAATGGCGGACTCTATCGAAATGGAACGGTCAGCTAGTGAATTATATGACGTTGTAACAATTCAACGTAGTCTTTAAAAATTTATTCTATATGTATATTTGGATGTAGATTACCTCTACCCCTTCCACTGAGGAGCAAACCCTGCGAGGGGCCAAGAAGCTCTAGCTGCCTCGGTCGCCGAGCGTGTAAACATGCCGCGTAATCTAATACCGGGTCGGGTATATCGGTGTGAACCAGTGCTAATCTAATTACAAAACTTCTTTATTTTTCATTATTTCTTTATGGGACTTTCACCAACTTATTTCTGGGATTTTTCTGATTAAAATTACAACTAAACACGATATCATTTCAACTGTATTTAGTGGTTTAATTGACGGTATGGTGTAAGTTTTCGGCCGCGCGGTCTGTGTTTATATGTGCTGTCCTTTTCTACGTTCGGCACTGTTCCTTTGTACTT
Organism: Lasioglossum lativentre; assembly: GCA_916610255.1. Lineage (NCBI taxonomy): Eukaryota > Metazoa > Arthropoda > Insecta > Hymenoptera > Halictidae > Lasioglossum > Lasioglossum lativentre. The sequence goes on along the minus strand of OU744356.1, from coordinate 38,109,228 downwards.
TCGGCGCGGTCGACGCAGTCATTAAAAAAATAGTTTTCCTTCACGATCTCTGTCCCACCTCCAAACCGAGGATGGATTTTGAGATAAAAACTTTACTGTGTATAGCATATGTTAAATATATGATAAATTATAAATTATGCTTCACATGTACAGTAAATGTGAGGCAAATTATATCTCGTTTAGTGTCATTTTAATCAGAAAAATGTCGGAAATATATTGGTAAAATTTCATTAAAAATAAGTAAAAAATAAAGAAGTTTAATTATTGCACTAGCATTGTCCTGTCGATACGTTATTTTGTGTTGTGCCTTCGGCCGCACGCGGACCTTGTTTACATGCGCTGTCCTTTCCTACGGTCGACGCACTGTCCCTTTGTACTGTTCGTACGCCACAAGAAGTCTCCTGGCAAGAATTCGATAACAAACCGTCCGATTGGGTCATTCCACACGGACTTTCTAGAGGGACTTCTTGTGGCGTACGGACAGTACTTCCGACGCGGTCGGCGTAGTCATAAAAGTTTAGTTTCTCTTCGCGATCTCTATCCCTGCTCGGAACAGGCGATGGGAGATAGATCACGACTTTACTGTATTGTGTATGTACAAGAAATTAATGCGTGCGAATGTTCATGGTTTAAAAGTTATTCTGTACCTCGAGTTCTATTACCTACTTTTACTAAAAAATTAGATGACAAGGAAGGTCAAGGGAGTGCTTCTCGACATCGTTGGCAAAAGGAATTGTTATAAACATTAAATAGCCAGAAATAATAAATTTAGCAATAATTACTATCACGGCGATCGAGATCAACCGAAATTAGATGGGATGGGAAGAATTGCGCATCACTGCGCACGTTCCGCCTGAGCTCGGTTAGCTCGCTCACTGCGCTGTCAGTCAATCAGTCAGACGGGCCGGGGATTCCGGCAGGATTGGTCGGACTCAGTGTCGCCATATGAGTCCGAATTCGGACTCATTTACTCCCCTATTTTTCCCCTTCTACTATCCCATTCCAGCACCACATCCCACTCAATCCCCGTCGCGCACGCGCAGCGTGTCACATATTACGACTCTGGCCATCAGAGAGGGGGTACCTGTATTCCCCTCGATTTTCTCGACCTGGCGACACTGGTCGGACTACGGGACCAGGAGGACCTTTTTTTTTTTCTTTTTTTTTTTGTTAAGGGAGAGGAGGAATGCATTTACGCACTAACCCCCCCGGCCGTGTTGCCGGGGGGAGTGTGGGACTCGACCGGTCAGACGGACCAGCCCCTACCCACTAAACCTCCTCTCCCAGGACGCCCCGATGACGATGGGCGCCCTCTCCCAGCCTAATCTTGTGCCGGATTACATCGCGATGGGGCACCGCTTGTCGCATTTCTCCCATCGCGTGTGTCTCCTCCAGCTCTCCTCCACTCCTGTTCTTGTCTTTCACGGGACCAGGAGGACCTGGGGCTGACCAGGGGCTGACCAGGGACTGACCAGTGGCTGACCACTGGTCATCCACCTGTCCCACTTTCAACATTGGTAAGTTCGGCAATTTTTTTTTTATTTTTGAGGGTTATGCGCTTTATGGCACATGGTGGGCCAGAGGTTCTACAATGCTTTTGTTGATTACTCTTGGCCCACCTTCAACAATTTTCTCCGTCAACTGTTAATTCAACGTGCACCGTCGTTTATTATTTTTCATATCCTAATTGAAATTTTCATCGGAACTTTCAGTATTCAGTCTTCTCAAAATATATATTTCTTGTTTAAAATTGGTATTTCTCCGATTGGATGTCCCTCAGGGTCAGGACAGGGAAACCGTGAGTGAGTACGGGGTGTCGCGTCCCCAGGGCTCCCGAAGCGCCTATAGCCTGCACTCGTGTGCGGGGTTAGTTTGGCTCTCGTGAGCTGGTGTTAGGTTTGCTCTTGTGAGCGGGTATCAGGTTTGCACTCGTGTGCGGGGTTATGTATTGTGTCTAACTATTATTAGTCTGTTTCAGCTAGAATATAACAGCTGGTCAGGATACATAGGACACCCCAACGAAGAAACACCATCAAAGAAGACTACAGCGTATTTTAAGTTAGTTATATTTGCCTAGCAATTATTGACTTAGTGTCACCCCCGAACCAGAGCCTTCTGCTCTAGTTCATGTTTCTTTTTCCCTCTTGTGCGCTTTAGTTTTTTTGCCACAATAATTGCTCGGCTTGCGTGCGTGCGTTAGTTAGTTATTAAGATTCTATGTCATCGTTGTAAATAGTTGTCGAGTAATTATTGCCGTAACTTCACTTTGCTCGGCTCGTTTTTTTTATTCCGACACAGCCTTTCGCTTGCTCGTATATGTATAGTATGTACTAGACCGGTTGGTATGCGAATTCGCGGTAGATAAAGTGGGGGGGGGGGGGGGGCTTTGAGTCGTTGTACACTCTTGTAAAACCTCCTTACGTTCATTCCACCCATGTCCACCTCTGGTGGCAGGTGGTTCGGGAAAATGGGTATCGTAGTTTGAGTTCCTGTTGGCCATTGCTCGCGTCACCCTCGAACCAGAGTCCTCTGGTCTGGTTCGCTCTTGTTTCTCTCTTTGAAAGAATCAGAGCCTTCTGTCTGATTCGCCTTTCTTCCCCCGTGGATCGGAGACTTCTTCTCCGATTTTGCTCCGCAATAATTACTCGACATACTGCGTAACTGCGTTAGTAGAAGTTAATATTGAATTCCTTCTGACTCCCTTCCCGGGTCTCTTGTGCAGCAACCTCCTCGTGGTGAGACCTAGGAAATCGGTATTATCTTCTATTTGTAAGAACTTCTAGTATCTTACAAATAGTGGATAATATCGAACTAATAGCTGCACACTTAGAATTTGCGTTAATAATTGTATACTAAAATGTAAGACATGCTAGATGTAAGAACAAATGTATTGAATGATTTTCAAGAAAGATCTTGTAAATTAATATCCATGATTATTTCAAACCAATTCCCTTCCATAACATTGTGCAATGTCATCTTCCCTCAGAACAAAATATATTATTCAAGCTGGTTCATTTGATTTTTGTATTAACGCGATGATTTAGGTAGATGCGAAACTTTTAGCGAAAATATCATAATTCAAATAAAATTGATATGAGCACATGCACAAACAATCACAGTAAATACCATAAAGTTGTAAAGGTTTGTTAAAATACTAACAATGCAAGAATACTGATATTATTACATTAAGATTATAAAGTCGATTTAATGCGTAAGATAAATACAAAATGAAAAACTATTGAAATAAAATTATTCTAAATAAATTTGCTGTAATTTTGCAGTTATTAAAAATAATCACACTCATAACAATAATATAAATATACGTAAAGCTATTTATGCTCATTAATCTACATTACTGTGGTACTGTAGTATGTACTTCATAAGTATCTCACTGCATAATTTCTACAGTTCAAATACACGCGTCATATACATTTGTAATCTTCAGTAGTAGAAATTAAGTACAGAAGTTACGCGGTTAATTCGTTGCAGCGCTTTCTGCGTAAGTCGAATAGTGTCTAAGCGCCACCGCTGAAAGGTTATTAATATGATCTGCTTTATACATATGATACATACTGTATGTATGTACATATTTGAAAGGAAAATTCAAATAAACCAACTATGTTACTGTACACAAGCAAATACTTATCTTCGCTTCTGTCACATTTGTATGTACGAAAAACGAATTTCACAGTTCCGATTTGGTTTTCTCATTCGCCTATAAAAATCCGCGTAAGTCTGGGTTAGGTTAGGTTATATACCTTTATATGATCCGAATTATATCGTGTTTGGTATCATTTTAATCAGAATAATGCCACAAATATATTGGTGAAAGTCTCATAAAAAAATTAGTAATAATAAAAAAGATTTTTATTGGGATTACATTGTGAGGACCCGGCGGGCCTTTGAACTGTGCCGGTGACTGTGATTCTCCGTGTCTCTTTCTTTCCCATACGCTGTCCTTCCTTGCGCACGAAAATTTTATTGTCCATTATACACGTAAATATCATCGGAATTATATCATATTTGGTATCGTTTTTATTAGAAAAATTGCCAGGCATATGTTGGTGAAAGTTCCATAAAAAAATAATGAAAAATAAAGAAGTTTTGTCATCGGATTAGTGTGGTCTCACACCGATATACCCGAACCGTATTATGTTTACACTTCTCGGCGACCGAGGCCTCTCGAGTTTCCCAGTCCGTTTCTACTTTCGGCACAAGTCAGAGAATAGTATCCCTGGACGATAATTGTCCCTGCCCGGACCCGTGTTTGGGACAATTATCGAGAAAATACTGTACTATTAAAGACTGCCAGCCCTTGTGTTATTCAACGTCATTGGCAAGTGGGTCCAACGGGTCCAAGACCAGTCGGTAACGGCTCGTGGCGATGAGATATTGGTTGATGGAACCACAGACGATACGTGATGGAACTAAGAACGTGGAACTATCAATGATCTGAAATACCAACATCGCTAAAAGTTCCGCTTCTACCTAAACCACCGAACAGTATCTTGTCAGTGCCTGTACTTATCTTACGTATGTGGAAACAAATGTAATTCCGATAAGGTAGAAAATGACACTAAAATGATAAGAAATTTGTTTTTGAGTCACCAAAAATCTTTTTGGGAAACATAATTTTTATGCAAAAATAAGGTTATGTGCAAAATTTTAGCTCAATCCGATTTGATCGATTTTCGGAAGTTTATAAAGTCGGGCATGACACTAAATGGCATGGAGCCTCAAAACATAATAATACGGGAATGGATTGCGAGATTAGTCTCTTCTATGTTTCATTTGTAGCCTCAATATTATTAAATGTTTAGTTATACTAAAAGTAATAACTATTATAAAATCAAAGTTGATCATTTAAAGTTAGTATGTTATCTAGTGTTAATGACTATTCATTGCTTTTGCAATTCATGTAATAACCAACCGTTCTAATTTATTACTTCCATAATATTCATTTAATGGCATATTGCAGTAGTTTATGTCACCGACTGCTTATGTTCTTCGCTACCCTCTTATGGCAAAACAGAAGAGGTTTGATTGGATTGATAATTTAGAAAAATATATTTTCGGAAGGTAATAATGATTCCTTTACCACGAGATAGATAGATATATAGATAGATAGATAGCGAGAGAGAGAGAGAGAGAGAGAGAGAGAGAGAGAAAATTGTCACTTTAAAACACGGTAGATCAGAAATGATATTTCTATGTATAAATACTTACGTCAATCCGTTTACTATAGAGAATGCAAAACCTAAAAGAGGTACTCCCGCGTAACAATTATTAATCATATATACCAGCATAAATCATCATAATCTGACCTGATTAGTCGGTTCTATAATCATCATTCTAAATCGAACATGAAATCCAGCTACCACCGGGAAACTTGTCTATCAAATGTATGTATCGAAATTGTATGTAGAATTCTGTACATTCTACTGCCGATTATGTTAACGCCCCCACTAACAACGCCTATTCGGTGAGCCTACTTTGTTAACACAAGTATGCGAAAATGCGAAATATTATATTGGATTTCGAACTAGAATTGCGTGTTAAATGGATTAAGACTGCAAAGTTAATTTTTAGGAATTTTTAACAGAATTGTATTGATTATCAAAATTTCGGACTTCGTAGGCTTATTAACTAATATTTGAAGAATATACTCTAATTTTTTAAGCAATAATATAATAATCTTTTTCCTAGTAGTTAAAGCAGTAATAGTAAAAACGTTTGCAATAAGTTTATTGCAGGCAAACATGATTTTGACTATTGTATCATCAGACACAAGAAATGCAAGACAATTCTGTATCTATATACATATATCTATACCAATTTAGATGTTGTATGAACTAGAATGAATAAAAGATATTGAAAATAGAAAAGGCATTATGTAGAAAGCAAATTATCATTTTTCGGTAAAACGTTTAAGTTTTGTGTGTGGTAAGATTTAAAACAAATAGAAACTTAATTTTAATTGTGGAGTGTCAAACTTTCCAATTAAATTCCATGCCTTCTGGTGTTATACATATATCTAAATTCAGATATAATGCGTTGAGGACGAATTTTAAAGATATTAAACTGTAAGAAAATGCAAAAAGAAAATTACATGTCACTCTTACAAAACCATTTGGGATTATAGACCAGAAAATGCCCTTATGGAAATGTAAAAGGAATTCGATTTTTCGAAGGTTCACAGTAGAATGCTCCCATAATTGTCAGTGAGTTTCAACCGATCGCGTTTCCTCCCACGAATATTTCCGGCTCGGTTGTAATAAAACGCTGGAGGATCAGCGCGCGGGATACGTGAGTAACAGGCGTTGAATTTCATCTTTCCGCGATAAACCCGCGTTTCCTTTCAAGAACCCCGGACAGTTCGCGACGAAAGTTTCGCGCACCCCGGAAGTTCGCGACGCCTACACGCGTATTTAAAAGTCAGATGCAACGCGGGCCATGCGTAACGCTGCTGCTTGAAATAACATAAAAGTTCTGGTAACATTGGCGCTTCGTACCATTCCTTTTCCTTGCCTTTTCCCCTCTCTTTTAACTGTCTCCTCCTCGAAACTCCTGTAAACTCGCCGAGAAGTGGAGAGTATGAAATACGTACCCTACCACCAGCTTTTCTTTTTTTCTTTTTCTCTCTGTTCCCGCGATATTACAAGGGAATGAAGCCTTCGCTAAAAGTCGAGATTTAAAGTGGAAATTCTTCTTGTGTCCCTAACTTCGCGACCTAATCATAACCAAATAATCCGCATACCTAACTGTGTTATCTTTTCCGCGGAATTTTGTTAACGAAGCTTGAGGAAAAGGAGAAATTTATCGACACCGGCAAAATCGTCTTATTTCTGAACTCTTGGGGCAACGAAACAGTAACTTACCATTAGTGCGCATCTAATTCTTCATTTACACGATAAATTGGTCGTAGGAGAAAACTGTGTAAAGGAAAATACGTACAGTGCATATGGATAAATCGAAGAGTGGTTGCTGATATGAAAACTTAATACGAAGAATAAATTGATTACGTGCCATTGCGTGTATTCAATTTGAATGCAGTATATTTTGTTTTAATGACTTATCTATGTGACCTTGAATTTCAAGGTCAAAAGGTCAACAATTTTTTTTTGTTGCACCGTATTCTACTCGTCACAAGGATAAAAAGTGAAAAGGGAACCACGAGTCAACACTGACCGTTCTCTTAAAAAGTGATGGTAAACTTTTTTCATTATCAATTCGATTTTATTTATATTAAGTATATTTTTAATATATTTCACGTTCCAAGAAATAATTTCCAATGGCTTCATCAATAGCACGCTATACATGAACTCTCTCTGTGACTGAGGATGGGTGGAGATACAGGGTGTCCCAAACTTAAACAACCAAACTGCGGGTGTTTGGGATACCCTGCACAACCCACATGGCAGTCAACGCGTTAACAATTGAGAACGTTTTAAGAAATTGTCCAATAAACGATCAAAATCATCGAAACGGAAATGTTTTTGTCTAACTCCTGTTTCGTGCAGTCGATGTTGAAGATTTACGTTTTCTATCGATATCGGCAGTGTAATTATAAGGATAGTGATTGCTCGACGTTCGAACATTAGCGGGAGCGACTGCATATATCACGATGTCTCGTAAAAATTATCTCGTGTTCGGTCACGATATACAATTTCGTCGGGAGGGTTGGTTCGGACCATGTCAGCAAACTTTCGGGGGGGAAACAAGTTTCCCGACATTAATTCCGCGTCTCGGTCGATGAATTTTTCATAGAGCGAGCGCTTTCCACGTGGTGGATGGTACTCGATATCCATCATCGAATTGTCTGATAGCTGATTAAATTTCGAGCCGGTTGACCGAGAAATCTGCGAATGTGGGTTAGGTCTGGCAAATGGGTGGCGGGTACCGAACTTGAGAGGGACGTCGCCTACCCTCCGCCCGTTGCCTTTTGCCCCCTTCAGCCGCCCCTCCGTCGTGTAAAGGTCCGAAAATTAACTGCTTCCGCGTCACGTTTTATCGTCTAGCTACATCAAATTCCGGGTTACAAATGGGGGGCCGACGCGCCAGGGGATATCGTGGCCCCGAGCTGCATTGTACACAGTTTTTTCCTTACGCTGCATGTTTTGCTGTGCCGGAAATAATCAGTTCGATGGCTGGCGTTAAATGGCCCAGTAGTCCGCCCAACGAGACACGACCATTGTGAAATCGATAATATGACGATTTACGAGCTGGATAAATAGCCGATGTCCGAGTGCGTTTATTTAATAATGAAGAGGGGGTGTAACAAACGTGAAATCAATGTGCACGATAAAAACGATATTACTATGAAATACGTCAGTTTGTAAATATTTGTAACCGCGCACAAATATTGCCATAATGCCAGGATTTTAGTAAAGAATTTCATAAAAAAATATCGATCTTTTTCACCGTCAGGTTGGTTCACCGCCTTAATGTAATTAAAATTTTTAGCGAAATTCTTTTAGCAGATTTTTTATGTAACCACAGTTTAAATATCGCAGTCTTGACATTTAGAGCTGTTAAGCGGGTCATGTTTCGAACCTCGATGCTCGTTGCATAAGCATAATTAGAGTCGACTAAGAAGAATCTTTAGGTAAATGAATAGAAAAGTGTAAAGTGGGGGGGGAGTTGGGTCAAGTTCAAATTCCGAGTTAACTCGTATTTCTCAGTGAACGGGTTAATATTCCTACGAATTATACATATAGTGAAAGAACTCTGGATGCAAGTGGAAATCGCGTACATAGTGAAATATTTTTATTTTTTTAAAGAACATTTGGCTCCTGCTATAATTCAGCACCTGTAACAAAAAATTTCGATGATTTCCTAAACAATCGATAATTATATGAATTTTATTTTTAGTCTAAGTTTCTTTGTTTAATTGTGTATGAGTTGACCTTATACATACATATATTATTCATAAAAATTCTTAGATAGTTCACTAATTCTTTGAAAATCTGCAAAGCTCAGGTGCGCACTTTAAAAATGTATAATACCCGAGGGCGATTACTTTAATTTCTGTTCCGTTATAAATTATTGAGCCCTCGAGGAAAATTTATGTTTACGATCTTCCTTGAAATTATACTTCTCTTTCATTTAAATATGTAGTCTCGACCGAACGTGGATGCAATTACTACAAGTACTTATGCCAGTAATTATAAAAGTTATCCAAGTAAAAAATTTAAAAAGGTTGAATTTATCACTTATTTTGCGTTGTATCCGATTTACATTACAATTATGTGAAACCACTTTTGCAAAGTAATGGGAAATTGAACCGTTAAATTGGTAGTTGCATCGTTAAACACAATGCAATTTAATTTCAAACGCAAAGCTCGAAATACATCGAAACGAAAAATATATCACTTATAATTAGATTGCTCTAATAATCACCGATTAATAAGTAGGTCAAATTAGACATGAAACCATTTTCAATAAACGTGTATCAAGCTCTTAGAAAAATATATCTGTCGTCTGAAAGTTGTAATGCATATCGTATAATTATCTTCGATTTTCATTCATTTGCTTTACCATTACATTTACACCCACTTCTCTGTTTCTCTCTTGAATACTACGTATTTTAAATGTCTAAAACTCAATTAATGATAAACTTCAAATAACAAGAATTTTCTTTCGAAGAGACTCAACATTGGACAATAAAATTTACTTGCTCATAGTACATTCATCATATATGTATTTGGAATCTGTAATTAATTACTAGACTGCAATGTATCTGTTTATGCTGTTTTAACGTTCACGATTATCTGTACTTCGGTGTAGTATAGTATTTCATAACATTTTATAAAATTTTTACTTTGTTTAGAATCGGATGAAACTCTTACTAGGGAGAATTAATTCCTATTTGCGATTTCAATCTCTAGAAATAAACATTTGCATCTACAGCGGCTCACGAAAGTTAAGATCTCTTCAATTTAATTTGCTGACTCTTCAATACAATTAAAAGCTTAAAGCAGTTTTCCGCCTACGCAAGACAATTCGATGATTAAGATTTATTTGAATTATACTTAATTATTTTACATGAAATTGCTGTTGGAAGACCAATAAAGTTAAACTGGATAAATTCCATCTTTATGCATGAACACTTTTATATGTTCGATGAGAATGCATTTTGAAGAAGTTCCCAAGAATAGCTTTTTTCATAATAATTTTATAGGGACAGATATTTCATTCAACGTAACAGACAAGGCCGCACAGAATATGTAAAAGAAAATGGAAGATATTTATTTCGAAGCCTGATTTGGACGAAATGTGCAAGACCTCTGATTCTTTTTCAATGTTTTATATTTAACCGCTGCACGCGGGCTTTTATTTCGAGTTGTGCGCGGTTAAAATTTAACTAAAAAATAAAAACCGCATTCATCGAGATTCAATTTGTTCTAGCATCTCTCGCGGGCGTGACTATCAACACAGCGAAAGCGTCGAGAGGAAAAAGTGTCATCGAGGAGTGTATCGCGAGAGAGATGCGGGTCAGGGGGAAACATTTTTAGCAGGCTGAATGCGAGCGGTTCACCCGGCCTCCAGAATCGTCGAAATAATTTATAGACGGTCTTCGCGGTAAGCCCGAATTCCGGGGCAGCGCTCGCGTCTAGGGTACACAGGTACTGCGAACTGATTTGATTCACTTTACACTTAACAAATTAACGGCGTTGATTCACTGCTTTGTGGGAGAGCTTTCAACATAGGATTTGCAGATACTAGGTTACACAAGCTCAGCATAGGGTAACGTGTCCTCCGCCTCCCTATCCTCTCTAAATCCCCCTCTTCCTCTCTGTCCTTCTACCCACCTACCCTCATATCCCTCTCTCTCTCTCTCTCTCTCTCTCTCTCTCTCTCTCTCTCTCTCTCTCTCTCTCTCTCCAAGTTCCTCTCTGTCTCTTTCTCTTTCTCTTTCGCTTTGCCGGTCTCCGTCTGGTAACTTTTTCTCCGTCTCCCCCTTATTCCGTTCGCAAGTATGCGTGAATTAATTACGAGGCCCCCTCATTTGCGTCAGTTATTATGAACTTCGCCGTAAGACCATTACTGAATTACCAGGGAAAGTCTGAAGAGACCTGGGAGTCGTCGACTGGTGCGCCCCGATGCTCGTCGCATCTCGTGCGCGACGAAAACGAGAATGCATCTGTAAACAGTGGGGTCAGACCTCCTTTTTTTTCACCCCCCTAACAACCGTGTCCCTGCTCTTTTTTCATCCCCCATTTTACCCCGTTCAGCTACTCGATGTTAACCGTTTGCGGTCTTTCCTGCGTCGAGTCTGACTGTACGTCGCGTTTCGTTCCGGCTACAGTGTTGAATAAAATGATGGAACACATTGGGTATTTGCATATATCATGTATGTCATATTTTGAGATTTTTATTATACAAGCTGTTATTTTATTATACAAGCTGTTATTATAAGCTGTTTTCTCAGAATCTAATGAAGATGTCGACCTCATGTTTTGTTTAATTAAATGGTTAAAGGGGCTAATATGTGTTAAATTTTCTCGGCATAACTTTTGAGGAGAAAAGGGGGACATTTTTTTCAATGGGAAGTAGTATTTTCTGCATCACTGCAAGATATACCATGTATACATAGACTTGAATATCACATGACGGTTTAAACTGCACAAAGGAACTAGGTTTCTTAAGACTAAAGATTAAAGAATAACTAATGCAGATTTTTTATATCGAAGTTAGTTTCCAGCAGCCGTATACGATATTAAATCAGTAAATCCGCGATCTAATAACCAACAATAGATGTCATGAATAACAGAAATTATCGAAATCAATATAGTTACGAACAATTACGTGCTCTTTAATCATTAATCACGAATCGCTTACAATTTTGATTGCGATTGAAACAAAAAATCAATTGTGGAATGCTAACAAGCAGTAGAGTGTACGGAAGCATACCTATATAAATTACTCAATTAAGTAATATTAACTGGATAATACCTGGAGTAATTATTTATTGAATGATTATCTTATAAACTTCTGATCGGCGATATTACAGCCTTCAATTTTTATTTGCAATTATTGAGCACAATGATAACTAATCTAATAATAATTATAGTTACAAAACAATTGCAAAAGCAATTATATTCAGAGGTTATCTAAAAAAAGCTGTGTCACCGCTGTAGTAACTTATCAATTAATGTCATCGACGTTGAAATGACTGGATGCTGTGACGGTATGAGCGAAAATAATCAAAATAATCAATTACTGTCCAGTGTCGAACATTGTTCACAGTAAACACGAAAAAGCGCCGGCCGAATGGCGACGTTTCGAGAACGATCGATTACGCCACCGACCGGATATTTGTTTCCATCGGGATATGATATCCCCTGCTTAAAGTGTTTACGAGGAAACGTATATCGCAAGGCTGCCGTTAGAGTTAGAGCCGTTTACGCGAGCACCGGTTTACAACCGATCCGCAGATTTATTCCTTTCGAATTCAGTCTAATCGCTCAAGACTTCCGGGAGGTGTTTTAGGACATCTAGATGAAGTAAAATAAAACAAATCGAATTCTATGGACGCCCACATTAAAACCACACAGAAATAAGTCAACGTAAAATTTGCTCTATAAACTTTTATATGTATTAACCATTTGACTGGTGTCCCAAAAATGTTGTACTTCCTTGAGATGGGTGATTCCTGAGATCATTTGAAGTGACATTTTCCTTTGCGAAAATGTTATCCGGGGCTTTGTTAAGGAGTTATCAACGAAAAACACGGACCAATCAGGGCGCAGCTACTACGGGTAGAGTCCGGCTCGGCCAACGCCAGTGCCCCGTCCAGCTGTAACCACGCTCCGATTGGTCCGTGTTTTTACCACGTTTTTATTAGCTCGCTTTCTTGTCTGTCTGTCTGTCTGTTCGGTACAAATTTTGCGATTGATTTTAAACTAATAACTTCCCGATGAACTAGAGACTTGAAATTTTAAACATAGCTCAGAACTGGATGACAATGCAATATTTAAAAAAATTTTTTTAAAAAAGCCTATGCGTTTAGGATATACAAATTATTATTAATAAATCTAACCGTTATACCCCATCGCACTACCTGTACGTCCCCACTCTACTACGTGTTCCCACTCTGACTCATCCCCACTCCACTGACCCGTTTCGCACCGAAGGAGCTCAGTGTGCGTCAGTGTGCGTTCGAGCTCTGTGCGGTGTTTACAAAGTTACTACGTAATACGTTCTATAATATTTCTTTACCAAGCGAAAGAACAGTTACACCGAGATTCTCCGTCGAACCTTTATTGAATAATATTGGTATACACCAATATGGCGGCGCCCATATCTGTCACTATCTGAAGTGAAACAATGAAAATTACTATAAAATTACTCAACTTTACATACTCATAACTTTTTAACGAGTGGTTTCCGTGGTCTGGGACTTCGATATAGGAGTTTTCTCGCTGAAATGAACAAGATAAGACATATAATAATTGAAAATTTCTGGGTTCCGAAGAGAAAGTTTACCCTTTTAATCGATAGAAAAATTTCACACATACAAGACTAAAAAGCTGAAAATAATTATTTAAATAAAAATAAATTTTTTTAAAAATATCACGATTTTAAAACGGACTAAAAAGTATAAAATAATTTAAATAAAAATATGTTTAAAAAACGGACTAAAAAGTATATAATAATTTTTCCTAGCCAAGTACAGGTTCCTAACCCCATGCCCCATACAGATAGTCCTGAAAATTTGTGATTGTGAATTTTTAATAGCTATGAAAATACTTGTGAGATTTAAAACGAAAAACGTGGGGCGCATGCAATACATAGATAATTGCTACATGAATTGTTCACATAAGTCGCTAACAATTTTATTGCATTACAAATGACATAAACTGTTGTGTGTGTTTTCTCAACGGCAGCTACTCTCTACACTCCTTACTATTATCTTGCGCCCCACGTTTTTCGTTTTAAATCTTACAAGTATTTTCATAGCTATTAAAAATTCACAATCACAAATTTTCAGGAATATCTGTATGGGGCATGGGGTTAGGAATCTGTATGTGGTTAGGAACCTGTACGTGGCTAGGAAAAATTATTATATACTTTTTAGTCCGTTTTTTAAACATATTTTTATTTAAATTATTTTATACTTTTTAGTCCGTTTTAATTCGTTAATAACTCATTAACAAAGCCACGGAGAACATTTTCGCAAAGGAAAAAGTCACTTCAAATGAACTTAGGAATCACCCCTTTCAAGGAAGTAAATTTTTGGAACACCCTGTCTATTATTTATGATATATTTTTGAATGTATAATTATAAGTTCGTATTATAATGGCGTAGCCCTACGTTAGGTATGATCGTTGGCCCACTTACGAAAAAGTTGACAAGTCAAACTGTCGGTCAACCAATACTGTAACAAAGACCCATCAAAATGCCAACAATAATTGCTACTAGCGATCAGTAGCTCACGAACAAACGCGTCAGGTGATCCCTATTCAATAGAATGTGCGTCTGCCGAATTTTCAAACTCGATTTTATTATACATTTTCGATTTATTCTTTTATGTAGAATTACCCCCTTTTTGATTGCACCACCATCAAGGTTATATAAAATGTTCAAGTTCTTTTTGATATTGATCCTATGAATTGCAACATTTCCCGGATCATCTGTTATCAGCAGATTTAAATATTCCGATCGTCATTATTACGGCAGTTTAGTTATCGAAGATTAAAAAATACCCAACTTTACCGTAAAATTTAACCAGGGAAACCAAGGCGAAACATATCGCTAATGACCTAGAAATTGATGCGACATAAAACCCATGTTATTAAAAAAAGATTTCGATAATATTAGTTATATTAATACCATTAAAATCGTTAAAATCATTAATATTATTGAAGGATTACGTGGAGCATCCGATGATCCGGTTCAGAGGAGTTCAGATTACTAACAACACGCGCATCAAATTAACAAAATAGCATGATATAAATGAAATGAGCGACGCAGCGAAAAAAAACGTTATTATCTTGTTCTATCTCTCATTGGTATATCCATACAGAAAATGAATCCTCATCTGGCGTTTATTTTTTTTTTAATTTAATTTGAAGACTAAAAAGCAACGTTTCACTGAAAACTAGTAATTCGAACTTCAAATGAACAAAATTTTTAACAGATCAACTTTTTAATTCATTTTAACAATTCAGCATTTACTTTTATATTCGACCTGACTTGTTGCAGAAAACGTTTGTTTTATCACAATTTTGAAATCTTGTTAACGCTTCCTGAAAATATTGTAGTTACATATTCAATTCTCATGTGATATTTCACTCGTTTGCATATGCATATTAGCATAGCATTGTATTTCAACTCTTGGGAGACCACACCCTACATATTGTATTTAAGTTTCGACATACCATCAATTAAAATTAAAATACTAGTTAATATGTTTTCGGTATATTTATTTACTTCCAATATAAAAATATTACAACGAATAAAAGAATAACTATATTACGAGAATGGGCATTCAAGTGTGAAAGTAGCACATCAACCTGTAACATGACTCACGTAAAATTAAACATTTCGTAACTATGACGGAAGTGTGCCGCGTAAAAGTTAAATTGCTTTCTGTTTTGTAAACCGTGCTATTTCGAATTCGCGTAAAAGGAAAATTGGGTAAAAACAAAAAATGATAGAATTTCGACCTGCAAGGAGGGTGTGTGGATTAAAAAGCAATTACAATTAAAGTTGAACAATTTCATACATTCATGGGGCGCATTACTTCCAACAACTATTTTTGTCAGAGAAAAAAAACAAGATAAAAGGGACGGTGTGCGTTTTACATGTAAATGTAGTCTAACCTCTTCAATCGAAGTTACGCATAGCTTTCCGTGCTTTGTCGTTTTTTCTCGGATGTTATTCGGACTCAACATGTTTCTCCGCCGTTACAAGTTGGCCGTTCATTCTGAAAAGTCTTTTGCAATTAAAAACGGACGTGAGAGCACGCGGACTCGTTAACGTAGACGCGTTTCGACCGATTTTCCGGGATTCTGGAAAGGTGGGAGAGAGAAAGAAAGGGTGAGGGTGAGCGAGAGCGACAGAGAAAGAAAGAGAGAGGGAGACAGAGAGAGAGAGAGAGAGAAAGAGAGAAAGAGAGAGAGCACCCTGACCTGATTCCGCTTTCGAATCTATTTTGAAATCTTGCCACCGCGCACGGGGATGCTCGCGTGTCTGCTGTGCTAACGAACCGGAGGCAAGACATGGCCACATACAAGCTCATTCAATTTTATCGCTGTTAATGGCCACGGTGTGTCGAATTAAAAAGGCACTTACCGTTTCTGAAATCGCGCGCTTTACAACTCGTGTCCTTCGTTAAGCTCCGTGCACAAGCCAGACGAATTTCCTGTCTGATTGTTCGATGCTTTCCGCGGAACCCCGATAACGACCTTCGGGTTCGATCATCGCCGCCAGATAATAATAATAATAATAATAATAATGTTGCAGCAGGCAAACCAGAACAGACATCTTTATTTCAAAACGATGTTATTGGAATGTTCTACGAAATTAAAACTATCAAAGATTAATTGTTATGTTAAATGTATACACCTTTGTGCAATTGTTTATTTGCTATTGATGTGTCTAAATAATCAATTTCATTATCCACTGGTAACACGCACCTTGTATGTCGTGTATAAATAAAAGAAAATTGAAGGACAGACTAAAACTTTTGCGTGCATTCAATATTTTTCAAATACCAGTATATCACGAAGTATCAACAACCGTACACTCTCATAAATATTGCACAGTCGTTCTAAACGCAACAGTAAGAAAATTTATCCAATAATTGTCCTAGTAAGAACTTGGCACAGTCAGTTCATAATAAATTAAACCAGGGCGAAGTCCTCTGTGTCAGGAATAGCGTACACACCAGTAATAATAATAATAATAATGTTGGCAATGTATCTAAACTTAAGCGTCGCAAGTCCGCAATGAATCAGCAATACAGACTTCGACAAAGAAACTGGTGAACAATTTATTTCGAGGAGCGTAGGATGATACATAAATATTTTTACAATGCTAAAAAAGCTTTTACTATATGAGCACTTGACAGATTAAACAAAAAAAAGTCGGATTTTGTGTATTTTCAATGTAGCGCTTCCCGTAGTGTTGTATCTAAAGTCTGTATCTAAATTGTAGGTAGATTTTATTAAATATTAATATTAAATATTAAATTAATTACTAAAATCTATTTAATAAATGATAATATTGATATATTAACAGGAATATTTCTGTAAAACATATAAAGTTCGGTAATACCACAGTAGTGAGAAAGAATTAAAAGAGACACGCAGATGAACTACAGCAACTTAATGTAAGTGAAATAAAAATAATATTAATTTGATAAACAATTAGTAGATTACAAGTGCTCTTTTTACTTCTTGTGTTAAAGGATTTATACAGTGGATCCAAAAAATATTTAGATTAGGTCAGATTGAATTTTAGGTGAAATCGTATCGGAACATCAATCAAATATAGGTACCTATATGCGTACTATGCAGAAGTAAATACAGTTTAACTAGTGTCCTGGTTGTTGCACCATCACTGTTCATTGCGCAAATGAATGATAGTTGAATTTAGATATGCATGCATAATATTCTCTGTTGGCATAGCCACATCGTTTAGGTTTGACAACTTGATTATAGAAAGCACTGTCATTGACTGACTTGTCCGTATCTTTTAATCTTGAATTAATACATTCTGCGGACATTTGTTTCGTGCTTTGTGTCGATATTCCATATTTGATTTAAATAAACGTGATATTTATGTGGTATCATTTAAACAAATCTCCAAACAAATGATCAAACCAACTACACAGTATTAAGTATAACCTAACATAAACAAAAGTGAGATTTTTTGGCATTTATAAATGCTTGAATTGCGATAAAATATTTTTCTTTGTTAACATCAATAGTAAGGGAGCGGATCTTTATGCAAAATGAAAATTTTCTAAAGCAATTGCCAGAAACAGAAGATACACGGAAATTTGTTTCTTATGACTCAATTCTATCGAGTTACGATTATTATCAAATTATTACAATCTTTGTCACTGCTTTTATATTTTGCCGAATTTTATAAGGTTTCTCCGCAAATTATTAATAAACGTATATAACGTAATTTAAGGTAATTATGAGTTCGTCTTTCAGAAAAGCAGAATCATGGTCAACAATTTGCAATTCCATCCAAGCCAGGCGTTCGGGTTGCAAATTGCCATTTAAACAATGTATTCTTTTCGTTTTCAGAAATTGCGAGAATAGGATCCGGCGAAAAAATAATAATGAAGGAACTCGGAACATGCACGATACTCGTTCGTTGCAGCTTCGATCAATGTATTTCATTATAATGAAAACAAAGGGACAGCTGTGTTTCGAGTATATTGAAACACAGACCAGTATATACTTCATTCTCGAACCCCCGTTTCGCACTGCACCATATCGCGTGCTTATCAAAGACCGGTCTAAAATTTGTTTGCCAGTATTGTAATAGCGTTATCAAAATCCAACTTCGATACCGACGAATGCTAAGCGAATTTCGGCTACGAAAGTTCTTGGGAAAATTGATACTCCGTATTTTAAAAATTTCTCATTAACATAAAGCTCTTGACTTATTCTCCGACTAAAATTCCGTTGAAAGCGCGAAAATTATGAATGAATTGAGTAGACGAATCTCTCGAAAGAACAAAGAGATTTTTTATGTGGTCGTCGAGAACGGTGAGGTGACTTGTTATTTGCATTTAATTTCACCTTTCACCAGCTTCCGCTATTCTTAATTTGTTTAGTCGGTAATCTTTGTTTGATTTCTCCTACTTTTAATTTCATCTCACGTCGTGATTAAGAAATTGCTCCCTGGAAAGGACACCCTATAGATATATTTAATAATAGAATTTTAGTGTTAAGTATTTGAATTCTTATTTAAGAAAAAATAATAGATAACACCATTGATAATCAGAAATTGTTTAATTATATGAAATTAGTTTTAGAAGTATTGACTGATAAATATAATTCAAATTTAAATTGCAATCGGAGAAAAATAAAGCGATGACTGTATTAGGTATAGGATGATATTGAACTTCATGTATACGGCTATTATACTGTATTTTTACTTCACGAATAAATAAATATCTTTATGAAGTACTATATGGAAGCAGATGAATTTTAATCTGAAACGAGCATGAAGATTTAAACTTACAACTGTAATGCGAAGCGTACGCAAAGTGGATTATTTCTCCCTTGATGCGACAGCGAACGCGAAAGAAGGTAACCTTATGTACGGATTATACTACAAAGCAACAGGGATTTGCAAAAAAATGCAACATCTCCTTACAGCGTGCTGGAAGGGAAAAGAGCGCAGAGAAAAGAGGTGCGTTCTCATGACACCGCAAACATCGCGAGTATTAAACAAGGACGGAAGTAATTTCCCGTATAACAATTCGCAATATCAGTTTGTCGTCTGTTTCTGTTATTACAAAAATCCCGGTTAATTAATAACCCGGCGCGACTCGACAGAAAAAGCGCAAGGGAGGTGAAGCCGTGCGCACACGGAGAGATTTTGTGTCAAAGAATGCAAATTTTTGTCCCGATCGTGATCTATAAACCGGACGTAAAACAGGAAACGGTCTCAGATAACAATTACGTCACATATAAATCCCCTTATCTCGACCGCGTTACAACGTCGTGAATAGCGAAGCGAGCGAAACGACAGCGCTCGTTCATAGACCTAATAACGTCGGCAAACAAAGTCCGCGAGAAGAAACCGTTTCAGAGCGTGTTCGCATTAGTCACGGAGAACGAATTATTAATACGGTTGGTGCATTTGAAAGACAGATGCATAATTCTCCGGGTAGCAGCGTTCCGAACATTTATGGAGACTCTCTCTCCTCCCTCCTTCTCGTTCCGTCCGCCGGTTTCTCGACTCCTCTTACTCTCGCTCCCATAACCCCTTCCCCCTCCCTTTTTCATTTTGAAATTTTCATCCTATATAAGCTCGCCGGAGAAACTTATGCTTTTCGAGTACGGAACTCTCGTTAGAGAGGTCGACGAATGGATCAGAGCACTGAAACGGAACGGAGTTATGAACCGATCGAGGATCACCCTCGGCCTTATTATTTATTCACTATCGGGACATATATCTGTACGCTGCCTGCGCCTGAATATTTTACAGAAAACCATCGCCGGTGTCGGCGCGTTTCAACGTTACCCATGATGCCTCGCGGATCCCGCGTTGACGATCGGACGAATCGTAAAATCGATTCGAGAGAGGGATAGAGGAAAAAAGAAAGAGAGAGAGAAAGAGAGAGAGGGAGAGAGAGTGACGAGTCGAAGGCGTTGAAGGAGACCCTTTTACCGGATTGGCAAAACCACGATCGCTACTGAAAGAAAAGTACACCGAGGCCGGCGTTAGCCCCCCACCCCCTCTATGCGCCGTGCCCCCGTACCCCGCCGATTCCATTGAGCCCCAGACCACCCTCGGGGTTGTTACAGAGACTTCTTTGGGCTGCCGTGAACCGTCGAATCAACCTTCTTAATTAACGAACGATTTTTGCGTCGGAAACGAATGAAAGGATCCCGGCCGGCTCTCAACGTAGACATTATGAAAACGACGGGAACGACCCACGGCCGACAGGAACGGCTTGCCTAACTTCTGCTTAATCTTATAGATTATCCAGTCGCCGGGCCTCCCTCAAATAAGCAACCGGACGGATTCGTTTTGCTGCCGCCCCTCCCGGCGACTTCTCCAATCAATTGCAAGAAAATCGCGGCGATGCGGCTTGTTGCATCCGCCCGGCGCGGCGCAACGGTCTCGCGGTGATTAAAACACGATATTCGCTAGCTGGCGGTAAAGTTTCGCAAGTCTTAAATTATATCGCCGCCGATATATTTTCCTTTTCATTCCCGCGCTCTCGTTCTTCGTCTCTCTCGCCATCTCTCTTTTTCGACCCGGGAAAATCGCTATGAATCACGACCGCGTTCCGCTTGAGCGTTTTCATCGAGGACATCCATCCTCGTCAACAGGACGAAACAGCACCACCCCCCGCGAACAATTATCGAAATTCCCTGCGCAATTTTTAAAAAAACCGGTTCTAGTCCCCTCTACGTTATCCTCGGGGAAAGCAAGTATCTTCGTTCCATCCATCCATCATCATTATCCGTCATCTGGGAAATCCTCGTCGGAACGTCGCGACGCGTCGCGTCGCGTCGGGAACACGCCGAGCCGCGCGGTGCAGCGACCACCACCGCGTTCGCAGACGCGCAGAGAGGCAGGCAGGGCAGGCAGGGTAGGCAGGCAGGCAGGGCAGGCAGGCAGGCAGGCAGGGCAGGCAGGCAGGCAGGCCCCGGGGGTTCCGATTCAGCCGGAAGATTTTCAATCGAACCGACATTCCATCATCCTCAAACGCATCCTGACCAAACGGTCTGCAGGTGTGGACATCGGCTGCTAGTAAAACGGTTGCTCCTCTCCTTCAACCTCATTGTTCCATTCTCCCTCCCCTCCTCTCTTCCGGCAGCCGCCTCTTTTCTACCCTGAAATGTTCCTCTCGGTCTATTCACCGAGTAGCCCCCTCTGCTCCTCTCTGTCTCGCATCGAAAGTGGACACATGCTTGGCCCTAGTCACCGTCCCTACGAATTCCAGGGATCAATGCGTCGGTGCACCAAAACGCCTGCGCCACCCCCTCGAACCCCACCACACCCACGCCGCTTAGCGGAGGAGCAGCAGCCAGCAGCGGCACTAGCACCGTCAACAGCAGCAGCACAAGTAGCGGCGGCGGCGGCGGCGGTGATAACGAGGGCGATGGTAGTGGTAACGGTAGTGGCACGGCAGTACGTACAACCCTCACCGACACATGCGAGCCAGCTCGTCGGTCCGCGCAAATCCTAAAGTACGTAGACTCTACGGGCCTGCTGTCAGAGTACTAGTGCGTGCCGGCTGGTGGTGCCGCCGTGCCGGTGTTCCTGGTCGTGTGCCGTAGAATCTTCTCCTCCGACGAAGAAGACGAAACCTACCCTCCACCTTCGCCCCTATACGAGCCGCTCCCCACTCTTCCTTCCCGCGCAGCGCAGAGAGAGGGGAAAAAAGAGGGAGAGGGAGAGGGAGGGATAGAGTTGTCGCCGTCCCGTTTCCACCCTCCTCGTAGCAGCGGCAGCTACTCCATCGGCTTCGGGGAGCAGAGAAAGAGAAGGAGCGGCGGAGAGGGTGCTCCCCTCTACGCGACGTGCGCGATCCCGAGCCTCGGAAATTCTGAAAGCGGTGCGCGCCTGTGCAACTCGCGGGGGGTGGCAAGGGACCGAAAATCGAGGTGAAAGGAAACTCCGCGGATCCGGCCTAAGGGTCTCTCCTAGGGCTGGTGCGTATCGGTTCTAGCGAAAAATTTGCCCGTGTGTCGCACGTCCCTGGTCGAAAAAGGCTCTACGACCGACGCGACTAGCCGATACGCGATACCGTGTCGCGCGCGATCGTTCCGCGACTTGCTCGCACCATCGCGGGCTATACCCCGTCGAGACGACGTTACACACGCTCCCGAAGCTGTAAACACGCATACGCATACGCAGACACTGAAGCACGCAGCCTGCCAGCCAACCAACCAGCCAGCCAACCAGCCAAGCAGGCAGGAACGTATACGTGGAGCAGGTACGTGGACGGCGTCGTCGTCGTGTGCACCGCGCGAATCTGGTGGTGTTTCGGTGACACGTCACGACCGAGTCTCTCAGGATATACACGTATTTATTCTCCGGCTGCAACGCGGGGCCTCGTCAGTCCTAGTGTTTTCTGTTTGTGTGCGTTCGGATCCCGCTTGACCCGGGCGAAAGCGTAGCAAGCACAGCTTCGTCTCGATGAACAACATCGAGGGATAGAGGACACTTACGGCGAGACCTCCGTTACTCGACGGCTCAGCGGACTCGTTCGATCCGCGCTGGTGGTGGTGGTTTCTTCCTCGCGTGACACACTTTTGTCGCGAGAGAAGAGAATCTCTCGCCTTCTCGTTCTCTCTTCTGTCTCGCTTGCCACTCCGTCTCCGTCTGTGTATGTGTGTGCGTGTGTGTCCATCTGTCTCTCTTTCTCTTCTTGAGGAGGAGGGAACCGTCTTGGCGGACTGATTTATCCTGATATATCGCTTCCCCAGTGCGTGAACGCAAAGTGAGAGTTTACCGTGGTGTACCGTGAGTGTGCAGACGTGATCAGTGAAGAGTTATTGGTGTCTGACTGAGAGAGGAACCCTCCGATTTCGATCGTGGAAGAGAAACACAGAGCCCCTTCGGAAGAAGGTAAAGCAGCGAGTTGCTCGCTCTTCGGTGGTGGCTAGTTAGTCCCGTGATTCGAACCCGTTGCCTTCTCCCGTGCCACCTCGGACCAGCCAGGATTCTCGCTTAAACGGCAGCTGGATTCGCGGAATACCGAGAATACGGGGGTATCATGTATCCCCCGATTGCAGCCCTCCTTTGAGGGTTGAATCGTCGATCTCGCTCGCGTTTGTTCCCTGTGTGTTACGTGCCGTTCTCCGCGGTGTGTAATTGTGCGCTGGAACTAGACCGAAGTCGTCTACTCGAGGATCACTGACTTCGGCACAAGAGCTGGTCCCGCTGAGGACTAACCGTGTACCACATCCCCGCGCTGAAAGTGAGTCTCACGCTCTGATGATTCAACGCTACACCTCGCCCAGTTGCTACCTGAATCCTCGTTTAAATTTCCCTCGGCCGTACCGCTGAACCGTATCACCGTATCCCCTAACTCTGCATGCTAGCGTCTAACTCGACGCCGACAATCTCTGTGTACCCCTTTTTCGAGCTTCACACGAAAACGCTGACAACGACGCTGGTTATCGAAGGGATATACTCTTTTCTGTTCGAATGTTGTAAGGGGGTCGTCTCGATTCTGTTTATGCAACGTACCCTCGATTCTGAAGTGACAGGACGCGAACGTCTGATTCGTGCATTTCGCTTTCGGACGAACAGTATCATTCAATGGCGACATTTCGTGCGTCCATAGTCCGTGCCCATCGATGGACATGTTGTGCGCGCCTGTAGCAGGTGAAGGGTTAAACGGTTCGCGTTCGAGTACAACGCTACGGTTACGGGGAAATCGTACGAGCACCAAGACGGTTTTTAAAAAGCGGTCAGGCGAAACGAAGTTAAGCAATGTCGGTTAATGGCGTTTCCGAGTAAGACGAAAGAAATCCAATTTGCCGGTTTCACCGTCACTTTGTCGCACCGCGGAATCCCGTAGGAAGTTCAGCTGTGTTGACTGGCCTACAGCGAATTCAATCAACAAAGCGAAACCTTATTCCGTGCGCGCGAGAGAAACCCCCGTCCTCTACCCGTGTGTCAGCGGATGATAATGCGTTTATCTACACGGTTCTGCGAACACGTAAGGCTTTCGCGATCGCGCCGGCTTTTTTTCTACTCAATTATCCACGTAACATTTCAATTGCGATCGCCAAAGCCCGAGACTTTCTTCGTCTGTCCGGCCGCTAATCCCACCGATCAATCACCCACCGGGCAATCCGAGCGTCGAGTTACGCGCAGAAGAAGGCGTACGATGACAAAGGTTGTTCTCGCCGACCGATGCGATGACTCGCTGACTGCCGAATGAAATTCCGGTGTCAATCAAGTCTATCTACCCGTAATTCGACTGCGGATCCTGAGGCAGATGTCAATTTTCCAAACGCTGCAAGATGAATGGAACACTATTGATAATATTTCTGTTTTATTTTCTTCACGATAGAATCTTTTAGAAATAACACATTTCTCGTTATCCTAGTTATTTGAAAGTAGCCTGTGAAAATGAGAATTCTTTTGAGAGATTTTTAGAAAAATTTTAGAATAACCGAGCATTAAAATTAATTAATTTGCATTATCTTTGAAAAAATCAAAATTGCACCATTATTTTTAGAAAATGCGTCTGGATAAATTAATGTGTTTAGTAAGTGTCCCCAAAAACATTGAAATCTGAATAATTGTAAAATAAAGAATCTGAAATCCGTCATTTCGACGGGTTCGGTTGTTCTGGCATTAACCCTTTGCACTCGGAGCTATTTTAACTCGAAAATTAAACATTTCTTCCAACCTAGAATAATTCATTCATTTTATGGATATGAAATTGATTTAAATACCTCATACAATACTTAAATGTATAGTAGTTTATTAAATACGAAGAAAAATAATAATGTGAACAATATTTTCAAGAATGGCATAGCAATTTTCAGTGGTGCCCCAGAGTCGTCATCCGAGTGCTAAGGGTTAAAGAATACAAATATCTTGAATTTTATTTTCATTATAATATAGTCGAAATTGTTAACACTACAGAGTTTCACGAATTATCAGATTCAAAGAGTAAAGTTTTGTTTTATCACCTCTCATAATATGTTTGTTGATACTTTAATTCCATTTTTGCCGAATTGTGTCTGGCGTAGATTTTAAACAGTGACAATCTGCCAGGACAATGTTTGTTTCCACTATTAGTATACTGCCCAATTTCATTTTCTCTTGTTAAGCCCTTTTATTTCCCTCGCGTCATAGTTGAAATGTAATCTCAGTTTTA
This sequence comes from Lasioglossum lativentre, assembly GCA_916610255.1. Classification (NCBI taxonomy): domain Eukaryota; kingdom Metazoa; phylum Arthropoda; class Insecta; order Hymenoptera; family Halictidae; genus Lasioglossum; species Lasioglossum lativentre. Next base: position 38,083,672 of record OU744356.1, on the reverse strand, counting down.
ATAATAAATTCTGTATTCAGCAATTTTATGGTCATACAAATTTTATCGTGTTTCTAAATGTTCGTATTTACGCACTAGTTGTGTGACCATGGCTCCAAATAAAAACATGAAAGAACGTGAAGCTAGAACAGAATTAAAATGAAATAAGCTACTTCGTAAATATTTGGACGTATTCTGGAATTTAATAACGAGTTTTTTATTATTCATCAACAATTCAATATTCATTATCGGGACAAATGTTATTGTTATGTTATTCTGTGATCTCAAACATTCATTATCTCGAACATCACCGATTTCATTCATACTTTTACATTTTCACGTTCATAACCAGTATCACCTAACTTTTGTAATTAAAAAAGTGCTCAATTTTCAATCAAACCTTTCGAAGGCAAGCGTGACCAAATTTCTTTTCCAGTTTCGGATTTCAGATACTCTAGCACATAAAAGAAGCGATTCAATTTGTACATCTTATTTCTAGAAATTGTTATCGAATTTCATTTTCATCCAACAGTATTAATCGTGTACGTTAATATGAAACGAAAACAAACACGTTCGCAGTGAAAAGTTTAGATTGAAACAAATATTTCTTTCATATTTTTTGGAATTGTATGTAGAATAATAGAAACAAGTCATAGTACGCAGCTTAATATTCAGAGAGATCACGACTCTCTTCTGCTAAATTGTTTTGATATTTCATGGAGGTAGTGGATTGCAGTTACTAAAATATTTCAATACTGAACGTAAAAAAAGCAATTAACAATGTTGCAACGTTTAAGCTCAAAATTGGAATTCCATTCTAGACTGAATTGCACATGGCGCGAATGATCTTGACCATTCAGTATTTAAGCAACTCCGAATCAATTGACAGCGTATCGAAGGCGCGAACGCTAATTGACCTCGATCAGAAAATTAGCAACGAAAATGGTGGGAACGTTGCGAAAATGCCGAAGAAACGCACGTAAGATTCTTGACCAGCCGTCCGCTGGACGGTGAACTCGTTGACATCATTCCCGAGCAGTGATATTTGATCTCGTTAAGGAACGTTTTGAATTTTTATAGGAAGACCTTTCCGAACGGTATGCAAATGCTCGTCTCAATAAACCGCATCCGCCCGCGCGGTATATTCAGTTTGACGGGCGCGGGCGAAGAGAAATAGAAGACGAGGGCGGCAAGTAGAATGTAGAACGAAGCGTAGACCGGCTAACTACATATCATTTTCTAAATGCAAATCCCGCGAATCGTCGGGCACGCATTTGCGATTCAGCTTTGCCAGATAACGGGCTCATCGAATTTGTCGCACGGTGATTTTCGTCGCCGGCCGTTATTCAACAATTCGTTATTTATGCAAACTCCGTTGGATATTCAGGAGATCGTGCGAAAAGAATCCGTCCCGTCCGTCCTGTCCCGTGCCGCCACCCCCGCCTCCTACTGCTCCTCCTCCACCTCGTCCACCCACACCACCCTCGTAACCCGCCTGAAGAACAATGGTTACGCATCGCGAAGATTTATGTATCGTTCCAGGGGATTCAATTCTCGGCAAGCATAGCCGCCTATTCGACCATTTCATTTAATCCCCGGCCGTTTGTTACACGGAAATTGAATTACTCTATTTTTGCATCAACAATTCGCGATATACAGGCCGTTACTAAACTCTTTAATGCCCGAGCGTGAACATCCTACCGTTAACAACGATGAGAATTTGTCGTATCAGCGCAATAACGTAAACGCTCACCCTTCGAATCACCGATATTAACAATCTCGCTGCCATGCCGTGTCAGACACAAGTGGATATCGCGATACCTGGCCCAGAGAATTAATCTTCCCCGTGACACATTCCCCGAAAGAACCTTATCATTTATTCGGGTTCGCGGAACTGCAAAGTGTCTCTGCTCGATGTCTGTGTATTTTTGAAAAAATCATTTTAACTTTGCTGAATTCTTATGTATTGTTTGTCCGTCTGTCAGTGCGACGAGTACACACCCATCGAATTAGAGGAAAAAATTGTTTCAAAAGGGTTCGTTGAATATTAATTTAAAATTACTTTGAAGCACCATTGCTTCACATTTTGGTAATTGTTTTACTTTTATTCGGACCATTCATCACATCACTGGAGAGATACAAATTGTTCAAACGCGGTATTGTAAATACTATGGGTTTCATTCAACCGAAATTTTGAGAAATGGTGTTATTTTTTAAGTGTATTTCTCATCAAATCGCACAGAAAAGGTAATCTTAAGAAATTTATTACTGGGACTTTTTGAATGTATTCGAGCATGATTCAATATCATTGACAAATTTTTATTATGTGATGGTTATGGTAGATGACTGATTTGTTGATAAAGAAATTAGCCAAAGACTCCTAAAGACAGGAAACATTGAATGTAGTACACAGAATGTTTGAACATTCTAGAATAAATTGTGAAAAGTTTATCAGTTCCATATCATTTAGCTTCTCAATAATACATTCCAAAAGTGACCTATTTTTGTGCGTTTTAATTGGAGGTACACTTTTCACCATTACAATTTTAAAAAATTTTCGATTAATTAAATTTATTTAAATTTTAATACCATGATTGAACTTTTTTATGTCCTTAAATTATTCACTGTTGGGGTAACGGTTAAAAATTTTTAATAAAATACAGTCGCTAATCATGTTGCTTCAAAAAGATTTCAAATCAATGTTGAATTAAATTTTCTATGTAATTAGTAAAACTATTCCAATAGATTTAAGTATATTCCCGCTGCGATCAATTTTTGATTAGGTGTATTAAAATGGTCGGGATAGGTATAAATAGAAATCTATGTTATTTATGAGTGATTTCGTTTAAGATGTAACTTTAGAAACCCTCAAAATCTCGGTCGGCACCGACATTCTATTTCAAGGATTGTGACATGTCAACCGAATACATAAAGTTGTAGACTCGCATAAAAATTCCAGGGGCTTGCGGGATGATCTTTTTTGCCAATCCTTCCCTCGAACTAATAAAAAATTGAACTCCGCCCGCAGCCAGGCGCAGTTTCTTCTGAAACATAGGAAATGCATTACCGATCTTTTTTTGAAACCGGTCGGTTTATCAGACAAACTTTCTTTCTTTTTTTTTATTGAAAGTGATCGAACAAACCTATGATTCTTACTTAAGCAATCTTAGTCGATTTGTGCTTTATAGTGAGTTACTGCTCGAGCTATTCGATTCGCTACAGAAATACGCTTTTAGGAGAACAGTTCTGCTTAAAATACTATTCGGGATCCATATTCGACGGAACTGCCACTCGGAAAATACACGGGGCCAACTAATGTTTAGTACATTTAGAGAATTTCAAAATGACACGATTTTCATTCATGAAAGGAATATAAATAATTCTAACGGGAAAAATTATTGCATATTTCACCTTGTCCGATATTATTTAAAACGTTGCACGTCATATAAGTTTTATTTAACTCACGCCATGTTAGGCTGAGAGGTTGTGCGAGTTAAATATACATACAGTCAGTCATAAGCCTGCGTACGGATTACAACTTTCGAACATTTGAAACCAACTTGTCGAACGTTTTGTAGACATTAATGGGTTGATTAGTTAAAATCAGAAAATTTCTGAATTTATACGAATATTCAAAGAAATCAGGAATGGAAACGTACAATTTAAAAACAATTGTTTGACTGCATGAATATATTAAAAGAAATTATTGCATTTGTATATTTTATGAACAGTGAACATGATTTCCCGATTCCGATCGACTGTTTCCAAGTAAACACATACAGGGTGTCCCAGTTTTTTCCGGCCAAACTTCACCAATGTGTGCTACACGCAAAAGTAAGAAAAAAATGTTATATGAACATATGCTCTTAAATGTTTTATTAAGGAGTTGTAACTAATAATACAAAATGATAATGAACTGGCATTTCGTCGACACAGCGTACGTTTGATAAAACGTTAATTAAAAATGTCTTCAGCAAGTAAACATAAGAGTTTATGTAAACACAAATAGAGGTATTCATAAAATGTTCGTACGCTGTGTCGACGAAATGCCAGTGCATTATCATTTTGTATTACTAGTTATAACTCCTTAATAAAACATTTAAGAGCATATTTACTTACGTGTAGAACACGCTGGCAAAGTTTGGCCAGAAAAAACTGGGACACCCTGTATATACGAAATTTTGTAATATTCTCAGAGTCTATTCAGCTTTACAGAAAAAAGTAGTTCAACTTTTATAAAGTATGCAAAATCTGTTAGCTTTAAATATTTGACATTTATCTCGACATTTTTTAACAGCTTACACGAGATATATTACACCCTGTATAATATGTATAATTTGCGTTAAAAATATTGCACACCAAACTGACTAAAATCATCAATAAAACGAAGGGTTCAGAGAAGCTCTATCGAACAATTGAAATAAGATTGCGAAATCGGAAAGAACGAATTGATAGTATCAGCTTGAATTCGCAAATTGCCGTAAACTCGCGTCGGAAGAAGAGTCGGTCTTTTTCATCGGTATGTAAATGATCAGCTGCTTGAAGCTGCGCAAATCGAGGCTCCTTTCGTATTCAAACTAAAAGATTAATTCTTTAGTGGGCGCGCGTGAAGGCGGGGGCCTCGGCGCAGCGTGAGCGGCGAACACGAGCTCGGGCGCGCGCGAATAGAGAAAAAGAAAAGTGTCTGAAAATCGTTGAAAGTAACTGTGACGTCGCAACAATAAACGGAATACAATGGTTTCAATCGTATCGCGCGGCAGCGGCGCAAGTGCCGCGCTATTTTCATTCGAAGCATCCTCCGAGCAGCTTACAAGAAGCTCAAAAAAAGGAAGAGGGAGAAAGATCGTCGGTGACGGGACGGGAACGGGAGAGAAAGAAGAAGAAGTAGAAGAAGAAAAAAGGAAGGAATCGCGACCGATCGATAGGGCACTTAACCTGTTTAGCGCGATTAATCGCATTGCGGATAATGAATCTGTAACGAGCTTCGGCTGGAAACGCCGATCGTCGAATTCGCGATTTGGATCAAAAACTGGGGGGACGTCGGTTTGCGTTTCATTTCGCTGGACGATCAAATGATGATCTTTATCGATTAGTATCGATTCCTAATGGCACACAGTATGATTCTATTTAAGGTATTGTGATGAGATGACACGAAGCTCCCTGGCAGCAGTGTCGCCAGACGAGGGGACGGAGCACGAATTCAGGGGAAAAAGTTACCCCCTCTCTCTCTCTCTCTGCCAGTACCGGATTAGTTACGTGAAATTGTGACACATGCACGACGGACACGAACGCGTCACGTGAACGGGTCGCGGCGGAGGAGTGGGGATTATTCCCCGTCGTAGAAGGTGAAGGTAGAGTGGGGACACATTCTTGATCTTGCGACACTGCCCCGGGGATCTTCTTGTCATCTCACAACAGTACGTATGAATAACATAAGTATCAAAGAGTATCAATTCCTAAACGGTACCTGCTCAAAAACACCGATTCCTTAGTGGCACCTTCCGTGACAATACTGTAGGAAAATCATGAGAAAAATTGAAAATCGTGAGAAATAATCGGATCGCTTCCATCACTGGTCGATAGCATTTTCGCGCCCATCATATTTCCCAGCTAACATTCGCGGTCGAAATTAGACGCGTTCATTGATATGATAATCTTCCGTCATCGACTATTATTTATCAGCGGCGTGGTTCGCGATTAATTATCAATTAGGTGACCACTATGAATTTTCTTCGAGTTCTCGAGTGAAAATTAGATTGTTCGAGAAAACAGAGCCACGGATAAACGTTATTCTATATCCTCGGCTTGCACTATCACGGATGGAATCACCGTCCTCGTTAACTACGAGACACGACCGGTATAAAAGTAATAACTAGACCGCGGGTTTTTATGCAAATTCATAATGTTAGAAACTACTCTGCAGAAACACCAGTCGAACAGAAACTTGTTTCCTTTATTAGGGTTTTCATTACCGCGAGCACATTATGAAAGCTGTCTTAAACTTCAATAAAAACGCTTCGTTTCCCTGTGCGCTGCACAGTCACGATCGCTATAAATACACAATACACGCGCTGCGCCATAATAATTTTAACTGCCCGTTTAAGGAATCTTTATTTTGATGGTCGACGAATGACGTCTGATATTTCGGAAAATTTCGTTCTAATTTTAATAGAAAGGCGGTCGGCGTCATAATATCAATCTTTAAGGATAGATTTATCAATCTTCAGAAAATATGAAACGTGTTTTGTTTTAAAAATAGTGACAATATTCATGTGTCGTATATGATGAATGTTGCTGAAAGAAAGAAACGTGGCAGACGACAGGACGAAAATAAACGACAGCGAATAAATAATAAACAAACGGCTGCATCTGAATAGTAAAATTTTTATTTTTGCAGAAATTTTCGTTGGTCATCCAACTGGTAAACGTTAAGAGTCGATTTTCGTAAATGTTGATTTAGTGGTAGTTTTCACGAGAATGGGATATTTAACGAAGTTAGAAACAATGTTTTATGTGAATCGCATGATTGATTTTTTAGATACGTGGCAACCAATTCGGCAAACATTGTTCCGAGAAAAATACGTATAAAGTCCCAGCCAGTGTTATAAAGTATATGGGGGGCTTTCTATTTTATAACCTGCGAAATTGCTATTTTTATGATTTCTTTCATAGTACTTTGGAATTATATACCTAAAACATAAAACTGCGCGAACATGCAAAAAGAACATTTTTTGCAGCCGTCAAAGTGCAAACATCCTTAAGAGTGTGAAACGCCCTTAACTTTCTTGCACTAAGATTAAACTATGAATTAACGAATCTAGAAATAGAAAAGTTTTTGTATATATATATATTTATTGATGTTTCGAGAATTTTCAGTAAGTATTGTATGAAAGCACGTTTTATATCAACAAAATTGTTACTTGTTACTTGTAATATCTTTATTGTATCTTTTTTAAAACACACAAATTAAACATTTTTAATCGAAGCAAATGAGTTATGTACTAAAGTAAAGCAAAAAATTACATTTTGACAAAATGGTGTCGACATAACGAATGATATCGATTTTAGTATAAAAACTTCAACTTTATCGAGTAATAAAAACGAAACTACTTGAGATATTGGCATAATTTTATTCCGAGGAATAACGGGAAAACTGTTCTACGTGTATGTAAAATTTCGAACAGTTCACTCGTCACAGAGAAATTATGGCAGCCAATTGCAAGAAGTTCATTTTGAGGAACACTGGTTCAAAGTTTCACCAAGTCTACCAAGTAGGTATACTTTCCTATAAAAGTGGTTAGCAGTACCAACATATAATAGAAATATTAAATAACTAGTGTAGCCATCGCACCGTTCAGTTCAAAATCGATATTTCTGCCTATGAAATCGCCTAATCGGTTCAACCGCCCACACCGGCGACCGACGAGCCTAGTGGCGGGGCTGGTAGATTCGCCGACGACTACTCGTTTACCCTCGGGCGCAATTATAAAAGCTCGGAGGACTCAAGGCCGCCGGGTCGCCATAAATTCACACCCTACGAGCAGCGAGTAAGCCTTCTCTTCTCCGGACGTGCCATTGATCACGGTAGATAGGTAACTCGCGCGGCTGAGGGGTTCCAGGCGTTCGACGTGGTTACGTTAATTCTACCAGGCGTCCCAGTTTTCCGCAAGTTGGTTCGCGGCCTGCCGTTACAGCCCTGTCAGGAAATTACGAACGGCGGTGTGTTGACAACCGATCCTTCTCTCTGCTCGCAGTTCCACCCTTTTTTTCTCGCGCCGACCTTCCCTGCCCTTCCCTTCCCTTTTCTTCTCATTCTCCGTCTATTTCCCTTCCCTTCTCCTTCTACTTTCACGTCCGGCCACGGATATCTCTCTGTTCAGCTCCCTTTTATTTCCCACCCCCAGTGTCATTAGTCTTCGCACGCGCGCGCGCCTGAGGATCCCTCGACCCTATGAACGCCGGGGGTTGGCGGCAGATTGAAAGCAAATCAGATATTTATTAATACCCGATATAGACAGGCCCCCGAAGTCTTAATTGTCCCGGCCAACCCCAAACCGGGTGAGAAGTTTACACGAGACGAGACGAGACGAGACGAGACGAAATGGGACGGGACGAGACGGAACGCAACCCCTACGGTATGGATAACATCGTCACCCACGTACGCTCGACTCAACGGGGATCTTCAACGCTTCGAGCGACGAACGGGATTAAGAACTTATGACACTCCGCCCGGCGCGGCGCGACGACGCACTGTCACACCGTACATTTTCTCGTGGGGGTTATCGGGACGAACGCAAATTGAATTCATCGTTTGTCGCGAACTCCCGTTCAGGTACACTCCAATACTTATCAGTAGTCCACGGGTGTTTATGCAAACTTCCTCTCTCGTTGACTGTCTTCGCCAGAGAGGATCTTCCCTTGAAGCGGCACGATTAGATAACAACAGAGTAACCACTGAAGTTTGACAATTTCGGGGTAGAACACTGCCTCTGCTTCGCAGTGTCGATTACAACGGGGTGCTCGATAGTATATTTGTGCAACGTAAAACAATTTGAATTTTTATCGAAATACAGAGTGAGGCAGTAACTATTGGCACCTACATACAATAACTCCGAAAGTATGATAGTAGTAGAAAAGTTTTCAAAACAAAAGATGCATGGGACGACAGCGGCTGTAATATGGCGTAAATCTTTTTTTCCTAGTGATAAGAAATACTACTCAATCCGTGATAAGAAGACTGCAGCATTGCATTGATACCAATGGCAATCACTTTTAACACCTGTAAATCCAAGTTTATTTCGCCTTTTTTGTCATAAATGACCTTTGCCGACCTTCAAAGACCTTAATGTTGCACCTCGTTGGATTCGTCTCAATAGCCGATATCAGAAAACAAGTACCAAAACATAGCATTTTATTTAAAATAACAAAGGTGACCTTCGCATCTCTGTAGCGACTCCAGCTAGGAAAAAAAGATTAACGCCATATTACAGCCCCTATTGTCCCATGCATCTTTTGTTTCGAAAACTTTTCTACTACTATCATATTTTCGGAGTTATTGTAGGTGGCAATAGTTACTATCTCACCCTGTATAATTAAATTGTCCGCCTATATGCTTGGAGCATTTTTCCAATGTTTTCACTGTATCGACCATGTTAAAAGCATTAACTAATTTATGCTGCAATGTCTAAACGAAGTTCTATTCACGGATCACTTTTTCAGTATTTTTAGTGTGTCAAAGTAAGTTAAAAGGTATTTCTAAGTGAAGCAGTCTATATATAATTTTGGCCCCAGCGTTAGCTTGGAAACGGCAGTACCGGTCGGCAAACAAAGTCAACAGCGCACGAATACTGTTCCCCTTCGCAGTGTGTGCCTGTGTGTGTGTGTGTATGTTCGTACTCACAATGAGTTTCCGTGAGCATTAGCATTCACTATGGCGAAACGGAAATTGACTAAAAATTCTGATGTCTGAACAAACCTCACGTATTCTGTGCTTTCGGGTATATTGTTGGAGATCGATAGACAGTGTCGGATGCTTATGAATGAACTGCATTCAGTTCCTGTGTATGTGACCGGACTCGCGAGTTTCTATTTTATACCTAGCCACTTCTATGTATATTTGACTGAGCCCGACGTTCTGTTTTGCGCGCAGGGTGTTCCGAGCAGTTTTGAAAACTTTATGGCCGGCACACGCGAGAACAAAGAAGTAGCTCGGTTCTGAGAGTCGTTCCTACAGTTATCAAACTTACTTTCTATTTAGAAATTTATTGGTTCGCTCGAGCGGCGAACTCGGCATTGTCCTTCGGAGAACCGAGTCTCGAAGTTGCGGGATATTATAAAGCTGCGGATGTTTATACAATTTCATATTTTCATGCACAGATTTATAGAATCGGGAACCGTCAAGAAATTTGTTACCTCCGTGCGGCGCGATGTCCGCTTTTCTCATCGACGAATCGAACTTCTTCCATGGATCATGCTTCTTCTGCCGAAGAAACTGAATCGTGTTTTTCGTTAATAACTCCTTAACAAAGAACATTCTCGCAAAGGAAAAAGTTGCTCTTTGAAAAATCTCTTCGAGTTAAGATTTCAGCTGCCTTTGGACGTTTCTATGTGTCTGGCTGGCCCCAATGTCTAAGCCAGCCTTCATATATTGTCATTTTAAAAAAGTAAGGAAAAAGAACTGATATACCCTCATTTTTGTTTGTATAGGTTTCTTGTTCTGTATATTTTGTTTTGTTCCTAAAGTTGTAATAAATCTCTTATGAGATTTTCTCAATAAAAAAAACGACCTCAAGAATCACCCATCTGGAGGAAGTATTATAGCGAGATGACAAGAAGGTCCTTGGCAGCAGTGTCTCTAGATGAGGAGAGGGAGCACGAATTGAGGGGTAAAGTTATCCCCTCTCTGCCAGTACCGGACGCATGCGCGACAGAAACGAAACGCGTCACGTGACCGGGTTGCTGCGGAAGCGTGGGGAATAGCGTCGTAGAAGGGGAAGATACGTAGGTAAGGGGACACGAGTCTTGCCCCGGGGGTCTTCTTGTCATCTCACCACAGAACAACATTTTTGTGACACCCTGTAGTGTGGCGAGGGTGCTCCAGATTGCACGAATGTTATCAACATTTGAAAAACCATCTAGGACTGAAATTATTAATACTCGTATACAGAAATTGTTAACTTTCTTTCGTTCACCACTGTAGTTAAAAGTCAATGTATTTTCCTGTTTTTGTTAACGGAGACAAAAGAATATTTTCAATGTATATTTTATTTTTTGAAAATGGAATTGTTCGTAACTAAAAGTGATGTATTATTTTTGGGTCGTGTATTTGATAGCGGCAGCTCTTTCCAATTGCGAAAATGAATAACCGATCGAATGCGCCCGTGGTTTTTGAGGATCGAGGAAAATCAATCAAGAACAAACGGGCTGAAAATATCTCGACGAGCAGCCTTGTAGTTCCTTCAACAGAAAGGACTGCATAGAACCGTTGAAATACCTTTCGCGAAATTGAAATCGATGACGGTCCGCCTCCATTATAATGGCTAGGACGAATAAGGCAGGATTTCCATGTAAGTGAAAAATGTGTCCACGATCGCGACGACGTCGAAGGAACTTTTTAATAACAACGCGAGAGGGAGGAGGGTGGATGAGTCTCGCTTGGCATTTTGACGGGTCGATGGGAAAAAACGCCCAACAACAGCTACAACAACAACAGGATAAAACGGCTTGTTAGAAAGTACGGACAGGGAATTTTTGCAGCAAGTGAACTTTAAACATATTATTAGGTGGTCGTCGAACATCCCGCTGGAAATTTATGCAAATATAACAATGAAGAGGATCTCGTTCTGGCGCCGACGCTTGTGCGTGCGCGCATGCGCGTGCCTCCTATAATTAATGATTTTTTTTAATATCTCGCTGGGAATTCTAACTTTCTTCTCGTCTGCTCGCTTTTTTCAATTACTGGAAACCGGAAGGAATCGAAAGTTTTTACATACGTACTCGAATTCGATGTGTTCCTGAAAATATAAAATCCAACATTGTAATTCGAATCATTGTTCGAGCACAAAAAGATAAAAAATTCGACAGTATTAACCCTTTGTTCCATAATTCCGTTTACGAAGTAATTATATACGTCGCTGAATTAATAATAAGTGATAGATTCACGTTTTCGAAGGAAAATAGGAAGTCCATATTGTGGAACGATTTAATAATTTACTTTCAACCTACAGTGGAAAAAAACAAGTATTGCTTCGTGCAGCTTTTTAGAATTTAGAATAGTATTTTTACAATTTTTATGGCACTTTCATGCAACATGAAATCCGAAAAAATATTCGGTACTTTGGGATTATCCCGTCGACCTCTCAACGCTCGCGAAAATGCGCGAATCCTTGAAAAGCAAGTTCCAAAATAAACATTTTAAACACATTAAATGTATGAAATAATAATAATAAAATAATAATAACAAAAAAATGTAAGTCCTAACCCAGACCTAACCAAGACTTAACGAAAACTAACTCGCGTATAGAGGGGAACCAAATGAGGTTAGCTTATTATTATAGCTACTAGATGGCATTTGATGAGCCAGTAGGAGCCAATTCGGTACTGGGTTAGGTCTGGGTTAGGTCTTGGGTCTGCTGTAGACCCCTACTACAATTTCGTGTTTGGCGGAAATGGTCGACGGGACAATCCCAAAGTACCAAATATTCTATATACTGACTACCACTCGTAGCTAGCGGCTCAAAATAACTGAAATTGAGGTGGTAAATTACATTTAGTCATTTATTTGACTAACTTTTATAGACTGAAGAGAAAAAGTATAAATGCTTAATCCGCCTATTTCAATAGATTTTAAAAAAATTATCTTCTATATACGTTTTGTATAAACTTTTTACACATTCCACACGAAATAATAAAATACATTAATGTGTCAAAAAAATAAGAACAAATGGTAATGTTGCATATAGATGCAAACACCACAAAGTGGCAAGCTGATAAACATTAATGTCGACAAGATAGCGAACTTAACTCGGCAAAACCCACGATATACAACAAGAAACGTTGTCAATGTTTCAAATAAATCAGTTCCATTATATTAAAACATATCTTCCACTATGACAGCGCAGCACCGCATGTACCATTAACGACGTGACAAAATATATGACAATTTGGTCGGGATATTTCACCTTATCTACTATATCTGTTAATTAAACTTTAGACTTTAGTATTATTTACCATTTCGTCAGGCTCCAACTTTAAAATCCGAAATAAAATGCTTTGAAAATAATTTCATTGTATATTTTCATCTTACTTCCTTCTGTAAAACCATCCCCTTACTAATTGTAGAGAAACATCAGATGAATTTAATATTACTGGTACATGATTTAAAACTTATTCAAATTATAAAGAGAAGAAATCTTGTAATCGACACAAACAATTTTTATTTTGCATGAAGTGTTGCAGTCTAGTATTTTGCAGTCTAGTGGTTAAATGGATTACGGACGGATCCGCTGTTATAATGGAAAGTAGTCAAAATGTATGCGGTCGTCGCGCCGCGCGCCGTTGGAAAATTCAGATCTCACGCGGATAAAATGATCGCGATGCGAGCGATGCACGCCACGATATTTTTCCGCGGGGATGAGAAATGCTGGACAGTAAACAGATACGCGTATAAACAGGTCGGTTGATCCGAGCCAACGTGCCAACGAACTTTACCCTGAATCGTTTAATGATACTCCCAGGCCATTACTGGTAATCATTACAAGAGTCGAGCGTGAAATTTACAAGGTTTCATTAGGGTGGACGCGGTGCGCGTACATCGTACAGCAGTGATTCTTGCTGGTAGCCAGGTGGCGGGGGTAGGCGGAACGGGGGTGAGAATGAGAGTGGGAGGTTAGGCTTCGATTGGATAGAATGTAATTATACGGGGTGTGTTATAACCAACGTTGAAACTAATTTAATTAGCAGCGTAAAGCTTTCAGCCCTTTCGCTGCGCCGCGTCTGAGCTGGAAACTGTTGACAATGTACGCGCTCGCCGATTTTGCAAATTCGCATGATAATCGTCAATAATTCGATATCCCAAAGTATTACACGTGTTCCCAAATCTAATTGCGTAAGTGCCTTGCATCAAACTATTGCCGGCGAGTCGGCGGAGGCCACTTTTGTCTCGCAGATGCATTGTTGTACGAAGTGCCTCGTTTAAAATAAATCGCGGAAGTGCAACTTCACAGTTTTTGACGGCAACGACAAGCTCAAACATTTTTTACGGAATTTGTTTGATACCTTTCTTCATTCCTGGTTCCTTTCTTAGTCTTTAGAGAAGAAATTCCACTGCATTTTATTTCCTATTCTAAGGGTACATATGAGAGGTACCTTGGAACATTATTTCTCATTATCTCCAAGAGAATTACAAATTTTAAGCAATATTTATTCCTAGTGCCATATTCTGACAGCTGACACTGTCTTAAGCAAATAATTTAACTACTGTATCTTCGAATTCTCCATTTCCATGAATTATAACTAATTGTAAGAGACATTTAAATAAATACATACTGATAAGCGTTCCTGGATGATGTAATCAAGTATACATCTTCCCCAGCAACAAACGCCGCAGGACAGTATACAAGAACGTGTACGGATTAGATAATCTTCCGCAAAATGGCTGCCAGAAAATTACCCTGTCACGTGCACAGTTCTGCTTGGAACTTTGTAACTTTCCCGTGAATATTAATTCACCTCCAGATTTCAATTGTTTACTAAATCCTTAATTTTGTCTTACTCCACCAAGAGGGGCCACCAAAAGAATTGCCGAAGGGGCTAGAAGTTAAGCAAAGAGCATTGGAAATAACTTTCGTGAAGGACAGACTTAATAACGCCTCGGTTAGATAAACAACAGCGAGCGGTTCGATGCGTATAACAAGAGCATATTGTTGCGCTTCCTCGTCGACAAGAAAATACGTCATCATGACTCGTGTCACTCCAGACGGCTAGCCGAAAACCGTCGCTGGAAATCATGCTTTAATTACTTGCTCCTCCAACTTACATATCTCTGTCGGTGACCTATATTCCAAGGACAATACTATCAATCCAAACTTTACATTAGGTTCACGTTCACGTGAATTATATCCGCTCTGCGTATAAAATCGACTGTGTTTGACTGACAGGAAACCGAGTACGGTACGTTCAGTGTCGGATTAAGCCTCTAGCGGATCTTACACAAAATTTAAATTGGGGACCCATTTCTGTAAGTTGCTTCTAAAAAAATTTTAAATAATGTCACTTGAAATTTGTATCAAAAGTAATTCTTAATATTAATTAATTTATATTAGTTAATTTCTTTCTCCGCAGGTTTATTGTTTGTTACAAACCGCCAGGATACATTGAAATTTCGAAAATAATCCCCCTTATTTTTCCTGTACATTTTCTCCATATTAAAGATGACTGATGAAGCCAGTAACTTTTTCAATTTAAATTTCAATGTAACGCAAAGTTCAGATAATTAATTGCGAGAGCTATGAATTAATTTGTACACCTAATAATAACGAATTATTTCACGGGATACGATCTCGGTGATTAGTGCGCATTTAGCAACTTTTACCGAAGTTATCTACAGGGTGGGATAATAACTCTGTCCTCCTTAAACATTTTCGTTGTTCGTAATAATGAAACTGTGAATTTTACGCATTTAGAACAAAAGCTGGTGGATGTAATTTTAAGTAGTAAGAAGATAAAAAGAATTTTGAGAATGTCAACACATTTTTTACAACATGATAAGACTATACAAAAACGAAAAGTTCGATTCGTGTTGAGGTTCAAGGTCATTTGAAGGGCATGTACTTTGTTATGGGTCCTTAAATTCGTATTTTTAAGGACTACAATGTAGTAACAAAAATACGGTGCGATTTGAAAAACTCAAGGTTACCTTGACATCTCAGAAAATAAAATGCCTTAAAAAATGAAACTGTATTTTTCTAATGAGCCTCGTCGGAGAAAATGAGTTTCATTTCAAAATTTTTTTGATAAAGTCAATAAATAATGAGTTATTTCAGGTGGTAATTTTTATTGACTCACCTTGTATAAAGCAGAAGTAAAGTTGCATTTTCGTTCCATTGTGCGTCGTGAGGTAGCGCGTGAATCGCGCCTCGCCGTGAATCGCGAAATTCCACTTTCGGTCAGTATGTTCGACGGTCGTCGCGTCGCGTCGTCGCGATACACTTGCGAATTTAATGAAATTTATCCGAGTGATCGCGGATAGACGCGTCGCATGTCAACGATATTGGCCCGGGAGAATAACGAAGGGCGCGGCGTAGTCTGCGTGAGCCCATTAACCGAGAATTTCATGATACGCTTCATTGCACTAATCCAATTTAATTAGAACGGCTGGATAATAAGCCTGTAACGACACACTTTGCTCATTAATAACGATCAGACTCCGGCCACGGTGCTCGCCGAGAGTCATCCGACGTTTTATCGTTCATCGTCTGTCTTCCTTATCGCATATATCTTCCACCGTGTGACGCGCGCGCCCTATCCACGGATTATGTAATCCGCGCGCCGATCCTTTACTCTTTTCTGACCGGATTTTTATGTTCGTTCGAGCTCGTATCCGCCCCCGGGAGTTTCACCGTTTGCGTGGAAATTCCGATGCGGCCGAGGTGATAGGTAATAAGGGAAAGATGAACGCTGCCTAGACGAGACTATAACGCGCACCCGGCCTCGGAACCGACCGTTTCCGACGGGATTTCTATCGTTAAGTAGCCATTGTTATGTATAAAATCAGCCACCTGTGAAACCAGCGACGAGGGTGTTCCCTGACAGCTCATACTGCAACCAATGTGATTCTTTTTTTATACGCAGCCCCGCGGTCACCGAATCAATCATTCTACCCTTCGATATCGATGTATCTTGAGTACAGGTATCGATATACACTGTTCGACATTTCTATAAAGGCACCATGTTTTTTGATAAATTCTCATTATTATTGCATAGCAATAAAAAAATTTTGTCTGTTTATTCCACTGGATAATCGAGACCCGGGGAGAAAAAATTGAAAACGCAATTAATAAACAATTAATAAACAACAAATGAAAAATGTCACGCTATTGTCAAAACTGTTGCAGTGATTGAATTAGTGTTTGCAAGTGAACGAGTCACGGTTACCGGATAACAGACTCCGAATTTCGGTTAGCTGCGAAAAAAAAGTTCGCTCTGATTTAATATATCAACTTCTATTCACGTTGCGGAAAAATCCCGAAAAATACCACGGCAACGAAAGTGAGGCGATCGAGACTAAAAGAAAATGAAGGACGTTGCGACTTAGTAACGAGCGCGGAACCGGTTCAATTTACGAAATGACGGCATCAGATTACGTAGAGAAATGTGTTCCGGTTTTGAATAAAACGCGCTTTATCTTTCCGGTCCGCACCAGATCGATTCCAATCTCAAGAAAATGGAACGAATATTTGATGTTTACCGACGAGCAATGAGACTCCTGGAAACTGAGGCTCTCCGTATTATTATATAATGTGAGGCACGCAAGAATCATGAGAATCCTCGAACAATTCTATTATACTGGGTAGTCCACTTAAAACCAGCCACCCAAATATCTGCTGCGATGATGACGATATAAAAAATATTTTCTATACAATTTCAGCGATATTTTTATTACAACATGTGCTTGAATAAAATTTAAAAAATTTCTCATGAAAATATTTTTATAGTCTCGATAATTGTTAATGAAAACATTAAAACGTTAAATATAGAAGTCATTTGCAATGAATTGCAAACAAAATGGTTTTTATATAAGAATATTATCAGGTAAACATTGTATTGAATTATAACATAAATTCGTTAGTTTGCAATTTTATAATTGATTGTAATTCTCTAGTTTGTTAAGAAATGAAAAGAAAATATTGAAGATAACCGAACGAATTTATATTACGACCCCATATATTTGTAATTTTATCATTTTGTTTATTAATTCAAGGGGATATTTAAGCAAATATCTTCAGGCGGAACACCCTGTACAATAGCAGGTTGTTTTATTGTACGCTTGCAGATTCAACGTTTAAATCTGTTCAATCCTCGCGAGTGCACGGCCTAAGGAAGATTGTTCGTTTCGCTGCACACTCTGGGGACTTAGCATCTCAAAGCCCGATAAAAAGCTCACGGAACCTTTAGGCTTCTAGTGCGGATCAAAGATAGTGCTTCTGCGCAATGAACTACGCTAATAATAATTTGTGCGATTCAAAATTTATGAATTACTGTGAAGAATATTGCTAACGTGAGTATTGATTGATGTATGTACATAGTATAACAGAAGTGTACAATATTAATCGCATGTGTTCGCTATTAATTCTCATTCATCCATCGAGACTGACAATCGATTCGAAACAGAAATTCAACATTTAATAATATTTTCATCAATGATTTATTAACTTTCACTAACAGTACTAAAAACATTCATTGAGCTTATGCAGATGTTCATTTAGCAAAATTGCTTGTTAGATTGTAGATTGTATGCATTTGTTGCAAGCATGAGTAAATAAAACATGAAACAGTAAAAAGATTAAGAAAATATCAAAATACTGTTAAATTCAATATCCACAACTCATTAAAATTAATAAAAATAATTTTATTTTCTACAAACATATAATATATACATATATGTGGAATCACGGGTTGGATGTTATTTATTTCGTTAATGTATAATTTTTATTCCTCTTGTATGTTTTTATATTCCATCGTCTACATATATTCTACATATATAAAACGAAAGACGGTAAGCAGAGAGTTGAGAATTCATGGCTTGGTTCATTATAAATTTAAACTTGCAACGAAGTGCTTCCGCTATCCGATATATTATGCATATAATTTTAGCGTATGCTTACTTTCCGACGATATAAATATTAGATTATTCTTTAATGCTATCGTACGCAGGGTTAAATTGACCTAAACGATGGGGGTTCAACAAACATTTGAACAGTGCACAAGATTCTATGTTTGAGAAGACTTGTTTTATTCGATAGACACTTTAAATATTAATCCTTTCACTGTAGGTTAATATTTCTAAGTTTAAACAAATTCAATGAACTGTGGAAAATTGTTTGAAATAAATACTTGAAGTCATAAATTCACTCCTTTCAATGCGAATCGTCTGGTGCGTCTGACCATAACCAACCAATTCTACTTACTGCATATACTATGGCACGCGAACCTGACGGACGTTTAAACACGATTTTCTCGAAAATGAGACGTCAAACGAAAAAACGTTACTCCTCTCTTTCGACTTATTTTTACGTGTACATTATCCCCTGCTCGGTTGTACCACCCGTTCGGCCACACCCTGTATACAGGAGTCTATGCAAACATTGATTTTTCAAATTTAATTTACAGGAACTAAAGTGAGAGAAAAATTAGTTGACTGTTGTAATTTTAAGCGGATCCGTCAGGTTCTGAATAAAATAAGAGCGTGATATTTCGGTAAATTCTACGGAAACATCAATTTCATTTAGACAACTCTGGATATTATAAATGCATAAAATCTGTCATCTAGACACCATCGAGAAGTAAATTGAGCCCAACAGAGAGAAGACAAAAAGAGTATCAACAGCTGCGCGAACATCTTACTCCGAGAAGTTGGTCGCAGTAGGTCTCATAAATTTTAATAACGACGCGGCGGACTAATTTCCGAATTAGTGTTGATAAACGAGCTGAGTTTCAGGAAGTCGAGCACCAATAAGTCACGTTTCGAATGACCCGCGGAAAAACAGGAAAAAGGGGGCGCACTCGATTTCTCTACGGTACATAATCCTCGGGAATTTTAATTTAATGAGTAGTAATTACCGTCGGAGCGGCGCGTGTTTCGCTCGCGCGCCCACTGACCGGGCGGAGGCTTTGTGCAATAAGCAGTTCGGCGGAATCGGGTTTGAATATCTGTTCTCTGATAACCAAGTCGAATAATGGGGGCGGCCGCGATTTCATGCGGTTACGATTGATGATGGTATTATAATTTTAATACGAAATGAACCGAAAATACTCGTCGGACTCGTTCGGCCTGCGAACGAGATCATACATCAACCTCGTGGTTCGAAATTTCGCCGAATCGGCGCCGATTCTCTGTGCATCGAATATCAATAAAATATATAAACGACCTTTAATCGTTCATCAATCCTAGCGGCTTGAGTTTCGTTGAGATACTCTCGATAACACCGTTGAGAAGCCTGAACGAAATCAGTGAATTTGACAGTGTTTTAGTCTACGAGTATTGCGGTTCTCAAATTATCAGGGCACTTGAAATAAATATATGATTTTCGGAAGAGAAAAGGGAGCGTTTCGTCATAGCGGGCCCAGCCTTTTTTTTAGGACTATTTCCCTTTATTATCTTAGCCTAACAATTATTATTAACTACATAAACAATTCTTATTATACAGTATCCGCTTAACCTAACCTAATAATAGAAAAATCGCATATAAATTTAAGGTACTTTTACAATTCCTAAACCTAATTTACCTCTACCTTACTGCTTAAATTTTATTAAAAATATTACAATTTTTATCTGACTTCGAATCACACCAATCACACAATCACACTATCGAAAAAGTTCTATAGGTGACATTTCAATAGATACCCCCTAGCGGCTAGTTCATTTCACATGAACTGTCACTCTTTCTTTTGCTAATATCTTTTTAGTTAGTGATCCGATTTTGTTTTTTATTTTTTAATGGCTTCGTAAAGAATTGTTCTTCTTTTCTTCCTTTCTTCAATTTTCATCTACTTCCCTTACTTAACTTTTTAAAGCTTAATAACTATATTTTGCCTTAGAGACTACCCGCCACCTTACAATTATTTACATAAATAACTACTACTAATACTTAACTCTATCAAATTTGTCGTAGGTTGGAAGGTCTGGACAAAGGAGGTCCTAGTTTTCCCTTGAAAAGGGTTTTTCTGGTCCCCCTCCGGTTCCCTTTCCCTCTTGTCCTCTTTCCCTATCCTTCTTTCTCCTTTTTTCCGTCTATATTCCGGTTTTTAATCCTTATTTTCGGTCCTTAAGGGGCTGTGCGCACCCAACTACCACCACCATCCTTACCACTCACACATCGATAGATCCGCATATACGTATACGAAATGCAAGGGTTTACGGCAAAAGAAACAGACGCCTCAATATTGCAATTAGAAGTTCAGACCCGGTCGATTATGTTTCCTAAGAGTCCTGGCCAGGGTGGCTCAAAGCCCAAATTTCATTTTTTTACGTTGTTGAAGAGTAATTTGTAATAATCGGCAGAATACTTTTTGTCACAAGTCAGCGCTGCCGATTATTACAAATTACTCTTCAACAACGTAAAAAAATGAAATTTGGGCTCTGAACCACCCTGGCCAGAACTCTTAGGAAACATAATCGACCGGGTCTGAACTTCTAATTGCAATATTGAGGCGTCAGTTTCTTTTGCCGTAAACCCTTGCATTTCGTATACGTATATGCAGATCTATCGATGTGTGAGTGGTAAGGGTGGTGGTGGTAGTTGGGCGCGCACAGCCCCTTAAATCACTTTGATAGCTGCTTGATTTAAATTAACTGTCTTTAACCTTACTGGATCGAGGAACAAACAAATACTCCTAGCGGGCCCAGCCTGCTGCCTTAGATATCGGAAGTGTCCCAAAATGTTGTACCATCTTGATGAAAGCGATTCTCAAGCTCATTTGATGTAACTTTTTCCTTTGCGAAAACGTTTCCCGCGGCGTCATTAAGGAGTTATTAACGAAAAACACGGACCAATCAGAGCGCGGCTACTGTGGACGGATTCCGGCTCTGCCAACGCCAGTGCCCCACTCAGCTGTAACCGCGCTCCCATTGCCGTGTTTTTCGTTAACTCCTTAACGAAACCGCGGAAGACATTCTCGCAAAGGAAAAAGTTACTTCAAATGACCTCAGGAATAACTTCTTTGAAATAAGTACAACATTTTTGGGACACCCTGTATATGGATCGGTGACGGGTCAGGTAGTAGCGGGAAAGCAGACACATATGACACAGATTTTAATGTATCTCATATACATGTGTAGTGTAATACAACAACGTATGTTTTAAAGTTGGGTTCGTCGCTCAAGCGTTTTTAGAATATTAATAAAAAAAAGACGCTGACGAGTTGAAATTCTGAAATGACGTCTTCTACCAGTGTAATAATGATTAGCCGTGCTCGTAAAGGGGCTGGTCTCGCAGTCAAGCCTTTGCCGCTTTGTTGCTTTCTTTTTTACTTTTTTACCAGCCCCTATACGAGCACGGCTAATCGCTATTACATTAGTAGATTATGTCATTTCAGTATTGCATCTCATCAGCAACTTTTCTTACTAATATTTTAAAAACGCTTCGGTGTTAGGTTGGGACTGCACATTGGGGTTGCAATGCAGCCCTAAACAACGAACAACGTCCGCGAGTATTGTTTTAACAATAGTGTATGTATCCTGACCTATGCGTCGTAACATTTAGCCAAGAAATGCTCTAGAGAAAAATTTCTTCTGGCCAAGGTTCAAAAGAACTTTCAAGTGCTTACGTTGAATGAACTGATAAAAGGGCAGAGCTGTAATTTATCCAACTCGTCTGTCCTTGATAATGGCATCGTCCTACTTATTCCTTTCGCTGGAGGTATACTAATCTCTCAGGTAGTTCGCCAGTGACACTTCTACTTTAAACCATGCTAAATACACACGTGTATGTCTAACTAATCCTGTTGGATAAGCTCAGTAGTTCACAGCAAACGAAATAACCAACAATGAAATTGATTGCTACGACAAGAATCAACTCTAGGAACATTCGAGACCTACAGTCGGGGACAATACTTTGAGAACTAATAACTTTTTAAAAATTAAACCAAACAACTTGAGTCTTTTTGAGATTAAGATGCGAATTGCATTGTTCAAACGCCTCTACCGAGTTGATTTTACGAATTCAAACAAATCTTCTTGCACGCCTACTCTGCCACACTTGCACTGAAAGAAAATGGAAAAAAAGAAAAATCAATTTTTTTGAAAATGAAAAACCAAAATTACTTAACCCCTTAAAGCGTATGTAACAATGCGAGAGGTTATGGCAATCCGGGAAGCGTAAGGACGCTGAAAATAAGACACCTACGAGCTGCCAGGTCGGAAGAAAATCTTGCCTGTCTGGAGCATAAGCCATGTTCTGGCCGGATTCTGACAGGAGATAAAAAGTGGGTATTATATCATAGCATTAAGCATAGGAACAGTGTTTAAATCCAGCGGAATTCGCAGTATCACGAATAAAACCGGATTTGCCAGCACAGATCATAATACCAGGTGTGTGTTCGCGGGTGTATACTGAAGCATTGTTGACATAATTCGAATTGATAGGAGCCGAACTAATTGCGAAGCGAGTCTTTTTATAAACAAAACTAGTCCGAGATGGAATCAGGTTTATTTTGTACAAGAAATAGAGACAGAAGCTAAGTTGGAAACTGAACAAGTGCCAAGCTGCTCGCGGCTCAAGTGCGCTCTCCGAAGGGAGGGAAAAGAAGAAGTAGCCAGCATTGTCTTCCAATAGCGTTATTATTCTTCTCGTTATTATTCTAGATGGCAAAAATACACCGCAGACATAATTAAATTTAATAGCCCCGGCACAATGTGCTGAATCAAAATTATTGATGCGGTTATTATGTAGTGGGACGATTTGCATTCATATCGAAAATTTACCTGGATCAAATTTTTATTATCACCTAATAACGTTACTGAATTAATAGATTGCAAATTTTATGCATTTCAGACAAAATCCAGGTTCCATTTTTGCATAAACATCTGCACTCTAGTAATTAATAAGTGTGAAGCCGATTGAAGATATTAGGCGATGAACATTCCAAAAATATGTGTGTTATCAGGGATTTCTGAGGAAACAAAATTTCAACAGTAATCCGTGGCGCTTAACATGCTCATTATAACGACTACCGTTTCCCACTTTGCGTTAATACATATATATATATATATATATATATATATATATATATATATATATATCCAAATTAATTTCACGTGCGTTGTTATTTAAAACTGTGACGCACGCCGCAACGTGATGCAACGGCGAGGGCTTAATAGGATTTCTTTGATACGAATTTTAACATTTTACTCATAGAATACGTTGCATTTAATAAAACAACATTTTCAAACATGAATGCATTTTATAATTGGCGATCACTGCTATCGAAACGTTGACAATAGAAAACATAGATCCGCAAAATATTTCAATCTCTTTTTCTCGCGTAGTCATTTATTTTTGTGTTATCAGATACAAATCATTCACCACAATTCTACATAAATTCCATTAGAATTGACCAATTGTTCTAACTTTCAAAAAAATCCAAATTCTATATTGTCCAATATTAAAAAAGTGATCGTCTTTTTAAAAATGTCCGAATATTAATAAGAGGCACCGTAGTTATAACAAAACTAGTTCGCCATTCGAGGGTTGAAGGTTGGAGTCCATCCAGGGTTGACGAACTGAAGGGAAGATGCAGAGGAACAAGGATCTCAAGGTCACGACGCGCGGGAAAAAAGCGAAGGGGTCATTTCTTTGTTTCGAATAAGCGGTGGTCGAGTGGCGCCACTCGTAGCTCAGAAGGCCAGGCGAAAATACGCAACAAAGGGGTTGATGCTACTCGCGCGATTCGTCAGAGGTCAAGCGAAAGAAGAGCGACCGCAACGGCGAAGGTGGAGCTTAGCCGCTCCTTCGCAGCCATTCCGGAACTTTATTTCCCCGAGGATCGCTCCACCGGAGTTTATCGCTGGAGGTAACGCTGTTCCCCGGTTTTGTACCTACCCCCTAGCCCCCGTACCCCTTATCCACCTTCCATCGGTCGACGGGCTTCCTCTTTCCCCCTTTATTCCCTTATTTCTGTCTGCCGCGCCGCATTTATTCCTCCGTCTTTCCCAATCTGCCAGCCCGGGGAGCAGCTTCGCACCTGTCGGCTGAACACTCTCTCTCGTTCGAGCAGCAATCAGGATTTCGGAATATCAAATACTGTTTGCTTAGGATAAAAGCCCCCCGACTACCCCGACATCCTGCTTCTTCGATTCCACTGCCCTCGCTGCGAACGCTTCCGGTTTCCGGTAATCAGGAACCGCCTTATTGACCCTAGCGGAGTAAAGAACAGTGTTATATCCTGCCTCGACGTCGCGCCGGGTCCGATGGGGTGAACGGATTACTCTATGAGGGCGAGTTTATGGCACCGATTCGACTCTATCTATTAGGGGTGGGCGGGTACCTGGAAATTCGGGTTCGGGTCGGGTCGGAACCCGAATATCATAGATTTTCTCGACCAGACCCGAGCATTACCCGAACCGACTTCGACTTCAGGTATCCGAAATTTCTGGGTACCCGAGTATCACTTTTCTAGTCCCGACCCGACCCGAGTCATGAAATCTCGACCCGAGGCCCGGGTACCCGAAATTTTCGGGTACCTGCCCACCCCTAATAGATAGGCTCGAATCGATGCCATAAATTCGCCCCCATAGAGTAATCGGTAATAGATAGGATCGCTCGCTTCCGATCATAAGTGGTTTCTTATCCACAGCGATCACTCCTTATAAACAATAAATGTACAGTAACGATGAACATATGTGGAGGAAATATATCCCCACTAATTAGTATACCCGTTAAGGAGTGCAAAAAATCGATCGCTGAATAGCGTAACATGATATGGGATTAGATATATCGGCGAGACAATGTTAATCCAACAACCAAATTTTTTTTTGTTTTCAATTATTGTTTAATGAAACTTTTACCAAAATATCCGGGACATTTGTTTAAGCATAAGAATATTTATTAATCAACCTTTTCAATATGATACAACAAGCAGTTACAACAGCCGATTACAACCTAATAATTCTCGAGTGACAGACCATTTCAACAACTACCCAATCGATGTTACTCCAGACCTTTTACTGCGATGATCGTCTATTTTCGAAGGTACTTTATGTAGACACATCAGTCTGTTCATTGGTCCTAATAGAACAGCTGTCAATTCGAATTATTTATCAGCACATATGCAATGAAATAACTATTTTTATTTTCTGGGTAAAAACGGACCATTTGCTTTTAGAGAACGTGTTATCTGTTTAACATTTTCTACAAGCTTCAATGTACAATGGTAAACTAAAAAAAAGTATAAGCTTGGTATTTTTGTATATGAGTATTAGTAACTTTAGCCGTAGATGATTTTTTAAATGTCATCTAATCTGGATCGAGCATCCTCTGCTACACTATACGACATGACACTCTTTTTTGTTTATACGTCTATTTTCACATAATGGGTCAATAGTCCATTGAAGATCTCTGGACAATTTTAGATGAGTATATTTCTTTAATTAATTGAATTTCTCCAAGTGCCCATATACTAATATAGAATTATTTGGTGTTGGTCAAACGAGTTGAACAATTTTAAATAACCTACTTTGGAAGAGCGTGGATACTGGTAACGCCGATGCAGTCGCAATTTCACCCCCCAGTCTCCCACCCCGAAAACATTCGTTACATCGATTCCACGTAGTATCGCCGGTAATTGCGCGAAATTAAGGACCCTCCTTTATCAAGCACCCTGCTACTAATTTATTGACGTTGCATGAAATCCGTGGCACTGCGAATTGTTTGCGTAACAAGCTGCAGGAACGTTATCGCGCGACCTGCAACACCGGGCGAGAATTGGAGAAATTAAATGCGTCGCCTTTAGAATAGGTCCCGTTTCGTTAATAATGTTCAACAATAGTTTCCCTGTTTTTAGTATCGTGGATGGCAAAGTTTCTACAGCTGTTCTAGGAGCGGCGGTCGCCGCGCCGCGCCGCGCCGCCCCCCTACACGTTAGGTGTATTGATTGCACCGTAGCGATTACGTACCTATATTAAAGGAATTAATTAATTGTCAAGTATATTTTTATACTTTTACAAATTTAATTATATCCGATATTACTGTAAAGGGTGTCTCACCCGATTCTCACATCTTGATTTTCTCTCAAAAAATGTTTCACAATCAGAGGGAACGGTATCGAGTAAGGCATATTTTGGTATTATTAGTTTTTCTCGTGATTGGACGCATGAAGGTCATATGTATTTTTTAATACATCAGTGGATGCTGCTCGACGCTAGTTATAAAAGAGTATTAAACTACTTGTGTCGAAAAGTTAATAGTTTAGGAGATATTTCAATATAAATAATTGTAAGACACCATTATTGTCATACTAAGGTCGTATTTGTTTTTATACTTTTTAATACTACTTTTTAATAAAAAGTTGAACAACCTATGTCTACATAACATTTCTTTCTTGTTTAGACCCATTAGAGTATGCTAACAACGTTTGGCACTTTAAAACCTGAGACACCCTGTATATTACAATGAGATACACATCATTACAGAATTGATTGCAGTTGTAAATTTGTCCACGAAAGTGGAAAGTAGAAAGTTCTACGATCTACCTATTACAAGCACTCTATGTCTATAGAAAGTAATTATTTAAGCTAACTAAAGGTAAATTGTTTCAAGTTCGAACAAACTTCGTTTAAGCTGAGTCACATAATTGGAACAGGTTATAGTTTGAGTTTGTGTTGGGAAAATAAAAAGCTGTAAAGGAAACGGATAAGTGGTAAAAGATCTATTTTCTTAAAACTTCGTTTCTTTCGTATATTTTCTTAAAATTTAACTACTTATTTCCGACGTTCTACGTCTTTTGTAACGATACGTATAATCTGGAAATGTTCAATAATTCCGTAATATAATTTTGTTTAAGTTGTGTATTTTATCCAGAGATATGCTTTGCTCGAAAGATTTATTTTATCATTTTTCATATTCTTCGTACGAAGCGGGGTCATATTTTCTGTTTAAACAATAAAAACTTAATTTTTCCTTTTACGTCTTTTACAAACCGCTACTATAAGTGAATATAAAATTTTATTCTCTCAGATTTTCTCACAAAATGTATTCCATAAAATGAAATAAACTGAAAAAAAGTACACTGAAAAATTCCACAGAATCAGAGTAATTTTGTTAATTAGACCGAATAAAGGGACTTTGCGGATCAATAAACCTCCTTATAGCATTCAACTGTAGCCTTTTTCTCGACAATTTTTTTCTGGCTCTAATCAAATTTCGGATACAATCTGGTTTAATTGCGTGCCTCGTCTGTATGCTTCTCACAATAGCAAATCAACGTGTCAATCTTAATTCATATTGCTTCGACAATGTAAAATAAGTCAATTGCAAGAAACAGAAATTAAATGTGTGTAGGGTCATATAGAATATAATTTGTTATTAAAGGAAAGATACAATCAATATTATTCGCTTCACAATTAGCGAGGTTCTGGCGTACGATCGGTGTTTAACATTCATTGGATACCTTTGTGACAACCATAAATTATACATAATTATTACAGGTATAACATTCGATGGATGTTAAACAAGATCATTATGCCAGTACCTCACAAATTTGGATACGAACAATATCGATTATATTTTTCCCTCGACGGAATAGGCGCATTATACATACTGTATACACGTAACATATTTCAATAAATACAATACCTTATAATAAATATCAATATGAGACAATAAATACGTACACGATGTAACGAAAACGAAGGAACAATCAATACCAGTTTACTAACAACAATATCGCGAGTTTTACACGAAGCAGACATTAAAATATTCATTATCTCCTACCGTATACATTATACATCGATTACATTCGATAATTTAGCCAACACCCTTGAATAATAAATGATATTTTATACAAGCCTACGACATTATGAGAATTAATTTCTATCTATAACTTTAACAAGTCGGAAATAGTGTAGCAATGTTCCTAAATTCTTTTCGTTTATTCACACAGTTCTGTATTTCAGCTATTCAATTTTACCATAAATGCGTAACATCGATAGCCTGCTAGTAATTTAAACTACAGTAAAACCTCGTTCGTTGCAACCTCGTTTATTGGACGGAATCCTTGTACGTTGCATACTAGCAACCCCCACCACGAGTTGTTAGAAATTATGGAACTCGTGGTGGGGATTTTCGTGGTTACGTAGGAGAAATACGGAGTGCACAACCTCGGTTTTTCCACACGTTTTTGGTCCCGTTTAGTACAACGAGCGAGGTTCTACTGTAACTCTGGGTGAAAAAGTAACCCCGTCAATTCCGTGGACCCGCGACGAAACAGGTGTATCGAAGGAAAATATCTCACTATTTGCCGTTTACGGAATATTCAAACGAGAACCCGGCCGACTAAAGAGTATTCCTCGAGAGATCCTTTGTCTCAAAGGTTCCGTTCCGTACGAATTTAAAGGAGGATGTAATTCGAGTCCGCAACGGCACCGGAGTAGCCTCGATTCTCCATTTGAAATGTGGAAGGCGTGGGAGGGCAACGGGGAGAGGGATCGTGTATTATTATGAAAAGTTCCTTATTTTAAAACCGTTTCTCTCGTTAAGAGTTTTCCTTTTATGCGGGGCGAAAAGTTCGAGCGGACACCGAAATACTGGTCCGCTTATGAATTCACGGGAAAAGATAACTTAAAGAGCGAGCGTTCCGAGCGGAGAAGAAAGGAGAGAGCAAGGGGGATAAAATATTTAGGGGTGCGGCGTCTTAGGCGTGAGATACGAGATTTAAAGTTTTAGGTGCCACTTTTAGAAGAGGTTGCCCGCCGGCACCCTCTATCTCCGTATCAGGTTGTTCCGCGATAGGACTACTTCTGGAAGTTAGCGATGCTCGTACCCATCCCCACCAATCCCTATTCCCACCCACTCTATATCCGTTCCTGTGTACCGGCGCGGCGGTACTGTAGCCTGTTCTATGATAAGATGGCGATCGGCCATGTTTATGGTCACTCATTAGTCGTCTTACCACTGCGGTGGCTTTCGTTTATCCTCTTGATCAGCGATTCTGAATGCCTGGGGGTGTCACGATAACATTTTTGAGAATGTGCCGTCAGAATCTAATCTTTCATTTCATGTCTCACAACAGCTTGCCTGTGTGAAATGTGAAATCGGTTTTTCAACTGCTTCTGCTTTAACAGGACTCCTGGATGTTACCAATGCTCGTACCGATCTCCACCAATCCCTATTCCCCATCCAGTCTATGTCGGTCCCTGTGTACCGGCGCGGCGGTTTCGTAGCCTGCTCTATGATAAGATGGCGGTCCGCCATGTTTATGGTCACTCATTAGTCGTCTTACCACTGTGATGGCTTTCGTTTATCCTCTGGATTAGCGGTTCTTAACTGCTCAGAGTTGAACGATAACATTTTGGGGATGTGCTGAGGTCTCACGGTTTCAAGTTTTACAGCAGTATGTTTATGTGAAATTGGTTTTCCATCTATTATTGCGTTAACACTTTGCACTCCGAATTTTTCTTCAATTTTGTTCCTAACAACTTGAAACGTAGTACCCTCAGCAACTAAAATTATTATTACCTAAGAAATGTAATTCTACTTAATTCTTGGCTATAAAAATGAAGATTTACATAAACTTTTGCAATCAATTAATCATTCGGAATATTCATGTTTAAAAGGAGAAATGAAAATTGAAGGCAAAACATTCCGTATGCAATAAGATATACTAATATAAAACATACATATACATATAAGGACGATTTATAATTTGTTCGTTAAAGGACAAATATAGTGTTCATGAAACGTATAAATGAATGTAGATGTAGCCTTAAAGCCTTTGTCGAATGTCAATTTCATCCTGATCTGTCCAAGGAAGAAGTCATGTCAGCCAGCCAGCGATTGAAACATGAAAAGTCTTAATGTCAAGGCGAAACATCTATTTCAAGCTATAAAGGCTGATGGAAGTTCATGTTTAAAGACGCACTTGTTTGACAAGCTTACTTCATCTTGCAGGCAATATATTACGAAATATAAAAGTATTCGAGCGCTCGAATTTACGACCCCCGTGGGCATCAAGGACCTTAGGTAGCAATTTCACTTGTTTGCAAACCTGTTACCCTCTCTCAAGGGTTTGCATGACGACACCCTTAAAACGTTGCCCGAACTTCTCCTCCACAATTACAAGTTTTCGAGTTTTTGCTCGGGGCTATCCTTGCAAATTCCTTACCCATACAGGTTGATCCCAAGAGCGATGTCGCGAAATTTACAAAGATATCCCACGCGATCTTTCCGAGAATAAAGAAAGATTACCCTGTCTATGTTGGTTAGTTCTGGCTTGCTCTCTTTGATACAATAGAGCACCTTCTTCCTCTTCATATGTATGTATAGCGTAGAGGTCGCCGTAGATGATCAATACAACTCCGGATCGTTGTGCAAAATACAAACTTTTCAAGTCAATTGTAAGAAGCAGGAATTAAATAAAAATGTATTTTCTTTTTCAATGATCTTAACAAGTCGAAAATAGTGCAATCGCGTATTTAAATTTTACTAATATCTTCACCGTTTTACATTTCCCTTATTCGATTCTGTCATAAATGCATACAACTTGCAGTCTACTGATCAAACCGCAACCGCATGACGAGAAAAAATATTTATTATCTACGTGAAATATTTAATGTTATTAAATCACATATTAAAGAATTAAAGCTTCAAAATATTGAGCAATGATTCATATACCGATTCATTACTCGACGCATACGTACTACTATTATTATAGTAAATTTAACTTTTGAAATTTGCTCTGATATCAGAGCGTTCGGATAGTACAGAGTCCGTATAGCCGAGGTTCTACCGTATTTGTTTTCACGTAATCCCACTGGAAACAGTATTTCTACAAAGTAATGCTCAGATAGTAGAAGCTCTTCAACCTTCGAATTCAGTGGAAAAATAGTTATATGAAACTGATGTAATCATAATATGTATTTTCCATTCCATAAAAATTAGAATAAACTACAAGTTTATTTTCCCGTCAAAATCGACGTTACAAAAAATGTAATCACGGCGAAATTACGTGAATTTTTCAATGCCTGCAATAATTCCGGTACGTTGGCACAGTTTTTAATCGAACAAATTTCACGCCACGATAGATTCTGTAAAGTGGAATGAACTGATGAAATTTAATCAGGAAAAAGATTAACATCTCACGTGAGATGTAATCCAAACTTAACCTAAAAGATAAATCTAACTAAGGCCCCAACCCAGACCTCCGTGTCACTTTAAATTATTATTTTATGCAAAATCATAATAATTTGTATTGTATATATCATAATACTAATAATTTTCATCCTACTTTTTACAAGTGTATTTAGATTTCACTGTAGGTGATTAAATAGTTATTTACACACCTTATCTAGTAAACTAATACTTCTACCGTCTCAAAAAAAATTCAAGTCATTCGATCGAAAAAAGTTCGTTTTTAAAAGATGTACGAACCCTTTGTACGCCCACCGTTATTACGACGACTTCACGCGACGTAGGATTGGTCACACCGTGAAGCGGAATAATCGTCCGCTCGGCGCAGCCACCGGGCGCGGAGCTTCTTCTCTTAGTAACCCTGCACGCGTTCATCTTTTATCGAGTATCTTTCGGTGCAGCTAATGCGCACCTGTACTTGGGTGCACACGGGTCGTCCCGTCAGTACCGTTCGCGGGAAAAGAGTTTGACGTTAATGCGCGAAACACGCGAGTGTAATCTGCTCTATAAAGTTACCGTGCAGCTTGTGTATTACACGGGAAAGAAGAGTTGATAGTGCTTGTGGCGTCGGTGCAGCGCGGGATGCTGCACCATCGGCGCCTTAAATGGAGTTGCCGGTATGGGCACGTCGCGCTACCCCGCGCCGCACCGCGCCGCGCCGCGCCGTTGAGTAACGGTAACTTAGAATAATGCTTAGAGTCGCTTACGAAAAGTTATGGTCGCGCGTAGCCCGCGAGCGGAGAAAAAATCCTCCAAGCTTTCGGGGGCTGGATCTTCGTCCGGGATTAAGTATAATTTAATATATGTACCACGGACACCGTTGAGACCCGTACATTTCCTGTTTCCGATAACACTGCGCGACAATGCCCGACTTTAATTGCAATAAATTACGCAGCTCGTTGTCCCGCGGTTGTTAACGAAGACAATGCCTCACCCCGTGAACGTTCCCCGCATCTCGACCAATCTTCCCCATGGCGAGAGACGGTCGAGTATAGCGTTTACCGGGGCGAGCTGATGGCATTCCATGAGGTTGCTCGACAGCTACGCGGATCCCGCCGTTTCTCAACGTTCCCCGTCCAAACTGTCTAAGTCGCCTCTTTTCCTCGTCATTCTACTCGCTCTCGCTCTCGCTCTCTCTCTCACCTCTCTCTTTCCAAGCACTTGACAGCCATCTTTTCCAAGTTCCATTCTGCCCCCCGGTCTCAAGTCGCGCTATCCAACGTGGGCACAATGATTCGGCATTATGTCATTCCGCGTAGACTGTATCGTCGCATTCAATGGTAACGCGTCTCGCGAGCAAAGAGCCTCGTAATTAGAAGCTCGAGGGTCTGCCGCTCTTACCCGGACAAAAATGGCGGCTCGTCGAACCCGTAAATAATTCTTCAAACTTATCTCATTCTATTTTTAACGCCGTCTATTTATAACGCAACTGTAGTACTGTGTTTTAGTATTCCGGGTACATATTTACAACATCAACAACAACAATGACTTTTTACTGTCAAGGTCATCGCTAGGCTACGGATCTTCATGGAAAATAAAAATTTTCTACATCTGTTGCACGAAACAGGAACAACGATAGAAATTACTTTCCTTTTTTAATAATTTTAGTATTTCGAAAATTATGTGTCGATACATTAAATTAGTGTCGTGAACTGTCAATTCAGATGAAATTCATTGAATGCAAATACAGGGTGGGGCGCTATAAACAGGTCACCTGAATAACTCGCTTGCTTTTGAAGATAGAATAAATAGTTCATTGTATTCGTCTTGAAACACACTATCACAATGTAAATAAAAGACCATACTGTTCCATTAAAAAAAAACAAGGTTGACCTTCATATCTCCTTGACGTTTCCACCTATAAAAAAAATTAGTAACATCAGATTACCAGCGCCTCGATACCAAGTACATTTGGTCTGATGCATTACCTTCTATCTTCAAAAGCAAGCGAGTTATTCAGGTGACCTGTTTATAGCGCCCCACCCTGTATATGCATAATGTAAATATAGAAGTCCTAAATACTGTAGATTTTAAAAATATAAACTCGGTAAGGAAATGATTCGGAAAACTGGTGGGGATAACGAGGCTCGGTTAACGAGGTAAAATTTTGGTCAGTTAGCTCAGCACTGTAACGGATTCGTGACCGCCGTACGAAATTCGCTTGGCAATCTACCTGCTAAAGCCAATCAGTGCGTGTTCCGCGAACAATACCCATGCAGAACGTGCGATCGTTTCCTTCCCTCCAGATGCGCCCGCAATGACAACATTGCTGTTACTATTCAGCGAGCAGCGGGTTCAACTTTTCACAAGAAGCTCCTTTTCCAGTCAAAACAATGCTGCTACCTTAATTGAACCGATAGAGCTCGCTCTTGGTAGGTTTACAGAGACGCCAACAAAAGTGAATCCCCCCCCAGCAACGCATAAAAGCAAAACTTTTGGCCCGAAGTAACGAGAAGGAGGTTGGTCTGCTGCGTCATTGTGTTAGTCTACAAAAAGCATGGACATGGATCAGGATAAATTATAATAATAAATCAAAAACATCGAGCATAATATCCAAGATGAAGGATCGAGTAGAAAAACACGTCGTCTGTTGCAAACTTCAGTGAAGCCAAAAGATAGAAAGGAAACCGGTGTTCGTCCAAATGGAATGAAAATTTTATTCCACCGTCTTTATGGTTCTTTTATCTCGAGTCGTTTATTTTTCGGCCCCATTATTTATTCAAGTACACCTTGTGTACGAGCAATTAAAGATGAATCGCGTTCGGTTGGACTAGGAAAAGACCTCGACAGGAAAAAAGGAAATTCCGAAACTTCTGAGATGGATTAGATAACGAATTATGCATGACGCTGGGAAAGTTTTTTCACGGAACCATCATTGTAACTTTTCTGGACTGCGATTGCTTTTTGTGGACGGTTTCGCCGAGGCTGAGACTTTCACAACATCATTCAAGAATCCCGAAACTGACGTCCAAAATGAAAGTGATGTCCTTGGAATCGATATCTGACGCGAGTGAGAAATAGCAATGTTTTCGAACGAAGAAATCTATAAGATACTACGAATATAAATCGCATTATTATTTTAATATGAAAACTCGATGAAGTATTTATTTTTGGCAACCATACGGGTAGTGATGGGCGTGATACAAGACTTTCTCGTGATCCTCAAACAATTTGGTACTTAAGTACTTGTTTGGGTGTTTCGATATGTATCAAAAGATAAGGAGCTTGTAATCGATCTGTGATACCAGTACGTGCCGAAATGATACCAAGTAGTACTGGTATCACGGCAACGTCGAATGTATCGACACTTTCGAGCCGGTGTCAAACCTTCATGTACTCCAGAAATGGTATCGATACTTAAATGATACCTTCTTAAATATCTCCGTCCTTTATAAATATATCTTGCATGAAATTGCAAGTCTTCACCGATTTGAACGTACCAGCATAATATTTTCTTTCTATCTTCCTTTCTCAAGCTTGATATTAGTAAACATAATATATGTATAGGATGTACATTACATACATACTTGTCATTCAGTCGACTCGACGCCACAGGATTGTGATAGTATCGATAACAAAGCCATCCAAGATGTACTTATAAAGGATCGAGGCTTCTGGGCAACTATCAATAGGGATTGATACTTTTTGATACCCAGAGAATCAAACTCAGATAGCACAAAGATGTCTTAAAGACGTCTGTTGTTGGACACGGAGACGCCGTCAAGACGTACGTCTCCCGTACGGCTCCCGAAGGTGGAGACCTTACGTACCGGAGGGTACGTCGTTTGTTAATAAACGGTGCATGTTTAAGACGTCTCTAACACGTACTTTAGACTTCTAAAAGACGTATTTTAGACGACTAAAGTACGTGTCTAAGACGTCACTAAGACGTACTTTAGACGCCTAGAATACGTCTAAAAGACGTCTTTAAGATGCACCGTTTACAAACAAACGACGCGACGTACCGGAGACCTGCGGGAGCCGTACGGAGTCGTCTTTGAGACGTCTCTTAGGTGTCTTTTAGGGAGTCTTTCAGGCGTCTTTAAGGCGTCTTTAAGACGATTTTTAAAAGATTAAAAGAAAGTAGACATGTACCGGGCGCGAACCTAACGCGCTGACGCAACCGGACTGTTGTAAACAGGGTTAATACTTTCAGATGTAATGCGCCGACGCAGTAGAAATACTGATAAAGTTGATTTAATTTTTTAATTTTTCCTGTGCAATGTTCAAGGTTTATCGTGCCTAATAAACTTATAGAATAAATAAAATGTAACAATTTTAATGTTAGCTTAGTTTTTCGCGCAAAAACCGCCGAAAAATCGGTTTTTTGTTTTTTTAAAAACAAAAAAATTCTATAAACAATGGCTAAAAAATTGTTTTAAGAAATTGCAATTAGTTGAAGTGACAAGAAAAAGAAAAATACTTACGTTTCTTAACTTTTTAATGTGAGACTAGTCTTTTTTTTGTCACTCCCAACCATTGCTATTTTTGGAAACCAACTTGTTATCGGTCGAAAATGTTAGTAATCGTGAGAACGCTGCGATTTTCGCGATCTTTAATTGTTTGTAACTCATAACAACGTCGATGCTGATTTCGATGAAATTTTATAAGATGACAAAGTTAAAAATAGTGAGTTTTAAAATTTTGTTTTATCATTCCAAGTAATAGTAAAACTTAGAAAATGTAGTTTAGTCATTGTACAGTAAAGTTATCTCTCTTTCATAACATCTCCAAAAAATTCATGTTATTTAGTCTCGGAAGAAACGTCTTTAAGACGTCTTACTTGAGGGGTTTAAACGACGCACAGAGTGGTATTTGGGCTGAAAACCTGGCCAAAAACCGAAATTGTAAATGTTTACATAGAGAGTTGTGGTTTTGTCCCAAAATAGATAGATAAACATGCCATCTCGTGGTGTACTCCTCACCTGTGTTTACATAAACAGTCACCTGTGCCTCCGCTTAGAACATAGCACTTGTTCGATACACACGTGTTTGATCGCAGCATCTCGTTTGTACGCATCTTTTTCCTGTTATAATTTTAATGTTAGAAGTGATCTTTGTGGAAAAATTTGTGATGGATATTGTTACAGAAGGTATCTACATTATATTAATCATATTTTTTTCAATGTTAACATTTTTTTTATACGTGTTTTTACCGATCTACTACACTGACTAAGAGCTCTTTGATTTTCATGAATTTTTTGCATACATTAGTGTTTTTAAACATGTTCTACTCATTGCTACGGCATAAAATTTACAGGGTATTAAACTTCAGGATATGTAGAATTAGTATACCGCAAAAAAGTTTTCACAAGTTTTCACATTAAAAAAAAATAAAGCTCCAAATATAGCCCCTTTTTATTACCATGTTTGTATTAACTCGCTTAAACTAACTTCCCGATGAGCTAGATACTTGAAACTTTAAACGTAGCACAGAACAGGATGACAATACAAATTATTTAAATAAAAAAATTTATTATAAATAATTTAGTATAAAATAATTTTTCCTAACTCCATACAATCCTGATAACACGGTCCAACAAATTTCAACTTTTTTGGGGATTTCGATTCTCACAATGCAATTCTTATAGAGTTTTTTTAGGTGATTCCGAATCTGTCCTTAATTTTTCTCCTAAACGCACAGTTTTTGAGAAATTTGCGTTTGAAAAAAAACACATATTTTTAGACTTTAAACAAATATTGTGATGTTATTATAAAAGATATTGAATTGATCTTTACAGCGAAAGATTCCTTAGACTTTCCCGAATGCAGTGATATCCAATATTAATACATTACGATTGTTTAAACATGTTTAAACGATCATTAAAGACGGAGAAACACCACTTTTGCACTAATTTTTGACGATATTTTTGAATTTCTCTCAAAAAATAAGGGTCCAGCGGAAAATCGAACTATACCACGCGATAGAGCAGACTTTTATCTTGAGAAACCACCCATTCAAGTTTGCAACGTCAATTCGGAATCAGCGCAAAAAACTCTATAAGAATTGCATAGTGAGAATCGAAACCCTTTTTGGCTGTTGGACAGTGTAATTTGTGATTGTGTAATTTGTGACTATGTCACCAACAGTGCATAAAATTTTAACGCACTCAGCAATTGTTATAACACATGCGTTGTTGCCAATCGGCCAGATATCGGAAGGAGCTGCGGAAGCCAGGAACAAGGATTTCCGCCAGTACAGGGAAAGATTCTCACGAAAATTTTCCAGAACGGAATGCAATGAAGATGTTCTGAATAGGCTCTTGTTGACCTCGGACCCCTACTTAAGTAGTACAAATCGTAAAAATAATAGAAAGAAGCAGTCCTTTACAAAAGAAGCACTGGAATTTTTGAAACCAGATAATGATTTAAATGATTGTGACGAAGAATATATAGATAAAATGTAATTTTATACGAATTGTATATTTTTATTATATGTTCTTCGTGTTTTTATGGTTTTTTTTATAACAAATACAATTTTCTATTGCATTGAAAAAGTTTTTTTTTATTCGTAGCTGCCTATATAAATTGTGGCGGCTTTGACGCTGCACTACGCCTTAGTTTTACATATGAACACCCATAAATATACTTATTATTACTAGTATGTAGTTAGAAATGACTTTTTTATTCATAAATTAACTGTATCACGTAGGAAAAACAAGAAAATATTTTTGGCCAGGTTTTCAGCCCAAATACCACTCTGTGCGACGTTTCTAAAAAGACGTCTTTACGATGTCTCTGAGACGCCTGAACTGAGACGTCTTTAAAACGGCTCGATACATAAATCTTTAAGCCGTCTAGTTTAAGACGTCTTACTTCAGACGATCAAACGACGTCTCTAAAATACGTCTTTGAGACGTCTTACTTAAGATGCTCTCACGACGTCTCCAGGAAAACGTCTTCATGACGTCTTAAAGACATCTATTCAGGACGTAAGACGTAAAAGAGACGTAAAAAAGACGTCTCTAAAACGTCGCGTGCTATCTGGGTACATGCTTGTCGATAAGGAATCGATACTGCTTGAACATGCTCAAGGCCCGTCACTACATACGGGTTCTTGAAACTCTCCTGTCAATTTATATTTTCCCGTGTTCTTCGTTAATAATCCCTTAACGGAGCCACGGAGGACATTTTTGCAAAGGAAATAATTACTCAAGATGACCTCAGGAATCACGGCTGTCAAGGAAGTACAACATTTTTGGGCCACCCTGTATATCCACTGACTAGTCACCTAGAAGCGGTGACCATTGGTTTTCTCACACCCTGTACACCTTGTGAAAACTTACAAACAAGGAAAAACGTCTTTGTAGAAAGAACCTGTAAAATCTCGCTTACAGAAAAATAAAGGAGTGCGCCGTTAAGGGTGAGACGTGCGCACTTATCGTTTCCAACGTACGTTCGAGAAGTAATTGTTTTGATTGACAAGAATTGAGGGTCTCGGTCGAGCCCGAGCCAGAGCTCGAGCCCGAGTCCGAGCCAGAGCCCGAGCCGCAGAAGCGTAACGAATCGGAAGCGAAACACGCGAGAGGTAACCAACACGACGCGACGGCCGCATCCTTCGACTTATCGTGCGCCTTTCTGGGATCGTACAAAATGCACTCGACCCAATTCAACGGGAGACGAAGAAAGAGAAAATGGTGGCGACGATGGAGGAGAAAAACAGGGACGAAGAATGAAGCGGGACGGCCTCGGAGAGGTTGGGGCTGGGGGCCGCGGCTTCCTACGCTCGGGAAAGGGAAAAGCAGTTTGCCAGCCAGCATCGAAGCCGGCCAAAAAGGCGTTGGGGAAGCCCGTCACGTTCCCAGCCGGCGTGAAAGGCATCCCTGTAAAGGAAAGGAAAACGAGGGAGAAGCGGGCCCTCGTTAGCCGTTCTGTTATTATTTCGATCTGGGTCGATCGGTTCGATCGCCGCGAAAGGAACCGCCAGATAACGCCGGATCGATATGCGACGCATAGTGGTCGATTTTTCACAAGAACACCCACAAAATAGGACAAACAAGCAATTTTCTATATTAAATATTATTGCATAGTGCGATCTATGTATAAGTGTCTCCTACTTGCAATTGGTACGTTTTCAATGTATGAAAAAATTAAATAATTGGAAGTTCGTCAAGTTTTGATTATAATTTTTTCTCGTTATAAAAATATTTTATTATGTTGACCCTTTGATGTACAAAGATGTCTAAACGTGTCTATTATCATCCCAGGAACGTATCAGTTTTGAATTTATGTGTGATTCGTTAAGAAATTCGACTATTGGTTTATAAAATTGTAAGCAATATTTTTGACGGTTTTTTGAGAGGTATCGATCACTGTGTCAACAATGTGTCATTAGCCGTACGATTGTTCGACGAATAATCAGACTGTAAACCGATCCGCTCGCCTAATTGCCAAGGCAATTGTATTTGCAACAAATATTGATATTCGGGAACAATTACGGTCTACCCACGGGTATTATACATCGTTTAACGACACCTCAGTTGTCGGCAAATTTTGTATACATACTTGGCATCGCGTGATAATCGACGATTTTAACTAATTGGAACACGACTATTCGATTGTAGTTCTACACAGATAGTAATATCTAGATTGGACTAACTACGGAGCTTTGTTCGAAATAAAAATTTTCTGCATAAATTGCGAGAAATAGAAACCAAATAGAAAATTCTTCTTTTAATTAAACGGCGTATTGCCGTGATTAAACTACATGATTAGATCTAGTGAACTACTCAAACCATCACACAACCATCGACTCCTGTACCGCTGAATATACCTCATCGTCTCAAGCGAATTAATATTTAATAGGGTACTGAGAGTCGGTAATTCTCTAATGAACGAAATACGATCCCTTTGGTCTGGGTTGTGATAGGGTATTGTTTATTAACAGTAATTATTTCTTGATTGACGGACTCCAATTACGAACTCTATGATTTGAGAATTTAGATTGGATTATTTTTTACTAATTGTCGGAATTATGTTAAATTTACCAAACAAACATATTACGTAGAATTCATCTATAGGAGCCGATGAAAATTAGGGAAATTCAGGATGATAATTCTTTCTGTTTGTATTGGGAAATGGATTTCGTCAAAATATAATATTATGAATTAAACATAATTTGTTAACTTAAAGTGCGAAGCAAACATTTATGTAGTAGGATTATCCTGGATTATTCTTTCATGCGTCAATGTCTGAGGAAAGTTCGGCCACACTCTGTATAAACAAGTGAAACTATAAACAATTAAAATATCGGTCTGAGCATAAATACAGTGAGGAGTGCCTCGTCGATCAATGGAACGAGATACTTTACAGGATTTATTTAACTGGTATCTCCAGTCGGAGGAAATTGATAATGCGATTACAAGCTTTATACACTTTGCATGGGCGACGTTCGATACTGCTTTACCCGAGTATAAATCAGTTGTCGTTGTCGACGTGTTACGAAGAACGGGGGAATATCACCACGTGGCAATGGGGCAGCTGCATCCGGCGAACTCTCTGCTGCCACGAAGTAATCAGGTTTATCTCGTGGTTGCACACAGAGGCAGGTGATAGTTGGTGTCCGCTGGCACGTTGTGACGCTTACGATGGACAGTCGGTTGCCAAGCATAATGACACCGTCGCCCATCCGCTATTGATATGCGCAACCTCGGCCCTCAAGTTTCGTCGTCGCGGCGACGCGCGACGGCTGCTCGTTCTCCATTCATTTTACAATCATAAAATGGGCAGTTTCTATGCAAAAGTTATCGGTAAATTTTCAGTAATGTCAATGGTATTTATCGTGCACAAATACCTGGACACATGGAAAAATAACACGTTCGCTACGTTCGCCATGATTTTCAATCATTTTTGTATAACTTTTCTGAGATAATATTTTTTTCATATTGTATAAGGTACTGTATTTAATAGCAAATTGCAATTATGAAACATTCTTTTTATACTGATATGTTAAGTATATTTTTATACTTTATACATATATATTTTTTAGTAGTTTATAATAAGACGACGGTATTGTATTACACTTTAATAGAATTCTTATATTCGTTAAAAGACTCATCGTAATTTATATGACCTACTAAGTAATTTTAGTTGAACTTTTAAAAATCTCTGTGTCAAGTCAGGCTAAATAAAATTACTACGTATATCACGAACAATACTATATATGTATTCGTATCGATTGAAAAGTTTAATTATCCAAGTCAGTCTCAGACAAATTTGTCTTCTTCATTATCGACTTCGCATATTCTAATAGTAGAGTTGTTCTTCACAGGTAAATTCTTAACCTCAAAAATATTATCCTCTATAAACTTTCTAATAATTCGCAACATCTAGTAATTCGCCTGCAGACCTTTGAGGAAAATAAAAATTTTCTAAATCATTTATAAGGAACAGCACTTATATTTAAAAATGTAATTCCTCTTTTAATAATTTTAATGAATCAGAAATAATATAAGCATAATATATGCGTAAAAGAATCGGAAATTGCGGCGATTGTTTAAACGCTTAAGCGAACTCGGTACACAAAGGATTCGATTTAATCAATTTTTCGATAAACTCTACGCAAAACGCGCCGTTGCCGTAAATGATTAAACTCATCTGTCCCGACTGTTTGACACTATTTTGTTATTTAAAATACCGCTGATTAAACGTACAGAGGGCGCGCAGGAGGCGCTTGAACGAGGCATTCGTTTTTCCACGTTTAATGTTTAGAGTTCGTATGAATAATGAACCGGCTGGGATTATTCATATCCTGTTTAAAAGCCATCCGATATTCCAACATGGAAGCCGTGTGGGTCACAGGAAGCGCAAGGATATAGACTCTCGATTAGGGCAAAAAACTCTTCGGATCGATTGTGCTTACTTGCACGAGTGTATCGTCACATTCTGCTCCCAATCTTCTAGTGGTCACGTGGAACTGATATGTATACATTTGCATTCATTCCGAGTTAATCAAGTACCAATAGAGGCACAAAGAGTCAAAGCTATTGAATGCTGATCAAGAATACTTTATAAAGATGAACGTATCGGTGTGTACTAAATAACAATGTTTTTTATTAGAAGAAGAAAAAAGAATTTCCTCGCGGTGTGCAAATAGAGTCGTTTATTCGCAAAGATTATTAACTTTTTCGAAAGACCTGATTACAAATTGAGAACTGTCCTGATTTACTATACAAGCAAAGATTAACCCTCATATGGGAGTACAATCGAGTGTTTTCCATTTTTAATGTACGTTTAAATAATTCTAGTGTAACCCAATGTTTTATCCTAATTTGGTAGTACAATCAATGAAGTTAGATAGCTGTGAGCAACTAATGAAATTTATAAAAATAAAGTAATAGTGTCAGTTAAATAATACAAAACATTGTTAACATCCAGAAGAATAAGGATCAAGAAATTCTACAGGAAATTTTTATTTTTTGCTGGGAGAGGTCTAATTTGTGAAAGAAATTTTCTGTGGAGTGAACTGCATATAAAGTTAATTGTATTAACAAGTCTGTTACAGTTACACACGATAATAGGTGCAAATTAGATGGCGAAGTTACGCTGTACAAGGAGTAGAGTGCATTTTTGAGGATATTATTCACAACGTTTCTTTGGGGTCTTTGAGACACTATAATGCTATGCTATCCAAGATGAGCTTTGGAGCTTAGAGACCTACTCCCACTCTATCTGCATTAACTTCCCCATTTTGTCTTCCTTATTTCTACTGCTTTGTCTCTGTAGAACGTACTGTGCAGGATAATACAGTCGCAAATGGCCCATACACAAACGTCGCTAACTAGTTCCCTTAAATTTTGTTACATAGTTTTAAATGATATAGAGATAATATATCC
This sequence comes from Lasioglossum lativentre, assembly GCA_916610255.1. NCBI lineage: Eukaryota > Metazoa > Arthropoda > Insecta > Hymenoptera > Halictidae > Lasioglossum > Lasioglossum lativentre. Next base: position 38,040,240 of record OU744356.1, on the reverse strand, counting down.
TTCGCACAAAAGTGAATATCTTCAGTTAGAGTTTATATCTCTAGGGTAAATGTAAAAGTTTATTGAACAATCGGAAAATTTTATAGAAAATTTATATGTATACTATTCAATGCATATTACACTTATATTTTAATGTTCACGTTCTACGTAACTCATATAATAATTAAACTGATAATTTTTATAGAAATACGAATATTTCAACATTACCTGGGGGAACGGTAATTAAGCAGACATATGGATCGGTATATTAAGAGCGCCAGAAACATGAAATGAAATAAAAGTATTACTCGAATAAAGTAAACTTGATAACAGCATTTAATTGAAATTATATCCACAGTTTAATGATGGCTGCTTTCTCTACAACGCAAAAAAATACCGAGCAATTAGATTCATTTTTAATTACTTGTATAAACTACGAAAGTGTGTTTGTTGAAATATATGGCGTCCTAATGTTACAGCTTACGCACGAATAAATTAAATGATTTCGTAATATTCAATAAAAATCAAGTTCTTAAAAAATTTACATACAAAATTAGGCTATTAATTTAACTGATTTAACTGATCAAATTACTGATTATTTGTATCATTCATTTCTTTGGGCATATATCCGTGGTTGCAAGGAAAAACGTTTAAAATTATTGGCACTGTTCCATTGCTGCGTTTTTACGCTGAAAATATGAATTTCCTTTGCTTTGCACGATATACTATATTCGTATAATAAATCTTAATAATGGGAAGGAAGGAGGCAGCAGAATGTGAAGAAAACAAACGAAAGGGACACTGAGGAAAGGAAGACGGAAATTAAAACAATAGATAAACAATGAAATAAGAAAGAAAGGAAAACACACTGAAGGAAGTATAAAGGTTAGTTCAATAGAAAAGTTAGTTAGTTAAGTTAATTAAGAACTTATTATCATAAATATTAGAATTTATACTCGAGTTAAACCAGTTATAGATGTGATAGATGTAATACAATAAATATAACAATAACACACCGTAGTTGTTACTGCAAATATGCAATAACTATTAGGTCACTATTTCTTCTGGAATGCCATCTTCTGCAGTTGAGGCAGACAATTTTTATTTTGCATAAAGATCGGTAGTCTATATATTGCAATTTCTTTAGAGCCACAGATACGATGATCAAGAGCTCAGAAAATCTAAACAAATAATATTTCATGCTCTGCGGTTCAAGCGTCAAGAGATCTAAACGTGTTCGAATTCGACAAATTGCCTTTACCCAGGAGAATAGGAACCGTTTGAGGGAAAAATAAGGATTAAAGGTACACGCACGCGTTCTGAACGCTTGTCGGGGTCCATAGAACGAAGGTAGAGGAGCCCGAGCATGGTCAAATAAACGCGACATGATTACTCAAGTAGTAAGGGACGATTACAAGGCCGCCGTCGTTGCCAGCGACGACGGGAAGGGGACGTTTAAACCCCACCGTCGATAAATCTCCATTACTCTCTGTACACTGTATCCCAGAAACAGTAAGTCAATATTCCTTTCATATCGTTAATGCGAATATGACGGGTTTATATACGGGCCGCGCTTATTCATCGAGGATTTCGCTCTTCCTCCCTCTGCGCGCCGCGCCGTGCCGCGCCGTGCCGCGCCGCGCCGTGCCGCGCCGCGCCGCGCCGGCTCTGTTCGCTTTTCCTCGCCCCTGCCCGATTATTTCTTATTTTCCTTGCACAGGGTAGAAAAAGAAAAGGCAACACCATTCATTAGTCTACCCCCGCTTCCTCGTTTTAATAATATTCCGCGTTCCCTTTGTTCATCTATCAATTTCCACTGGGGCTATCTTTATTTTTCCTGCTGGAGCCCTATCTCCAGTCACGCCGCGCTGAATCTATGACACGATCCGATTTTTTTTCACGAGGAGAACAATAACATTGTGTGTTCTCGTCCCGGCTCTTCCTTCCACTCGACTGGAATATCATTCAAGATGTTTTCTCGACCATAAGTGACTCCCCTATCCTCCGTATCGGCTCTACAGAGTACGGTCAATCACAAAAGTCTATACACACTCGATACACAGAGTGTACCACCTAGCTTGAGCACCTTAAATACAATAATGTCTCCATCTATGTATGTGGGAAAGACCTGCATTATATTTGTGATACCTCTTTAGAAGCTGAATCGTCGAAATTTAACATAATATAAGGAATTAGATGTCGATCGGTGAGTCACTATTAATCAATGACAAAAATTTATTTTTTAGTTATATCTGTTGGAGTTTGTTCAAAAATCAATATATATTTTGATGAGACAAACAATATAAAATATATTTACGGAATAAGACGATTACACGTTAATTAATGTTTACAGCTTGTGTCACACAGACTATTCTATTCGACTACTCGTTCGCGACTGACTCTTCGAAATTTGTATTAGCACGTTACGGTGCTCGCTCGCGCGATAGGTGCTCGCCCTAGAGTAAATACCAATACGCATCTCTTTGCGTCACACGTTGTAACCGCGAGTTTTAACTTATGCGGACTACAATATCTTCTTTATGAAACTTTCACCAATATATTCGCAACATTTTTCTGATTTAAATCAGACGAAACACGATACAATTTGGATTATATTTATTTGTTTGAAGTAAAACCGCTTGTTTAAATAAACAACTGTTTCTTCTGATTTTTAAATTTAATCTATAAAACGCGTAAGAACTGATGTTCAAACTTGATCTACATAAAATGTAAAAATTTAAAGCTAAAAGAAACGTAAAATATATCATAACCACTTAGCAGAAAAACCGTAGAAATAACAAAATGGCTAAAGAAAGCAGAGAAGAAAAGAGAAGTTAAAAAGCGAACAATGGAGGGTGTAAAAGTGTGCGCGTATAGATGAACGGCAGGATCAGGTATCAGACACCGTATTGTGTAAACTGAACCATTTTTCTCGGGCTTGAAAAATAAAGCTATATTCAAAGTCGTACTCGACTAGCAAATAAAAATAATTCTATTTCCGTTAGCTCCTGTTTAAAGGATGATACGAAATCCACGGAGTCTGAATGATATTCCAACTGCTGCGTTCGTCTAGTTTGACTTTATGTTACGAGACACAATTGCGCAAGCCAGCCAATTGTACAAACGAGTACAGTGTATTTTGACTCGCTTGTCCAAATGTTTCGTGAACCGTGAAGTTAATAGTTTATTTTTCGTCTGATTTGAGTTCGCCTTTCCTTTCTAAGGAGTTTCGTATAGAACTGCAACTGCACAAAGTGTTGGTCGAAGACAGAAAGTTAGAGAACTTAGCTTCCTAATTTCAGCAACGCCCGGCCCGAGTTCGCCACCTTTGGGGTCGAGGTATGCGGTATTAGAGTGATCCACAAATTTCATGTTTTAACTCGAGTTTGGAACTCTACTGACAATGAATGCAACTAATGAACTAAGCTGCAAGACGTGTCCTGAATAATCTCAGCCTTAAAAATGGCCAAGCGTTCATAATTCTACCCCTCGCGGCACCGTGCAATTTCTTTCACAGTTCCGATAATTGTAGCTCCTTTGTCGTCAATAATTTCTTAAAAGACAAAGAAAATTTATATTTATTGTGTGGCGACATTTACTCGAGCGACAAAAATTTCCAGTGAATTTTATATCGATGTAATGGCCGATATAATTTTTCTAGTAAATCTTATTAAAACGAAACAAACAATTTTTCGAATAATTCAATTAATATAACAATTTCCAAGTAATTGGAACAGTTTTATGATAATATACGTCAACGTCAATAATTGTGAAATAAAACATCTGACTCATCGTTTCGATAACACGTAGCGTTGAAAGAGCTCTGCGATGTTTTCCCCGGGATTTTCCGGGACTTAGGTAGCAAACGCTTGAAAGGGGGAGTGACAAGGCAACTGTCAGTCGAAGAAACGAGCTTGCAAAACATCGGTGCCGCTGATTGTACAATAAAAGTTTGTACGGTGTCTATACCGTCTTTTTCATTTGCCTTTCAAAACCGGCCGATTATTCTGCCGGACCCTGTATCAGCCTCTTCTTTCTTCTGCATTGAGTTACGGCGCGGCGCGGCGGCGCGTCGGAGCCGGCAAACTTCTTGTCCCACCCTTCTCGCAAAGTAAACCTCAATCAAACACACTGCGAGAGCCGTCCCTCGTGCGAAACGTTTCGCGTGGGTGAGTTAGGGGGATGAGGAGACAGGGGGAGGAAGGGGGAGAGGTCAGATAAACGTCCCAGCGAACAATGGCCGTCGTAAATCATGTCCCACCGAATATATTGATGCACTCGATGCTGCTGGATGAGAAAGTGGATGAAAGTGGATCAGCCGCGAGCTTTTCAGAAACATCCCCTCCCCCACTCTTGATTCACGGTTCGCTTTTCAGTCCCTCTACTTATCCGTGTCTGTTCTGTCCCCGGGTCGGACTCGATTAATCCTCTCCCATTCCTCCTATTGCTCCTCCTCCTAGTCCTCCTCCTCCTCGTATCCACCTATCCTCACCCCCCCAACCCCCCAACCCCCAACCCACCACACCACCCCGCATAACCCCGCATTCCTCTGTCAGATTCGTTTTTGAAAGCACACGTCACTCTGACCCGGAACGCCAAGAGTTTCGACGGTGCGTTAATTACTCCCTCAATTATTGGTGAACCTGAGGGACGAGAGAGGCTCCTGAGGAAGAGGGGAGGTTGCTCCCGAATCGCCTAAACGTGGCCGAAAGCTCAGCACGTAGAGGAGAATGCGGTTGAAAGTAACTGGGGTGATCGTAGTGTTGTAAATAAGGCAGAATATACTATTATACATAGTTATTATCGTTGGATTTCAGATCCAAAGGACGTAGCCTCATAAGGAGGTCAAATATGCCCCCAAACAAAATTGATTTTTCTTCATACAATTCGATAGTGGTCCGCAGGGAAAACCCTCTGTGGCAAGTTTCAATTCGGTACCTCTACCACAATGGTAGTTATAGGGTGAGCATGATTTAATGAATTATGCTCTATTTCTTCTGTTCTGCTTAACAAAAATTACCGGATGGTACAAGTAAATATTAATTTTCTCCGAATTTTGGATTGCAAAATCGATTTGGAGAAAATTCCAGAAACATAAAATTGCTGAGTTTATATTGAAGTTACGCCATTGATGATTACAGATCACAGCGAGGCGTCGCGCGTCGATGAAATCGGAATCTGATCTAATCGAGGGGAAAGTCCTCGCGAGACTGCGATAGGGACCGCGAGCCAATGATGAACAATTAATATCCGCCGGGTGTATACCTATAGCGAAGCGGCTGGATCCGCGTGCAAACACGACCGCAAACACTCGAGACCTGCATAAATAAGCATGATTCGTGACCGGCTGTAAATTCGTATCTTAACCAGGCCGGATACCGTTGCACCACGGTAATTGCGAATTTCGTCGAACCGTCTCAACTAGGCCAGCAATTTCTTTTCCCCCGTTTTTTTTTTTCACTTGCTTCACGCTCGCTGAATATTGGGTCGTCACATGCATTCGCGACGATTCTTGCTGCGACGCCCGTGCAGCCCGGCGACGAGACCAGCACGGTGGCGCAATCGAACGAAAAATGAGTTTACCATACATGCGAAAGTAATTCGGCAACCTGGAATAATATTTTTTTACGCGTAATGCTCCGCTTTCGGGGAAATCTGATTTTCTGGTATTAATGAGCCGCGCGCATCTTTTCGAACACCGCTGCACTGTGAAGCAAGTTCGTAGTTGGAAACAGCTCACATAGACGAACTAAAATGCCTCATCCTACATTTATTTTTTTTCACAATTCAGACTAAATGCAATTATTCCAACATTTTCAATGTATATCGTACAATAAATTAATACATCTAGCTTGTGGGGAACAACTGAAGTCGTTTGGTCCATTTATAAAATAGTTTTTATGGCTGAACTTTCTCTTGGAAACCCCAAAATTTTCGGTTATTATATGTCTTATCTTGTTCATTTCTGCAAGATACCCTCTACATGGTAGTCCTGGACCGCGGAAACCACTTGTTTTTAAGTTCTGAGCTTTTAAAGTTGAGTAATTTAACATTAATTTTCACTGTTTTACCTCAGAAAGTGACAGGTATGGGCGCCGCCATATTGGTAAGCAGGGAGTACTAGCGCGCTGATAGTAGCCGGGGTTAGGTGTGGGTTAGTTCTGGTTAGATTGTGTATCGGTTTTGTAGCTCCCTACGTACCAATATGGCGGCGCCCATACCTGTCACTTTCTGAGGTAAAACAGTGAAAATTAATGTTAAATTACTCAACTTTAAAAGCTCAGAAGTTAAAAACAAGTGGTTTCCGCGGTCTAGGACTACCATGTAGAGGGTTTCTCGCAGAAATGAAGAAGATAAGACATGTAATAACTGAAAATTTTGGGGTTTCCAAGAGAAAGTTTACCCGTTTTTATAATTTATAACCATTTATAATTTGCCGTTCCGCGACCCGTTCCACTTATTGAACGCTCGAATTCGATACAGTATTTTCGCGATAAATGGCCCAAATGTCTGGACGATAATTGTCCCTGAACTATCCCCACTCCTGCGGGGTATACCCCGTGAGGGGCCGTTAAACTCGAAAGGCCTCGGCCGCCGAGAAGTGTAACTTGATACGGTTCTGGTATATCGGTGTGAGACCAGGAGACTGAGGAGACCACTACTAATCCGATGACAAAACTTCTTTATTTTTCATTATTTTTTTATGGAACTTCCCCCAAATATATTCCTGGCATTTTTCTAATGAAAATGATACCAAATATGATATAATTCCGATGATATTTACGTGTGTAATGGACGATAAAATTTTCGTGCGCATGGAAGGACAGCGTTTGGGGAATAAAGAGCCGCCGGGTCCTCACAATGTAATCCCAATAAAAAAACTTTTTTATTATTACTAATTTTTTTATGAGACTTTCACCGATATATTTGTGACATTGTTCTGATTAAGATGATACTAAACACGATATAATTCGCATCATATTTACATTAATTGCCGTTCATATAATTTTAATGAGAAGTTACGCGGGGTCGTCTATTGCACGCGTAGGTATAATCGGAATTATATCATATTTGGTATCATTTTCATTAGAAAAAGGCCAGGAATATGTTGGTGAAAGATCCATAAAAAAATAATGAAAAATAAAGAAGTTTTGTCATGGGATTAGTAGTGGTCTCACATCGATGTACCCGATCCGTATTATGTTTACATTTCTCGGCGACCGAGGCCTCTCGAGTTTCCCAGTCCATTTCTATGTTCGGCACAAGTCAAAGAATAGTATCCCAGGACGATAATTGTCAGAGAATACTTTACAACCTTTGTCCACGCGGCACGTACGTCCGTCGTCTGACGGGGAACCACGACTTTTATACAGACACGCGTATACCACTTGGCGCTCACCGGTGCAGTAGATTCGCCTGAGCCGGCGCGGCGAGACGTGCAGCAAAGATAGCCGAGCCGGCGAGGATCCTCGCAGGGAAGTGCCAGGCAACGATCAACCGGATGGACGACCGGCGGCCAATGAAGGCGAGTCGGTTTCCTCCAGGATGTCTGCTCTAGTTGTACCGCGGCTGTTGGAACTGGTGTCGGCTGCGGCGTCGTAGGGAATGATCCTGGGCCGGCGCGGCGAGGAAGCCCCAACAGCTGATGACCGCCGTTCTCACTCTCGAATTTGCGTGCGAGTTTACGCAATTGATACTTGCGGCCGGCGCGTCGTGGCATGTGATATTTATGTGTAACGTAGAGACTGCGTTTCCCGTTGAAACCCGAAGGAACGCACCGAGCGACTGGGTAGGCTCAGCGTGCGGAATGGAAACGCAGATGCAGGAACGACTAGGTCGAACCAAATATCACAAGCGCACGATTTTGGGTAGGGAGCAAGAAGTGAGACACGCTTATTAGCGAAGATACGCGAAGATACAAGTAGAAAAAGAACTAATTCAAAAATGAGAAATGGAACGCGTGAGACAGCGAGACTGCTCGAAGGCGGATGAGAGCAAGAGTTGAGAGAACTGGTCATTCCAGAAACAGAAACGAGACTGATGCTCTCTGACTCTGTTCCGACCTCGTTGACTCGGTGACACCTTGTTTGACGCGATGTTTTGGCGTCAGGTTAATGATTGATTGCGGTGATTATGACGATAACTTATGCTTATGGTTAGTGACGCGTCTTATGTTCTATGTTAGTTTAACGTTACGGATGTTATGAGGTATGGGTACTAGGAATACGTTAAGAGATGGCAGGTTATGGGAACGAGATTGCTAGGAATATGACGAGACATGATTACTGGGAATTATAGCGGCGTGAGAATCGGATGTGATGGTCGGAGCGGAGTATGAATGCTTATGTCTAACGAATATTATATGATTAATACTTATGATTACAATATCCTATTCTTATTAACTATACTTATAGACTATGGTAACACGTCGGCAAACATCCTAGCAACACGTCGGTAGATGTAACAATATTGTGACTTAAAATGTGGGCCATCAATTATGAGACTGACTATAGGTGAAATTTTTAACGGCCCTATTGTTGTCAAAACCTTGTTCTTGTTGTAGAGTAATATTTTATTATTAACGTAAATAAATTATCTATGCAATTATTCTTATCTATTTATGGGGCGTTACGATGTGGACGACGGATTACGCAGTATTCGGGTAAATGGCAGATCGAACGAGAAGCATTTCGTTTTTCCACGTAGAAACGAATCGAATAAAGCTCGTGAACTGCTTTGTTTACAGGAAAATGAAATTTATAAATTAATCGGGCACGCTTGCTTTCGAATACAATGGATTAATGCCTGTCTATCATCATTCGGCGCTTCTATTTGTAATAAACCTGGATACCGTGTAAGCATACCGCGTGCTCCATTAATATCGTTACATGTATCGTTAAATCCGGAAGAGCTAATAGTATTGCAGCATTACACTTCCGAACATTAAAATGAGTGAAAATAATGACGATGCAGAATTATAGTATGGAAAGGTTCTTCCGTTATTCATTTATCGCAAGAATGGAGATTTATGTAAAACAATTAACGATGCATTATTGCTTTTCAGACCTTAGTTTGTTCGCAAAAATATTTACAACATGCTCGATTATAACCAGCATGAGATAAAGGTGAACAAAAAGCAATAAATTTAACTTGTGCAGACCGATAAACCGTTACTGTTAAAACAATAATTAATTATTTAGTGAACCCAACTAAAATGAATACACTGTGGAGTTAATATGCATTTATAAAAAAAAATGAATAAGTGAACTAAGAAACTGTTATTTTCGACATATTAAAATTATTAAAAGGGGGGATACATTTCTTACAATTACATTAAGAAATTTTTATTTTTCATAAACATCCGTAGTCTAATTACGAGTATAATTCTTATCTGTATTTGATCACGTTAGAGACACCGATATTTCCGGCACGTAAAAATTAATACAGCGTCCGATCGCGAGGATGCTTTTCCTCAAATTTTAGGACAAAGCAGTCGAAACATAGCACGGCTGTTCAATAGACGTCCTTTTTCATTTATTAAAAGAGAGTTCCCGTGTCGGGAGCTCTATAGCCTATTCGCGAGAACGTTTGTATCGTGGACGTCCATTCTTCAGACGTCTGTTCCGTGAATGAGTATGTCTACTCTTTCATTCGTGGGACAGCTACGTGTTCAAGATAATACTGTATATCTGAAACAATGTTCGTGCGCGCAAAATGGCCGTCGCGCGACCCGTCCTCGGTACACTTACTTTCTGACGCGAACCTTCTTTCCTTCTTCCCTCAACGACGACAAAATGGAATTTCTCGACCAGCGAGGAGCGCATCGATATTTAAATTATTAGGTTGTGTAATTAGTCCGTTCGCGTTTGGCATATCAAGTTTTCTTAAATTTAATGTTACAGACTTATGTGGTATGTAGACTGCAGCTTTTATGCATTTATGACAAAACTGACTAGATACAATTTTATTTTTTGGTCAATTTTGTGGTCAGATAATGATACGTTATTTATAACCTATTAAAATTATTAAGAGAAGAAATTAATTTTGATGTAACTCTCTATCCTTGTAATTTGAATTATTTTTAAGAAATGAATACACTGTCTATGTATATATACATCAATGTGAACTATAAATGTAAAAAAAAACAGAAGTTGAGAACGAACATCTGAAAGAGAATATTTTCAATTTAATTTCTGTGTTTTGTTAATAATAACAAGGAAATTTGTATTCGCATATAACAACGAGTCGAACTCGTGGTTTAAGATTTCAAACCAATGGTATTTTTAATCATCACAAATAGATGTAATATTATACCAATAAACACAGCCAACGGGTAAAAGTGAGATTTAGTAACAACGCTATCACGTTCATCCATAACACACATTACTACTCTCATTACTGTACACATAAAATAAGCAAAAATATATCGAAGAATGATCTTGTTTGATAATGTTCTGAAAACAACGTGTTCTGTGTAACAACGCTTAAACAATTATTGATACTATTGGCGGGCTTGCCTTGTGGTTATAAAAATAAAAAGATATCGGCGGGTCTGAAAATTTCGGAAGAAGCGATATTGGACGAATTCCTCTTTCACTCTAAAACTATCCATTCAATTTATACTTTCAGTATTCTCAAATTATTCAGGGATCGAAAAAGTTATGGAACTTTTTGATAGGTTCTATTCAAGACATGAACCGTAAAACTTTTTTGGAAAACGTCCTAATATTGCACGTTCCGATAAGAATGGAGAAAGAAAAATTCTGGAAAATGGTAGTTTTAGTTTAAATAGAATTTGTAACATTTTCAAAATATAAAACTACACATTTTTCTATTAAAGGGACAAAGACTTTGTTCCTCAATATTAAACGAGCCATCGATCATTGTAATGAATATTGAATATTCGATTAATAGTACTATAACAATACTATACAAATATTACAGTTAAATTGGCATTGTCAATTTGTGATTTATTTGTAATATTGTGTGACAACAAAAATTTGTTTAATTGATTATCTTCATTATCTTCTCGCATTTATAAACTAACTAGAGAATTACAACCAACCAGTTATGAAATTGTTGACTGTAAGGGATGATTCCTGAAATCATTTGAAGCAACTTTTTACTTTGCGAAAATGGTCCAAGCGGAAAAAACACTGACCAATCAGAGCGTGGCTACTGTGGACGGATTCCGACTCGGCCAATGCCAGTGCCCCGCTCAGCTGTAACCGCGCTCCGATTGGTCCGTGTTTTTCGTTAATAACTCCCGCGGAGAACATTTTCGCAAAGGAAAAAGATACTTGAAATGACGTCAGGAATCGCCCCTTCCAAGGAAATAAAATTGGGATACCTTATTGTTTACTTGTTATCTTTCTCTATGTTTACTGCTAGCGATAAAAGATGAAGGAATAATGTTTGTAGATGATATACATAGATGCGGCCCTGAAGTTTTTACATGTATGGAGACATTATTATAAGTTGACAGAAAGCCTCCGTGTTGTTTGGGAGGGCGCAGCAAGCGCGTTAACAGGCCAATAAACAATAATCTGTCGCGCAAAGAAAGGGTCTCGAGCACTCTAATTGCGTGCCGCCTATTAATACTGTAACACGATTGGGAAACGAAAACGAACGATTTTAGCCGGCAATGTCACAAGATACAGATTTAATTCGATTCCGTGCGCACGAGAGTCCCGTAACGCACGGGAACAAACTCCGGTAATTAATATTAAACCCGTCGCGCGACCAATCGGCGTGTCGTCGATTACTACCCCGCCCATCAATTAAATACTGCCGGCGTTTTAAACAGAATCGGGTCGTACGATGCTGTCGTTAACAGCCCGCGCCCGTTCCCATCCTCTCGAATCGTCGCGTCGGTAGAAACGCGTGTATACGTTACCGCCAGTTCCCGAACCTGCCATTTTGTTCCGCGTGAAACACGTACGAGAGTATATTTCTACCGATAAAAAAAAAAAAAGAATAATGGCCGGTGCCATTTATCTATGTATCGGGTGAATCTCTTTCTAGCCGATATCTAGGAGCCTCGCACCGAGATGATTTGTTTAAACTTTATTGCGCCAGATCAATTATCGCGACAAGCTCCACAAACATTTTCCATATAAATAAACGGATATGCGCCATTTCTCTACTCACGGTAATATTCGGACACTTTTAAAAAGGACGATCACTCTTTTAAGATTGCACTATACGATTTGAATCTTTTTTTAAAAAGTTGGCGAGTGGAGGGAATTTTGAAAAAATTGCAATTGGTCGAAATTGAAGAGAAAATGCTAAAACTTGTTTTTTATAAGCTTTTTATACATATTGGCCTATATTGAAAATTTAAAAAATATATAAAGATCCGGAGTCTAATAATGACTATGAAATCTCTTTAAAAAATTGCGATATGATTAGCAGAGTTTATTATTTGTAATGGACACTAAAAAATGTTTCCCTTCCATACCATTCCTCTTCTAATACTAGAAATGGATTGGTGGATTGGAATTTATTTAGGAGAGACGAATCTGCTCAATGAAAAATCTGTCTCGTTCTCAACCTAAAATATTATTACACGGTCCGTGTACGCGATAGCCGGTCCGTCACGTATAATTGAGTTTCTAATCTCCCGCTATTAATCCTACCCTACTGGAAGGCATGTACCTGAAATCGGTCGGTTGACGGAAATAAATCGCCGACGCTACATCACGATCGCTCTAAACCCCTATAATTTTACTCTCCACTTATCGCATGTCGAATATTGAAGGACGCGAATGGATTATTGCTGGTTTTAAATGTATACGATTCCTGCCCAAATGTTTTCTCGAAATGTTTACGCAGCTCGAGGAGGAAAATTCTAGAAATTCTCATTTCACACATTTTAGATAATAGTTTACCAACGTTTGATCGGTTTTAAGCAGGTTACTCCTTTTAAATATTTTTTGATGTGTGTATTTTCTATTAAAAATTCGATTTCTCAAATACAGTATTTTGGATACAAAATATCTAATACAATTGTTTATAAATGTTTCTAACATAAGCTGACATTATAAAAGAACAGTTTAAGTATTATTCTCGTATTATTCCAATGGAAAGCATGATACCTACCCATTACATTATGCTCTTTCTGTGTTTTGAACTTTTTATTGAATAGAATGGAAGTGCAAAGTTTTATTGTGTATAAAAATTGTAACACGGCAAGAGAATAAAAGAATTTAAGTAGGTAAAGCTTCGTGCTTATGTAGAAGAAAGTCACTATTGAATACCATTAAACGACTGTGCTGAAAGAATTGTTCTTCGTGCTTTAGTTTCCTTTGTATTACAGACTGTAATACTCGGTACTCCTATGCATACAGTATGCATTATATGTGTACCTGACGAGAAAGTACAATAAAAGAGAATCTTCGTCGGTCGGAACCATTGTAATCAACAAAACTTTTATTTGAATTACTGCCAGAAATACGTAATTTTGCACACGAATCCATTTTAATTATTGCATACATTTTAATACGAAAATGGAAACCGAAACAACTTTGCAAAATTAGCAATTAATGAGAGCTAATGAAGACCCTTAAACTCGTAACTAAATGGGTTCTTACCGAATAATATTTGTATACAGGTCAACATACGTGGAACGATACTTTTCATTATATTTTACGAATTTGAGAACTAATTAGTAGACTAATTAGTAGACATTTCGCGTATTTATAGTATACAAGGTGTCCCAAAAATATTCCATTCCCTTGAAAGGGTTGATTTCCGAGGTCATTTGAATGAACTTTTTTTCCTTTGCGAAAATGTTCTCCGCGGGAGTTATTAACGAAAAACACCGACGTTGTTAGCCACAGTAGCCACGCTCTGATTAGTCAGTGATTTTCGTCAATAACTCCTTAATGAAGCCGCGGAGAACATTTTCGTAAAGGAAAAAGTTAATTATTTAGTTTCTCGGGAATCATCCTTTTCAAGTAAATGCAACAGTTTTGGGACGCCCTGTATACGCCTTTAAAAGTCCTACAAAATTACAATACTTAACCCTTCCAATGATAGTTGCGCAACATTATCTTCCGTGCTGTGTAGCGAAATTTGCTTATCGTTAGTCAGCCTGTATGTCATCGAAAATAAAAACTGTTTGTGTCATATTAAACAAAAATAGATTATTCTGAATCTAGTGTACGACTATTAAACAGCTTTGACAGATGAGAAGATGGCGGAACGTCAAAGATAAAACTTTCTTACTCGCTAAATAATAATTTGTGCACCCACTGTACTTTGATTTTAGAAAATTTTGGAGCGCGCTGGTTAATACTGAAAGTGTTAATCTACACTTATTGTACATATTGTATAGGTTTACCGGGTATTTGTATGAATGAATCGAGAATCGTTGATTCTGATTCATCTGGCGTTGTAATGTGGACTATAGCTGCGCTGGTCCTAGAATCGATTATAATACCGAACCTCGCCGTTTGATCTTCAATAATCGAACAAAACGGTCGTATCGCAAAGCGTTCTCGCGTTTCGAGTGATACTTTACAAAACCGGTACACGTACAAGAGGCGGTTTCATTCTGGTTTCACGTATTGCGAGCCGTTGCCAGCATGCGGCTTGCGTTTACGCTTGTGACTATTAATCACAGCGCGAAGCGAGGTGCGATACGCACAAGCGTCATTCAAGCTCTCAGCCGATTTTCACTTCGATGGATATCGCTTTGGGCTCAAGATATTCGGCGTTCCCTGCCATTCGCCGATCCGATACAACGTAAAACTATTGATACCGCTGCGCCGGCATCCATTCGAATTTTGCCCGTACACTCTCGCAACAAACTCTAAACATTCGATACTAATAACGGTTTCCTTTATTTCGATCGACAATGTTGAATAAATCTAAATAATGTTATTGGCGCACTGGTACGATCCTTTTATTACTAATTAAGCAATTTTGCAAATAGTTACATCAACTAATTTTCAACGTTTCGGTCTGAAATTTAGACCATCTTCAAGAATAACTTTGTGTAATTGCGTCTGTGAACAATTTTTATTATCAATTAATTATCATCTGGTTGACTACGACAGTTCAAAGCCAAATGTAGGAACAGAAAAAAACAAAAAGAAAAAGAATGACCAAGAAAATTATGTATAAAAATCACTAGCTTAAATACAAATTTTTAATATATACTTCCAAGTGTTGTTAAACCCATGTTGGTTCCATGCCGGTGACAAGTGAACTGAGTAAGCTATGGTAATTCGAACTTACTAGCGAATCAAAGAGCACAGATCTATGTATTGGCCAATCGATAAAAGGCGGCAAATACGAACGTTATGAACCGTTAAACACTACATAGTTGTTAAAATACCAAACAAAATATGTTGGTAATGAAATAATTGACATTCGATTTGCTTTTGTTGAAATTCATAGGACCTATTTGTTGGAAAAAATGATTCGTCATAAAACATTACTGATTCAGTAATGTCGCGTAATATTCATGTATATTAGGTGTTTCATACCTAAATTCGATACTAATGTCGAATTTTACAGTTTCGCAAATATGACTATCCCGACCGTCGCGTCGGATGGTTTAACGGAAAACCATTTAAAAACTGTGCCGACGTTACACGAATGATTGAAATCCATTAAAAAAACAGTGGATCATGTAAATATTTGAACTAGTCATAGGACTACACGACCTATTATTCTGCAGGCAGAGTGTGTGAGGAATCTTCTCAAACAAATTATTTAACTATATAATAATAATATTTATCTTCACGATTAACCTTGCTATTTCGTTAATATTAGTATACATATGTATTGTGCTTTTAATCTTCTGCTTCTTAGGTGGAAATGTTCGCTATTAAACATTTTAATTCACTGTTGAACAGTACGTTTGTTAAAACACCAACCCCATATGCATAACCCATTTGTTTTCTTTTATTTAAAAATTTTTATTTTTTAAACAATCTTGAAACATCGATAATTGAGAAGTCATGGGAGAATCATCGACGAATATCTTCCTTCAAGGAAACAAATAAAAGTTTTGTGTAAAAAAACTTCAGCTGCTCGTAAACTGAGATAAAAATTGGACCTCTGATGCTATTCGATGCAGTGGAAGGTTTGAACACGTTTCTGTAAAGAAAACTGACAATTTTGAAAGTTTGATCACGAAAATCTCAAATAAAATGGTTTTATTCGCCGTAAAAATAATTTTCAATTATATGTAACACACTTGTTTTACCTACATTGAAAGATTCTGTCAAATTTTGAATTTCAGCTTGGTCGATTTCAAAGCAGAAACTGGATTATTCAACGAAAATTTATCAGATGTTGTTAATACAAATAGGATAGACTCCAGAAATTACGATGATTTCTCTTTCCATTAACACCGGTGTAACCACACACGCACAAAACTACTCCAATCAGAAAACCTCACTACATACCACCATCGCTAAACTACAAACAACCGATGGAAACACAAATAGCGTGATCGATAGGAAGAATTGACACAGGCGTTGACTACAGTGGAATTTGCTTACCGTTTAAACAGCCCACATTTGCTAGGCAAAATCACACGAAATTTGTGTTGCGACACTGCCTTTATTTATTTGTAATCGTACATAGATGAATTTGAATTCGATGCGAATTGCAGGATGTTAAATGTAATTCCGAAGAATTTTGAACCTACAAAAATTTTAATAAGTTACTCGATACTTTATTTTTATCCTGCAATGCTTCCGCTATTGTAAATATCAAAAATAATAGTTCGGATTAAATGGCGACTAATTAATTACTGAACAACGGCTCACTTTTGATTTCAACCCACGAAGTCTCACATATCCAGTTCCGTACTAGCACAATGCACACACAGCGCTATTCAACAAATTCCTATTATACCGCGTTACCAGGTCAGTCGTGCGGCAACGGGATACCAACAATAACCACCTCGCTGATGGCAGAACATGTAACAGTACAGTCACACTTGTTTCGTCAGGGGACCCGACGCTTGTTTACCCGTATTCGTAGCTAATCTAATACACGGTCTTATCGCGCGGTTTAAATTTGCATTAATCCATTTCGTTCTTGTTCTTGCGCGAAGGACAGAGTACGGCATGAACTAAAATCTTCTCATCACCCGTTCATTCCTCTCCCTCTCCCCTCTTCTTTCCTTTTTTGTATTTGTCTTTGTTTTCCTTCGCCGGGGATCGCAATTACGCACACGTTCACTACAAACACGGATTTGTGGACAGTAAGCGTTGATTCCTTTGTGCAGCCTGTTCCACGGCATCGCTGAATCACCAATAATATTATCACCGCGTCATTACAAAATTCCTCTGATTAATAATTAACGTTAATTTCGCTCGACGGAAATGAAATTCCTCCAAATAATATCGGTTTGTACAATAATTCTCGGCGAACAGAGCTTTATCATGCTCATGCTCGAACAATTTCCAAATTGGTGTATTTGTAAAACAGTGGATTTTAAAATATTCACCGTCCACATTATTTCAATGGGGGCGACTCGGTGGTAATAATGCGAATCGAATTATTTATTTGTTTTTTTTCGAGAAGATTGACAAAACCTCGAACTCCGGTACTTTATATATTTGTGCGAAATATAATTAAGTGACATTGGAATTTTGGAATAAAGCAGAGACTTCCATTATATTACATATGTGCGATGGAATTTTCAAATAAT
This sequence comes from Lasioglossum lativentre, assembly GCA_916610255.1. Lineage (NCBI taxonomy): Eukaryota > Metazoa > Arthropoda > Insecta > Hymenoptera > Halictidae > Lasioglossum > Lasioglossum lativentre. The sequence goes on along the minus strand of OU744356.1, from coordinate 38,022,584 downwards.
AGGACAACCGGTTTTATCGCACTGAATATTATTTACGAATTTATGTAGCCGTGCAGTCCGATTTGCATCTTTTCATGCAATGCATTCATTTGGCAATGTTTTGTATACTTTCCGTCTTGAAATCGGTATTTTCCGGTTTTCCGGCGGCCATGTTTGTCGAACCCCTCGAAGGCATCGTCGCGCGCTTCAATTAGCCGTGCTTTTAGCAATTTCTCGAGTGTATTTTCGTGAAAGTCTATGGTCTCGTTGACAATGGACGGTCTAGTAACGTTTGAATGGTCATCGGTGTACACCCATGCACTTGATACGCTCGATGACAATATATAGGTAGCTGTTTATCTGTAATTAGCCTAATGGCCGTAGTCGCGTCGTTTCGAAAGGATAATAGTGATAGTTCTCGAACCAAACGGCACCCCACTCAGCCAGCCATCTACACGATTCCATTGCATAGATGAGAGCATCGATAGACCATACGATGAGCAAACTGGCAGCGATCCTCGAAATTCCTGTCGACGATGATTCATTCCCATGGAGCTTTGATTCTTGCCAGGCTTCGTCGGTGTTTATTACGAGTAAGCACCTCCATGATCATTCTCCCCCAACCAGCCATTCACTGTTCATCGTGAAATGGTAACAGTGCCAGGGATCGAAAAACTTATGGAACTTTTTGCTGAGTTCCGCTTAAGACATGGACCGTAGAACTTTTTTGGAAAATGTCCATATGTTCCGAAAAGACGAGGACAATTCGGAACATTATTTGGTCTGTGCGAAAGTTTTAATCATTTTTAATTCTTCATGCATCATGACTGCGGACATTTATACGAAATAAACATTGTTTGCATTAGTTGCAGAACACAGGAACCAAATAGGAGTTCATTTCTCACTTTTGTCATTTTATTAAGTTATAAACAGTGTGTTGATAGTTTGAAATTATGTACACCCAACAGATATTATATTTTCAAAAGGGATTTGTTTGTAGATAAACGCACTTAATAAAAATATTTTCTCTTTTCTTTTCCAAATATTCTAATATCCTTCATTGTAATTCTTTGGAATTCTTTAATCTTAAATAACGGTGTTTCTAAAAACGAACTGTCAACTAAATGAAAAACTATCGCGACGTGATATGGAACTGAAAATAGTGAAAAACATAAGAAAAATTTGAGTTTCTCCGTTCAAAAAGCAGGTTTGTTTGTATTTAATCACTTCGATGAACTCCCTTCGAACAGATTTCACTGGTACACTTGCTTTATATGCTTCTATCGCTTAAAAAATATGCAAATACTTCAATAACTGAGTCAAGTTTAGGAGCGCACAGTCTCCTGAATAATTCGGTGCATTTTCTGATATTAAATTTTTGTTGTATGTTCCACGTACACAGCGTATACCGGCGAGCACACATGCGCGCATAAATTACGGAACCCTCGTTTATAAGATATTGATTAATGCTTCTTAATTAACCTCATCCGAAAATTTCCAATTACCTATCAAGTATTAGGTAATTGAATACGTTCCTTCAGATATTGGTTATCAACTTCAAATAAATATGGATTCTAAAATAAATATGGTCATATATGTATACTTCCACAAAAAAATCACTTCTTATGATAAACAAATTTATTGGTTAATAAAGAAGCAATACTTTAATAAAAACTGTACCGAGTACATTCGAACTTGTTTATGTCAGCGTCCAATAGTATCAGCATGAAATATTCATCGTTTGTGATAATTCCAAATATTCCAATTTTAAAAATGACGTTTCTAATTTATTTCATTAAACGGTATCTCATAAGCCTATGAAATAAATTTTCTTGTTCTGGATATTCCAAAATGACTTATGAAAATGGTAATTTGCATATTCATAGTATATCGATAAAAAATGCGTGAGATTTCGCATTTATTGCCCTCATCGAATTCATATTTATTTCATAATATTACTCTTCCAGTCGGTTGAACAGTTCCAACATTTTTTCATTTTTTTTTCGATAATATAGTATTTTATCGTATTCGAAAACAATGCAATATGCAGCGTTTAATGTGTGTATTTCATCAAGCTGAAATACTTCAATTTTCTGCAAATTCACAAATGAAACATAAAATGTAATACCAGCACTCAAGCATAAAGGACTTATACATGTCGTTGCGCCCAAAAAACATTTCATATTACGCGAAATACTATTATGTTATAATGTGGGAAACTCAATTTTTATGTAACGTAACATTCACTGTCCTCGTATTTTTTATATAATTCATGCGGCATCCCTTTTTATTCTTGATACAGCAATGGAAATATAACTTTTAATTTTTTGCATTAATATATCCTTAATGTAATTCATGGAGATTTTTAGAACAAACGAACCAGGACTAGTTTGGATAATCGAGGTTCTACTGTATATGCATAATTAGTTCTCAAACTTTTTTGTCGGCCATTGTATGTGTTACAATTGATTTCGTAGGAATGACAAGAAAAGCAGTATTCCATAGTTGGATACTTTCATCTAATATTGATGTCGCGTTCGTTTCATCTTTTTCTTGTTCCGTTTACATGGGAGAGCACTTGTATTGGTGACCTGAAACAGTGGGAACTCTCGGGTTCGCGTGGCTCGTTGCGTGAAATCAATACGGCGCAGGCACACGCAAAGTGTTCGTCTCTTCCGTTTCTCGGTTTTCCTCGGACCGATTCAGCGATTTTCAACCAAGCAGGCTCGCTGTTGCCGGTTCCAGATCGCATCCGCGAATATCATTAAATTAATAGTCTCACGGATCGTTATCGTCGATGGATCGTATCGAGAGTCACAATAAACGAGCGAAGAAGGATTCGTCTTCTTCCTTTCAACCTACCGCTGCGCTGTGTAACTACATCCTACGAATGAATTTACGTAATTGAATTTATTCCCGACAACATCTCGGAATTATCAAAGATTTATTTCAGCCCTTGATGCGTTCCTTTACCGTGCCGAGTACAACAAACTGACATTAAGGTGAAATTATTGGCAACTATGAGACGTATAACAATCGCGATGAAGAAAGCGATTTAATTCATCGAGCAGCTTCTTCATTTATTGTTCAACACGAATCAATTTGCATTGATACTGTTATGTAGCGCGTTGGCATAAAATGAAAAATGTTCAAATTAAAAGGAAATTTTGGAAAGTATAATTTTTTTAAAAATGGGGCTTCTCTTTTATTCTTTTAATTGCACCACATCGTATTTTTAAATTGTAACTTTATATTCTTGTGTAGGCTGCGTAGGTGTTATTAGTGATAGATTTTGTACGAGTATAGTTTTTATTCGTTATAGTGACTATGTAGTATATGTATATGTATGTATAGGTATCGGAAAGACTGCAGAGGCCTCGTATTTACATATACTATGAAACGGAAAAAGGCGTTGCACGGGGGTGGACCTTGTTCCTTTGACCAAATCAGAGTTGAGCTTCGATAGGCTCAAGGTCTACCCCCTGTTCGGCGGGGGAAGGAAACCCCCGCGACCGGGTAGTTCCGTAACGGTACACGGCTGGCGGTGCATCTGGCGGTAAAGTATACACGTGATAGCGATAAAAGAATAAAGTCATTTTTCGGGCCTTGCAAATGTCAGGAAAGGTTTTTAGCCTATTCCTTGACATCTGCAAGGGGATAGTTCTAATGGTTATTACGGTCGCCAACCGTGTGCTGCTACACTTGTTTAAATTTTCTTTTGTTAACCTGTGAAAAATAAATAAAATACGGTGGCTATCGGATTCGTAAACAACTTTGTATAATTAATATTCTATTATTAAGAAAAGTGATTCTCAGTGGAATTATAGTTGGATAGTTTAGTTGTAACAATATTTTCTGTACTTTTGTGGTGTTTAATAGAGTTATTCTTGCATAATCATGAATATTGAAGCATATAACGGATGTACAACAGAATAATTAATCTAACAATAAGATCTTTCTGATTCAACATTCTTGATTTATAAAGCGCTGGTCGAAATTGTTATTGAATTATTTATAATACAGCAATTTATTACAAACTTGAAACGTTAAAGATATCTTGCAGCAACTTAAAATTAAATATTTGAAACATAAACATACTTAACAAACTCGGTACTTTCCCAGATCTAAAATTTTTTTCCGATACAACCGGCACTTTCTTAATATTTCTGGAGCAATTAGAAAGGTCGGAAAGTGAAATTGTTTTAATAATGCCACTCATGAATAGTACATCATCTATAATCGTAACTCTGTGCCATAACTATATAATCTACTCACCTGTATAAACCGTTAACTAACATTCAGAATTTGAATAGTTTAAATACTCGTTACATAGCTACTTTACATTTGATGAGTGCTCCAACATTCATAAACATCGTTATAATTCTGTTAATTACGACGTAACTAACAATATACAAATATAGAACTATCAACTCTGATAATCATAAAGTACGCTGTAAGTGACATAACAAATGCAGCGTATGCGTAGAAAATATTATAAATGACAATTTCAGTATTAGGTGACAGAAATTTCTGACAGGTTCTCGATGTCTGCTGATCGAATGATGATTTCGACAGAAGGTGTGTAATTGGAATACGCTCTCGACGTTGATATTGATTTTACCAATAACAATTGTTTTCTATGAAATCAAAATCGGCTTTTGATTGACAAATCCGGTAGCTATCTTTGACATATTCCTATACGCTTTTATTTCTGTCGATTACATTGTGAAGTAGCATTGTCAATATTATTTCGGAAGCAGTAACATTAAAGTCTTATTTCCGTACACTTTAATAAATTAATGTAAATTGATGAAATGCGGACGTGAGGCTCTTTTTTTAATGACACGAGTTTCCGATTTTAATTACTTTGAATAAATTTGAATACTCATCGATAAATTGTGAACTTGATGCATTTATAAATAGTGATACTGACTAAAACTTATTAAAATCACTTCTTTTAATAACCTCTCCTGCGGAGACTTAATTATTTCTTTGCTGATTCTTAGCCATATCGTACAGTAACATTTGAGCTTTCATAAGTTTCATAATTTCGTACGCCTCTAGCGTTAACTCGAGCGTTGCTCGTGGCTGTCAACGCGATTATGAGAAAATGTGGACGCGATTTTTCTATTTCGTTTGCTGTTGAGATGCACCGAGTCCAAGGATGGTCGCTCACTTAGCAAACCTACCTGTGCCCTGCGTCGTATCTTAAGGTTTATGACACGCTAATAATCGTTATTGACTTGAAAGCCAGACCCTGCAAGCGCACATGTTCACAACTTCCAGAACCCTGACTACAATGCTAGTTAAAATCCACTTGCTCTTTATTCAATCTAAAAAATTCTCTAAATATTTTTCTATCATTCAGTAAATGGTTTTCTATTAATATGTTGCAATAACCTCTTTATTTCGATTTATATGTATACAGGATGTTCCAAAATTCCTTCAATTCCCTGAAATGGGCGGTTCCTGAGGTCATTCGAAGCAACATTTTCCTTTTCCAAAATGTCCGCCGTGGCTTTGTTTAGGAGTTATTAACGAAATCACGGACCAATCAGAGTGTGACCTAGACGCGTGTTGGCAAAGATGGTCCGGCGCGCCAGCAGTCGTCTGGCTCCGTAAGTCCTTGATACGAGGACTTTCGTCATCGCAGATACGCAGAAACCGTCCGTGTTGATCCACACATTGTGACGTATCAGTCATAAAAACACTAGCGTAAATTTTACATTAATTTTCGATATACCGCGATGGGTCGGAATGGCTTTCGTCGTATTTTGACTCTGCTAGCGATTCGGACCATATTTGCCAACACGCGTGTAGGTCGCGCTCTGATTGGTCTATGTTTTTCGTTAATAACTCCTAACGAAAATGTCGCTTTGAATGACCTCAGGAACCGTTCATTTCAGGGAGTTGAAGGAATTTTGTGTTCGTCGTTTATTCATCAAAATTCTGACAAGAATTTCGTCGTCTTCTTCTTCTTTAAGTACAACATAGTAAATAACTACCACATACTTACTTTATTATTTATGATATTTCCTTAAAATATTTCACCCAAAACGTGAAATAGCCACTGCTTTAGCGCGATTAATTCTTGGAAATTCTGAAAGTTGATATTTAAACGTAAATCGCGACCAAGAGTGACCAGAGGTAGCCGAGACTTTTTACACAACGTTAGTTCAATGGTACCCCTTGTCAAAACGATCAGTGCCAGACCAAAATCGCTTAACAGATATTTCATATGCGTCCATAAATAAAAAATAAGCGGAAAACTGAGATTTCCGACTAGCCCATATTACTTAATGTTTAAAAACTTTAAAAAAAAATTATTTTTGCCGAATAAACGTTGTAGCTGTGGCAAATTTTCCATAAATTTTTGCTGATTTTTGGCCAAACTACACCACTGTGCGCCATATCCTTTGCTGACCTGTTTCGCTCATAATTTTTGAGCGTCGATGAATTAAAAAATAGAATTTTAAAGAGAAACAATGATAGAGTGCAGTCATACTTTCCAAAATTTGTTAAAATTTTTCTACGAAAATGTTTCCACAGTTTTAATATTTTTGCACTACGAAATTCCATTTGCATGCTAATTGATAAATTATTTAAAAAGAATCGTCTGCCCCGATGGTGATTAAAAAAACAAAAATGTTTCTATCCTTAAGAATAACCGGAATTGAAATTGTTTTGTAAAGGTAGTTTTCGTAAAAACTCATTTTCATCGGTTTGTTAGTTCAGTCATTATAATTTATTGGAAAAAATGTTTACACTTTAATTTATACACGTCTGAAAAACCAACATTTCTTAAGATTTCGAAAAATCCTTTGAGATTCGTTCATAACTACAGATTACAATATATCCTTTGAATAAAACCCGAAATAGCGGTCCGAAAGTCTTCTGAAGTAGTGGGTCCAAAAACGCGTGCGTCTTCATTTGGCGCATCATCTGGAGGTCTCTGAAGCCACAAAGCTAAACTCGAAGGTACAAACACAAACATGCGCGTCGAACGCCTCCAGTAAGTCGACCGATGCACGTGTTTGGGTTTGGTCCATGCTCTTTCTTCTTTCTTCTCAAGTGGAAAAGAAGGAAAGGCATACCAAATCGCATCGTGGGAACGCAAACTTGTCCAAGGGAGTTACAACGAATGGAGTATAGATCGTAAAACGCTGCGCCCAGCCGCGGTTAGGAGATCCGACCTTTAATCGTGCTACTCTGCTCGGCCCACTCGTGATCAAATTCAATCTTCATAGCCTGCATACCCTTACCCAATACGTCGAAAGCCGTCCCAAGCCATCGTCTTATATTGAAAACTGTAAGAAAACTGTATACAGAGTGCGGTCGAATAACATGTACAAGCGGGCACAAGGTGATTTCTTATGAAAAAATGAGAACAAAATATGGAATAAAACTTTTTCATTTAAGGCTTTCTTTCGTCGCATAAGAACCGTACTTATTGAGTTTTCCTTTGGACAATATTTATGGTATGTTCGTGACTAAAGTCTTTTTGGAGATTAAGCAAACTATTGCCACATTCGGCGATCACTCGAGATCGCCTAAATGTTAATTTCTTGCCGTCTTATATATACAACGTGCCATAAATTTAGTCCCTGCGAAGGATCACTTGAGACCGAAAAGTATGGTTTCAAATTCCCGAGAGTCGCCGTTGACAGAGTCGGGTATCGCCCCACTCTTCTTCCGATACAAGGCCTCATTCAGAGCCATAGGAAAAAGGAGCCTCAACAATCGTGAGGGTGCTGATTGGAAAAATGCAACGTTCGGCAGGAACCAATCAGTGCATTTCGTTCGCATGACATTCGGTAAAAACACCAATGCCCAAATTGAGGAACACTCCTTCTCGCATACATAGAAGGATACTCACTGTGAACATCTTGTCGCCACATAGAAAGATCGTAACGAGGAACACCCCCTCTTGCATACATAGAGGGATCCTTACGAAGAACACCCTCTCGAAACATAGAGGGGTTTTTCAGAACTTCACGATTTGACACAAAGCGGGGACAGGCAGTTCTGTTCTCATACTTGAACCGTGCCGACGCGACCTAGTCTTTGTTTCAGTCCTTTCGTGCAGTTTCACCCAATACGTTCATACTATCGTTCGTAGTCTTTCGTACATACAAGATCGTTTAGGGTGCGGTTATAGTGGAGCGGCGAGCGTCGATGCGGCGCGGCGCGGTGAGCAGATCGGTGAAAACAAACCAATGTAATTAAATGAAAAACGTGATAAAAAGAAAAAGAAAGAACAAGTAAAACTGCTTTTGTTCACCGCACAGCTCACATAACCACAACCACGCATTTAGTGATCTGACGCGTCTAAGGCAGGGCTTGCTAGGTTAAGATGGGATTTCCTAGGTGCGTTTTGCGATCCCAGCGCCTCTTATACTCCATTCATCATACTTCATCAGAACGCGAGCGGCTGCGTATAGTCATTTTTTACCACGTTTTTATTAGCTCACTTTCTTGTCTGTCTGTCTGTCTGTTCGGTACAAATTTTGCAATTGATTTTAAACTAACTTCCCGATGAGCTAGAGACTTGGAATTTTAAACATAGCTCAGAACTGGATGACAATGCAATATTTAAAAAAAATTTTTTTAAAAAGCCTACGCGTTTAGGATATACAAATTATTATTAATAAATCTAACCGTTATACCCCATCGCACTACCTGTACGTCCCCACTCTTCTACGTGTTCCCACTCCACTGACCCGGTTCGCACCGAAGGAGCTCAGTGTGCGTCAGTGTGCGGTCGAACTTTGTGCGGTGTTTACAAAGTTACTACGTATTATTTGTTTACCAAGCGAAAGAACAGTTAAACCGAGATTCTCCGTCGAACCTTTATTGAATAATATTGGTATACACCAATATGGCGGCGCCCATATCTGTCACTTTCTGAAGTGAAACAATGAAAATTACTATAAAATTACTCAACTTTACATGCGCATAACTTTTTAACGAGTGGTTTCCGTCGTCTGGGACTTCGATATAGGAGTTTTCTCGCCGAAATGAACAAGATAAGACATATAATAATCGAAAATTTCTGGGTTCCGAAGAGAAAGTTTACCCTTTTAATCGATAGAAAAATTTCACACACACAAGACTAAAGAGCTGAAAATAATTATTTAAATAGAACCGCATACAGATAGTCCTGAAAATTTGTGATTGTGAATTTTTAATAGCTATGAAAATACTTGTAAGATTTAAAACGAAAAACGTGGGGCGCAAGATAATAATGAGTGTAGAGAGTAGCTGCCGTTGAGAAAACATACAACAGTTCACGTCATTTGTAATGCAATAAAATTGTTAGTGACTTAGGTGAACAATTCATGTATCAATTATCTATATATGTATTGCATGCACCCTACGTTTTTCGTTTTAAATCTTACAAGTATTTTCATAGCTATTAAAAATTCACAATCACAAATTTTCAGGACTATCTGTATGGGGTTAGGAACCTGTACGTGGCTAGGAAAAATTATTTTATACTTTTTAGTCCGTTTTTTAAACATATTTTTACTTGAATTATTTTATACCGTTTAGTCCGTTTTAAAAACGGGGTATTTTTTAAAAAATTTATTTTTATTTTTCACTTTAGAAGAAAGAGGCAATAGCATCGACCAAACTGAAACACGTGCATCGATCGATTTTCTGTAGCTGTTCGACGCACAAGTTTGGGTTTGTTTCTTCGCTTTGTTTCTGGTACTTTTGCACTACAAAATTACATTTCCATGCTAATTCATAAATTATTTAAAAAAATAGTCTTTCACGATGATGATTCAAAAAACAAAAATGTTTCTATGCTTAACAATAACCATAATTGAAATTGTTTTGTAAAGGTAGTTATAGTAAAATTCATTTTCATTGGTTCTTTAGTTCAGCCATTATATAATTTAATGTAAAAAATGTTGACAATTTATTTTACACGTTTGTAAAACCAACAATTTTTAAGATTTCGAAAAATGGTATGTGTCATTGCACATTACAACATAATTTAATTTACACAAAATCCGAAACAGTTGTCCGAAAAGTACGCAGTGGTTCGAAAAACAAAAGTCGCGTGCGTCTGCATCTGGTGCAACATTCAGAGATCTCGAAGCGAAGAAACAAACCCAAACGTGTGCGTTGAACAGCTACAGAAAATCAATCGAAGCACGTGTTTGAGTTTGGTCAATGCTCTTGCCTCTTTCTTCGAAAGTGAAAAACAAGGAAAGATATACCAAATCGCATCGTAGCAACGCAAACTTGTGCGTCCAAGGGAGTTACGACGAATGGAATATGGATCGCAAAACGCGGCGTCAAAACGCACCTAGGAAATCCCACCTTTAGCCTTACTGACGAGTCCTCTAGCAGGAATGTTGATTACGAATCAATTGAATACGTTCAATCGTTGAAACAGCTACCCAAGATTAATTTGGCAGGTAGCACACCGGCGGTATTCCAAAATCGACGTGTCCCACACTGCTCCACTCGCCCGATCTAGCTGTTCATTAATATTTTAGCACTATTTCTAAGTTTAAAGGCATAATAATTTAGGTCGTTGGATTCGTTTCGATATCACTTACAATATTATGAAGTCAAAAATACATATTGACTTTTAAAAATTCAAGGTGACTTTAATTATTTATGCATTAAAAATTTCTCAGATTATCGTAAGTGTCATTACATCACATCGCTACAATTGACATTACATCACATTGACAAATCATTATTAAATCATTAATTGAATTGAATAAAATCGCCGCGCCAGAGGTTCGGCCGCAGTTCAGGCGACACATACGCTTTAAACAATAATAACTATTGTACCGGGGCCGAATGGGGTGTGATTCTTGCATGATTTCATAAAGAAAAGTACGCTGAAAATAATGCACTTTGATACAATGGGGAACGATGTGGAACTCAAAAGATATCCGTTACCAAAGATAGAAAACATTTAAGATTCTCTTTAGTTTATTCAGCATTGTTATTTCAATAAATTATAAATATTAAATCTTAGTACACAAGATATACTCTAAATATAGACAAATACTATTCATTTGAAACAAAAAAAAAATGGACACATAATATTAAATAGATTCTCCAGGATATCGATAAGAAACGAGACAAATAAGATTCATAAAATGTTGATTTTAATTGCTTGCTCTAATCACAATTTTCGATGAATCTCATTAATTTCATCGTTTTTGAATGTCAAGGACATTTAAGAAGCAATATACGTTCAATAAACATTGATTTTGACAAGATGCTTTTTTACCAAATGAACAGCTAGATCGAGCACGTGGATCAGTGTGCGTCCTTCCGCGACGAAACAGTGCTCTAGTATAGGCAATAAGTAGAATAGGTCAGTCATGGTCAGACGCCTCAGTCGATTCCTCGGTTGTTCCTCGATCGTATAAATACCTCGATTTTCTCTAAAACTAGGCTTTAAATGAAAAAATGTTATTCTATATTTTGTTCTTATTTTTTCATAATCGATAATATCTCGAGAGTAACAGCATATGACACACGGGGTTTTGCTCGGAGCCACGGAAATATTGAAAGTACTTTTTTCTCGCAAACAAGATCCCGCATAAAAGTAGCCCATTTCGCGTTTTCGATTTACTTCGGCATAACAAACTCCCTGCCGCGTCCCATAATCCTAGACCCGTCCTTTATTACGTGTGAATACCGAAACCCGATTTTATCCGGCGGGCGCATCAAACTTTGATACAAATTCCATCCTCCAGCTATGAACAGCCGCGAACCTTGTTTCAATAGATTCGCTGAAAAATCAGCTAGCGGCAGCCGGCTAGCAGGTATTCTTGCTAGCCCGGTATTCTTTTCCCATGGCGTAGGTGTGCATGGCCGTTCATACGGTCGAATACATTTTTAAAATCGATCCGACTCTGTCTGCTTTCGAGCCGATGCGATGCGATTCGGTGTGGTGCGGTGCGGTGCAATGCGATGCGGTGCGGTGTGCGCGCCCGGTGTGTGCCACTGTATTTTTAAATGCGATCGAAAGAATGTCGAGGAATGAACAGTGACTCTCCCAGGTCCTCGATACCATAATTCACCTGCACTTTTGCCGGGTCGACGATACCAGCCGAGCCGAAAAACTTGCCGGGCACACCTGCGCTTGGCACCGGAGCGACAATACATAGGAGCCAAGCGCGCGATGCGCGGATACGCGAGCGGAGAATTATTGTCCTCGTGGCAAACGCAGGTGTGTCGACCCATACCCCGTTCCGTTCACCGTTCCGCCAATACTGGCTGCATCCCAACCCAGCTATGACTAAGTTTGATCGATCCTAACCATTGAAAACCGAGGGGTCACGTGACATGGTGAATCCCTGAATCGCTAGGTGTCCCGCCGAACCAACCATGCATGCGGTTTTTTAACGCGTTCGTCCACACCCCTAAGATGACTGCAGGTTTCGCACTCCCAATCCACCCTTTTTCAGAGTCGTCTTCTCCCAAGCTAATTTCACCCTTTCACATTTCCTCTTTTGCCAATCAAGTTATTCTAGAAAATTTGTTTCCTTCAAGTGTAATGATAAAAGCAAAATTCAACATTTTATGGAATACTCGTTTAACAGTATATAGCTAAACATCGGTAAAAAGAGGGCCGCGTGTACTTGAAGAAAAGAATTCTAATTAATCATTTTTAACACTAGGTTTCAGGAACTCGTCAAAATGGTGGGTTCTAATATTTTTAATTTACCATTATTTAGATTGCGAAGATGCATCCATGAGAAATTATTCGACTTTATTTCTTTGGTATATGTATTATTATTACAAAGGGCTAAAAATTTCGATAGACACATTTATGTTCTTTTTATAAACCTACGAAGGTTCAAAGATTGTGAGAAAATATGATCTCACTTGAGAGATACGGTAAAACAGCCATTATATGCACAAGGATGCTACAAGTCAACTGACATCGTTGACATCGCGGCAAACTTCGAACGTTTTCTCAGACTTTACAGTTTCCGGAAAGGTGGCAGCATTTAGCAGAGAAATAAACACGAACTCCGTCTCGCCTCGCGACCTCATCTCGCGCGAATGAACGAACCCCCGTGTTGCAGCCCCTAAAACTGTTAATGTCTGTCATTAGAAGAGCAAAAGGGGAGCTTGTAGCCACTCAATGGGACGCTAAGAGAGCGTTAATTTATACCTTCAGTTGTCGAGCAAGATTCAACACACCACCAATGGCGATACTCGAATTACTCGACGCAAAAACTTTATTACTCGACTCTTCTGGCCACGAGGAATTTTGCCCTCGGCCATTTCTTAGACAAAATAGATTATCCCGGCCCATCAGCGGGTCTTGCCCGTTGTCCCTCGGACATTGATTAAGGTTTAGAGCTAGATAGTCACCCTTAGGGCACTCGGGCGATTAACCTATACCCCAGTAGGAAAAGTGGGTAGGCTAACAACCAAGGGTGGCAGAGTCGAATAAATTGCACCGTCACCCTTTAACACTCGCCTGGCGTTTTTCAGCGTCAGAAATCAATTTCATTCCATCCCTCTTTTTCAATATTCGTGACACCATGATATCTGTGACACCCTACTCGTTTCATGACTAATCCTTTTTTTTTTTATTTCCGGAACCTCTATGAAGGATTATTTCTGCTTATACATGTAGGTATATTTACGTATGCATTGTACACGAGTGTGCAGATTACATTAGTAGCATTATCATAGTTTTGTAGCTTCTATAATTCTACGAGTCTGTTATTATTTTCGTGATGAAACAAAATCCACTAAATATGAATGTTAGTTTTTATATTATAAATAGGAATTAATAAACGTTAGAGTGATAAAAAGTATTGCCAAAAAACAATTTGTGTCTTTTGAGCAAATCAAATGTTTCCATTTCTAATGTGTGCAATACTAAACTATTAATTATATTGCACTATTTATAAACTGATAAGTAATAAAATTAATAAGATACGAAGTAACACCGAGTTAAATGTCTGATAATGTTAAACTTAAAATGTCTGATATTACGAGATAATGTAAATCTAAAAATGCAAACAACTCAGACAGGAAAGTATCGTGTGACTCAAGCCATTTCCATAATCAACGGCCCATTTAGAACGTGATCGCGGTGTAAAAACGTATCATCGAAGAAGCGTGTACGGACAGAGTTATTTTCTCTTTTTTTCCAGTGCCGCCACTTTCATTAATACCTTCCGAGTAATTCCCCACAGAGCATTTTTTTCAGCAATAATCTCGTTTAACGTCAAGATACGAGTAATTAATTAAGAAAATGATGAAACGTTACCGCACACTTAGAACAGTTTTTTCGACAGAAATTCTCGTTCTCCTGCCTACTAAAAACTTCCTGCCGGATTACCCGGCTATCTGAAACACGCAACACGTTCGCATTTACCTCGGCTGAAATATGTCGGAGCAGTTTTGCAGTTGCACGCATTACAGAGCCGAAAACGGAATTGTTTGACAACACGAAAAATATAACGCGGTCGACTCTAACGGCTTCCCGTAACGTACGATAACATTTTTTTCAGTTGTACGCCCGCAAAATCGGAAGCTATGCTATTTTCCTATTTCCGGGCGAAGCTCTCTTTGCCTGGAAAACTCTAAATTTATGTATTTTAAACCGAGTGTTTAACAGCTCCAAATTTCTGCGATGTGGGTCGCCCGGTCTGTTTGCTAACATCTAGCGAATAAAAATACCGACGTTCTTGTCCAATCCGTTTAATTAGAATTGACGAGGACATCGAACGGTATCGAACCCGTGATTTATGAGCTTTCTAAATTTGGAAACCTGTATTTTTAACACCGGCAACTCTAAATTCTAATTATGGAAGCGCATAATTTACCAGGTTGTTTCTGAACAAATTCTTGTTTGGTAAATATTTACGATTACAATATTTAGCGGAATTCAAGTTGTTCGTTCTTTCGCGGTTTTTATTTCTAGCAAAACAATCACGTATTCATTTATTTATGCAAATAAATAAATAATATAAATATTCATGGTTATACAGATGAAAATATTCGTCTCTACAAATGGCAATATTTACCTCTTATTTTTCGGTGGTTGTTTACCAATTTATTTTAACATATTTCGAATAGCACTTTCTATTTTTCCCAACTCTGTAACTCTGTAACCATGCGCAGTTTAATAATGAAAAAATGTATTCTATATTTGTTTCTTATTTTCTCATAATGCATCACCTTATGCTCGTTTGTACACGTTATTCGGCCGCACAATGTATATGAACAACAGCATAGAATTTCATTTCAATATAAAATTAATAATTTATATATATTCAGTGGATCCTGTTCGAAACAAGTTAAATTCACACCGCCTTTTCGCCACTTTGTATTTGGCTCACTTATTCTTGTCACGAATGCATACGATCTACAGTCTACTTATCAGCGGCCAGGAACAGTCACGAAGATTTATTTGGGTGTACGCAAAGAATTAGCCGATCGTACACGTTTGATAATTTCTCAGACTATCTAATTACCAGCAATCAACTCTCAGATAGTGTTCCGCGAACGGTCGACGATTTACCGTTGACGTCCGTCTTGGGTACAAGGGTTGAACAAGCAGAATGAAGTTGTACTTGAAAGAAAAGCTACCTGGAGATAACCGCGGCTCGGCTCGGCTCGGCTACGCTCGGCGCGGTGCGGTGCGGTGCGGTGCGGCCTCTTGAGCGGTTGAAATTAATACACGGCTCGGTGTGTAATTGCACACAACTGCGGCACTGTATCTTTCCCCATGATCAGCCGAGGGGAGATTACGGAATGGCTCGATATGCTAATGAGGCGATAACCTCCAAGTACGGAATCGTTGCGGACCGCGGTGCTCTCCCTTCTATCGGGCTTCGATACGTCGCAGAGCAAACAGCAATCCATTAATGTCCGAACAATGTGTACAATGTGCATAGATAATTCGTGGGGCGGGACACGCGAAAGCTGGGTATAGGAATCAGTAATGACATCAATCACTTGTTATAACCAATCAGCCGTACGTTTCGTTATCCCGAACTGATCCCGGTCTGTTTCCGGAGAATCGCGCTTAATACCGGCAAACTGGTGCGAATGTCGCGCGCATCGTCGCACAGAGCCCCCGAATCGCCTAATCGTGACCGAAACCTTCAAGATCAACTCTTCACAGTTGGTACCATTCGGTCTCTGACCACTTGTAACAGTTTAGCTTTAGCTTGTTAATGTTCTGATCGCTTGGCAATTAGAACATTTCCAGTATCTTTTTTTCGCATAAAGTAATTAGGGTTAGGTATATATATTTAGCTTTATATGTACAAATATTGGAAATGTCGACTGAAACTTATATATTCGGATCTGTTTTTGACATTTTTATCTTACAATGTTTATGAAAATTGAATTCCACTAGGTGCCACACCAGAAAGAATTAGCGAGAACACATTCGAAGCATGACTCCCCTTACTTTCAACTGTTTAATCTCTTGGAATGGTAGGCGTTAATGTTAAAAGCTCGCGGAATTATAGATAAAACCATTAGGTAATACTTCGCTGCTAATTAAAAATACGTACTATAATTTTAATGAATGTTAGTCAACCCTCCGGCCCGGAGCGGCGCGGCGCCGAGTTCAACCCCTCTTTCATACTTTGCTAAAGGCACCTTTTTCTCGCTGTTCTTTTGTTTTCGCTTTAACTTGATCATCATTTTACCTGTTCCTCGGAAGTATCTGGTATTCCCGGAAAATTGCCGCGTTCCTCTGTAGCAAACGTTTGGAAATCTTTTGCAAACTGCAGCTGAAAGATACTTACTATTAATGCTATACAACAGTATAATAGCTACGGAAATGAATTGTTGTTTTTACTTGGTATTTATATTCTTATTATAAGTAATCTCATTTTAACTTAATCACAAAATATCTTGAATGATTATTGTTACTCAAGGTGCGGTTGGTAGGGAAGACAAAAATAGGAATATCTAAATATTAAGGCAAATCAATATCCAAATATTAATTTATGAATTATAAACTTTTGCAGTGAATCGCTTTATAATTTAAAAATTCTAATTTTGAACCAACTTACATAATTATTATATTAGAAAATATAAACAATTGTCAAGGATATGAATTTAAAAATTTGACAAAATTTAGTTTTTGTGTCACACATTATCCACCGGTAATTATTTCGTAATTTTTAAAAATCTGTGGTCCATAGCTAAAGATTTTTTAATTAATAGTTGAACAACAATTGCAATTTCAATCGTGAACCAACTGTAACAGCAAGTTTTAAGTTAGCAAAGACTGTCTGTGTTTGTTATGACGGAAAACATTTTTTTTGCTATGTAAACAATGGCCGTGATTCAGCTTTTTCAAGATAAAAAAAATGCATTTTTTGGAACGCTCTCAGGGATTCCTTTTGTAGCCAAAGGGATTTGAAATACAAGTTATAGTGATGGTAACATTTCAAAGGAGAGATATTGGGTTTCATGAACGAATCATAAATTCTCATTAGATATTTAATAACGATATTTTACATTCGAAAAAGACATACTTGTAGCGAACCTTATTTGCAACACACGTGCAAATTTGACAGCGCAAAGGATAAAGTTAACCAGACGAACGGTGTGGCAGTTACCTCGCCCGCAGTTTTCAAAAATGCTGTTTGAAAACAAAATTGCGTTTGGAGTCGCTAGGTGAGATTGGAACAGCTCGATTCATTTCGTTTGAACGGTTGCGACTTCGTTAATATTTTAAATTTCGCGTGGCCGTACGATATAAAATACTTCTGTAGCGCGGAAAAAGGAGAAGTCGGTTTTTTCAGATCAAAAAACATAAATGAAATCATAAAACTATTATTTCGCACGAGGATCCGCAGTCTAACCACGAGTTAATTAATAAATGGTATCTTTGGTCAAATCGACTTTCACTTAATTTCCATGTCGAGGAGTTAAGCCACGATTCCTTCAATTCCAGGAGACACAGGTCAATATTTACTGTTTTTTAATTGAATCTGGGAAACGCAATTGCCCAGTGGAGTGACACGCGAAGTATACACGATTCTTTGAGTTTCGGTCGTGGGGGCTAGGGGGGAGGGGGTCTGAATGCGACGAAGTACTTGGGTTTTAATTATCCTGTACCCACGCATTCTTTCAAACCGGCCTTTGTGCGACAGCCGCCGACCCGGCGCGGCGCGGCGCGGCGCGGCGCGGCGTGTTTGCGTGCTGCGCGCAGGCCCGTCGTCGAAACTACGTTTTCCAGGAAATTACATCGAAATGCAGGTTCCCGACGAAGAAAGCCGGTGCTGCTTTTGCTTCCGTTCTTTCCACGAGTGCTCGCCGCCCCCGGACCGTCATTTCCGTGACCCAGTGCAATTTTGGGCGACGCGTCTCTCGCTCTCCCAGTTGGCCCGAAATTCGTTTGTTTTGCCTCGCGTTTGCTTCGCGTTTGCGCCCCGTCTTCGACCGCGTATCCATTCCCAAGGACTCGGGGTCCCTTTATTATCCCGCAGACCCGTCCGTGTATCCTACTTTCGTCAACTTTACGCTCCTCGAATTTATCCTCCGTGACCGCAGCCGCCGCTCGAGAACGTCTCCGCGCACGCCTATCCAGCCGGATAATCGTCATCCCGCAACCGCGATATTAAGTTTTCTTGCGAGCCGTGGCGGATGAAGCGCAGAAAATGGTAACAAGATGGCGACGGTAAATTCCAGAGTAGAAGCCGGGACCTCGGTTTTACGAACCGAGCTAGGACGTGCCGGTGTGGATTAAATATCAATGCGGTCGTCGGCTACGACCGTAGCGTAGTCCCGGACTTGAATTGGTCGTTCGAGGTCGTTTAACCTAATGCGAATCATAATGGAGGCGACATTCGCTCCTCTGCCCCCTCTCCCTCCGTGTTAGCTTGCTTCCCTGTTTTTAGAGACCGTGTGCGTCGAGACTCCGATACGAATGCACTTGTTGAAATTAGTGTACCGGGAAGTGGAGTTCGCTCCGCTCGAAATCGTACCACCCGAGCCCACCCCCCACCCCCGGGATACGTTTCGCGTCTGAACTATCGTTGGCCTTTTCTTCGCAATTTCGTGACAGAGGATGAACCCCGCGCGCTCGATCGCGATTTAGATTGGTTTCGTCTATGTCTATGCTATTGTAATTGGAGCGCTTGTAGATCGCCGTGTAAACGTAGAGGAGAACCGAGCGGAACCGAGTAAGTACTTAGGACCTTAGGATTTGATACTTCAGACCGCGATAGTATACTCTGGCCCCCTCCAGCAGCCGCGCCGCTTTAATCCAGTCCGTGGACGTGTTTCGTGCGCATGAAGCGTGGCAGTTGCACGGACGTGATACTAAACGTCAGATCTATTATACCTTGTCCGCAACGGTGCCCCATTTTGTCCGACCACTTGCTACCCTGTTTCATCTGACTGTGCATTTCGGTAGAAAACTGGTCCACTGTCCGTCCGTAATTCAGCGAGACCTTGTAGATGTTGCAGAATTGTCGTAGCTGAAAATTTTACCACACTGTTTTCGAAACGCTCTGTAACGTCGTGTCCGTTCATTGTTCGCAATATGTTCTCGCGCAGACAGGAAACACTTGCGCTGCCACTGTCTCGGTAAACTGTATCGGTATTATACAGTGTGTTCGCGGTAAATTATATTGGACCAGCGTTTTTCTCGTAAACAGTAAGCATTTACAAAAAAAAAATTGTAAGACGCTATCATGTAAACTTACAAAAGTTGTAGATTTGAAATTCAACTACTCGGAAAATTATTTAGTAGAATAATCGAATCTTTTTGGAGAGTGTTGAATAGCTTCTTAACCTCACCTTCGTGTATTTTTTTGAGTTCTGCATAATATCAAAAAATAATTTTCTTGTTTCAGTGATTGGATACTAAAAGTATTCCTAAAGTTCAATAAATACAATTTATCTAAGAAATAATACATTGATAAAAACCGTTCGTAATTAACCGGGATAAATAATTATGAAGTTGGTAATGTCTATAGTCAGCGTATGAATATGTTTCAGACTAACTGTAAATGTAGATAAGGACGGTAATTTCAGTAATACAGTAAATAACTAACTAAGTCCTCCGATCTTGCACTATATTAGCTTACCCTAGGAGAGACAGACAACATGCGCATAAGCGCAGATACCATCGCTGGCGTAACGCAATCCTGATTCGCATCCAAAGCCCATTTTCCATGTTACACCATGTCAATAAACTATGTTAATTTGCAGTTCTATTGGGTAAATAGGAAACTTGCGAGCGTAATTCTGACACAAGGAATTACCGACAAGTTGTCCGTAACAACGGACTACCAGTTCATTTTTACAGGTCTACAGTTGCACATTCGATTTACATCACGAAGCTGTTGACGTTGTATGTAAATGTTAAACTCGGCTCTTGCTGCCTTGAACGAAAAGAACAGAAATTGAGAAACTGGAACGAGTTATTGATCTTGATCAATCGTCTTTTGATTTGACCATTGTTGCTCATTCGATATAGTATTCATGTTCGAATAGTGTTCATTAAGGTGGACCTTAGCTACAGCTGGTGAAATTTTTTTTGCGAGATTTTTTTCACGCCCCCCCCCCCCCCCCCTAAAGTTGTACCATTGGCAAGAAAATAATTCCTGCAAAAGATGAAGTTGATCGGATAAGGGAAAGACGTGTCGCATTGACATTGAAGTTGCGAAAAACATTAAATTTTATAGGAATGGGAATATTTGAAGGAAAGACTTGATTATGACTAAACGTTCTTCTTGCATCAAAATATTGATTATAAGTATTTTATTGAAAGTACCAATTTTTTAAATTGTATTCTTATACTAATTGAAAAAGTAGAGAAATTAACGTTCGACATAAATATGTTATATTTAATCAGAATATAATATTTTTAACTGGATGTGGTGAATATTACACCATATAAATATAAAAGCGAAGAAAAGAAAATAGAGCTATTGAGTTTAAATACTTTTTAATATTATTGTAGAAGGCAACACTTCTAAAGAGACATTTTACAAATTTTTCATTAATGTAGTCTTTTTTGTTCCTGAATAACGCTTTCTGTAGTCTGATACAGTTTGTGATATAAATTGTTTTTCTTCTTCATTTCGTTGACTTTTCGTTCTCCCGAATCATTAACTACAGCTAAATTATGTAACATACAATTTAAGCCTACGTAATAACTAGAGATTATTATCCGTGTATTTTGATACACGTGTGCCCGTGTATTCAAGTGCATGGATACACGGATCGTACATTGAGTATAATATATGATGTATAATAATATAATACACACGTCTATCCTCAATACATGTCCAAAACCGTGATCTCTAGTTATAACTGGGATCACTATGCCATTCTGAGGGCTCCTTATTTATAAAATCTAGGGAAATTGAAAATCTTTTAGAAAAATTTAAAGTTTCTTTAGATTATAAAGGCTGCAATGTTACTACCAACGCACTCATTTACATTATTTGAATCAACTACTAATCTTTTTACATCACCATCATTAACGATGTCTAAAGCTACAACCATTTGCTTTTTCTATATGATGCAGAATATTTGGATGAGAAAAGGTTAGCGCTACAGATTCGGATGTTAAATACCACAAATGATTACAAAATTTTCATAGTGCTACACAAATTACTTGGTCATTGATGGCACTATACGCGTATAGACTTTTTAAAAACTCATTGTCTTGTCTTGAAGGAGAAATACAAGTTACTGATAAAAATTGAAACCTGACGTATTCCATGTTCTTCATCCGTTGATAATGTCAATTGATCTCTATATAAGAATATTTTTAAAGAATATACATACATATAGTCGTTCTCACCAGTGTTACGCTTCGCGAAAACGGACTTGTTAGCGGGAAGGTGGCGGACAGAAATTAGACAGGCTAATTAATGTGAAATAATCTTAATTCGTACAAACTACACTTGTACTTGAGTACATGTAAGGAATTATGATATTTTTGGAATACAATATTTAACTTGAATTTTCAGTATATTCTTCACATTTAGCAGGCAGTTACTTCTATTTCAAAATTTCGCGCTCGATGCGACACGGCTTCCCGACGTCCGATTGATCTAAAACTTTAGATATATCATTTTTTCATGAAATGGAACAATATTGAAGGGGTGGGGCGTGCCGAAAATTTCATGGTCGAAAAATAAGGTCCACCCTGGTGTTCATACACGATAAAAGCAACATTTCGGTCCGTAAGTCTTCGCATTGTATGTATATCGAGACCATGCTGCACTTACAAGCTAGCACTCGTGGTGCGGTTCAAGCAAACGGATAGGACGATCGCTCGATCCAAAACCGGAATAATCCCCGGCTGACCTTGAACAGTAATCTGTGTCGAGCCGAGGTTACATTTATTATTCTAAAATGAAAACGTGACGGGCACTGTTACCGGTAATATAATAATCACAGAGAGAATCTATAGCGACCCATATAGCTTGCTCGGATGAAATTTGCTCAAGGGGAAAGGGGATCTAAATTCGGATCCTTATCCGAACGTATTCGCATTGCTCCAGTTTTGCTGTCTTCGTCGTGCAAACAAGAAAAAGAAAAGGGCTGGAAATTCAAATCAAACTCTGCGCAGTCCACAAACGGCAAATGTTAATGTTATCTGGGGGGTCGGCGGTAGCTTGCGTGGCTGAAAATTTGCATCGTCACTGCCGTGGAAAAGGCATCCGCTTTCGAATCGCATTCCAAACGATCCGCCGCGATTAAAAAGTCCGGGGGGAGGTTAGTATACCCGGCACTTGCTACCCGCCAGGATTCCAAGCGTCGACGTGGCCTACTGAATAATTCAATGAACGTGCGTTAATTCCCATATACATGGTGAACGGCCACGCCAAGAGACACGCGAACACCACGGGACCCGGCCGAAACTTTGAATTGTTAATCGGCTCGCGTTGCCCAGTTTTGAATCATCCTTGGGGCACCGCACCGGCAGCGTCGCGCCGCGCCGCGCCGCTCCCCATTAATTCTCTACACCAGCCGTCCTATTAATAATAAACGCATCGACACGCGTCCTATTTTCATGACGGCGCTCATCGAGCAAATTGCGTTCTTATCCCGAGGAAAATGTACGGGGTATGGAATGCAAACGAACCCTGCTAGTGGAATACATAAAAGGTGTCGGGGAAAAGGGTTGAAAACTTCAGCGCGCCTGCTACCACGTGTTTCAATAGCAATTTTTATAATTATTATTATTTAAGGCTTCCCTAGTAAGGAGGCTCAGCGATCTAGTAACTCCGGTATACCTTGACCTGAAGAAAGTTTATTACAATGTTTTGCCAGCATTAATTCGACTTAAGATTCTTGGCGATAAGTTGGAAAAACATAAATCTGATTTGAATCATAAACGCTTTAACAAAAGTATTGGCACAGCTATTAAACTAGCTTTACTTGGTTAATTTATTTAAAAATTGTAATTATTATGTTTACGATGGACTATGTAAAATATTATTAATTCATGAACATAATAATATTAAGTTATAAGTTTATTCATAATGCATTTAAAAGCAGTATTTTATAAAATATTGTGTAGTCCCTTAATTAAATATTTCCTAGTGAAAAAGTGTGTTATGTAAACTGTAACCGATATAGCTAGATAATTTACAAACAAGCATATAGCATATAAACTACGTGTCGCTTGAGTATCCGCTATACATAATACAAAAGTTGCATGGGCTCTAGGGATATATTAAATGGTGTACACGCTTTTTATAGTCCCTGGCTTTTCATAAATATAAAAGTTACCCTCAATGTCTTCAATAGAATTTTTTATGTCTAAGTTTCAAACGACGTTCAATTTTTAATGAATACGAGTCAAACTTCATCGGCCTCAAACTTTTCGTTTAAGGGGTAGTCACAGAAAAATCATAACCTAGCAGAAACCTTTCTTAAATAATACATAGAACTGGAAGCTTTTGTTTGGTCCGCCCTAAAAAATGAATAAGTAGTAGACATTCTCAATTTCTTGAATAAATATAGCATGCTTTGTATTCAAGTTTGAGAGGACATTCAATTTTCCGTACACAATGGTGAAAAAAAGAGTGAAGTGAGATAATTTTAAAATAAGCTTGTCCGAGTCGTATAAAACCAATGAAACAAAATGTGGAGCATGCTACGTATTCACGATCGGTGGAGAACGTGTGAAATTGACACGAGGCGCGAACAAAGGATAAATAATACATTGCATTCCTCATATAGCAGTTCGAAGAGCCGTTAACTTTCCCGTGGAATCGAGTTAAACTCTATCGACTCGAAACTTTTCGTTTGGACCCTGTCTGAAAAATCAAGACGTATCCCGGAAGGAATCGCCGGCTGGCAAAGTTCTAAAAAAAAAAAAAGAAAGAAAGAAAAAAAGAGTATCGGGGAATTATCCTGTTACCGAAGTTCCTTCAACAGTTCAATCCAATTTCTCGAGCCGAGGATTACTTAATGGAATAGCTTCGTTACAAAACTGTGCGATGTCTACAAGCAGATAGAGGAACGTCGCGTCGCGTCGCGTCGCGCGTCGGTGGTAATCGGCCGGTGAAGACCGAAGAATTTCCCTCATTAAATCGTATCACCGCGATCGCGTCGCCGAGCACGTTGCTCACGCGATCAATTCCGTATTCACGGTAACTCAATCGTGGTAATTAACGGCCGTATAATTATTAGCGTCCACCGAGCCGATAAAAAATGCACCGGATATCCAGGCGGTGATTCGCGATATCGGGTTGAACGGGAGCGTCCCGCCACGCCAGGCCTCGCCACGCCACGCCACGCCACGCCACGCCATGCCGGTCCAGTTATCCCCTTAAATACTTAACGAATTAAACGATGCCGCTTCCGGCTGATCGATCATCCGTTGCTCCTGTAAATTGTATTACCATTCGACGCGGTGTTTTACCCCTCTTTCGATCCCTCTAATACGACTTGACCGATTGCGGCACATGTATATGGGCCACGGTTGATAAACGATTGAACCATCATCGGGGTAGATGATATATCTCGAGGCCCCCGTATTTATGCATCGCGGTGAGCGTCAATAAAATCCATATTCGCCGATTCCGTTATGACGGGCCTGGCCCGTGGTACATCGGTCGGGCTAAATATAAATATCACTGGGTAGGTTAAGGGGTTAATAGATGATCCACAATTTTGAGAAAAGTGCTTGAATTAAACTTAATGCATACTGACTATTTGCTGATCGAGTCATTCTAATATCTTGCGTATTTATATTGAGGGGAGCACTCTCATAAAGTTAGGAGATGTCAGAATCTTATATTTCTGAAAAGAGGATGTAGAGATCTGATATTTCGAAAAATCGCACTGGGACCAATTTTCCCCACGACTATCTGACTAAATGTCTTTATTATTCATTTTCAAATTCTACAAATAGATTCATCAAAATTTATGTTTACACAAGAGTGCACATTGACGTCATCCGTACCGTTGACCGACGTTGCGTTTCCACTCTGTTTGTTCTCGTTGATTTATCAATAGACTGCAGATTGTATGCATTTATAACATGTCCCGTTGTTCGATATTAAATATGATAAACAATTGAAAAGTTTGATAATATTGTAATTGCATTACAAACATGTTAATTGAAGCGTCCCGAATTTCGCAAGTCCAATATACCGAACTTCGCGGAGTCGTAAATTCCGCTCGTTTGCTCGCGACGATAATCAGGTGCTTTGACGAGGTTAAACTTAACAACGCCTATTTGACATACGAGACTCGATTGTTGGAAATCAACACTTAAATATATTTTTAAACTTAACAATGTATTTACAATGTTTTACGTTAGGTTGACGAGATGTTGCGATGTTCGAGAACTAGTTTGAATCTGTTCGATAGTATCGTGTCGCGTATTACGTCGGCTCGGATCTTTTTCTATTGGTTGGCTGTAAACTGTATGGGGGTGACTAAATGGTTTCTAATTAGTGGATGGGTGATTTGTTTAGGTCGTCGGAGTAGGGATATGCAAAAGTAATCTGTATTTTTGTTAAGAGAAATTAAGTGTGAAGGATATGGGAAACTATAAGTGCTGTTTTTGTTTCAATCGCTCTATCAATGGGTTCGTTGACGTAGGTCTCGAAGTGATGTCCGATGACACCCAAAACACTTCTAGGACCGTCGCGTCGAGTGTCTCGAAATCTCACGTTCGGTCTGATTGTGACGTGAAACATTAATATTTGACTGTGTAGTCCACAAAACGTATGTGTATTATTTGTATCCTGCGAACTTTATTTGCTCAATTATTGAATTTCACGCGCGAACAAAATTTGGTCAATATAATCCTGAAAAAGTACACAATAGTAGAAAATTAACGTGATGGAAATTTAAATGAATCATAATTAAGTATAATAAATGTTTAAATATCCTGTAGAGTCAGTATCCTCGGCCGCTGACGGAGAACAATAAAGAACTTCTTAACAAAATACAAGAAACGTAACAAGTAACTAAAGATAATACGAGGCTTAAGAGCCGATCAGCGCCCCTAACAGACTAAACAAATGCCTCTATCGCTTCACGAACCGAGATCCATGTATACTGGCGCAGCCACCCACCGTCCGCCCATCGCAATCCCTCGTTTTCTCGTCTGCGACGAAACTAAACCATGGGGATAACGGTTACAAAGAGGTCGGCAAAGCGTGATCCACTGATTAAACCGTGATCTGTGATTATAGCGGCGGAGGGTGTATACAGGTTCTAGTCAAAATTTTCGTGGAGAACCGTACCGTTCTAGCGGACTCGGTGGCGCATGGCGTCAGCGTTGGTGGTACATACATATATATGTGTAGCGTACATCCATCGTCACGGTGCGTTGCCCGCGAAAGAGTCGTCGTTGCGAACGGTACGTCGATTGCATTTTAATCTGGAGGGAAAATCGTGGTGTTACGGCCGAGAGCCCCGGGGGTGTGTGTAACTAGTTTGCAGTACACATTTGTTAAATCCAATCAGCTCCCGCGGTGCCAAGTGAACCGCGGATTCGTTTCGTTGCTGTCGCGGCGAGGCCAGGCGAGGCGAGGCGAGGCGAGGCGAGGCGAGGCGAAGCAAAGCGAGGCGTGCCCCTG
The DNA here is from genome assembly GCA_916610255.1 of Lasioglossum lativentre. Lineage (NCBI taxonomy): Eukaryota > Metazoa > Arthropoda > Insecta > Hymenoptera > Halictidae > Lasioglossum > Lasioglossum lativentre. Next base: position 37,995,555 of record OU744356.1, on the reverse strand, counting down.
ATCCTCGAACCTCCCCGCCTCCCACTGTCACATCCTCTCACCCCCGCATTTTCACCCCCTCGCCCTTATCTACGTCTTCATCCCCCTTTCGCTCGTGATCCTCCGCCTCCGCGGGCTCGATTCTTTTTGTTCCGTGTTCCACGAAATCGTACAGGAAGCGGCCGGCGGTAACGAACGAAATATTGGATTAAGCAGATAAAGGTAGCACGAACTGCAATAAGTCCTCCGGAGCGTGTGCACGCGAGGGACGTCGCGCAGGGCGAGGGGAGGGGGGGGGGGGACAATGAAACGCGATACGGGGCCGAGATAAGAATGAAATTGCGTTATGGCCGGTCGAGCCGAGGTTTTCGATTCGATGCGTTTTATCACTTCCCCGCCGGACGGGACGCCCTGTTACAATTTGTTCTGACTCCGATCCACCATCGAGCTTCTGCGACCGCGAGAGTGGATCGCTAACGCAAACAAAGGGTTTTTTCTTCCTTCCCACACCCTGCCTTGTTCGTACGTTCCTTTTTGTGTCGTTCGCTCACCCCGATGTCAGCTGCGGAGTCGCTCTCGCGTAATGACACGACCCATTGAACTGTTCGCGAATCAGATTGCTGCGTGTATGTTGCGGCGGAAGCGTGAAATTTCTTAACGTATGGACTCGCGAGCGTCAAGAAAATATAGAAATGTCTACCTTACTGGCGAATGTGCTCGTTTCAATGGATTCCGAAGAGGAAATTTGTTAAACCTGCTGCGCTCTTCGGGTCATTCACATTTTCTGAACACATTTTTATTTACTTAATGCTGCCGTGATTATTTACCTAGTCGAGCCCTCATTTTCTTAAAGGTAGTTGTATATTTTATATTATCATTACTGTTCTTGGGCTGAAACTTCCACCGTGTTTTTTTTAATAAAAAATATTATTATTTAATAATATAGGTCATTTAGTTTTAAAAAAAATATGTATACCTATGGAAAAAAAATAACGCCGATCTACTTATTGTGGCAATTAATGACAATAACAGTACCTACACTTTCAATTCGGAAACCGATATGGTGCATCAAATATACATACATGTAGGTCTCATAGTTGGCATGCACATTTGTTGCGAAAAGTGTTCATTTGAATGTAGCTTTCGTTTCCGCATAATTTTACTAAATCAAATGTAAAAATGCATACATCTACTAGAGACAGTTTAAACGTTACTGTTCGCGAATACGTTTATTTATCAAATTAATATGCGCATAAATTTCCTAGGAATTACATTTACCGGATTAACACATTCGCGTAACATGCACACCAATCCTGAAACAACAGCGAAGAAGATGATTACTCGTGCGAATTTAAATTGAGAATACAGCTTAAAATTTCCTCATGGAATGTAATGCACTTTTCGTTACTGTCCAAATTTTTCGAACAACTTCGTTCACTTCATTCTACAAATAAACAGAATGATATTGAAAAAGTTTCCGTCCGTTCAAGTTCAATTGTTTCGATCGAATAATGGTTTGTCCCGCCATTCTCTATTGCGCAGTATACAATGAAACTGGACTTCGAGATTCTTCCTGGACAAAAACCAGTTTAATTCTTAAATCTTTCGTTTTCTTCACTTCAAGTTCCGAAAGTCGCACGAAGAAGACACCGTAGGTACTTGGATCGTTTCCACTAGAAATAAGCTTTTAACAATTATATTACTTCACAAAGTATCAATGGTCCACAAGCTTCTTTCCGTAGAAGTCTACGTAAGCTTCGAGAATTCAAGGGGAATCTCAAAATTTGAACGCAGTGTATAATCATTCAGAATAAGAAGTACACTACTCTTCATGTTTCTATGGAAACTTCGACCTGGGAATATTTCATGCGTTAGTATGTATTCAATATTCAAGCACCAGGGTTCTGAAAATCTTCTCAAGATTTCTGACTTGTTACACATTCAATGCAATTGCAGTTCAATAAGCTGCTACTATTTCACCAAGCAGAAATTGTTAGAATTACGATAATGTTGTGCAAACGTTTAACTGTATATGTATAATATTTAATCAATATAACATAGAATACATTCTCCAAATTATGACGTATAAAAGTCAATTATGACGTACTGTATTGAAAAATTGTCCCAACTTCACCTGAGGAAACCAGAAATTTTTAACTTTTTTTATGGCGGCGCCCTTATCTGTTAAAAACGGTTGAAATCGCTCAACTTTAGACACGCATAACTTTTGAACCAATGGATTCCTAACATTAAAGCTTGAATTTTCAGCATTTTCTCGTCAAAATCTACAGGATTACATTTTAAAAAAGGTAAAAATGTTTGGTTTCCTCAGGTGAAGTTCAGCCCTATAAACTCTAATTGTAACACATTCTGCTTGTTAAAGAATAGATTGACGTCTATAAAGTTCTGTAGCAGAAAAACCAATTTTGCAGATTTGATAGCAGAGAACGATTAGTAGCGAGAGATCTCCATAAATCCGTATCGTGTATCGTCGTTACTACTTAAACGGATGGTATACTGGCAGGTATTCGTATTACCGATGTTGTGTTATCGACTTAAGCCGATAACGAGTACGTAACGGGCTGTGAAAATAGAAAAAATGAATTCCCCGATCGCAGATAGAAAAAAGAGACTGTACCGTAATTCCGTTCCTCTTATGGAGATTGATCGACTCGGTAAACGCCATATTTCATCGGAGCCGTTGCTGTGTGCCCCTTCTTAACTCGTATATCTTCGAGCGTCGAGTCCTTTAACATTCTTCTCGGCTTATGCATCTCATCGAACAAGAAGAACAGATCTATTGTATAAATATAGCATCTGCCCTCTGAAAGCGAATTTTCTCAAATTTCTTATATGTATGAAGCAACCTAATGACACGTGGGATTAAGAATGAGTGAATGGAACGTGTCTGAAAGCATTTAAACATACACATCTAACTTTTTTAGTATGAAGGATAATACCTTTACAGTTCAACAATATCATTTTTCAGATTGAAAATAAATCTCTCAGATATGTGTGCATTAGGGTGGACCTTAGCTATACCTCCTGAAATTTTTTTGCAAGATTTTTTTCACGCCGCCCCCTAAAATTGTGTCATTGGGTAAGAAAATAATTATTGCAAAAGATGAAGTTAATCGAATAAGAGGAAGACGTGACACATTCACGTTAAAGTTGCGATAAATATGAAATTTTATATGAATGGGAATATACATGAAGGATAGACTTTTGATTATGACTAAACGTTCTTCTTGTGCAAAAATATTTATGATAATAGTACTACTATGTAATTTTTCCAATAAAAAAATTAACCAATGCTTATATTTTTGTAAACTTTTTAATATATACAAGGCAACAATTCTAAAGACATTTTACTAATTTTTCATTAATGTAGCCTTTTTTGCGTCTAGATATCGCTTTCTGTAGTCGGATTCAGTTTGCGTTATAAATTGTTTTCCTTCTGCATTTCGTGATAGTGCATCGTTAACACTAAACCTACCACCACCTGTCAAAATGACCGATTCAAGATTTTTTATTTTACAATTATTGTATGTATAGTTATCTTTCGTAGAGCGCGCATTACAATATGAGCTGTATAAAATCAATCTTGTCATTTTTATAAGTGAACTTTTATCACTTACCTTTAATGCTCGGTAGGTTTAGTGTTAAATTCTTGCATAAGTTTGAGTCCCCGTTCTGCGGAATCATTAACTACAGCTAGATTATGTACTATACATTTTTAAGCCTACGTTATAAGTGGGATCACTTTGCCATCCTTATTTATAAAAGCTAGGGAAGTTGATAACCTTTTAAAAAAATTTAAAGTTTCTTTAGACATAATGGCTTGCTACCAACGTACTCATTTACATTATTTGAATTAACTACTAATCTTTTTACATCATTATCATTAACGGTATCTAAAGCTACAACCATGTGTTTTTTATATGATGCAGAATATTGGGCCAGAAAAGGCTACCGCTACAGTTTCGGGTGTTAGATACCAAAAATAAATCACAAAATTTCCGTAGTGCTACGCGACTTACTTGGTCATTGATAGCACTATACGCGTATATGTATAAAAACTGGTCTTATCGTGAAGCGTCTGCAGCAATTGGTTTTAAGCACATGCTTTTAAATACAATTTACTGACAATCTCTAAATAAGAATATTTTTAAAGAATATATAAGCTTTCGCCATTCATCTGATGTGGGGTCAGCGAATTAGAATTATTACCCCAATTGGAACGCGTCGTTCTCACCGGTATTACGCGAAGGCGAAAACGGACTTGTTAGCGGGAAAGGTGGCGCACAAAAATTAGACACGCCAATTAATGTGAAATACATCGTACAAAGTAAACTTGTGCTTGAATGCATACAAGGAATTATGATATTTTTGGAAATATAAAATATTTACCTTCAATTTTCAGTATACTCTTCACTTATAGACGTCCGATTGATCTAAAATTTTAGATATATCATTTTATCATGAAATAGAACAATTTTAAGGGGCGGCGTGTTCAAAATTTCATAGTTGAAAAATAAAGTCCACCCTTGTGTGCATACGTCGAGACACGCGCACACACTAGTGTAACGGGTACAAACCCTTTGTTAAATTTGGTTGGTTCGTAATCAATCGATGACCCGCCAATTACCAGTTTCCGTCTTAATTGGCAAACATGGTCAAAACGAACGAGAGGATAAACGGGTCGCCCAGTATTCGATCGTAAATTTGGCCCATTCGATCGTATGCAAAATCCTTCCGTCAGATCTCTTGTCACACTAACTCACGTAAAATCTTCGACGTTCGTGCGTTAAGAGGACACATCTGAAACTTCTGAAATGTGGTTCAAAGACTTTTTTTTAGCGGTCGTGTTTTTTTTTAAATGGACAATCGAAAACTCAATGAAATTCTTTTTTCCAAAAAATTGTACTTGTCAAATTTTTCTTTTAAATCTTCAAAATAACGAAGATACCACTATCCATAATAGTAATAGACTTTTTCAGTAGTATGAAATTTACCTGAAATTAAATTAAGGAAATGTACTATTTTATATTAACTTACAGTGTTGTGTTTACGGTTCGGATAAATGTAAAATAACAAATTTAATGTCAGCCATTTTCAGAGTAGACAGATTCAGAATTAACCATTGATGCAAAAGTTTTCAGGGCAGTTTGTTGAGGCTTGTTGCGTTTTGAATATTTGAAAGCCGTGGAAATCGATTTTCTGCTGTCTGTGCGGTGGCAACACCTGAAAGCACAGTGGTTACGATGTCGTTTTCTGCAATTATTCAACGGGGTATCCTTCGTTCAATCTTATAACTCGTTGAAAGCATAAATATTTATACGGTTACCGGCACCGCTGGAACTTGCACTTTTTAAATGTAAATACAGACGCGAAACTTTTCTCTCCGTGTACCTGGCATCGAAAAAACTTCTTGACGAGGGCGAAACGGGAAAATTCTAATTCTAACTTCAGTGCCGTTTGTAATTCAGTTTTACAAGCGTAACGCGAACGTTCATTACGACCGGTAATGTCTACACACTCCGTCATATCTATGTAAATACGTGGATCCTCTCCTCCCGTCGCGTCTCTTCATTCTTTTCGTGATAAAATGCCAAGGCCGTTGGACCAGCCACCAACCACTGGCCAATTTTCTCCTTTACGAGGAACAACTTTTCAGACGTCTCCGGCTACTGAAAAATACCAAGGAATATGTCTGAGCTGGCTTTCTTTTCGAAATAGATAGTGGTTATAAGTAACAATCATGTATTATTCTTTGCTGCATCCAATATATCCTTCTAATTTTTCAATTAATTCCAATGAAAATACAGTGGGACCTCGATTAAGTGGGATTCGATCATCCGCGGTCTCGATCATTCGGCGTAAAGTGATGCGCAATATAATTCATTCGCCTCTGTCTGAAACAGCCAGAACAGTGCTGGTAAATACAGATACAGTACTGTATCGTTACGGATAGGTTATCCCCACTATTTATTTTGTCTCCACGGTGTTACGAGCCGAGGGCTTGCAGATATGACGTGCCGAGGTTTGTTTGATTGTACCGGATTAATCGTGAACTAGCCGCTGCCTATTTCATCACCGGGTGTCACAGGATGGGTTGTCTGGACTAGCCGATGCCTGTTTCATCACCGGGTCGCCGCTAGGTAGGGTAGGTTTTCGTGGACTAGCCGATGCCTGTTTCATCAAAGGGTCGCCACTAGATAGGAGGTTGTGAACTAGCCGGTGCCTATTTCATCACCGGGTCGCCGTTAGGTAGGGTAGGTTTTCGTGGACTAGCCGATGCTTGTTTCATCAAAGGGTCGCCACTAGATAGGAGGTTGTGGACTAGCCGATGTCTGTTTCATCAAAGGGTCGCCACTAGGTAGGGAGGAAAGAGGTAGTCGTGGACTAGCCGATGCCTATTTCATCACCGGGTCGCCGCTAGGTAGGATAGGTTTTGTGAACTAGCCGGTGCCTGTTTCATTAAAGGGTCGCCACTAGGTAGGAGAAGTTTTCGTGGACTAGCCGATGCCTGTTTCATTAAAGAGTCGCCACTAGATAGGAGGTTGTGAACTAACCGGTACCTGTTTCATCTCCGGGTGTCACAGGGTGATTTTCGTGGACTAGCCAATGTCTATTGCACCAAAGGGTCTTTACTAGGTAGAGAGGAAAGAGGTAGTCGTGGACTAGCCGATGCCTATTTCATCACCGAGTCGCCGCTAGGTAGGAGGTCGTGAACTAGCCGATAGCTATTTCATCACCGGGTATCACAGGATTTTTGGTATAGGTAAGGTATTCGGAAGTCGACTCTCGTAACTTAAAGAATTATCGATAAACCCCGAGCGGTAAAGGTTTATCGTTGTGGGAGTAATTGCTGGTAACTGGAGTTCTTAAATGGATGTGGAAGTGAGATTTATTAAAGACTCTCAGATTGTCAAAAATAAAGTGATGTATATTCTTTAATCGAATGTCGGTACACTTGTAGGTTGTATTGTTTTGTCGCGGATACTAAATCCCGAACTCTCGGTTTTGACACACTGAAAAATGCGAGGGTGACTTTTAGAATAACTTGCCACGAAAACGACGATTTTGTAATATGTTGAAGAGTATGATCTCAAGGGACTATAATCCCGATCTCACTATGCGAGTCATTCCGTTTTCAGTCTTGTACTAACCCAACTTTGGTCAGGCTTGAGCCCTTTATATTGGTGGGTTTTCATTAACAAATGGCACTGGGGGTATAGAACATCTGGGTGACATTCCTCCCAGGTTCTAAGAAGGGAGCAAGAGAGTCACGCAGGCGAAGTCTTCGTACGTAACAACGACACGTACTGTCCGTGCCACGTACTCTTCGTACGCCAGAAGAAGTCCCTCTAGAGGGCACAGGGGCAAAGGGGGTCCCCGCTCGCAGCCAATGGTTATGCTTTGACGTCGCACACTTTAGCCAATAATTCGACTAGAACCGAAAGTTCGTGTGGAATGACCCAATCGGACGGCTTGCTGTCGCATTCCTTTCGAATTCCTGCCTGGAGACTTCTTGTGGCGCACGAAGAGTACATACTTACTCGCTCTGCCTATTACCCCCACCGTTCACGCTCCTATAGTCCCAGTGTCTAAGCTTTGACCTCACACGCTACGAGTGTGAGCCGTGCTGAAAATGCGTATGAAATTAGGCGTGTCCCTTCCACTCTAACCAATTAGTTCCGCATTCCTTTCACGGGGATTTCTTGATAGTCAAGCACAGTACGAGTAAGCGACAAACAGTCGTCTGGTGTCGTGTAATAACACGTAGCGATGAATTATTACTATATTGACATACATTTTTTGAAATGTATAACTTTACTGTGAAGACTACGCAGAATGGAACAATAATCCACAGCAAGTCAAGCGATTTTTGATTTAAAAGTAAATAAAATATTAGTGATTACAGAGTGATACGAATTTGAACCAATGGGAAAAACTCCAACATCGGGGCGTTTTATATTCCGCCGATATATGTATAATCCGCTGAATTGTTTACCATTGAAAATGTAAAATGTAAACAGTAGGTGCACAAAAGATACTATTGTAAAAGAAACACCATGCGCTGTTGTATGTATGCTGATGTGCATTTGTCCGTTGCGCGAGGAGGGGAGCAGCGATCCTCAAACAATGTTGTGACGCGCGGTCGTCGCCCTGTATTTTTTTCGTCGCAGGACGACGGCTGACCAACGACGACTCGCGCTCTAAGGACGAAGCGACGCGACGGTTCAAATGAAGACGTCTTTGAAGAGCAGTTAGCGTTCGCACTCGAAAGAACATGTACTAGAGTAATGAAGGATATCTTCGCCATACGTTTCGATTTCCTAAGAAAACCCTTTCACTCTATACTATATTCTAGGGTGTCATTAATCATCGATTCAGAAAATCATTTCGGTTTGAATTGTAAATTGTTTCCCGGAGAGATATTTCATGATTGCGGTATCGTGGTATTGACAAATATAAATAAACGGTCCTATTTGTGTAGTAAATCCTATAGTGGATTATGGTTATCGAGTTGGTTATTTTTCCAATATTTGTCTTTATGTCGTTGATAAATTAACTTTCGGCATTTGCGTCGTTCGAACATTTCGAACCAATTCAATCAAGTGAAACGCGAATGTCAGGGAGAAACGCAATCAAAGCTCTTGTTATAACAGCCGCCATATTGATATTCTGAGATACGCTCTTATCCAAGTCCTTGTCCCCCTTTAACTTGAAGATTCCTACTCAAAACACTTCAACTTTTTACAATAAAATCTGTCGATGCACTCTGCTATTTCTAAAGTATCCACTGTTCTAACTATTCTTCAACTGCGTCAGATCACTTAATCAAATCAAAGTGAATTCGATTATTTTGAAAACAATAAAGACAATACGAAATTTCGAATATTAGGGAAAACATAACTAATGCAACTGATTGGTCAAATATTTTTAATCGGTTCAAAACAAACATACATATATAATAAAGACTCATGCTAAAAACTTTGTCTTTAGAAATCGAATGCTCGACCGATGCTCAATTTTTGGCATGATTATTTACACACGATTACCCTGCGAGTGCATTGCTTCTTTATCGAGATTTCACGACATTCCATAATCGCCTGCTTTTGTCCTACAGCCAGCCGCATGAATTGCCTATAGTCTATAGAAATAATGAAAAGGACGATTAAAGAACGATTTTGGAATCAACGCGACAACTATGTTCGGCCGGATAAAAGAACCGCGTCGTTGTCGATTTCAATAAATTGACAAGCAAGGGGAGATTGATCATGAATCGACGTACATTCAGAGTTTCTCGAATATTGAAAAGCACCGAGAAGTTTTGAATCCCGCACCCATAGAGGCCACTTTCCCGACGACGACGACGACGTTTCCTACGGTCCCGTCTATATCCGGTTCTCAGAGTCGTATGCATCTATCTGCAGACGTGAATATCGTATTTACGCGTGCATATGAATCGTTTCTGATGCAATTCGAGCCGGGTCCTGGTGACCAGGCGCCATTCAAAATGCTTCCTCTCTCGCGTTACCTATGGGAGATGGCCTAACCAGTTATTCAAAAACGTTTTTGCCAGCGGCACACCGGCATGCAGCAGCAGCAGCCGGCTGCCATTGCCGGCCGAATTTAATTAAGCGGGAAACTTTACAACGCCGCGATGAATTTTTCGTCGTGTTATTACGCGGAGAAACGCCGAATTGTTTGGCTAACAGCCTTCTCTTGATTGAAGCAGCAACAACAAAAAACAACCAGAACAAAAAACGTTATTATTAAACCGGGCTCTCATCTGCCCGCGCGTCCGCATCGCTGAACGTGCCACGCGGATGAAGAATTATTGTAATTAAATATCCGTGCGGGTTACCGTTAATCAGGATGTACCGGAGGGGGGGGGGGGAAGAACGACGTTTTCTTTGTATTAAGTACTTGAACATGTTTCTACTGAGATGAGAAATCTCATATTGGAGTTTTCCTTCCATATAAATATGTATGTATAAGACAATGGCTCGGGACGACTTTCGGCGTATTGTGGATGCGGGTACCTATTCGGCTTGACGTTGTTCTTGAGTGGGCTGAATTAGTATACAAGAATGTTTGATATAATGTTTAAGATACGATGTTACAAAAAGAGTTGCAATGTTCTGTAACATTCCTCCAGTTTACAATAGCTTTTAGTATAAGGTATTGTATAAGAGAAGCATGCGAGGATATGCTACGCATATTTGTGCAAACTTTTACGAGAGTACCGTAAGAAAAGAGAAGAATTTGCAAGAAAATAGCGTTTTTTTTAGTAAAAATTGCTTTTCTCCCGTTTTCTCTGTGAATATTAGGTTCTCGTATTACGCCTGCATATAGTAGTATGGCGTCTATCACTGTCTTGAGTCTAGTTCTTGCTGCCCAGCTACATATTTTTCTTACTTCTAACTCTAAATGTTCATAATAATATAAATCTGACATGCTGTAAATTCTGTATTCTCATTTTGATCATATTAGTATTGCAATAATTTTTGTCCGTTTCCAACAAAAATTAATACCGTGTGGTTTAAGAGGGAAGCATAGTACAAGATATCGTATGCGATCGAAGTCGAATACAAAATGGCGGATCGCGAGTGCAGCAGAGCGCAGCAGTGCGCCACACGCAAATTAACCCGAATTGAAAAATAAACGCAATAACGTAGCGAAGAAAACGCGGAGATGTTTCAAATTAAGGGGGAAACACTCCAGGTATATGACGGACTATTTTCTGCCAGTATAATGCATCCTTCAATGGGCAAGCTGCTTTTCTACTCCCGGGTTTAAAAATATCCCCTTTATGCGACAGCGCGTCCATACATACTGGTCCGTTCGAACAAAAGAATTCCTCTCCACAAAAGTTGACGTCTTAGAAAAGAGGAACTCGTCACGGAACTCTCTAATGGCCGAGATTTTCGCGGTTCTCGATATATTGCATTAAGTAGAAAGTTGGTGAACATCCGTTCTCTGACAACTGACAGCTCCTTCGCAACGAAATGAAGAAAAAAATGCTAGAACAGTGCGAATCCACGGATATAGCACAGCTGAAGCTTTAGAAATAGAATATGACGGTCGACGTCTTCTTTCAAGCACGTTCGCCAAAAATTGATTTCGATGCTTAAACCTATGTGCGATTACAGTCATTAGAACTTTTTTCTCCTTCATAATTTCCAAAAAGAAGAAAATTATTTATACAATGTATTGTACGCCTATTTATATATATCTATGTATTCTCCAATATTGATCGATTGTATTACGTTATGTTCTTATATCGTTTATGAAATTCTGAATCCAGTAAGTTCATATGTTATTTGAACTTTAACGTCAATTTCCAAGAGAACGGTTCATTTTCTACCTATATGGTTCTTTTCAGAAATTTGTTCCTCCCGTTGAGTAGAATACGATACAATCATAAAATATTTGACCTTGAAAAAGTAGGTCAAGGTCATTTTTGCATAAAACTTTTTTAACAGAACTTCGCTGATCCTAAGGTGTGGAATCACGCTGTAACGGTTTTTACACATAATTTCTTGACACCCTGTACAATTTTAGTAACGAAATTATTATAGTTCAAATATTGACAATTGCTCGAGAACCAGCAGAGTGTTAATTAATTAAATACGTTTTGTATCCACTGTGCACGTGTATGTAGAATTATGTATAATTCTCGAAAACAACCTTCGAATATCTTTATGTATCAGAAATTCTTAAAAAGCAAAATCATAGGTCTTGTTATTGATTAAAAATAAAATTACAGTTTTAGATCTTAATTTTAAATCTCTTAATCGAATCTTCTTATGGGTGTAAAGCCCAACTGCAAAATTAATTCCGAATGGCTGATTCACACGAAGAACAAATTTCATGATTGACATTGCACAATTTACATCATGAATGTTTCATGCAATATTGAAAGTCAATCAAGCTTACCAGAGTGTCTCATTTCTTTATTCACATGTTATTGGTGAAACTCGGGAAATTTCCTATTGACTGCGAGAGTTTCCGATTCGTTTAATAAATAACCGGATTTAATAAACTAAACCGTAAATTCACATAAACAACTTTTTATTGTGCATACATAAGTTACAATACGTATATCAATAAATATGTAAACGAACTGTTTCGTTACTCGAGTTCTCCTCGAAATTAAATTCAGAATAAAATTGATTTTTGTACGTCGAATTAAATGTCTGCTGTTGTGCTTGAAATGCTGTTGACTCTACATATAATGTAGACAACATCGTAAGCTGTATTTTCCAATCGTCAGTAACGAAGACAAATGTTTTCTTTGTATCAAGTCATAACGTGTCCCTCGAGAAAAATTGTCGGCTTTGCAGATTGTCCAGCAATATTAAGTCGAACACGAACAGAAGGATACATTATTCTACTACATACATACGTATAATGAAAAGTGTCAGCTTGTCCCGGGACCCTTTCTTAAACGAACATCTCTTTCAAGATGGCACGACTATTTCAAGAACTTCAAGCAAAAAATACATGCGAAGGGCTGCTGTCTGAAGAATGACCACAGTAAAAATTTAAATAGTTAATGTATCATAGATATATAAATTTTCTACGATAAAACTGTACAGTCAGCTCTTGTCAATCATTTATTAATTTCGAAACAAATAAACACCTGCAAAAACCACAGAAATCTTAACACAATCTGCATTAATTTCTTTTATTTTAGTTATCCTACTGTACTTATCATACAATTGAAAATTATAAAAACGAAACAATCACCTTAAGCTGATATTTTATTGGAAATTGTCATCCATGTATAGTCCACACAAGAATTTACCTAATGCTCAGCGGACAAATAGTAAAAGTAATAATCAAAGAGAAAACGTATATACGTTGTTAGAAATCCGGGAGAAAGAGAAATTTGCCGAACAGCATAATTTGCGGGATAATGGGCTTGGGTTACCGTAGCCTGGTAATTGTGCAGCATTCGCTTCAAGGAACGTAGATCATCATCGTTTAATCGATGTAGACGGGACGAGACACTTATCTTCTAACGACCCTCAATGCGTCAACAGCCTCGTGAAATGCAAACGCTCGCGTTCCATTACACGCGAATCAATAGTCGCGCTCCTACAGACGCAGCTCGCGGGACCGTGTCGCGAAACGATTTCTCCTGTTCCCCTATCGTTTTTTCTGTCATCAATGACAGCGATGACGGTGTTCCGCTCTTGCTGTTCGACGCCGCGCCGCACCGGAAACGGCATCGCTCGACGAAACTTTCGCCGACCTCAACGCCCCACGGTGGTCCAGTGTCGTTAAAACGCTGAGAAAAGTCAAATTTTGAAACCATTGTATATCTGTTAAACATATTATTTAACGCTAACGAACAATTAAGATCCACTAGCACAATTATTTGAAATTAAATGTAATATTATTGCATATAGTGTTTATAATACATTACGAAAGGCACGGTATTAAAGGATAATTAATAAAACAATTTCTTGCATAATGGATAATTGCATAAATAACAACGCTATGAATTTTTGCAACGTATTAATGATTTCGGACGATCGTCTGCCCCACGGAAACAACCGGGTGGCTCTGGTGTTTGCGAAACCAGCAAGGTGTTTCCGAAATCTTGTGCTAATATTGGAATAACGCCGTTGTAATTATGATCATCAAATTAGCACGTACAGCCGGATATTATTATAAAATCCCCAATGTTTTACTTCCAGCAAAATATGTACATATGTACCGACGACGCGACGGCGACGCTATTTGAAATGGTTTGATCGATTGCACGTTCAATTAACGGGACAGCGTATTTAATTAAACGGAAAGGGTGGCGAGATCGTGTTAGCCCACAGACGTGTGCAAACCGGCGCCAACCTTTGAACAATGGGGATATGAAAACTCGTAGATGTCGGTAATCTTTGTCTTTGTTAATTCCCTTTTACCGCGGTAATAACGATCGCAACGGGGAATTGGAAGAGATTGCAAAAAATGGAACCCCTTTTTATTTTCCGCGGCTGATAAAGTCGTTTGCGTGTACAATTGCCACTAGATTTCTAAATACGTAATTAGCAGTATTTGTTTTTCAATATTTTTCAATGAGGTTTATATTACTAATATTTTTTACTGTAAAGAAAAGTTTATTCCTTAAATTTGACCGGTACGAATAAAATTCCATTTACCATGCTACAGGCCAGAGGAGAACAGCATGGCTGATGAATTAACTACTTGTGTAATCACGCTGAAAAAAAATTAGAATACAGGATACTACCTTATTAATGTTCCAACCTGGAAAACGTGATTCTTTATGGAAAGAAAAAGGTCGACAGGACGAAATAAAATTTTTATGCGAACTTCCAGAGAAAAGTAGGTTACAGTCGGGAGGAATTATCATGCACCATTATACGCGCCCGCCATTTTGTACCCGCTAATAAAAACAGTAGGTCTTTAGTCGATTGACTAATCATCGACAGATCAACCCGGAGAAGATCACTGTGTCAATGGAGTAGGTCACCGTTTCTCATACATAATTTCGCCGTTTTAGTAATCCATGCAGCACCGGGAGGAACCATCCGCTATTTCCTCCTCACGTATTCCAAAAGAAGGTAGTTCTGGGGAAGAAAGTGCGAGAGAGAGAGAGAGAGAGAGAAAGACAGATGTCTAGGTGGTTGAGACACCCTCGAGAATAATGGAACACCGATAGATCGCGGCGGCTCCTCCCCATTCACTTTTTTCGCAATCTTTCTTTAGCGAATCGTAGCCGGATCCGGTAATCATTCGTTCCGGGCGCAGCTGATCCTAAAATTGGTTTCTTATGGGCCGTGTCGTTCGTCATCGTAAGGAACGAGCCCTCAGCCTGAGAGAAAGGATTCGGCTGCGAAAATGATGGGAGGTTACATTGAAAACCGTCATATTTCTGACTTAGGAGGCACGCTTCCGCCATTTTCTCGGCGCTCACGCGATCCCAACAGCACCTCGCTTGATAGCTACAAAAAGGCACCCACTTATTAACGTTGAAACTCTTGGATCACGTTCCTAGAACAAAATTAATATTATTTATCTATCCCTCCTATTGTCCGGAACATTTGCAAAGCTGGAGAAAATTAAGAATATGTTGAAAATATTAAAATACTGTAAGACCTGGATTAATCAACTTCATCGGAACCGAGAAGCCCGGATAAATCGAGACCCATCGGATAATCGAGGCCTGGGGAAAAAAATTTGAAACGCAATTTACATTTACAATAGATATTTGATTTGATAATAAATACAATGTTTTGTAATTGTCTTTTCTATTACATACAATCACGTTGCGAAAAAATGTTCAAAATAAACAAAATTGTGCAGCAGCTTATAGAATAGTTTTTCAAAGCGAAAAGATAGAAAATTTTGGGAAACTGCTGCAATGGAGTTGTCAAAGTAAATGGATCTATGTTTCATGGTAAAAAACGTCGTCGAAATATAAACCATTTTATGTAGGCATAAAACGACGCGAGCTTTCAGTACGACCTAATATTTTACAAACATAAAACCTTTCTAAAAAATAATGAAGTTTCGCCTACATAAAATTCGTGTGATCGAATTATTGATCTGCGGTCGACAATGGCTGGAAAAAAAAATCATTGTTTACTGATTGCTCACGATTGAACGCATTTTGTACATACAATTGGGTCATTCTGCGTCAACGAATCGCTTTTTGAACGCGACGTCGCGTCGTCGGTCCATTTTGTGAATATGAAGCACGGTGTAGGTATATCTGTTTGGATAGATAATTCAATTGTTATGTTTCTCGTTTCGGAATTTTTTCGAGAATAATTTGTATGCGTAGCACTTGATGTGTACAAATTAATTTGTGGTTTCAAAATGATTAATCTTATGAGTTTTGCATTTGCCATGGTATTCTACATATATTTCTGCGCAGGTATTATGAATGTTAATATTTTTCTTATCGAAGATAAGGTGAGTGAAAAAATTAGACGAAACATAGTAAATAAGAAATTCTTATTATTACGCATATGAATAATTGATAACTTATTACACTTTCGTATCGAAACCTAAAAGTTAAAAAATTGAAAATAACCTCGGTTCTTTGGAGATTCCTTGGAGTTCCGTCTACGATAAATATTCGCCATGAAGCTTTGTTAGCAATTAATAACAGAATACCTAGCTGTTAATTGGCACCGTGCTGCACGGTCGGGTATCTGGGCTATCCGGTCGGGTCGTACGCTTGGATGACAGTATCGCATAGAAGCAATATTAGTCGAGCGAAGTCTATAAATAAAGTGAACAGGTCTCAAACTTGTTTCCGTTGTGTCGTTTAGACATTTCGAGATAACACTGTTGACACACTCTTTGTCAATGACACTAGTTTAGCGATGATCGCGCTCGCAAGATATACCTGTGAGTATCACAAGTATACACGGTATACACTTATACATATGTGTGTAATATTTTGTGCTTATGTGTATTCGTTTTAGTCGTTCACATTAATTGAATTAATTATATCTACATATAAAATATTGATTGCATGCTTGTTGGTAAACGGGAATTTTTGTTGTTACATTGTCAGTGAGAACTTGTAGTTCATATGACCATAATTTGATAATATTAATTGTAAAAGATCTTTAGCATCCGTCATAATAAGAAACCTATGCCATGTCCAGGTGTACCGGTTTAATTCCACGCAACATTAATTTAATATTCTGATGAATTATACAAACGCACAAAGACCGTGTGGTAGTGACCTCAACTGAAATATATTCCCGCAGCTCGTAAACTTGGAAATATGCTCAAGCCAACTTTTCCAGTTTCGAACGATATTTTAAAGAATTCATAAATTTCTTTGACACAGCCTAGGGTCATTCGTTTTCCAATACGATCTCGAGATAAATTTTTTAATACTCCAATTACCGCTTTCCTCGGATAACAGTACTTCTCCCATCATTACGATAAAAATATGCAAGAGAAACTATTACTTTGATTTTGACTGGCTGGCATTAACCGATATTCAGCTGTCTATGCTTTTTCTCATTACGCCACTCGATATGGGTTATTAAATTAAATTCCCTATCAATTTCACGAATACTCAAAAACGCAATTATAATTAGTGGACTGTGGAGCTTGATGTCAGTTTACGTTTCCGCTAATGAATTTCAATTAAACGAGATTTTATTTTTTCCTCGATAAATGAAAATAAACTGTTTTAAATTCGTTTGAATTTCCTTCCTTATTAAGTGACTGTAGATTTTATACGTTTATAGCTTCATAATATTATTTCATCTCACACAAGACATAAGTTTGTGTGAGCGAAGGTCATCTCAAGGTCATATGTACAATAAATGGAATAATATGGCATTTTATTTACATTTTGCTAGAGCGTTTCAAGACGTATACAATGACCTAGTATGAAGGTCGGTCAAGGTCACTCAAGAGCAATGTTTAGAAACATGTTCGCTTATGGATTGTTTAAAATTCTGTTTCGTACTTGAATTTTCACATGCAGACAATTTCTATAGTTTTCTGAATCTACAGATGTCTTTTGTAACCGCAATGCGTATATGGAGTATTTTTTTTATAACAAAGCGCGAAACATTATTTTACTCGAAATACTACCACGTATGCGACTAACACCACTATGATTCTCAGCCCTGCAATTGATACTAGAGCAGAACCGCTGCAGACATTTTCCGGGGCGCAAGTTAAATAAAAAGGGCTTAGCATGAAAGTGTGGGGTGGGCCGACACATTCCGCAAGATTAGAATGGTCCTGTGTTGTTTCGTGTTCGCATCGGTTTGTATCTACATTCGAGCCGACCGAAGCTTTTTCTCGCCGAGTGCTCTCGAACCGCTCCCGGAGAACGTCATAAAGCGAGTGATAGGCGAAAAAAAGGCGGCCGCCGAGTTTTTTCCATGGTCTGAACTTGAAAGTTGATACAATAGGGTGCCAGAGGCATTACAGTCGGCTGCCTCTTTCTCCTCTTTCAGTTGTCCTCGACGAAAGAAGCTCTGCTCGAAGCTTTGCTTAACCCTGTCGACAGTAATCCACACCCGTCGAAAGAAGTGAAATGGAAAGTGCAGACACGGAGAGTGTATTTACGACGAGCCTACTTGCCACGCGGCCCTCACTCTCCTTTCGTTTTCTTGTCGAAGGACCGCGTATACTTCGAGGATAATTTCTGCACACGAAACGGTTGAACCAGTCGAGAGGGGCCGGTAATTTGTCTTCCAATTAGCGTTCGGCGACGAAAGACTGAAAAGCTTTCCCCCTTCTGTGCTCGTTTGCTTCAATGCCATACCTCAATATAAATAATATTATTAGGTTGTGCAATAACTCTTAACGCGTACGCGGTACAGTGTTTTCTCAAATTACGATATATATTATAAGGACCTTTCCTAGGAGCATGTAAGTGCAATAATATGGTAATAAGAAGTCATAAAAACCAAAGAAAATGGAGGTGCAATCGATTAATTTTTTAATAAATTAATTTTTATTCTGGTACAGTCTTGGGGTATGAAGAATGCACTCGTAGATTGGTTGAAAGAGTAACCAGCATGATAAATTTCGTCTTTCATTTATAGGAATTAAATTTCAGCAGTGTCTGCTTATATGATACCATTAAATGAACCAAAAATCATAGTCAGTAGTTGGGGACAGGTGGACTCCTATGACATGAACCACCCGATTGTGTGAATCAGTTCGTATAAATGGAGAGCATCTACTGTATTAAATTCGTTTGATTTTGTCGAAGCTTTTTAGGATTATGATCCGGCAGTGAACGTGTTCAAAAATTAAATCGCTTGTCCGAAACATAGGATATGCTCGTAAGAAATTCATTTGGTCCTCGGGCAAGGAGTCTGTCCGTCACGGTGACAGCCATACATCCAGCAAACGTCGTCTCACTGTTCTCTGTGGAAATTCAGTTTACACTGAAGCTTGTTTCGCAGCTGAGCTCGAAAGGCATCGCCAGCGTGAATCAAAGTTTCTCAAAGGAGAGACTGCAGCCGGTCAGCGAATATTTGATGATTAGACGGGTCAGTTTTGCGTCAGAGGGCAAAGCGACACCGTCAAACGAGCTTTTGATTCTCCGGCGGATCGTTTGCATTCAAAAGTGATTCTGAAAACGATACGATCCGAGGGGAGAGAGAGCCAGAGCTGATCTTCCAAGTTCGAAATAAGTAGTCGGCGAGACAGTTCCCCGAGATATACCGTTCACCTGGCCTCCAGCCCATTCATCTCCCTTCGCAGACGTCATCGATTCGGCGTCGTCGCCGGCACTACCATGCGCCATGGTGCAATCCTTTAATCCGACCTTAAAACCCTCTACCGTATTCTCCCCTCATATCTCACCCGCAGTCGGGAGTCCCATGGTCTGCTCCTTGGAACGAGCCCCGGCTAAAGTGACATTAATAAAATCCAACTCTGCAGTGTTACCGAACCTTGGTTACTCTTGACACTGTTCAAGTTTTCGAACGTTTTCGCCTGGTATGCAAAGTGCAGCGAACTTGCAACGAATCTTCCAACTAAGAAATGCTACAACCACGGATTTCATGCATTTATAGCAAAATTTATCACCCCCTTTAACTTACTACATATAACTTAATACGAAATCTACCGACAACGGCTAAATGATCGATTCAGAGTTTTTATTTTTCCAATTATTGAGATTATAAGAATACTTTTTGTTGGAATGCAACGATAATATTGTATACATTGTAACAGGCAGTGGTGCGACTCCGGTCCAAGTGGTTTACGGCACCCCACTTAAGAAAAGGGACCGAAGGCTTTTTCCAGAGACGAAACAGTCAGTCGTTGTCGTATTACAGTACAGGCCACATCGCAGCATCGTTCACGCTACAGCATCAGTTTTACCTTTCAATATATATACTTTTTCTCTTATACATACGGGAATCCACTATTGTAATTTTGTTTGCTTTAAATAAATAAAGTTCTCTTATTTAACCAAATAAAGTTGTTTTCAACACTTTTTTATAATAAAAATCAACAAAATACAAATAAAGTCCTGTTATATTTTACGGCAACATACCAGCCACTTTTGAGGGTTGGTAGGTTCATTACTGAAACTGTTAAGTTCGACGACACGCTTACAACGTGGTAGTTTGTCAGCAAAAGGGTTAATTCGTCTGTGAAGTCACGAAGGACCGGGCCGATTGTGTTGGAAACTTCGAGATTGATGGCAAAGCGACGCGGCAGACGTAGACGAAGAAGGAGAACGCCGCTACATATCTATCCACGTAGACGAAGAAGAAGAAGAAGAAGAAGAAGTAGAAGAAGAACGCATCCTTATTTCAAAGGATACGATTTCGCCGGATCGAATTATTTCGCCGAGCAAAAAGTGGCCGGTTGTTTGATCCTCGCTTACGCGGCAATTCTCCGAAGGGACTTTCTCATAGATCTTCGTGGAGCGTACGTGATCTTTATCGGCGGCAGCAACAATATCGGCCGTACAGCCATCTCAATGATAAATCGTGACAGAACGATACGTGCTTTCGATACAAGACGGCGCGTTGGCCGGTCTCAGTTGACTATCCGACCAACTTATCAGAAGAACCAACGACTCGAAGATCGGGAAAGCAAGGGAACAAGGGTGGAGGGGAGGGAGGAAGTGGTAGGAGAATCCGAAGGGATAGATTGGACCAGTTATTGCGAAGGATCTCTATCGAACACCGGACATCCCGAGGATCAATTCACCTACAAGGAGTGCTGTCTCTTGTCGGTCTTTTCTTCGTTTTATTCTCGGTCCTCTCTCGAGTATCGAGAAACTGAAACGAGGAGGACGCCACAGCGCGGCGCGGCGCGGCGGCGGACTAATTCGACATTCGTTTCGCCCCAATACAGCGTCGTCCGCCAGGCTTCCCCTAATACTTTCGGTAACGCTGATAAAGAAACGGGTTAATTGCAGCTCGCTACAATCACCGACGAGAAATGTACTTTTTAGCGAGGGTCGGGGATTTTCAGCGGACTTTTACGTGGTTACGTAATGCACCCGCTGAATAATCGAGGGGAACTCAAGTAACCCGTGTAATTAGGGGAAAAAGGAGGACTTTGTGTTTCCTTGGAAAGGGAGAGAGAAAGAGAGAGAGAGAGACAAAGGGGGGGGAATTCTGAAACGATAAATCTCACCACAATTATCGTCGAACCGACGTCGAACGAGGAAGACGCGCAGCGAAGAAGAAAAAATAACGAAACCGAGGACAGAGAAATATTCCCTTTTCTAGTTAAGAATAATTCGTTTTTATCAAAGCGCTGGAAAGATAGGGACGAAACGAGAGTAGGAGGCTGGGTGATGGTCCGTGGGACAACGACAGGCATGCTCGCCCCTGTTAAAGTATTATCATTTCGTAATCCTCCATGCAGGCTTCATAATGAAGTATTCACCTACCCGTAATCCTCGATCTACTTGCTGCTACGACATTCTCTTCGACCAGCCTCGGCCAGATACTGTGTCGCGACAATGCTCGCGGAATTTCTACGGCACAATGAAAAAAAAACCGCGTCCCTTATGCACGGACCGGTTAATGTTGTTTTCCTTACAAAACAGTCAGGTTTGGTCGCCAGAAGCCAACCTCTCCCCCCTCCCCCCCCCCCCCCTCCCCCCTCCACCGTCCGTCGTAATGCGCACGGCGAGCTTAATAAGTCCCAGAGGCTGAGCGTATTGTGCGAATACCGCGAACGCTAGCTGCGCACAATTTCCACCGGTATAATTGTGAACCTAATACAGTTTTCGTCCGCTATAAGAAGACGATGCTTTTTTCGCGACAGAAAAATCTCTAGCCCCTCTTCTTCTTTTGAAATTGCTGTGGGACCCATAAACGACATGAATTACGATTTGGATACGATTTAACTGTATATCTTGGAGAAGAAAGGTGTTTACAATGTTGTTAGTGATACTAATTGACTGTGAATTGTAAATTAGGTCCAGCCTTGGAACTGGTCCAAAGGCTACTCTACTTTAAATGCTGTTATAGAAGTCCAATGAAATCTTAATAAATGCATTTCCATAATTTACACGATGCATACAACTAAATCCATTCAAATTGATCTCACGTTGCATCCATCGTAAATTATTTTAATTTAAATAATATATGGATTGTTCCCTAACAATTGTTAGAGAATTATTATGAAATGGAATGTACATTATAGAAAGTAGTTCTGTTTCGAGAAACAAGAAACGGGAGTTGAATGACTAATAAAGGCAGAAGGTAAATTAACGAGAATTGGAGTAGAGAAGCAGTTTTAAAAAAAAGTGTACAAGACACAAAAGGCAAAATGTAATTTTATTAGTAGTTGAAGAATTGTGCGCAAGGAATGCGTTGGAAAAGCTAGAACTGAATTGCGAATTTTATACAATTATGAAAAAAGTTGCAATACAAAACTGTAAATACATCAAAAAGAATTGAGAAACGTGGTGGTATTATTTCCATCCCATTAAAAGTATTAAACAAAGAAATACATTTTTTTTTTAGCTTTCATTTCACAGAACTGACTGAGCAAATTTTTATTTCGCATAAATTCCGCAGTCTAATTAGGACAAATAATTATGAAGCAGGTCCATTCCTTGGTTTCGAGGCTGGAAATTTTCGTTCGATTTTCATCATTTCGATCCGTCTTCGGTGATAAAAGTGGGTTTCATTAAGATTCATAACTGGTACATACATGCATATACCATGTAAACGCTATCGAAGCTTGAATGATCGCTGATTAACCGCGGGTTGTAACAGAGTTACTATTGCTTGATTGAATCTGTTTCGGTAGTTACCAAACATACTGTGTATATTACTCGAGCACAAAAGGCAGCGCGGCCTGGCGCAGACCAGAGAGAAACGATGGAACAACGAACAACCTGCGGCCAGAATTATTTATTCGCACGCACGAACTAGCCCGCGATATACGAAATAGTGCAAAAGATGGGTCGGTGTTCATGGCGGTTTATGTTAATCAGTTTCCCAGCCACGTTAACTGGACCGTGCATCGTGGCCTCGTTTCGGGATGTTTGACGGAACAAGAAACATTCGGGACGCGAGATGTTACCGCACTTTAAATTAGACGTCGAGCGAACTTTGAGATCGTACGAACAATGTTGTAAATTGAAGTTTCGAGGATTCTTAAATTTCAAGAACCGTATATTATACTATACACCTGTTACAGAATAGTCGCTCAAAATTGTGAAGACAATTGTTAAAAGAATCATTGGAGCATGTATTAAAAGTGAAAAATACACGGGCTGTCCGAATTTTCATATAAAATGTCATTGCAAAAGAAGAATTTTTTCCTACATTCGTGTTTGATCAATATTATCTAACACTTAAGTGCACTTTCGAAATGTACTTTAGAAAAGCAATGATCCTAATAAATTAAATTCATATTTAATATTCATCTGTATCGAAATGGTAAATAGAAACGTGGTGAGATAATCAAATTTCATCTACATCCACAAATAGTTATACAGTAAAGTAATGAAATTCTATATTGTTGCTTTGATATTCTGAAACTACAGAAAAACACACTAAGATATTTCATGCAAGATGTGATTAATGTTTGGTAAGAAGAACATAACTTCTGAACGAGGATAGTCGAATATTAGCTAACAGAGAACAGTCTCGGGAGTCAAATACATAATCTGCAAATTGTCAGCGACAGCCTTGGTACAAGCTAATAATCAATGGCAGCAGCGTTCGAGTGCAGTTGGTATACGATACACATCCAACGCGCAGTCATAATCCACGCACGTGTGCGTCAAGTTGGTTACAACATTGTTACAAAGGATCCCGCTAATTGAAACGCATGTTCCATCTCCCTATGTCTGGCGATTATTAATTTATCGTAAGAGCCACTATGGCGGCCATTCGCACCGCAAACTATTGCTTTCATCCTCGTATTGTCTTCGTGTATTAGCTGCATATACACTCTCGCCTAGAAACGGTGCTGTAATTGAAAGCACATTAGACAAACGTTACCGAGCCGCAGCTATATTTTAATATTTACAGACTAGTTGTATAAAATTCGTTTATGAAACTACAGTAATGTCTCAATCTAAGCGCGACAGAGGTCATCGATCTAAGCTAGTTCGCCTAAACGTTCCACCGAGAGACATACTCCGCGAGGGGCCCTGAAGCTCGAGCTGCCTCGGGGACCGAGCAGTGTAAAGTGTAAACATGCCGCGTAATCCGATACGGGGTCGGGTATATTCGTGTGAACCACTGCTAATTCAATTACAAAACTTCTTTATTTTTCATTATTTTTTTATGAGACTTTTACCAATTTATTTCTGGCATTTTTCTGATTAAAACGACACTAAACACGATACAATTTCAACTGTACTATTAGTGATTGAATTGACTAGTATTGTCTCACCGGTACGCTATTTTTTGTTGCGCCTTCGGCCGCGCGGTCCGTGTTTACATGTTGTACTTTTCTACGTTCGGCACGGTCGACACGGTCATAAAAATATAGTATCCCACCAATATGTAGTAAGCCACAGCACAGCGCGACAGCTATTCCAGTAAATAAATAACATCGATATACATATTATTTTTAGCATATTAAAATAATTAATGAAAGAAATAAATAGTTTATTTAGCTCCTGCTTCCTGGAATGGATGATATGTATAGATAATTTGTATTTTCCATAAAGTTCCGCAGTCTAATCACGAGTTTGCATACGTATTCGCAGTATAACTACGACATCCGGAGCCTGTCATCTCTTTCAGTGGAACGCGCGAATCATTAGCAGCTATCAACAGCTCTGGACCGTCCTCAACAATTTTCCAAGAAAGAAAGCGTTTCAAAGTCGCTCGCCGTGAATCGAATGAAAGAACGTATCAACTATTTTCACGTTCCTCCGCGAACTCTACGCTTGCTCATTAAACGAAGACAAACCTTTGCTTAACGTTCGTGTTTAAGATCGTTCTTGAACGAGAGTCGCCGTGCCGCGAGACCTTCAGCACACTATAGTAGAGATACTCTCGAGGCCGAGAAATGAGAAACGAAAGCCACTTTTGCTATCACTTTACCAAAGATAGCTACCTTAAAACCATCGCTAACAGTTCCAGCACCGTTTCCATAATTGCTAGCCGAGTCTTTTGTTGTATTGCCAGGCCACTGGCCCGTCGAGTGTCTCAAATACCCGATATCACAGATACGGTAAAGAAAAGGTTTATGACACGACGAGTGGAGGCCGCCATGTTTCCGAGAGTCTAGACAAAGAGCACTTTCAGCCGACAACAATTTAAATTAGTAACTCCGGCACAAGAAGCACGCCCATTGTTACACGCTGCTACTAAACACCCGCACTTCTGGCGCCCTCGTTTTTACATCTGATAACGCGTCCTAAACCAGAAGACAAGGCGCAACAGTCGATGATCCCCTAAACACGCAGTTTCTTGAGTCTAATTCACTCGTGACGTTCCTCTTTCCGGGTTTCGATCCCATACATAACTTTATTAATTGTATTAATATATATATTATCTGTACAAAATAGAAATAAGTAATGTCTAGCTGATGGCTAACAAGCATACACGATTTTAAATAAATACATGAAAGGGAGAGAAAGAAATCTCATTCCGTTTAGATTCACATTAAAATAGGCAGGATTAAGCAAAGAATTAAAACGAAGGGGTCACACATACAACCGGGAATTATGAAAAAAGCGTTAGATGTTTCAGTAGTTTTTCATGTGTGAAATTATGTTCTTTTGAACGTACGCTGCTATACATTAAAATATAAAGTTATAACAGTAATCCTTACAGAATTACTTTCAAATTTCATTAAAACATTTCTGAAAATGATGAAGGTACAGCGATTTGTATGTGACAGGCTTTTAAAAACATCTCTGTCAATTTTTATCCAAATAAAAACAAACAAAACTGTTTGATAAAGCGAACGAGTGAAACTAATACCTGTGACAGTCGGCTTCGAAATTTCCTGTTTTTCGAGAAATAAAAATGATTCGTTTTTTATTGTTAAATAGAAACGTGATTGACATAAAAATCGCTCGCAACAAGTGTTCGGTGATTATATCCAGAATTACTGTGTTCTTCAAACTAAATAGCTTCATTAGTCCACGAAATACTCTTGGTATTTACTATTAAGAATTGGCTGTTGGGTGTTCAAATAAAATTGTTGGATCCGTTGTATGTCCTCGGGTAATAAAGACTCGGGTATCAGAGAATCCGAGGAGAAATAAAAGTCCTAGTTCAGGTAATCCATTTCTGTTAAGGCTGGTTCTAGGCCCTAGAGCGAATTGCGGCCAGAAGGATCAAGTCTTCGATCCTTAAGACCTTGTTTTTGCGAGAATCGGCTAATCCAAGTAATCGTATTTTAGCGCACGCTATACGTCGAACGTTCTTGATCCCATTACTAATTATTACACACGCAAACCGTGATATGCTATAGGGGATTGCGCGTTATCAGGGGAAAACGAAATCATTAAGTTTTATGATGAACCCGCGGGATTTTGGAAGACTCGAGCTGAAGTGGTTACCGTCGAAGTCGTCGGGAGTTTAATCACCTAATTAGGTCATCGTCGCTCCACTCCACGTCACATTAATGAAAGAATGAGACTGCATAACCGCTCTAATTGTAATGTATGGCCAGGTATATTCTCAAAGATATGATCAACTCTAGCAAGCTTCGCAATATATTCCGAATCTAAATAGAGGATTATTAAAGTGCCCCTGTAATAAGCTACGAATGCGTTTAAATTGCGACATGCCGGCTGAAATAAGGGACAGAGACATTTCCATAGTATTTCAAGCATTACTCTGCAGTTGTAAAGAACGTGGAAGTCGAAACAATTATGTTAGTTGTTGCATCGGGCATGTTCGAATGTATCCCATTGCATGGTATAAAGGTAAATATACCTTGGTGTAAAGTCAATCACAGAGTTGTGTAATGGATAGTAATTCTATGCTCGCTATGTTGCAAAATTTCCGTATCACCAGTAACTTCGTCTAGTTTTAGATTAATTTATTCATGTTATTAATAAATTAATGCAACCATATTGGTAATTCTATGCTCATGTTTCACACTATCCATATCACCAGTAATATCGTCTAGGTTATTATTGAATCATTAGTGTTATTAATAACTATATTACTCCTATACAGGAATAACATTGCTTTTTTAGTTTCATCCTAAAGAATTTATTAATCAACAAAATAAATTTTTCTGTTATTCCGGTTTTTACACAATAGTGTACAGAAATAAAAATGTACAGGAAAACTCGCATAGTTATTATAAATGGATAAACTTTCGAAACAGCGAACTAATTTGTACTCCGGATACAAAGTCCGTGTATACATATAGAAACTTTTGCAAATGACTGTGCACGGTACCGACTAAAATGCTGTAGTAGAATATTGGCAATCTACGCTAGATTGCCACAAACAGTTCCAGCATTGAAACGACATGTAGGGCACGTAGGTTTATTTTTTATTGCAAGTTTTGCATCGACGAAGCACTGTAGTGATTTTTCATTAACATAAAATGATGAAAATTGTAATTTTCATAACATGACATATATGAATAAAAAAATGCATACTTGTGAATAAAGTATCATAATATAACATTCAATTTTAAAAGGGGCGTATAATACATTGCTGCACATAATATTAGTGATATTTCGATCGATTTAATTATAAATAGCTGAACATTTCTTCTTTAATGAACAAACACAGAATAATTTCTGTAGGACTCCAGGTACGTCCAGTGACTGATATATGTATGTAGAATCGCTCTCCGTGATTTTGTCCAGTTAGACTGGTGCACTGTAGGACGATTGGAAACCTGCTAAATTATTTCAGAAGTGTGATTTCCACGTATCCTGTTCTCGATTCGAATGATCAACAGAAAGAACATGTCACATTTTATGCGGGTAAAGGGAGCGAAAAGGTGTTTGATAGGCGAAAGGTGGATTTGCGTCGGGGGGCTCGAATTCGATCAATGGAGACTGTACGAAAACGATGTAGGGGGGGGGGGGAGGATAGAAGGGGGTCCAAAAAGTATGCGGCACGTACAATCGTCGAGCGGTGTTGCCGTAAAATTTCAATTTTCTCGTATCGCTGTATCCAGGAAATAGACTAGGCGTCGAGGGCGCGACCGCTTAGCCACGGTTGCTGCAACATGCACATTCGACATACGGTGCAACGGGTTCTCGAGGCGAGGTACAACGATCGATACCGAGGAGGAGTCGTTCAATCTTTCGACCTGCTACCCAGTTGCCGGGGGATTCGAATTTATGTTCGAGGCCCCGGAGAAGAAGCGTGCAATCGATAACACGCTCGCGAATCATTCTTTAACATCCCACGATCGCGATCTCCCCGAAATCTTGCACGGGAATCCAACTTGTGACGAAACACGAAGCAGGCGCGGCGGATTAACGCGATCCTTGAATGTTTTAAAACCCGGGGAAAATTGAGAATCTTTGTTCAAACCGAGCGCCTTTTACAATTTCCGTTTCATATACAGGGTGTCCTGGCTAACTTGACCACCTAGAATATCTCGTTTAGTGTTAGTCATGGAAAAAATGTTATAGGACAATATTAACCTAACCGAAGGAGTAATATAATGATTCGGAAAAAACTTTTTTCAAGGTCATTTTTTTCTAGATATCAAGGTCATCAATTTTTTTTTTAATGGAACTATATTTTTTTTTAATCGCGATGTAATAGTAGGGGTGAATACCTCTTCAATGACCTTCGTGTGACCTGGGGTATGAAAAATCCATAAAGCATTACAGGTATTATCAGTGATTAATTTACTACACTAATTGGTTTGGGTTTACTAGAAGAACTGGATTTATTAGAAGAGCCAGAGAATCATTTATTTTCCGTATACAATAATGTATTGAAAACAATAGTCATCATTTCGAACATTTATTGAAATGGAGTAGTTCAATTAAACCAATTAGTGTAGTAAATTAATCACCGATAATACCTGTAATGTTTTATGGATTTTTCATACCCAAGGTCACACGTAGGTCATTTTATAATATGTCATTAAAGAGGTCTTCACCCCTACTATTACATCGCGATAAAAAAAATATATAGTTCCATTAAAAAAAAAAAAATTGATGACCTTGATATCTAGAAAAAAATGACCTTGAAAAAAGTTTTTTCCGAATCATTATATTGCCCCTTCGGTTAGGTTAATATTGTCCTATAACATTTTTTTCTATTGCTAACAGTAAGCGAGATATTCAAGGTGGTCAAGTTAGCTGGGACACCCTGTATACATATAGAGTCGTCTAAGTAAATCCGAAAAAGTCATTGTACGAAGAAAAATAGTTTAAATCCCAGGAAAATGTTAATGTATTGTGCATAAAATTTTGGATGCATCATTCGTAAAATAATAATAATGTCAATTATTTGAAAATGGAGCGCCAATATTTTTACTTTCTTACAAAATCTGCAGTTCATTCATGACCGATAGAAGAGAATGCAATGGTGTTCTAGAAACAGTGATTTTATTTTATATAAACGTTTATATACCAGTGATCTTCGTTCCCTTCGTTTCGGAAATAATTACTCGGCACAGTATCGTTTCCGCCGTTTCATCGATCCAGATGCTATCGCTGGACCGCTACTTCCGGCCTTTAACTATATCGAAACGATAACTGTTCGGAACGCAAACATTTTTCTACCATAACTTCGATGATATCGGAAATGGAGTTATTAGTTCGCAAGATCAATAGTTCTCCGACTTTCACGGCGACCGTCCCTCGGCGTTTGGCTAATTCCGTGGCTTCTTCCAACGCTATAGTTGACGCACGACGTCATGCGACGACCACTTCCGGCCGTTAACCGTATCGTAGCTATATGATTAATCAACATACATATATGTATACTGCTAATAACTTTAAACAAATACCTTTGGATTATAGTATCATTTTTATGATTGTTTTTATGTCTGCGTTTGTGAGAATTAATTTGTTGTAACTGCCTCGTTGAAGCTGTAATAAATTTCCCGCTCGCGAGTACACGTGTGCGTCAAGAAAATTAAATATTCATGAGGCTGAGAAACATTACTTAAACTAATATTAGAATCAGATCGCGAGGGAACATGAAAATTAAAACGTTCACATTGTTTTATCTATTGCATAGCAGTTAGTTATTATTACCATTATAATTTTTCATTAGCGTGGTTTACGATGTCTAATTTTAATACAACTAATAATGTAGAAATAGTATTAAACTCGAATTATTATTTATTTCGGAAAGCAACAATGGCCAGTATACACAATGTCACTTTTATCAGAACTGACACTTTAATCAGAACATTCGCATCTTGCGATATCAAAAGGTCAGTCAGATGTTTCAAATTAATGAATTCCATACCAAACGTAATTGTTTTGTTTCATGTACAATCCTGTTCCTTTATATTTATACGGTAAAATATTATTATCCCTAACCCCTTGCCGTATAATAACGAGCAAAATTCGTAATGGAGGTTGCAAACACAGAAACTACTAAATCCGAGAAATTACTCACTTCTTTTAAATCGAAGACAAGAATTGTGGGACAGATAATAGATTTTTCGAAAATTAGTAATTGACACTAGAATAATTCGATGTACTCTTCTCGAAAAGTAGTAAAGTGAAACGATTACACTCGGTATCTAATAATTCGCGGATCCCTAGATTTCGAGTAACGGAGAAGCATCCTCGCTGTCGGATTATTTTTCGCCGGTAGTACATAATTCCCGTGATTATTGGCGATCGAATATCCAAAAACGATAACTGTGACATTGATTACCGATTCGTGTCAGAACCTGTTCCTCGTGAAACGCGATTCGTCGGATTGGCTGGAAGGGGGAGTTGGGTGGAGCGTGGGGCAGAGGATCGATCCAGCGGAATCGGGAACGCGGATTGAAGCATCGATTAGGAAATGAATCGTTTCGCGGGAAAGCGGATTCAGAATCACGCGCACCGGTTGCTTGTTCGCTCGCTCGATTTCTAATGGCAGTGGCGCGCGCGCGCGCGGGCGCGCGGCCCAGGATGTTGGTCAAGATATCGCGTAATCGGGTTCATGTAACAGACCGTTTCCCAAAGTAGAAGTATCGCCCGAGATTAGCCGATAGGGTGGTTCGTGCCACGTTCGCTCAGTCATCCGGCCGATCTCGTCGAGGCATCGGTGAAAGGAACAAATTGTTCTGTTACTGGCCAGCCCGTGTTCGTTTAATAATCACTATCCCGCGAGCAAGATTAAACTCGTCCCGATGCGGCTTCAATAGAATTCAATTAAAACATACAAAGCTTCTCGGGACCCGAGAACTCGTAGCCTCGCGAGCCTCCAGCACGCAACTGAAACGGAATTACCGCTAGCAAATTATCCGAACGATAGAGATTTTATATTATTCCCTCCTACTTTAAAAGTTCAGCGAATTATTATATTTATTTCATAATTTGCGCGGCGAAACTAGAAAAGTGTAGGCTGTAGAAATACGGCATCGATCTAGCTGTTTTTACAGAGACAACTGATCCAATTAAAATATTGCGGACTGATATTATTGGATATAATATATTCGAAGTAATTTTCAAATTATTATCGCCTCTGGGATCCTTCAAGTAAACGTGAAAAGTATTTGATCTACATTTATAATCTTTTTATTGCACGAAAATAAGGAAACGAGATAATCGGTATATTTTTCAAACAGAAGTGTTATGTTCAACCTAGGTTGCTTCAGAGAGAGAGAGAGAGAGAGAGAGAGAGAGAGAGAGAGAGAGAGAGAGAGAGAGAGAGAGAGAGAGAAATGAATTCAAGGTTTTAGTCGTTTTAAAGAAGGAATATGTGTAGAAAAATTATAATCAGTGACATTAACAGCAATACTTTCGTTGCTAAACGACGACGATACGATGCCTTCGAGTATTGAAGCAAGCAAAATGGCCGCCATTGTGCGCGATACCGCTGAAAAGGTCCGTCAATTTCGAGTCGAAAAATCTGTGGAAGATTATCGAGGCCAGCATTCATAAACGGAACGTTACTAGAATGTAACACAGCATGAACAATATTTTGCATGTCTCAACCGCTCGGCGTGCAAATTAAGATCGAAATGATCAGGTCGGCTGGACGGCCGCCATTAACGGGAGCTCATGCGACGCCGTGCGGGCCGTGTCACGATTACCCACCATGCACGATAATAATCTCCACTTCATCATACACGTGACTCGTCATACGTGATCTCGCTGACTTTATTCTCGAGGACGAGTATGGGAACCGTTTCGATATCGACCGTCAAAGTCTGACTCGAAACGCGAATGCATCAAATCCACCGTTCAAAAAGTCGACGGCATTTCTTCACCGTGTGGAAAAGGTGCAACACTGTTGCTACTCGTGCTGAATTTCCTCCAAAATAGATACCTACCCCTGCAAGCATTCGCGAAGCAGTTGCAAACATCGTTGACACCTTTTCCAAGTCTTTTATCGCGTCTTAGTTTCCGTTTTCGAGGAGTCTTTATCGATTTCTATTCACACGATTGCCGTTTTGTTCGATGATCGTGCTAGAGATCGTCTGTGACTGTGATTGATTGATTATGCGAATGCATTTGTGCATTAACTTTTGAATATTAGGAGCGAATATACATGTATATTAGATGATTGCAAAAGTTCTTGTCCGATTTGAAAATAAAACACAAATGGTTACATTAGACAGTTTTATTAATTTGTATAATCACCACCATTCGTTATATTTGTGTCTCAATGTTTTACAAGTTTGTGGATTCTTTTCGTAAAAACTTCGCACCTCTCCATCATCAAAGGTCTTGATGTTTATGAATATCAAGCACGAACTTTTGCAATTATCCAATAATTCATTCGTTTGGAAGGTTTATCAGCAATCTGAATTAGATAAACTTAATCCATCACAAAGTTTTAGAGACATTTGTGTATTCAATGTGTATGTAGATTGCAGATTGAATTAGTTTCGCATGATCATAAAATTTATTATCCATCATTATGCTGCGCGGAAAATATTGTCATTCGTGATTAAACATAGTAATTAAGTGGAAATTATACATTAGGTTGTCACGTGAGAGATGTTCGACGAAGCTGAAGAAGGTATCAAAAAATGATCATCTAGGCATTTCGACAGTATAATTGCAGAATAGACAGGGAGAACTATTTCGTGGAGAATAATACACGGCAGAGAGAGTATTTTATTTTTGTATTAATAAACGGATTTTCGGGAGTTTTTCAGCCCGGTGAAAATATTGCTACGCGTCGCTTCAATAATCTTATCCTTATTCCGAGTGTAGAAAACGTTCCGATTTTCCGGTGCGCGGGCCACTAAACGAGAGGGAGCTGCAGGAATTCAGCCCACTAGCCGTGCGTCTCATTATTTTTAATTGAGGCGAAACTAACAGGCGGCTACCAGCAACTGACAGCATTCCGAAACAATAACTCGCCGCGAAATGTCGTCGCCACGTTAATTATCTACCACGACGCGGCAGAATGTTTTGTGCTCGGGACGGGTGGGGCGAGGTCTGGGCCCGCCAATAATTCCTCGACGAAACGCATGGGGTTGTTAGTGAATTTATGGGAAAGAAATTTGGAATACGGACAACGAACATTCAGCTAGTATCGATCTTCTATTGGTGTCTAGTTAGAGCTGTTACTTATGAGATACCCGGGTAAACAAAAATTACCCGGGTACACGGGTATTCGAGTAAACAAAAATTACCTGAGTACCTGGGCATCTCATGAACAGACTGCGGATCTTTATGCAAAATAAAAATTGTTTGCATCAATTGCACGAAGCAGAAGACACATGATGATTACTTATTTTCTTTAATAAGGTAATAATAGCTCTTGTAACCAGTTCTGAAACCTTATGAGCTACTCGGGTACCCGAGGACACGGCTCACAGTGGTTTTCGCATTGCTGATTATCAATTTGATTTCAAAACTTCAAAAAACAAAATGGCGGATTCAATATGGCAGATGAGTTACTCAAAAAATTGTCGAATTTCCTTCAAATTTAGTATGCCCATATTTTTGGGGTTGCTGATTATGAATCTGATTTCAAAATGAATAATTATAATAAATTAAAAATTATAATAACTTTTTTAAAACGCAAAAATAAAAAATTTAATTTAAGTTTAATTATCATTTTTAATTTATTATAATTATTCATTTTAAAATCATATTCATAATCAGCGACCCGAAAAACCCTTGAGTATTAATTTTTAACTAAATTGGAGTACTGCTTGTGTTTTATGTAGCAATCTTAAGGAGGCTTCAGCAAATAGGCTATGTAAAATTCATCGTGATCAGGCGTGACCTCTGCTTTGTAATTGTCATTAAAGAAAAACAAAGACTGGAATGTAGTTCTTTAGGAAGAGACAATTTTCAAAGTGATAAAATATATATATATATATATTTATATATATATTGTTAAAAGTTGTACATACGCATAGCTGAAAGAACGCTCTTTAACGCTATGTAGTTAGTTTTTCTAAAAATATTACCCATAAAAAAGTATGATGAGGCAAACAACGTCAACTTTCGGGAAGAAATGCGATTTATCTTAGACTTCAATTTTTGCTTGTTTTCAAACTGCTCTAGAACAATAATGGGTGACTTTCAGCAATTTATATTTATGCTACAACTTAGTTGAACATTTAAAAAGTTATTGGCATAAATATCATTCATTTTGGACGAAGTTGAAAAATGTATTTTTGGCCACGTTTTGGCGATTTTGAACAACTGTACGGCTGTCTCATGGGCACTCGGGTACCCGGGTATCTCATATACTCGGGTACAGGTTCCAGGGTAGATGTACTAGTAAATAAACACGAACCAATGAATGCACATTCTACATATAGCCAATGCGGAGCAGAACTCCAAGACCTAAATCATGTTACATAATATGGCAATGCCCAGACTATGAAAATGAACGTAATACATTAGAAACAAAGCTCCTCAAAGGCAAGTACTGTTTCCCTCTTTGTATTAATTCCTTCCTACGTAAACCTGATATAAAAGGTCTGAAAATAATTTATAATTTGTTCCGTTAGAGTATAGAAACAATGTAAACCTATTTAATGTAAGCCAAATGTAATAATACTGTACTTGCCATATAAACCACTTGGTTTAAAGCAATAAATAAATAAATAAAAACAAGCGAAATCAATTAATTAAAGAATTTAATTATTAAATATCGATTTTTTCTAATTCCTTATTTCAGATTCGAACAATTTTCACGCTACCCGTGATTGATCATTTAACTAAAATAACCTAAATATTATCTATAAGTGCAGCGCACGTGTCGAGCGTGGTTTGTGCAATACTTGGTATAAGGTCAGTCATAAATATCCTTTTAAAATTTATCGCAATACATTACAAATATGAAATTTTGATGTGAACTATCGATCGTAACTGTGTAACACTTTAACGAAAATGATTTCGACGCTGGGTTCGATCAGAAAATACACTAAGAAGCCTATTTGCAAAAATTTATCGATTTACGTTTCGATCTACATTGAGATCATCCTCAGAATCGAGTGATTGAGTCTTTTTCACTTATAAACCTGTTTTCCACAGACGCAATCACTCGATTCTGAGGATGATCTCAATGTAGATCGAAACGTAAATCGATAAATTTTTGCAAATACGCTTCTTAGTGTATTTTCTGGTCGAACCCAGCGCCGAAATCATTTTCGTTAAAGTATTACTAATATGTGTATGAACAGTATAACAATTGGTTTGACATAAATTTTATTAGATTTCTCACGTTTTTCAAACACTTATCATAGAGAAATCGGAAATATCGAATATCGTTCAATGACTGGTGGAATTAGCCTTTCTCTATAACTTGTTAAACTACTTACTTTTCGTTGAAGTTTCGATTTCTATATGTCACGTATGAAAGTTTAGACATTAAAGAATCGAATTTTAATCATCCGAATGCATATTAATATTATTAACCTTTAAAATGTAACCAAGAAAGTTACCAAATTCCTTAATTGTTCATTCATTGGTGTATACACCCTAACTGTAGTTTCGAGTAAGTACGGGAGGAGCTTGACAATGTTGGCTACCAGACGATTGGCAAAATCATATTCGATTACAATTTCGAGTGTGAATTTTTGTTCAATTTTACATGCCACGAAATTTAATGTTAAGTTTGACCGAGTACTATTCTTTTTACACTTCAACTGTCGCCAGTACGTTGATGCGTGTTGTATCTCTGATAACAAGTTAACTGTGTGCAAACTGCGCGTTAACAAAGTTGATATGATGGCTCCATCAGTTATAAATAGGTCTAACAGCTTGCGCGTCCCGTCATATGGAGCATAAAGTGTTGGGATTTTATTACGATTGTAAAACAACAGTTTGTAAATAAGAATTTAGTATCACTACACTTTCATTTAAGAATTTAGTGTTTTACATGGACTCATTCACGTAAGCAAATTAATTATTTTATCAACCACTATGTATATGTATGGTATACATATGTATACCATTATGTTCACAATGCTCGCCCGGTAATTCTGGGGTTAAAGTGGCACGTCTCGTTTCATCGAAACCGGACCTGATACAAAACTTACGGTAGGTTATTGGACTTGACATTACAAGAGTTAACGCGATCCTTTTCTGGACAGTTAACGTATTAACTGGCTGTTTCACTGGCATTGCACGTATTCCCGCGACACCTACAAAATTCACAGTGGTTTACCACCATTACGTGCCACGTGAATCGTGGCTGGCTAGAATAACGTAAAACTCTGATATCTTCTGGGTGCGATTCGAAGGGCGAATGCGTGTATCCGTCGAAATCTTTCGGTCCTAAACTCTTTATCGATGCAGGGGGTCGCGCACCGGAAAGGGTACCAAACCCCGGATACGCGATATCGGTGGAACAGCGGTTGTATCGTGCGTGACTTCGCATGTTAAGTGGTCTAGCCATGTATGGATATACATACATACGTACATATATTTATTCTGCAGGTCGTTTCATCTGCACCACGCGTACAACACAGAAACAGTCCGTGAACGCCCACAGATCAAAACAGATTGTTGGCCCAATCCGCGAAAACGAGGATTTGATGTATCAAAACCGTTCGTTCTTAAACGATTCGAGAGCTACCGAACGGCTACACATAAAAGCAACGACCTACGTAAGGGCAATTGAAAAGGTCGTTGCAGAACGCTGTTACGATTCGAAACATTCTACAGTTTCAACTTCCAAGTTAATTGTCAGTTCTACGCAAATGATTCCCTTCTGACTTGAGTATCGGTTGCGCGGGGCTAATTTACTCGTTACTCGCCGGCGAAATCACTTACTATGAACCCCTTCGTTGCAGTAAAGATGTCTGACAGGGTGTTGTTACTTTATACATATGTATTACAGTCGAGATACAAGTCTGCCAACTACTCGGAATTTTCTGTTAGAATTGTTTCAAATTCACATTGACGCTGCCGAACTCGTAAAAATTACGGATTATTTATTTCGTGTGGTTGCAAGTAAGGAGCTATCTAATCTAGCCATTATAGTGTTTCCACACTTTATAGCTATACAGTCAGTCGCATAATTGATGACAGACACTTTAAAGCAGAATAACTTGTTGTTGTTCTACGAATGGCTCCAGAATATAAAGAGTACTCATGCATGGCTATGCTCGCCTTGATAACGAAAGGATTGAACACGTTCAGAAGTAGGTAGCGGCGTGCACGTATACAACGAATGGCTTGGCACAGTGTAGTTCAGAAGCGAGTATGAAAATTGGTGAAACGCTGATGACAGTTCCAGGCTCGCAGATCCTAGCGATAAAGAACTTCCGATTCGGTGGCCCGGTGGGACTATTACATCACTATTTCGTTAAATCCAAGCACACGAATAGCCTACAGGCGATTGTTCACTTTGTTCACCAGGCCAAGTGGCTCTGCACACAAAAATTTCATTCTTGGCGGCCTCAATTTCCTCGAGAGCAAGTAACACTTCCCTCCGGTTGAAGCACGTACTTTCTGCTACAAAGTGGCCGGTACGGCTACCTGTTTAAGAAGTTGAACGCGAACGTTTGAAGAAAACCAGCCGGTGAAATAATTCGTTGAATTCCCGCGAGCAACGCAAGTTTCGGGGCAATGCGACTTTGTCGGGTAATTCCTCTAATTATTTCCTATGTTCGCCGGAAGTTCTACTATTGAATAGTTCTAGAGCTGTTAACTTGTTATTAGGTTCACCTTCTTTGGATCTTTCGTCTTTATTCTTGTCAAAGTTGCAAATGGGAATGTTCGGTAATGAAAGAATGTATACCTGGGGGGAAAATAATAAATTCGACTAAAACGTGTAATTTAACATCTGACGAAGATGTATAATGCATACGTGAAACAGTGGAGCAGCAATACTCGGAAAAAGTTAGGACACTTCTTTCAAGCGAGCTTAGCCAACACCACGCATGGCTGGCACCCGGAAACAACTGTGTGAACTGTACGGCGCGACACGGAGAACCCCGAAAACCTCAAAGCTCTGATGAACTATGTACATTTATCTAATTCTTTATGGTTTATGTTTGAGATTGTTTAACTTTACTCTGACCGTGACGGAAGCTGAGGAAACGTAGTGCGTTTATCCTGACTCAGTAAATGTTTGTCCAACTTTATTTACCGATACTCGCGAAGATAGTAGCCGCTTTGATATTGTATGTACCTGCAGCAACGACTTCTGGATTTACATTTTATTATCTGAAGAAACATCGACATGTTCGGTAGTGGAATTCGTAACAAATATATAAATTAAAAATATTAACTTTCTGAGGAACGGCTGCTTGCAACTATATTAATTATTCGTTTATCCTTGGACATGCTTCAACGTAAAAATTCGCTCAGTTTCTTTTTATAGGCACTGTAAAACATTTGATTTCTTTTCTGTTTAGCAGATGTATTTCTGTAACCCTTTGATTGTGCGCTTGAATGCCAATCTTGTAAAAAGTTTCGATCAAGAAATGCTATTACAGTCTACAGGTTCATGCAATAAAAATTTGGGGTAAAAAGTTAATCCTTAATATCCTACCGTCAATTTGAATTCAGATGTCTAATTTTACTTTTAAATAAAGCGTATTTGGTTAAACTGTACCTTGCGTAACCAGAAATTTTTGTCTTTTTCTTATGTAATCCTGTAGATTTTGACGAGAAAGTGCCAATAATTCAAGTTTCAACTCCTAGGAGATAAGAGGTTCAAAAGTTATGAGTGTTTAAAGTTGAGCGATTTACAATGTTTTTGACAGGTAATATTTGAGTACATACCAACATGGCGGCACCCTTACCTGTCAAAAATGCTGAAAATCACTCAAGTTTAAACACGCACAACTTTTGGACAACTGATATCCTAGGATTGAAACTTGGATTTTTGGCATTTTCTCGCCAAAATCTACAGGGTCACATAAGAAAGGCACAAATTTTCTGGTTATGGAAGGTACAGTGCAGCCGAATGATATGATGATTTTGGATAAAATGTGGTGATTAATTAACGTAACAATATTATAAATGAAGAACGCGTGAATGACCAGAAAATTAAATGTTTACTGTAATACAATCAAGAAACTTGAAATTCGTTTAGACAGAACACGTTGATTACAATTGTGCTTACTTTGATGAATAAGTTAATTTCGAAAAAAGGTTGCGTTTGTGACACAGCAATCAAAATGTTGACAAGGTCAAGAAAGAATTGATTAAACCAAGACCCGTCACTTAAGCCATTGAACAATTAAATATATCTAATTATTCAAGCCGCTCAAACGCACATGAATAGCAACTATTGAAATCAATGCTTCAAGGTACATTCCATTTGAATACAATGGCAAACCTCGCCGATTCCCACAGAGCTTCATAAATCAGAGAACCGATATGGAACAAACAAATACAGCTTCCGGATTGGATAAACGGGAAAATCAAAAGCAAACAAATCTTACGATCACCGGATACATTTCCACCGAACCATTAAATGCTCTTTCAGTGTTCTTTTCCAGAATGTATCTCACGTTGAGAGAAAAAATCATTCAGTTCATTAAATTTGATACACTATACAATGTACATATGTTGGACCATAACATACTGCATGCTAATTGATACATTCGGATACTTTACATGCCAACTAATGATATTACTGGCCAATAAGGTAAAAATTCAAACTTCATAATATTAACGATAAGAAGGAGAAACGCAAAACAGTAAACACATTAGAAGAATTTAAAAATATTGTCATATTATCTCTAGCCTCTACATACATGTATTAAGAAAGGAAATGAATTTGTATTTTAGCCCAGTTTGTCGCAATTGAGGTAGATTATTTGCATTCTGTGTAAAGAGTTGTTGTTTCAAAGGAGCTGTTGTCTTAACCTTCAGAAGACTCTTTGTATTAAATTCTC
Organism: Lasioglossum lativentre; assembly: GCA_916610255.1. NCBI lineage: Eukaryota > Metazoa > Arthropoda > Insecta > Hymenoptera > Halictidae > Lasioglossum > Lasioglossum lativentre. The sequence continues at coordinate 37,955,202 of OU744356.1, read as the reverse complement.
TGAACAAACGCTGTATTCAAACTGAATCTACAAACCTTGCACTCTAACAAAAACGGGTGGACTGTTTACGTTAGTAGAACGGAAATTCGTTTGCAAAAATCATGAAACTAACCAGCTCCCTTGGTGTCTGTTTATCAACCACTTTTTCCCGCACAATTAGCTACTCTCTCAAATGATGGAATGCTTTCTTCCCTGGAATCTCTGTAGAATCACTTTCCGACCTCGAATTGGCTGATTTCCGGAGCACACTCGGAAGACTTGGGCTTCGCAGGGCCAAGCCACGAACGAAATGTAAAAATGCCTGGGGGACCAGTCGTCGGCCTGTGTGTCCCGTCTGAAAAGGCTCGGGTGCAGCGCCAAAAGGATCAGAACAGTGGCCAATTCAGGCCAGTTCCGTTGCCATTCATCCCAACGAACAGCTCCGCAATAAACACGGCTCGCGCTTTAATTCTGCAAGGGCTGCGCCAAGCATCCGTGACCGCCCCCCGCCCCCTCCCGATCTTAGCCGATTCCATGCATACGTAAGAAGTATTGGCAGACGCCGCATGCGAGCGACGCGGTTAACTCTTTGCAACTGCTCCCCGCAGACCCATCTATCGATCCCGGTGCCAAACGAAAGGTTTCCATTAGCCGCGTACCAAGGCGTGCACCTATATTCTACATACATACACGCAGCGCCGTACAACTGTTTCATCGGCATGTATTTACCGCATTTACCGCGTACACCGGCTACCACCTAGCGATAGCACCGAGATCCGTTGATCTGATTAGGGTTTATACAAAAACCAGTTTTCGAATGCTACCGTGCAGAGTTTACCTACAAACTTTAGAGCTTTGCGAATTAATCCTTTTCTAGATCATAGTCGCTTTTCTACCCTCCAAAGTAACCCTTTTTCAAATCAAATTCCACCCTTTTGAAACTCAAGTTTTTCTATAAATCTGTTGTCCTACTTTTGTTGTAAGCTACTTTAACAAAAAAAATATCCAATGTATAGTTATTACGGCTTTTGACGTATTGCGGATGAGGGCACCTATTCGACTTGACATTGTTAATTATATAAATAATTATAAATAAAATGCTCGGCCGTGCAGTGATATGTTTCGTTGGAAAAGGATAGAATATGACTGGAATTTTTAAAAAATAGCAATCCGATGGCAAGAGCGTGTCACATACGCAGAAAAATAACTCGTTGGGATTTTGAAAGAAACTCCATTGAAATAGCAAAATTGGCGAAAGAGTCCGGTTCATATTTGACTGGCTCTTGCATTTGAAAAATATACCTTATGCGTCCACTGCTTGCAGAACTTTCGCGATGAAAAATTATTAAATAAAAGTGCAAATATCCCCGAGTTGATCAATAAACAGATCGGCAAAATATTGAATCTCACGGACGCCGCCCTTACTTAATGGAAGTTCTCTTGGTCGGGGCAAAGGCGAGTTAATTAATGCTCTCGGTATTCCGTTTGATGAGACGCCGCTCGTCAGAATTAGCGTTGACGGTGGCAGCTCGATCCCATCGCTACTACAACCCCCGGTATTGTGGCGAGTCAATTGCCATCTAGGAACGGGTCCCTCAGCGAAGGCGGACGACCGGCTACTTACGAGTACGTTAGGTATTATAGTAACCTAACGGCGATCGTCTACCCTCGCTTGCATCGCCGCGCATTACGTTGCCAACGAATCAATACATAATTCCTACGCATACGCGTCGCCCTCGCCTTCCGTATTCTATTTTTATGGCCGCGGTGGTACTCGACTGGCCGCATCTTCACGCTAATTTATGCAAAACACCGCTTGAACCAAACGGTCGTTAGCCAGCACCGTTGCGGGAGTTTCGGGGGTTGCGGGGGCGGTTACTGGTGGGGGCGGGATCGGGGAATGAACCTGATTCCGTGACCTCGGGATCCCCGGAACACTATAAATCAGGGATAACGATTGGCAACGGGGAATCCTACGAGTATCCAGTAGTGTTTCCGTCGGGCACGAGCCGCGATCGTGAACCGCATCGTAAGAATCCTCGGTGAATTACGGGGCCGGCCGTTTCGTTGCTGTTGCCCCCTATTTTTGGAGATGCCGGTTGATGGCCAGATTTATTATACGAATACCGAAGTCGAGAGTAACGAGTTCGGGAGGAACGAACTTGTTGCTCGTTGTTCGAATGCAATCGGCCACGGGGAATAATCGAACACCTAAGTAATCTCATTTTGAAGCTGCTTTAACTCATGAACTCCTTGCCGTATAATTTTCTTTGTGGTTACAATGATTCCAGTTGCCTCTAGTAATTTCTCAGAAGCAAAAGGAAAATGTTTATTGCATGTCTACATTTACTTTAATGCTTTGCACTTTTAGCGCCGATTGAAAAGTTGAGCTTGAGCTGAAAATCGCAAAGAAAAATTTTCCTCCGTATTTTGATTGTAGTATTCCAACTAATACTCCGTGCGACTAATTACAATTTAAAGATGAATATTTACAATGCGAGTTGTAAAATTACAGCTGTTATTTTTCACTTTTCACGTTCTTTATTACTCCCCTACCCCCGTTTATCCGCACGCAGACCGTATAAATTACTTTCGGAAGGAAATTATAGGATTTTTTACGTAATTATGAAATACGAATATCTGTCCGACGGCACTAAATTCGTGGGTTTCGCGGTCGCGTAGAAATTATTAGATAACAACGTTAAATAAAGCGTCGCGATGCCGGATAAATGCAAATTCGGTTTATCTGTAACGGCTTATTGCGTTCTTTATTTCCGTGGGCGTCCGAGTTTTCTCTAATAACAATTTCGCCATCATTAAACAGTAAATCGTTGATATTCCCGGTTAAAATCCAAAATTTTCCTTCTGTTAATGTTCAAATTTCTCTCTTCATAATTTACAATAAAACGACAGTAGATCTGCATAAGAGAATACAAGAGAAATAATTTTTACTTTTAAAGAGATGTGTCTACAGGATAAAGCAAACATCGAATTATTTATAATCACTAAATGGTGGGTTGGGAAGGTCTCTGAATTGTTTATGCTAAATAGAAGCGACAATTTAGTTGAAAATTTAGCTCGTTCTTCCTAGATATTCTAGTGGAATCAAAAAGTATGTTTGTTTTGCAACAACGTTCCTAAAAAATTCCGAGGGTGAATCTAGCTCGCAGTTAAAAGCGAAAAACGTTACGGAGCTCTCATGCTAAATAGTTTGTTACCGGAGTGATTGTGTATTAGTGAACTCGAAAGGTGAACGGCACGATGCCGCGGGCATTTTCAAAAAGCACTAACCATTTTTTCCGCTCTTTTTTTCGCGCAAATAAACATTACGACCAGAAAACAATAGTGAACGTATCACGTAAGAATTACAATAAAATCGCGTAAAAATCCGAGCAATAGAATTTTATGGAGCGATTCCGGGGTGAATACGTGGATGCCATGCGAAAACAGAGGCAGAAAAAAAAACATGGGGTAGAAACAATCGCGGCAGATAGCTACAAGCTAATGTGAACAATTCTTTCGCCGATACAGCCACACGCCACGTTCTCGCTCGATTTATCAGCACCGTTTGAATTCGCGTGGTTTTATGAACCGTAAAATAGCCGTTGTTTCTGTGTCGACCGAGAAACATTAACCGGCCAATTAACGAGACGAGCAGCGATCCACTGCAAAAAGTAAGTGACCGTCCTTGTGGCCGAGACGACAAGTCATTTTGCTTGTCTATCGGCTATTAACGATGCATTTAGCCGGACGTGTTCCTACCTGAAATTAATCCGATTAGACGCTACAGGGTGTCCTAACAATGTTGTCCTTCCTTGAAAGGAATGACTCCTGAGATCATTTGAAGTAACTTTTTCCTTTACGAAAATATTCTCTGCGGTTTTGGTGAGGAGTTATTAACGAAAAACACGGACCAATCGGAGCGCGGCTACAGCGCATCGGACCGATTGCGTTGAATGCGACGTTGGCATTGGCCGAGCCGGCGCGGCGTCAAAAGACGCGACAAACCGAATCCAAACATACCGAAAAGCCGGCGCTGAAATTCAATATTTCTTTCTCGCGAGACGCGATTACATTTCATTGTCCAATAAATACATTAGAACCGAAATGCTCTCTTAACATGAATTCATAAAACCGTGATCGATTAGAAAATCAAATTACACCTTAATTAGAAAAACCATTAATTAGTATTTCCCAATGTTCTGAATAATTCGTTCGGCATTTGCATGAATCCTAATCGACGAAAGGGGGGGGGGGGGGAGGAGTGGAAAAAGAAATATTCATCGTGATCCATTTCGCGCGGCAGCAGCGTCGCGTCGCAGCGTCGAATCAATGAGACGAAAATTGAATTTCAAGTCCCATAAAAAATGGTGCCGCGATAAAACCCGAAAGAAGGTCGAATCTCGGTGGCGATCCTTCAAGAATAATAAACGGTGCACCGTTTAAGGTCAACTTTTTCCTTCGCCGAGGCTGCTTCGGCATGCAGCAGGGAGCGAGGGAAATTTGTCATAAATCTGGAATAAGTTCCATCCGAGTTTCGAATGCATACGGAACACTTGAGAACACCCCGGGGGGTAGGGGACGTTTTCCAGTATCCTCGGAACCGGGTTACAGGTTCCCGCAAAACCGGATTCGAGAAGTCTCTGTCTCTATCCGAGAAAAATCGGAGACATGAGACAATAGAAGATGAGCGGGACGCATACAAATTCGTGTTTTATAACCGAGAACCCTCCGTTTCCCTTTTTCCAGGAGGACTCGAAACCTCGCAAGGATGCGGGACCGGCTATCGTGGTACATGGTCTTCCTGATCCTGCCGACAATTCTTCTGGCCAGGTCGCTCGATAAAGGTAAATAATTTTCTCGAGGCATTTAACCTGTCCCCCTTTATTCTCTGTTCCCCGGCGAGGATATCAGTTTTTCTTCAAACCTCCGCCTCCTTCTCCTACTCCACCTTTTAACCGCGCCGATCCTGTTTTCTTGACACAATTCCCGGACCTCCCATATTATTTCGAAAAATAGCCCAGCCTTCGAATATCATACGGTACACCGTTCCCGATTTAATCAATAATTCTTCGATCCTGCGCGCGATATTGTAATACAGGGTGGTCGCGAGAGTCGCTCGCGCGCTATAAATTTTGTTTCGCCTGCGCGGCTCTTTTTGGATATTGAGTTTGTTTTCCGTCGATAGGAGTTTCGCAGGGTTTCCTTCATTTTTCGCTAAAATACAGTGTAGAGGAAAATTGAATCACGAAGATCATGTTTAAAAAAAATTTATATTTATGTAGTTTATCAAGATAGAGTCCTAAAAATCTGAAGAAGTTCACGAGTTAACCATTATTTTACATTTGATAAAAGAGCACGAGAATTTCATGTCCTTAATATAATACATGCCCCTATAATATATAAGCCCATAATTTTTTCAACAATCATATTTATGATTTATGATTGTTTTAAATAACATTTTTCCATCGTTCCCGTACTGGTTTGATATCCTTTCATTGTAAAATGTGCCTGACTTTTGTTCGAAAAATGAAGACTCAAAAGATTGGAACTTTTTTCAATTTCAAAACCATCTTTCGCAGTGTTGAATTGACACAGCAATCTCTTCAAACATGTCACAAATATTTTTTACGGGATGTGTAATATCTGTTCCGCTATGAAATTCGAACATCATACTCACACGCAGATGGTATCTGTCGATGTTCATTTTGAATTTTCCGTCAAACCAACGTAGTATTTTTTGAAACAACAAAAATATTTTTGATCAAATGATACAAACGAACAATAAAATTCTATTACGAATACCATGATACGACTGAAATTGTGGTAAGGAATTGCTACTCGTTTTAAAATTAGGAATTCCTCCTATTTTTTCATTAAGTCGTCGAGCTTTCTCGTATATCACTAGCCTTGACACAGGCACTTGTTCATATAAACACAGCAGAAACTCTGATGAAAAACGAAATATAAATATCTATTTATATGAGACTGTATGTGTGTGCGAGAGAGAGAGAGAGAGAAAGAACGAGATTAGAATGGAGGCTACTGCGATTTCAAATCACATGACCGTAATCGTGTCGAGCGGAGGCATTAGATACCGCTTTTATCTGTCAGCGGCAACAAATAAACGTTATTGTACAGGATGCTCTGAGCGACGAAAAAAAAAGAAGGAGAGGAGGAAAGAGAGAGAGAGAGAGAGATGAAGAAAAAACCGTCGAAAGCTCGCTAACCTCGCGAAAAATCCCTCTAGTGCGCACTTGCTCCCCCACTCAAAAGTGGCTGTGAATTGGGAATACTTAAAGCGAGAAGAAAAGAACATGATCCTGGCCAACTAACTGGTCGAAGAGAAGTAGGAGCACCTTTCCTCCAACCCTGTAGCTCCGGTTCTTGTCTCGTTGTATAAGGTTTCGCATTGTCTCGCGGAAACAAAAGGCAGGTAGCTTATGCCCTGCATTCAAAAGCTCACAAAGTTCAGTCTCAAGTGCTTGTCTTTCGCCCAGGCCCTCCTACCTTCTCCCCTCTTCCAGTGCTTCTCTATTTCTCAATTTTCTCTCTTTCCGTTTACGGATTTCTGTATCCATCGCCTCCCTGTCCACCCCTTCCCTTTCCAGCTCCCGATTCTACCATCTGACCCCTTACCCTTCGTCCTTCACCCTTCACCCTTCAGCCTTCACCCCATCCGCCTTGCGTTAAGTCTACGCGCCGTGTTCTCCGCGGAGCTTTCCTTACTCCCCGGTATTTCTTTTACCAAAACACTCCAGTTACTTTCAAATTACCTTCCCCAACCCCGTTCATCCCTCCCGGCTACCCCTTCAACCCCCACTTCTCTCTCCCACGCGTCAAACTGCGCCTTCCGTGTACCCCTCTAACCCCCACCCGAAAAACTTTGCCTGTTCTATTCCGCGCTCGCGAACCTAATTAATTAATATTAAGTGCGCGGGAATAAGTTTTTTGACCGGGAACAGGAACACGCACCGGCACCAAAGAAGCGGTCGAGAAGTTTGACTTTGATCGTTTCCACCGTGCACTGATTGCCAAAGAAACGCTCTCCCGCGAGTTTCAGTGAAATTGGCCTTTCGGTAGTTATGCCGCAAGAAGTGTCGCGTAAAGGTACATACATAACTTCGTTTCATCTTGTAGACCGAGGGTTTAAATCGGAAACGGTGTAGTTGCTACGCGGTTGCGAGCGGAGGATTACACGCTGCTGAAACCTCGCTAGTAGTTCGCTCGTATCCCCACCGTCGCACAGTCGAAATGGCCAAAATGCGGACTAAATTCAATGTACAGGGCGTCAAAAAATTATATGTCGCGGACACTATAGCACGATTCTACACCGCCGATTTAGTCGAAAATGACATAAAGAACCCCCCGCAAAATTGACCTTGAACGTGAAAAACAAGGTCAATTTTGCGGGGGTTCCTTATGTCATTTTCGACTAAATCGGTGGTATAGAATCGCGCTATGGTGTCCGCGACATATAATTTTGTGACACCCTGTACAGGGTGTAAAGAAATGTTTGGTCTTGGCTGCCATAGACGTATTCTACATCTTCGGATCAATGAAGATCAGTAAAAAAAAGTTGCCGCAAAATTGTCCTTGATCTTGAATTTTAAGGTCAAATATTTTTTTTATCGCATTGTATTCTATGCATCATGCAATTAAAAAAATATTTGACCTTGACATTCAAGGTCAAGGACAATTTTGCGGCAACTTTTTTTAACAGATCTTCATCGATCCGAAGATAATCGACTATGGTAGCCAAGACCAAACATTTCTTTACACCCTGAACACCATTCATTACAAACAGAACAGTTTTTATGGTTTCTTGGGTCGTAGAATCTGATACTGGTATTGTTTTTTTACTGGAACGAAAAAATAACCCTTATAAAGCTATCCTCATATAGGGGTGATTTTAGCCTGAGATATTGAAATTTTGGGATTTGATTCAGAATATAATTCTATGTAAATAATGTCATATAAGCATACCCTTGGAACTAAATAGTTAAAGAATTATTGTTCACAAGTATCATAAAAAAAAAATATAAAGGAGTAGAAAAGTTGCAATCTTTTGCTTCGCTTGCATTAGTGTGAGTCTCGCCGATACTCAACCCTTCTCTATCCCTTCACGAGGGATCCCCCAGTGGTGGGGATACAATTTTAACAGTTACGATAGAGATCCCCGCGACTGTTACGAAGAGAATACTGCAGTTCACTTAAAGGCTAGTTTGAAACAATCATAACTTAACGCGATCTGCAAAGAGCTCCCTATGCTGAAGTATAGCTATCTCCTATTTTTTATATGAGAAATATAAATACGTATCAATCCTCCCCAGTCCCTCTTGCTCGTTTGCCAAGTGCAGACGGAATTCTATGCATGATTCTAGGATGATCTCACAGTTCACCGAACGGATTCTCTCTGATTGTTTCAGACCGGCGAGTACCTTACAGCATACCGTCAGATTGGAAGACACTGTGGTTTAGCAATTTCGAAGAGCTGCAGAGAGTGAACGAGGCAAACGACAACAACACCGTATCCAACGTGACGGTACAGTTAGGCGGGACCGCCTTTTTGCATTGCAAAGTTCGCAATTTGGCAGAAAGAACGGTGTCCGACGCCGAGGTAAGAACGCCCTGTCCACAGCGGCGGCGTCGGTCTCTCGCAGCTTTTGCGGGTCCCTGACGGCCGTTAGAGGGAACTACGATTTATCACCCACGATATTTCCGTCGGGCAAGAAGACTGATTAACGATTGCTTGGCTGTTTCAGATATCATGGATACGGCGGCGTGATTTCCACGTCCTGACCAGCTCGATGTTCACGTACACGAACGACGAACGGTTTCAGGTGCTGCATCCCGAGGGTTCCGACGATTGGACTCTGCAGATCAAATACGTTCAAGAAAGGGACAATGGGACGTACGAATGTCAGGTAATTCCGCCGAATTGCTCAGAGCCATCACTAATTGCCGTTATAAAGTTAGAGGAGCCGTGCTCGATGCTCAGGAAGCTTTCACGGTGCCTCGTAGCGCCGGTAATAAAAAATATCAGCTTATGATCGTTAGGAAGTTATTTCGTGCCACTAGTCGATGGTATCGACGCGCTTTATGACATCCCGTAAGTTTTATAGTTTTCGAATGATTATAGTCCTGGTACGCTTCGAATTTGTACCGTTTTATGAAGTGCTATGGTGATTTCAAATGGAACACAATGCATCGAATTCGTAAAATTGTTTTATTACGATCAATTAAATTCAGGCTTCTATAATTTGGCGTGCCTCGTCGTGGTTTATTATGCAGGATGCGTCACCTAAGACTAGCCACCTGAATTACATTATTTGTGATAGGAAGAAATGGTTCAGACAAAAGTTGTTTGGTTTCGAGGGGCTGACTACGTGGTGTACATGACTTTTTTCAGGTAGAGGTACTTCGGAGATTTGAAGGTCAAGTTTTTTTTAAAATGGAACCACATATTTTTGAACTCCTACGATTGTAGCCTCTCTCGAGACAATTTCAACGATATAGTCATTCATGGTCATCCGAGGTCATTTAAGATTATAATCGGAAAAAAGGATGAAAAATATAAATTCACTGTGAATGCTTACGATGCTTACGTAATGGGATATTCTCAGCTTTATTAATGAAATCAAGCTATTTATTATTAGCTATCTCAACTGCTTAAAAAGTCAATAAAATCTAGATAAGAGAGTTTTCACAGAGAATAAATAACTGTTTAGCGACAATTTCTGTAAATTATTTTTAATAATATTAATTTATTGGAATATTGGAAAAATTTTGTGAGAGATCATTTTATTTTTAATTTGTAGAATTCGATACGGATATTGGAAACCCACACAGGCATCTAATAAATTTCACATCACCTTATATGTATAACGGTTGTGTACTGTTACAGGTCTCAAGGAGTACAGGGATATTATCACACCTTGTCAATCTAAACATAGTAATACCAGAAGCATTTATATTAGGGAGTGGCGAACATCATGTCGATGTAGGATCCATTATAAATCTCGTGTGCATAATAGAAAAGGTAAGAAACTTTTTAAATCATCTTAACTTACTCTTATACACTTAGATATACAGGGTGAGTCAGAAGAAATAGAACACCTGAATATCTTTGTTGGATTTAAAGATACGAAATTTGGCGACATGGGAATTTGAATGGTATCGAAGGACTCACATCGCCATCATAATATTATTCTTTTTTGTGCCTTTTTTCGGTATTTTCAAGGTCACCAACGTTTTTTTTAATGGAATCGCATATTTTGTTCCGTGTATAATTGTAGCCGACATCTAAACGAATTCAGCCATAAACACAATGTGATCTTTAAATGACCTTCAATCAAGAAAAATGGAATAAATAAAATTCAACGTGTAAGGTTCATTTGCTGTATTTCTGTTAAGCTAAATGCTCAAAATTATTTCCTTGAGCTGCGATACATTTATCTAACCGTAAATATTAGAAATCTGAGAGGAAGAAGGTCTGTAGAGTAATCAGTAGTTGACACGACTGTGTACGAACACATAGGTGAAGGTGTTCCATAAATCTCTGTTTGTCAACACCGAATCTCTTACAATTTGAATGAATCGCAGCTCACGGGAATAATTTTAGAAATTTAGCGCAACAGAAATACAGCAAATGAACCTTACACGTTGAATTTTATTTATTCCATTTTTCTTGATTGAAGGTCATTTAAAGATCACATTGTGTTTATGGCTGAATTCGTTTAGATGTGGGCTACAATTATACACGGAACAAAATATGCAATTCCATTAAAAAAAACGTTGGTGACCTTGAAAATACCGAAAAAAGGCACAAAAAAGAATAATATTATGATGGCGATGTGAGTCCTTCGATACCATTCAAATTTCGTATCTTTAAATCCAACAAAGATATTCAGGTGTTCTATATCTTCTGACTCATCCTATATTTAAATCCTCTAACGCATTCTGTTTGCTATTAATACGTAATAATAGAAAATCTAACAGTATGATACAAGCGAATGAATTAGACAGTACTTTCTGCAAACTTGAATAAAAAGTATACAGAATATAATTTTTTATCCACATCTTAGTTTTCGAGAAAACCGTATGAAAATCCATCGAATATACGTGGTATTGAATAAAGATGAGAAAATCGCTATTCCCTCTTCTTCGTTTGAAGTTCGTCACCGCTTAGTGCCAGAGCGAGAGGGTATGTTATATCACAACTTTATGGAAACCATAAACTCTCAGTCACTCGAGAACAATGTTAAGCCGAATAGGTACCCTCAACCGCAATACGTCGAAAGCCGTCCCGAGCCATCGTCTTATATCGAATGAAAACTGTAGCAGTGCAAGGGGTTAAAGAAAATGCAAAAAAAAAAGTCAAGTTTTCGAAAACGAAACACCGGAATACCTGCCTAAGGAAAGCGAGTGAACCGGAAACACATTCCCCGTCATTCATCGCCGTGGAAAGACACGATCGCGTTAAAATATTCCCGCGAATCCAGACGTGGAAAACCCCGATCCCAGACGAACACCGAGTGAATAATCTCGACTAGAGTATATCGCGTAACGGCAGCATTTAAAGGCAGAGAAATCTGGTCGCCGCGTACAATAAATATCCCGACCATTGAAACATCTCGTAAATCGCGAAATCTACATCGCCCTCGAATATCTCGAACGAAATTCTAAAGTGAAAATGAACACACGAGCGTGCGATATCTTTTATCACCGGCGCGGTGCGGCGTAGCGCGGCGGCCCGTTCCTCGGAAGGAGTTTCTATATCGCGCACAATAAATATCCCGTCTATTTACGCGTGCTCCCCATTGATACATAATAATCGTGTCGCGCATACGTCGCGGAATAAAGCCATGCGGCACGGAGTCCATCCGCTTAACGAAGGTACATAGAAACGCACAGCTTGCAGTTCGTGCGAACATTGAATGCGCCTTCGCGAACGTACGGCGGAAAAACCTCTGGTGAAATAGGCGCGGCTTAGTCACGAATACAAGAGTGGAAGTGCATTAAAGCGGCATTGCTGCCGCTGCAAACTCGACACTATCGGCAAACGAAAATAAAGTGTGGCGTTCCTTTTTTTTTCTCTCTGCTCTGCTCTGCTCTCTCTCTCTCTCTCTCTCTCTCTCTATCTCTCTCTCTTTCGCTCTCTCTTTTTCCTCATCTGCGCTTCGCGGCTTGCCTTCTCTTTGCCTAGACGCGTCGCCGCGGACAAAGAGGACAAGGGGAACCCATTCCGAAAACGTCTAATGTAAGCGAAGGATGGAAGCACTCTTCGATATCGCGGAAATACGCTCAGGAATTCAACCGCCCGCCGAATTGATAGTATTACGAACAATATGGCTTCCGACGACCACGCTACAAGAAGATAGGGTATTCATAAGTATATTGAATAACGCTGTAAGCTGCCCTATATAACGTGCTCGCAGCACTAATAATGCCCAGACTGTCAACACAATAGGCGGTTTCGCGACACGAGAAAAAATAAAGCGATAAAGCCGCGCCGGATTTTCATAAGTTAGAAACTCGTGCACTCTTGAGGGGTTGCATATCTTGAACAGTAGGTTTACACTAGGTCTACGTGTCCATTTTATATTAGTTTATCAAAATAATTAGTAAATTCAATAACCATTTATTTATTATCATTCGTACTTGTGACAGTTATTTGCAACCTGCCATATACTTTTTATTCTTCTTTAAATAAAATTAGAGTGTTAGGACATATACACAGTGAGTCAGCTAACGTTTGAACCTCAAATACCTTTGTGTTTCTAAAGATACGTAAAATATGGTAAGGACAAAGTTGAATGGTACAATGGAGCTGACACGATGCCAAAAAAAAATTTTGTTTTTATGACATTTTTTTAGAGATATCAAGGTCACCTTGACTTTTTTAAATGGAACCACCCTTTTTTAAACACCTACAACGATAGTCCATCTCATTAGGAATTCAGTGACTATAATTATTCCAAGGTCGTTTAATGTCACAGACAGAGAAAACGTATATGATTTAGAATATGAGCTCGAAATGTTTCGGTAAATACGCATCGTAGCGTGTTGTCACTTGATATTGATTGTTAATATTGTTTATATTACAGTGATCTAACATTTAAAATCATCTGACAGTATGTTTACTATTTACTACAAGTCTCAACCGTGATAAACGTATTCTGCTTTCATATTCTAAATCTTATACGTTTTCTCTGTCTGTGACAATGAATGACCTTGGAATAATTATAGTCACTGAATTCCTAATGAAAGGGACTATCATTGTAGGTGTTTAAAAAAGGGTGGTTCCATTTTTAAAAAGTCAAGGTGACCTTGATATCTCTAAAAAAATGACAAAAACAAAATCTTTTTTAGCATTGTGTCAGCCCCATTGTACCATTCAACTTTGTCCTTATCATATTTTACGTATCTTTAGAAACAACAAAGATATTTGAGGTGCAAACGTTAGGTGACTCACCCTGCAGGTGATTCGTTATGAAAAAATAAGAACAAAATGTGGAATAAAATTTTTTCATTTATGGCTTAGATATCGAGAAAATCGACTTTGAAAATGCAGGGAATATGTACGTCGTATGTCGTATGGTATTAGATAGGAATCGACTGAGACGTCTGATCATGACTGACCTGTTCTACTTCCTGCCTATACTAGATTGAAACTCTATTTTCTCGAAAGGTAAGCCTTAAATGAAAAAATTTTATTGCATATTTTGTTCTTATTTTTTCATAAGGAATCACCTCGTGCCCGCTTATACATGTTATATTTTGTATAAATGAAATGAAATTTTATTAAAAATCCGATTTTACTTAACTCGTATTAGTATTTTAATCAACTGTGTACTACATAAATGTCATTGAATCATATACATTATAATAAAACGTAAAAGCTTTGCAAAATGAACGATCTCTATTCACACGGGCACAGAGCTATTCGATGACCATAAAAATTTAATTATCGCAGCAGTATGTCTCATGATTAATTTGCATAATTAAAGCCCTATCATTTCTTGTACCTCGGTGTGATGGCAAATATGCATAGTTGAAGCAGGGGCTGTAGTGAAACTGATAAATTGTTCTCGAATAATGCACACAGAGATATGAAAACAACGTATTTCGTAAAATTTGCTCGACGACTATTAACTACAAAAACGTAGCAATTAACAACTTGAGAATTCATGCTTTTATATGAAAACTTTCAGAAATGTCACGGTAGGTCCCGTGATTTTCTCCATCACGTTAGCAAATATGAGATAGGAAGGATTGATGTTGAGAAACTGTACAAATTTTGAAACAACATTAATTGAAGGAGGCACTGTTAATATCAACTTTGCGGGGAACTACACGAACCTTCGCGACATTTCTGAAAGACAAATCGCAGAAACAGGAAACGACCTTTGAGTCATTTCCCGTAAGCTTCTGGCTGTGTGAAATAATTGAATTGGTTTCGCAAGTAATTCAAACAGAAGATCAAAAACTACCAGCAAATGAACAGGAACATTTAAGAGTATTTATTTTCAACAATCCATTACTTTGAACTGCATAAGTACAGCAAATTGCTTGTTATTAAATTGAAGCGATTAGTACATAATGTATCGACTGCGGAGTTTATGCGTTTATGATAAATAGACTCCGGATCTTTATGCAAAACAAAAAGTTTCTACATCAATTACAAGATACAGGCGTTAAATATAAATTTATAGTTTTCACTAATAATTTTAATATAGCAAAAATAAATATACTCTCATACTTTTTTAATATTTTCACTACTTTCAATTGCACCTACTTATTTTTGTCATAAATGCATAAAATCCGGAGGCTAATGCTAAAAATTAGTGAAATATGAAATCGTAAAAATTTCTGAATATTCTTGTATTCTTTTCAACTAATTAAGTATAACTATTAGATTCCTGCTTGATGCGATTGCTTCTAAAACTTTGATCTTGCATAAAGGGCTACAGTTTATTCACGTCCAGACAGGTGACCCGAGTAGTCTCCAGACGTTTTCAATGCCATTCAAGTTGGGCAAATTGCCTGACACAGAGCTAAACCAATAGTAATCAATAGTAAGATATCGTATCATAGTAATAAATCAATTGGTACGTAGACTTGGCCATCGACGTGTTCAATAACAACGTGGGCAGCCAATAACAATTTGCCATTTATGGCACATGCGATGTGAACCTACAAGTGTGAAATGTTTCCGTGTGGATCTAGTTCACTAGCTATGGGATTGTAATTCCATTTGAACTAATTAAAGCGGTACGCAACTTTGTCGGCTTCGAAAAAATGGAAAATGTTTTTTTTTCATTGTTTTTTCAAATATTCTGCGTGTAGTATGGCAAGAGGATTCTTTCATTTGAACAACTAACGAAGTTACAACCCTAGAAATGATTGTTTGCATTAAATTGAATCGCGGAACAATGTTTTCCAATCTTGCACGCAGTAGATCTCCGAACCTTTTCGTCCGTTTTTGTATATTTATAAGATTAACTACAATTGTTAACTACACCATATAAAAATATCTTACAATTAGAAGAAAATAAGTCCAGTTATACTATTTGTTTTTACGAAATGATCACAATTGAAATATCGAAAATTTTCGAGAATCGGAGGTGTGGGATCCACTTGGTGTCTACCTTAAGATTAGAAGGGAGCTTGTAATGTTAGCAAGACCCCGTATGCGGAGCAGCTCGTACAATTAGTACCGTTGAAACATCCGGCAAACGGCTCGAACAACGCGTTAGGCTTAACAGTCGAACGCAGAGAACCATTTTTCTTGGCAGTGGGATATTTCAACTGCATATTGCTAAAACGAAGTGAAGGAGAAATCTACTCACGTTCGACGGAATTCAGAACAAACGGCTGACTTCGACGTCCCATTTCACTTCATCCACTCCGCGCGAATCGTGCACTCGTTCCCGTCAGAGAAATGCATTCGATTTAGACACCAGACACGCTGAAAATTGTCGCGGCGCGAGACAATAACTTTTCTTCTCTTTTTTTCTCTGCCCGGCTTGAACGGTTAACCGAGTCCAAAAAAAAGTTACAGCGATGAAAAATGAAAAAAAAAAAAAAAAAGGAACGCGTACGTGTCGAGAGGAAAAAAGAGCGCTACAGTGTGGCTATATTGACACCGATCGATCCGTCGCGATAATTATCCTAGTTGCACTTTGGTGCACATTCTGGTTCGAATGTCGAATACAAAGAAAAGATACGGTCGTTGTTCGTGCGTATTTCCACTCGTTATAAAAATACTGATGTCTCCAATATGAAATTATAATGCACGTTGATTTTATTTTCCTAAAATAATCTTCCACTTACTTAACATACTTAAAGTATCTACGAATAGCAATGAAGTAGTAGGTACTGAAGCGTTAGTCTCGATCCTATTGGTAAGTGGTTGTTGTCAAAAGCCATCCCCAAACAGAAATAATTTTCATTCTTTCTTCCCTTAATGAGTGTTTTACAATTTTTAGGAAAAATAAATTAATTAATATTCTCTTCAATTTATACGATTATCTTGTGTAAGGATTGAGCAGGAAAACGCCTGAGAGGGATTTTCACGAAGTATACAATAAGAGGAGATTGAGATTTAAAATGTTCAGAGTAAAAAGCTAATTTTAAATAAAACATTGTTCATCGAACCATCCTTCAATTTTTGTGCGTAATAAATTGTGCAAAATGTTTGGAAAGTTAAACGCATTAGTTGCTGCGAAAGTATGTTCAATTTGAACATTTTAACATTTTCCAGATAATATTGCATACGATATTTTAAAAACGATAATTCAGTAACGCATGAGTGCAAAACGAAAGAATTTCAATAATCAATATGCGCTTTCAGTGCGTTTTAGTATTATAATCGTTGGTGGTATCTTGGCGTGCGATTTTACCGCTGACATATTAGTAGAAGAATAATAGAGAAAAATAACTGGAAACGGACAATGTTTTTTGAAATAACAGAAAAATATTTTCCATGTAAAAATGATTTGGTAAAGGAAAAAGGCTTTATGAATGTTTTCAAACCCAATATTTGTTTGTTTCCGAATTCCAGAGTCCAACGCCACCGCAATACGTATTCTGGTATCACAATAATCGAATGATAAATTTCGACACCACGCGAGGCAGCGTAACCGTAAAAACCGACGCCACTTCTACTCAAAGTGGATTGTCGATTCACCAAGCGGTGGAATCGGACACAGGCAATTACACGTGCAGCGCCTCGAATACCAAGCCGGCGTCCATCTTTGTCTTTGTCACAGAAGGTAGATACTTAGCTGTATTTCATCTTTTCAATCAATTCGTCCGATATCTTTATTACCACGCTACTAGAAACTGTGGTCACAATTGTCGCGTTGTTCAGACGTTTAACGACGCGACGTAACTCTTTTGCTGAAATTCAACCACGAGTTCTTCAAGACAATAAATACAGCCTCGAAATAATGTGAAAACTTTGGAATCAAAAACTGATATTTCCAGTAGACTTAGTGCATACCCGCAAAGTTTATTTAATTTCACTGATCTGTTAATAAAAAATTTTGTGCAGCAAAACGAGGAAATAATTCGATGATTAACAAACTTACTCTAATCGCATACATATAATTACTCGGAAACCAATCAAATTAGATTGAATAAACTCCATTCTTGTGGAGAAACAAATATGTGCACCACTGTGCTTTCCATAATTTTGTTTCAGACTATTTGAAACTTCTTGACCAGTCAAATTTTTCTACAATATGTATTAAACTTGTTACAGGTGACAAAATGGCAGCCATTCAGCGTCGCAAGACATCGGCTGCGGAGAAAAATTTCTGTGAATTGCTAGTACTAATTGTCACCATTGCGATAGACGCCGTTTTAACGCGATAAGCGTTTCTCTTCGATATGTCCATAATTATTATTATACCGTTACTTCCGTTTGTGATAGATAGGCTACTATTCTGCGATTTTGTCCCTCTATTCACTCTCCTTCTTTCCCTTCATGCTGGACATCTTCATATCATGCGATTTCTCGTTTCGCGTTCCTTTTAATATTCTTTCTTCCTTATAGTTTCTCTTGGCCATTCCTCGCAGCATCGGTCATCGTCATCTCTTTACCCAATATCATTTCTCGCTCGACATCATCGTATTCTGCGTCTATCGCCGTCATCCCTCGTCTCGTTTCCTCTGTTTTTCATTTAATCGCCGAGGTTGCCGCCGGCCGAACGATTTCGATATTATACATAATACATACATATATACGAGATTCTCATGGTAGAATATGCGTGTTCCATGACTCGCGTGCGACCGAAATTGTTAGAACGCTCGCGGATAATTGCGATTTCTCTCTTTCTCTCCTCTCCCTTTTCAACTTTCTTCGATCCCGTTCCCAGCCACTGCCATTTTCTTCTGTGCGACGCGGCGCGGCGCACGTTGGAACGGTCTCGAGCAATGAAAATTATCTGACCGCAGAGATCGTTTTGGTAAATCGTAAAAGTAATTGTCGTTCCTTTCTTTCTTTTTTTTTTTCTTTTCGTTCTACGAAAGGAAACATAACTCACCGGTAATCATTACACGTGACCGAGTTACGTGGAACGCGAACCGTAGCGCAAAAAATTAGCACTGTGTTGGGCGGTTAATTGCCACGAAATCGGCAATGGTAAATACGTATAGTCTGTCGCAAACATTTGGTAACAGAGCCCGCTGTTTTACTAGGCAAACGGGTATTCTATGGAACCAATCAGATGCTAGCAGCAAAAATTATTTGCGTATCGGATGTAAACAATTTTCAATTAAACGGCGGCACGAGCAAAACGAAAGAGTCATTAGAGTTCGTGTTTGTTTATTTACTAAATTTCTTGCAGCGTAAGAAATATTTATCGATGAGTTAACGAAAGTCGTTTCCACAACTTTCGTTGTCGTTTTTTTTACTCGATCAAATAAACGTATTTCGGTACTCTGTAGAAAGTAGTAGTAATGTGTACCAGCAATAATTACATATAATTAACAATTGTATTTTGTTGCATTTGTGTATATTACAAAGATCGGTTAAATTCAAGTAACTATAAATTATGTGCAAATATCTCCCCTCCTCGATTACTCATCTTTGTACATACAGCAGTACATGTACATATACATACAAATTTCTGCATTTGTTGTGTTGAAACTTGCTAACTAAATACTTTTCCTGCTTTTACGTATTGTCTATTTTATCCATCTTTCCCTAAAAGTGTAAAAAGTATCAGGGAGTTTATTGTGAAAAGATTCTTATCTAGTTTGATCGAGTAATTTTCTGGCAACGCTTCGTTTCGCTTGGGGCCCTAATCGAAATTACAAAGGTGATCGGCACGAAATCAGGAAATCTTTCGATTCGCGACGTGTTTCATCGAGTTATACATATATCACATACACCTTCGAAAATGAACCGGCGGCAAATCGTTTCTCGGCCGAAGTTTCGCGGAAACGAGCATGTTCCTCTGAAACATCTGTCCGATGTCAATTTGGTTTCACATTTCTCCGGCCGATTTGTTCTTTTCGGAACTTCACAACGAGTTCTCGGGATCCATTCAGCCGTCGTCAGAATGAGTAAATAACAATTTCACGTCGCGTCGTCGCGTCGTGGCAGTTCCCCGCATGTTTCGCGGCGGCGCGGCGCTGTTGCCCCGATCGCCGCAGATATGCCGAGCAGCAGACACAGCCGAGAAAGCGTTCGTGAACATGAACAAGAAACTTTTCGAAATTGATACCGTGTTGCCGGGCATCGCGTCGAATTTACGAGACCTCGGGCCACCCTTTAATCACCCTCGACCCTACGACCTTCATTTTCACGTCGGTTTCGTATAATTAATCACCACTTACCTCGTTTCAATTTCATTTTATCGACGATCGCGTTACCGAACATGCAACGCGGCCGTGGCGCAATCAATATCAACCGCGCGTGCATTTTCTTATTCGTCGTGCGAGCCCGCTGGAAACGAAAACATTGTCACAAAAGTTCGTCTACACCCGTCCCTCGATTTGCCCGACACTTTCGACGACCCATTTTTGTTCGAAACGCTCAAAAAACATTTTTTCCCCCGATCGTGTACACTGCCAACAAAAAGTTTTGTTTTGACACGTCCGGTACCGGTGTTTATTTTTTTAGCTAACGCTCTTCGTTAGCTGTTCTATTAAAAAATGCGGCGTATCTATCCCATCGCAAAATATACAACAAATATCGCAGAAAACTGTTAAACCCGCAGATATCGCGTCATCTGTTGTAATCATACAATAACAAACATGATTTTCTTTACCAAAAATATAAAATCGTTCTCACACTAGTGGCCAACAAATGAATTAATGTCGGCTGGGTTCGAATAATAGTTTCTATATTTAAATACGTTTTCAATTGTTTGGTCGTATCAAGAATAATGAATTATTCAAATGTATGAGTTCTTTTCGTATGCACTCGTTTCGATTTATGCTTCTGAATTTATGTTTAGCAGAATCGGTACGGTGCCCATCGTGTAAAACAAAATGGCGTGGAATATGTATATCGAAACATAAATCGAGGGACATGTGTATTAGGTGTACCAACAAATAATCAACTATTTCTTTAGGCGTATGTCAGTATGCAGTCAGTGACAAAAAGTGTGAATGTCTAAATTATTGCATTCAAGAATGCATATTTTAAGTCTTTCATTTTACAAATGCAAAAAGTATTGCAGATTATTATCACTACCAATTGAGGATCCAAAGAGTACTAATAAAATTAGTTTCTTCGACAATGTGATTTCTCGAAATACGTCCAAGTCTAGTAGTTTATTAGCTTAAAGTTGTAATAATTCTCACTGTCATTAAAACTGCTAAACGTACTGAATTTTTTAGAATATTTTAGACAAATAGAGTCTATCGTACATCTTTGTGACTAAATGTATGCGGCCATAATCGGTAATATCTTCACTGCCATACTTTATCGTATAAAATTGTCGTGGAATGTTGAAGAACGGTGACGCCGCATGTACGTATCTTTTTCTTTAAAACGAACTGTTTCATTTGACAGAATAGTGAATTACAGATTGGTACACCCAATATAATTAAAAAGACTGAAAAATCACAAGAAGGAGGACAGTTTCTTTTAAAGGAAAACAAAACAAAATTTTGCAAACATATCTGAACCTGAAGGGAGCTTTGTAAAATCGATCGAAAGTTTATTCTCCGTTTCGAGTGAAGTCGAGGGTGAAAATGGGTACACTCCGGCTACCGTTTCGCATACATAGTTTTATTAAATCACTAACTATTATCTTCCCGTAGGAATCGTTGCGCACTCGTCGATATTTCGTCTGCATTAGAACGGGCATTCTTTTTGGGAACGACACCGAACAGCATTACATATCGTGATTACGTTAACGACGCCATATTGCTCTGCAAGTAGAACGGAGGATTCGATCGAATACATGTGTATGTCAGTAACGTTGAGAGTTCAGAAAGGTTTCAAAAGGGATCAAGTAATCAATATTGTACTTATTTATTGTTCGCGTTTAATAGGAACCCACGTGAGAGCGAGAAACAAAATAAGAGAACACAGACACACTAAAACGAAAAACTGCCGTGTCGGTTGACGTAGCGAGACCATATTTGCGTAACGAACGTTTCACAAAGTGCTCGTCGAGGCGACGACGACGAGATTTTACAATTCTTCGAAATAAGTCTGCGTATATTAGTTGGAGTTCCCGGATGCATGCGCGCCAATCGATTTTCCTTCAATTATGTATCTTCTCGCCAAAGGAACCTCGAGGAACTTTTTCTTGATTATATTTGTTGAAAGAAACTAACGCTACGTTTAGATTCTACGTTTCTAATATTTTCCATTTACGATTATTGAGATTGTAAATATGCATTACAAGAGAAGAATTATGTATTCAACAAATTTATTACTTTGGATATTTAAAAACATGGCTAAGACTTTAGATAGATACATTCTTGTTGTTTTTGTAAAGTAATGTGAAATGGTCACTTTTATTGCTCCGTAAATTGAAAATGCAAGAAATGTTTATACTCTTTCGATTAAGAAAATTGACACTATGTATGTTCTCGCTCGTTAAGCAACGTAAATATTTTCGCTTGATCATTTTATTCGTTCAGTGGTACAGGGAGAAGTGTACATTACAATAATGTGTGCTTGGTTACAGGGAGCTCCACTTTGCTTTAAGAAAACAAAGAGCTCGTTGACAAGTTGCTAGTTGTTCCTTTGGCGAACACGTTGGAGCTTCGCGCGTCGCGTGCTATTACTATCGATCAAATAGAGAGAGAGAGACAGAGAGAGAGAGAGCACGAAGAATGTAAACGATGAGAGAGAGAGAGAGAGAGAGAGAGAGAGAGAGAGAGAGAGAGAGAGAGAGAGAGCGACGGGGTGCACGAGAAGAAGATGGAAAAACACGAAGAAAACAGAAACACGAAAAAGGCGAAATAAAGCAAGTCACGACTCTTAGGCTTATTTCGATCGATTCATTCACTCGACAGCCTCACTCTACGATTCGTTTGCGAGGGTACGTTTCCCGCCATGATCCTCCGCGCCTTGGTTTTCACCTGCGTTAAAACCAACGATCCCCCGATCCTACCCCTCCCCCGAACCCCCCCTAAGAACGAATTTTAGTCACGCAATATCAAGGTACTCCGTAAATATAGACCTTTTAAAAAAGAAGAAAAAAAAAAGAAAGAAGGAAGGGAAGAAAGAAAAAAGGTAGTCAATCGTAGTCATTTAATAATTCTGATCTCAACTTACAAAACTAGGGTAACTTTAAACAAAAACCGGAAGGAACGATATTGTACGCGTTGGAGCGAATCGTTGAGACGAGGAGGAAGCAAACGCAAAATAAACGTTTCTACGGATACTATTTGATTTTCCTCCAGGATAAACGAGAGTGATGAGAACATGGGGAGAGAGCGCGAGAGCGAGAGCGAGAACGAGTGAGAGAAAGGTGAGCGAGAGAGGAAGATATAGAGAACACTCGTCGACGATCTCTTCCTGGTATTGGTATATGCGAGAGAACAAATGATGATAGAGACATAAGATCAGTAGGATAATAGGTAATAAAAGTCTTTATTACTCGAAACGAACAATTCGATCTGCGCGACGCGTTTTACACGTTTACCGCGTGTGTCTCGACATCGATAGTGTCTACCATAGAAGATCTCTGTGTATTTACGGCATGTCGTAATTGTATCATCACACCGACGTAATCCTTAAGTACGAAGTTCTACTGCGTAAGAAGTTTATAAAAGTCGCGATCGGTTCCTCGTCATCGATCAGAGGTCTCGATTTTACGTTTCCGTTCCTCCTTTCTTTTTACTTATCGTTTCGTACCCTTTACTTCGATTAGACGTTCTTGCGTAATACTGGACACGTAAGTACTTAGGCCCATCAGAACAAAACAAAGAAAAAGAAGAAAAAAGGAACGAGTCTTTTCGTACGTTGCTTAACGTTCTTGCCCGCTTTTTTACAAACCTTTGTGTGTATTACTTCGAACATTATTCGCATACGTTGAAACCGAATTTTAATAAAATCCACAATTGAAAGATCGTCTTGTTTGGTGTCTGTACCGCACACAGGTCATGCTACTCGAGCCACTTGGCAATTGTGTTTGGCCCCGTTTTAATGTCTGGAAGGCAATATTTTTCAGTTAGGTACACCGTTTGTCTTGGAACCATCCGAATTTTTATTAAAATCCCAACTTCTTGGTGGGGTACTGGTCACTTTTATTATGCATTATTTCAAGGATCCCCCGCCTGGTGATATCCGAGAATTTTTTAAAAGGTATTTATAACATTTAGAGAAGGTACACGAATTTTGGTAGGCAATAATAACAGCTTTCACCAAAATTACATCGGCGGTAGTAACAACATTTGAAAACAGAATTCAACACAATTCTGACTAATACTGTTATTGTCTGGGACAAAAAACGTAAAACATTTCTTAATGAATTTAGATATCACATGAACTAACATAAAGTATATTGAAAATTAAAGAAATGGCATCAAGTAGAAATAAAGTTTCAAGTTATTTGGTCGATTAGTTTTGAGAAAAATGCATTTGTTTCTGGTACTACTTTACAGTGTATAAAAATAATGATTTGAAAAATGCAAAGCAAGAAAATTCTTTCAATCCATCAAACTAGGAATACCCGTTAAAACAACTTCGGAAATGTTTCTGTGTTTAAGAATTTACTATTATAGTAAAAATGCTGAACAACTCCTTATAGGTTGTTTTTTAAATTTCTATTCGGGAACCTTCGGGACGAACGGTGTATAATAACCACCCAGCAGGATGCGTGATTGCATGCGTGTATAATAAGTCTGACTACCTTCAAAGACCAACTACATCGTTCTAAGTGTAACGAGTTACTATTAGATGGTTCGTAATCAAGGGGTTCACCAACACGCGAAAGCTGCACTTATTCACACTTTCGCGGACCGGAAATTGCAGGGAGCATTGGAACTTGGAAGTCGCGTCCAATAAATAGAATCTAAAGCTGTCTTTGCAACAAGCATGATGATAAATCAAGTTTTAAAATATTCGGTTGGTTCAGAAATAACTTCCGCCGCGGAAGATGGAAACTCGATAAGTAATATAATTAAATAATAACAATAAAAATTCTTAAGTTTAACAATAATGTTAATATGTTATAAGTAGACTTCGGATTTCATGAGTTTATAGCATACTCGAATGTGACGAATAAGTTAAAATAAAAGTTTTGACAAAAACTTACGAACTGTTCAGTTTATAGTTTAATTAACCCATTACACGAGAAATCAACTTTGAATATACCACTTCTGTGAAGAGATTCAAAAGAATTTTTATTTACAGAAAATATCCGCAGTCTATTAATACTGACAATAAAACTACCGGGCACTAAAAAGGACTATAATAGCAATTTTTTTTTCTTTATGAAAATGACTCCAAAAATTTTTACTATTTACTATTTCATTACAATATGTGCTCAATATGTATAACATATGTACCGTCAGTCTCATAATTGATGGCACACACTATAAATTAGAATAACATTTTTATAAACAGACGAAATGATATGTTAGATGATATGTAATGAAAATATTGGAAATATTGTGCTTAGTCTGAATTTTTAATCTGACCCAAAAAGAAATAGTGAAAGTTGCTTTTTACAATGTTCAGTTCTGAAACCTTAAAAAACCAAGTGGAAGTTATTTGTGACGAAACCAAATATCATGCTATCGGTTATTAGGAAATGTTCATCCTCTGATCCCAGTATGAATAAAAATTAATTCGCAAGTATTCAAGAAGCGCATCGACGATCATTCGTCGATCCATCTTTCTTTATGATTGGCCGTTGCAACAAGCTACATCGGGTACACTGAAATTCGCTGGAAATCGAAACGGAGAACCTTTCACGAAAATGGAAGGTAGTTTTTAGTGGATCGTATCAAGCGAAGTGAAGCCGATCGATGGAACTTCTAGCGGACCGTGTTCATCCTGCACGAAGCGACTGTTCCGTTTCATAAATCAATACGAAAGACATCGTGAGCTTTACGACGGCTTTGCCTTCCTTTTTTTGATGTTTCCCCAGTATTCACGACCCCCCGTTACGATCACGCGAAATACCGAAGGTGAGTGCGTTGATATAATCCAAACGAATTTCAATAAAGTAACAGGGTCCTTAAACCGGGGAACATTCTCTGTACTAGTGGTGCAGATATCCTTCGTTTCACGAAAATTTCAGATTCCTCGCATACGAATGCCAGAGACGAATAACGGGCAGATGAAACGAGTTATCTATCGGACGAGACTATAAATACTAGACCGAGGATTCTATAGCATGCACGATGACCTCAACACTGTATCTGCCGGAAACCTACAAACAGGAATGTCTCTTCTACATGAAGACGGAGCTTTTTAGACGATAACTCCAAAAGATTATTTATGCTTTTTGAACCAGAATGACAATTCCGAGGTGTCACTAAAATTTCCCATGTTGTCAATCAAACCAATTTTTATTTTACTTTTGTTTCTATTTAATAAATTGCTAATTGAAGTACGACTTTATTAAGAAGTATATATTTTAATAAAATTAGATATTTATCATAAATGGATTTGTAAATGTCGCTTATAAATACAAAAAATATTAAAAGTTGAATTTTAATTATATAGTTCTGAAATTGTTTGTATGTTGAAGGATATAATGGACACGTGTAAGTACAGGTACAATATACATATACTTTATTTCCCTATGTACAACACACAGTGTAAATTTTCACTGGTTTCCGATGAAACAATGTAAGATAGACAAAAAAGGAAAATGATCAAATATATGTAATTATTTTTCGATTGCGACTTTTCTTATCTAATACACATTAGAGTTTCTTTGAAAATTGAAAATTAAGCAAAATGACAAGTATTATATAAAAAGTAAAAAATTCGAATAAAGTGCAATGCAAAATCATAACCAGTATCAAAGAAATATCACGGGACATGCAATGGCGAACATGATAACTGGAACAATTTCATTACAGCCCATCCATACAATATTAATACAGTCATTCCTTATTCTTATAATAATATGCAAAATTTATACTTTTTCCATAAAATTGGAACAATGCGATAAGAATAAGACATAATTTTTTTCTGCTACTGTTTGATAAAATGTAGAAGATATTTGGAAGTAGGTTTTATGTACATACGAAAACGTGGTGTGAAAGTTAATTAATTCGTGATAAATGGGTTTAAAAATAACCAACAATATATACCGTTTGTTTGAAATATTTCTTAAAATATAAGATAACAGTTAAAATTCGTAACTGATTATACAAATAATAAATTGGAATATTGCTTGTGTTCTCGTCTATAGTGAACAGTAATTCATTTGGCTGAGATTACTCTTTCCGGGCACAAAACTCTTTTTGCATAACTAGGAGATAAGTAACACGTTTCAAGGTCCCTTTACTCGTCATTACCTTTATACAACTATAATTTATTGAACAAACAAAATATTGTAAATTGATTTAACAGTATACAACATGCTAATCTATCTATAAAAATCTTAAAAGTTCGTATGTACTAATTACGTTAATTGTTTAGTTAACCTGAGAAATTTGGAAAAAAGAAAATTATTTCATAATAATACTTTCTCTATCATTATACATCTCGCCTTCCAAATCAATTATACATGCCTACAATTTTGCCCTTTAACCTTCGAAAGCAACGAAGTATGTTCCCTTGTAGGTAACTTCCTCGTACATATACGTACACGTATACATAGAGCCGTAATATACAGGACGTTTCATAAAATGTGATAAATTTTGGAAATAAAAGATTCCTTAAAGATAAACCTAATTCTTGATGTTCTCATGTTGTACAAAAAAAAGAAAACGCCCTTCAAACCACCGCTATACAAAATGCTTTTAATTATTATCATTTAACCTTTACGTGAGCATTTAAGTCTTTATCGGCTATTTCCTTTATTCCTAAGATTTAGTCTTATAAAACTTTCGAGTTCTTGAAACCGTTTGTCTTCCCTTTCTTTTTCAAAAATATACGCGTACTTTTAAATCTTACTTCTACATCATGAATCTCTTATTTCCTGAATGTAACACACATTAAAAAACACCTTGTACATATACATGATAGATATACATATGTAATATAAAGAATCTTATACCTTATAACAGATTATTAACTTAAATCTACAAAAGAACTCGTTAAATCAAATATTTCCTTAAAAAATTTCTATAAAAAAGATAACTGCTTCTCAAGCATAAATAATTGTAACATTTACATAAATTTTTACAATTTCAAAATAGTGAATAACATTGTTCAATGAATTTCATGGGGAGCTCTTTTGCAATCAATAGTACGATATCTTTATCGTAGTAATGTAAATCTAGATAACAAAAAATATATATTTTACAGTATCATTACTTTACTATGGTTTTTAAATAAACTGTTATCTTCATATAGATTACATGGTAATCTTTACCACAAGAATTATCAATCTGGATCACTGTTCCCGTAAAACCGATAAACATTTTTTGAGCAATTCCGCGTGTGCCTATAAATGAAAAAATATTTTATGAATCACTGTGATATGTACAAATACAAAAGACAGAAGCATCCTTACTTTTGCATGTTTTATTTCTAGTTCTGTTAATTCGATTAAATTCTTTCTAAAAGCAGCTACTCTTCTCGTTTTGAAATCCGTTAGTTCTGGAATTGAAATTAAGTTTTATTTATCTCATTAAATAAACAAGAATGAAGGAGATATATTCTATACCTTCTTTTCCTTTCTCTGACATCTGTTCAAATTTTTCACACGCTTCCATTTGAGCTTTTTCTGCCTATATTAACAAAAATAATAAAAATTGTTAACTTTCATGATACATAATACCATTGGTACTTAAATTGATATCAAAAGTTTTTGCTTCATAACATATACAAAACCAAATAAAGCATGCAAGTTTTAAAATTCCATTATTAAAATTCATAATCAGAAAAACATTATAAAACTTAAATTTTTCATATATATCAATGTCTAGGCTAGCCTATGTTGTGTCTTCTACTGTAAAAATCTATTCACCTTTTTTTCATCATTGTAAAAGAAAAAGTAAAAATACATGCAAGTTCTGCCCATGCAAACACTGACTTGATGTGTAATCATTGATTTCAGTGTTTTCAGTTTCTCCAACATACAGATGTAGTATATAGATACATACATACATACTAAAAATACTACTTCATTATTATCACGTATAATGTTATTTTTGTACATTGCAGAATACAACTTCAGCGTTATCAACATTTGCAAGATTTTTCAACATTACTCTTTAAACATTAAAACACTTTAAAGAATTTAGTTCACCAATTTATCCAATTTAATCAATTTAACCTTCACGCTATTTGAAATAACAAAACTCTTGAAAATTCAATTGATGCTATATAGTTAGTCTGCAGCGTACAAATCATGTACATTATTTCAAAGTATACGTACATACTGAGAGCTAAACATGATATTATTAAAAATAGTATATATTGTAACAAGGCAACAAATGTACGTATAGAGAGAAACACACCTCAGCAACCTCCACTGCCTTGATGAGCAAGAAAAATTAAATTTCTGATTAGATTCTATGCATGCTTCAATTGAACATTGCATGTTACATACGTATAATATGTATAATTTCAAAGAAAAATATATTTTCCGTTCTATATGTTTTTTACTTTGAATATACTCATGAAAAGTAATATACTCACAGCATGGACGTCTTTATTTTTGGCACGGGCTTTCTCAAGAGCACGATTTGCAGATTCGTATGTGTGTAAAGCTTTCAATCTTCTAAAAAGCAACCGTTTCGCTGCAGCTGTATCCCTCATGTAGTATCGAAGAGTGTCTGACAATTTTAAGTCCTCATCAGATGCTACTCTGCCCTCAACTTTCTATTACATTAGGTTACAACATTAAAAATAAAACTAGTACGAATAGAGAAATTAGAAAAATAAGATCAAAACATCTTACTCTTAGCTTCTCAAACGTCTCCGCAATTTTTGTCAGAAATCTCTCCAGTTTACCATTATCAGTTGTAGCTAATTGTAAAAGATTCGTCGATATCTTTATATAGGAATCCGCCACATCTTTGTGTTTAGCTGTTTGACGATCTGCGCGAGCTGTTGCTTCTTTTAAATTCTGATGGTACGTTTGTAAAAACGACATTTCCTGATCAAAAAGGTCATTTACATCTTTTACAGTTGCTGATAAATAATATTCATCCGTTGTAGTTGAGAAAGATTTTACTAAACCCCCAAACATTTCCATTTTGTTTTTTCCTAAAATAAAATAGGAAATTTATATTTTCTTTTTACCTTGGACGATAGATTGTAAGACCAATATATAATGAAACAAAAATTATATTCAAGCACCAAAATTATTACCTCTCACACAAAGATCTTGATCATATTCTAAAAACACTCTTAAATTATGATCGTTTTGAAAAACTGGGTGGTTTGCTAGTCTAGTTAAAAACATTTCGTGCATGGCAACAGTTTTCTTAAATGTAGCTAAATACTCACTGTAATAAAAGTATAGCATTATGAAATGAAAATTATTAATTAAGCTAGGCTTACGTTAAGATCTCGAATGTATTTTAAGTGATACTCACGCTTCCAGTTCCTGCTTCATTTTGTTAAATTCTTCGCGAGTCATGTTACCCTCACCTTCTCCAAGCTTTTGTAACTTTTCTCGAGACGCATCAAAATCTGGTCTCGGTGGACAAGGTGGAATCTAAAAATATATAATTCCACTGCACATTAATTATCACCATTATTATATACTTAGAATTTAAATCTCATTCAAAATGTGAGAACGTACAATATAGCCAGCATACTCTTCACTCTCTTCGAATCGATCGTGTAACCATACAAATTCTTCATGTTGCCTCACTACTAAATTATCCCGTTTTTGAAAGTATGGCAAAGTAGTCTTTGTATGTACAGTGAATTTCACTTTATCCTTTTCACTAAGAGCATCTGAAATATCCACCTGCAGCGGTTTATCGGAGAGGTCTACATTATCTGCATGAATTGTCTGCAAGTGTAAATGTCCAAGATTAGAAATAGAATATTATAAAGTGCAAATATCAAATATATAAAAAGCAAAATTTAAATAATCATTACCAAAACAAAATGAATAGAAAAAATAATGAAAAAAAAACCAATGTGAGTACCTTTTTAAGGGGGACGTTACTTAAAATATCGGCAGTATCGCATATGCCGTCCTGAAACATTTCGCTCAATTAAAGAAACGTGCACAGAGTATTTGTAACAGTACAAAAAATTGAACTACAACGTATTAAATTCGTTATGAAGTCCAATCGGCGGACTAGTGATAACAGGTTCCACCTACCATCATGGCGTCCAAGCGTCTTTTTGACACGTTTTGTGTTTCACGATATGCGACTGTCAGAATTATCCGATAATAATCTGAACTATATACTCCCGCAGTCAGCTTTTCTCGACGCTAAGATAATTCCTCTCGTACTTATGATCTCGCGAGAACGATCACCAGTCGAAAATTTTCCGCTGGTAAAACACACTTAACCGAATCATAATATGTCAGAATGTGGTATATTCGGGAGACATATGTTGATATATCAGCTGTAAGCTGTAAGAATAAGACAGTTGGACGTCAATTCATAAATCCTGCTAAACTGTCAATGAACGAATTTCTGTGCAACGTAATTGGTATCAAGTATCAGTTGGTATCCGCGGAAACAGAGCAAGAGAAAATTTTGGTAGATTTAAGAATACTCCCTCGCCACACGTGTCAAGCACATAAATACCGACTTATCATCAAATATTTGTTATTTAGGAAGTACGAATGCAATTTGTCCACTTCCACTAACAGTCGAACTCTAAAAAAGAGTTTGTAACACTAAAACAGATTTTCGCTACATATTCTGAAATACCTTGAAAACTATCAAGAACAATATATGTTAATCGATCTTTTCAATGCAAGTGTATAATTGATTATGAAAACGATGATATGACGATATTTTAATTAATTCATAATAGAAACTACAAAACACGTTAAATATTTTCATTCCATATTTTTAAGTGACGGCATATTTCACAATCGTGAATGAACATCTACCTGTCTAAAGTTACATTATGTAGTTTTTGATCGTTGACAGAAAGTTTTCTTCTGCTCTATGTAACCTAATACATGAACGACCCTCGGATTCGTGATTACGTGTATATTAATTTCAATCAATATTTTCGTATAACATTGTTTACGTTTTTGTGGTACTTTATACGTAAGTTTAAGGTGTCTACAATATTTCATGTTGTAAATTTCGATCAAACAATGAAGTATAATTGAATTTAATCTGTTTGAAGCAATATTGAATATGTACTCTAAATAAGTTAAACATGTACTGGTTAAGAATTTAACTATTTAGATATTTGCTTTAATGATTTTTAACCCATACTTACATTTGTTATTAGATATTTGATAATATTCGTATTTTATGCATTTACGTTACAACATATAAACATAAGATAAATAATTATAAATTACTCATTGAAACATGGTTATCACCTGTTCATGTAATGCTTAAATTACTGTAAATCGTTTTCGAAGAGTATTTTTTTTATTTGCATTTTTAAAAATTAGTAAATATACATCTGCTAAAATAGAATTAATAAATATTTTTGTATTTTTGTTTCATTGATGTTTTTAAAAATGTGTTACTCTAGTATATAACAATAGTTTACCTTTTTCAAGATTAACAATGGCAGATTTTTATGATCGATATGAAAAACTATCATGGAAAGGTAAGTTTATCTGGTAATCGTTCATTATAAGTATGATTGTAAATGTTGTGTAATATACATGTATATCTGTAATTTTGTTTCAAAATTTATAAATCTCAACCTTTCATGAAATTATGATACATATAGAAGCACGAGACTTGCTTAGAACTTGGAGAGAAGACGGTGAACGCCGAAGTAGTGATGTTGTGCATTTATGGGAAAGGAAATTGATGCTAAAAATGGGTCAGTTAGGCAATGAAGGTATAATACAATGATTTCTTATAAAAATGAACTATACTGAAATAGTAGCTTTAATTAAGTGTATAATAGTTTTTGTAAACTTGATGAATCGCATAATAATTGCTATAAATTATCATATAGAGTACCTGGTTCTGGAACAAGTTTGTATAGCAGCATTGGATTGCTATCGTCTTCCTCTGGCTGAATTTTGCATCATTATATTGAAGCAAGAGTTTCCTAATAGCTTAAGGGTTCACAAATATCATGCCATGCACCTGGAAGCATTGGAAATGTAAAATTCGTTTATTCAAACCATTTATTATTGAAGTTTTTTTAATTTTAACATATCACTAAACAAGAGTAACATTTATAGGTACGATGAAGCATTAGAAGTTCTGGAATCTATTATAAAAAGAGATGAAACTAATGCTGCTCCAAGAAAAAGACGTATAGCTATATTAAAAGCAAGAGGTAGAATGCCAGAGGCTATTAAAGAACTTACAGAGTACTTGAAAAAGTTAGCAGCTTTTAATCTTAATATTGAAGATAATACACCATAAGATAATATGTTAATTATGGACAATCAATTATTTATAGATTTATGAGTGATCAAGAAGCATGGCACGAGTTATGCGATTTGTATTTACAAGAACAAGAATATTCTAAAGCTGCATTTTGTATGGAAGAACTTATATTGCATAATCCGCACAGTCATCTAATTTACCAAAGATACGCAGAAATTAAGTATTCTCAGGTAATAGAAGTTCTAATTAACCTCTTATCTACGTTTCACAGAATTTATATGTAAAAATTTATTTATTTTTAAGGGTGGATTTGATAATATGGAATTAGCTAAAGTCTACTTTTGCCAAGCTGCAAAACTAAATCCAAATAATATTCGAGCTCTGTATGGCTTATTTCTGGTAGGAATGAAATGACTGAAACTTTAGTGCATAATTTTATTGTTCGTAATTAATTGTTTATAATGTATTTTCAGGCAACAAATAATATAGCTACATCGCCGAAATGTCCTACTTCGAAAAAGAAAGATGCTATAAAACTAAGTGAGTGGGCAGCTAATCAAATTGAAAAGCAATATCAATCAAAAGTTAAAGGTGAACAAGTTGAAATAGTGGAAGGCTTACTAGGACAATTGCAACTTGACGTTTAGATATGCAAATTTATATGTATGTATATGTTTAAATATTGTAACATATGTAAATGTACTATTCATTCCTCACAATTTATATACAAATGCAATTTATTGTGATTAATCAACAAATGTTTACATAATCATCTTATGATTGATGAAGCAAACTAATACAAATGTATCGAAATATTTGCTATGCAAAATATAGCATAATTTATCAGTTAAATAATTGATAAAAAAAAACCAATCGGAAAATATTCTACTGTAGGAAAAACAATATTAGACCATAAGACAAAAAACTTTATAACTTTGTAACAGCTATAATTTAATAGAATCAGTAACGATCAGCTCAAGATACCAAGACTTCTATTATCTTTTATTCAGATTCATCTCCTCGTTATCGAATCTATTACACATTCCTGCACGTCTTATATGATTCTCAACATTGCATACATCAACGTAAAAGGCAACAATTCAAATAAGTTATACTCTCAAATATTGAATTTAAAGAAAACAATAAACGTTTATTACGCATAAAATAACAGAGTCATCTGTTTGAGTTCTTTTTATTGTTCTGTTCCCACAACTCTCTTTTCTTGGCCTTCTCTGTAGCTTTCTTCAATCGTTTCTCTTTCCGGCTCTCATTTCGTAACGCAAAATACTTTTCTCGGAAATCTGATAGATTCATAAAAATTATTTCATCAGACTCCTAGAAAAGAATGATTGAAAGATTACTTTCATAGTTGTATGTAAAAGTTTGTTTATCCATACCTTGGGATCCTTTATTTTTATATAAGTCAATAATCTGCGACTGGTATAATTGCTAAGTACTTGTTCGGAATTGGCTATTAATTCTAAACATGGATGATTTGGTAACTGATCTTCTGAATATTGATCCCTGAAAAATATACTATTATTTTAAATGATTCTTTTACTTATAAAGAAAGAAAATTGGAATACGTCAGAATCCATTTTAGCAGTATGTTTACTATATACTATGCTTTACCTAAATAAAGGAAACCAACATATTAATCTGCCTTTTATTCTAAGATGTGTGGCAGAGAAACCTAACAAATCTTTATAGATCTCAGGTAGACCATAGCCAATTTTAGAAGGAATATGAGAAGATGCTTGGTGTTCTTCTATTACTGGATTTACTTTTGTTGTACCTATCTTCTCTGTTGCTTCTCTTATACCATAAGGAGCTACAAAAAGTACAAATAGAATTATTGAAAATGTTGTGGAAAATATGATTTAATAAAAATAATTTTACTAACGGTCAGTAATTATAGCATCTACAGCCATATCAGAACGCCATAAAGGAACAGAGAAATCTGATACCACAACATCAATGTAATATGAACTTGTTCCATACTGTCTCATATTTGCTGCAACACTTTCGTCTTTTTCCCTAATCTAACAATAGCTTTAGTAAATATAATTTAATAGTATAAAAAATTGCTGAATTCAATACCTTTTGCATCTTTCGACTAGGTCTTGTACGACCATGCAGCATTAAAAAATCTATATCTGTTCCCAATGTATATCCTCCAAAAAGAGAAGCTGCAACTAATAACGAACCAGTTCCAACAAATGGATCAAGAATAATATCCCCTTTTTGAACTTGAGCTTGATTTGCCATTATTAATGACAACTGAGGATCCATAGATGTATTGCCTATAAATTTTCTGGTTTTTAAAGATAATTTCTGTATCAGGTCTCTTTGCCCACTTGTAATCTAAAAAAGCATAGAATGCATACAAATAGCGTAAACTAATATAATAAGAAAAAATAAAAATTACCTACCCATCGACCAAAAAATAATTCATAAGGTTTATCAGGAATGTTATTAGGGTTTAGTCCATAAAATTCTATATAACATAAAGTTGTGTCTGGATTATTTAATTTCACTGGTCCTTCAAATGGCAAATAACTAAAAGACTTTAATATAATATTAATCCTTCTACTACTCTTGTAGCAGTCTGTTTAGTATCATTTTATTTACGTACTTCAATTTTGTTTACTTTTTCACTCTGTGAAAAGTGTTTGCAAAATGTCTCAACTATTACTTTAAATGATTTTTGAGGTCCAACATAATTTTTAATTTCTATAATGGGGTAGTTCCTCAATTTACTATGGAGATCTTCACAATTTTTACTATTAGCCCATAATTCGATACAGGATCGCACGCAGACTGCTCTACTTGCAATTTTATGTGCAATTTCCTCTGAAGGTAAATTAACAATCCAATAAGGCTATAAAAAAATTACTTGTGATACAACAAATATTTTGCAACATGTCATGAACTAAATACATTTAAATTTAAAATAAATAATGTGCAAAATATAACAATGATTTTGATTTCTTACATGTTTACTCCAGTTTGGATGAGTACAGGTACTTATGTTAAACATATTAAGAATAGATTCCATTTCCTAAAAATAAATGAAAAAGAACATATACAAAAAGATTTTAATAAATAAAAATCAAGTAAAAGTATTACTTACAGGTGCTCGAAAATCAACGTGTTCATGAGCAAACCAAAATAGATATCTTTTCCATTGATTATTCATTGTCATTAATTATTATTTGCAAGTAAAAATGCAATAAAATGATACTGTACAACTCGTACGTTGATAATAACGTACAAATTAAATATTAATACTCAATCGTTTATTTAAGTTTACAAATGCCAATGTTCGGAATGTAAATCATTTTTATTCAATATAATTTTATTTTTGTTCTCAATTTATATACACCATTTCTTCGATCGTTAATGTAAGTTGTTTTTTTCATCAACACATTATTTGAATTGTAATGAAAACTATTAAGTGTACATGTGATATGAAAAGGTTATGATGCACCATTGAATATAATTGGTTGTTATATCAGAGAGTACGTGTAGAGGTACACTTGCCTAAATTGTTATTTGTGTGCGCGCCACTGATAATCAGTGGTGCGCGCACACTGAAATACGATACAAAGATCTGAAGCTACATTCACCATGGACCCACACACGGGCGCATGCGTACTGGAATTTGTGTACCGAAAAACGTCGGACTCTCGCTTCTGATATTCTGTAAACTGTAAACTGATTTGTTGCAGTTTGTAGTGAATACCTTGTATATAGGACACCATCTAACTGGTGTTACAAACAAAACAGTTATGATTCTACCTGATTCTATTTATTATTACACTTCTAGGTTCGGGTGAAGTAGTACAGGGTGTCAAGAATATTATATGTCGTGGCCACCATAGCACGATTCTGCACTGTTCTGCACCTAATACGATTTGGTGAAAATCAATATAAAAAACTCCCCGCAAAATTGGCCTTGACCTTGAAGATCAAGGTCAAAAAAACAACAAATTTTTTTTATTGAATCGTATTCTACAGGACATGGGGACCAACAAAAATTTCATTTCTGACGAGCGTCTGTGCGCGCAGACGTGACTTGTTCTGCCGTCAGTTGGAGCAGGGCAGTGGGCATGGGCAGAACGAAGGCAGAAAGCTGGCAGCTGGACACTGAACCTACTGATATGGCGAAGCCTTTTAATAAATCCGTTTCGAATAAAAAAATTATCTTTATTTTTCGGATAATTATCTCGTCGAATAAAATTATTTATTCGATAATCGTCGAATAAAGATACTTTTTTCATTCGATACTTGTCAAATAAAGAAACTTTTTTTATTCTAACCTTCGAATAACGAATAAAGATAAAGTATATCTTTTATTCGAATCGCTATTTAAATAATTTTCTGATTTTGGGGATGGAGAACGGAAGGGTGCTAACTGCAAAATAGATACTAAAAGTATAAGACGCCCGAAGCAAGCGCGGCGTTGCGAGTCGCGTATACGCAAATTCAAGGGTTCACGGGAACCCAAACTGACGCCACAAAATTGCAAGAAGAAGTTCAGAACTGATCGATTATGTTTGCTGAAAGTCTAATCTAGGGGGGTGCAGAACCCAAAATTCATATTTTTACATTGTCGAGGAGTAATTTGTAATAATCGGCAGCCTACTGCTTGTCACGAGGCCTGTATTCGCAAATGCAAGGGTTCACGGGAACCCAAACTGACGTCTCAATATTACAATGAGAAGTTCAAAACTTGTCTGAATGAATTGAAATTGAACTGTAAAGAAAATGGTATGGCAATGCAATTTTTAGTTTCCATCTCTTGCAGTTGATGCAGACAATTTTTATTTCGCATAAAGATCCGCAGTCTAAGAAAAATAATATAAAAATTGAGAATAAGTAAAATTTGCATGTGCACAAAATAAAATTCTGCATTCAAAAATCGGTATTTCGAATTGTCAGTAAAAAGGACGAGTGCTGTATATTTGGTCCAATAGAAATTTATTCGACCGTGTTGCCCTCTTAAACAAAGGCAGATTCAGGGTCCAGCCGCCAACAATCTGCCTTCGTTCTGCCCATGCCCACCACCAGTGATGCCAGAATCGTGGGCCGTGGTCTTTTTCCCCTCCGCTCGCTGAGCCGACTCGACCCCCCACTCTGACGCACCGTCGTCGCGTGTAGCGCGCGTGCAATCGAACAGGCACTCACACGGACAGAATAGAGATACGTTCGTGTGTAGCGCGTGCGCAGTAGGAGAAACGTGGCGACGACGGTGCGTCAGAGTGGGGGCAGTGATGCCAGAATCGTGGACCGTGGGCTTTTTCCCCTCCGCTCGCTGAGCCGACTCGACCCCCCACTCTGACGCACCGTTGTCGCCACGTTGCTTCTACTGCGCACGCGCTACACACGAACGTATCTCTAGTCTGTCCGTGTGAGTGCCTGTTCGATTGCACGCGCGCTACACGCGACGACGGTGCGTCAGAGTGGGAGGTCGAGTCAGCTCAGCGAGCGGAGGGGAAAAAGCCCACGGTCCACGATTCTGGCATCACTGAGCAGTGCTTCGATTCGGGGCACTATTTTTCGCGCATGCGCGGTGATTTTAGCCTCAGACGGCCTCAGTAGCATACAAAATCGGGTACCTTGAGCACCCCGCAGAATTTTAAAAACTTATTAGTAATATACATACGAAATATTGAAACTTAATATAATTCAAACTTATTCTTTATTTTGAGGATGGGAAAGGGAAGGAGTGCTAAAATAACTAAGCACAATATATAATAAAACAACAAAATATTTTTTATTTGGCAGAAACAATCACAGCATAACAACATTTGTTGCAAGGGTAAGGAAAACTGCCAAAACCTTACCATTATTCACAAATCAAAAATTTGTCTCGTCTGTCACTATCACTCATCACTCGTCCCGCTAATAACACCGGTACACTCAAACTCAACACTCCCGCCGAAATAACTGCCACAGGGCTCTGGCCGCTCTGCTACCTCATTATAGATACGTTATTGTTTTGGCCGCGCATGCGCGAAAAATAGTGCCCCGAATCGAAGCACTGTCACTGAGTGGGGGATCGAGTCGGCTCAGCGAGCGGAGGGGAAAAAGCCCACGGCCCACGATTCTGGCATCACTGGTCCAGCTGCCAGCATTCTGCCTTCGTTCTGTTCTGTCCATGCCCACTGCCCTGCACTGCCCTGCTCCAACTGACGGCAGAACAAGTCATGTCTGCGCGCACAGACGCTCGTCAGAAATGAAATTTTTGGTTGGCTGGGAGTAGCCTTTCACTAATTCGCACTGTATTTTTATATTTCTCGCAAAAATCTAGATTGCACAAATTATGGGAAATTCATGAGTTACGTCCATGGCTCCTTTCACCTGCTTTCACAAAGTTGATCCCCATGATCTGTAGAACACAAATTAATAAAAAAATTTTGTTGTTTTTTTGACCTTGATGTTCAAGGTCAATATTTCCAACAAATCGTAGGTGTGTAGAATCGTGCCATGATGGCCACGACATATAATTTCTTGACACCCTGTACAATGTGCAGCACGAATGTCTATAAGACGTTCGGTCTATTCTTACACATAGTCTGTGGTGACATTGAGCGGTCGGTAAAAAAGGGAATGATTATGTCACAATCGACTGAATCTGGGGGGAGGTTGCTAATAGGGCATTGTGCAAGGGGGCGCCACATTTGTAGTGAGACCTCTTGTTGTTCTCATTCTAAGGTGGAATACCAGTCGTCACTGTTTTCTGTTGTGTTTTTAGGCTGGAATCGGACGAAAAACATGCCGTTTCGATAATCGAATGAGAAACAAAAGACTCTTAGGGCAAGTTATCGTACACAAGATTGAGAAAGGTGCTCTCTGTTACGGGTGTGTGTGAATGGTGCAGGTGTAATTTAATAAGAGCAGGGGAGGCTGGCGATTTAATAAGATATTGATTTGTCCGCGACTGCCTTGCTGGCTCCATCGCACACACAAACCAGGTAGCCATGAACGTCGATATTTTTGGGGCACTGGCTGGTGCAACGTGTCGGCTGTGCATATGCCGTGCTCAAGCGTGCTTGCAGGCCTGATAGGGCCCGAAATGCAAATAGCCGTTGGCGATATGCATTAACGATACGGGGCAAATTCCGACGAGTACGGCCAGTACGATTATAACATTCATCACGACGGCAACCACCACGGTAACGATAGCCACGACGGCGGCGACGGCGACGACGACGCCGACTACGATTACGAAGACTGCAACGATAACGACGAGGACGGCGTCGAGAACGACGACGACCCTCGCGACAAATATACTGACGGCGACGACGGAAGAAACGCCAACAACGGCAGTGACTGCGAAGACGTGTCAATTAGAAAAAAAAGTTAGTGGTATTACTGCTGCACCGTGTACATTTTACAGAATATTTTAACATGTTTGCAGTGTTCAATGTAGTATTTCAAAAATTGCATGTGTAAACAAGATATCTGAGACACAATGGATCTTACAAACAATGGAACATCAGGGAGTGCAGTGGCTTGTCCAGTTTGTACCCTTTATTTACGCGAGGGTATCAGCTTGCAAAGACACTTGGACACTCATCCAAAGGAACAAGTCATTGAAGCTCTTATCAAAGCTAGTTCTAATTCCTCGCAGTTGCAACAAACTCAGTTATCACCATCTACGTCTCCAGCTTCTCCATCTGTACAATCGCCGCAAAGTACACCACCAGTTGCACAGAATACTCATCTATCGACTCAGTCACCATATCCTATAGGACCAATCTTTGAATGTCCACCGCCGATCGGTACCGTGATGCCACCTCAATTTGCTTCGTTCAGTTATCAACAGTTTGTGAACAATGGCACTATGATGATACCGCAATACGCAATGGCTCCTCAAGCTAATCAAATGATGCAAATGCTATATAATCCATATGGTATGTACCAGCAACAACAAATACCAACCGTTCAGATGATCTCGCCAGTCACAACTATTCCCAATACACCTAGAGGCAGGTCGATAGTAACTATGGCAGGTGAAACAAATGGCAGAACTGCCATTGCTATACCTGTAAATAATTCCGAGCCAAAACAAATCTTACCTGAGATTTTGCCCGAATCGGAACAAGAATCTGAACAGGTGTTACCAGATATTAATCTTCCAGTTTCACCGCCATCATTAAATGAAGAGAACTCTATGCATCAAAATGAAAGCGACACTAGTATAATTCAAATAGAAACTGATGAACAGGAGCCCTCTACCTCGGGTAACGAAAATCAGCACATTATTCAGGATGAATATAACATTCCGAGAACATTGGCGATCACTTGTAATGTCGAGGATACCGTGGATGATAATGTCGAAAGCGTGTTGCCCGATATTGATGAGGGTGAAACTTCATGTGTTGTTACTGTAGATGTTCAATGTAAACCTATGCAATATGAATCCTCGGATGCCCAAGAATATGTACACATGTACAAAGATGAAGATGATAATAATAAAGATAATATGCCTGAAGCATCGCCAGTGGGAACACAAAAGGAAGCTGAAGAAACAACTACAGAGAAAGTTCCTTGCGCAGAAGTAAATGAAACTGAAGGTACCTCGTCTCAAACACCTGTAGAAAGTGCGACTAAAGATCCAGCTCAACCTGAAGTAGAACAATTAGAACGTCTTTTAATTACCATTATGGAAAATGAATTCAATACTGAATCACGTAAAAAATCTACTAATAAAGATGAGAATAAGAAAGAGGAAGAGCCAAAAGAAGATCCCCCCTCATCTCCTCCAAAAAGAGCAGAAAGTGTGATTCATGAAATAGCAGCTAACAGTTCCAGTGAATATGAAAACAGTTGTAAGTCCGATCTAGAAATAAAAGTTAGTGAAAGTTCAGAAATTGATATAGATAGTAAAGAAGATAAGATTTTAAGTCTTTCATATCGTTATAAAAACAGTTTGTCTGCACCTGCATCGCCTATGCCATCAGAAAATCTTCGTTCGACCTACTCTGTTCGTTCTGTATTGGGTTCACATGAAAACCTTAATTCTTACCCAATCGGTTTTGATGCAAACACATTGCAAGATGAAGAAAATTATGAAGATGAGAAAAATGAAACAGAAGACAACTTTGATGAAGCTGATATGGAAATAGAAGAAATCCAGAGTCCTCATACACCTTTCATTAAATATGGGGAGAACACAGACAATGTTAGATCACATACTCCGTTATCTGTGAGCAGTGGTATCTCTGTATTAAGGGTGAGAAAGGATCTCAGTAAACCGTGCTCACCTGCTTCGGTGCATTCATTTTGTCACATAGATAATGGTATAAGTCATGATGAAGAAAGTAATACAGCAATGGATGCAACGCCAGAAAAAGATCCTATTGATTGTTCTTCTATGGAACAAGATGTAAAAACAGATCAAACAGAAACCTTTTTGAATGAAACTGTTGAGAAGAAAATAGAAGGAAATTCAGCATATCAATCTGTAATAACTGAACATGTGAGCTCATTTCCCACAATTTCACAACAATCA
The DNA here is from genome assembly GCA_916610255.1 of Lasioglossum lativentre. Taxonomy (NCBI): domain Eukaryota; kingdom Metazoa; phylum Arthropoda; class Insecta; order Hymenoptera; family Halictidae; genus Lasioglossum; species Lasioglossum lativentre. The sequence goes on along the minus strand of OU744356.1, from coordinate 37,912,628 downwards.
ACATCGTCGTCTCATGAACCATATACTAGCACACCAAATAAAAGTAACCTTGTAAATCTGTCAGAATCTATAGATGTTGCAAGTAGTTCTGACTCAAAAAGTTTCCATTCCTCTAAATCAATTATACAAAAGCCATCGATGGAACTACTTAGTTTAAACGAAGATGCCCATGCAGGTCCAATGAATGTTTTTGAATTTGATGGGCTTCAGATCTTAGTTCCTAGTACATTTATAAGTGATTCTTCACAAAAAGCTGTTAGTGCAACCAGTCAGCAGTCTATGGCAAGCAGCGAAGGTGGAATAGGCATAGACGAAGAAGTAAAGAGTGTTAATATGAGAGCTGATGAAACTATGCCACCTAGGGGTGAATTATCAGAACAGGAAAGCAATGGATGCACCGAACCGTCTGCTTGGCAGGTGTGTATATAATCTATTTTTTATTTAATCAGTAATTTTAAGAATTAATTTCATTGGTATTATCTTATATAAGTTACCTTAGGATATTGTTTGTTACTAAATGTTTTAACCGTACCGACCACAAAATGTGACTTGTTTAGATTGTTTTATAAAACTTACAAGACTCAATTTACTTTGATTTCTCGCAATTTTTATAACAATATATGCCTGATTGAATCAATTTATTTAATAATTTCTAATAGAAACGTCTTTGTAATTTCAATAATTACATAATAAAAAATGTAAGAGTAGTAATTTCACCAGTCGTGGTATGGTTAGTGTAAATCGTTGTATTTTTAAGTGTAATCACTACATTTTAAAAGACTTTTAATATTCTTTTTATTGCTCTAATTATGTTTACATTGAAAGATGCATTTTATTGTGTACATAGCTGTATGCTGGTCAGGAGTCATCACGTATGTCTACTTCTTATGACTTGATGGCCCGTGAGAGTTGGGAAGAATCTGAAGGATCAGACAATGAAATTAGTGGACCGTTATTAGACAGTAGATCTTTAGCTACACATTTCACATCGAGTTTATTCCTAGATCGAGACAGAAAAACTCCAACAAAACGAACATTCAAGTGTTATCATTGTCCCGAGGTATTTGATTGTCCAAAAGAACGCAGGGTACACAGTACTACTACGCACAAAGAAGCTGGACCTAGTAGTAGCAGAGATTCCACAGATCAGCCTGAGGTGAAAGATATCAAATTGCTAGATGGTCGTATGAATGCATTTGAGGATATTTTTGTACCAGGTTTACATGTTCAACAAGTTTATCATCAACAACCACTATTACATCAACTCCAACCACCACAATCATCGGATGTAACTGCAAAAGTAGAACCTGATCAAAAGATTGAAACCTTAGTGTTACCATCAAACATTGAGGTAGTTTGTACTCTGTGCAATCAACGATTTAGTAGTGAAAAATCGTTACAGCTACATCATAAAAGAGTACATCTCACAGAAACTTCGAAACGAGTTCGTGATAGTACCAAGTGCCAGATATGCCAAGAAGAGTTTCCCTCGGTTTTGTTGTTCAATGCACATCTGAAAATACATCCGTTAGAGTGTGGTCAATGCGGAAAGTATTTTTATAGAAAACAGAACTTCAAGTTACACATGAAACGACACTTAGGGATAAAACCGTTCCCGTGCACTGTTTGTGACAAAGCATTTTTAACGAAACAGAAGTTGGATGAGCATACCAATGGACATACTGGAAATGCACCTGTTAAATGTAATCTTTGCAATGAAACATTTCGTAGATATTCAAATTTGACTCAACACAAGAATAGACATCACCTTAACATAAAAAGGAAATTAAAGGATTATATATGTCACTGCGGTGAAGTATTCCATACAAAGAAAAAATTGGCTTGGCATAAAGAGACACACGACGACAAGCCCAAAGCGTGTACGTATTGCAATGAAAGATTTATTCATATGGCCAGTCTGACTAGACACATGCGCCGTGCTCACAACAGAAGATTCGTTCCGGATGCTCAAAGGGAGAGCGAAAACGTTGAATGTCCTATATGTAAGTGTATTTATTTGCGATCTTCCTTAGCAGTACATATGCGAGTACATAACGGGGAAAGACCATATGAATGTCAAGTTTGCTCCAAGGCGTTTAGTACTAAGTGGAACTTACAATTGCACAAATGGACACACGCTGCCCGTAGCACCAAACCTTTCAAGTGTAATCAGTGTAGTGCCGCATTTTACCGGCACAGCGATTATACCGCTCACATGAATTCTCATAGGAACGTGCGTCCTTATACTTGCAACTATTGCGGAGCGCAGTTTATACGGAAGTATAATTGTCTAAGGCATGTCAAAGAGCATGAAGAGAATAAAGCATACACGTGCGATGTTTGCAACAAAACATTTCATAGATCGTACTATTTGAAGGAACACTTGCGAGTGCATTCGGGCGCCAGACCATATACATGTCATATTTGTGGGAAGTCAAGCGGTACGAAGTCGAATCATAACAAGCATGTTAGAATCCATCATGCGCGAGAGCCTGTAAATACCGAAAATTAAACGAAACGAACGAGAGTTTTCATTCATTTAGTCAATATCAACGTTTTTAAAAGTATTGCGTTATACGATACTTTGTCTAAGTCTTTTATTTTTTAGTTGTTTTTTTTTCTCATCTAATAATATTCCTTCACTTTTTCTTCGCTAATGGGAATACTAATTTAGCACAAAAGCAAGAATAACAAAATGGAAAAAATTTTATTGTATGCATAACGTAGGCATTCTATAGTTCTTTTTCCTTTTAAAGGTCTCGTTCGTTTTTCTCTTATGTATTAAGTATTTTAATGTAGGCACTTTAAACTTGAGTTCAGCATAACTTGTGTCATACTAAATGCATCAACAATCGTATGAAAAAGTTTAATTTGTCTTATTCGCGAAGAAGACGGTTTTGCGTTAGGTACCTTGTCTGAGACACGGTACGTTCTAATTCATGAAATTTTCGTCGAATAGTCTGCTAAAATACAATGACTCGAGACTGTAACTACTTAAGATAATAAGAAAATTTGTAAGTAATATTAACTGATACATATTGTCTGGAGATCTGAGCAACTTCCGTAAAAGGAAGCCTATACGATGAGATGCTTTTGCCAACTTACACTAATTAACTATTAGATAATAATGAACTAACTGATCAATGTAATGGAGTCATTAAGCACTTTTTATGTGTTGATCGTTATACGAAACAAAAAAAAAACAAGATTTTTTTACGATAACTATTTTACACGAGGCATGAATATTGTGGTTTTATGCATTGGCATTGAATGTGAGAACACGACGAAATGGCGAGAGACAGAGAGGCCCGTATTTATTTGCGTTGATTTCTACAACGCGCCAGGCCGTATATGATAATTAGCGTTATTAATTATCACAAAGGTAGTTACGGATCTTAGTTATTATTCTTCTATATTTATATATTTTGCAAAATGTAATGATTTTTATTGCTAATTGTAATTCCAAGACTGATCGATGTTGGTTCCTCATATTGCTCTCCCAGGTCGTAGTATATAGAGACGTGTATGCTTGTAAGAAGATTTTTAATCTTAAGTGGGATCGTGTATGCGAAAATTTTCACGAAAGCAAATTCGTGTTCAACCAAAATAATCAAGTATACTATGTCAAGTATCTTAACGTTTGACTCTTATATTATGTGAAGTGTTTGTGACTGTTTGTTGTCACAGAATTTCAAGAGAGCAATATGAACGAAAAGAAGCGCTGGGTTATTATCGTGTATTGAAATTTTTTGTTGAGCTGCGGTTAGGATGCGTTGTTGTTGTTGTGAAAACTGTTTTTTTACCGTGGAAACCGTTATGAATCTGAACGAAATTTGCATGAAACTTTTTAGCCAATCTATTTATGTCCTACGTATTGAGTTTTTATTTGTTAATGGTTATTTCATAAATGATCTTCGAAGGTTCTTAATGTACAACTACACGTTTTTGTTTCTTCTAAGATAGAAGGAAACCGTGCGTTTTGTCCTAGTTAAATATAACAATTTTCGATACTCTCGGATGTTGAGCGTATTATTTATACACATGACCAACATCGACGTCCAAATGTGCAATCGTTTAGTTAAAAAATAAAAAAAAAACATGTGCATTCCCTACTGAATGCGATTGTAGATAATGTAAATATGTATATCATTTTATTTTATAACAGAGCCAGCGAATTCTTGTTGGCAATTAATAATTGTCTAAAAAGCAACTCGTACTCTTATGAGAATAAAATAGGATAATTATTACCATAAAAAGAAACTATAAATCAGCAACATGTGTATACCTTAATAAAAATTATGTATTGAGGTACTTTTTTAAATAAGTTCTTTGCATTTTTATTTGCTAGTACTGTTTTAACCCTTTGTTTCTAAGTTTAAAATGCGGTGAAATAATTGACATGCAAAGCAAATGATAATATTAGTGAGAGGGGCATGAAAATATGTACAAATAAGCTACAGATTCTACAAAGTTTTGGAGTGCATTCCGAATTGCTCCAACATGAAAGATCATTGTATTCACAATGAAGTCGTTAATGAATTTCAATATATGTATTTATAAGGTAAACGTGCTGCTAATTTCAAATATGGCTAAAGAATTAACAATCTGTCTTGCATTATACAAAGTAGATAGGTGAAAATACGTTTTTCTTTGTAAGTAAAAGAAATTTATTCAAGTTCAAATACACATTTATATATATATATACACATTTATATATATATATATATATATATATATATATATATCACATGGTCATTCAATTAACAGTTTACTAAATACTTTTCAATTATTGCACTAACTTTCATCGATTATTTATATAAATATTTTAGGAGTCAATACTTATGAGATCATATTTGTTTGAAGTACTCGCCGGTTATAGAAAATTCAACAGATTTTTTCACACAAGGATTGTAATTTTCTGTTTAACACTATACAAACATACCAGCTAGCAATACAAGTTTAAGTTTTATGATCATATTTTAATTTCTGAAATACCAGTTTGGCGAAATAATAAATACAACTCTATCCTCAATTCATTTATTTTTTTAGTATAAAAAAGAAAAAATTTAAAATTTTCCACATACGTATAAATACTAGGCATTAATTTATATTTAAAATATGTATCATTCCATATATCCTTCTTATTCTCAAAACAGTAAGTCTCAAAGCATTGTCTTCGCATACTTTCATAAAATAAAAGAACACTTTAGATCATTCATTTCAAAAAGTTATATTATCGATTATAAATTTTGGTCTTTTATATTACTTGTTTTGTTTCCTTTCTATACCATTATTTATTCAAATTAATAAGTTGACTTTAAAGTTTCTCGCCACAAATGTTTCAACTATAATACAGTTAAAATTATAAAAGGTACGATTCGACGATTCCTATACGAGACTTAAATTTTAATTATTATATATAATATCAAATAATAACATCAACGTTTTTTGCGAGACCGAGCATTCTTTTTAACAGTGCCAGATGTTTCTGGAATCATTATGTGACCTGCTGCTATTTCTTCCCTTAATTCCGAATTTTCCACTTTCCTTTGAGCATCAATGTAGAACATTAAGTCTTGAACCTGTTCTTTTAAATCTGTGACTTCTGTTTCTTTAGTGTTTTTATATTCAGCTATTTCATTTTGCAGAGTTTGATATTTATCTTTCCAGGACACCTGATTCAATTCTAACGCTTTTCTTAGCTCTTTTTCTTCAGTTAATTCCGATTGTACTTGCGATAACTTATTACTAACTTGTTGTAGTCGCTTCTCTACATTTTGTTTCTCACGATTGAGTGTTGCCAATTCCTCCTGAAGCATACAATACAAAAATGAAATTTTCAATTTATTATTTTTTAGAATAAAAGTTACCTTAACTTTGGCGTTCTCTTCCGATACTTGGGTTAATTTGTCTCGTAGCTCTGCAGTTTGTACAAGAGAATGTTGCTCTATTCGGGAAAGTCTATCTTCGAAGTATTGTCTCTGAGTTTCTAATTGCGAAGTTAAAAGATAAGTAAACTCCAACTGTACAGAATCTACTTTTTCTTCCATTGCAGCACCTTCAGCTTTAGTTGCCGTAGGACCGCCTTCAACCATTTTTCCATCTTTGTTTTGCAATAATCGATGAACAAAATTATCTCCCACGTAATCCCAGACTCTGTTATTTCCCAATTGCATGGCATAACAATGCTGTGTTTCACGATAGTGTTGAAACGCGTGTCCTTGATGATATCGCGAGCAACCTATGTGTCCGCATATTAAACAAATCCACAAAGCATCGTCACTTTCACTACTATCTGAAAAATATATTTATTGTTGTCATTATTTTTACTTTCTCCCCTTTTAACGATAGTAAAGTAAATTTTACGTACTGCATTCCATACAATAACTGTCTGCAAGTGACTCGGGACTTTGAGCATATCTACAAACTGGACAGGAAGTATCTCCCCATTTGGCTAAACAACTAGCATGAAACGTGTGGTTACATAGAATTGTTAAAATTCCGTCTACACTCTCGTCCATTCTTTCCAAACACACTGGACAAAGTGGTAGTTCTGTGTGTCCAGATAGGGGCATTGCATTATCCGTCACTTCTACGCTATACACAAACACCATATGACATATAACATCTGGTTCAATGGAATTATATGGTGTACCATTAAAAGAACCATAAAATTCTGTTGCAGCATTCTGAAATGTTATTTGAACATTAACATCATGATACAATAAATAGATATCATACTAGAGAATACTGATGGAAACATATGTGTATCAAATACTTTCTTATTATTCATCAAGATATTTTAATTTGTACAAATTTTTCTTAATTTACAAGTGCTAGTTTAGAGTATAACAATTTCATGAACAATTTAGTAAACTTTATTAAGTACTACTATCAATAAATATGAGATTGATATTTTTGTTGTCTTAAACATACATCTTTGCGATCTTTAGTATGATAGAAATTTGAATAAAAATTGTAATTATAATTACTGCTGTTTTGAAGGTAATTAAAGCCATATACTGATTAGGACTACCATCTCTAAGTATCCTAAAATGTCGTATGTCTTGATGGCATGGTGCCGTAAATCTTAAAAGATCATGACAGGTCATTGTAGCTGGGACTGCTAGAATACAGATAGTCTGAGTACGTTCTGCTGCTTGACTTATGTCCGTTAATTTACTATAAAATAATAAACACAGTTATTTTCAGTAATCAAAAATAACAAAACAATAACAAGGTGTACATACTTCTCCTTGTACAAGTGTATAATCCCTTTAGTCACTTCAACAAACGGATTTCCAGAAATAAAATTGATTTGGTCATAAGCGCAAGCACTTGCACCAGCCATGTCTGAATTATCATAAGTAGCTTCTTCAGAATTAGCTCTAGAAGTAGATCCAGACATACTAGTTCCTTGAGAAGGAAGCGATAAGTCAGGCTTGTCAGTAAGTTTTGTGCAGTTCTCCATATTTATTCTCGTTGGTTCTCTGCGTCCTCTCATCTTGGCTGCCATTGCTCCTAAATTATAAATTCCAAAATGAATTGATACAAAAGGTATGTTTTTTATTCTTATTTTCATAATCTTTTAAAAATGCTAATAACAAAATATTAAAAAATAATACAGCTCTATGAACTTCTGAATAATAAATTCTGAATAGATCAAAATATTTAAATATCATTAAATATACCTACAAATAATCTTATGTATGTTTTACATTTATTTATCAATACATGTTTATAGGATAAAATTTCTTATAGACCGTATCTTATTCATATTCTAACAAAGAAACATAGATATGAAAAATGATATAATGATATTGTCATGCTGATAATAATATTGTCATGACAAGGCACATAACCTCAAAGAAAATTGTAAACAAACAGACTTATCAGTATAATTTGGTACGAAAGCAACGGAATTCTAAAAAAGAGAAGTGAAAGTTGTTGTTGTAAGAGACAGATTAGAAAAATGTTTACCATTCGCTTCTTCGGTATCTTCGTCAACTATCTCAACGCGAATAACGCAGAGAGATACCGAAATAGGAAAGGAACTCATTCCATGAAATAATACTTTTTGCGCATTATTACAAACTGTTGTGATTTAACTTGTTTAATTCTGTGTAAGTTCTGGTTTTATTGTATAGGAGTCGATTCGTTGATCGATGGCGCTTCGATCAACATTTTGAGATAGCTGACCAACTTCCTAAAAAGCCCTTTCCTTTTTTCTACTCTTTTAGATGTACAAATCAGCTTGTGTGTTGGTGGATTCGCCTTGTTTATACGTTTTCTTCACTAATTTTGACTATACATATACAGTAGAATTCCATATATCTATTTAACCTTCTAGAAAGTTCCAATGATCAGATAATTCATTCAATAAGAGCTCACTAATTTCTCTCTCTACCTGACCTGTCAGTTTGGACGAGTTCATATACAATAATGTACATATATATATAGTTGCAATCGAACAATCATACGTAAATGCAGTACACAGATGATCGACACAGCAGTTAAGATCAGTACAGACACAGCAAGGCACCTCGTCTGTGGTACGAACTACAAACATGTACGAACACAGATACAGTTTGACAGATACTGGCATACGTCTGCTGGTACGTACAGGCTTACAGCATTGCATGCAATGGATTTTTCTGTCTACGGTTCTGAATTACCGACTCTGTAGAAAATGCTCTATTTAGTACTTACAGTAGTCGGTAAACTCATTAGTCAAAAGAGCCAAATAACAACAATATAACGGTTTAAATTTCTTTTGAGAGCCAAATTTCTTCACAAGAACCCTGTTTTTAGAATTCGGTTAAAACTAGGTACACTGAATAAAACTATTTTGAATTTAGATATACACACACTGACTGATTCAAAATTGTTAAATTAATTTTAAATACAGGTTATGTATATGTACAATACCAATATTTTATGTATGAGTCTACAATGAATAAATAAAGACAATGTAATAAAAAAAGCATATCTGTGTATGTATATATATTTATTGAACCACCAATTTTTCCCGAACGTCCGACTTGTCGTAGAGTTATACTACTGATTTTCGCAAAAATGTAGTCGTTCTCTCTTTCTTCTGGCGAATAATAGTAATAATGATAATATTAATAATGGAGGTTCAGAGTGAACAATGCTAGTGCAATAATGAAGCTTTTTTATTTTTTACTTATTTTTCATGAAATTTTACCAATAATTTTCGAAATTTTTTTGATTAAAATGACACTAAACGAGATATAATTTGGCTCACATTTACTGTACGTAGTACATATGAAGCATAATTTATAATTTATCATATATTTAACATATGCTATATACATTAAAGTTTTTATCTCGAAATCCCATTCTCGATTTGGAGGTGGGAGAGAGATCGTGAAGGGAAACTATTTTTTCGATCGCGTTAGTATATAGACATACACGATGTGTATACAGTATACAGCGTATCGATCGCCTCGTCGTCGGCCCGTAAGGTAAAAGGCGCCCTGCAAAATTGGTTTTTGCAATGTCCGAATCTGTAATAATATTCGAGGCCGTGAAGTATATAGTCCCTTTCTTGAGTGTACGATGAGAATTCGTAGAATCGGATCTGTTTAATGTGGAAGTTTTCCAATATGCGAGTGGTAGAAAATCCCGCCTTTTAGAGTTGCGACAAACGACATGCCGCACTGCACCACCGACGATATGCCAGCCCCTGTGCCACCGACGTGATCGTCGGTGCCTGTGCTATGAGTGGCGCAAAAAGTGGGAACAGGTGGGCGTGGGGATAAGTGGAACTTACAGTGATCTGAAATACCACGTCACTAAAAGTTCCACAACCGACGAGATACTCGTCGGTGGTTCCGTGCTCTCTACTTAAATAGAACGTTTGCTACAAAAACTACGTAAGACTGCGTCAGTAGCGTAGGTAAATGGATTTAGTCCCGCTAATATTCAATAAAACTAGCCCGGTGGTACACTTTGTATAGGAGCACTTGTGAAAAGTGACAGAACAATAGTAGCTCGAAGTAATCTTATTCGCGTTAATTCAAACATCAAATGAACCAGCTTAAATAATATATTTTGTTTTGAGGGAAGGTGATACTGCAAAATGGAAATATATTTGAAATAGTCATTGAAATTGATTTTCAAGATCTTTATTGAAAATCTTTCAATACACAAGTTTTTACATTTAGCAAGTCTTAAATTCTACTATACAATGTTATCGGAAATTCTAAATGTGCAGCTATTAGCTCGATATTATCCACTATTTGTAAAATACTAGAAGTTCTTACAAATAGAGGATAATACCGATTGCCCAGGTCTCACCACGAGGAGGTTGCTGCACAAGAGACCCGGAAAGGAAGTCAGAACGAATTCAATATTCCTTCTGGCTCCCTTTCCTAACAACGACGAACTTATATTAACGCAGTATGTCGAGTAATTATTGCGGAGCAAAAGCTGTGAATCGGAGAAGAAGTCTCCGATCCACGGGGGACAAAAGGCGAATCAGGCAGAAGGCTCTGATTCTTTCAAAGAGAGAAACAAGAACGCACCAGAGCAGAAGGCTCTGGTTCGGTGGTGACGCGACGCGTACAATGCTTGCAGCCCAACTCCAGTCAGCAACGATACCCGACGTGTCCTCACCAAGAGCGATGGCCAAGAGACGTGTTCAAACGATATCCCATTTACTCCTAAAACCACTTGCCACCAGACAACGAAACGTTGAGGTGGCTCGGGTGGTATTACAAAAGAGAGGATTTTTCACTTAACAGTGTAACACGATGAACACTGTCTCTCAACCACCCACTCTCAATGTATCCACGCCGAATACCGGTACCAACTGGTCTGGTACATACAAGCAAGGTCCGACACAGCAGAGGGCTGTGTCAGAGTCAAAAAAAACGAGCCGAGCAAAGTGAAGTTACGGCAATAATTACTCGACATATTTACAACGACGCTAGACAATCTTAACAATTAACGCACGCACGCAAGCCAAGCAAATATTGTCAGCAAATAAACTAAATCGCAATAAAAGGGAAGAATCAGAGCAGAAGGCTTTGATTCGCAAAGAAGAAACATGAACCAGAGCAGAAGGCTCTGGTTCGGGGGTGACGCTAAGACAATAATTGCTCAGCAAATATAAGTAACTTAAAAATACGCCGCAGTCTTCGTCGGTATGTCCTCTTCATTCGATGTATCCTCTTCGTTCGATGTATCCTCTTCGTACGATGTATTTTCTTCGTTCGATGTGTCCTCTTCGTCGACGTTAGAAATAAGAAACGACGATGATAAAGATGCGATGAGATGAAACTACGAACCCCGTACACGAGTACGGCCTACATATGTACCTCGCACACGAGTGCAAATCTAATCAGCTCACGAGAGCCAAACTAACCCCGCACACGAGTGCCAACCTAACACCAGCTCACGAGAGCCAAACTAACCCCGCACACGAGTGCGACCTATAGGCGCTTCGGGAGCCCCGGGGACGCGAAACCCCGTACTCACTCACGGCCCCATCCGTGAGTGAGCCCCTGAGGGAAATTTCAATTAAGATATGAGAAATAATAAACGACGGTGATCCTGGAATTGACAAGCACTCCCTTGACCACCTTGCCATCTAATTTTTTAGTAAAAGTAGGTAATAGAACTCGAGGTACAGAATAACTTTTAAACCATGAATATTCGTACGCATTAATTTATTGAACATAATAAACTGATAAATTTATTATTTCGAACTGGTTAATATTTACAATAATTCCTTTTACCAACGATGTCGACAAGCACTCCCTTCACATTTTTTCCATGTAATTTTTTACAGTAAAGTCTTGATCTTACTCTGTTTTTAACATACTTCTGTTCCCACAGATCGATTTTTGGAACAATTATGTATAAAAACAAGTGAAGGAAATAATGCTCGTTTATGAAATATTTTTATATTAAAAATTGAGGTATCAATCGTTCGCGTTCGCGAGACCGCGAGAAGCTACACGAGCAGAAAGAATCGAGCACGCAGCACCCATTCGAATGTCATGCCTCGTTCGATTTAGCTCCGTGACGAAACTTCCAGCTCTTCCAGTTACTGACTACCGTGCGAATCGCGGCCTACCCGAAAGAGAAAACGGTAGCCAGCCCTGGTCCCTACCTACTTAGAGTGAACAGTCACACCAAGAAGGAAAGCTACCTACCTACCTAGCCCTATATTTAAAAAATGGCAAAAGACACAAGCTCTCCAACACAGTCGCTACACGGTCCTCACACAGACGCCAGGGTGCAACAGCCTAACACCTAGGGAGGTCGTCCCGGGACGCCTCCGTCACCCTAACGTTCGAATCTCACGCAAGCGCACTCTAAGGTACGTACCAGTTTTCCTGAAATCGACTGACAATGGTTGCGATCATTGCGGGATAAATTGAAATAATAACTGTATTGTACACTGAATTAAACTACGCGTAATTCTAAATATTGTTTTTAGTAAATTGAGAACACATTCCACGAAGATCCATGTAGCATGTCACAGATCAACAGGAATATGCGCTACTGAATCTAGGTTAAAAAGAGCCGACGCAATTCCATTGCCTAACACGCACACACACACAAGTGGAAAATGCGTCGTGCACGATACGCTAACCATTGTCAGTCGCCACACATATGATTAAAACAATATTCCATGTGCCCGTTGCTGTCACCCTCCCAAGTAGCGCCTGGGCACGCGAGAGGATTCGAGCAACGAACAGGGAATCTTAATATGTATTCTGAAAATCCTAACTAAAAGAATACGTTAGATTTTGTACGGGCTAATGTTCCTCCATTCTTGCAAAATGACTCTACTTTCAATTCAAAATTTAATGTTAATTTACAAATCAAGTATTTAATTATTGGAAAGGGTAATGAAATTTTGTTGTCGACAAAAAGAGATTAAGCAAGATTTTAATAAAGCTTTTAATAAAGATTTGAATTCATTAATTTATTTATTCTTAATATTTCTGGATATATTTAAAAACCCTCGGACGACCCTTTCGACAAAGCAAAGTTTCGAAATAATGGAAAAAGTACTCCACTAAATGTAAAGTACTCACGTGAAAGTAATATAGGTTAATTTGCTTTGTCTAAAAAATCTATCCATCGCGAATCGTCTTTTTGTACGTGGTATCTAATGCTTCAGAGTAATTCAAAATAATTTTAAAATACGAACGATTATCTTGATGATAAAAACGACTCTAGTAATTATGTTCCAAATTACGCAAGATTTTTATCTTCTCGCAATTTGGAGATTCAATTATCGAAATTTTTATATTCGTAAAAAAAACGAGACGTACAAAAAGACCCCACCTAGCTAGAAAACAGATTACTGTACGCTTCACTGTACTCGTCAAAATCAACTACTAATGAAATCTAGCAATAAAAAGGACATTTGTTTTTTCACTCACTACTTGTTGGGAGAAGAGAAAGCTGCGTTAGAGTCCTGAAATAAAAAAAAAGGAAACAAGATATTAAAAAATCAATTCGTACAATTACATCGAGATATAAAGAGTATATTTAAGTGATTCTCGAAATAAAAATAGCGAAGCGGTGGAAACTTATTAATACAATATAATATGGAAAATTTATTCAGCTTCTGTAAGCTATACAATTTTTCATTACTACTTTGAAATGAAAATGTTCGATAATATAGTGTAATTGTGAAGACATCTTGGTACTTACATTCCCTCCCCTTTTGAAGGAAGCACGACACGTTGGCCCTCGATCTCAGCTATCGATGTCGTCATTGGTCATCCAGGTAGATAGCTTCAGGCATCCAGGTAGGCAGCCTCAAATTAGTCTATGTACGCCCTTAGGGCTCTGTAGCAGAAAGAACAAATGCATTTAATTTCAATCGATCGACCATCGAAGAATAAATCCGAATTCATAGAAAATAAATCATTCACATTGAATACAAAATCAAAATTAATTAGAACCAAAATGTCTATTAAAACGATCCAGTAATCGGAATAGTGAATTCATTCAATACATGGTACAGTAAAGTGGATACTTACGAAAAATATGTTCCGCGTTCGAACTTATCCCACGATGCATTCGGTGCAACTCGTTTCATTACTTTGCATTCTAGAAGAGTGCTCAATATGTATACCTGAATAACAGATACAACACATAATTAGAATACCCGATTCATCTATCAAATGGCGAAATGAAATATACACTTACTCAGATTATGTAGCTAACGTCTACAATCTCGATTAGAGATTTCAATAGACTAATTTTTTCAGAAATGGTCCAATCTAGTTTACACAATAATTAAGAAGGGGTTTCCACAGTATCCAATGGTCGGGAACGAAGAGATCTACGGCTTAGCCTTCGTGCCTTAAAAATATTAATTCGGAACAATTAGAATTCGTTCAGAATTTTCCTGAAAGTACAATACATTCAAATGAAACATACAGAAAATATATATATTTATATTATATATTTATGTTACACCGCAAAAAATTTAGAAAAAGGTCGAAAGGATTGCGGATTTATATTCCCGGTGAACAACGCTCTCATTGCGATCAAAATATATGTTAGAAGCTATTGTTACGTGAATTAAATAATCAAAGAGTTTCATCAATATCTTTTCAATAAATCGAAAGTGATTAATGATTTTATTAATTTTTCATTATGAATTTGGAAACAAAATGTTCGATAACACAGTTTAATTGGGTCGATATATTGGTACTCACGTCCTCTCCTGCTTGACGACTTGTTGCGTCTCGATCTCGGTTATCGATCTCTTCTATCGATATCGTCTTTAAATCGATGGATCCTTTTCCCTCAGGCTCTGTGACCGAAAAAATAAATTCATTAATTTTTCGGTTACCCCCGAATAGGGAACGTCGTGGCCAAAGACACACTACATACCGTCAATTAATCCATTCAATAAATTCTGTAACTACGCGCAATGAAAAAAAATGTTCAAATACCTGAATGCTATTATACATGAAAAATTTCATGAATTACCAAGAGGGAGAGGGAGAGAGAGATTGAAGGGCCACAACGAAATCCTACTATTTTAATTTTTGACAGACTAATTTGTGATCAGCTTTTTAATGGATCGACGGTAAATTAATAATTTGATGAAAAAATGTGCAATAATTAAGTTTCATTGGGAAAATGTGTTGGTACTTACTTATATCCTTTCCACCTTGAATAGGATGTTATACCTTTGGATGGATTGATGGATGTATGGATGGATGGATTGTTTTCCCTTAGGCTCTGTAACAGGAAGAACAAATTTATTTAAATTCAATCGATCAACCGTCAAACAATGAATCTGAATCAGTAGAAAAGAGAAACACTTTACCATCGTTCGCACGCAAGTGACAAAAATTAGACGCGAGTGAAAGATCGCGGGAACGACCGAACACGGCAAGCAGGGAGAATCGATCGTGTATCGATCGATCGCGACATGCTTCACGCGGCATTCGTAGAGCGCGAGATTCAAACCTCAACAAAGTACGACAATGTAAAATCAAAATTAAATAAACTAGATTTCTATTGCACGATGAAACACAAATAACAAATTCGTTTAAATTAAATCGATTGTCGTGATGCAAGAGTAAATTATCGCGCGAAGGCAGGTATCCAAATAAAAAAAAATACCAAAACTACTTTCCATGTAAGAAAAATATTGGGACCCCCCCCCCTCCCGCCGGAAAGTTCCCTTAAAAATATTGAATACATACTAAAATATTTCTCCGAGAATGGTTTTTATTGCGCCATAAAAGATTTCATGAAATACCAGGGGAGGAAAGAGAGGAAAGGGGCACAAGGACATCTTACTATTTTAATTTGTGACTGAATGAATGTTATACAAATGAATATGTTAGTACTTACATTCTCCCCACCTCGAAGCGGATGTGATATCTTTTGAAGGATATGGATGGATGAATGGATGGATGGATGGATGGATGGATGCTTTTCCCTTTGGCTCTGTAACAGGAAGAATAAATTTATTTTAATTCAATCGATCAACCGTCAAATAATAAATCTGAAACAATAGAAAAGAGAAACACTTTACCATCGTTCGCATGCAAGTGACAGAAATTAGACGCGAGTGAACGATCGCAGGAACGACCGAACACGGCAAGCAGGGAGAATCGATCGTGTATCGATCGATCGCGACATGCTTCACGCGGCATTCGTAGAGCGCGAGATTCAAACCTCAACAATGTACTAGAATGTAAAATCAAAACTAAATAAAATACATTTCTATTGCACGATAAAACACAAATAACAAATTCGTTTAAATTAAATCGATTGTCGTGATCCAAGAGAAAATTATCGCGAAAGGCAACGACACGATTGCAGAAAATATATAAATTGTTGAAAAATACATAATTCACTTAAATACAGAATTAATTTTAAAAATAATGAGAATCCAAATAAATAATCTTGATACCTATCAAGCGGATGAAACAAGACAACTTGTACGCTTTCTGCGTCTGTATAACAAATGACGCGAGTGTCACGATCACTCACAGAAACTCACATGTGTTCATTTTTTCACTCCTTGGGTCCGCGAGGGTCGCAGGTACGGCGCGGCGCGGCGCACAGTGTGCCAAATGGGCATTTTAGCTGGACAAAAGTCTAAATCGCCTAATTTTCTATATTTATAAATTAATATGTTTACAGTTGTATAAATTATGAATAATTATTAAATTCTTATCACAGTTAGTTGGTTTTTGTTAATTAAACAATATATTTTAAGTTATTTATAATTAAATATAAATTACAACAAAGTTAGTAATGGACCTATGTAGCACAGAAAGATTTAACAAATAGTAGATATTATCAAAGAAGACGTAATTTTTAATTATGGACAAAGAATTCTAAATATAATTTACTTTATTTGTTTTTTGGAGATTCAGACATATTCTAACGGGAAAAAATTATTCTTTGGTTTAGTATAAGAGTTCAATTTATAAATAACAAATCTGCTTTATACATATAATAGTTTATTATGTTAATAAAAATATTAATAACATAAAAATCTAAATTATACAAAAAAAATAACAGAGATCAAAATCAAAGTATGAAATAGTAACGTTCGGTTGCATGTACAAACATTTTCTAATTAATAATTTTCCAAAAAAATATTTAAAAATTAATCGATTTCACTATTATAACAAGAGATTTCCTTCTGAAATTACGTCAAACGACGCAACTTCAATGTAACAATTCATATAGTTTTGCAACGTTTTGCAAGTCAATTTTGGTATAAAAATGAAGTAGAAAGTCTCTACTTTATATATTTGTAAAAATCATCGCGTTGACGGACGTTGCACATATACTAATTCATTAACGAAGATGAGCTACATGGACGTTTCTGTGGAAAAATATCTGTCATCCTTGACACTTTATTTACAAAAATAGAGAAAAGTTATCGATAATTTGGAATTACTAAAGTTAAAATACATGCTTTGAGATGCTATATCCGTCATATAAAGGAAATTTAGATACTCCTTAGTAAGTTTTTAGCTATTTCCAGCGCATGGAAATGTGGCTATTCATTTACCGTCTGTCTTTAAGGTGAAGTTTACACGCTCTGTAAACATATAACGAAACAATTTTAAGTTTTAATATTCAAGGGTTTTAATACATGGTTATTTTAGATTATATTGGCTCAGTTAGTTTTTGTTGATTTGAAAGTGACTTTTGTCCAGCTAAAATGCCCATTTGGCACACTGTGCGACGGTGGGGTGGCTAACCTCGCGAATTTTTAATTGGTGGAGAGGGGCGAGAGACCCGAACAGAGTTCCCGACGATCGGCGATTGCCCCCGAAATGGGACCGATACGGGGGGAGGCTCGGCGATCGGTCCATCGCCTCGAAAACGCGGGTTCATACCCAGCAACATAAATTCCCTTCGAGACGTCACGTTCCGAGAACTGTCCCACTAACATACCAATAGACAGTGTGACTAGTGACGTCACGATCCGTACTATGCAGTCTTATTGGAATTTTCGAACGTTTGAGGGCTCGAATTAAAGGTGGAGCACTTTATGATAAGAACATTTGGGTTTAAACGAAAGACGAGGGAATATAAATATAAAATTAAAATAAATTATGATAATATAAATTAAAGTATGTAAAAGTATTGCTACATATTTTCTTTAATGACATGAGTAATAAACCAGAATTGATTTTGCTACACTTCGTATTTTTGTAATACATTGTTCACAATGGGGAAAGTGACAGAACGATATAGTAGCTCGAAGTAATCTTATTCGCGTTATGTAATACAAAAACGAAATGAACCAGCTTGAATAATGTATTTTGTTTTGAGGGAAGGTGACATTGCAAAATATGTTATGGAAGAGAATAGATTTGAAATAATAATGGATATTAATTTACAAGATCTTTATTGAAAATCTTTCAGTACATTTGTTCTTACATCTAGCATGTCTTACATTCTAGTATACAATATTAACGCAAATTATAAATGTGCAGCTATTAGGTCGATATTATCCACTATTTGTAAGATAATTATATTCCAAGCAATTACAGAATGGGTAATGCCAGCATTCTACATGTATTTCACGTGGTTCACGAGAAAATGTTCTATTTAGGTAGAGAGCGCGGAACCACCGACGAGTATCTCGTCGATAGTGGAACAGCAAGGTGGTCAAGGGAGTGCTTGTCGACATCGTTGGCAAAAGGAATTGTTATAAACATTAAACAGCCAGAAATAATAAATTTATCAATAATTACTATCACAGCGATCAAAATCAATCGATATTACTTGGAGTGGGGAGAGTTTCACATCACAGCGCAGCGCAGGTGCGCCTGAACTCGGCGAGCACTCTTAGTCAGTCAACCGGCGCCACGCACTCCGGCAAGTGCGCTCCGACTCCGGAACCAGGGACCGACCAGGGACTGACCAGGGACTGACTAGGGACTGACCAGGGACCGACCAGGGACTGACTATTGATATAACAGTGACATATATACCAGTGACATATATACCAGTGACAAATATAAAAGTGACATATATGTATACAAGTGACATATATGTATACAAGTGACATATATAAAAGTGACGTATATAAAAGTGACATATATACCAGTGAAATATATACCAGTGACATACATACCAGTGATTTACCACATGGCAGACCAGTGACTGACCAGAGGCTGACCACTAGTCATCCACCTGGCCCACTTTCAACATGGGTAAGTTAGACCTCATTTTTGTTTTAATTGTGAGGTTTATCCGCTTTATAGCACAGGGTGGGCCAAGGGTTCTACAATGCTTGTGTTGATCACCCATGGCCCACCTTCAACAATTTTCTCCGCCAACTGTTAATTCAACGAACACCGTCGATTATTATTTCTCACAACCTAATTGAAATTTCCACCGGAACTTTCAGTCTTTTAAAAATGTATATTTCTGATTTAAAATTGATATTCCTTCGAACGGATGTCCCTC
Organism: Lasioglossum lativentre; assembly: GCA_916610255.1. Taxonomy (NCBI): domain Eukaryota; kingdom Metazoa; phylum Arthropoda; class Insecta; order Hymenoptera; family Halictidae; genus Lasioglossum; species Lasioglossum lativentre. Next base: position 37,893,164 of record OU744356.1, on the reverse strand, counting down.
AGGGGCTCACTCACGGATAGGGAAACCGTGAGTGAGTACGGGGTGTCGCGTCCCCGGGGCAACCCGAAGCGCTTATAGGCCGCACTCGTGTGCGGGGTTAGTTTGGCTCTCGTGAGCTGGTGTTAGGTTGGCTCTCGTGAGCTGGTTAGATTCGCACTCGTGTGCGAGGTATGTAGGCCGTACTCATGTACGGGGTTTATAGTTGCTTCTCATCAAATCTTCAGTATCGTCGTTTTTGTTTCTCGATTTTTAATTGAAATTTGGTTCTGAACTTTTACAAGTTCCTCTTAGTATGCGGGGTTAGTTTGGCTCTCGTGAGCTTGTGTTAGGTTGGCTCTCGAGAGCTGGTTAGATTTGCACTCGTGTGCGAGGTATGTAGGCCGTACTTGTGTACGGGGTTCATAGTTTCATCCCGTCGCATCTTCACTATCGTCATTTTCGTTTCTAACGTCGACGAAGATGATACATCGATCGAAGGACATACATCGATCGAAGAACATACATCAAACGAAGAGGATACATCGAACGAAGAGGATACAACGAATGAAGAGGACACACCAACGAAGACAGCGGCGTATTTTTAAGTTAATTATATTTGCTGAGCAATTATTATCTTAGCGTCACCCCCCGAACCAGAGCCTTCTGCTCTGGTTCATGTTTCTTCTTTGCGAATCAAAGCCTTCTGCTTTGATTCTTCCCTTTATTGCGATTTAGTTTATTTGCCGACAATAATTGCTCGATTTGCGTGCGTGCGTTAATTATTAAGATTGTATATCGTCGTTGTAAATATGTCGAGTAATTATTGCCGTAACTTCACTTTACTCGGCTCGTTTTTTTGACTCTGACACAGCCCTCTGCTGTGTCGGACCTTGCTTGTATGTACCAGACCGGTTGGTACCGGTATTCGGCGTGGATACATTGAGAGTGGGTGGTTGAGGCAGTGTTCATCGTGTTACACTGTTAAGTGAAAAATCCTCTCTTTTGTAATACCACCCGAGCCACCTCAACGTTTCGTTGTCTGGTGGCAGGTGGTTTTAGGAGTAAATGGGATATCGTTTGAACACGTCTCTTGGCCATCGCTCTTGGTGAGGAAACGTCGGGTATCGTTGCTGGCCGGAGTTGGGCTGCAAGCATTGTACGCGTCACCCTCGAACCAGAGCCCTCTGCTCTGGTTCGCTCTTGTTTCTCTCTATGAAAGAATCAGAGCCTTCTGCTCTGATTCGCCTTTTGTCCCCCATGGATCGGAGACTTCTTCTCCGATTCACAGCTTTTGCTCCGCAATAATTACTCGACATACTGCGTTAATATAAGTTCGTCGTTGTTAGGAAAGGGAGCCAGAAGGAATATTGAATTCGTTCTGACTCCCTTTCCGGGTCTCTTGTGCAGCAACCTCCTCGTGGTGAGACCTGGGCAATCGGTATTATCCTCTATTTGTAAGAACTTCTAGTATCTTACAAATAGTGGATAATATCGAGCTAATAGTTGCATACTTAGAATTTCCGATAACTTTGTATTGTAGAATTTAAGACTTGCTAAATATAAAAACTTGTGTATTGAAAGATTTTCAATAAAGATTTTGAAAATCAATTTCAATGACTATTTCAAATATATTTCCATTTTGCAGTATCACCTTCCCTCAAAACAAAATATATTATTCAAGCTGGTTCATTTGATTTTTGAATTAAACCGAATAAGATTACTTCGAGCTACTATTGTTCTGTCACTTTTCACAAGTGCTCCTATACGAAGTACCACCGGTCTAGTTTTATTGAATATTAGCAGGTCTAAATCCATTTACCTTCGCAGTCTTACGTAGTTTTTTGAGCAAACGTTCCATTTAGGTAGAGAGCGCGGAACCACCCACGAGTACCTCGTCGGTTGTGGAACTTTTAGTGACGTGGTATTTCAGATCACTGTAAGTTCCACTTATCCCCGCGCCCACCTGTGCCCACTTTTTGCGCCGCTCAATAGCACAGGGGCTGGCAGTCTTTAATATTTTCTCGTCGGTGCTTACGGCACCGACGAGATGCCGTAAAGGCTGGCAGTTGGCAGTATCTCGTCGGTGACTTCACCCTAGCACGATTGCCCCTGATTACTGGCAGCCGGTATGCCGGTTGCTTTCCCTTAAAATTGCGTAAAAAGAAATTAAAGTGTACAGGAGTTTCCCATATGGTGTTTATTCAATTAACATTGCAAATAATAAAGCACTGGTCGCGTTTGTTTTTTGGGACGTTCAATACGTCCTTTGAAATCGAGTCAATATCTAAAATTCGCCATTACCACAGACTTAAAAGACTAAATCCATTTACCTACGCCACTGATGCAGTCTTACGTAGTTCACGAGCAAATGTTCTATTTAGGTAGAGGCGGAACTTTTAGCGATGTTGGTATTTCAGATCTCTGTTAGTTCCACGTTATTCCAATGCCCACCTGTGCCCACTTGCTTGTTTTGCTGAATAGCTCAGGGACTTACAATTAGCGGTGGAAATAAAGAAGCATTGCAACTTGTTTTACGAAGCGCCAGAATTTTTATTAAAGCTTTCCAAAACTTTCCAAGTTGTATCTTGTAAATTATGAATGATGAATTACATACATATTTTGAACGGTTCTTAGATTCTATTGAAAGCCCTTGAATGTTCTGATAATATGAAAATAAATGTTCAAACAGGAAAAACAGTTGTAGAAATGGAAAAGAATTAAAAGACAAGTAATGAGATACACATTACAAATTACATAAGAATATTATAAATAAGTAAATTTTAGATAAGAATTCAGGTAGATAACTTTTGAAGTGTGGTCAAGACGCTTTGGAACATTTAAAGAACATCATGAAATTGATTTTCGAGTAAAGAATAATGTATTGTACATGTTTGAAAAGTTTTAATGAAATTCAGATACAATCTAATTCTTCACATTGTGTACTTCACGTTTGATCCCGTGTTTTGTGTTTCATAAAAAAGAACCTAACGATGCAGACATTCTGTATTACATTTTAGACATTTTTTTGACTTGGGAGTAATGAGACCGCGGTTTCGAAAGTTACCCTATGAAAACCAAGTTATTGCTTATTTTAAAGATGCTTTTTTGTTTTGTTTTCTTGGTTTCTTTTTAATACATGTTTTACAGTAGCAAATTAAAAATCGTTTCACATAAGCCTTTAGTACGAAATATGAGTCATCCTACAGATGCATTGAATTCTAAAAATTGTATTAACCTCTCACCACATAGCGCATCGTATGCATATTATATATTTAAAACGTTTTAAAAATATTAATGAATATTTTATTTCTACTCAATATTAATATTAATATTTTCGTGGTAAAATATTAATTATTATACATGTATCATGAATAAATAAAACAAAAATTATTAGTATTTTTATTACTACATGTTTCTGTTGCGGTTTTATTTATTGCGCCTGTGAGTTCTTTATGCTGTATAACTATATATACGTAAAAACAATCATTAACAATAAAAATATAAAAAGAAATTATTTTTGAGATAGATTTTTTATAATTTATACGTTGCGTATCACGTTGTAAATATTGTGTTTGGTTAAGAAAATAATCGTGCGATGAGGAGTCAATACAATAAAACATTCTTGTCAGGAAATTCTAGTATAACAAAATGTAACCAATAGAGCGCTTGCTAAGTATGCATGTAGAACCCCCATAACTATATACGTTTTCTCGCATTTAAATAATTACGCGTTTTATGTGTACTTGTGTATATTTAAATATATCTTTAATTAATATAACAGCGATATGTCAATATCGAGCAAATGTTGAAAACAATAAGTTTATAAAAAATATTTTGTGAATTTTTAACATTATCACTGCTGCGTTCTCTTGAGCTGATCAATACGATAACACACGCTATCGAGATCGATAAAATTCATCTTGATCTTTAAATCGGGTTGGTAAAAAGATTTGATTGCTCGGTCAACGAGCATTCCGCATAAATCAGTAACAAGTAGAAAATAAAAACAAGATCGAGAGAGGAATTTCATTGATTTCATCAAACGATGAATGATCAGCCTATTCAAAAGAATACAGATTTACACAAAGAAAGTGATCTTAACACGTTCGCAGCCATTGATGTACAAGTGCGACAGAAATTAAAACTGGATGCATACTGATCTATTATTATAACTTTGTATCATATACAAATGGTTTCGAGAGTAACATATATCACGCTTATTTTCATGGTAAATTATTTCAAATAAATTTTACTATGGAAAAATTAAATAATATGTTTGGAATTTATTATACAAACAGTTTACGTACATAACTTGTGCGTAAGATTGTTTATATGAATAATATTTTTAAAAATTATACTTAAAGCATTAAATCACAGGACATAGTTTTAATCCCACTTGCTGCAAGAATGACATAAATCAGAAATCACGATTCTACATAGAAAGAACGAACGTGAATGTTCTGAATTCTTATTACTTTTCAAAAGGATCACATTAAAATGCAAAAATTGGTAATTTCCTTTAAAACTTTTCAAAGAATATTAAAAAGACCCATATATTTGCATGCTTTGCCAATGAAGTTATAAGTCCAAATAATACATTATTAATGATAAAGAAACGAAAGAAACTACGAGATTTACAGTAATATTGTAGTAACATGAAATTTGACACTTTCCATAAAATATCAATATATAATTTATACTTCAAATTCAAACATATAAGTAAGATATGTCATTGTTCCAGTAAATGAGCGACACGTTACTTCATTCAACAGTTGCAGATTTTTCAAAACAATTTTTTGCAAATTGCATATATACGAATATTTACAAGAGTATAGATATGAATTAGCTTATCTGGTAAACTGCTTAAAAAATGCATTAAGTGACAGAAGCAGCTACAGTTTTTGTGACAATTCTTATAACCGATATTATTCTCATGTAGCTATTTTAATCATGTTGAACGTAGCAATCAGCATTGAGAGGCTGAACAAATCGCTGGCCGCAAATGTGTTAATTACACGACAGTGAGTAAAATATTCCAATCCACTGTTCAGATCACCTTCCGGATTGAGTAACGCTAAAAAATCGAATGAAACGAGTGCTCATTTCGTCTGTTCTTTAATATTCTTCAACAGCGCGTTCGAATGTACTATCCTCTAATTGTTTTTCCTTATCGGGCTAGATGATCGATCGAATGATTCTAGAAAAATAAACGATTCTATCGTGCGAATCGTGAAAACTACGCATTGACGACGGGGGAGGGATGAAACTCGATGATCCGCTTGCAAACGTTTACCTCTTGCTCGTCAGTGAGTCGTATAATCGATGGAAACTGTATAGCATGGTAGTACAGTAGATCCTTGCTAAACTGATCGAAAAATCTCGATGTCAGGTGCAAAGTAAATATGGAGCGATTCCTTCCAACAATAACTATCCTCGTCGCGCATATACCTAAATCTCTGTGAAAATCGATAATCCCCTTATCAATAGGAAAATTACAATTTTCAATTTTCAATTTTCACTCAAAAAAGTTACTTTCAATGTTTATCTCATTAACAACAAACCGAGAACAAGTATCGAGCTCATACGCGAAAATCAACAAGAAAATTGAAGCTTGATGAACAAGCTCATGCGCGGCCTTGAGCAACGACCGAGACGCTCGGCAAATCTGCATTTCTGCCAATATTTTTTTTTATTCCAGTTCTGGAAACGAGTATTTTAGCTACTGATCGATTTTACGACCACACTATAGCTTTTCCACCAAGAGTACTTCGGTGCACGAAAGAAGAGTAACAACGTGTCTACGTAAATTTACGACGTAGTCGCATAATAATCACCATTGCCAACAAGTTATAAAATTTTCTGAAATCCCTTTTGTAACAACGTATGCCTATAGGCTGTGTATGCATACAGGCTGTACTCTAAGAAATGTGTGGTCGAGCACGCTCAGTCATGTTTTACGTAAAAATATATCGTCCCTTTCGTTAGAGCATTTTTATGTATTTCTTGCCAGGGACTACCAAATAACATAGCAAACATGAATTTTTGTATTAACTGAAATCGACATTCGTTGATTTTTTAGTCAAATAATGAGGCTTCTTCAATCTTTAACAAACTACTTTAAAAAGTAATACTCGTTTAGTAGTTTTAATTTAATTACTTTACCAATTACCTATTATCGAGTTGAATTAAAATTTGACATTTAATGAAATAGAGATTAGTTTCTATTTGTTTTATTGATTCCTGTGAACTCGGGTATTTCGTAAGAGTATTGACTGCATGGCCAATGGTTAGCTCGATTAGGTTTCGCTTGTGTGTGATTGGTAGCGGAGAAAGTGACCTGCAACTATCAGTTATTCGATCCTGTCACAAACTTCCGAACTGTCCCATGCTCTGCGTGCACGAAACTCATTTATCAGAGTACACGCTTCATGTATATGTATATATACATATATATACATATATATATATTTAGTATATGCTTTCCACAGGGTTAACAACTTGCGCTAAACAGCGTGGTTTCGCTACAAATCCAACAATTGCAATGGACGGTTTGCAAACAAACTCAATGGAACGATTCGAGGAACAACGACTCGCGTTCTCCTTCATTCTTCTCGTATCCCTCATCAAGCAGTCATAGACTTCAGCACTGACGTACTCGTAAAACTCGATTTTTCCTCGAGTTGTTCTCCAAAATGGCGGAATATTACATCTATGTTACGCGCGACAGGAATTACAGAATTCATTTCTAGACGAAAGAATAAGTCAGAAATGTAAAATAGAATTTTTTAAAGAATTCGCTTCCGAAATTGTACACAATTAAGCCTGTGCAAAAGTTCCTGTCGATTTTTTAAGAAAATACTATGTTTTATTGTACGTATACTTAATTATCATTAAAATATGTTCTCTTGCTTTCGCCTAACTCTTTCGACAAATTACGTGTGATCTTTCAATCCATTAACCGAAAATAGATTATATTGGCCCTTTTGTATTCAATTGACGAGATAATGTCATGGTTTTACAAGTAATGGGAAGTTTTGCATACACCAGATAAATTTATACGTTGTGCGAGTACACGTACATACGCATTCAAGTAGTCAACATCTATTATACTGTACATATATACCCCGTTAACGTTCGCGCTCCACTTTCTCGGAAATGAATAAGCTTCTTATAAATAAATTTTATTTCACATTTTTGAGTCATTTTTCTTGTGAAATCATCTTTCATCAAACTGTATCATAAGTAGACTAGATTTTATGTATTCCTGATAAAAATGAGATGAAAGAATTAAAAGATACTATTTTCATCAACTTATCAAAATAACTAAGCAAGAACTTTCCATTATTTATTTCTACTTCTCACTATATTCGAGTATTGTAATAAAATTCCGAAAACATCTGTACTTTTTCAAGATCAATAAAATCATTATAACGTAGCTAAATTTCTGAAAAAAACCATTTGCATAAACATTCGCAGTCTATGTATAAATAGCTGGAATTTATTACAATTATTTTGCACGAACGGTTCGCTTAAGAATCTTAGATATAATCGTTCTGACTCGGTTCCACCCCGACGAACAGACGCATAGTTATGCGTTATGCTGTGTTACGCGAACGCGATGGTACATCAGTGCTAAGAAACGTGACAGTTCGTTCCGGGCATTGCGCTACTTTGAGCCGAAACTAACGGCTATTTTCACGAATTTCTTATAAATTTGTAACAGCTTCTTGGTACGAATAATGCATTTTAAGTACTGCGGGATATCCACTATTTTTAATGCTGACTTATAGTCTTGAAAATAAAATCTGTGACAATACTGCTTCGACGGACCTTATCGTGAAATACAAATCGAACATGTAGTTTCCAATATAAAGAGAAAAAGCTTCGAGGGGGTCAAGGTAGCGCAACCCCTAATGGGAATTCACCGATGAAGGAATTCGTTCGAGGAATACGAGATGCGACGATTTTCTGAGCCACTAATAGCGAATCTCTACGTTCCTTGGACGATTAATATTAATTGGAAAAAAGATGTAATCTAAAGTCCTCTATGAGTAAAATCTCTTTTTTTTTTACACGGTTAAACGGCGAACCCGTTTGGACGAGCTTCGATATTTATTACTTTAAAACGTTACTCTATTCCCGGCTCCCGTTTCTTCAATTTATTTTTCCCCCCGTAAACAACAACATTTATCGTGAGTTCTGTTTTCTCCGTTGAAAAAAATGCTAATTAACGAGTGATCACGCAGTTACGAGAAATATACGATTGCGGTCATATTGTATACAATCGGCACGCAAGATTGTCGGTGATTGCTGAATCACGCACGCTCGAAATTATATTTATATTGCGTTAGGTAACAATCGCGTCGCGTCGCGAATTCCGTTTTAAACAATTACTGGCTGAAGCACCGAAGAAGTTTGCACCGGATTCCGATCACGACGAGACTTCGCTCGTTCGCTTCTAAGCAAAAGAGAAGACAACACCGCAGCAGTTGCATCAGCATTAATTGTACGATTAGATGATAAGCGGCCACGTGAGCATTCGGCAAAGCCCATGACATCGGACTTTGACCAGATTCCTGAAATTGTTTCTCAGTCTCTTCTCGAAAATACAAATGATCGTCGAAACCCCATACATACATACAGGGTCAACACTCGAATTCCACCGAAGATCTTGATGTTCCAATGTTAACAACGAAGAGTACAATCTTCGTGCTGCTAATAAATCACCAGAGCTCGAATGAACTCGATCGTGCTGTAGTCCATCGGCCAGGCACAGTGCAAGCAACTCACTGTATAATAAAGCTTTCGATCTATCACAATAGGCATTGAGATTCCACATCGTTTCCATCTTAAACTAAGCACAGCTCTTTTATTACCCTCGAAGACTTTCTTCCTAGTAACGCCCTAACTTCCGTTCTTCCTCGCAGCAAAATACCAAAATGACTGTTTACTGTTAACGGTCGTTCATAAAATCGAGATCGGGTATCGTTCTTTCCTTAAATTAAGCACAGCTCGTTTTGTTATTTTCGAAGAATCTTCTTCATCACGAATAGCTCCCATTGTTTCGCAGATGATGCAACGAAGTGGCGAGCAGCTAACTTGATGCGAGACGTTATCCGTTGGTAGTCAGCACTAGCTACGTGTCGAATCAGGATCGTTCCTGGCTTATGTTTAAGCGCGAAAGATCTTCTTACAGCATCGATTCTTGAAATGGCGAAAAGATTACTCGTTGTGAGATTTACTTCGCCGCTGGTAACCGATAGTAGTCATCTACCAAGTGTATCGGTATGGATCGCGTGGATCTTGGCTTGGGCAAGCCAATTGCGAATGCGAGGCTCCGTACTCCGTTCTCGAAGAGTAGACCGCGGGGTTACTCGGGCAAGGTCGAAAACGAAGCAAAGTTCCGCAGATGCTACGTAGTCGAGGATGGAGTTTCTGGAGACATTGGCAACTGGGCCTGTCGAGCAGAAGCTCGCCTCGGCCAACGCTGAGGAGAAACCGGTGGTGTCGGCCTCGGCGTGTTAGGCGCCGATCCGGTGGTCAGCCGCCAGTTACTGCTAGAGATGCCTGATCTGCCAACGGATTGAAGACTTGTACTGCTACTGCTGCAGGCCACTGCTCCAGACAGGTCGACCCTCGACACCGCCCTATAAAGGCATTACAACATTAATCCGTTTCGAGAAGAATTCATTAACAGGGGTTATCGAACTTAGGTAACGTCTTAGAATTTGTCCAGACCACAGTTTGCCCACATTTTTCGCTCACAGTACCCTTTTCAAAGTTTCGTTTGTTCAGCACTCTCTTCGAGTAGGTAAAATAATTCCTATTTTTTAACCCATTTGCATCATTAACCTATACATATATACATATATACACGCGCTATTTTCCTGATCACTATCACCAGAGCGTATACAAGGTGTACCAACTAAAGTGTTACAAGCTGTTTTTTCAGAATCTAAAGAAGATATCGACTTCATCAACAGCGGTAAGAGATCAAAGGACCATGACGCTCATATTGGGAAATTATGGTCCGAGCAGTCCAGAATTTCTTAATTCCTCTTCCGGAATTGAAAAATGTCTGGCATTTTTACACGAATGGTTTGATCATTATTCATTTATGAAATTAGAAGAAAAGTAACATAGACAGACATTACGTTTTCGTGAAGAGTCCTGGGTTATCATTCATGCGAAATTCAGCGGTTAATGGCCATTGACATCTCACATTGACGTCAACTGTGTTCTCGCCATACCGCGACATTCTAAAATTAGTTCTCTGCTATTAGATGTTGACATGTGCTAGATTCACTTGTTAGTACTTCTAACATCTTACTTTTTACAGATTCATAGTTACTGCGATAATTTTACAAGTTCTCGATAGAATTTGTCGATTTCGAGATAGATCGTTGGAAGGTTAACCATCAAGATCAGAATACTCTACCGTTTTTTCTTAATGCTGTTCGTAATGAGAATTCGAGTATCCCGTATTACAGTATACATTTCTGAAAAACTTCCTAATTATCAACCCTTATGGAAAAAATGATTTTTGCGAAAAACGCACAAAGAAAGTTACGTGTACCATGATTTGGAACAAAAATATAAGTGAAATGTATATTATAATATGAGACAGAGAGGGGCAGAGGGGTAAATTTTATCATGAATTTTATGATGAGGAAATATTACCTTGAAGGAGGCGCGGAACCAGTGTAGTAATGCAACCCAGCAGGGCCGCTTCTGGGTCTAACCGACGTTGCTGACACTACGCTACTCGATCTGTGCATGGCTGGCGAAGGGGGTGCGGATGGTAGCATTCTTGGTGTCTGCGGAGGTGTTCTTGTTGATGTCAAGCTGCTGGTACTCCCCGTGGATTGTTTTCTTCTTGGACTCCTGGGCAAGTGTAACACTAACGCATCAACATTTTCACTTTTACTTTCACCTGATTTTTTCTATATTTGATACCTTTATGGCTGACATCAATAAACTAGGCTTATCGATTAACCTGTTAAACGAGTTCACTCGTTGATCATGTTCGCTTGTCAGCAACTTTTCCTACTCGTTTATTAATGACTTGCCATGTTTTTCTTAATGGGTTATGTACCTTCGATCGATTAAAAAATCAGAGAAATTCAACCATTTTTTTTGTTTTTAACATATTTCAGTCGGATATCTATTAATAAGGTCCCAGTAAGCAAAGTAATAATGCAACTGATAATTCTTTCATTGTTTGGGAAAATAGTATTTTTATTGGCATAAACTATTTACGTTAATTGCGATAAAATATTGGTTAACTTAACTTTATTTTTCTCATGTTTAAACGTCAAACTTTATATAACTCTGTTTTCACGATTTGTTAATTGTAGGAAGCAAAAAAGAAACCAATCGATGGCAACTGGAACGTTGAACGCTTCCAGCGGCTTCCGTAAAGGGTTAATACTTCAAAGACAAAAATAAACTAGAAGTCAAGACAGAAGTCTACGTCGTCTATGTAGTCACTCGTGTCTGTAAGTGGTCTGGAATTAGTCACAACTGTACAAAAACGTAACGAACCTTTTGGATGGTTGCCGGCACAGTCCAGTCGGACAAGGACGGCCCATGGCACATTTCCCTTCGCACACTTCTCGCGCCAGTGCCATGGTTTCGTAATTTCTTAAAGTGGTACGGCAGAGTTCTGCGTCAGCCTGTGCGAGCGCCAGACTTGGAAACCGTTCCTTTATCCTACGTCGTTCCTGCATCAATGCAAAGGAATGTCTGGGCTCAACTCCACACACGATCGACACAACAAGATTAAATAGGAGCACAAATAATTGACGAGTCTTCTTCGAAATATGTAAACCAGATTCTTACCAATGTTAAGTGTTAATAGCCTAAAGAAATTCTTTTGTTAATTGAGAGCAGTTTTATACAATAAATTTGCAATTTCGTTGCATGCTAAACCATCTGCGTTTATTAAAGTACAGACAACAAATTGCTTTTCTCTGACGCTACCCGCATGGGGTGGCCGTTCATTTCATCCACGCATCGGAGAATTAATTGTGTCACGACTGAATAACAACGATCCGAACTTGCCATCCAACAATAAATGTAAGCGTGACGTAATTTACATTACTATAGAATTTACGGTAGGATTAAATGCTGAAATTATTGGGTTGAACACAAATTGGTTAATTCGGCCTCCATGGTTGAGGATTTATTAAGGGTACTCGTATGTTAATCGCAAGTTCAATTCAATTTCCAATTATAAGATATGAACGTTCGTTCACTCGATTGTGAATAGCGACTTGCTATATATATTATAATAAAATGGTCCCTAGCTGTTATTTCAGAAAGTTGAACAAGAGGGTAGCGATGAACAAAGATGATTCAGAATCGAGCATTATCATTTATTTAAATACCTCGTGAAGTCGGCTAGATTCGAAGTCCTTAAGCTGTTGCTGGAACCCAACGTTTGGATTGGCAATGGAACGACCCACTCTGACGACTTTGAGTGCCTCTTTCCATGACAGATTGGTGGTACTCATGATATAGGCCACTGCTACAGTGACGCTTCTCGACATACCGGCTAAACTGAAAGCCCGATATCGTTTCGTCGATGAGTTTGCGATGAAAATCAGACCGTTAGGCGGTCATCCAGACTCTGAATTATAAATGTTCAATTTGCATAGCATAACGCATTGACTATGTCAGGGTGTAGATATACTTGTTTGGTTTCCAGTCTAGCACCTGCCCCAAGACGTTTGCTAGCTACCAACAAGTACGGTGTGTTTCATAACATGCGGAAACCATTCCATTGCTGCACGAAAAAGCAATAAACAAGATACGAGACCTACCATTCCCGTTGAAATAATTTACAAGTTGTAATAATTTTTATGCTTTTCTCAGTTTTATTAGAAAAATAGAATTTCTCCAGTGACACACTTCTCTCCCCTTTGGTTCATTCTGGGTCTATTTTTACTCTACTTTGTTCTGTCTCGTTAACCAAAGTGGCGTTTGCTAATCGTTTAGTTTAATTAATTTAGTTTAGTGTGATTTCAATCGATGTAGCTAGAACCGGCTGCATGTACTCGTGTTTAGTTTATAGCGTATGTGTAGCAGGGCGTTGCCGCCTTTAACCCCTCCGGTTAAGTTAACAGCATTGTGCTATACCTCGCTTTTATACTAACCCAGTTTAACTTTTATTTCTCATTATTTTGTCGTATTATCTCAAAACTTACAATAAAGACGTTTATATTGTATCAAGAAATTCTTTGGAATACTATATTACAGAAAACTCCATTACAGAGAGTAACTTCTTAATTAATTCATAATCGAAACTGTTTTTATGTCAACGTCATTTGTGCATCAAATAAGCATTTGTTATATGAAATTCGTTAAAATATTCCATGAATTTTCTTTTCTTTTATTTGTTTCTTGTTAAAAAAAATAGTGTTTCCTTCCATATGGATGTATGGTAGAGATGGCAAAGTGCTATTAACGAGGTAGAATGATTGCAGGGAGAGAGCATTCCAATTACTCAATGAGCTTTATGCACAATTCTGTATTGGTTTCAGATTACCGGTGCCGTAGTCAACGCGTTAGCTATTCTCCTAATTATCGAAGAATTAGGAGAAATGTACACACCAGTGTATAAGAACGTTTCCACCCCTTAAACGGGCGGAATGGATGAAGTCATTGCACAAGGAAAAATATTGGGACAGATTCTGATCCGGGCTGTCCGCCGCCATTATACACAAATAATGCTTATCCTACAAATAATCCATTCAATTTATTTATTATGAATTCATGCACGCACATCTCACTAGCCCCCGGTTGCTTACTGAATGCAATTGACGCGCAGTATCGTGGATCGCCAGGATGTGGGTGATTTCAAAGCGCTCCAATTGATCGGCGTCCTTGCTATCATGGTAATTCCCGACGTAGAGGCCAGGAAGGACCTGGGGGTATGAAAGTCGCAGTTTGTCGTTACTATAACACGATCATTATCGCGAAAGGGGCAAAGCTGTTAATGAACACGTTGACTGCTGAACTTCGAAAAATCTCACAAAATTAAAGTACTTGTAACGTATAAAACGAAGATGGACGAAAATGGTAGATAAATCATTTCTACAATTCCATCTGGAAAGCGTACGAGGATTAACGAAACTGTAACTGCCGAGTTGAAATTGATTGCAGTGATTACTCTTTCAAATCCTTTTAGATCCTGTAAATCCTACTGAAATTCATTTTACGCAAACACATACATAGGTATATTACGGCAAACGTTAATTTTTAAAAATAGACATTAAACTGTGTCACTCGTATATTATCGATCTAGCAATCAACGTGTTAGTGTGAACTATAAAAATGAGATTCGAAAAACTAGGGGCGTATACAGCGCTTTTTAGCTCTTTAAGGACGAACGTCGTGTATGTAATCCTTAAAATTTAATTATGTGAACAATAAAAAACACTTTGATAAAAAATTATGTTTAATTGTTAAAATGATTTTCTTTCTAAGAAAAAAACATAACTTAGAGAATTAACATAATAGCTATTAACTTGTTCAGTTTCTTTTTGATATTCCACTCCACGAACATACCGTAAATGCTTATAGTCGCGCGTTTAAAGGCAAGAGACGGTCTAAAGACCGTTCAGGTATCTCTCTCGCGTGCTTCCACTTATTTTTCACTATTTTCAACGCGTAATGGGGGATACTCGAGCGTACACGAGTACGACGACGCGACGATTCACGTTTTAAATCCCGTCGATAGTTCCTATCCCAATTAAGCGTGTTGAGACCGGTCTAGTGGGTGCTCGAGATACGCGGTTGTCGAGATAGCATTGAGAAAAATCGATAAGGCACAGCTTTTTGATGCGGGTACACCGCGCCGCGCCGCCGTTAATCATTCATCTTCGCGGGGATAATCATCCGAACGAGTAGAACAATCTCTACCGGGCCTACCGGTAATCGTTTAATCGATGCCGTATTCTTAAACGGGGGCTGTTTTTCCCGCGACAGTGGGAAGGGAAACAATGGCGCAAAACTCTTAACTTTTCATCGCGACGGATCGATTAAAATCTTCATCTGTACCGGTTTCGTTCTACGCGTTGTCGCGATGGCTCGGAAACAATGGCCATTAAGCTATCGACAAATGGGCCAACGAGTTCCCGGTCTCGTCCAGAAAGACCGCAATTTCGCCGTTACTTTCGAGCGTGAACACCGACCGGGTTACAAAATTTATTTTTAAACTGGAAATCTCGGTATTTAGGCCGAATAATTTTAGCACAACGAACCGGCGGCATGCACATATTGAAAATAATGAAACGTAGCGTTGCAGGAACACGTGCCGCGCCTAGCGTATTTGGAACACTGGCTGTGCGAGATAAGCAATCGTCGAGGCTCAAAGAAAAAACTCTGCTGCCATTAGTCCACCCTTTGTCACGGATTATCTTTACAGATCAATTAAAAATATTCTTTTTCTTAATCTGTATTTGTAAGCTGAGAAATCTTATATTATGGCTGAAAAAATGTTCTCTGAACCTGGTGTGGATGAAATCATGTCGGTAAATATTGCAGCTCGATGCAACTCTCTTACCTTGTTCATACCATTCCCCATGACGCCAGTCCAGCCGTGGGCAATTCCCCCCGGCAACAAGGAGAATCGTAGATCCACGATAAAAACTATCAGTCTAATCGCTCGTCACACTTGGGACGATTCCTCCATCTTCTCTTATCTTTCGTCTCTCGAGCTCGCTCCCGGATGGCCTTATTGTTGAACAACAGTTCCTTTCGTTCCCACCGGCGCACCCCACACTCTGCACCATCTTCGAAGATGTTTCCCCGAAGTTCTAAACTAGTTCCGATACACTTGATCGCTAATTAAATCTCGCGAAATCGATAATCGTTTCCGCAATGCATTTCGCATATTTTTGTAGTGTCTCTTTTTACCAAAATATAATCCACTGGCGTGTGTAACGTTTCTATACAGATCGAGTGACTAACCATTGCCATCTGAAATAATTTGTAAACTTTATTCAGAATTTATTTATAAATTTCGTAGACAGCGGATCTTTGTGCAAAATAAAAATTTTCTATCTACGTACATTGTAACAAAGTGAGATGCAGTAGAAATTTATTTTCTTTCAAAATTTGTTTAATATGTTGAAAACAATATAAAAGTATTTTTAAATTATTCTAATGTTTTTACTGTTTTAAATTACACCTACCCGTTTTTGCCATAAATGCGTAACATTGAATATATTGTGTTTGAATTGTTTCACTGAACTCGTGTTCATTTTTCGTGACATCAAGGTGACTTCGATTCTTAACTTTTATCAATAAATATAATTATTTACCAGTATTGAAATTTGAACAAATAGCAACTGTTAACTTCTTTCAATCTGTGAATTATTTCAGATGATATTCATCACTAATAACTTACCCTATATGTATATCTCTTTCGAAAAAGGATTCTCACTGGGTGATTAAACAGTCACTTCGTCGTTATTTCACGCTCATTTTTCCGCATTCATGCTTCTCCGGTTTTATATTCACAATTGTTGGTTATAAAAAAAGGAAGTAAAATAGACTTTGTTCGGTGTCGCGTCGCTTTGCATTTTAATCGTCCTCCAGCGTCGGTCCGCTATTTATGAAAATGTAGGGAAAAGATAAAAACTGGCACGCGGGTATAAATCTTAGGTAAGCGATTGCCGATTAGACGAACTGTCACGAAACTCTTTTTAAGTGTGTCATAGCATGTGCGTTCGCCACGCATCCCTCCGTCGGGACCGATTTATGTTGTACAGTAACGACCACAAGTATGGGGGCATAATTTCTTTAATTCACCATTTACTGCTTGACACTCCTTCATTTGGTTTTTCAAAACAAGATCACTTAATGAAATATCTCACGTTTCGTACAGTTCTCAAAAGACAGAAATTGCAAAAATCTTTTATTCTACACTTTTTGATTTACAATTAGTTTTGCATAATGATTTTTCCTGTATATTTACTTTTCTATACTTTAGGATTAACAGAAAAATCTGAAACGAAACACCAATTCGTAGTAAATCGTAAATGGTTTCTGTTTTAATGTAGCAACATAATTTATCAGGAAAATAAATAACAATTATATTTTAATTGTATCTTTGCCATTATATCGAATAAATTGTTGCCATTTATCTGGTGCCTGGATTATAACGAATCATTACAATGAGAAATGCTTCATTAGAGTTTGTTCCCAGAAATGGAAATTATTTATGACTTGACCTAATATTTGCATAAATGAACTTCAACTTCAGACTGATGTATTTAATTAGTAAACAATAAAATTGTAATAGTAAAAACATTTCTTTTAATCATTAATTGGCATGTCTTCGTCCCATTCTTTTTGGAATAAATTGATAACATTTGAAGTTGAAAAGATAAATACAAAAATAATATAACTGTAGAAGAACGTGTTACAGATTTCCATTTAAAAATCGTTAGAGTTTATATGCGACGTTTTTATATTGACATAATTAACTCCCAGAGCAGTAAATAGTGCTTGGTGTAAAAAATAGGTTAAAGGAAAAATTCTGAGAAGCCCCCGTTGCTTATTGTCGACAATGTACACGCAACCTTTGCGGCGCGATTATTCCGCCATGTTGCACCGTAAACGGGACTCGGAAAACTTTTTCAATTTTTTTTTTTCTTTTTTAAATCGTGATAAACATCCATTTCGAGGCCGTAATCGCGTGAAATTAATATCTGAGAAATGTCGTAAAGCAGTGGAGCGTTTCACTGAAATATTAACGTCGTTTATCGTTCGCTGGATCTTCGTCTACATTGCTATTGTCCTGTCCGTAATTCATCGAACGAGGGAGCCGGAACGAAACGTAGGGCTTATTACGGCGCCGAATAATCAAGTTGTTATCCAGCGAACGGGAACAGAAATGATTTGAAGGTGAATCGTTCGTGGAAAATGGGCCAGGATGGAGGGGCGGAACAGGGAAAAGGAAATAAAGACTCGTATTATTTTTTCCCCCGGGTCGATTTTTTTCTGACGTTTTAAATGCACGATGCATCCGTCGAAAGAGCCGTCGCGTCGCGTCGTCCCTGTACGAAACCAAGAATGGAAACGCGGCTGGAATCGTTACTCGGCCCGCGGCGATAAATTAAAAAGTTTTCGCGTCTTTGGTTTCGTCGTATTAGTTGGACGGCCGCCAAATAGAAAATCGAAGCCGGTCTTGCGTGTACTGATCCTGCCAAAAATCAAATTCGTCGAGACAACCTCGCGGCCGAGGATCGAGTAAGAGGGCACAACGACGACGTCAGAAGTGAAAAGACTTATGATCGAATCAAGCGATAATTTTCAGTCCCGTGACCCGAGTGTCCACATTTGTCTGAACGTGTCAAAACTTTTCTTCCCGCTGCCATAAACTAGGGTAAACGGTTTCCCAACACGGCCAACTATCACGCTCGGTCACAGGTGACCGGCGCTGCAAAATTAATAAAACATTAATCGATTCTCAATACAGGTTTACTTGGTACCGTGTCACTTTTGATCGGTCTTACACACCAAGTCTAGCGATAGTAATTCGCCGCGGACTCCATCAAACGTAAAAGACGTTCTACATGTGCAAATGCATTTCACGCTATGCCCAAAATGATATTTTATATTTGATTTCCAATATTATACTGAAATAGGTACAGTCAGTCTCACACTTTAAATCGGAATAACAATTTTCTGCCACGCTATAGATGAATTACGAAAAAAAATGTGATTTTTACCATTTTCAATCATTATAACTGGTAACTCAATTGACCAATTTCGATACAATTTTCAGCATGTATATAAATTATATGTACTTACAAAACACTTTTTTAACATTTTTATTACAGACTCAAATGAACAAGTTGTAAATAGCAACTTTTACTATTTCTTTCGTAATTTCGACTAAACGTCGTTCGGTCCATTTATAAAAAAGTTATTCTGATTTAAAGAGTGTGCCATCAATTATGAGACAATTATATGAAATAGATACCACATTGGATAACAAATGACAAAGTTAGTTTGTACACATTTGTATAGACTAATTTTCAGAGACAGAAATTATACGTTTAATTCCTCGGTCAACCGTTTCATTAAATAATAACGAATGCAAAAAACCTATGTGAATCATCACCAATGTTTTTATTCTATCTGGTTTATCTTCGTACAAAATTGCATGCGTT
Organism: Lasioglossum lativentre; assembly: GCA_916610255.1. Taxonomy (NCBI): domain Eukaryota; kingdom Metazoa; phylum Arthropoda; class Insecta; order Hymenoptera; family Halictidae; genus Lasioglossum; species Lasioglossum lativentre. Next base: position 37,873,998 of record OU744356.1, on the reverse strand, counting down.
GTAAGCGCATGTAATCTGTGATCTGCTAATACCGTTCGAATAAATAAGTACTCAAGATGTGTTATCAATTTTGTCGTTTCTTATGCGTGTGCACAATTTTTCATTTTTTTTTCTGGTTAGCATCAGCTCTAACGACTCGTCATGGGAAATAATATCGGCTTAGTCATGTGAACACGATTCGTGTAAGTTATCGAATAACATTCAAGGCCAATGGTTATTAAATGTTACACAGAAAAAGTTCTGTATTAAATAATTCCATTCCGCATTATAAACAAGCGAACAAACATTTGCGTTCCTCATAAGTCCATACAAGTCCCTTAAATTAGTAATTTTCTTTTTAACATTAACGCGACATTGTTCGTTACAGTTAAACGTTAAAAATCGAATCCCTCCTAAGCCAAACCGATCAATTTTTGTGAATACAAGCTGAAGAACACAATCAACGTTTATTCACACTATATTTTAGGACCTATCTTTGGGACCCCTTACTGACAAAGTTTTCTATAATATGCGTTATGTATTTACAATTGTTTGATAATATTACAAATATTTATTATTAATTTTTCTCATTTTTAACAAAACTCATTTTTAACAATGTACTTATTGGAGGCTATTTAGTAGATTTCACAAAAGAAAAGCATTAGGTAACAACAATAATTAGACAGCAAAGTAACTCGTGTAACATAACATACCAATTTCTTTTACAATTCTTATTTTTAAAGAAGTTTCAGCACACAAATGTTCAAATTCACATAAGCATTTCTAATCTAGTTGTTACCAACATCTATCGCGTTAGGTTAGTCCACAAATTATGTATTTGATATGTATTAAAAAAGCTTGTTGTTGCCATTATATTTACACTATTTTCGCATTTGTTTCTGACAATCGGAATAATGTGGTTGTAAAACAATTTTAACGTTTTCAGAAGAATTCTTGGCTGTTATTCTTCCAGAAGTCTAGATTTTTGCATATTGTACATACGTCAAAAAGCAAACACAAGATCCCTATCCCATTTCGAAGCAACCCATAATACGAATTTTTATGCACGGTCTCCGTAAAGTCCAAATTTACATCAACACCACAAAAAACATACGCAATGGATAGTTGATCGGTTCGGCTGTTGGAACGTTCAATCATAAACGTGTTTCAGCAAAACTGTAGACTCATTCAGGCTCGGCTGTGATCGGGTTCATTCAGACTGCTCGAGAATACCGCATAAGAGTCACAGGAGCCGAGACTCTATTTACTTTCACCAGTCCGTGGGTAAGGGTTCCACGAGATTATGGGTTCGAAGTGACTGTGGTTCATAGCTACCCTCCGAATTAGGGGTTGAAACGGTGATCAGGCGGAAGGAGAAAATCGAGAGGACAGGATAAGGGGCATGAGATGCATCAGCGGTTACGATGATTCTCGCAGGGGCGACCGATTGATCCAAGGTGGCAATTCGGCTACCTGTCGAACACTGTCACGTTGAAGGCACCTTTGTTTTCGAATTAACCAGCGCAGCGTCTCGGCACGCACACCGCGGTGAATCGAGCGGACACGGTTATCGCGGACCGCGTTACGCACTGCCTAACCGTGCGTACGTTCGACTCGATTGGTAGGAGGGTGCGCCGTATGAAAACTGTCCCGTTGTCTCGGTAGCAAGGAGCGTTGCCAGAATCTAGGGGCACTTGCTGCCAAGAGGGAGAACGACGGAGAGGGTGGGAGGTAGGTCTGGGCCACGGTGGGGGAAAAAGTAAGGCGTGCACGGGGCAGTACAACCCGTTGAATAACGAAAGCCACCCCCGAGGGAGGGTTTCGTAGTCATACGATTCGCGGAGATGATTATTCCTCGTCTGGGACACGTTCAATCGTCAACGGTTCTCTCGGTTTCCACCGGTACCAGACACACGGATAAGTAGACCACCGTATTTTCTCGTAATCGATGTTTATTCTCTGAGAAATTTAAGGTACCCGTCGATCCAGTGATATTTAATCGTTTTCATTCACCAACAACGTCCGCCATTTTTGTAATATGGAAAAGAGCGGCAAGACGGTTTAAAGTAAATACGTTCAAGTTTATTGGAGAACATGATGGATTGCGTATCGATTCGCCGAGTGACACAGCTAACAGTTCCAAGTTCCAACGAACGGCAGAGAATAGTGCCCGACCTGACCTGAATAACATGAACAGTGTCAACAAGTCTGGTACGGTGAGTAAGCGTATGTACAGAGACACGTAATTATAAGCCCTAAGTGACCTTGTATCTACATGTCTTATAACCGAGACGCAATAGGTGTATCGTGTTCGGAGTTGTGCATCCTAAATATGATAGATTTTGTGGATAAGCGGTTTGTTACGATACGGTATTGCGAATAACGATATGAGGATTTGAGGATGGGAGAAAAAGAGGGAAACTACTGTATCCTGAAGCCTAGAGTGTCAATGTCTACCAGTAGACGGCGGTGCGGAGTAAAATACAGCGGCGCAGACGCCGCTCGATAAAGCTGTCCTCCTGCTCTTTTTTGCATTTCGCTTCTCCTCCAATACCCTCCTTCGCGACCACACGATACACCTATGAACCACAACCCTGCCCCACAAACTCACAATCAGAATCTGGTCGACTGAGGCTGAGGCTTGCGCCACAGCGGACAGTTCTCTACGCACACAGCTTTAGCAAGCGTACTTACACGGTACGCCATACGCCAGTGGTGCTAGCAGTGCTAGTTAGTAACCCTGGACTGCCCTGGACTAGTGACTTGTTTCGTTACTAACCTAGGTTAACGCACGCACTCTTCGTGAAAGAGATGCATAGCAGAGAGTATTGCATAGTCGTAAAGAACATCAAGAGATAAAATACTGGAGCTCGATCGAAGATTTGCTTCTGACAAAAGACGCAAGGGGTAGTGAAAATGTACGATAAATTAAACAATTTTTGAAAAATGGGCGGCAGTTATTAATGTTGCCTCAGATAATCAAGTATTTCAAGTGTAAAAGACAAATAAAGAAATTTATTTAAAATTGGTGTTCAATCGATCGACGCTAATTTAGTTACAATGTTCAGCCTACGAATATTATATTATTGTTTATGTATACGGTCCTATAGATTGATAATGAAACTTGTTACATTTCTATAAATAAATTTGAACGTTGTTTGAGTTTTTTTTTATATAGGAGTAAGTACATCTCGCAACTATAATTAAAGTATTATCGTGATTAATTATCTAAATGATGCATTAGTAAAATGAAAGCGTACAAGAAAGGTTTATTATAGGAACTTACGGAGGATTTTAAACTTACATCTGTAAAAAAAGGATTTGAATAGTCTGTGTGTTGAAGGAAATAGGGCGGAAGAATCTTCCATTCTTTTTTCTCAGTGTCTCTTATCCGGTACTATTACAAGTACATATATATACGCAGATCCACTTTGCACTCTAAACAAGTGCCGCCACTAGAGATCTCTTTCTATGCCCGCTTCTCCGTCTTTCTTTTCGTATTTCTCGCACTCATTACTTTTCTCGAGAGAAATGAAGAGAAATAAGAATAGAGAGTGCATTAACGTAAATTTAGAGATAACAGAAGATAGTAATATGAGACGATATTAAAAATATTCCAAAGTTTATATTTTTGTAGGTTATTGTTTGCTCAAATGTTTTATTCCAGTTTTTGTATTTGTAAATTCATATGATAAAACAAATTAATATGTATGTATATGTAGTAAAAAAAAAAGGGAAAACATCGAAATAATTTCGGTCAAATCAATTCGATCAATGATAGTCTGTTTATTATATTTAATTTCATTTACGCTGTAATCAACATTAAATTTCTGCACATTTGCACAGTTTCAAGATGATGTTCCGATCTATTTTTGTTTCAATTTCTCCGTGGAATCAGTTTTCGCTGGAACACGACTAATGAAAAATAAACCTAAAATAACTAACAATATGCCGCACCACCAGGTAATCGACGTGGACTCGTTAAAAATCAAGAAACCAGCTAGCGCCTTCAAACACAACAAGAAATCGAATATGAAATAAAAATAGAATTCTTTTTTTAATATTTCGGTGCTTTGATAGAATTACCGAACAAACGTAGCTAGTGGCGGAGCTGGCAATTGTACACGGTAAGGAAGATCCGCTTGCATTGAGCGCTTTCACGAAAAATGTACAACCAATTGTATTACTTGATATCATCAGTACCAAGAGAATGCCTTTCAGAAGCAATCCAATCTTGTTTAGAAAAAGATAGTTATAATATATACATATATAGTACCAGCAAAAAAATTCACAATGTTAAAAGTCACACTATTTACCATGGAATCCATTCCAATATTTCCAGCAAGTTTACCCAACAGGCTTCCAACGGTTGCAAAAACTCCAGCGACAACGGCTAAACGAATTTTCGATTCTTGTTGTTTTTCATTTGTCGATGTTGTCGCAGAAGATGTGTCAATTTCGTTTGACGACAACGAAGAAGAATCCGTCTCCAATTTACGCCGCATTATTAAAAATTATATAAAACAATTCTCTGTGTTGATCAATATATTGTATCTAAAATAACAAATGGTAACGAGGATTTTTGTCATTAAATTTTACCAGATTTTACCAATACATAATGATACATTCTTCTCTGATGATACACCCTACAAACTAGTAGCACTAGTAGAAACGAAGTGTATCATCCCATACCTTGTTCGCAATGCTACTTTGTGGCGGGAATATTAAAATTATATTTTGATAACGAAATGATATTCTTCGGATTTTATTAATAGTGTAATTACGAAATAAATATAATAAGCATATTTAACCTTGGTTTTTTTTAGAAAAAGGTGTATTTTTTTGACTCGTTTAAAAAGTTTTATATATTTTTTAATCTTAAGTGTATTTAATAATAAAAATTTTTCGTACTAACCAGATTGTAATCAAAAGTATGTGAACGTGTATGGAGATGGTACGATAAGTTAGATTTAAAGATTCGGTGATTAAATAAATTAACGCGAGTCTGCTTACAGAAGAAAGTTAAGATAACAGTAGTAATACAAAAACAGCAGAGATATCTGATGTTCCGGGAATGTGTCGAGTTTTAGGTATCGAGTAGGCAATACTTCTCGGCATGCAGAGCAAATAGACGGATAAATGTGCAGTGCAAGATAAAATTCGTGCGTAGCGCACGCTAGTGCACGGAGACAGGCCGTGTAATTTGAAAAAAGTCGAAATTAGCGCGCGGTGAAGGGCAATAAGCGAATGATTTTCTCCAGGTAGTTTAAAAATGGCGACTGACAGGTACGCGTTTCCTCGCGTGCACGGTGCCGCGATAAGGCCAGAAGCGATGTGATTTACGTGAATCCACAGCCGGGAGGTTCGCTCAGCCTCTTCGATCGAATTTGATTCAGTGAGGACGTTCTATCGAGGAAATCACGCAAATTATGTTACGATTTTGTCGATCAATACGGTGACTTTCTCTCGGCTACGTTGTACTCGCGAGTTTCAGCTCGACTCCACTCGACTCAACCCGACACGACTAAATTTTCAGCATACCTCTCGGCGGTTTTCCGAGCGAACGAAAAACGAAAGAAAAAAAATCGAACGAATGAACGAACGCGCGAACTACCGCATTCCATTGGGTCGTGAACGAATAAGTGACCGAACAAACGATTGCCTGCCGATGTGAGTAGATATGTACTGTGATTTGACACCCGCCAGTCCTATGTAGACTTCTTTTACCTGCATTTACTCTCGAGTTACAATCATCAAGTGGCAAACATATCCATGCTTCCGTTTCTATTTCACTTCTTCGCTATGATCTCACCTCCTCTCTTTCAGTTTTTATCTGTATCATTTTCCTTCTTCACGTGAGAGCCCATATCAATGTTTATTTTTTGTTCACGCATTCACAAATCAGATACAGAAAGCAAAGAATGAGCGCAAAACAGTCTTTCAGTGTAATTTGTTTGCATATGTCATTTTCTTTATGTGCAGAGTTTTTTTAATTGTGTGGTTCATAATAAGATAATTTAAGATTAGATAAATTAAGAATGGAATTATGCACTATTATTTCGTAACAAGTTAATTTTGGTTGTTATTAATTAGTGTAATCTTCTTCTTATCAATTCCAAAGTAATTATGTAATGTATTTACTTTTATCATGTATGAGTATTGGAAAATTATCTTTTGCAACAAAAGATTATAAATTTTTTAACTATATTATTTGTATCTTTCTGATAGTATACTTATGTTTAAAAGACCTTTTTTTTAAATAGCTCTTTCAGAATTGTCAAGTACATAGATATAAACATTTTTGTAATTATTTACAAGTAATCATATTATTAGTGTACATTTGTACATTTTGTACATGATGGTTTCAAACAATTTTTAGAACATTTCTGCAAATATTATTTACTCACTTAAGTACTTGATAAGTGTGATAGAGTTCTGGATAAAGGTTCATATATCACTTGTATCAAATACACAATGAAACAATTGCCAATTTCATACAGGTTTTTGAAAGAGCAAATCTTGATATTATCTCAAAATGATGCCTAATGTTTATCGCAAAATTTTAACAAACCTTGGAATAAATTCATGGCTTTGTGAGTGTAAAGGTAAATTGTTTAGCTTCCAAATCCCTTAAATTCCATAGTATTCCTCTTATTGTTACTTCTCCAATGTATCAAATATACAAATACAAGACAATACTGAATTGTCACTGGAATGAAGTATAATCTATTTTTTGAGTAGGTAAATACAGCAGCAAAAGTTATAAGCATATAACCATGGAACATTCCGATTTGGTAGCAGAAATGGTGCATATAGAGAGATTAACAACACAAGAACGGCTGCATTTGGCTCGACACAGGAGGCTTCAGCAGTTGAAAGTATGGCGCCAGCGTGAAAAAGAATGGCTACGACATCAAACCAGGCATCCAAGCAACAAACGTCATATATACTTTAATGACAGTGTTATGCTTTTAGAAGCAGCAGCGAGAAATGATATTGATGAAGGTGATAATATATATTTAATCAAATTCACTAAATATGCTACCATTCTAAGCATCTTTTACTAACAAATGTTATGCAACTTCAGTGAGGCGACTTTTAAAGAAGGGAGTCAATCCAGATTCAACGAATGAAGATGGACTTACAGCTTTACATCAGTGTTGTATAGATGATAATGAAGAAATGATGAAACTGTTAATTGAATTTGGATCTAATGTTAATGCGGAAGACAGTGAAAAATGGACCCCACTACATGCTGCTGCTACTTGTGGTCACCTCCATTTAGTTAAATACCTCATTGCTAGAGGTGCTAATCTATTAGCAGTTAATGCTGATGGTAATATGCCTTATGATATTTGTGAAGATGAAAAAACGTTGGACTGTATCGAAGGTAAAAAGATTATATATTATTATATTATATTCAAATGTAAAAATTAGAGAGGAAGATTTCGTAAGTTATATCTACTATCTATTTGTATAATTTAGGGGAAATGGCAAGATGGGGGGTAACACAAGAATTGATAGATGAAACAAGAGCTTCGATAGAAGTTCAAATGTTGAGAGACTTGCAGCACGTAGCTTCTTTAGGTGGCGATCTTGAGTATAAGGATCATCAAGGTGCTACTCCAGTGAGTATTCAAGTTTATTATAATTACCTAGACAGCAAGCATCAATCTTTTGAATACAAAAAATATGCATTCTATCATTCTCGAATTGTAGCTTCATATTGCAGCTGCCAATGGTTACTTGAGGGTAGTAGAATTTCTTTTGGATCAACATGTTGCAACAGATGTTGAAGATAATGACAAATGGCAACCTGTGCATGCAGCTGCATGTTGGGGACACGTAAGGAAGAAAACTATTCAATAAATTAATGTATGTGCTAAAATAATTCTTTTCTAAAGTTATTATTCCATTTCAGCTGGAAGTTCTCGAGTTGCTAGTGCAAAATGGAGCAGACTTAAATGCAAAAAATAAACACGATGAAACTCCAGCGGGTAATGTTTTGATAAAATATTCTTTATATTCAATAATGCAAAGTAATTAACCGACTAATATATTAAATACAATTTTATAGATATTTGTGAAGATCCGGAGATAAGGGAGAGGATAGTAGAACTTAAAACTGAGCAAGAGAGTAAACGGCTGCGGGAAGCACAAGGAAGAAGAGTACGCAGATCTCAAAGTATAAATACACGTACGCAAAGTGTGAGGCGAACTTCAATTAGAGACAAGGTTTTAACGACCAAGAAAGATGCTCAAGAAGAAGCTCGGCTCAGAATACAAGCGCAACAGGCAAGAAATTTTCAATAGATATTTTTATTTCTTAGCCTATAGTAAAAATGGATAGTATCGAATAATAATAACTACGCTTTAGACATACGGTGTCAGTACGACTGCGAATGTGCCTCAAACGGAAAATGACATTAGTGCACGAGAAAATTCAAGTAGCGAAATAGATTCTAATGCCCCACCAATGGCAGTACGAAAAGCTCCCGAGGGGAAAGATAATGAATCTTTCCTTCATGAAGACGTCGATAAAGAATCAGGTATATTCCAAAATATGTTACACTCGCATCGGTTATGGTTAAGTAGAATCCTCTGGTAAATGGTAGCTTTTTGCATAAAATCTATTATGGAAGACGTAATGTGTCATGTCTATTAACACTGTGCGTTCGCAACGCATAACTGGACCTTGGTAACGTGGCGTAATAATTGCAATTTAATAATGTAAAGCGCGCGTGTGATCATAAAATAAAATACTCATTTATCGTTTACGTTTCAAATATTAGAGAAAACGTTCTAAACAAATTCTGATATTTTATTACTCAGGGTGATTCTGCATTACTATAGTAGCGTAGGCAAAGTAGTGCAGTAGTATTATTTTTCTGATAAATCGTCAAACAAAAATGTTGATCATTGATCATTTATCAGCCGTTTCTGCTTTCTGTTGTTACTGCGTCGTGCTCCTGAATAATTGCGAGGTCAGTTTTCTATGTCACATTTCTATTCCTTTGAACGTACTTTTGAATGCAGCGTTTACATTACTTTCAAACTTCACACATTATTGTATGTTTCGAGATATTGATTCATACATACATGTTGGACCATTTGTATGTTGTGTGCATACATAATGTGTTTTCCTCTTTGAGAATACTTTTCTGATATGGAGACTTCAATATTGAGACATCGAGTTGTTTGTGCCAAGGGTTGCGTTGTACTCGCTTTTCTCTTAGCACTATTTTTTCAAAATATATTGATTAGCATTTAGCAGAGCTTATTGACTGCTACCTGTGAGAAAGCATTGCGATAAGTTTCATTAAAATGGAGTTTTTGTAACGTGGTTTTTGTACTTTATAACATTTCAGAATAATCGAACTTTAACGCACATTTACATCACACAAGTACCATTTTTCAAGTATATGAGTAGAATTAGGACAACTCTTGCATACAGTTCGAATATCCCCCGCGTTAAATTTTGGAAGTAATTAAATAATTAGAGATGTAGTACTCTATGATAATGGAACTTTTAATTTTTCATTCCGGAGTCAAAAGATTGGATAAAGTTTAGACTACATTGCCGTACAGTCAAAATCAATATTCAACGAGCACTTCACGTATACTTACTACATATCATAATAAAGAATGTTAATGAAATGAAAAAGTATGTCGCGTATGAAACATATCGAACAACTATAACATTTATGTTAGGTCTGCAGAGAAGTTCTATCATTTACAAATTTATTTAAAATTGCTTTATGCTGCAGTCATTATACTTTCTATAATTCAAACGATTTTAAAGTAATCTAATTTAAATTGAATAGTTTTCGTTTAAGTTACAATGCAAAATTGCATTTTAGAAAAAACATCATGCTTAAATTATGAATATGTGGCGTATTGATTGTTACAATAACTTACATAATTAATAAATGGCAAAAGACGATACAACTCCTTCGCAGGCTTAACGTGTTGGTTGCGCTAACGACGAACTGTATTCATTCATTGTTAGTTCCTTACTCGCGCAATGTGTCTTCCTGTCTTTTAGTTTTATCTCTAAACGATAACATCGTTACGAGGTCAGTTGTGTCACCGTATTGAATAATTTCACGTTGTTAATACCATATAATCATTGAAATTATACAAATTCCACATCAAATCGATCAAATTGATTCAACATTTTTAATGTCAATTAAATTTTTTTTAATTGAAAACTAGAAAATAATATAATTTAAGTGATTTGTACTTAATTTTACAAGTTACTGTGATGACAGCTGACTTAAACTTTTGTATGCTATGGACAACTAAATTTGTAAACTTTAGATAAGCAAGTTTAGTTTATTATCATTAGAAAGATTGATGAAAAGTATAATTGTTAAAGCACATTCATATTGAATCTGTGGTTAATTTGCTACTTCTAAAAATGTTTTTAATCTGTTACATTGTACTATTTATAATTCTCATTGTTATGTTTTAATAAATTTTATGTGAGTTAAATTGGTAAAATATGTGGTTGATTTGAGATGGTATTAATCTATTATAATGAAAAGTATATTGTTTGGACATCGACACAGAATGATATTATTTTATACTTCAAGAAAACATGAAGTAAGTGATTTCAATGTTCCAGAGAATTCGACTGTTGTGTATGCTTTAAATGTATGTATATTTTTCTACGTGCAAGAAGTTTGCTACATACAAACATCAGATTCTATATTAAATCTTCTGCTTCAACCGAATGCATTTCAACTTAAAGCTCTACAAGATTTACATTATAATCTGACAAAGGTGATAGATAGAATTTATTATTTTTTCGGAATAAAGGGATAGACCAGATTGTTAAAAATTTCTTATCCTTTCTTCCGGAAGTGGAAGAATTGGAAAGTTGTTGGTAGGTGTAATGACTCGCTAATGGAAAATAGAAGGTGATGGTGATGTTCATGTAGGTACATGTAGTATATAGAAATACATTCATGATACTCTTTTTTGCAATGTTATTAACGCTTTTATATCGCTAAAGCATGTAACGCTTGGCGGCGCATGGCCACTAGTTAATACTAGTCGAGTTTTTGTTCGAAGTACCGTTTCAGTGTGTAAGAAGGGGGATTAGGTGGAGGGTTACACGAGGTGAAAGGTGACAAGCGAGAAGGGAAAGATATTTCGCGCGTACCACGAAGAAGGGAAGTAGCGTTGGATTTACATGTTTGCCTCGGTAGTCACAGGATCCGACCCACCGATCGGTAATCAGCAGTCGATCTACACTCCGGACCGTGACACCAATGGCAAGATCAACATACATGTGTCGGTAGTTTTTGTCAAATCGTTGTCCGATTTGAAGAAACAAAGGGCGCAGAATCGACACATATCTACCGGTTCGGTAGACGCCAATGGGAACGGTATTCCTGTGTCGCCCATCGCCAATTCCGAACTCAACACTGGCGGCGACTTTCAACGCTTCACCGGAAACACCAGCGACATTGTCGGTGACAACCATTCTGAAAAAAACTGTTGCACCGTCATGTAACTCTTTTCTTAGTCCTGCATCCATTGTCACTGCATCTGATTTCTTCCGTTTTCGAGTTTTTATTCTTACCAGCTTCGCTATTGTAAACTAGACATCGATGTGTCCTTCCCACAAGAACAAAAGAAAAACAATGCTCGATAATTGTACAAAACTGATCGTGAAGTTTCTCTCGAATATGGTGCAAGATAGCACGTGTCGATTTTAAGTATTCTCAAAATATACTTACTGAAGTATTTTCTTACCTACCGATTATTTCTGCGAGTTGCTCGTACGACTTCAAACAAAACCGCGTGGATTTCGTTTAAACGATACGCTCGCGGATTCGAGTATAGATTTTCATGTTATTTATACTTAAACAAGTATTTAAGTATCAACCGCAATATGAGAATTCATTTTAATGGAATTCAAAGGTTCATTTTGAATTTGTACAGAGTTTTATTTATTCCCGCGTAAAATAGTGTATATTTCAAACAATAATTGAAAATTGTATATTGCGCAAAATGTGTCATTGCGACTAATATGTATGATACCGTATGAAGTATTTCTCGCGTTTTTTATAAAATGTTATACATATATGATATTTTTTATATTAATTTAGATATCTGTATTTCTAGGCATACCGTATTTTGTAAATTTTTTTGTATGCCTTTACTCTGAACACCATATGTCCTATTTTCTCCCTTTAAAATATATTATAAATTATGTGGTAAATTACATAGTGAAAATTTATACCCCACATACATATATATATATGTAGTATCTCAGTGCACTTTAAAATATTCCGTTCATTTATTGAGATTATTGTTAAAACCTCAATCAATATTGTGTTTTATTAACTGTTAGATAAAACTTCACTTATCGACATTATTTTTACAATTTCGTTTACAAAAAAAAAACAAAGAAATGTTTTGATCGTAAGTAAGCAAGTCGTACTACTTCGTTTTCTTTTAATGCGTTGGCAATAAAATAATATTTATATAGCAACGATACGTTTCGTTATTTGAAAATCCCAATCAATATTTCAAAATTTGCTTTGTCGTTCATTGGCAGATGCGACAACGATCATGTGACCACAGTATATAGTTAAGGATAGGTCAAATTTTCGAAGGAAGCTCTAATTTGATGTACGAGGAAAACAGTAAATAAATAAACCTTATCAATTTTCTACAGATTAGTTATCGTTACCATCGACTTTATAAAAAAAGGTTTCGTATTGTACATATAAAAATTTTCTATGACAATGTCCGAAAACTACATTAAACGGGTGTATGATTTACACGTTTTCCACTATGCAATGTTGATGTATGAATGAACTTCTTTTTCAGAATGTTCGTAATTGTACAAATGTTCATATCACCGATGATACGGCCAAAATTTGACCTCTTGCTACGTAGAAGCGTGATCGGGATCAGATATTACTGTACGGTACGTTACTACTAAATACTGTTCACATTTCTAAATATGTAGATACTAAACCAATTTGTGTCCGATTAGATTCACCGTGTTACGAAATCATTTGCTTCGATTTCATCGAGTGACTATTTAGTATACTGATACTCGAGTATTAATAATTTATGTGAGCGGAACATAATCGTATTAATAATATCAGAGCATCGAGTACACAGGATATATGTAGTGTATGTAGAGTGTAGAGTGCAGACTCTGCACTGCAGAGTGCAGAAGATGCGGTACTAACCTCCGTAAGCGACGGATGTCGCGATATGCCGCCCTTTTCGAATCGCGAATGACCGACCACTAAGCTTAGCGTGCAGAGTTGAGAGATTACATCAGTCGGTCCAATAATTGTTATCTAGTTTAACGGATACATCCTGCCTCTGGTTTCTGATGCAACATACACAGAGGATTTATCGGACTCTGTCTAAATTGACAATCAAAGCAGTTTATATGTACATATGTAATAGAGGTTAATGTTAATATTGATGTCCCAAGTCCTTTGATCTTCAGCCTCTATACGGTACAGTCGCTCGTTATCAAAGTTACACTGAGCATAACGTAAAAAAATGTATGAATACTTACAGAATAAGGATTTTTAACATTTTTGAAAATGATTCCGAATTCAGAACATTAAATACAAAATACATGTTTGGTGATCAAACATGGGAAAATCATTCAACAGTTGGGGTTGGTTGTTTAAAATTTGTCGAGGAAGAGTCGTCAAATGACTTACTCTCAAATATTTTTAAAGTGCGATAAAAAGACACGTATAGTATAAATCCGGAATGTTTTATGGAGGCATTGATCCAAATCGTATGTACATATACGTCAAGGGTCGCATAGCAATGTTTACAGCAGAAAGCACGAAAATCAATTGAAAGCGGCAATACGTATAGCCGACATGGGACAGCAGTCGACCAAATTTCCTATAAAAGTTATACGATGTTCGATCAATGCCACGCAGATTGCAGTAAGTTATAAAATACTGTCAGTTATTTTTTACATAGCGTTTAAGCGACTTCGCAGGGGGAACATTGCATAATTATTTTATACAATTTTGAATTTAATATTGGCATTGATTTTTCATTATTGTAGCAAACAATGATATTTAATTTTATATTCTGTTTATAGATAATGAGCGTATCAGAAATTATTAATACATTCTCCATCGAAATTCGTTTGATAACTATATTTGAAAGCATTTCGATTTTGCATGTATATATATTATTTTCACTCGAAGTAACTATACGTAGATATGCACATTATCTCTCAACGCGTTTGCCGCAACGTCATCAGAAAGGTCGTCTGAATTAACGACCTTGATACTGGCCAAAATTTCATAGGGGCACCTGTCTTGCCTTGAGAGGAAAGTGTATGAGGATCGTGTAAATATACTAACACGCGAGCGTCAACACGAGCGTAACGTTTTACCGTTATAGTGAATACTTCGTGGTGTCGCAAGCGCGTGTCCCGCTATCGGTCCATGAGCCATTATTGGGTATTGTGCGAGGTGTAAATAGAAATACTAAACAAATCGGGACGGCAAATTAAATCAAAGTTTCGGACGTGTCGGGAATAAAAGAATTAAAATGATGTATGAGGAATGAGTAGTGGTGGCTGGTGCAGCGAAGTAGGGACAAACGGAGGAGGAGGGACAGAGTAGATAAAAAGTAGCCCGACTGGAACACGCGGTAGTTTCTTGTGTTGTTTCCATCACGAATCAAACGCTTTCTACCGAGCTCGAGCTTTGTTTCATTTTGATAGTTCTTTTATTTCACTTGTTTCTTTCAATCCGATTGCCTTATTCTAATTTCAGGTAAACATTGTTTTTGAACATCATTCAAATTTTGTTAATTGATCATTTCAAAATAAGCATCATCTACAATATGAATTTTATTATAGAAAAATGTTCATTTTCATATTAATTCATTACATATATCAGTATATACATTACATTGAACAAAGCAACTAAATAAATAGAACACCGCGATGTCACATTTCTACTAACTTTGCATTGGTTTCTCGAGATGACGAGAACATTAGATTTTTATTGAAACTGAATAGGTGTGTGAAAAATATGTGTTTAGCGTGTTGTACCGCGACGTTTTTTTTGTATACGGAGTGAACTGCATGACAGCATCGTCTTGATTGTTCCTGTTACCAATGAAAAATTTTTGTTTAGTATAAGTTATATTAAATTTGTAAATTCGTATTTGGCGCTGTTTATAGATTTAAAAACCATGCAGACACATATCCTAAGAAACTACATTTTGCTTATACTGTTTAAAATACTGTCAAATATTTTTATGAATGTCTCCTAATCAATTCAGTAACTAAAAAGATATTTTATTACGAATCAGAAAGTTTTGGTGTACTTGTCTTAAAAACATAAATGGTAGTTTTTGATTTTCAAATGAAATCATGATCTCTTTACGGTCCTTTTTTTTGTGAAAAATTACGACACGTTCAAAAACCTTGAAAATATCATAGGAAATATTTAAATATTACGTTAAAAAGATTTTATAGTATCATCTGAAAAATAAAAATATTCGTCTATACCTTTAACAAAAATTTGATTTTTCATTTAAAGATCAAAGAAAACTCTAAAATTTCGTGATAATACTTACGTGGAGCATCCTGTATGCTAAGGTGCTAATGCAATAAAAAGAACTGGGTGAACGTTCGTTGTTCAAGTACATTGAAGTAGACGAATAGCATTTTAAACACTTCGTAAGATTGACAGTCTTTTAAACATATTTCTTTTCCAAAACTTTTCTTATATAATAAACGACAGGTGGGGAATCAGTTGTTTACAAATTAAAAAGTTTTTATATTTCCTTTTCTAATAATTTAATCTTATGATTATTAATTTACAAATTCGTTTTTAAATACTTCGTGTAAATTTTTCTTTACGAAATTATGCAAGAGACCGAATTTTCCGAGAGTTCGGTCGAAAAGAATACCATCAAGGAGATCAGGTTGTACAGTTCACTTTGAATATTTCGTCTTGCTTTCTTTTGTAGGCGGATCGAACCTGAATCTTATACACATACATCGGGTGTCCTAAAGGGACAGGAATTAAGATAATTCTTTCACAAATTTCATAAACTGCGAAGGAAAATCCATTAATCATGTTAGATTCGGCTGCTGCCAAAATCCTTGCAATTATTCCGTGCATTATCCTTATTTTGAACGTGAAAGAGGTAAACGTTGCTCATTTTGGAAAGTGTAAACATCTAATTAAATAAGATTACAAGTTAAAAATTTTATAAGATATTTCCATCTGCTTTTATAGGTGCATTGATTATTTCATCCGCACTCGAATCACATATCATTTTTATATCATTCTTAATCAATATAATTAATAATAGAGCTTCCAGTTGTTAAACAGAACATAATTTCAATGCTTTGAAAATTAATAAATTTTTTTAACTGATTGTATTACACTATCTGTACAAATGTATATAAAGATTACTTTGTTAATTTGCAAATAAAATGACTATTTAACGCTTTTGCTGCTATTGACGCACACGTTGATGCCGAGTCATGCTTAAATTGGAAATATTACACAGCAGAGATAGTCATCTAGCGATGTCATTCACTGATTCTTAATTGTTCAGCGGAAATAACGATAACGAAAATGTTTACATAAATGCAATGATAAAAAAATACGTATGTAAAATTGCATACAGCAAAAGCGTTGAAGAAATGTTCTACAATGGCCAATTTAATATTTTGTGTCGTATCGTTCTCAACGTAACCGTTACTTAGCAGGTTTCCCACGTGATTTATCGGATCGAAATAATATCTCAATGACGCCAAAATTACTTTAATACCATTTGCGTTTCACTATCGGCTATCTCTATGACGCAGGAAAACTATAATACCATTAGTGTTTCGTAACATTTTAGCGATAGTTTTATGACGATTTTCATGTTCTAATATTTTTATTTTTTAATTAGTCGAACAAAATGCCTGGCCAGTTAGAAGAGATACAAACGAAGCGAGCTACGTTCGGAATGGGCTGCTTCTGGGCAGGAGACTGTCTCTTTGGAGTTCTACCAGGTGTGATTAGAACTAGCGTAGGTTACGCTGGTGGACAAAAAGAACATCCAACTTATAGAAATATGTATGGTTTCATTTGAATTTCGTTTCGAATTTTTTCTTGCAATGTAATTGTGAATTAGATTTTATTTAATGCTTTCCGATTACAGGGGTGACCACACAGAAGTCGTTGATATCGAGTATAATCCCGACGAGATATCATACTCACAGTTGCTCTCACTGTTTTGGAAGAATCACGAATACGGTCTTACCACAAGGATCAAGAGACAGGTATACGCATTGTTTTATGGACAAGGTCGCTAAAGAATCGTTCCCATCGCTCTGTTTTCAAATTTCAGTACATGTCGTTGATTTTGTATCACGATGAAGAACAGAAATCATGGGGTGAGAAGTCGCGTGAACAAGAACAACGCAAACATACAGGCCAAATCCTTACCGAAGTTAGAAAGTTTGAAAAATTCTACCCTGCTGAAGAGTAAGTTCCTATATCAGCTCTGGGTAGCATAGGGGCCCCTCAAACGCCTGCTTCCCCCACCAACCTCTCGTTTGTGCAGAGCGTATGAGCGTTTATTGGTGCCTCGTGTGGTCGTTGCCCCACCGTAAGTACTCGCAACCAGGCATGTCGAAGCAGTGTCGCCAGATCAGGGGAATTGACTCGAATTGAGGGGAATACAGTTACCCTCTCTCCGCCAGTACCGCATTAGTCATGAGACATTGTGACACTTGCACGACAGAGACGAAACGCGTCACGTGACCGGGCCGTAGCGGAAGCGTGGGCGAATAGTGTCGTAGAAGGGGAAGGGTAGAGTGGGAGACAAGTCTTAATCTGTCGACTATGGGCCTGCTCGCGACAAGTGAAGTGCGTCCTTTCTCCATGATAACGGCGCATACTGGTGGGGGTAGTGGGCGCTATGGTGCCTCAATTGAGGAAAAAAAATTCTTAAAATCGCAAATGGAAACAATTGACCTTGAGTTAGCAAGTACGGTACAGCTGTTTATACATGCACGATAATGATAAATAATGTCGCCAATTTGGGATAAGTTATCGTGAAATAATTTAGTTTAAACGGCAGTTTCTCAATAAGTATTAATTTTATGTTAGCTCTATTTTAGCATGGTTATTAGAAAATATATTTAGCATTTAATCTGTTATTGCTGTTTTTAGCTACCATCAAAAATATCGACTCAGAAACCATTCGTGGTTAGTCGAAACGACCGGTCTCACTAACAACGAAGTTCTCCGGAATTCTCCTTTGGCTGCTAAGTTGAATGGTTACATAGCTGGTGCTGCAACAATCGAACTATTTCAGAAAGAATTACCAAAGCTCGGCTTAAGCGAAAAGGCGACACAGTATTTGCAAAAATATGTAATTGAAAATCAAGGAAATGGTTTGTACTGCTAGTTTAAATTAGGGGTATATTGTTTGCGAATTCTGCATATGAAACTCGTTATGTTCTCATCTCTCATTCTTGTTTCGAATATCATCCATCAGCAAGATATTCTATGTACCGTCGTTTATACATACGTGAACACATGACGCGATTGTTTGTATACTCAATAATTTATAGATGCAGCAATATATATTGACGAGAGCTTAGATACCAGGTATCTTTCAAAGCACTGCAGTATTACAGTATTTCATTTTGGAAATCGGTCAAAAGTAAGCTTTTAGTAAGAACGCTAAAGAGGCTGTGAAAGATACGTAAGAATTCGTTTTCTTAATACATTTGCATAAACGCCATGTATGTTCTATAAGTTTTATGAATTGATAGCAATACTCTTTATTTAACCAACCGTGAAGTAGACATTTAAAAAGTGTTTTTTAAGCAGCTTTAGTAGTCATTATTTACGGTAATATAGTATGATAAATACGATGATATAATTGCTTTGTTTAGTATTTATTATTCAGCATTCATTGGCCATGAGTATTAAACACTGTATGCATTAGAGCAACAAATAGCGGATGTTTATGTAATTTTCTTTTTTTAAATACAAATCTCTCAAGGTCACCTACGAATGGAAATTCGTCTTTGCTATATAAAGAATTTGTACAAGCTGAGAGTAATAGAAAAACGATGAGAAATATTATTTTAATATTTCTTTTATTACATAAATAAATACCCGCAGTCCAGTTATTACAATCTTGGGCACTGTACGCGATCTTTCAACCAAATATTGTTAAGCGTGTTTGAATTTTTGTTTACACACTGTATCAATCTTTCATACTCATCTGGAAGCTAATCTATCTAAAGAAAGCTATATATAGTGTATGTATGTCTATAAATATGTAATGCCATGGAAAACATAAAAATAGTAACATTATTTTGCACGTACTTTGGAGTTTTCGTATTATCTTATTTCTTTGTGTATTAAAAAGTGGAGGTGTGTGAAAACCCGAAAATATCAGGAACCCGTTCTCGAAGATATTTTAAGACTTGAAAATATCGGAATAGAGGATTTCGAAAACTTTCTTAAATACGACCATGTAGAATCTCACAGAATAAAGTAATAAAATTGTAAGAGATGTTATGGGATCAAAATAATGCACTAATTCAAATTGAAATGTAAAAAAGCTAATTTTTCAAAATTCGTTGATATTAATTTCGGTCTATTTTGTATAGCAATATTCTAATGAATTATAAGTCA
The DNA here is from genome assembly GCA_916610255.1 of Lasioglossum lativentre. NCBI lineage: Eukaryota > Metazoa > Arthropoda > Insecta > Hymenoptera > Halictidae > Lasioglossum > Lasioglossum lativentre. The sequence goes on along the minus strand of OU744356.1, from coordinate 37,854,331 downwards.
TTTTAATATTCTATATTAAGATCGAAAGAAAGGAAAGTTAATGTGTGAAAAAGTTGGAACATTGTAGGTAGAATACACGTCGTAAACTAATACATATAGTCCGGAAATGTACTTTGGATTCTCCAAATTTTTTGAACTCCCGGCAATTCTGAGTCTTGAAGTGCCTTTCGAATAAAAATTCTTAATCCGACGTAATTCTTGATCCGACAGATATTTTGGAGTTCTCACATACCTTCATTTAAAAAGTATCCTGAATTAGTGTACCTCAACTTTTTAATTTAAGTTAAAAACTATGTACAATTAACTATTTCAGATAAAATAGACTGTTTCAAAATTATAAAAATAAACTACTAACTAAATTAGTTTAAATTAGTTTGAACAAAATAATACAAGATAATATTTAATTTTTAATAGTTTCGCTGCTGTTGTCTCTTTTATAATTAATTGATTAATTTTTACTTCAGTTTCTAAATTGGCGAGAATATTCTTTTTTAGAAAGCTTATGACAAATTAATCACTTTCCTCACTAAGGTAGCTGTTATCATTTCACGGCCTATTAAAGATTTATCGCTACTCATAAGTTGAGAAACGCTGTTCTGACCCACAGAAATGCCTCGGTAACTGACCACAGATTGCCTTATTAGCAGACTATCGCTATTCCCACGAGCTTTAAAAACTGTAATGAACCTCCGTATAGTTACCTAAAGTCAATAAATATAACGGAGATCATTTCTCACTTGCACTCAATGGAGAAAAAACATAATTAGGATTTCCTAAACCTCTCGTTCCTTGATAAACAGCCAGATATTATTCCTAATAACGGTATGTAATACGCTAACGATACTTCCACGATGTTTATAATTACATTCTCAATATTAAAAAATTTAAATTTTCTGTAAAATTTTATCATTTTACATACTTTTTTGTAATTTGTTTAAAGGAAGCAAATGAGTTATACAATGAATAAAATATGCTTTGATTGCAACTGCAGTTAAAAACGGCGCTGTAGAAGTGACGCCCCAGCATATGTATATTACGTGTGGGTACATATATATATGTATATATACATATATATATATATATACATATATATGCGCATATCATCACTCGTTCCAAGTTTTATTTTTTTTTCTGTCGTTTTCTCTTTCGGACACAGTGAAATGAGGAATAAACACGTCTTGTTGACCTGTGCAATCTCATTAAAAAGGATAATGTTAATATTTAACATTCCAGATAAAATTCATTAGTGACAAAGTTGTGTTCATTCTGTATATATATCTTGCTGCGAGAATTTGTGGGAAATTTAAATAATAGGACAAAAACGCATATTAAAAGGTAATTTTCGATACTTTTACAATTTAATATATATATATAGTTTCTGTTCAAATATAGATATGTACGAAGGTTATCGTATTGCTTTTCTCCTCCTTTGCAACTGTTTATCTGTTTTGGGATTGGACAAATGTGATGTGAGTATGTAATACAGAAATCAGTTTTTTAAATTTTAAATTCCATGTGCAATTTTAGTTTGCTACATTCATCCATTATGTGTTTGCATTGCTTATGTATGTTGAATGTTAATACAAATTAAATATATTTCAACATAACAGATGTAATTTGATATGCAGATCACATGTGATACCCAGGAGTGCAGAGCAGAGACTTTTGATCTGGGCCTGGACAGTTGTACAAACGAAGATATACAAACAATATCTAATAATATTAATTTCACTACAAAAGATGGAGAATCTTCTGAGTATCCAGGTAAATATCAATTTTTATATATATAGTTACACTTTTTATTAAATATCATCACATGTGTTGTCACAGTTCAGACATTTTAGTGATTATATTTTTGTATATAATAATGCTTTGATTTGACAATTTTTCACAGCTAGCTTAGAAATAAGTTTTATACCACCAAAAAGTGAATGCATGTGTAAAGTAACTTTATTAGCAAATGAATCAATTAATGAAACGGACTGTAAAACTTATGACTTTCGAAACTTGCATCGTACTGAAGTACATACACCTGAAAAAACAATATGTTTTTCCGAAAATACTGGTCCCAATTTGGTAATTATTCTTAATTATTTATAAAATTGTTGATTACAGTTGTATAATTTATATGAAACATTATACATGTCCTATATTATATTTTATGTTTGTTACAGAATATAAGTTACCAGTACATATTTACAGCTTGTTATGCAGTGCAATTTTCAAGTTTCAGCCATGAGAAGTATTCATTTAAAAAATTCTTGAAAACAAATTACAGACGTACAGCGATCACAACCCCACAAGTGACATGTACATATGAAAGTTTACGTAACAATGAAACAGAGTATGTTTACATTATATATTATAATATAAACATTTCAATAGTTAGTAATAAGATCAAAAATATTTTAAGATACACAAGGCTACATCTGGGATTGTAAGGTAAAACGCAGCATGTCACAATTTCAAAAAATTTGAGTTTATGCATTAATTGAGGTTCAGGGTATAGGATTTACGTATTCACCAAAAAAAAGGCACGAAAACAAATTCGGAAGGCTAAAAAAAATAATGCAATTTAACCGATGTCCTATACAAAGAATTAGTGATCAAAACTTTAAACGGCAATATCTTGAAAGTGAAAGTATATGACATGCAGCATTCTTCCTTACAACCACAAATATAGTAAAGCTGTTTCCTTAGAAATTCTAAAAAAACAACTTGTTATATTTTATATTATAGGCTAATTCTAACTACATAATATTTATTACTAGACTCCCAATTTTATGCATTTATGGCAAAAATGAGTACGTGCAATTTAGAACAGTGAAAAAATTAGAAGACTTTAAGAGTATTAATATATTATTTTCACTATATTAAAATTATTAGTGAAAAATATAAATTTATATTTAGCTCCTGTGTCTTGCAATTAATGCACAACCTTTTTATTTTGCATAAAGATCAGGAGTCTATTTATTACTAATGTCTGATCTGAAAGATTAAGGTGCTATTATACTTATATAATTTCATAGGGAAACACTTTATTTTGAAGTAGATGTCACAGTATCACTGATTTCAGAACTGAATATAGGATTAGGATTGATCGACAATTCAACTGGTCAAAAGAACTGTGATATATATGGCGATGCATATCGACTAGGAAAAAATTGGACCTATAATATTTCGGTATACTTTTACCACTGCAAAATTTGTTAATTATTTGAAACATGTTGTTTAATTGTAATATCTTGTTTCAGGAAATATATTACAAATTCAAGAACAATACGTCTGGTAATTCTACATCTATGGTAATTCTGTTTCTGATATGTATTATTTATTGCATTACAGATCATTAATTATTAAACGATTTTCTCTTAGCAAAATAGTACAACGTACAGGAAACTCATTTTATTTGATATTAAACCTATAAAGAATAGGAATTATTGTATTTATGTAAATATCAATGATGAAAGATGTGAAGACAACAATTTATGGGAACCTTCATACAAACGTAAATAAAAATTTATTCATATATTTATGTTTGATTATTAGCTTTTTAACTTGATCTGATTTTTTTCTTAATTGTTCATTTGAGTAATTTATAAGTTATAAATGAGAGTTCTTCTGCAGATTGCTATGGTGTACTGAAAAGTAACCATAGTGTCAATACAGGAAACGGTACAAGTAACTACATATACTGGATAGTAATTGTTAATTTACTAACTGTATTTATAATACTTATGACTGTAAGCTTTGTGTATATTGCAAATACACGTATCTGGAAAAAGTTCTACATAACTGCTGGTAAAAATAATCATAAAGTTAATAAGAAGAGTGATGAATTAAATGTTTCAAAGGATAAAGAGACTCTCACTATGTGCACAGATATTGTATTATTATATCCAAAAGGTTCTGAATCTTTTATGTCATTAATGGCAGATTTTCGAGAAATACTTAGCAGAGCTTGTCAGTGTTCTGTAAGTAAAACAACAAGTAACAAACTTTTTCTAACTTTCGGAAGATTACACTTTTAAAAAATGAATGCATTCCCTATTTTGTAGGTTCATGATTGGTATAATGCAACAGAATGTAATTATGTTGCTGAAATTGGTGGTTGTGACTGGTTTGCTGAAATGCTCAATAAAGGATGCCGCATTATTTGGATAGATACACCAACAAGCAGGTCACTAATCACTAAAAAATTTAAAAGTCATTTTTTTCTAAAGAATTTCGAGGAATATAAATTTGATGAAATTTGCGATTTTCGAGATATAGTACTTACTACAATATTTGATTTGGCAAAACGTAATATAGAGCAATCAATACAACAGCAACATAAACATTTTATTGTAAGGTATAGTATCATTATATATTGTAACGAAAGTTAATTAATAATGCTGCAAAATACACATCTTACATGTTTTATATTACAGATTAAAAGGATTTGAAAGTTCTGAAAATGAAAATGATCCATTTCTCAGATTGCATTCAGATACACGTTACATCATACCTCAAGATCTGAACTTACTCTACTCAAATTTGTTAGCATCTAACTTTAAACTATTTAAAATATTTTCTCAAATAGAATTATCTTATTTCATCAATTTTTTAAAAATATTACGGTTATACTATTAGGAAATATTTCATATTTATTATGTATTTTTCAGATCATTATTAGAATCAAATGTGATAGTACCATTCATCAGTGGTGAAGACAAATTCATAGAACATCTGTGGCGTCACAGCGACAGCTTGACAGATGTAGGAAGCAAGTCTTGAAACCGCGCTCTCTATTCGCGTGTATTCGATTCGCCTTCGCGAAAGACGCCTTAAAGTCGGCCGTATTGCTTCCCCCTTTCCTTCCGTAAGTTAGGTTATAAATTATAAATCATAATAAAGTATTGCTTTAAAGTTTACACGTGTCGATTCCTTCTGTACCGATCCCGAGTACCCAATTGTATATTCTATACTCTATTTATACTCTATATGTTCTTCCCCAATGTTCATGTGTTATCACTTTTGTCATTACTTCTGTTTCGGTTGTTCGGTTTCGGTTGTTCCTCATTACACATTCTACTGTCATACCGTATACATAATATTACTATTTCCGCACTGTTACTGTAATAAATATTATTATAACCACAAAAATTTGTATTGTACTGAAAATGATTTTGGAAATAAATATGTGTATTGTTTGTATTTAACATTGTTGCAATCTACTCCTATATAGTATTAATTTATCTATTTCAGATTAACATTTTCCTATGTTGTTAATTTTGTTTTACTTTTCACGAAAGTTCAAATTTAATTTATAAATTATAATTAAAATTACAGAAGATACGCTTATTTTTCAGTTATATTCTAACCTATGCAAATAACTAAATATGCGTATATAAATATACAGAAGCGTGACTATAGCATAAAACCTTTATGATAAGTGTAATATATATTTATAATACCAGTACATACGCATACAATGAGTATAATATATTTCTAAATAAACCGACTTTTTGAAAAACACAAAAACATTGAATAATAGTACATTATTCGATTATTATTACTTAAAATAAATTCGTTCGTATCTATGATTCGTTTAATATTTGTAGCACGCACAAGAATAAAATTCTTTTTGCTTACACTTTTCATTGTCTATTAATTTCATTGATATATAATAGTAGATGTCTATACTTACTAATTATATTCCACGTAAACAAATTGATGGGTCGTAATTTATATAGGAAACCAGTTCGTTCGTTATACATGCATACATAACTATTTATATATATATACATATACATAAATAGGCAACTCTCCTCTAAATACATGAGGGGTAACAAGTACTTTTCTATGTAGGGAAGGGTGTATTTTTGTCTCTATACTTTCGCAATGATTGACGGGAAACAATTATTTGTTTATAGATTTATATGTCACATAGTACCATCAAAAATATGAAATCTTAAGAAATCAAGTGATGAGAACAGTATGTCGAATAATACCGGTGGAAGCCTCGTTGATCTCGGTTTACTTTATCGATGAAAATATACTTCACATAATTGATACTTTTAATTCATATAATTGACCTTCATGTAAATGATTCGTATATTTAACAATGTTTATATTCCATTCATGCTTTAAATAGTTGTTAAAACAACGTACTTTTGACAGTTTTTGTAGCTCAACACACGTTTCTTATGGTTGAGCCTTTCAAAACTTTTGAATGTAACCAACGTGTAATTCCAAAAAGATGAAACGTTTAAAAAGTGAATTAATTAATGCGTCAATTGAGTCATATTTGAAACGACGTCATTACCAGGCAGGCTGCATTCTTAATTTTATTTCAAGAAATGTATTTAATATTAAAATGCAGTAAGTAAACACAATATAACCTCTTCTCATCTTTAACCATTGCAGACTAGTGAGGTGTTTTGTAAAACTAATCAAATTCATTGTCGAACCAGTGATGAAATGACTCTGAATGCAACTGTTGCCTCTGCTACGTCTCAAGACAACTCCATTATTTTCAGTGCTATTAGCATTGATGTAGCTGCTGCAGATCAAGCGTATCAACGGTATATTCTTTGGTTTATTCATACTTTCTTTTTATTATGATATCTTTAACATGTGGTTTTATAAGACAAACTGCTTGTAAATAGATTTATTTGTTTCTTGTTTTAATACAGTGCACATATAATTTTTTTTAGATTAAAGATGTGGGTAAATATTGCACTCAACGATAAATTGAAAATGGAATTAAAGGGGCTTCTATACCCTGTATTTTGTCACTTGTATCTAGAGATGCTACATGCTGGTAACAAACAAGCAGCCATTCAGTTTTTAAAATCACATCAAAATGAATTTAATAGCGAAACTGAGAAAGACTTTTTAGAAGAGCTGTCTAGTGTATTTTCAGTACAAGATATTGAACTGAGACCTTTAGTAAATTCATTTAGAACTAGAAAATATAAAGTCGATATGTCTGATATTGCTCATTTGTGTCTTCAGCAGTTTCTTTCGAAGCATGGACACATTATATTAATGCAGGTAATGAAGTAGTATTGCATTAAATATTACATGCATATAATGTTTTGTACAATTGTCTATAACTTTATTAATTTCATATTGTTTAGATAATAAATACACACCTGACAATAATTAAAAAAATGGATGTGCCTGAAACAGACGCGGAAGGATCTGAAGAATCAGGTTTAAGATGTGATGTAGGAATAAATGGATATGTAGAGCAGCCATCAGGTACTGGAGCTGATCGTGAAATGCGAGAATTACAAGAAGCAATAAGATTAATTCGAAATAATGCGCATCAACCTTTACGAATATTTGCAGTCAATAATGCTATCGAAAAGTAATAGCATATAAATATAACTTTAGGATATATTTTGACAAAAATTAATATTTTTCTATTGACTGATTGGATAGTGGAAAAAATAATATCGAAGTTTTACTATTGCAGTGCAAGTAGCGGTATAATTCCACCAAATATGGACAAATTAGCAGTAGGATTTAGCACCACAGAGATTAGGCTATGGGGTATAAATGAAACAGTATTAATTAAGCCAAAGCATGAAGAACCCTCCTTTTCATTTGCCTCTGATAATCCATTTTTAGATAAATTTTATGAATCTGGTGACAGAACGTAAGTTTAACAATTTTTTAATTCAGTAAACTGCAGATGTATGTGCAATAGACTATTTGATTACATCTATACAGAATGTAAGTTTTTGTGCTTTCTTTAAGGACTGAAGGAGGGGCAGTGATACTTAGAGGACACACAGATATTGTACATGATCTAAGGTTTATTCCAGAATCAGAAATATTACTTTCTGTATCTAGTGATAAAGACATGAGGGCGTGGAGACTTAATGATTACACATGTGCTGCAATTTATAGGTACTTACGTATATTTTATGTCAATGCACATTCAATATGTATTCTAACAAACATTTATTTATTTAATAATACTGTTAATACAGTGAATAATTATAATCTCGCAGCATTTAAAAATTATCTGTTTTAGTGGTCATAGTTATCCTATATGGTGCATGGATCTTAGCGTATTCAATTTATATGTGGCGACTGGTTCTCACGATAGAACCGCCAAATTATGGTCGTTAGATAGAATATTTCCATTGCGCATATTTGCTGGTCACTTTTTAGATATAAATGTATGTATTTTATAAACAGAAATAAAGAATACCTTTTTATATAGGGTGAGTCTGAAAACTATGTACAAGCAAAAACTAAACTTCGAACGAAAATATTTTATTCTGTATTTTTTTTATGAGGAATCACGTCATGTCCGCTTGTACATAGTTTTTATATATGTATATATGAATTAATTGCTAGTGTATCTTTTTGCAGTGTGTGAAATTTCACCCAAGCGCTCGATATTTGGCGACTGGGTCTGCCGATAAGACTGTCAGATTATGGGACAAAGATGACGGGAATTTATTGAGGGTATATATTGGAGCACAGTCGACGATTTATAGTTTAGCCTTTAGTCCGGATGGAAAGTATTTGGCAGCAGCTGGTAAAAAATATTTTCATACTTTACTAAATATATTAGCATAACTAGGTTATTGCCATTTATCAGGTAGCAGAGTCATTAGGATGATAAATGCATCGCCACAATTTGTTTCCAGAAGCGGAAATTATTGACGATGCAGCGTAATAGTAGAGTAGTTTTATCATCTAATATAATCTGTAATCGAATTCAATTGTGTTTTTAGGTGATGACAAATCTATCTTTGTTTGGGATTTAGCGACCAATGCGTTGTTAACCGAACTTAAAGGCCACGAAGACACGGTTATGAATTTAGACTGGAGTTTCGATGGTCAGTACATTGCCAGTGGAAGTCTGGACGGCACTATTCGTTTATGGCCTACTCATGATCATATTAAAATTCTAAATAGGTATCTTGGTTTAGTAAAATAAAATTTCTACGTTTTGTAATTCTTTATTCAAACTTCTATATTTTCTTTTCAGTAATTCATCAAATGTAGTACCTGACATGGAACCACCACAAATATACTCAACACATTGCTCGAGTATTCTTTCCTTACGTTATTACAATAAGAATAATTCGCTCGTGTGTATCGGGACGGTCGACAGTTTGTAATATATTAAATTAAAGCTGAAAAAATTAAATGCGATATATTTGTACATTTAGGTCTTTTATTACTTTCCCTCGTTAATATCAGTACACTCGATATAAGCTTCTAATACTGTAGCACCATGGAAGGACAAATTATGACACATTTGCCTTACTTTCGACAACTGACAATGTAATGTAATTTACATAAAATCCAAGGAGGAAAAACAACATGTACCAAATTCCCGGTTGCCATGTCTGAAAATTTGTTGTTATTCGTAGGGGTTCGACTGTTGGTATACTAAAACAAAAAATTAAATACTTCTAAAAATATAGCTCTTTATACGTAATATTTTATTACAGTTTAGATGTATAAATACCATGGTACTAATTGTTTTTCAACGATTCTAGATTCTAAAAGACACGTTGACCCCGATGATGGCCAATCTTCATCGTTTATATTATCGACAACCTCGTGATTTATGGTGTCAATATTATCGACTTGATCGTGCCTTAAAAGATTATTATTCTCTTCACGGGAGTTCCTTCTCGATTCAGTCTGTTCGCTGATGTCCCGTAACTCGACAACGCTGTTAGAACTACTAAAATATATATGTATACATATGTATATTTAGTATATATAATACAGGGTGTTTACGCTATACTATTTAGACAGCGTTTTTATTGCAAGTTATAAATATTAGAAAAAAAATGAAAGAGGAAAAGTATAATATGTACTGTTTTATGCAAGCAACGTAATGGCGTGTATGTAATTTTTGTTGTGTTTGCACTATTTTTATAGAAATGATGGTGGCCTTCAATTTTTTAAATGGGATGCTATTAATGATATAAATATATATATAAAAAAAAATACATACTCCTTTCGAACTTGTTTGTCATTTTCCCAAATCATCTCAGAGCACCAAGATGGTCTCCTTATGGTGACTCTACCGGAAACAGATGAGTTACGCTGTCTGGGACAGTCCTAAACATAAATTAACGTGAACATATGTATTGAGTACAAAATTCAAAGAATTATTTTTATTAACGTTACCTTCGTTACATCTTGTGACGTTAAAGGCCGTGAAATTGTTGCGATGCTTGCCCTCCGTCTTGCCATCTGAAAAAAGATCAATCAAATTATATTATCGAGTCGAGTAATTTATAATTTCCGTTTCTTTTCTTTAGTTTTTTTCTTCATTAATGGAAACTGATCATCCATAATCCATGTTATATTATTACACCTAACAATTGAAACTTAACAATTTTGCTGTTATCAGTATTTAAAAATTTGTTGTTTGTGGTAAAAATTGTATCACGTTAAGAATAATATATATACGTTACTAAATTTTATGGGTAAATCTAATTAATGCTATTGGCGCACTGGTACGATCATTTGTTACTATTAAACACTTTTGCAAATTTTTACATCAACCAATTTTCGACGTTTCGATCTAAAAGATCGTTTTCTTGAAAATGATCATAGTAATAAAAAAAATTTTTTACAGACGCAATTACAACAAAATTATTTCTTGAAAATGATCTAAAATTTAGATCGAAACGTCGAAAATTGGTTGATGTAACAATTTGTAAAAGTGCTTAATAGTAACAAATGATCGTACCAGTGCGCCAATAGCATTAATTAGATTTATTCAACATTGTCGATCGAAATAAGGAAAACCGTTAAATTTTATGGGGTAATATATTCTTATTTATAATAAGTATTTGCGAATAATGCGCATACGCGAAAATTATGAATAGTTAAAAACTTATTTGTGACTCAACACGCGATACATTTCAATTGAGTTCCTGCGAAAATGATAATTTTTCCGAGGGGAGTTGCTTATTGACTTGTAAAAGTTATTGTCGTTTCTCTCAAGTAAGTAAAAGGCTTTATTAAAAGCCTCAAAAACATAGTTTTCGTAGAAATATGAAAAATTGTGTTTATTTCCTCACCATTGTTCGGTTACTCCAAGACGATCCATTTCTGTATCGCGATGGCTGAAGAGGTACGTCGTATATCTCTCCCGAGTCTTCTTCAATCACAATGTTGTGCATCAATAAAATTCGTCTGAAAATAAAGATTTTATATCTTTATCAATATAATTCTCATTGGTTCAAAAAATGTTTAACCCTTTACAGACGAAGATTTATAAATTCGACCATTCGCCTCTATTTTATTGCTCCTGGCGGAGAAAGAATTATCTAACGGAGATGAAACTCTTACTTGATCTCGGCAATTTCCGTAGACAAGTTATCACACCTCGTACGCAATATCTGAAGGTATCTGTCGCCTACGAAAATTTCTGGGGAGATCCTCTGCTCTTGAAGAACCGCTCCAAGTGTTTCAGCGGCGGAGGAGATCTTATACGCACACGTTTTGACTATGTCTAACCTGTGGCGGACCCTTTCTACTCTTTCCATTGACTCTCCATCCGTGTGCAAGGAATAACGCGACAGATCCTGTTATTCGTAAGAAAAGATAGTCCATGTTCAACAAAGTTATAAAGCAATAAATGAAAATTAATATCTTATGTTATTTTAAAAATACAAATGGTAAAGTATTTAGAATAATTCATTATTTCAAATGATTATTTGTTATTTCATTACAAATGAAACGTTCCCACCTCTGTTATAAAGTAATTTATTAGCTGTGTAATAAATAGACTGCTGATAATTTTGTTCGCAAAGAGATTTTTTTTGTTTTTTTTTTGTTACATTCAGTACATTGAGTTAATTCGCGTGAAATTATTTAAAAAATGTTTCTCACTGAACACGATAGCAGGTTATTTGAATAATGTGAAATTCCAAGAACTTGATAATTTGTACTAAATGTTTTGAAACTATAGGAGCGATAATGTTTTCCAATTGCTACCTCTAGGCTTCGGCGTTCATTACTCCTTTTGTAAGACGTTATCGTTATGGAATACAATTACCCTTATCTCCTCTTGTAATTTCTGAATTTCAAGTTCGAAGTTTTGTTCCGACAGGTCTCGTTGTCTTCGCGACATTGCTACCCTTCGTTGCAAAGTGATCCTATCCGTGCCAAGCCCTATCGAAAATGCGATGTACTTCCGCTGTAATTAAAACAAGTTTATCAAACGAATCGTAGGTTTTATTTTTCATTTATTCCATCAGTCGCTTACCTCTAGCTCATTTTCCGACGAGACAAGATGTTCCCTGAAGTGAATTACGATTAATTAATTTCGAATTATGTATTCCGTTCGCATTCTTCATTTACAATTATATTATCAATATGTTTATTTTTCCACTCGTATAAAAAGAGGTACAAGAGCAGAGATGCAAAGAGTACAGGACAATCACATTATTGATTGATATTATAATAAACTTTATTTAAAAGTAAAATTGAATGTCTAATGAAAAACTGAGAGACGGGACTTTAAAGATGAACGTTGTACCTTAAAATGTTATATAATAAACCTGTTGGCTGCATGCAGTAGTATTACTTGATTAAAATACTTCGTAACATTTGCATTCGAAAATCGGACATTTCATATTATGCGACAATCTACAATAATACAAATGTTACATACATATTTCGTCTTAGTTTCTCCACTCACCTGCACAGATTGCTCGTTTCATCGAAATTCGTGAAGCCCATATTTTGCAATCGGCTACCCGCGAAGCTAGGAAAAGCTTGGTACTGGTCTTTTTCATTGACTTGCTCCTCCTGTTTGCTGCAACTGCAATGTCGTTTTGCTCGATGGTACCGTTTGCAATCGCCCTCGGACAAAGACCGTCTCGCAGCGAAGAATCTCTGCGATTTGATAAGATTTAATGCATGCTTTTTCCGAACGCTTCCGCCCCGTTCCTAAACTATTCGGCTTTTCGACAATTCTGCCTATAAATATCCGACTACGCGATCGGTCTTCCAGACGATAGTCCCGGCGCCCGTTACTTAAATCTCTCATTTCCCAGTGGTATTAGGTGTGCCAATAAGTGATCTGCTATTTTTACCCGAATTCTTACGATTCATTTCGGACTGAATGGATCACTTCAATCAACTCACCAATGGGCGACGACATTCTCCACCAACACCTTCCCCAAATAAAAGATTCCAACGTGTATTTTATTTTTAACCAACGTGCACTACCATCTCATTAAGAAAATAGTGGATTATTTATTAGTACACCTAATATATCCCGGGCTGCGCGGCTTCTGGAGTAAATATTATTTTTCCTATCAGACGGTATAGATCACCGGATATAGTGTGACCGTGTGGTGCATCAATGATCTAAGCTGTATGAAATATTCGGAATTTCAGGCGATGATGAAGATTCTTGCTTATTCGAAATAATTTAACGTCTCGTTCTTCTCCCGTACGTCAATTGAATTACACTAAATTTAAAAAAGGAATACGCTATAGAAGAAAATATTATTTGATACAGAAGATTATTATTATTGCACTGCGCATTTTATGCGTTTATGGCGAAAACGAATGGGTGAAATTTCGAAGAATGGCGAGATTCAAAGAATTTAATAATATCGAGACGTTTAAATTAAGAGTTTACGGTAAGAAATGGATGAAGTGTTGATATTCTACTTTCTGTCAACAGTAGATTTTTCGTACGTGTTTGGGCAATCGGATCGTGAATTTATTGTCGAAATCGTGTCAACGGTTCGAATGACAATAAACAGACGCGGAACAAAAGTGTTGAGTATAAATAGATCTTCGGATTCTATGTAGAAGAGTTTACGATGCAATTTGACATCGAATTTTTCGGCTCGCATAGCTTGCAAACCAAACAGCCCAATTGAAACAGGAAGGGAATGGTAAACGTTTCTGAATTTGCAACGGAGACCTAACCCAAACCTAATCCTGACCTTCAGCATCGCCAGACATTCTAAACATCGTATCACACTGCGATATGCAAATAAAAATTGTTTAAGTTTTGTGTTAGTGGACGATATTAGGTAACGCCGCGTAATTCAATTTGTATCGATAGTACATATGTAGAAGCCCTGGACTTCATACGTGTATAAAGAAATCCATTACCGTGTTTTAAGCACATTTCTCAATTTATAAGCTCAATTTTCCACTGGCGTGCAATCCAATTTTACCAGAAAAATAATACAGAAAATTAATTTGTTCCAGTACCAACGGTAGTATTACGATCAAAACATGCTGGACGAAATAATAACTTTGTCAACCAAAATCTATACACAAAGCTTATTTATGTTATGAAGAGGAATATACTATCTATAATCTAAATATTTTTTGCCTTTGGAATTGTTGATGAGATTTCAAGGTCGTTTTCTCATGAGAGCTGTTACATACGTTCGTATTCAAACGAAACCATTGTACCCGGTTGACAGCCATTTTGACAATTATTGCGATTGTCGACTACAACATGATAAACAGCAGCATAAGGATTACCAACTTGTCGCTTCTCTCGGTTAGTCTGGACAAGATCTTCCGTTTTCTCTCCGTCGGTCATCTGAATCGAATCCGGTTCTCCTGGAAGCTCGACGATCGGAAAGGACGATGGAGGTTGCGACCGGTCGTTCCTCGTCTCCTCGATTCTTACCAATCCACCGTTTTCCTCGATCGCTTCGTCCTCGCTCTCAGATCCGCTCGAGTTATCCTCGTGATTCGACATTTCGGCGCCGACTGCAATGTATTTTCCGCGACTGGCACTCGACGCGTCCACAAACGTCGGCGGACACGCCGGATCTTTGATCTTGACCAGATCTGCGAACGAGAGTATAGGCACCCCGATAAATATACAATTATCATATTTTTAGTTTTCTAGAATTCCCGCAAATTTACCATCGCTCGCAGCCACTGCTTGTTGACTCTGTCCAAACCCGAGATCCTTCTCCATACCTTCTCCGTAATTTTCTATGCTTTCGCTGGACGCCGTGCTATTGCTTGCCAACGGAAGACGGTCGCCCTCTGTGGAAGAGTTGGCGACATTTTTGTCGACGCTCTGATCGAAAATGGGAACCATTAAGAGCGAGGAAGTTTGCTTCGACTCTTAACGGATCGGCGCGGGGCACAGTAAAGCCTTGATCTAACAATAAGACCCAAGAGAAACCCTTTGTTGTTTCTTAGATCCTGTGGATCTACTATTTCTTTGTGACCTCGCCGACCGCGCCTAACGTAGAACCATCAATTACCTCGCATACTATCAATTAAACCACTAAATACAGTTCAAATGATATCGTGTTTAGCGTCATTTTAATCATGAAAATGCCAGAAACAAGTTGGTAAAAGTCCCATTAAAAAATAATGAAAAATAAAGAAGTTTTGTAATTGAATTAGTAGTGGTTTACACGGATATACCCGACCCCGTATCAGATTACGCGGCATGTTTACACTTTACACTACTCGGTCACCGAGACAGCTCGAGCTTCGCGGCCCCTCGCGGGGTATGCCCACAGTGGAGGGGATATTAGTTTTTCGTAGATCCTACGGTTTCCGTTTTCTTACATCAAGGCTTTACTATACATGTATGCAAAATTACTAAAGAAATCAATGAAATGTATGTATAAATCGGAAAGAAAGGAAAAACCTACTAAAATTCCTAAAAGCTACAGATATATGGAATAAAATACAAACAGTAAGACACACTGCTGTCGGTGACTAGTATAGATTATACTAGTGCAGTCTGGTATTGATTAAAGAGTGCGAGGTATAATGTTAGAAACTGAATATGTATTTTATGACAATTTAGTGATACTTAAGAGATGTAGGATAGGTAAAAAATTAGATAACAGGTATGTGCAGCGTACTCCTGTTATATATGAAATGTCAATGTCATGTTTCTTAAGTATTAGGTTAATTTGCAAGTCCTGCCGCTTATGTTCGTCTACACGTTCGCTGCCAGCATCTATTCCGTTTATTGTTAAACCTTCACTGTTAAAATGTTTTATCAAATATCCCCTTTTACGAAATATTAAAACAAGTTAATAGGAGAAAGTCATGGAGTCTTTGAATATTGTGTACTATGACACTAGCCTACCGAACACTAAATGTGACTATTTTATATTATTTTGTACAAATAACAAAATCTTTGTATCTGTACAAATACTGACAATTTCTCGAGAAAGAAAGGAACATTGCATAATTCCTCTACAAATGTATCTTTATGATTTACATATTCGTACATTTAAGAAATGGGAAGTATGTGCATAGTTCTATTGTTGAATAGGAAAGCGTACAAAATGACTACGACTAAACCGGGAGATTGTGGTCGTGACATATTTGTGACGGTGGTTCATTTAATGAATGAATAATTTTTCCCTAGAATCTGCTGGGACTCCCGTGGATATCTAGCGGAATATGAAAGACGATTGCACCGGGTCTAATTGTAAGAATTCTCAACGGAAATATTTTCGCAACGATAGGTAGCGACGTTTCAAGGCGAGTCATTTGATTTACCGTGAATATTTGGTTTACTGTGAAAATAAAGCCTGGACCGAAATAGGTACTCTTCCGAGAGAACGCGCGGCCGTTAAGAGTCAATTCTCTCTAGATATGTGTACATTGTACATATTGTGTATTGTGTATGCGCGCTACTTTAACTGAATCTTACTTTCGTTAGCCCGTTTTTTAGCTTCGGTTGTTTCCCGGTGGACGTTTCGGTGATCGTCGAACGATTGTCGACGACGTTCTCTTTGACATGAGGCTGCTTCTGTTCCGTCACCGGCGATCTCCTCGATGGAAAGCATCGAGGACTGCTCGGTCTCTCGTCGAGGCAATCGGCCGACGAGCTGTTGGTGAATTTACCGTTCTCGATCAACGATCGGCAACTGTTAACGAAACCTTTCCGGCAAGGACTCGTTTCACGGGAATCTTCGCTGCTCCTCGATCCCTCATCATGCATGTCGTTCGAACCAACCGAGGGATTGCTGGACGTTCGACGGAATTCGAGCGTGTTCTCTTGATCCTTGGCCTCGATCACGTCGAACGATCGACAGAACACCGAGAGCTTCCGCTTCGGAACCTTCAGCAGATCCGCATTGTTGCTCGGCAAGCTGTTGTTCAGTTTCGAATGCTGTAGGTCGTCTTTCGACTGAAGTTTCGGCGACTGGAGCAGTTGACAGTCTGTTTTCTGAACAGCGGACTCGTCCATTGGATGATCCACGCTATATGTAGTTGTTGGTCACTGCTTTCCACGATACTTCGTTGGATCGGTTTGCTAAGTTTTACCTATTTCGAGATAAAATGTTATGGTTATTTGGTGCAGGGAGAAGTCATCAAGACATTGCCACAGTCATTTTCTGCGATAAATATAACAAAACGTTCGCGTCATCAAGGCACGCGCGACAAACACGATGTTGTATATCATTTCAAGAAAATCAAATCTAGGTGCACGGTAGTGCACCAGCTAAGTTCTAGCACTACCTCCTTTTACACGAAACAACATAGCCGTTTTTTAGAGGCTTGTACCTCGGAACTGGAGGCAGATGGAGAGATGTAATTTCGTACACTTGTTAAATGCTATCAGGTCTCAATATTGACAAAACATTAATCTTCCAACATTAGTAGGTTCCGAGATATAGAACCACAAAAATCGCTAAATTGGTCACTGACTGACTGACCGACTCACGGATTATCAAAACCTTTTGGGTACTTCCCATTGACCTACAAGCTTGAAATTTGGTACATAAGTCCACCATAACAAACCATCAAAGGAAGAATTATCAAAGTTTGAAATTTTACAAAATCCCAACAAAAACATCCTGTAAACAGGAGCCAAGTTCGTTAGCTTAGAAATACCTGTTGCAATACTGACAAAGGGTTTGTCAAAATTAGTATAAAAGAACGCTATTTAATTTTTAGAGTTACATGGAAGGCTAAATTACTCAAACTTGGCCGTTACTTTTTAAACCAATGGCCATAAAAGGTGTTAGGTAGCGGCTAAGTTTGAATAATTTAGCCTTCCATGTAACTCTTTAAAAATTAAATAGCGTTCTTTTATACTAATTTTTACAAACCCTTTGTCAGTATTGCAACAGGTATTTCTAAGCTAACGAACTTGGCCGTATTTTGTTTGATCTCACAACTTTTTACGGCCATAGAGAACTTGGCTCCTGTTTACAGGATGTTTTTGTTGGGATTAATTTGTTACGGGAAATTGTAACTTGTAGGCTGCTGCTAAAATAAATGCTGGTGGGGAACGCGTAAAAATAAAAAGACTCTAAATAAAATATTCGTTTAGCTCGGGAAACCCTTAAATCTGTCGACAGAATGAATTGACGAATAATCGAGTGCACGTGCCTGCAGTTCCCTGAGTGAGTTGGCAAGTTCACAAACAACCACCCACGAGAGTTCGAAGCGGTCGGTTTACCGTTAAAAAGATTATTATGTAACAGTATAAGACGAGTATGCGACGATAACACCGAACGTGGACGATAACATTCGCGACTGGTCATCAAATTGGCCAGAATGTTTTAATTAACCGAATTGGTGCGCGCCGTCTTTCAGCCGCGTTTTTCTCGTGCCGATAAACAATCCGCATACATTATGCTTCGTACAGACCTGCTGTATGAATCTCCTGTTGCTAAGAAGCGGAGGGTATTAGCATTAGCTAATCTATCTTGAGCTGATATTACTTTTCTTAGTACAGTATCCTGTTTTACTATTTCTTTACCAATTCTGTTCAAGAAATACTCAAAATCAGAAGGCGTCATCCTTGTGAAATTTTTGTAATGTCCACTTACACCTTAATACTTTAATTCACTTTCTAAACTGCCAACATTTTCTGCATTTCTTTCTCTATATAAATGTGTTTGCCACCATGTTCTTGATTTTTTCCGTTCTTCTTGATTACTCGTCGCAGCTAACGAATAATTAATATAAATATACGTCGTTGCAGCTTCTATAGTTGTTAGCAAGAAAATCTAGGAATAGCAGAAATCCGTTCGTTGTCCTGTTCACCAAAATTAATGTCGATTCTCCGTTTACACCGGCCCGTTAATTAGAACTGCCTATGTACTCAATTTAGCGCTGTGATCATATCATTGAGGCAGCAAATTGGCTTGTCCTTGCCACGGATTGTAAACGTTCGCGGCAGATTAAAACAGCCTAACACATGTGCTCCTCGGTCGTCGCGATAATTCATTAAGATCTAACATCGTCAGTCGCCCGGTATGTCTTAATTGATTACTATATCGAATGAATAATGCATTTCGCTTGCGGGTAAGTAGCACTGTTCGACGAGCTTAGGGGACGATTTCGTTTAAAAAGTAGTTCGCTTGATAGCCAAGTCATTTTTCAATCATGAACACCTGTATGAACACGATAGATCACTCGATGATGCGGCTGGGTAAACTGTCTTTGCATAAACGTGTAAATATGTCGCCTTAACACCTAATCGACATTTTTAGAATATTTTTACTGCGAAGCTAACTGTTTTATGTTGCTTCATATTTACAAACTTTTAATACGGGTAATTAATTGAAAATCTTTTTGCCTTGACCTGTATTACCCTATATGTATTATTAGGTTTAGGACGCTTTAGGGTCTCTTTCTACGATGGATTTTAACCAAAACAAATACAATTAGTGCATTCGAACATGCATGCGCTATTGATTTTACCTATTCATTACGTGTTCAAGTGTAAAATAGAACGAAACAAGGAATGAAGGACCGCAATAATTAAGCTTCTTTTATCTTTCAAATAATCTATCGAATTAGAATAAAGAACGATGATAGCAAAGTAATTTATATTATCGCAGGTACATATAATGATGCGAGCGAACGTAAGCATAATTATATTGCGAGAGAGGGTAACTGTATTCCCCTCAATTCGAGTCAATTCCCCTGATCTGGCGACTCTGGCGACGCGTCGCTGCCTACCCCCACTACTAGTATGTTTTATTAAATGCACTGCACCTCCTTTACAAAATATTAAAACGATTTAGCAGAATATAGTCATAGTCTCCGCATATTGTGGAGTGCTACGACTTTAAATAGCAAAATGAATAAAATTAATTTTCCTATTCTTAAGTAAATTGTGAAATTGTGAACATCCCATAAACATAGGAGAATGTGTTAACTATATTTGCCTAAATTCACTAACGATTTAGTAAAACATGCTGTAAATGCACTATTTGTTCAACAATTTACGTTATTTTTTTGCGTGGTGACTGCTTTCTTCATGCAATTTCCAACTGTTTTGTAAAAATTGTACTAGATCATCGCAATATCAATTGACGCAATACGGAATAAATCATACATTTACAAATGTTTTTTATTTCTGATTCACAAATTGTTCAACTTGACAGACGATTTTCGTAATTGCTGGTGTATTTAATGATACACAGCCGGCGGAATGCATGGTAATCGTCGATACAGGTTGCGTGTACTTGACCGCAGTGTACAAGTACAGCGAAGAATCCGCTTAAGCGTAACAATATGAAATTCTAAGATTTCGCATACGCTGGGTCGTTCGCTCTCCTTTAGTACTAAAATCTTCGATAAATCCTGATTTTTCTAATTTTCTGAAGCGAAGAGAAGCCTAAAAGATCAAAACTCGAGTGTTAAAGTGTCGTTGATTTCTTCAAATAATAAGATACTTGTTTTTGTTCACGATATAACGAACATCCATACCAATGAAGAAGCTGCCTCATTTTCAGTTTCGACTCGTTCACACGGCTTGAGTCGTGTCAGTTTATTAAAAAAATTATTTTAAAAACATTTTGTTCAAAGAAGGGCGGGTCATCAATTTTTAAGTACTTTAGCTTGAAAAAAGAACTAAAAATGACACGCTAGATAGGTAGGTACTAATAATAGCACCTTGAGAAAGTTTGAATTATCCTTTATTCGATTGGGCGAAACGGATCGAGTAAGGAGCCGAAGATCGTGTCGCGGGACGGGCGGAAAAACGTATCCGATCAACTTTCACCGAGTGTACCGGTCGCACGCGAACTGTCGCGGGAATTCCGCGTTTCCTCGAAAATCTGATTCACGTTCGCAGACGAAACCGGGAAAGATGTCGAAACCGTGTCTCGCCGGGGATCACCGTTGTGAAAGAAGTAAAGTGTTCCCTTACCTATGCCATCGTGGATATTCGAAGGAGCTGCAGCGCGGCGGCCACACGCTTAAAAGGAAAAGAAGCACATCGTTATCGGCGATCGCGATCGGAGATCCGCGTCGCGGCTATATCGTCGTCTTGCTTTACGTTCCGTTCATACGACTGACCGGCAAAGGCAAAAGAGGTCTAACTGGAAAAAACAAAACTGGAGAAATGAAAACAATAAAAGAGACTCGAAAAGAAGAGACGGAATACGACTGGTACGAACGCCGCAGGCAGACTGAATGCGAACGCGTATAATGCCGCTGTCTCTTTTTCTCTCGCTCCCTCTCTGTCTCCGTCGGTTCTCTTTCTCTCTTATTTTGCTACCATCTCTTTCTCGCACCTACAACATTCTTCTCCCTCCCAGGCTACCTCTACTTTACCTTTTCTTTCGCGATTCCCGCTCCTTTCATCCGGATTGAAATGTTTTTATGTCGAAAATGTTGACGGCTCCGGTGCGCATATATTAAAGCGAACTGCTACACACAAGAGAGCCACGGGGAATCACGGGTAACGTCCGAGACTCGTTTCAATGATGATAATAATTACATGGGCCGAGTGGTTCAGACCCAGAGGTCTTGCACCGACTTTCCATGATTCGGCAGATTAATTGTGTCTACGAGGAAAAGGTCATTGCCGGTTCTAATATGGTTCTTGGGAATAGAGTATTGTGTTCAATTGAATGCCATTTTTATTCAGTAGTTATATGTATATGATATCTTTGGTAACATCAAATTTTATTTAATTCGTATGTGAAAGAATTATGTTAGGGAATTAATTAATACTCCCAATAGCTTTATTACTCTTCGTGAAGATGTACTGTTGAAGGAACAATAGAATTAAAAAAAAAACAGATTTTCAAACAGGAAATAAACATTTAAGAACATTTGTGTGTGTATATTTCTTGCAGTATATTTTCGGAGAATATAAAAGGAAAATAAAGAGATATCAAAGTAGCAGACGTTTACAAATAGCTTGAAATATTCCAGACTGTATAACAATTGTTCAGACATCGTAAATCATTTGTTGGGCAATTTTTCTTAAAGATGAAGAATTTTTGGAAAATACGATGAATCTTTATGATGATGAAGCTTCTTTTGCATTATATCGACATGTATTGTAGTTATTTATTCTATTCGTATTTATGCTTGACCGCAGTCCCACTTGGCCCCGTCGCAAGTTACTTAAACGCGAAAGAAGATAATCCTAACAGTCTTAATGAAGTTAAAAGTCCTTAGGTTAGAATGGCGTGCAAGAATAGGTGTTACATATTAAGTAACGCAATATTCTACGGCGGAATGGGCGCAAACGCGAAGCAAAGAAATCATCAAAGTGTTTACTCCAAACTGAAACCAATTACGAGCCCCGAGAAAACACAAGAGTAAGACGATTTCCAGCATAACCCGTGGAATCTTAGTTATTTATATTCGATTGCATTTTGAAGAAAGTATTTAGGCCAATGTCGTGCAGACATGAACCTCGATATTCTATTTTTATGGGGAACCCAGGGGCGTGATATCGAAATACATATGTATTTAACGAACGGAGAATCAATGAACCAACTAGCAATACCATCTTCTAAATAAAAAGTTACTTAATTAACCTTTTAACTGAATCATGAACATATAAATAAAATTATCATAAAGGGTCCTCCCCTCAGATTTCAATGACCTTGAAATATGTTGTCAAAGTCACCATTCTAAACAACATTTCCCGGCAAAGTTTTTGTCGGTCGGCGTTAGTTTTACTTAAAGTCTTAAACTTTAAGAGATATTCGCGAAAAACTTTACTTTGCAAATGCATGGGTGTTCTTGATAGCGGAGACCGTTTCGTGCGGCAAAAACGTATCGTACGCTGAGTATAATACAAACTGGGTTCGGATTAAATTTGGGGACCTAATCCAGACCTAATTCATGCATTTATAAGTAAAGTTTTTTGCAACTATCTCGTAAACTAAAGCCGACCGACAAAAACTTTAAAGGGAAATGCTGTTCAGAATGTTGAGCTTGACAACATATCTCAAGGTCAATGAAATCGGAGAGGAGAAGTACACCGAACAATCAACGTAAGTAGGATGTCGTTTATGCTAATATGGATAAGATGATACAATAAAGTGAAAGAATTATTTATTGAGATTCAGATGAAGAAACTGAAAAATTGATGACAGCTGATAGCTGAGACAAATGACGAGTCAACTCGTCATACCCTCTGTTGAAATTAATCTACATATTTATTTAATGCGGACGAATTCGAAGGACACGTATACGAGCAACAGTTTAATCCGGTTCAGTGTTTATCATTGTTCGACACTCGCTTCGTTTGCTCCGTGTTACTCGAAAAAAATAATGTCCAGTTCTGATGAAGATCAGCATAACGTCTTGTTCTAAGAATTGATTCGATCACGATCCTTGTACTAGGAAGCTCGAACGATGAAGCATCCAGTAACGCAAATACACAGTTCCTTAGAAAACTACGGTTGAGTACCGCTGATTGACTAGGTTAAACATGTTTTCCTCTCCTGCGGATCGCAGAAGGGACTTCAACGAACTCGGGCTCCGTCAAAACGAATTCAACACGTACACAGCTTTTGTCAGAAAAGTATTATACTTATCGTTCACGGTCATCCGACGATGACCCGACTTCCTACTCCGCGCAGCTAGTCTTGCAGTTTTGCCATTTCACAGTTACGCCTTTTTCAGCTCGGGATAGGCGAGAGATACCGAAGATGCGAAGCGGAGAGGTTCAACATTTTCGACGATTAATGCAAGCGACTTCGGGGTGAGGACATTTAGAAAGATAGTACAGATTCCTCTAACGTAAGCCACGGTACTCGGAATAGACCGATCGTTGCATAAATAATATGACTGTTTAACACTTTAGTTGTCCCTCATAAATGCATCTGTGTATAATACTATGAATAATAAATTAAACAATTTAGAATCAGCGAGAAATATAATATTCTTATAACGCGTTAATTATTCTTAAGGGTAAAATGTTGAATCACTATGTATATGCTATCTTACAACCAGATTTTATTTTTAGGTAACTTTCGGGGAGTTTTTGTAAAGAACTTCAACTTCAGTATTTATTACTGGCATAAACGTGCAGGGTGCCGCAAGATTGACACGTCTATTTAAAGAACGTGTAATTTTTTAAGTAATAGCATTTTTATAGGTACAAGGCGTGGTATGTAGTGTCTTCTTTTATTACAATAATTTATGACACAATCAACCATTCTGTGACCAAAAATATATATTTTCATTTCGTAACTGTATAACCTGGCATATCTAAATTTTCGACGACGATCTACATTCTGAAATAGAGAGAGAGAGAGAGAGAGAGAGGGAGGGAGGGAGGGAGAGAGAGAGAGAGAGAGAGAGAGAGAGAGAGAAAAAAAATGAAAAAGTTTGCGAGCTTACGCTTACAAAATAGGCATGTCAATCTTGCGCCACCCTGTGATAAATATTTTTTTACAACGTCGTAGGAATATCCTAATTCATTCGCGATTAGGTCTGAAATTTTTTACATCAAAAATAATGTACAGACAATATTGTTTTCCGCTTGGGAATCAACTCAAGCAGAAAATAGCATTGTTTCATGAACAATACGGTATCTGTTATAAGAATCTGCTTGCTTCGCGCATCGATTGGATTGTTATTACTCGTTTCATTACGCAAGGTGTCGCGTAAAATCGATTGATTACAAACCTGCGGAACAATATTTTGTTTGTTGTTTGCGTCAAGATTCTATTCTAAGAGCCTTGTAATTTTCACTAAGTCTGCATTGTGTAAGATCTTCATCCGAGATCAACTACTACGTGATCTGAGATTAGTGCGTCAATTATTCTAATTAATAGCATGACCACCATCGAATTAATGTCGATTACCGGCCACCATGACATTTCACCTTAAGACCGTAGTAATGAATCTCAATCGCGATGCCGCCGCTACCAATTCAGGACAACAGAGCTCCTCAAGCCTACTATTCCAGTTTAAACAACAATTTGCTTTTCCAAATCCGAAAGTCATAGAAAATTTTGTTTAAAAGTTGAAGTAATACAACACTAAATCAATCGGAGTTAATGAAACTACAATCCAGGATGGAAATTTTTCAATAACTTTATAATTTCACTTGAAATGACAATCATTTTTTCTAGAACAGGAAATGTGCCCAATAAATTTACAGTTAAGTTAGCATAAAAAAAAAATTCATTTCATTTTCAATCTATAAACATATTAAATACTTCCTCCTTTCACATAGTTAAATAAGTATGTTAAAGAGCTGAGATTATCTATGAAAATGAGAACGTAAATTATCGTTTTCATAAATATGTATTACGAAAGACAATTACCTACAGAAATATTCAATTATTGATTTGAATTTTCAATAGTGTGTTTTTAGTAATTATGGAAGAAATGGATTTACGCTGTTTTCTACCGAAATGCACTTTACCGTTCTTTGAAATTACTGTGTGATAATTATGGAGATTTCTTATAGATTTCATGTACTGAAACTATTCAAGGATAATATTTATAGAATTTCGAAGTAATTATATAAAATAAAATGATATTTCAAGTAATATTTCAAATAATGTTATTTCAGAAGTGCCTAGGTCTGATCTCTCGTTAGGAGCCGAATATTTTTGGGGGCAAGTTTATGTGAACTCCAGCCGGAAAGAAAGCTAAGAAAACTATGAATCATGATCGGGGAACATTCAACCTTCGATTGATCCAGTCATCGGCGATAATTTCGATGCAACGTTTAAAAATTGCCTAGAGAAGGCTTTTCAGATCCGGTTCCCGCCACGCGGAAAAATCGACTAATTGTAAGACTGAATGATGTTGTAGCAACGAGTTTCGCGTCGGGTCGGCTCTAACGTGTTTCTCTTCATCGACAGGAAGACCGAAGCGTGAATCTTCCTGCGAGCCTCTTTCCCTCTGAGTCTCTGATTCACCGCGTCACTTCGTCGATGCCTCCGACGATCAGTTTAGTCTTGTTCTACACGGCACACGGATTGCTTTATCGAGGACCGGCTTCATCGATCGCGTCCATTGCTCGCCGTTGCCATCGCTAGTCTGCTTATCGAGATGCGCAACAACATTCTTCTGATCGTACTGGCCCAACTGTTGATCAGTTCACTGACGATCGGTCACGACGAGGACCTGCAAGGTAAAATTCAGGATCGGCTGTTGCTAGATTCGCGACTGTGATTCTTTTCTCTCGTCTTCTGCCTGGGTGAACGGAATCATCTTCTTCTACTTAACCGGTGTACTTGAACCTCCCCCTCCAGTGTTCAGTATTTTGCCGAAAACCTGTTGAAGTACAGTGCTGTGCAAAAGTCGTGACACTTTGTTTACCACGAAACTGTTAATATGATGATGCATAAGTTCTGTTGCTTATGCTGCAGGCACAATTTAATCTTGAAAATGAACGCTTGTCACGAATACCATCGAGGGATTCTTGTATACCTTCAGATCGGTGAAGATCTGTTAAAAAAATGTACCGCAAAATTGACCTTGACCCTTTCTTTCAAGGTCAACAAATTCTTTATCGCATCGTATAGTATCCATCGCAAGGAACAAAAGTCTCACAGGAACAATGGGTATCAAGTGAACCGGTCTCTTAAAAAATGACTTTGATGTTTCCTAAACTAATTTCTTTCATATACAATAAATTGAAAATATAGAATAAATTTTTTTTATTTGACGCCTCGTTTTTTAGAAAATTGGCTTACGAAACTTCAAAGTCGGCTTTTCAAAGAACGGTTCACTTGAGACCCATAGTTCCTTTGAGACTTTTGTTCCTTGCGATGAATACTATACGCTGCGATAAAAAATTTGTTGACCTACAAAGAAAAGATCAACGTCAATTTTGCGTTACATTTTTTTAACAGATCTTCACCGATCTGGAGGTATAGAATCCCTCCATGGTGTTTGTGACATATAATTTTTATACACCCTGGTACATACGTGTTTTATATTAAGTTATACTACATTTTCTTCAAATTCTTCATTAAACTCATTCCACTTATTTTTTTTTAGTGATTTTGGTGGAAATATTACTGTTGAAAGTCGGAAATTTGCATATGCAACAACCTAATAGATGCTCGATAGAAATGAGACTTCGTGTCTCGTGTGTCTAATTTATGGAGAATTAGAGATAAAAGAAGACTCGTCCTAGGTGCAGAAGAGTTGTTGACACTTATTTTTCTATTTTGTAGAAGGCAGCGTGTGCACAGTGGAAGATGGTGGGCCAGGTGTATGCAAGAAGCTACGAGATTGTCCACAGAGGATGGAGGAGGTGGCAGAAGGCAAAAGAAACTGGGATGCCGCAGGAAGATGCGGGTTCGTTGGTTTCATCGAGATCGTTTGCTGTCCCGGCAAGGCTAACATTACCGACAAGATATCTCAGAGACCTGCCGAAGCTGGTACGTTTTCAATGGAATATGGGTGTTACTGTGTGCTCACATTTTCATAGGCAAATAATGTGAAACTCATGTAAAATAGAACTTAAAAGAGAGATATGATTGTATCAGGTTTGGGCACATTTTATTTGAAATAAGATCACAAATAATCATTCAAAATAATGAATTATTCTAAATACTCTTACTATTATTTTTATTTTACAAATAACAGAAAAATTTGTTATCATTTGGCGTTTAAATCAAATAATATTTCATTTGAATAATTTTTTATTTCAGTTACAGTCAAATAAAATAATAAATAGTTCGCCTCGAGAAGAGGTGTTGATGTAACTAAATTAATTATTAAATTTACATGATAGCGTGATAAAATAGTAGAAGTATTTTAAGTAAATATTTGTTCATTTCTTCTATCGATATATTATGTTCGAGTGTGTTTGTGACACGAGTTAAAACCATGTGTGCTCGTCATGTGAAAGTACACTGTTAATTATGACATAATTACGTCGATTATGAGGCGCAAAGACATTTACGTCAATGAGTCACGAACATTCAAACAGAAAACAGTTACGCTGTATGTACATATTCTGTGTACAGTGTGCAACACGCGCGGAATCATTCAAAAGTTCGTTATCGTTTATCAGGCATTGCATATTTATGCATATTTATATTTATGTCATCTCACTGGCGAACATTAGACATTGCACAGGAATTTTAATTACTTTTATGTGCCACAAAATTACATATTAACTACACACAATTGCATATATTATTCCATTTTCCATAATCGCAGCTTAATAAAGTTAGAAATACACATCTCATTTTCATGCAAGTTCATGTTTCTGTCAATTTTATATTTACAAAAGAACAAAACATTTATGAACAAAAGTAAAAATGTTTAAATGAATAATATGTTCTTTTTGTTAAATTATAATTTTTAATAAAATTTTTCGGCGAAGTAATTATAAAAGTTTGTAGTCCACTCCATGTATTATTTTAAAAATTAATCAGTAAATGTATCAAATCATAATTAAGAGAGTACTATTTGTTTAGGTAACTAATATTTGTCTCCCATTCAGAGCTCAATAAAAAGAGAACGTCAATAATAATTAGTCAAATTTTAGATTTATATTTAGTTCCTGGTATCTTACTAAATATTCATTTAATTCTTTAATTAATCATTCATTTCAAATTGCCGACTTCTATTTTAACGTCGCGTCGCGAAATCAATCATGTTGAAAGCTCGCGAATCGGCGATTTGGTGATTTATTTTTTTACTTTAACTCGTGGACCTTGTAGATGTCACATTGATAGCAACCAAAACGTGCACACGTTTTATTTCATCTGCACGAAAATTCTCAAGAAAGGTCAGGCATTTAAATTTTAAATGCTACATGCAAAACAAGCGTCATCGCGGTTTATTTTAGACTTCTGCTACCATAGTATCAAAATATTATTTTACGTCGGTTCATTTTAAATTCAGAAAATATGTTATAATGGAACTGTAACGATGGATCACTTAAAAAACTTGCGTGCCTGTAAATCAAAGTTGAGCATATTTTATGTCGAGTATTTTTCTGAGTAGTAATAATAATGTTATAGGGCCTTTTTTAATAAACTTTTCCAAAAAATTTGTCTCCACGGAACTTTTAATGCACCAATTTTAAAATATCTGTTCCACGAGAATATTTTTTGAAAAAGTTCCCAAGAGGTAACAATTCTTTTTATAAAAATTCCGCAGGAACAGACATTCTGTTAAATTTTTTTAAAAACGGAAGTTATCTGTTTATTTCGAGGCCTGGTCAATTATATAAATTATTTATTTTAATATGGTTTTTAGCATGCAGTGAATACGATAATAGTTTGTCATACCATATATTCGATGGTATCGAGGCGAAAGCTGGCGAGTTCCCATACGTGGTTGCTCTAGGATATTTAAACGACAACTCTGCCGAAGATGGACAGCCAATTAGATATGGCTGTGGGGGTAGCTTGATAAGCTCTGAACACGTGTTGACAGCGGCACATTGTGTGCACAACATAAATAAGATTGTTCCGATTGAAGTAAGTAACAGAATTTCACGAAGTCTATCTTTTCATCCAGTAAATATTTTGTAGTGTAATACACAGTGGATTCGTGAAGTATCTAGATTTCTTGCACTGTTGCAGGTAAGATTAGGCAACGAAGACGTAACCAGCACCGATGAAAATGTGCAACGCATCCCCATAAGCGACATAATGTATCATCCGGAGTATAAAATCAGTATAAACTATTACGACGTGGCCATCCTCAAACTAAAAAGAAAAGTGAATGTGTCGAGTACAGTTAAGCCTATCTGCCTCCAAACTAAACCTTTGGACAGTATAACGATGACACCAAAAACGTCTTTAGTCGTGCTTGGGTGGGGTGCGACGAGTTACGAACAGGATCGATCTAATAAGCTGATGAGGACGCCTAGCCTTAGGTATGATACATATTTCGACACCCTTAATAGCTATTAAACTATTAACACATTATCTACCGACGATTATTCCATAATTTTTGGAAGTCTATGGACCAGCCATGATCCATAGAATCCATGAACAGAAACTTCAATCGTCGACCAACAACTCACTCTCCATAACGTAATCTAGTAATTTCATTTGGGATTATTCCGTAAAAGAAGATTTTTAAACTTCCATCTGGTACAGCACAATTATTGAGAAAACCTATTAATAATAGGCTTCCGGTGTATAACGTGTTAATAAATTAAGCATTTCTCCTACTTTCTTTTCATTTATAGTCTCGTGGACAAAAAGGAATGCGCCAAGTTGTACAATGGATTGCGTCAGCTGCCTCGCGGTCTTGACGACACCATAATTTGCGCGATCGACAGGAACGTTAGCAGAAGATCGGACGCCTGTCAAGGTGACAGCGGGGGTCCTTTATTGATGTTATCCGAGAATGGTGACAGCGTCGTCGGGATCACAGCTTTCGGTCAATCCTGCGGCAGTTCGATACCAGGCGTTTACATTTCGGTGCATTCGTTCTTGGACTGGATCGAAGAGCATGTGTGGTCACCTCCTGCCACGACGAAGAACGACAACTTTAGTTTATCATTCTCTCTGACGATAAAAAGTGCTGAACCAGAAAATTGAGGCGAATGCGTTCGATTCAAACTCCTGCGAAATTTTTGGTACTTACTTGTGAAACAGACCTGGGCAAATTTTAGTTTGAAATGAAAAAAAGAAATAACTATTTGAAATAATTTATTTCGCGCCGCAAGTTTCAATAGTGTTATTTGAGGATAAAGATAATATTGATTCATTTGAAATATTGGCAATTTTAAATAGCATATTATTTTGATATTTTTTTATTTCAAGCCCTTCAGGTCAATATGATCCGAGTTCGATGGTCAGGAACTATCTATGAGATAACGAATTTAGAGTAGCAAACATATGCCGACGACGCTAACACGATAGTGTTCAAACGTAAATGTCCACACTGAAGCAACATCGAGCGACTTCTGTTGCTTCTTGTTGCCTCGACTAAAAGTTGCTCGTTGTTGCTTCAGTGTGGACGTAGCTTAACGCCGCAATTCATTTCGGTCACGATCATTCCCTTCCACGATTCGAGCACCACATCGGGTGGTCGATAGCTCTCATCGTAAATCAATGAACGACATCTGTAAACATTAACAAAACCCTTTTTTATTTATTCACGTTCTGTACAAATGTATTTTACATAAAGTCGACGATGTCCACCGTATTTATGTAATGGACGGCCATCTATAGTTAAGCATCGATTCGTATACTTTGTTCAAGCGAAGTACAATTAAATGCATTTCTACGATAAAATTAAGTATATAATAAATGGAACACACCGTAAAGCCAATAGTCTTTCTATTATTATTAATACTCTTTTTCTCCTCGACAACTCGTACGTGCCCTTAGGACGAGACACGTATTGGGTCATTCCATAATTAGTGCCATTTTAAATATTAACTTGAAACTTTTGAAATTTATAACCAATCTAATTTTAACCCTGGATCGACAGCCTTCCCTTTTTTCAAGGATAACCCAAAATGTTGTAACCTTAATATTTTAAATATTACTCAATTTTTTCTATTCTTCTTTGGACCATGAAATGGTAACTGAACAGAGCGTCTTCTCTCAAAGGAAAGAAGAAAGAAATGCTTAAAGTACTGTTAAAGGCATGCTGAATAGATCTTCGTCCGTAGATAAAATTAATATTTTATGGAGCTATTGGCAACACCGGGTTGTCATTCTAGGGTTAATTATTGATTTGTTACACAGATCTGTGTCTCTGAAAAGAATAGCCACTTCTTTGAACATTCGAAGTAGGAATAGGAATGACACTACTCACAGAACGATCTGACGTATATCAGTAGGTTTAACAAGTTTCGAAATACCTCCATTATAAGAGAATGAGTAACATATTCCTTTGTGCATTTGTGCACCCTATAATATTTTCAGAAACAATTTTCATAACACCACTTTTCGCTGCTGTGTCGTCTGTCGAAGCGAGTGATTAATTGTACGAAGCTCAAATACTATGGTTACGCAAGACGGCAATTTTCTAAACAGCGTGATTGCAAGAGATTAAAGTCAATCTTCTTGTATTAATAAGATACACTGGAAAGGACATTAACATTATTCGTTTTCGTATAATGGCGGAATTTCGAGATTCTCTCGAATCTATTATGGACCCTGTATAGTAATTGTAAATACCCGAACGTAAAGGAACAACCAACACCAAAATTTATAGCAATCTCAAGTAATCCAAGTTGCTTTCCGTCAGGTTTCTCTTGGTTTTTCACTAGGTGCAGTATAGTCGCAGACCACAGACCGTTTGTACACAGACGCGTCGTACACGCGCCACGTGGAGGCAGATTATTAATTCTACACATCGAAAATCCTTATTTATTCAACAGAGGACATGTACAACGATTATAATACAGCATATTTGTACGTAATGCAAGGTAATACTGTTGCGATCAGGTGCAGTTGCAGGCATAGACGATCTAAGATGAACGAATTCCTAAAATTTCGTTTTTGACACGTTCGCTCCGAAAAAGAAAACTTTATCGGTAATGTTTAGATAATTTTTAACTATGGGATTGTGTTAAATAAATTGTTGAACTCGTCTCAGAAATATGAAATAAACACTTTGGTAAATTAGCTTCAATCAAGTTTATATTCCTTTGAATAATTTATAAAAATCTGCACTTACATAAAAAGTATTTTCAATATTTCAATGTTATTATTTCATCCATTGTAATTTCAGTTGCAAGCAAACGCGTTCAGCAAAATTAGCTGAATAACATGAAATTAATCCGGAATCGTTCATCAGCTCGCTACAGCCCCAACTCGATAAACCTAAATTCCAAAATTGCGTGCTTATATATTTCAGAGATTACTATGTAGTTCCATCGGTACAATTGTAGCGAATAATCAAATTATTCAATGATAGCAATCGAAGATCTACTACATGAAAACAGTAATATAATTAATATTAAGGCCCATAAAAGAATATTGAATGCTTAATTATCCATTAGAGAAAGACGTGAAAGCCAGAAGAATTAAATGAAAACATAAAAAATTGACGAAAGAAATATAAAATCTGTACGAAATTTGAAATCTATTAAAATTCTAACATTTAATTTTTTTAGTTTGACATGTTATCCGAATAAAATATTAATAGTAAACATTCATATATCTTAATAATTTACAATATTTGATACTGATTTTTATGTGGTCATGCTTCGATCCACTTGTTGTTTTCTGTATTTATATTACTGACTATATGAATAAAACGTTACCAACACCGATATGAACCTTTCAACATCGCGTCTTTAAGTTTTATCAGTAGATCAATTAAAAGTCACGAGAATTTTAAATAGTAAGCTCGAAATAATTTAAAGAATGTACATGTACCAATAAATATGTATTATTATCAGATTAATCACACATACAGTAACGTATGCACCATGTCAGACACTTGTGTAAAAAAACGTGAGGAAATTGATCGAGGAAGTGCTCACATTGACGATCGAATTACATTGGATCAAACCTGAACAGGAATTACTTAAAGTACAAAATAAAAATTATATTCAAGCCAATGAATTATTTGCAATACTTTTTTATCATCTATATACCACAAATAACAAGTAAAACATTAACCGTTCCATTTCAGAACAAAATAAATTAGTTCAAAATATAGTTTTATGTACATTATCTTGAATAAATAAACATTTTTGGAAATTGAGCTAATTAATTACATTGTCGTATAATTCATTTCATCGACAGATGAATAATAAAATATTTCTTAAATTCCTTGCGTACAATAGATTAATTAAATAATTGTTTTCAAAAGAGTCGTATTTAAATAATATTCAGATCCGCCCAAAACATATCGAGAAATGGTTTTCATCGAGAAAGACGTCTCGGAAGAGATTCATTTGCAGGTCTCGTCGATACGAACCGTTCCCCGAATTTCCTGCTCAGCCTCCATACTCTCACCCCCATTTCGTGGCTATCGTGTACAGGGATCTGAGAAGTTCTAGCGCCCTGCTGTCAGACGCGGAGGTCTGGTCCTCCTGCAGCGAATTAATGGCTTCCGAGTTCGGCACCTTCTCCGATCGGCTAACTAGATTTGCCGAGTTCTCGGTGGTTGTCCTAAACTTCCGGCTTTTTCTGCTTCTGTAGGTGGTGACAATGGGTTCGGTGACCATCGGGCTAGTGGTAGCACTCCTAGGGCTAACAGTAGCACTCCTAGGGCTAACAGTAGCACCTCTAGACTTGACAGTTGCACCTCTAGAGCTGACAGCAGCACTTCTGGATCTGGAAGTCGCCCTAGGAGAGACGCTCAACTGATTAATCCCAGCCACGATGTTCCTAGACTCTTCAGAGGCAAATTCGTTGACTGGCAGCTTCAGCAGCGCGTTCAAAAGTTCCTCCTTCTCCCTCTGCATGGTCTTGTTCACGGGATTCTTGCAATGACGAACCAGCAGAAGCACTAGCTGCCTGACTGTCTCGTTGTTATCTGCTTGCTTCATGACCCTCATCAAAGTGTTGCTGCTGGTAGCATTCAGTTTGCCGAACAGGTTCTCAGCGATCTCGTTCTCGGTGGTATTCGCGTTTGGCACACCTGTGTACGGTAGCAACGAGGTTACCAAGGTCTCTTGAGGCAGAGAATTGGTAGACGTGATCGAAGATGTTATCGTAGTGGTGATACTCGATCGTGTGGTGATCAGAGGCTTCGGTGTCACCGTGTTCTCAACGGCGGAGGTTGTAGGAAGCAAAGAGAAGCTCGTAGGGGTGTCTTTGTTTCTTGATAGCCTTTGCGGCGCGGGTGGCTGTTCCGACTCGTTGCTGGACGACTCTTCGGTGCTACCTGATTCATCACCTAAGAACGCATTACCGTACTCTGCACTTTCTTGGCTTCCAGCCATGATGTCTGTAACTGGCGGCACTGTTGTGCTGATGTCCGATTCTAAACCGTGATTAATACGCTGAGGGTCCACGAAGACAGAGGTTTCCCAAAGATGAGTAACAGCTGGGGAAGAGGTCCAATGATCGTTGTTCAGGAGTTTCGGATTTTCCTTCGGCTCGGTAGTTTCGAACGAGTCGGCCGATTCTGTGTGCGTACAAGGCGTTGTCTCTACGATAGTTGTTGGGGTTGTCGCCTCTGTCGTTGACCTAGGCGTCGACGTTGGCCCTTCCGTCGACTCGACGTTGTTAGATACAGTCCTGAACTTCGTGTAGCTAGTCCGTGACATGGGGAAAGGAAGTCCTTGCTCCGTTTTATGCAAGTGAGACCTAAACGAATGATCGCCGGGAGTTTCATAGTTGTTAGTCGAGAAACCGGATGTCGTCGAGCGGACATTTTGGACGGACATAGGTGTGCTGGAATAACTTTCAGGGTTCAGTGCTGCCCTTTCATTCTCCTTTCGAACCATCTCCGCGTAACTTTCATAGAACGGAGGGGTTAATTGCTGTTCCGGTTTCCTGCTGGTGGGCTTCCTACTCCAAGTATGGGTAACCATGTGTGATAACAAAGATGGTGGCGAAGGGGTCGGTGAAACCACAAAGTTATCGCTTATGGGAGTCGTGGAAAGCGATTTTGCTTGTCTGTACGGTTCGGTGACAATGCTAACGCTATTATTTTGGAAACCGCCGACTCGATTTTGACTTCCCGCCTCACTGGAACAACCTGCGCAAACATAATTCTCCATCACCTGCGTCCTGCCACTATGTTTAACCTCGTTGTTCTGATTATCAAATCCGCTCGAGCTGCTCGTATACGTTGTGCTGCTCTGTTCCGCAGGTATAGTACTCTCCGTTGGAGGCACTGAGGTCTCGTAATAATCATTTGTTCCAGGAT
This sequence comes from Lasioglossum lativentre, assembly GCA_916610255.1. Taxonomy (NCBI): domain Eukaryota; kingdom Metazoa; phylum Arthropoda; class Insecta; order Hymenoptera; family Halictidae; genus Lasioglossum; species Lasioglossum lativentre. The sequence goes on along the minus strand of OU744356.1, from coordinate 37,818,373 downwards.
TCGTCACGAAGTTGGTGCTCGGTTCGTAGGTCTCTTGGATGGGCGTCCTGGGAGTGGTATAATAGGTGCTCGGCTGTGTGCTTAAGATATCGTAGACATTATCAGGGACAGTCGTGGGCGGTTCAAAGGTAGTCGGATACATGGTAGTCAGCTTTTGTCTGATGTCGTTGCCATCGTCGGAGAAGTTGAGCACCTCATCCTTTTCTCTGATAGATGCTGTGTAATCAGACATCAGCGAAAAGTCCGTTGTGGTCTTCCATTGATCAGGGTCCAGCGTCGTCTTCGGCGGCTCGGTAGGTCTGATCTCGGTGAGCACTCTCTTGAAGGTGTCCGGATCAAGAAGATACGCGGACAAGGCGTGCGTGAAGACCTGCGCGATCTCCCGAAGCCTGGTGCTGTTCGACTTCCTGAGATCGTCCAAGGATCCTCCGCTCTGCTGCAGCTCCAAGTCTTCGTTGTAATCCTCGTTGACGTTGTCTAAACGGTCCTCGGTAGTTACGTTGTTCTCAAACGCGTCGTTCAGTTTAAACAAATCAGCGTAGGAGTCGATGGTGTGTTGCGTCAGAAGGCTAGTAGGCACTTGGATTGTACCGTTGCTCTTCTTCGAAACAATCTTCTCAGCGTCTTCCCCGGACTCTACGCTTATCGAGGAGTCAGTGGGTTCGTTGGAGTCGAAATTCTCGGTAGACGTGGAGAAGAACAGAGCAAACGAGTGCAAATTAGACGGCGCAGGGGGTCCAGACCTGCTCGAACCCCTATCGTTGGGTTTAGGTGGTTCAGTGAGACTGGGGACATCGTTCTCCAGGTTCTTCAACGAGTGCCACATGCTCAACGCGTGTTCCCTCTCGGAGAAACGAGTCGACTTGAGTTTGCTCAAAGAGGTTGGTGCAGGGTATTTCAGTTTCGGTATCAGGGTCTTCGCTGTGTGGGTGGGTATCGTAGGGGTGTACGGCGTGGGCTTCGGCGTCGATGTAACAGTGGTAGCGTAGTTCCTCGTGAAGGGCACGTAGGGACCCAACGTGGACATCACCTTTCCTTGCTTGTACGTGAAGCTCCTGTCGTAAGGACTCAAATCCTTTTCAGTGACGGTGTTCTGTTGGTAAGCTGGGGTAGTTCTGTACGGTTTCTCGGTGCTCGAACTGATGAAGTTTTGTCGGTACCCTGGCGAAGCTGTGGACGGGTTTTTACTCGGCGGTCTGCTGTATTGATTGTCGTAGGCGTTGCGTGTTGTCAGCCCTTCCGTGCTACGCCCGAAATTGTTACCGCGAGAGAACGTGGTGGCAGGTGGTGAAAAATTGTTCGCGGGGAACGTCTGGCTGTCAGGATTGGACGTAACAGTGTTTTGACGGTAGCTATCCGTGATCGGCTGGGACCGTGTCGTCGAAGGACCGTATGCACCCTCGATAGTTACAGCTGTCGGAGTGTTCGTGTTTCTGTTATTACCATTGCTATAATAATTCGGATCGGAAAAGGCGCTTCTCAACTCCGAGTTCTTGAAGTTGCCCCCAAAATCGTAACTACTGTCAGCGAACTGAAGAGACTCCGTGGTCGGTGGGAAATTAGTCGTCACACTTTCGGTGGTAGCTTCGTCGTTGCAAGGCGGTGATACAGTGGTCGTGAAATATGGCGTCGTTGTTTCGTAGTAAGGAGTCGACGTAGCGTCCGTGTACGAGAAGTCGTTCCTCTGCGTAGTCGTGTCGTCTCTCTCGGTTGTGGCCGTGGTAGATTCGTATTCGGGGCTTCTAGTGGTGGTCTCACGATTAATGTACAATTGGTAATAATACTGATGCGAGTTTCCGTTGGTGTCGACGAACCGGTTTCCGCGGTTACCAACGAAAGCGGCGCTTTCCGCGAACTGTTGCGATTCTTTTATCGGACTCGGGCTGCTGGCTCTGAAGGTGGTCGACTCTGTATAAGACGGGGTGACTCTTTGAGAAATCGTTGACGCGGTATTATTCCTGGTCTGGCTCTTGAATTTCAATCTCTTCAGCGCTCCTTTCTCTTGGTTATTCGAGTTTCGATTGGTCACGTGGTAATTCTGCGCCTTTTTAGGGGTACTGTAGAAGTCCTGACTGGTCGTTGAGTATTTGTTCACGTTCCCTTCATCGGTGTTCCTGGTGAACTGATTTATCGGGGGTTTTGTGGTGAGGACTTGGCCATTTTGGAAGCCGTTGTTACCGAACAATTGGTTGCCATCCCTTTGACCATTCTCTTGGCTGAAATTATTACCACCGTCGAAGAACCTGGACGTCTTGATCCGGTCTTGTACCTGATTTTCTAGAGGCGGCTCCTCATACGTCTTTATTCTACCGTTCTGCTTCCCGTCGTAGCTGAGATTCTGAACGTCGAAGTAGTCTTGCTGACCACCGGCCTCGATTGACTGTTGGTACTCTAATTTCGCTTTCCTCGACTCCGCTCGCCTTCGTTCCTCCTCGAGCAATTGCTCGCTGCTTTGCTCATATAGCTCCGCGGACTTGCTGCAGTCCACCTTGAACCACCAATCGCAAATCAGCTGCGATTGCTGGAAGATGGTGCCGTTGGGACAGAGGAATGATATTTTCCGTCCGTTGTCGCAAATGTGGAACACCTGGAAACGATAATCATCATAATTTTGCTTTTTCTCTTTGCAGATATCCACCATCTTCAGAAATGATTGTTAAGAAATCGTTGTAAAGATATGTGAACATAGTTTCATTCAATAATGTTTCCGGATTGTGGCTTCAACTCAAGGACATAGTTTGGAGACCACTGTATTAAAAAATGCAGGTATCACTGCAGATAAAAATATGCAAACGAGTTTCGAACACCTTGTAGACATTAGTTTAATATTCAAATTTTTATGAATCAGTGGGAAATAATACCCGAGACGCGAATGCCTCGTTAATACGGAAACGTTTGAAATATTTCATCCCATTCTTTAAGTCGAGGCCCGATTGTATGCAGCGCCCGCCAACGAATCGTGATTGCGCAACGCTGAATCGTGCATTTGATTAAGGTAATTACGTTGAGTAAGATATATTAAGCCGCTCATTACTTACTTGACAATTTGTCTCCAGATCCGCGTAGTAACCACCTTTCAGACCGCGACAGCTGAACGAAGTGGCGGGAATCGTCGTGAGAGCTGGAAAGTCGACACCAGGCTGTCCTGTCACGCCTATTGAAGAATGGAACAATAGATTTGGTCAATAAACTCTTACCAAGCCTCATTTATCTCAACACGAAATCATAGAACCTCCATAGAAAATCAACGGAATAGAAAAATAAGCATCGGCAACACAGTTCTAATGAAAGTTCAAACGCATGTTTAAGTCGAATTAAAGTTTTAAACAAAAATGTACGAAAACTACTGTAGGATCGTTCATGTGTTTATTTAAGAGTGTATGACAGTTAAGCTGTTTGTTATTTATAGACCGCGAATCGTTATGCAAAATAATAATTTTCTCCATCAATTTCGGTAAAGGGGAATTCAATAAAAATGTATTTCTACCCTTAATAATATTCACGATTTAAAAGTATATTCTACTGTTTTGTGTTTCACGTTTCACGTTGTCATTCTTCTGATAAGTGCATAAAATCCGCAGTCTATAGTTATTTATATATGGCGAAATAAAAATCTGAAACAGTAAATGAATAAGAAAGCATAGCTTATTGTTTAGCGGCTCTCTAATAACAAGTTCCTTGAACTCGATTTTCTCGTTGTTTCCACTTGTTCGCCGGTTCCCATCGATCGATATCAATTTCCCGATCAAAGGATCATTTGTCACATCGATCAGTTTCAAAAGAATGCTAACTAGATGCATGCGCTTCATTCTACTAGGTAGGAAGCTGGAAAGAGAAAGTGATGCCAGTGCTTGTACAATATTAATAATAATACCCGCTCCTTTGAGCCATTCCTTGAGAAGATCCGGGTTGCCGAAGAAGACTGAGAAAGAAACGCGAAGAAAGTATTTTAGAGGCAGAACGGGGAGAGTTAACAGTTTGTTTCGGCGTTAGTAAGAGATGCATTAGGAACCTTGGTAAACTTGGTACTCGCCATTCTTCTCTGGCGCCAGTCTTTTTACGATTTTCTTCAACGATTCGTCACTCTCTGCCGATGCTTCCACGCTCGACAGGTCCAGCCCGGTTAGGAACTTCGGCAAACTCGCCCTTTTGTTGCTATTTTCTGACTGCAAGTTCAAGGCAACGTTATTCCAAATTTATTGTACGCTTCAAATTTTATGGAGCAAACAATAACTCGACGAGTGTGATATTCTTATGTGGACAGATACAAAAATCGTATTTTCTAAAAGTATAAAACTTTAAAAAAAGTTTCCCAAAATTTTAACAAAGTTATGATCAAGCCGAGTGGGTAACCTCATCTGCAATACGTCGAACGCTGTCCCGTGTCATCGTCTTATACCGAAAGAAAACTGCCTAGTTCGCCGAGCAGTGTAAAGTGTAAACATGTTGCGTCATCCGATACGGGGTCGGGGATATCGGTATGAACTACTACTAATCCAATTACAACTTCTTTATTTTTCATTATTTTTTATGTGACTTTCTTATTAAAATGACACTAAACACGATATAATTTGAACTGTATTTAGTGCTTTAATTTTGGAATGGGCAACTAGTGCTCCGAGAGTCGATGACGTAGAATCGGCTACCCCCAGTCCGAGTTGGCCTGTCCGGACCTGGCCTAACCTGACATCATCGACTCTCGGAGCACTGGAAATATAATGGAAGTATCTTTGTAATTTCAATAATGATAAGATCATTGTGACGTTCATTTGACCATCCGGTGGCCGTGGTACGGTTAGTGTTAAACAAATCGATTTTCTTAAATACTGTTGTATAGTTACAGTATAAAAATATTATTAAAAAATTCTGATGTAGAAATTTGATAAAATCGGCAAAATTAAAATATTTTTAGAGGAAATTTAGAAAACTTTTAAGCGCGATTATAAGAGAACACTAATTATATTTGATTAAGAATGTTTACATAAAAGAAAAATTTTCTGTATTAATCGTAAGAAACAGGAGTTGAATAAAAATTGACTTTGTCTCCTAATAATCTTAATAAAGAAGAGCAGTATGAAGTTCTAAAATTCTTCCAATGATTTTAGTGTTTTGTGTTTCCTGTATTAATTTTTATCATTAATGCATAAAATCCACAGTCTACTAATTATGTATTCTGCATATTTCGTTTGATAAAAATTTTTGATCAGTTATAAATTAAATTATATCTATGCTCATTACGAGTCATCAGTAAGATATGTATGCACAATTGTTTACGTTTGTCGTTTCACTACATTTCTCTATCGCTTTCCACGATTATTTATAGTAACGTAAAAGTGTAAATGAGTAGCCATCACGTAATAGTCACCTCGGTTTTGCAGTAGCTGGGAACGAAACTAATCACTGAACCTGAAAAGCAGAATAGTATACATACATATTAGAATCAAGTTTTAGGAAACGGTTACGTTCTTATTTCCATAGAATGTACAATGACTTCTTTTCTCCGAATAGCGTTTGACGAAAGAGTTACCGAACATGCGGGGAAATATGGAGAAATTTTGTGCGTAGATACTAATTATTCCTGGAGATCTGATTGGGAACAGACGTGTGAATCGTACGATTTACGTAAGATCTAGAATTCCCCGATGAATAACTCTTGGATAGGCAACGGGGGAAAAAAATGGTACGATTCTAATACTTACACAAAAATATGAGTATCTCAAAGTAAGCCATCGTTGACAGGTTCTTGTGCATGATTCTATAATAAACAAAAAGTAGAAAATATTAATATCCAGAATTCAAAAGATTCTAAGGTTATTTTAATTATTTAAGGTAATCAAATAACGTTGCTCGTATTCTTGAAACATAATGAAATAAAAAATTATGTAACATATATATTTTATAATGAATTCATAGATTCTAACTAAATTCTTGGCACAAGCTGTTTTTATTTAATATACATACTTCAGTCATCCTTCTTGCACGGTTCGAGTTTACAAAGTTTCGTCGGACCCAAAGTTCGTTGATAATGTACAATTCTACATTTTGTTGTTTCAAAGCAATAACAAAAAATGAAAATAGAGTTAAGATATTGTTTAACGTTCCCTATAAGAAAATCTTGTTTTTAACAATATATTATTACATACGAGAGAAAATGTTGATTTCATTAAATTCTGTTAGGCTTCCAGAGTTGCATACACCCTTAAGTAGAAAATCAGCTGAAACCGACTCGACTGCATGGAACTCGGTACTCTGTACTTTACTGCTTTCGGAAAACTATGACGAGCGATATCTGCAGAAGGATCCGCGGTCTATTGATAACCCTTGAACAAAGGTGGCCAAGGAAGAAACCAGCCAGGGATCAATTGCGATAATGGGCGCGCGGGATCGGCACGGAGTCGGGTTACCCTATGATTACCCGCGAGAACGGTTATCCTAATCAAAATCCTGACCGTGGTAAATGGGAGTTCTATTAACGGTCCGGGGGGCACCAAGGGAACAGAACAGAGACGTTCGCGTCACATTGGAAACGTGGTTCAGTGACATTCAATCGGACATCACGGCTCGCCTGGGCTCGTTGTCGGAAGAACAAATAGCATCATGTTGTCGAGGGGGATGACGCAACCGAGCGGAGGACACGGTAGGGAATATCTTGTTCATTCTCACGGTTCACCGATTTACCGGACTTTCAAAATGATTACGGTAGTCATTAACTTGCCAGTTGGCATTTGATGCGACGCGCAATTTATGGTTAATCCTTTGGGCGAACCGCGATGAGTATTATAATGTCGTACTTTCACTCTCTCTCATTCACGGCACCGTTCAACCATCCCGTACCGATATGATCCGACGATCGTTGTCGTTGATCTCGAATATTTACTTTCAAGGATTGTGTACAACCCGGCTCCCCGGAGCCCCTGACGCCGCGCCGCGCCGCGCCGCGGGACGAGATTGATTCAGCTATTAACAGTTGTCGAGCTCGGTGATCACGACGACCAGCAAAAATGCCACGGATCTTCCCTCCGACCGAAGGGAATGGAACTGCAAGAGGACGACGTTGAAAAACTGCAACGTCTCTTAAAGTTCATTTGAAAAAAGAAAAAGGCAGATGTTCCTTATCTCGCGACTCCTCATTTATCCTGGCGATCGCGACCATCAAGTTGATTTCAATCAGCCTGTAACTCTGTTGTAGATTGTTGCGCCGATAGTGTTTCGTCAATCAAGCGGAGACGGAGGATCCTTCTGCATTTCTGGCATTTACACGTTTGTACGAACAAATGGTTGAACTAGACTGGAGATCTTTGTGCATAGACCGTAGACTTTATGCGTGGTCGTGGCACGAACGGACGAGCAAAAAAACTGTGATGATATTAGAATAATTTATGAACATTATTGTATTATTTCCGACTAGAATTATTGAAAGATGAAATAATACATTATTACCTACATGAAATTAGTATATCTCATGTTATAAAAGTGCCATGGGGCCATTTTTTTTTTTTATACACGATACCATTTCTTTTACTCGTCCATGACACCGTAATATGTTAGGCGACTGTTCGGCGCCCGGTTGGAAGTCTGAAAAATATGTGGTTTTAAAAAGACGGCGCTACATTATAGGCAATCAAAGGAACCATCACCACCCTGTAGATTATGTTCCACGCCAACCGATGACACATGACATACACGCGACTGGTCACCAAGATCGTCAGCTTTAACAGCTCCAGATTTTTATTTATAGAGATATATGAAAGTAAACGTTTACATGAACAATCCTCAGATGTTGAAACGTCTAAAAGAAGATGGACTTGGTATAATATTAAACGAGGCTGAAGAAGCTAAAAAATTGCCTTGGCGCTACTCGAAAGCCATTTTTAACCGTCACTGTATTGAAATGTTCGTCATTTGTGTTTTTAAGACCCATTTTGTTTTCTCGACATGATTTAGCGTAACGTTTTTATTGTTTATAACCTCTATTAGTATTCTATAACCAAGAAAAATTTATTCATTGTGATTTACGGTTTCTTCGAATAAACAGTTTCTTTTTACATTATACATGTACTTTTCAAACGGGTTTCACTTTTTTAAATAATTTCTGTATTGCGTCGCGTCTTATCTACTTTCTGTACTTAAAATAATTCCCCAATAAAATTTTTACGTCGTGATGTAGCTTACTTAGCATCAAAACGATAGAAGGTAATTTTCGTTCATTATCTTAGAAAATTGAATATTTATGAGGCGTCGTATAAAACAACTCCTTGAGATCGTGTTAAAAAATGCAATATTCTATAGAAAAATCGACGTCAGTACAAAATATGAGTAACTTTCTCGTTTTCTTTGAAAAGAAAAAATGAATGAAAATGTTCCGTAATTGTTGAACTAGCACCACTATTTTCTTAGTATAATTCGACAGTGAATTATCTTATTTAATGAAGCTAAAAATAAAAACAAAAACAAAACATTTATTCGACTACTTTTACTTATACATGTATATAATGGAGGCAAACAATTTTTATTTTGCACACAAATCCTACTAATAATTAATTAGACAACAGATCTTTATGCGAAATATAAATGTTCTACCTGAATTGCAACAAACTGGAGTGAAACAGAAATTAATTTTCTTTCTTAATATGTTTAATAGGTTGAAAATAATGTAACAGTACTTTGAAATTCTTCTAATGTTTTTACTGTTTTAACTAATACCTACTCATTTTTGTGATAAATACATAAAATCCACTGTCTACTAATAATTAATGTACCGAGTTGACAAATTCGCAGTACAAGCTTGTAGTAGTAGCAAGTTTGTAGAAGTTGAACAAAAGTTATGTAGCTCGCAAAGCAAACAACTGGCTGAACAACTTCTCGCAGTGGTCCCCTGTGCGCATTTTTGCCGGTGCAACGGTAATAATGGGACACATTTCGAATTTCCAGTAATATCGGAACTCGAAGAGTTTGCGAACAGGAGAAGGGAAGCTTGCCGCACCGGGCCTGGCGGATAGCGATGTTGAAACAATAGCCGGCAGATAGTGAAACAAAACTTGGCGTCTTAACGAGCGCGTACTCGCATACGTATACCGCCTTCCTCTTTTGTAATGCTAATTCAAAGGAGGCAATTATTTCAGGAGTAACCGGTAACCTTCTAGTTTCTCGAACGACACCCGACCCCGGCGCGGCGCGGCGCGGCGCGGCGTCGCGCGTCGTCCTTAGAAACCGAACGGATAGAACGCGAAAGTCGGCCGCAAAATTCTCCGTCCACGATCCAGATGATGCCCGGGCAAAATTTTAACGAACAGGGGTAAGAGGGAGGGGGACGGAAAGAAACGCTCCAGAACACGTCGGTTACGACAGTCTAATTATACTCGGGCGGTATTCGTCTTCTCTTTAGCGATGGGACCAAGCGCATCACGAGAAATATCGAAAGTTAATGCTACTGCCCACCAGAGGAAATGTTCGATCAAAATCGTCAACGTAATCCCCGAAAGAATTGCTCGACTGTTGCAAAAATGATAAGAACATATTTATTCAGTTCGTAACATAACCACTGCAAATAAGTTATTTGTTGTACGAAAGCATTTTTTCTAACAAATGTTGCATGGTTTCCAAGTGCAGACTTGGGCACTTTTAAAATATCATGTTATTTTCTTTTATAATTACTTCCACTAATTTATCAGTGCCATTTTTCTGATTAAAATGACACTAAACACGATATAATTTGAACTTAGTGGTTTAATTGACGGTATATGCGATGGTATTTAAGTGTCGGCGAGGTCGCAAAGAAGTAGTAGAACCACGGGATCTTAGAGACAGCATGGCCCCGAGGGTTTTTCTTAGATCAAGGCATTACCGTATAACTATTTGTGGAGTTAGAGGAACTTTTATTACCCCACTACGTTTCTATTTACCACTTCGATATTGATGAATATTGAATATAAATATAATTTAATTGAATCATTGCAGTTTTAAAGTACATTTTGAAGGTGCACTTAACGGTGAAACGGTAAAGATGTTGTTTTCTTAATGATAAATCGTATTTGCTTGTGTAGTCATCGTTCCGTGCTCTGTTACATCATTTCGATGCACAGTTCCGATCGTAGACCTCGCTGGTTAGAAATCGAATGGAACGATACCAAAGCGCCGCGCCAGCGTAAGGATAACAATCCAATGAGTAAATGAATCGAGTCAGTAGATAATATCGTGGCCGTGTTGCGTGTTGGGAGAAACAAATTACTTTTCCCAATGAGGCTGAATCGGGAAAGTGGAAGCGACAAGATCGGCTGGTAGGGTGGAACTCGCCGGGCCCGGCAGGTTAAACGGCAGTTCTCGTTGATGGAATTCTATCGGTAAATAAAAACAAAATCCAACCTGTCATTTCTATGAAATGGAAAGACTAATTTCGTTCGTTTTATTGTAACATCGCCCGTCTCCGATTCGTAAGATTGCTCTATAATCATTATCCCGGGCTAAAAACTTGCATTAGGCTAAGAGTCCTGACCACGACGGTTGGGAGGCTGCGCTCGATTATCTTATCAAGATGGTGAAATCATTTAATGACTGTCTCGCAACGAACTTGCACGAGCATTTACCGGCTCGAATTTACAGACGACTTTTCTATTCCTAATGATTTGATTAGGACACAATAAAACGTCAAACGTCGTTATTTCGGTTTTGAAACGTTCGGGGACTTTCTTCATGCAAATTTAGATCTTTCCTAACAATATTTAAAACATTAAGGAATTACAGAAACTACAGCAAATCAAAATAATATTGGCACACTTTTTGAAGGACCATAGATCTGTTTTGGAATTTTTTAACAAGTTTTGTAGAAAATTGCAATTGGTCGGAACTACAGAGAAAATGCCAAAAGTTGTTGTTTACAACTTTTTTATGGTAAAGACCAGGTATTTTTTAGTGTTTCCTTCGTGGAATCGTTCGATTTGAACGTTTAGAAGTGACAATAGGTTCGCAATAATTTGATGAAAATATAATGGAAATTGTGTTCGGGTTCGAAGGATCGTGCGCTGTCTTCCCCTTCTATCATTCGTTCAGCTTCATCGAGGCAGGCTGCAACTTAGTTCATTACGTGAATCATCCGTGACATTTTTCAGGCGAGTTTGCCGTTATTTAGAAGAAGAAATTTCCCTTTCCATTTAAAAGCAACGAAGGTAAATGCTACCATTAACTCGACTCAGTCCGGCATCTCTCGTTACTTTTTGCCTCCGGATGCAGTAACTTCCACTACATTAGTTACCTTGGCTGTCTGTTTGAAAAGTTCATCGTTCGAGAAATGATTTACAGTTATCAATAGACTGCGGATCTTTATGCAAAACAAACCAGACACAGAAGATACATAGACATTTATTTCTTTTTTTAATAATTGCAGATGAAAATAATACAACAGCATTTTTAATTTCTTTAAATGTTTTTTAAAAGTATTTATTTTTTCCATAAATGCATAAAATCCGTGGTGGATATACACCAACCGAAAGTTAATCGTCTTTGGTATAGATAAACGTGTAGAAAATTATTTATCGTCCAATTTGATCTTTAGTACCCCTTAAATTTGAATAACAATTTTTAATTTATTCGACGTTTGCATGTTCATCTTGCGGGATTTACGGTTATTACAAACTTTGTCGAAGGAGCGTCATGTTTTTTGAACTTTTCCCATGTATAGGTGCCACCTTACGTAAAGCATTGTATTCATTATGGGAGAGTTCTTGTAACTTGGTCGCCGTTCCTTTCGTGACTGAGTTTTGGTGCCATAATCCTTTCATACTGAATTATTTGACACCATGTTTTTCTTTTTACATTTTATCTAGATAATACCTGTCACTTCCGGTGATGGGAGACTTCGTACGTGTAAGCCGAAAAATCCATAATGGATGCCGCGAATGGAAGTACATAGTGCAATTTCTGTGTGCCGTTTATCCTTGTCCTATTTTCTAATATCCTCTTACACACAAGAATTGTCACTATTTCTCATCACGTAATTCTTTAAGTAAATGTTATGAATTTGTTAATATTTTATAATGAAAAATTTTTCAATGGTTTTATGGACGTTCCAATTTGTAACATTTTAGACCGAAAAAGTGTCTTCAGTTTCCCAGTCGCTGTATCGTGCAAAAATATCGTAGATAAAAATGAACAATAGATGGCGAAAGAAGAGGCTTCGAGCTTTACAATGAGTCCATTTTTGAACTATTTTTTTAAACGAAATTATCAGTTATAAATAAGATAAAAAATATGTGGTACAAAAAGTAACTGGCTACCGAGTATAATTACCAATAAAACATTTAGTACGCAATGTATTAAAACTTGCAGCAGGTAGCATTTAAAATTCACATGCTCTTTTTAGCAATTATCGGAGCTTTCATACCACAACAACTCGTTGTCCATCACTTTTCCAACAGTTGCAAAGTTTGAATTGTTACGAACTTTGCAGTGTTTGTACGCGGATTAAAAAATGCTTACACCGAAGTTAAATAATTGAATTATACCAGCTCGCATGCATAAAACTGGAATACAAACCGGTACTCCGATGTTCCATATTGAGTGTTCGAGCAGAGAACCACAATGGACGAGTGGAATTCGCATACAAGTTTATGATTGCTTTATCCACCGATTACAAATTCCGGATATATTTTATTATTGCTTATACAGAAAAATAAATGACAAGAGTAGGTATTTATAAAACTATTTATGCGAAACAAAAAGGATAAGAAAATTTACCCTTAAGGTACAACCTAAAAGGGGGGTGATTCTACATTTAAAAAAGACGTCGAAAATGTAGAATAAAATTTTTTCATATCACACTTTGGTCTCGAGAAAGTCTACTTTGAAAATCCGCCAAGTTCGCGAGCTTAGTATTTGTAAGTACAGTAAAGCCATGATCTAAGAAAAACCATCGGGTCTGTGCTGTTTCTTAGACCCTGCGGTTCTACTATTTCTTTGTGACCTCGCCGACCGCGCCGAACGTAGAAAAGGACAGCGCGTGCTAATAGTGCTCCGAGAGCCGATGACGCAGAATCGGCTCCGATGCCTGTTCGAACCAGCCGCGACAGGCCGAATCGCGCTGGCCGGCCGGTTGGGGGTAGCCGATTCCGTCATCGACTCTCGGAGCACTAGTTGCCCAGGCCAGAATTAAACAACTAAATACAGTTCAAATTATATCGAATCAAATATCTACATTCAAATTATACCAAATTATATATAGTCGCTAGGTCATGCTCAGACGCGCCAGAGATTCCTATTCAATAACACGCGTGTTCGTCGAATTTTCAACCTCGATTTTCTCGAAAATAGAATCACTAAAAACACGAGCACACTAAATAATTATTAGCATAAATTTGAGTGGGACCGCATAGTTCACTTAAGGGTCAATTATTTATAAGATGGAGTAAATGCTGAAAAAGTGTTGGAGATTAGTTTGCACGGTGAACGTGTTTTGATGATTTGTAAATGTAAATAATCATCGAATGCACGACGAAATCGAAAAGAAGCTACAAATTAATCATTTATTTCGATAATGACCAAGCCTGCCCTGTGCCACGATTTCGGCGACAGCCTGCATTTTCGATACAGGAAACGGTGTTCGCGCGATCGTTATGGAGCAGTGTCTTATGAAACATCCTGTTCACGAATATGCATGCATGCCCAACACATATGTATGTATAAGATCGTACGGGACTCTCGAATGGTAGTCACGGGTACGGGAAGACAAGCTCGGCTGTTGGAGAGAAGCGGAAGTATGTAAGTACATATAGCAAAGGCCTCCTACCGTGGTCGTTGGTCGCCGATACCAGCGGCGGTGGTGGTATCCTGGTATCGTGTCCGCGGTGACCCCTACCGCTAGGGAGAATCCGCCCGCGTTTACGATCCCGACTGCAGAAGAAAGGTCATTTGGGGCCACTCACCGACGCCTTTACCGGCGAACGAAGATCGTCGAGATATCTTCAGAACGAATCTGATTACCGTCTCTCCCCCACGGCAGAAGATCTTAGAAAGCGGCGAACCGACACCGGGAACCGATATTGAGTCATGTAGAGAGACGAGTCGTGAATTCCCTAGCGTCGATTCGCGATCCCAACCAATAAAACGCTCCTCAACGTCACACGCTGTCTTTTACCACGTACAAAGTACAAACTATTATCCAAGGGCTCGACACGATCATAGAACTCTTCAATAGGTGTTCTACTACCCCTGGCCAAAATTATTCTATCGAACGAATCAGATATCTGTCATTGTAATTATTCATATTTTTTAATTACCGGGCTGACAATGAGAATCATAGTGGCGTACGTCACGTACACAGTGTTTTGAGTAAAAGAATTTTTTGCGTTTGTGGTTATAAAAAATATATTGATATTATCGTTAGGAGAAAAATCAATAACTTTCTGGATAGATATTACAGTCTCGATCCGTACTAGATCTAAATATCGAAACTCGCAGAGGGACGGAATGTGAATAGTTTATGGGGCGATTGCGAGCTCTGAAAGGACGTTAAACGTCGCATTTTATTATTAATGCAACGTTTCAACCGAAGAATCGTGTCGCGGTCGTCGACCAGCAATATTTGCCCCGAGCGAATATTTCTGGCGTATAATTTCGCGACGAAATTGTCATCTCGGATGAGGAATGTTGAAACAGTAACGCTATGATTACTGTTCACAATCATAGAAAAAGGCGGTTCCCCGCAACAGTCCTAATTTTCGCCGATAATAAATAGCTGGCAGTGATGGAGAGACTATATTTTTTAGACGCGGATGTTCGGCACGATGCAATCCGGCGAAATTTAAACAAGCGTTTTCGCAAAGACGCTGATGGAATGGATTTATATTAACACTTTGGTAACCGATCACCAGGATCTACCTCTGCCAACAGAAACAAAAGATTTGTAATTTAAACCGCTGGCTTTGAGTCAAATTTTCCTCGCATTCCTTTTGGTTAGAAGAAAGCTAAGATTCTGAAAATTTAAATGGTAAACTTGATTTTAATGTTAAATTCAATTGCTTAAGTACTTCATTAATTGTCAATTTTTGTTCTCTGCCGTCGCGATTCGAGGATAAGGGTTGACACAATAACAGATTATACACTAATGATGATTTGCGCGCAAAATTACTTGAAAATTCAAGTAAATCTTCAATTAATGTATTATTCATATAATAATTACAGTTTTTCACCCATGCTTTTTACATTTACCTTTTCACAATACTAGTCTGAATTTGATTGAATGCATTATTTGAAACGATTCGAACTTTCGGGACAACCGAATATCAGCTACCGAAAATTTATTTTTAAATCTGTATAAATAATTTCGTGACTCAGATGCGGCTGACGTAGCAGTCAACGTGTTAAAATGATAAAGTGTAGATGGGAGCAAAGTTGAGAAGAATTCACAGTTGAAAGGATAAGACATTTGAAAAGCCGGCATATTTGACCCATTGAATTTGGAATATAAATAAAATATTGATTTTCTGCCGGTCTGGATCCAGGGAATGGGGTAATTCGATTTCCATCGTGAAATATAATACGACGCCTCTCGGATTAATTTATCCGTTGCGCCGCAGCGACCTGATGGAAGATGGAGAGAGAAACACACACACACACACACACACACACACACAGAGAGAGAGAGAGAGAGAGAGAGAGAGAGAGAGAGAGAGAAAAGAGCGTTGGTTTCGCGAATCAATTGAACGCATTTAATTACGTGTATTGCGCATCATTACGCGAGACGGAAGCGGAGCGACCGGCTCGTACGATTTATCGAGCAGGCGTTGATCCGGAAGACGGGCCCACTTTCGCCGCGGCGCGTTGGCGAACACACCAAGGAGCCAAGAAGAGCAGAGACGAGAGGAGAGGAAAGGAGAGAAGAAAGGAGAGGAGAGGAGAGGAGAGGAGAGGAGAGGAGAGAAGAGAAGAGAACACCTAGAGAGGACTCGCTGTGTGCCACACGTCGCACTCTACCTACGACCTCACAGGACACTCGCCTAGTTTCACACATGCGGCTGTGACTCCACGACCTCTCTTTCAGACCGGGTGAAACGCTGATTGTCCTCCGCGGCGACGCGGTTTTCTCGCGTGTCGGGCCGAGGCAAGACAAGAGGAGACAACGGCAGCCAGCTGAAGAAGAAGAAGAAGAGGAAGAGGAGGAAGGCTGATCGTGTCTGGTAGCAGGAGAGGCTATGACATAAGTGAAATTAACAAGCACACGTGCTACCGGTACACACGCCAGGGACTTTCAGAAAGGACTTTTTCGCGATGGTATCGCGGCTCCCCCGCCGCGATTATCCATTACCGGGCCTTAATCATAAAGTAATGAGTATAATACGCCCGTGGGGTTTCGCTTGTGAAATATTTATGCTCACCGAAAAAAACAACTGGCCGGGACGACACGCGGCACAACACGGTTTTTATCTACTCCCGGTGTCAATTCTGTTTCGGCACACGTAATTATGACATTGTTCGACAACGCGCGGCGGACACCGAGCATGAGAAGCTCAGTCGTGGAGATGCTATCCTATAATTCAATATTTTGCGCAAGTTTGCTCGTTGAATATGCGCAAGGAACGTTGGTAGCATCTCTCTCTTCTTCTCCCTCCCCCCCTCCCTCTCTCTCTCTCTCTTCCGTCCTCGTCTCCTTCCTTTTTGTTGTGCCGCGTAATTATCAGGAAAGGGAAAATTTTCTAGATGTTTATCATTCGAGCGACTCGGTAATGAACTGCGAGAAATTGGACGTATAGAGGTCGTGTTGGTTAAAACAATGGACTTTTTTTTTGGTTTCGGTCCATTTGCGACGTCGCGATAATTAACCTGTTAAACCTTGCGTCGGATCGAGTCAGGGTCTTGTTCACTTCGGCACAAATTTTGGAAATGCTCAAGTTATTTAGCCGCGTAGAATAAAGTATTTTATTTTAATTTTATCACCGTGGAATTATATCGTTATGCAAACATTTACGAGCTGCGTATAAATTATTTTGGTCATTCTATAAATAACTACCCCTGGCCACTGGGACAAGTTATTTGATCGAACACTTTAAAGGTTCTGTTGTGAAAAATTCGAGTCTGTTCTAAAAAGTTGTTTTTATAAAGGGGATCGAATTTTATAAACAGACAACGAATTTTTATTTAAAAAAAAAACAATTTAGGTTAGATAGAAATGTGTTTCTTCTCTTGCCAGTTTTAATACATTCGAGATTTTTATTGTTCTAAAATTTACCTTATCAAAACTTATACCCTCGTAATAATTCTATAGACATTCTAAATTAGGGCATATTAAAAAGATTAATAAATAAGTGCACTATCTGAGAAATAATTCTATCGAAGATGTTATACATATACTTTATGTATGTATGACTTAAAATGTGAACGTTAAAGGTGATTAGAACGAAGACTCTGTGAATGGAAACTTCAAAGAAGCTCTTATTCGCCTTTAATTTGTTTAATGTAGATAATGGTGAAAGAAGCACCCAGTTAATTATCATATTTCGAAATATTAAGTGTTACATAAAGTGACTTGAATGCCTAGTTAAGGGTAGAGGAAGAGATGCGCTGTTCACTTTCTTAGGAATAATTAAAATGATGCATTACAGGTATTATGTGTCTCAGAATGAAAGAACATTGGTAATTGCGTTCTAATAATTTTAGCATCTCGTCGTTAAAATTAATGTCGTCTTCGGTAAGAACCCATTATTCCCGACAACATTTCACTCTTTCTGTACCCTCCACATTTTCCAATCAATTTAGAATTTCGCGTTATGTATAGAACATCTCAACCAGAACTTGAAAGAAAATTTTTCGAAGGCATTAACCTAGTTCCGACCCACGATGCTTGTTTAATGACGATTAAACTTGTTTAGTGACAAATTAAGTGAAAATCGAATAAAAAATACATTTTTCATATGCACAAACAAAATGTAAAATCTTTCTGTTGCAAAGTATAAACGAGAATTTTGACGGCGACCAGATAGGGAAGTATTTCGACTGGATTCAGCCGGAGCGTGCGGTTAACTTTAATTAGGCACATTTGAGAAGCAAGATCGGCATTCAAGGTGGCTAGTATTTTAGTTGAACGATCTCTCGTTTTCCCAACTGGGAGAGTATAACGCTTTCTACGTAATCCTCGGGCAACGGATTCCGCTAATTTCTCAGGAACGTAAAATGTTACGTCTTCGAATGCTAATTCACTCTATACGCGGCGAGTACAGTAATGCATCTTACGTTATTAATCTGTAACAGCAGCAGCGGCTTTCTCCGGCGCGAATAATGCGAGCACAGACGAGGAAAAAAGAGCACGAGGGAAGAGGCGCCTCGGCGAAGAAAAATGGATTTAGTTTTATGCGTGGAAACCGGAACTCGGAAGCGTGTGCATCGCGGATTTATAGACTCTGACGTGTGTGACACGTTGCCGAGACGCGGGTGAGCGCACTATGTTTCTGGCTTCGTGAGATGCAACGCAATGTCGACCATGGGAACCCCGTTTTCTTTATGTTTAATTAATCACACTCATAATTATATTGTACGCCAGAGTCATATTGTTTTAACGCTTAAACTGCTGTTTACGACACACCTGCTGCTGCGTTCGCGAAAATGGGTCAACGATTTTTCGATTCGAAAAAGACGTCGAACTCAAATTTAATTACTTCACAAACTTTCGATTTGTAGATTCAGTATGTGCAAAACTGTGCTCCACCAATAAATTTGCAAAAGGTAATTTTCTATTTTATTAAATTAAAACAACTATGTATTGCAATTTTGTACTTTTTAGTAAACTAAGGGGAAATCTGTAATCGATCGCTACAAATGAAAACAAGGTGTCGTTTACCAACAAATGAAAAACGTTTTGAATATCGAAATATCTTTGAGGCAGAGTAAACAAGTAATACAATAACATTTTAAACATTAAAAACGGAATTATCTATTTTTACAAAAACGGAAAAATTATTAATCTGTCGCTTGATAAATACTATTATATGACATTTTAGGTATTAAAACATCTTCGAAACAAAAAGAAGTACTTGCCTGTTATTCCAGGGATAACGGAATCTAGTTTATTGGCTTGTTGTTTGATAGACAATTCCAGATCGAATTGCCAAAAGTTCATTTGCATACGAATGCGCCTTGCATAACCGATGGAAGCCGTAATGGATGCGTCGGATGCAATTTTCCCGTAATTATCGATGGGAAGTTGCCGAGGAGACTTTACAGTTTCCCGCCTTGGGAAACTTTTAATCTTTCTTTATGGAACAACGGAGTTTTTAATCCCCGCCGCGCCCTACAAGAAAACTGGCCGAGAAGAAAAAGATGACCAAGAGGGAGGAGGAATCGTTTGCGAGTGAATTCGAGTGGTTGTTAGTCGACGACGGTTTTTGTATATTATGTATACCATATATTCTTATAATTCGGAGGTACATTTGTTTGAGACTCTCTATACGTTTAATGTTCACGGCGCCAATGCATTCAAATGTCAAAAGTGTCGATTTTCTTGTGCGCTTCGAAGGACGCCGAACGTATTCAAGGAACATGCCGCACTATTCACTACATACGTTTTCGGTCGTTATCGTACATAAAACTCTTATGATATATACACGATACAATTTTCTTATCCCTGTCCTTACACTTTATTGAGATCTATTTAATCCAAGAACGTAATAACAAGTCATCCATGAAACATTCCAAATACCGAACGAATAAAACATTCAAAAATCAATGCAACAATGTTGGGGGAGAAAAGATCAGATCGCCAATCCGCTGTATAGAAATTCTACGATAATCTAATCGTGTCAGGTTGTATGCATGACAGTCCAGTTACCATTTTCAATCAGTCACTTGTTATCACTGTCGGAGAACGTATCACTGAGAATCGAGCAAACAACACGCATAAAGTACAATGTGATCCATGTTCAACAATAAACATAAAAACGACTGCTCACACGATTACATACGTATATTGTCAGACGTTTTACTCGTGTACTCGACAAGGTCAAATCACTAAAACAAATTTGACCGTCGATCCACAGCTAAAAAACTAAAAACTAAAAACTAAAAGCTATAAACTAAAAACTAAACACTAAAAAATCTTGAGTCGCTATAAAAGAATGAGAAGAAAAAAAGAAAAAACGAGGCAATCGTGTAAACGGCGAGCACGCGAAACAGAAATCGTGTAAACGGCGAGGGACACGCGCGTGCCTCGTTTCCTATCCTGCAAATTCCCCCCCGTTCAATCATTCGCCGGTCTACAAACGCGCCGGCAATCCGCGCGACATCCATTCAAACGAGTTTCGAATCCGCTCGATCTGCCAACTGCTCGGTCACGCGTCTCGCGTCTACCCATCGCATCGTATCGGTCGTAAATCAACGGACCGAGACCAATGGGGGGGGGAGGGAAAAAAAAATGGTTGTAGAAATACGTACGTGACGTGTGGATGGTAAACACTGGATCACAAGTTGGACACCACCACCCCGAACTTCCTCGTGTTTGTTGGTCGGCTCTCAATAATACGAAAAAGCACACATCACCCGTGACCGGAGGAATCTCTGAGTGCTCTAACGTATCACTGACCGCGCGAACCCGTGGCCGGCGCACGGAGCGTGTGTGCGAGTCGTGCAGGTGCGAGAGGAGCACAGCGTACCGGCAGGTAAGCACCGGCGCATCAGAGAGAGGAAGAGAGGGAGCCGAGCTAGGAGAAGACAACAAAGTCGAAGGGCCGCGTCTCGGTGTCGTATCGTATATCGTGTCGTGTCGCGAATGAGACGTACGACGATACTGAGGAGCCGTCGGCTAGGCATGGAAACCTCATAGCCGCGCAAGGATCTCTCGATCCTCGCCTCCTCGTCTATCGGACTATCGCGGCTCCGCTACCTTTGTCCCTCTCTCCCATTCACGGAACGATTGTCCCGTCCTGTTCCCGTCCACAGGCTCCGCTCTCACTTCCTCGCTTTCTCGCTTCTTCGTTCTGCTTGATCCTCCCTCTGATGTTAACCCGCTCCTCTCGCCTGCTCCTGTCCCCTAACCCCTTGCGATAGCCCCCTAACCGCGCACTAGGTGCATCGGGCGAACCTAGCGCACGCGCTTCACGCGCTGCTTACCTTTTACCATCC
This sequence comes from Lasioglossum lativentre, assembly GCA_916610255.1. Classification (NCBI taxonomy): domain Eukaryota; kingdom Metazoa; phylum Arthropoda; class Insecta; order Hymenoptera; family Halictidae; genus Lasioglossum; species Lasioglossum lativentre. The sequence goes on along the minus strand of OU744356.1, from coordinate 37,797,277 downwards.
TCACACCCACTCTCACCTTCTTCCTCCCCTTCCGCCACCCTCGGCCCCGCTCCTCCTCCATCGCTACGTGTCCTTTCTGTTTCACCACACACTCTTCCTCTTTCTGTCTCTCTCGCAAAATTTTTCCGCGTAACCCTCGCGCGCTCCATCTGGTCATCTTCCTTCTATGTGACCCGATGCTATCTCCGGTGCTTTCTCTTTCTCCTTCGTTTCTCCCGAGACAGTTTCTGCTCGAAGAAATGTGTATTAGCCTTCCTAGCCCGTTCCTCTTCGGTTTTCCTCCTCGCTGGATATCCTATCCTGTCTTCTTTCGTCTCCTGCCTCTCCGTCCACAACCCCCTCCATCCAATTTTTCCGGTTTTTCTCTTCTCGGTAAGAGTTTCCTCTCGTTCCCTCAACCCTCCCCCTCCCTCCCTCCCGGCGTTTGTTACACTTGTTGCGAGGATGTTAGAGCCGCTTTCTTTTTTCCCGACCTTTCTCGCTCGTCCCTGGAGCTCCATTCCGAAAGATTACACCTGCCTTCCTTAATTACTTTTCTCGCGCTTTCAGCGTTTTCCGTCGCCACCCCTGCGCGCTACGGCTGCGGAAATTAACCCTTAGTCTTACTGTTGTTCGCGCCGCTGCACTCGCCACGGTTGCATCGCTGCTAATTATTTCACGGAAGAAAAGAAAAGCTTTCGGGGTAAGGCTGCTTCGGAAGATGAATACATATTGATAAGGCAGATTTTAACCCCCCACCGCGCCGGCAACATGGATCGTTCGAGTCCGGAGCGAAATTTCATCCTTAAATTTCTTTCCTTCTAATATCACAATCTTCTCCTATCACTTCGTGTCTCGAGCTCAGCGCAGTCTTATCTCGGCAAACTACAAGGAAAGAGAATAAGTACAATGCCGCAGCTCAGAAAAAGACAGCGCTACCCTATTCGCGAGAATGTCACTGCTGTTTTCCAAACGTAGTAAAATTTATCCGTGGACTACTGTAATGCTGTAAACATTTGACGTTCCCACGGTTATACATATACTAAAATCGAGACTTCAATACGTATTCCAGAATTTTTTAAAGGCTGGAACAGTAAAAAAATCAATCGTGAACATGAACGACCCAGGTTGCCCACAGAAGGTGCAAAAACATGATTGCACACGGAGGGTGAAGAAATATTGTAATGATAAGGGGACTTATCTCGCGTTTGAAGATTTCGAAAGTTTCCCCGAGAAAGTTTTTAAAGAGGATTTCGTGACGGGTCGGGGGTTGAATAACCTGTTGACCGGGTAACTTTCTGAACTTTCTGAACGCTCGCATAACCGTAATTAACGTTTTACTTCAAAATTCAGGGAATCGAGAGAAATGAACGAACTGTTCAAACGTTACGCTTGCGACAGCTGTGCGATTTCAACTAGGATGACCAAACGTTTTGTTTTTTGCAGATTTACATAATTGCACTTTTTGAGAATTTGGATCTGTTGGGAACTTTTTTTAATAGTTTTTGGATTAATGGCGGTTTTGATAGTGCTAATGTTCGAGACGAATGAAAACGATTTGACGTGAAGTTAATTTGTAGTCCCCAGTTGACAGGTTAATTGATAAATAAAAACGCTCGGGAGACCCTGATTAACACGTCAACCATTATAGTGATCGTTGACACCAACTCTAAAGACGTTCAATTTGTGAACCTTAACAGTAACGTTTCAGTAAATAAAATAATTAATTCAATAATGAAAATGCAAGTTAATATATAATTTTAAATATGTTTAACCCTTTGCATCGGAGGACGAGATATCTCGCCACATGATTTCGTTCATGATATGCTTTGGGTGAGATATCTCGCAACGCAATGTCTTTCATCTGATGCTATGTACGAAATATGTATCTCGCGACATAAAATCGTCCTTGCGACGCTGTGTACGAAATATCTCGCGACACAAAATATAAGTCTCATGAACGACTTTGTGTCGCGAGATATTTCGTACATAGCATCGCATGAAAGACATTGCGTTGCGAGATATCTTGTCCAAAGCATATCATGAACGAAATCATGTGGCGAGATATCTCGTCCTCCGATGCGAAGGGGTTAAATATGATAAAAATAATTATCGACAGCCGACGTGTTAAACAGAGTTCAAAAGAAAGTAAACTGGATACATGACACAACTGTTGCGCAAGACGGAAGCTTCTCGAGTGACATACAAAAGGGGAAAGGAATTGGTAGGAAGTTGCTAGTCGAGAATAGAGTTGGGCATTGTCTGAATAAAAAAGTGTACCAAATCAGGATCGAAGAAATCGTGATTAAAAATTAGGAAGATAGTTTCGACTGCCATAACCTTCCAACCCCCTGAAGCGTGCCGTTTTAAATCGCAGTATGGTATGTATAATAAAAGAACGAAAATTTGTCCGCTCCACTTGCAAGTTGAACAGCAACGAACTTACCCATTGTCTTTGATATTTGAACAATCTGTTTAAAGTTTAAAGTATTCGCGTCAATTTGCAAGCTGGAGTAAGAGTTAATCCAATGGGGTATACTTAGACGATCATTTCGCTCCCTAATGTCCACTTGGGCACTCGACGGTGTTGCGCGAGAGCCTTCCCATCTTGGATGGCTCCGGAGTATTCCCAAACTATGAAGAAATCAAGGGGATTGCGCACGTTAACGTTGCGAAATCGCGGCGTATCCACGCATTCGATACGAAAGAATTCCCAAAAACCCTTCGCCGGAACGGACGGCTGGCAATTAGAAATCTGAAACCTCGCACAAAGGACAATCGCTGTAACCGTTCTTATCCGCCGGGAATATGTTCACACGTCCCGCTGAAATCACGGTCACGTTTGGTGCGCGAGAGGAGATGAGATACATGCTTAAATAACTCGATACATTTTTTCGTGTACATAATTCCACAGTTTATGAGAACGTAATTTCCATCCATTTATAATTTATACAAGAGAAACTGTTTATTTACTTGTTTGCGTGTCGGTCTCTCTCGCTCTTTCTTTCACTCTCTCATTGTCTCTCTTTCACCCTTTCTCTCGCGGTCGACTCGTTCACTCACTCGCTCTCTTTCTGTGTGTGTACAAACGGAATAATTTTATTCATGTCCTTGTTATAAACTCTACGTTGTGGGAACGAAATTTGCTTACAGGGATTTCGAAAGATGCGCTGTACCACGGCGAACGAGAGGATTTCTAAGCCGAAAATTATTCTTTTATCCTCGCGCGATCATTGTTCGCGAACCATTCGCGCCACCGACGATGAAAATCGCGATACAGGCGTGCTGCTGTATGCTCGATGAATATTCCACGAACTAACACGAGGACCGTCCAGAAAGTGACAACCGAATACACGTACAGAAATGTAGAAAAAATTGTTTTGATTATCCAAATAATAGCTGCGTCTTCAGATCGAAATAAAATACAAATTAATTGTGGTTTGTCTTTTTCCTCTATTTAGTGTTGTCAATTGTGAAACACCGTGACGTACGAGTGCCGTTTCACCTTTCTTTCACATTTTCAAATTATGTTGCATAAAGAAACCAAACAAATCTGACATAATTTGTGTTTCGTTTCAATCCGAAGATATGGCATTCAATTTAGATAATCCTTTATACCTAGTGCACAATATTCCTATACATGTTTTACTACTAGTCTGTACAATCATCATTATTGAAACATTTCTTCTATCACGACATCGATCTTTGCCCCGGTAGCACTCTGAACTGGCCCCAGGGGCAAACGACATCAGAGAAATGGATAATACACTATCGACCTTGCTCCTTTTACGTAGAATGCCATGCCAGCCCCAAACTGGCAATAAATCTCTTATTGTGTAGGAACAGATGAAAATTGCTAGGGCTACATAGAGGATACTAAACATTTTCAAATCCTTCGATGGGATTCGAAAATTTTGTCACTGTACAAATTTCACGGTTGGCAAGACCATAAATTTTGATTCTAAGGTACACCCTCAACGGTCGTAACACAACGAGCAAATTTTGTACAGCAATGCTGCTCCACGTACAGTAGTGCACAATTAAGCGTCCGCAATCGGGAACGAATGCGGATGCTTAAGTGGGTTTGGTTGCTTCTGTGAATTCAACTGAAGGACATGGGGATGTATATGTGTGTGTGAGTGTGTGTTTGTGAGATACCCAGCAGGTATCAAGATTTTATGAAATTGGGAGGGGTGGGGGGAGGAATAGCGGCGGACGCTTAAGTGTGCACTGCGCACTATATGTTTCATTAAATGCAAAACGAACGATGACACGCGACCAAATTGCGCTAGAGCTGACGGCATAGTTCTCATTTTCTGGATGACCAACCGACGCGAAAGAGATACGTGCGATCCTCTCGTTCCGTTTGCGATCCATAGATCGCGGGTGCGTGATTGGTGCAACGCGCCTTTTAGGGAACACTGCGGGTCTACTACTCAATATCACTAAATTGAATATTCAACATCGTTACGCGACTGGACCACGTCGTTGGAAAAACTCTGTCCATCTTCAAATCATCGGTGACGTATTCATAGAAACCCGTAGAAAATAAATTGCTTCCTACACCTGGCTCTGTCCGCGTGTTACAGCTGCATGTGTTCAGAAGCTATCGGCAGACACGACGGTCACGTGAATAAAAAATAATGCTACTTCGCACAGAAGTATTGTCAGGAAAGACAGCGATCGATTCGTCGGTGTGTCGCGGAATTGCCTGTTCTCGAGAACAGTCGGTAGTGTTATTTTATTTTTCTATCGTTCGTCGAACGCACACTGGATCGATTATACCGCCGAATACATACTCTGTCGTCGGATAAATCCTGCTCGAAATTTGCATCCGTACATTATACGCTTGTATACTGGCAATGCACGCAATTACGTCAGGCAAGGCAGTGATTATAGCATACAGGTTTTTTGGGTCATTTCACGTCTGATCGATCAGAATTCAGAAGTTACCAATTTGCTGCACGGGAATTGGCCGAACTTTTGTTTAGCAGCCATTTGTTTCGATTGATTCCTTGCACTTTCGCCAACGAAATAATTTTTAACGTAATTATTGCTCGGCTGAGTCGTAAGTGCACTGTGAATTTTTATATAGAATCTTAGGAAAAGTGGGACTTTTTCTAATCTCCGTACGTTATATTTGATCTGCGGGGTCGTGATCCCACACTTATATGTATATCTCTACGTCTCTAGCAATCGCGATAGCCTAACAGTTAGCATACTCTTAACATATTCTCTTAGTCAGGAAGGAAATGTTTGATTCCAGTTTCTGCAAGTTAGTACTATAAACAGTATATTTGTATAAACGTTCGCAGTGTAGTTACAAATAATTATCGCTCATCTTGGGGAAAATTTATATTTCCTCATCAGAACTGAATCACCTAGTCTAAATGGTAGTGGATAAGATTGACTTCATACTAGAGCTGTTACTTATGAGATACCCGGGTACCCGGGTTACCCGTGTGATACTCGGGTACTCGGGTAAACAACATTACCCGGGTACCCCGATATTCAGGTAAATAACAATTACCCGAGTACCCGGGTATCTCATGAATAGACTGCGGATCTTTATGCAAAATAAAAATTGTTTGCATCAATTGCAAGAAGCAGAAGACATATGACGATTACTTATTTTCTTTAATATGGTAATAATAGCTCTTGTAACCAGTTGTGAAACCTCATGAGATACTCGGGTACCCGAGGACACGGCTGCTCTTATGAGATACATACTTGGGTACCGTATTTCGGGTAAAGATTCTAGCTCAACTTCATACAGCTTATTATCATATGAAGTTAACAGTTTCAGAAAAATACAATATAAACTCAACAGATTTATAATGATCAAAAATATGTAATGAGTTGATCTCAATTATAAATTATATAAAATTATAAGTTTAAAAAAAGATAGACATGATTTACAATAAAATTGTATATAAAATGTCATTGTTGATAAAGTCTTTAAAGAAACTTCAAATGAAGATTCATGACATCTAATTACAAATTCCGCTTCGAATAAAATTGTTAAAAATTTTCGTTCGCAAAAGTCCGAATCAAATATGTCCATTAGTGAAAGTGGCCATTTTCTGTGCAACAACCTGGTATTATCAAAGTTGCTATACTGTCAGTCAAGTATAGACCTGGTCTATATTCCAACCAATCTCAAACTATCAATTGATTCGTACACACTTTACACCCTATCAATGATTGATGGATGAGGAACAGGGGAAGGGGGCAAAGGAGTCAAAACGTATGACCACATCAAAGAAATTCTATCTCGTGAATTCAACGTTAAATGACCCCATCGTACTTTTCCCTACCTAAAAGTATTTAGTATTTGTTTCTTTATTGTTAACATGATACACGTTTCTAATTCTCTGTGTCGCATAAACATTTATTATTCACGTCCACGGTATCGTTCTTTTTTTACAGATAGCGTGTTTACAGCGATACTAACTCATCTAATGACTTTTTTCCACTTTCTCTCTCTTTCTCTCGCTCTCTTTCTTTCTCACTTGCTCTCTTTTTCTCTGTTTCTGTTCAACGTAATTCGGAACGGGTCGCGAGTTAATAAACTACAGAATCTACAAGAGTCTACCTTAAATAATTCGAATAATCCGATTTCGATTAGACTTCACGGCTATAGTACAATGTTACAAGCATGGTTTCGTGGTGGATCGTCAATAATCACCGGCGGATCCATTCGGATTTGTCCGCCTGGGCTGAGATCTAGCGATATAGATTAATAACGTCTTATATTATACGTAAAGTAAGATCAATCGATGAACGAGCAGTTCGGGTAATGCACGTTTCTTTCTTTGTTCTTTTGTTTTTCTTTTTTTTTTTTTTCGTTGATTCAGAAACGTCGTTACAGATCCTGCGCCGTGTGGTTCCAATACGCTAACCCAAGTATCATTTAGTTTTTTTTTGTTTCACACGATATACAGGACTCAGACTTTCTTAAACTTTAGTAGCAATGCTTACTGCGTTTCTTTTTTTCCTACCCTCGGTTAAATCAACGTGGCTTTGTCTGAAATCATATTCACGAGCTCTGAATTGTGTTCGTGCACGTTAAACATTTCGATTCATCAGGCACCCAAAAAAGGCTGGCTCTAGTCAGGTCTCTAACACGGTTCATTCTTCTTGGACAGTTGTTTCAACACGCAAAAAATGTATATTTAATAATGGTCCAAGGATCGATCGAAATAACGTGGAATGTAGTTGTTAATGATTATAAATTCAACAAATTCGTTACGACAATGAATTTCATATTTTTCATGGTATATTTATTTGCTAAGATGCAACTTTTGGCCGAAACAGCAGCGACCCTTAGTCCTTAACTAATTTTCAGTGTTACTTATTAGTAAACTACAGAAGTTTGTACAAGTTTCTACTTTTAGAAATTATTTTACGAAAACCATGGTTAAAGATAACTACCAATTATAGTGTTCACTAAATTAGAAACACAACAACAACGTTAATGATTTACGTTTTGTTTCATTGTGCTCTACGAGTTTACATTTGTTATTATTACATAATATAGTCTGTTTATTAGACATACTGTATTGTCGTGTGATGTCATACAAGACACTTTTGTTTCATAAGAGGGACATTTTAGTAATATTGATTCAAGGTGTTAATATGAAATTGTCAAACGGGATAACACAAGTGTATAGATTAACACATTCAGGCAGTTTAGATATTAATAGCTTGTTATAATTAAATCGATCAATTTTGTTTAAACATTTATGTGGCAATTTATCAAATTTGTGAAGCAGACCCTGCAGCTTTACAAAAGATTAAGAATGACCACATGATCATGCTGTTTATAAAACATCATTCTGATACATATAATAGTATGATATTTTAGGAAAGACAATCCGTGTTAATGAATCCCAATTTACCCGAAAATACCCTCTACCCTCCATTTTTTTAGCTTCTCTGAATTAGTAATGTATTTTGTTTATATTATTGAAACCATTCATTTGAAAATGATACACATTTTTCACTTTTCCAAAACAAAATCCTGGACTAGCAAGCCAATACCGAACGTACGATAATCCTAAGCACGTGACCATACCACCTCCTATACATATTCGTTAATAGCGACAACATGATCATATAGTAAGTATTCATCAATCTGAATATGTTAAAAAGGACGAATAAATGTGATCTCAGTCAACCATCCATTCAAAGTCCTCGTCTTTAAAGAAATACCAAGAAGAAATAACTCTTTCCACTGATCATTCGAATAAAGAGGAAAATAGCTTTCTTGGGAACCCAATGAGTCGTCCAAAGTTATTAACAGAATGGAGAAATGTAATAAGAGTGAGAGATACAAGAAAGTTTACAGTATTGACACTTAAAATCATATTCCATTATCTATTCCGATTAACTAGATGGTTAACGGCTATAATCTGCTACGACTCCCAATTCGAATTCAACCAGACGATGAGAAAAGGACACACACACACACATTGGTAACAAGTTCCTTTTACTTTCCTCAGACGTAGAATTATTTTTAATGAAATGAGAACTAGATTATTCCGTGTAGAAGAATTGGGGAACCGCAGCAGGATGAATCCTCTGGTGCACGGGTTGAGTCTACAGGATCCACAAAGAAAACTCCGATTCAGGGTTGAGTTACTGGGATCCTGCGGGTACACTGTTGGAAGCGCTGTCTACCCGTGCACCAGAGGGTTGAAGAAACAGAAACACGACTGAATCGAAAAAGATATGAAGACATAGCAGGGTTAGGAGACAGGTGCTGCGTTACTAACCTCTTCTTCGGAGGCTTGAGTAAAAGCCGCAAGTGCCTGCTGGGCTTGCGGCGGTACAGCGGCTGCACTAGTAGGATGCGCCACGGCTTGTTTACCCATTTTAACAGCGTCCTGCGTCGCTTGCGACGACTCAACTCTCCTAAGATAAGCAGCATCCTTTTTAGGTGGTACCACCGGTTTATTCGGCGGTACTGGAGGAGGAACTCCACGCGATATCGGTGGTTTTTTCGAGGACAGCATACCAGATGCTTGAACCGCCGAACCAGAGCCAACATGAAAACCAAGTTTGCCTGCAGTTTGCGTCGCCGGTATAAGTTTTACCGCGCCTCCCGGATTAACGGTAGCAGGTACAACCACACGTTTCTCTATAGCCTGAGGAATGAATACACACGAGAACCGATTTAGCCTCAGGGCTAGCTCTTTGATATCACCTCACCATATTAGGGTACATGTAGTGATGGGTCTTCGTGCCGTTCGAGTCTCATCAGTTCTCAAAAACCTCGAGCATTTAAACCTCTGACATTCCCTTCCTCGCAGACTCTAGGCTTTCAAGAAACTGATTGTCGGATGACAATGTTGACCCGATGACTGCCACTCAAGCTTTTTTCCTCCATTGGTTAAAAAAAAAGCCGAACTCGAACCATTTGAACTACTTACCCTACCTTCTTCACAGTTTTCAGGCCTTCAAGGAGCTGATTATCAGCTGACAATGTTAGTTGGATGACTATTGGAACAAGGAGGTTACAAGTTCGAGCAACTCCAACTTTTGCAAACCAATTAGGCTCGAGTTTCTCGGCTGCCTCGAGCTCACAATACTTGAAGACCCATCACTAGGTACACGCACAATTGATAAAAAATATAGTAGCACATACAATCAAATAGATCTACATAACTCAATAAACCTACAGGAAGATTTATGGGAGGAGAAGTAGTACCATTCTTATGATACAACTACTACTATTCTTTCTAAATAATGATGCAGTATGCCTGGATAAAATTCTTACACTTAGAAACGGATTTTTGTTGCTTTTCAAGTTATTAACGATCTATATAAATCAGCGATGTGCCTCTACCTTTTGACTATAAGGTTTTTAGTTTTAGTACATTATAGTTTAATGATAAATTATTAATATTTCTAAGTCGATATTGCATTTGCATGTATAATATAGTGATACAAACACTAAATTCTATCAATAATATGCTACCTTTGTAACATACATTATTGTAAAAAATTTGAGTGTGCCACTATGTTTTCGATCCACTGTAGATTTAGAGCTGGCATCTAAAAAAAACTAAAAGGAGGAATAATTACACCAAGACACCGATCCAAAGCAAAATAAAAAAAGAGAAAATAATAAGTGACTGAATTGTTTAGAGTGGTAGTATTTTCAAGGAAAATCATATTGGTACCTAGGTAAAGTATAATGTGCACGTTTTAATTTTCTAGCTAGCTCCACTTGATATTAATGATTCCTGGCAACAGTAAGTAAATCATAGATACCAGCATGAACTAATATATTGTGTGTAACTTGGTAATGTTATTGTAATACAAAGCATTGAAAAGTAATATAGGACTTATTCGGCGAAAGACATTGATAACAGAGTATTTGAGGAATATTGTGAAAACTCTACAGTCTTCTATTGTGAAAACTGTACAAATAATCTACTTTCATTGTTAGGATATTACACTATACAATTCGAGGAAAATAAAAGATATACAACCAAACCATGTAAAGTTAGCAGTAGCAAGTACAGGGTTGCAATTAGGAGGGCAAGCAGGGAGAATATGTAAATAAGGCTCAAAAGTGAGTTGCATACAGTTTTTTTAATTGAGGAAATAATCAATGTACATACTAAATAGTAATCTTATGTACAAAATAAGAATAGCATAATACAATTTAGATTTAAAATCTGCTCGTGTACTAACTTATATAAAATAATACAGTGTGGTATGGTCGGTATGAATAAAATTTTACAAATAATGAAAACTCTATGTGTGTATGATGCAAACTAAAGAGATGCGTGTTATGTAACCTATGTAATAGAAGAAAATCTAATTTGAGCTCTCACTGTACACCGTAAAATTATTTGTTTCTATATGATTCTCTATTTGGTTCCCTATATTTTCATATAATACATAATGTATGATTATGATTACTGAAGGACTGTTAAAAGTAATAAAGTAATATTAAAACAAATATGTATTGAATTCAAGATGTCTACATACAACGCATCTACAAGATGTATGTAATCGTTATACCTATGATGCACTTTTTGTTTTCTACGTCACTTTATATATTTTACATTCTACTTTTTTATGTTGTATAAAAATGTAGAAAGTACCTATTGACTGTAATGTAAGTGTTATTCTAATGTATACATACATTTATTTTACCTAGTTCAATAATGGCACTCATTGTTTCTTTTGCATTGTAACAATAAGTACAACCAATGACATACCCGTGTGTTAAAAGAAGAAATGAACCAGTTTTACCCCAAAGCAATTTCTGTTTGTTACATTGTTGCATTAAAACTAATAAGAAAAGTAAAAAATGCGCAGTAATTGTGTTCTCTAAGAAAGATGATAGAACTTATTTGTAATTATCACTGTTAACATGCAATAATTATATAAATAATGAACACATTACATAGAGCATTCAGCTTTCATAAATGATAAGACTAGAACATCTTATGCATATAAGACAATATCAAGTTGCATTATTCCTAATTATTTCCCAATTGAAGCACTCTATTATTATAAATAATATAATATAGTTTAAAATATTACTTGTATGATCATTTCTATGCATATATTATATGTATATTAAAGATATATAATATGGAAGTTTTATGTAGTTTACATACCCTTCCTGTATTTCATTGATACATAGTAGCAAAATAAATTCTATTGTCAACTATAAAAATAGTAATAAAATATTCGTATTGATTTAGTCATTAGTATATCAATATAGTTATATTTTTTAAATATAATATAGATTTGTGATTCAGAATTTGTCAGTCAATCTTGTGTCTAATCAAGCTATATTTGCTGAATCATTTATACCTCATTTTATTTTGTAGGTCTTCATTAATTATTTGTATCATTTAATCAGTTTAAGATTATCTAGTTTAGATTATACATATGTACTATTAGTTATGACATTATTTATGATGCATTTTCTAAAGATCTCATACAAGTCTAGTGCATAAAAAATAATTACATATTAAAAATCAACATAAAATATTGAAATAAAACATATACGACATTTTTATATCATAAAAGCCATATTATTAAACAAAATTTCTTGTTGTAAATGTATGCACAAATATATATAGTTCTCATTCTATGTATTCTCATATTAAAGTAGAATGAAAAGAAAAATGAAGATAATTTACCTGTGTATCTGAAGAAGTTGTAGTCTCCCCACTGGTAGACGTAATGTTGGACGTGTAAGTAACTCCACGTAATGCTTGTCCAGGAGTTACTGATCTAGCAATCCCAGTAGCTATAAGAAAAATTGTGGTAGGTTTTACGGATCTCTATAGACTATAAACATTGCTATTTGACTTTTATAGTACCTATGCTAAAAATATAAAAATATTGTACCTAATTTTGTACAAAATAACGCAATGAATATGTAATACAAATTTTGTGTTCAACCTATATTTGAATGAACTAACATTGAATAATAGATTTTGGACATTAGCATGATTTTTATAAGAATGATGTATTCATATCAACACTTAAATTTTGTAACTAACTTTGAAAATGTAATTTGTTAATTCATCCATTGTTATGTGAGACGAATATTCTCTTAAAGAAGATATGTCCAAAATATTTTAACTGTCTATATTCCTATTTCAACTGTAGACTAAGACGAGCTGTTCTTACTTGGACCGCTGACAGGAACACTAGATACCGTGGCAGTGGGCTGAACAACTTTGCTACTAACCATTGGCGTCCCAGTGCCCAATACTGTGCCTTTAACTGCATATAAAATATAATTTTAAAAGATCAATCAATAATCACACAGAGTATGCTAACACTTATATTACTTTTTGTTCGTTACAAATATATCAAGCAGTAAAATTGAATTGTAATATTATCTCATAGTATCTACTATACGTTACATACTTGTTTGCGGGGCACTAGCAGGCCTAATTGTAGGTATAGCAACTGAGTTAACCGGTTTGGCTGGAGGAGGTGGTGGAGTTGTACCCACTCCTCTTGGAGAACCACGTGTTTGCGATTCTTTCAACACATCCGTTGCATTTTTATGTTTTTCTAATTCTAATTCTAATTCAAGATCTTTCACCCTTTTCTCTCCTTTTGCTATAGCTTGTCTATACTGTTGCCTTTCTATATCGAACTGTGCTAGTTGTTTTTCTGACTCCGCTTCCATTTGTAAGTTTTTCTTACTTTCTTCTTCAAGTCCTTCAGCCATGGAATCTATTCGCACTTTTTCCTCGCTTAATATCTGTGCCAAATCCTCTGATCTCTTCCTTTCTTCTATATATTTCATGATTATTTTTTTACGTTCAGCCAACAGAAGAAGTACTATTTGCTTTTGTCGTGTTTTCTCTTCCTCTTGAGCATCATTTGCTTTCTTTAAATCTAGTTCCAGTCTTTTTTTTTCTTGTTTTTCTAATTCTAATTCTTTCTTCAATCGTGTCCTCTCTTTTTCAAGTCCATATGTAATATCGTCACCTTGGGCAGTATCGTGCTCGTGTTTCCGTTTCTCTTCTTCTAATTCCTTGATTACCTGAAATGAAATAAATAGAGATTGCACAGGGAAAACATTGTTCATAACATAAAAAACATTATATATCTGAAATGAATAACATACTGCTCTGTGTCTAAGTTCAGCATCTTTAAGAATTTTGGTCATCCTAGACTTCATACGTCTTTGTTGTTGATCAATTGCTTCTAAACTAGCAACTTGTTGATGTATTTGATTTGATTCGTGTCCCATTAATCCTATGTCTCCTATTAACCCCATATCCCGAATAAGTGCAGCATGTGGATCTGTACTTTTACTCATGTATTGAGTATGTAATAGATGTTTCAATTTCTCTGACTAAAAAATATATATAAATAATAAATTTAACAAAAATATTAGTTACATTCTTAACGAGGTTGTATATTATTTTCAATTATTTTAATTGTTTGCAAGATCCTTGTTAATCGATTATAGAAAATAACTTTACCTTTAATACTGCTATTACAATATCCCTTGCCTGTAACTCTCCTTCGAGATGTCCTAACAATTTTAATAAATCACTTTTGCTCAGTTCCATTTTTGGATTACGCTATAAGAAAGATTGAAGAAATTACTACTAAAAAAATTGTGACTTAATATATAGAGTAGTCTATAATAAGTGGATAATAATTTATAGATAGTTTCAACAGAGCAAGAGAATAAAGAATATACATATCAACGTAGATACGTCCTACTTGATTTTGTTTTCAAGTTGTAGCAAGCTTTGTAACACTATGTGCTTAGTTTTTCTTTTATGAAAATACTTTGCAAAAGAATTGGTAATGCGTTCAAGTAAAACAGTTGACGCTAAGACATTCACAGATTCATGTTTAAACACGAAGAAACATGAATAATTTTTGACAAAGGTAAGCAGGTAGAATTTATTCTTAGTTTTTTTTTCTCAATTTGACATGGTGAAGCAATCTAAAATTTTTTTTGCAAATACCATGGGACACTATATATTAAATAGAGAAGTTAAATCAGACTTTGGAATACATTTGAATTAGGAATGTGTAGTCCAACTTAAAAGCGTCGTAAGTAAATAATAAGGAAGCACATACTTTCAAAGTATTTGAAGAATTTTTGTCAAGTGCTTCTACATTGTTGGGTTGCAGAGTTTGTTGATGCTGTTGCTGTTGCATCGGCGACGGCGACGGTGACGGCGACAATGATGGTGACGAATTTTGTTCGTAAGGTTGCGAGGATGGTGTAGAAGCGAGTGACTGCATCTTCGTAGTGCAGACCGAGGTGGTCGTCGTCGGTCCGGATGATCCATTCGCCGGTGAAATAGTCGAACTCACGGTCGTAGCATTTTGACTTTGCGATGCCATTTTTGAAAAAAACGAATTACTGAGGAGGATCTACCCCTGAAGAATATGAACACTCTCAGGGGCAGAGTACTATGAAAGTACTCGAATGAAAGTATTCCGCAGCTAAACCCGTTTCAACCTTCGATATTAATACTTTCATTTGAACAAGGAAGGCTCCGGCCTCAAGAGCCATCAACCTAACCCAGACCTAACTCAGAGCCAGCTTTCAGGACGCTCCACATCGCTTCACGACTCCCGTATTCCTTTACGAACTTACTTAAATGATGCCGAACAACTTAATCCGGCATTTAACGTTATACGCGATTATTGATAAATCAATTACAAAACGTAATTCACAGACAGAAACCTATCTCGTGAAAGGTGCTACACACGAGATCATTCATTATCGATTATTTGTTATCGGATACCACGATTCAGAATTCGACTTCGACCTCGAATAGCGGTAAACTTGAAATACCTGCGCAGATGAAATCATATACCTATATGTGTTTATCATATGAATAATTTATTATTTTCTTTCCAATTTTCTACAAATCTTCTACCTTTTTGCGCAATAGAATTAACATATATATTTATATAACTTACGCTACATTGATAATATTAATTTTTAACGTCTCTTGTCAACATATTTTTAAACATCCTCTCATATGTTTACAATGGTTGAAAATGTTTCTTGTTTCATTTTTTTATAAGTTTGGGAATAATAGAAAGCATTTTGAGATATATTGATAAAGAACTTCTTATCTCTTAGAAATGTATACGGTCTCCCCTAATATATATTTCCTCGTTTTCATGTGGTCATCGATAACAATGAACTACTTTTCACAAATTTGGAATCTTATCAGTTTATCAATATACACGATATGTCGATGAAAATTTCGGCAGTAAATGATTCACCGCATGAGCGGTGAAACATTCGTGGAGAATTTAATTTTCACTATGTCAAATTTGCAAGAAACAAATAATTTAAATTCGTCGCTATTCGTCGATTTCGAAAATTATGAGGACGATTTTTCTGAACCCAAAAATGGACATACAATTTCCGAACAATCGTAAGCACATTTAAGAACTTATTATTTTCAAATTTGTATTAAAAAGCCACATTTTATTCATGTTAATACTTTTAATATGTTACAATTTAAACTTTCATTAATAATGACTAAATTTTCACTTATTTATAATTGTATTGCTTGATTTTAGGGTCCAACAAAATGTTTTACCATGGGATATTTTTAAAAAAGTCCCAATAAAAAAAGAAAGTGCATCAATGCAAAATAATCAATGGTTGAGTTTTATTATGCAAATTATTAAATTTCTTTTGTATGGTATCATTTTCATCATTATCCTTAGCTGTAGTTTAATTGCCAAATGTGCAGTCATTTTTGCAGTTTCACAACTTGATGAAGAACATACTACACAACTGTACGATTATTATTCAGGTATTTTTTAAACGTTATTTATGGAGTGATGTTTATAAGTATGAGTTTTAAACTCATTTTAAAATGATTCATATTTCATAAAATATATTGTTATGATTATTAATGCTGCAGATATTAAGGAAGATTTAAATACAAAAATTTCCAGAGAAGGTAGAACAATCTGGACTTGGCACATCATCTTTATGTTCCTTGTACCAGAATCTTTTAGCATTTTACAGTCTATATGGTATTATATTTTCAAAAAAAATGAGAGTATGCCCAAGAAACAAAATCTAGCAATTTTTCTTGTGTTGGAAACTCTTCATCCAATTGGTTTAGCACTGTTACTTTTCTACAGTCTTCCAATGATTAACTCTATAGAAGCTGCAGCAATATGTAGTTGTATGTCTTTCATACCTGTTCTAATAAGTAAGTCAATGTTGTTTATATTCTAGGAGACAGGTAAGAATTTATTAAATTACAATTTTAAAACGCATACGTCTTTTATTATAGATTTACTCTCCCAAAATCAGAAGTATACAGGAACATCAAAAAGGTTCATATTAGTTATATTATGCAATATTTTAGCATTACTTGCCCAAGGATCTGGATTGGTTTTACATTTGTTTTTACATCATAATACAAATGATACTCTGATGTGGGTTCTTCCTGTATCGCTTTTATTATCTTCTTGTCGTTGGTGGATTAATTATGTTTCCGATCATAGTTATTGTGGTAATAATTTTATAATTTCCAACATTTCTTTATGTAATCTATTTATTGTATGCATACCAAGATTGTTACAACTATCTATTGTTTTGTGAACAGGTCTTATAAAGTTTTTAGCAGCAGTAAGAACAGATCTAGAAAATAGCCGTCACTTATTACAAGGATACATGGCATTTTGGAGATGTTTGATATTCATTTTTAGTGCTTGTGTGATTTCAATTTTTAAAGGAATTCAGTTTCGAGAATTTTTTGAATTTCTAGGAATGAATCAATACAATGTGGAATTAGTTCCATATTCAAATTCTTCTTTTTTTGGAAACACACTAAACACAATATTCTACTTAGGAGACAACGAATTTCAGCAAGAAGACACTTTTACTCTCACTGTAAATACATCAGTACCTTTATATACCTTTTTAATTCAAATTTTCTGTGGATTCTTCACATATAGTGTAGGTGAGTACAAGATTTAATAATAATTATATATAACAATTCATTGCAATATCTAATTGTTCTCAATATTATTATAGCAATATTTGCCTATAAAACACAGATGCACAAGTTTGGTGTTGCTCTTCCAATAAGTTTAGTTACACCGGGGACGATATTCTTAATATTTTGTATTATAAGAAATAGAGATTCATGTGTGTTTCATGATTTGCTATCAGATTATTTATTTTTTAAAGAACCCATTTATAATGATATAAAAGATTTTATCCTAAGCTGGCGCATGTGGTGCTGGATAATATGGTGGTTATCTCAAATCTGGATCTCACTACAATTATGGTTTGGTCAAAAAGAGAAACTTGCACCCGTGGAAAAAATTTTCTATAATTCAACATATGATTTTATTATGATTGATCAATTTATAGGATTGAATAAAAGAAAGTATCAAATTTACAATGTCATTGAGAAAGAAGAGCATTTTGATTTGACTACACAATTCAAGGTATTTGTTTCACTCTTCTTTGATAAATTAAACCTTTTATAATCTTTATATATTTAGAATAATAGATCATTTCAGGCTGACCGTATACAAGAAATGGAAAGATCAAGTAATTCTGACTCAGGTTTTTCAGAAGAAAATATTAATAAAAAAAATGCTTGCGCCACTCAAATTTATGCATGTGTTACTATGTGGCATGAAACTAAAGAAGAAATGATGGAAATGATTGGAAGTATATTACGACTAGATAAAGATCAGTGTGCTATGAGAGTTACTCAAAAATATTATAAAATTTTTATTAAAGATTACTATGAATTAGATAGTAAGTAAGATCGATAATCAATATTCTGTGAAATTAATGATAACTTTATTTAAATGAAAGTAATTTAATCGTTACTTCAGCACACATATGTTTTGACGATGCATTTTGCTGTATACACGGTTGTATTGGATCCTGTAATCACTTAGAACATGAAACACAAGTAAACCAGTATGTGACAACATTTTTGGAAACTATGGAAGAAGCTGTGAAAAATCTTGGCATGTGTTCAATATCGCCAACCAAATATCCAACACCCTATGGCGGTCAGTTAATCTGGACTTTACCTGGAAAAACACGTTTAACAGTACACCTTAAAGATAAAAATAGAATACGACACAGAAAAAGATGGAGCCAGGTATTTTAATGTCATTAACATCAATCAGTTGAAGAAGTCAATCCTTATTCGATGAAATCTTACAGATGTTTAAACTATTGATAATATTCTTTATTTTATTCTAACTTTGGACATAGGTCATGTACATGTATTACCTTCTTGGCTATCGCTTGATGGACCCATCTATCGATGTTGATCGTAAAGAATTAATAACAGAAAATACTTACATTCTAACGCTAGATGGTGATGTTGACTTTCGACCAGTAACTGTCAAGGCATTAATTGACTTAATGAAGAAAGATAAGAAATTAGGTGCAGCCTGTGGACGAATACATCCAGTTGGAAAAGGTATTTTTATTCTATAGCCTACACATTGTTACAACTAATAGTTATTAAATTTAAATAAAATAGAACATTTTTGCACAGGTCCAATGATTTGGTTTCAAAAATTTGAATATGCCATAGGGCATTGGCTTCAAAAATCAACAGAACATACTATAGGTTCGGT
Organism: Lasioglossum lativentre; assembly: GCA_916610255.1. Taxonomy (NCBI): domain Eukaryota; kingdom Metazoa; phylum Arthropoda; class Insecta; order Hymenoptera; family Halictidae; genus Lasioglossum; species Lasioglossum lativentre. The sequence continues at coordinate 37,778,173 of OU744356.1, read as the reverse complement.
TCTCTGTAGTCCTGGTTGTTTTTCTCTTTTCAGAGCAAAAGCTTTAATGCAACGCAATGTCATAGCAAAGTATGCAACTAAATCGACTGAACCCAAACATTATATTCAGTACGATCAAGGAGAAGATCGATGGCTTTGCACACTGCTTTTGCAAGCTGGTTGTAGGGTAAAATTTGCGTTATATATTATTATAAAAATCTTTTTATCATTAATTTACATAAAATTTTAATTATGAATCTTTTATTATTTCATTCCCTTAGGTAGAATATTGTGCAGCTGGAGATGCTTATACACATGCTCCAGAAACATTTAGAGAGTTTTATTCTCAACGTCGGCGATGGATTCCATCCACTATGGCTAACATATTTGACTTATTAAATACATCAAAAGAAACCAGAAAATTGAATAATAATATCTCTTGGCTCTATGTTATATATCAATGGATATTAACAGGTAAGATCCTAAAAATAACTAATAAGAAATAGTATGTAAACTGTAAAAACGTTTAGGAACCAAGTATTTACATTTAATTGTTATAATTAAACACTAAACATTATTTTGTAGGTAGTACTATTATTGGACCATCTTTTATTTATTTAATGATGGCTGGTGCATTTGTCACCTCTTTTCAAATAGACAACTGGACAAGTTTTTGGTTCAATCTGATTCCAATAATTGTTTTTCTAGTAGTTTGTTTCTTCTGTGAAGATCGTACACAGGTAATTGGTTGAATCATTATGTGTATTAATATGCAATGTAGATTCAACTAGTTTAAAAAAATTACAAAGTGCACAATTAATGTGAAATTGATCTATCCTTAAAAAATTTAACTATGTACATGATTATGTTTTGCAGCTTATTGTAGCTGAGATTATTACTATTATATATGGTTTAGTAATGATAGTTGTATTAGTTGGAATACTACTAGAAGTAGCAGCAGAAGGAAGCTTTGCACCCAACACCCTTCTTTTTTTTATTGTGATTGGCCAGTTTGCGCTAACAGGTTTGATGCATCCACATGAAATATCATGCCTGAATTTCGCAATCATTTATTATATTACAGTACCATCAATGTATATGCTGCTTATAATTTATTCTATTTTCAATGTACATAATGTTACATGGGGTACTAGAGAATCCAAGCAACAGATGAAGGTACATTTTTATAAAACAACATTTAATTTATTAAATGGTTTATTAATTATAATTTTACTATTATAGTTATCAGAGGAAACTAATGATTCACAACTCAGACAAAACGACAAATTTAGAAATAATTGGACAAAATCATTTATCAATTCTTTCAAATATGGTTTTTGTAGAAGCAATTCAGAAAAACAAGAGGAGTATTTACAATCAATTTATAATGCAATAAATGAAATTAATATTCGTTTAGAGAAAATAGAAAGGTAATTAATACAACAATATATGTTGTTGTAATCTAAAAAAATTGTATTTTAGTTTTTCATTTTTATAAATAAATTAATGATATAATAGGTTTGTTAATTTTAAATTGGCATATAGTAATTATAGGATCAGCAATATATCAAAAGATAATGCAGAAGTAAGCAGTGATAATGAAACTAGTACACACGATTATAAAAATGATCACGCTATCAAAGATGAATTATATGCAAATGCAGATTTGGAAAGTAGAACTTCAATACAGTCGTATAATACTGTTTATAATGAATACTCCAATTATTTAATAAGTCCTCGTTGGCTTCAAAGTAAGCATATGGAACATGGAAATGTAGATTTTCTATCTATATCAGAAGAAGAATTTTGGAAACAATTGATTGCAAAATATTTACATCCTATTGAAAACGATGTAGAAGAACAAGTATGATTGCTTAAAAATATAATTATAGAATTATAAAATTAACAATTATATTTTTTTAAATTATCAAATTTTTTTCAGAAAAAGATTACAAAGGGATTGATAAATATACGAAACGAGTGCCTTCTGAAATTCTTCACTTTAAATACTTTATTTATAGTAGCAATTTTTTTATTACAAATTAATAAGGATGTTTTACACTTTCAATGGCCTTTTTCTGTTAAATATAATATAACTTATAATGAAGTCGGAGAGGAAGTAAGCTTTAGTTTTTTAATTAGCATTATATGATTTGTAATGTCATATAAATTAATTTAACACTACTTTTCAGATACACTTAACAAGGACATATATGCATCTAGAACCAATAGGATGTCTCTTCATAATTGCATTTGTTATCATTTTATTTATTCAATTTTTAGCAATGCTAGTTCATAGATTTGATACATTTACACACATTATTGCCAATGTTAAACTAAACTTACATTTCTGTGGCAAAGTAATATACTTTTATATTTACTATAGTATTCCATAATTCCATACCTTAGATTACAATTGTTTCATAGATTAAATTTTATTTTTCAGGCAAAAGATCCATCAGATGATTTAATCACTATTGAACACGTAGGAAATATAGTAGAAGGACTCCAAAATGCAGTAGAAAATGAAACAATACATACTATGGCAAATACTAAAATGTCATATTCAGGAGCACAGAGAACTATTCAAGAATTGATGGAAGATGTTCAAAATCCTCGAAAGATGCCTCGCAATTTTGAAGTTCTTTTTCAAAGACAATTAAAACAATCTGCCGAATCTGGTATTAATTTTGAATTCATTTTTATATTTTATCATATTTCAGACATTTTATCTCATTCATAATATCATTATCTTAGGTTTGTCTAAAGTAATATCCTCAAATGTACCAAAAGATGCAATAGAAGCATTTGAAAAGCGTCGCTCTGAAATTGTAAGAGAACGTAAGAAAAGATTTCTTGCTCAAAATATTACATCTGATAACAGTGAAAATGATGGAACACCAAATTATGATATAAAAGACATAGATAAAGCACTAGGAAATCATGAATATGATAATCCAGCCTATCTGAACGATAAAGAAGATTAATGTTTATGTGCTATATGTTTATATTTAAACTCGTTTACATAAATTTCATGGAAAAACATGTAATATATTTAAGTCACTAAATCTGTTAAAAAATTTGTCACCTCTTATGTATTCAGACATTTAACTTTATAAATAATTTTCTAATTAAAAAGTCTTTTTAGTAAACACAATATTAACATACCAATTTAAAAATAAGACATATAAAGTACCTATACTTAATATTTAACAGAGTGTATTTAACTTACATACATAAATACGGTTTTTATTAAAATAACCTGCGTCAGTTGCCAAATTTACCATGTTCTGGCCCATGGATCTAACAATAAATAAGCACCGACAGGTTAACGTCAGGACAAGTGGGAACAGTGAAAACATGACATAAAATAAAACTGCATAAAACGCCGAACCTCGGAAGTCGTACCATATCTCGATAATGCACAGTTGGGGCTTGTACGTAGTCACAATTGCTAGATAACAGATCAATCTAACCCAGACGTATTCCAAAGTGGCTCACTTTTGCGTTCTTGAGGCGTGATTTGCATTATTCGGCAGCATGCAGTCAGTGATGAGATATGGGGCGCTTTTTTCGCGCGTGCGCGAGTTTCGGCAGGAACGTATCTACGTCCGAAGTTTGTGGGGGACTATGATTGGCGGGAACTTCTAACGGAGTCTGTTACCACGGTTACGGTACGAGGCGTGAAACAAGAGCGGGCTGACGGCTGACGGAAATTCAGGTAAGTTATTGTTAATGTTTAATTAAATAATGGCAACTAATACTGGAAAAGGAGCTACAAAGAAGCGTAGGTGTTACCAAAATTTTAAAATTTACGGATATAGATGGGTCAAAAATATTTCCTCTTTCTTTACCCCATTCAAATGCCGAGGCCGAACGGATATTTTCTATAGTTACCGACGTACAAAATAAAAAAAGAAACCAATTATCTAGCGATACGGTTTCTTCAATTTGTATAATTCGATCCATGTTCCAATCACAAAATATAAATTGCACAAATTTTGAAATTGATTCGCGTCATCTTGAACTGCATAATGCAGAAAATTTATATAAACCAAAATGCACATCTGATAGTCTGTAATACATACATAAAATTTTGATAGATTATTTTATTTTATGTGCAATATTTATTTATTTTATTTTTATTGATATAAATTTGCGTGCAATATTTATTTTTTTTTTATTGGTTTAAGTATGTGTGCAATAATTATTTATTTTCAGGATTTTAGATATAGACAATGCGTTTTTGTTATATTTTAAAATTTTATTATTATTAAATGTTATATATCAACTGTTTTTTTGTGAATACTGATAAGGTTTTGGCAGTTTATTCCCTTATCTTAACAGCAAATGCTGGTATTCTTTAATTACTTCTGCCAAATAAAATATTTAATTTTGTTATTATATATTTTGTTTAAAGTTATTTTAGTACCCTTCCCTTCCTTATTCCTAAAATAAAGAAAACGAGTAAATATTATATATTTACATATATATATACATATATATATTTTGCGTAATTAGCGGGGCAGCCAAGGTACCCGATTATACCTATCTTCGTACTTGACTGAGGCTAGAATCGTCGCGCATGCGCGAAAAAAAGCGACCCATATCTCATCACTGTCCCCAGTAGGCCTACTCCACTATGTAAAACTTACACCTACAGCGCAGCGCGGAGACGCAACTAAAAAAAAAAGTAAACATTGATTTGCATATCAAGTGGATGTACTGGTACCTATATTGTACTTTTATTAGAATATACTTACGGCATTCTCTTGCAGTCCATTTTAAAGCGGAGTCGGTCTTTCGTTAGCGTTAGCCAGCGTTGAATAAATATTCATATATGCAGTCATCTTCGCGGGAAGCATCGGTGGCACTGTCATCGTCGTCGTCGTTGGCATTGGCGTCGTCGTTGGCATTGGCTTCGCCGCCGCCACCGCCGCCGTTGTTTTCCGCCCAATGATCGCGGGAAGCGGCGATGGCGAGGGCGTCCCTGGACTGTTCTTTGTTTCGCGAACCTCCTTGGACCCGCTGTTTAACGGATTTTAGCGCCGCCCTTTAATCAATCATTTAAATAAATATATGAATCGATGAATTAATAATTACATTCAACTAAATGAAAGATGTGCAATACTTACCATACATTGCCTCCACTATCCTTTTGTTGTATAGGGGTAGTTTATCCCGGGTACCCGCCTACGAGTACGACAAAATAACAGGGCCGGGGATGGCCTCGCTGAAGTACGTCTTCAGGGCATTCTTCAACGAGACCCCTCCCAATTGTACCATATATCCAACCTGAATAAAAAAGAACATTACTTTCTATATTCGTACACTTAATAACACAATACTCTTCTTGTTTTTACATATTGCATTATACTTACGACACTGTTGTATTCCTCAACGGGTACACTGTGGAAGTTTTCTACCATCTCTACACTACTTAGATGTAGGCACTCTGGTTGCTGCCCCAGGTGGTCCGCCGTCAGTATCTGACGTATTTCCCTATTGGTTGTGGCAAAATTTGTACATTAATATTAATTAATTACAATTATTAAATACTAACGGTTACATATAACGACGTGTTACTTACTCCAGCTTCTGGTCGACCTCCTTTCGGGAGCGCTGCAACTCCACCCTAAAACTTACTCACTTCAGCTCCTGTTTAATTGTGTCGACGGACTGATGTGCCATCATCCTAAAACAAAGGTTGATAAATTCATGAATTATTATTAATCAATTATAATTTTTATTGTATTACTTACTCCAGCTTCTGCACCGACTTCTCCTCCAAATTTGTGAATGACTGCTAAACCATCATCCTAAAACAGAGGTTGATAAATTAATAAATTAATATTAATAAATTATAATTATTATTTTATTACTTACACAATATTCTGTTCAATTTGCTGCATGCGGTGCAGTAGGAGATTCGTACTAAAACAAATACAGACGTGATAACGTCTACTATACAGGTAAATTACAATTATTACTAAAAAAACAAATGTGCGACTTGAGCTTCTTACCTATTTTCCGGCGGAGAAGGCAAATTATATATGGCGACGGGTGGACTAGGGGGGGGGGGGTCACCCGCGACTCCCAATCGAGGTCATCCTCCAGAAAGTTTATCAGATTTTCCCGTGTCATGGTTTGCTGTGTACACTTCGGCACTTTGCGTACCGGCTCTTCCGCCTCCGGGCTTTTCTGGTACTTACGTGGGAATCGTACCACCCTTTTTGGACGTGGTTGCTTCTGAAATGTATGAACATTTAGAGAAAATATTAATATCATAAATCAAAGAATGGAAAGAAAAAACCAGATGCTTGTCGCTGGCACTCGTGGGCTGTGCGTGACACTGTAATGTAATTTTAATTGGACATCAATTGTCCAGAATTACATTTTCATCTACACAAGAAGTGAGATAAATGTATTTAATCTTTTTAAATCTCTCTCTTACTTCTCATCAACGAATTTTCCAACTTCTGGTGATGAAAATAAGGAAATAAGATATCGCCAGTAGTTGAAAAATTGGTTGATGAGATGTTGAAAAAATGTAATACTTACCTTGCTTTCTGTGTAAATGAAAATATAATTATGGACAATAGATATCCAATTTAAATTACATTACAGTGTCGCACGCAGTCTACGAGGAGTGCCAGCGACAACTAGAAACTAAAAATTCAAACTTACACTACTATCCATGATGGAGAACTTTCAGTCTATGTAGTTTGCAAGTAGACGCGAGCACTTCTGAGTTGCTACTGGCGGTCATTCCTTTTGCGTGTCCTACGAAAACTACGAAGAGGCGGGAATCCTCTCCTCTAATTCGCGACCATCAATTGTTTATTCGGCCGAGGCTCGTCGATATTGCCTTATATGGTAAAAAAAATGAATAAATGACCATATAAGGCAATAACGACGATTCTCGGCAGAATATACAATTGATGGTCGCGAATTACAGGAGAGGATTCCCGCCTCTGCGGAGTTTTCGTAGGACAGTTTCAGTTCTCGTTTGCCATCGTTTGCTCAGTTCGGTCGCAACGTCGCCAATACCACCCCTCAATAATATTAAATTTTATTAAGAAATTAATTTTTTAATTTTTTTTCGTCGTATTATCGGTGTGTCGAGACAGTCGCGAGTGCATTAGTGATTTCCTCACTTGGATTACCTGTAAATACCAGCGGATTTACCACACGTAAAGGGAAGGTATTTAATTTAAATAGATTGGTTATTCGATTTCATATTTCCAATGGATTACAAAAACTTGAGATCGACAATACCGCGGAAACCATTTTTAAAATTAAGTCTAAGTAAAAAACGGCGCGTTTTGACGGAAATAAGGACCAATTTGACGTCGTCTAAAAGATCAGCGAGCCCCAGTAGTATTGTTAGCGCGCAGGATATTCCTCCCACCACTTCCTCTTCGTTCGCGGAAAATTCTAATGTTGAGTCTTCGCTATTGCTGATGTTGACATGTTACACAACATGCCCAGCACTTCATCTTCTGATTCTATCTCGTCACGCGATGATACAGCCCGGCAATCTGCTGGCGCTGTATCATTATCTACGAAGCAAGTGGCTAACCGATCGCGAAACGAGGGTTCTGATACAGCGCCCTTACAGCAACTTAACACACACCCAGGCGAATAACATATTACGCATTCTGCGTACACATTCGTGTTTTAATGAGTTGCCGAAACACGCGAGAACACTGGTTTGCACACGACGTACCGGTGCCACCACGTCTGTGGTGGAACCTGGTGAATATGTTCATTTCGGAGTAGAAGCAAAAATAGTAAATTTCTTATCTGAATCTGTTGAAACCATTCCCAATAGTTTACAGTTAGATTTTCACGTCGACCGATGCACCCTAGACGAATCAAGCACAATTCAAATCTGGCCCATTCAAATTAGAATCAACAATATTCGTAATTGCAAACCGCTCGTGGTGGGCATCTACAAAGGCCGACACAAACCCAGGGATTGCAATATTTACCTCCAACAATTTGTTTCCGATATCAATTTAATGATGTCGAATGGAGGCACTATTTTTTAGGGTAAAACAATCCCTGTGGATTTGAGGTGCTTTATTGCCGATGCACCAGCTCGAGCTTTCATTTTAAACCACAAATCACATTTATCTTCTCGACCTTGTTCTAAGTGTACAGTGCATGGTACAAAGATAGGAAGGTGTCAGGTTTTCACTGGCATTGATCATCCTCCCCGGAGCGATGATGAATATGCCAGATGCCTTGATACGAACCATCATAAAGAAGGTCGTAGCCCATTAGCTGCCCTGCCAATGGGAATGGTTTCTCAGGTTCCCCGCCTGTGTGAAATTGTTATCCGCCTGGGTGTCTGGGGCATATTCGAAAGAAGCTAAGTTATCCGAAACCCAACTTCAAGTAAGCTCCAATCGAATGCAAGAACTCGATAAGTTTTGTCCATCGGATTTTGCCAGGCGCCTCGGAGTAATTGTAGATTTTTCTAAATTCAAAGCGACCCAATTTCGCCAATTCCTGTTGTACAGCGGCCCAGTCGTCACGTACGGGGTACTTGACGAAACCGTGTATTTCCATTTTTTGTGCTTGCATAGCGCCATTAGGATACTAGCTTCACCGTCCCTTATAAACGAACATCTTTTGAAGTTTGCAAAAGTAGGAATTAGACAATTTGTTCGCAATTGCGAACAACTTTATGGCAAGTCTTTCCTTTCGTATAACGTCCATGGCCTCCTCCATTTGGTGGACGACGTGAAACGTTTCGGGACATTAGATTCATTTTCTGCATTTTCATACGAAAGCAATATGTCCATTTTCAGGAAGTATTGCAGAAAGCCGGGGCAGCCTTTATAGCAATTCGCGAATAGAATGGCTGAAATCGAACGGCATGGTAGCAGGGAGGGAGGTGGTGATTCTTCCACCACCACCGTCCATGCTTCTATGATGTTTCGCAGCAGCAACGGCGCGGTTTGCAACAGAAAAATTAGATTTTCCAATTTATCCCTATTGATAGACGATCGCGACAACTGCTGCCTTTTACGCGACGGTTCAATAGGTATTATTTTATCAATTTGCCCGTACGACAATACTTACAGATTAGGATTACAACGCTTTCAGAATGTAGATAAGTTTTACGAAATAGCACAATTATAATCCTCGCATTTGAACATTTTTAAATGTGCTACAGTGTGCACAACAATAACCTTTGCTAGCTTAGACGATGTCATTGGAAAATGTTATCGAATGCCGTTAAACAGCACGCATGAATACTACGATAGCACATTGGGAATCTCCCAATGAGTTGTCGCAGTACTTGCGCACGCTGAAACAGCGTAACCACCAATTTTGATGCTATTCCGTTCTTTTTCGTAGGTGTAAGTCCAATATAGTGGAGTAGGCCTACTGGGGATACCACTGGAAAAAAACGCATTATCAATAGTACCTCCAGGGTAATGCGGAAATCTATTCGCACGTTTCGTCCGCACAAGCCAAGGTATGTAAAAATGGATTTGTAAAATTGTATATTGTCGAATAATATGAGAATAGATCAATTTCGGATCAATTCGAATGCTATATACTTTTCATAAAAAATATTATAATGCAAACTGTAGTGTGAATTTTCATGTGCATCAATATTTTTCCAGATTGGACCACACATGGATATTCGAGGTACCCTGAAGAAGTACGTCGATCCGAAGAAGAGGCGCAGGAGGTAGCAGCAAAAATGGCACGCGAGCGATCCACGGGATAAGCGAAGAGGAAAAGCTGTTTTGTGGAATCTTCCACAACCTGTTTACAATTGGAACATTTATGGTTATAAATGTCAGCTAATAAAAAAAATATAGAAACTAAGTATCCAAATACAATGTTCATTTATTATTCCCTAGTTCATTCATTATCATATCCCTTCACCCACCAACTCCCTGCGATATTGAAAAATCGAAATTTAAAATTGTTAATATATAAATATTGAAATAAGTATATAATAGTCGTACAAAACATAAATTTTCTTTTCCGATGAACGACACTTTTTTTTAAATGTAATGAATTGAAATTTAACTGTAATGAAAATTGTATGTACAGGGTCACAGCCTACTCTACTACTAGCCGTGCTGAAGGTAAAAATGGCAACACGGCGAGAGTCCGATTGATATATATATGTCAATATACCTAACCCAACCTACTCAATCGGACTCTCGGTCTCCCCTACCGGCCTCTCAGTTTCCCGCGTAGTTTTCAAATGTTCTCATCAATGTGTAGTACACATTATTATAATATTGTTATGTAGTGTAGCTAATTTACGAAAATAAAGAAGTGCAATAATGGAGGTAAGTATTATTTATTAACTTTTTAGGTCTTTATCTTTGTGTGTAGCACATTTACTTAATAGACTCTATTGTTCTTTCAATACATTTCAATATAGTATCAACAACATTTTAATAGTATCACATCTAAATTTTTACAAAATCATATGTATTATATACATACAGAGTTTTTAGAAAATTTGTTTTACATAGTTCTTTTCACAATAATTTAATTTGTTAATAATGCCACGACGTTGTTGTGTCCCCAATTGTAAGGGAAATTATGATACTACTCTGAAAGAATATAATTATATTTCTATATTTTTATTCCCCAAAGATGGGGAATTGCGGAAAAAATGGATGGCTGCTATTCCCCGTAGAAATTGGACACCAACAAAATATTCTGCAGTTTGTAGTCTGCATTTTGCAGAAACTGACATCCAAAGGTATATTCTATCTCCTAACGGTGTACCACAGAATATTTTGTTGAAATATCCAAGACTTATGGACAATGCAATACCTTCCATTTTTCCCAATTCACCATCAAAACGTGTGCTACCACAAAGAAAAGATCCTGTAGAGCGCAGGGAAAGAATAATTGAAAACCATGAAAATTTAGTTAAAGAGTTTATTGACTCTGATCTAATTAGTGGTTTCTTAAATTTAATAAACAATTACAAAGAAAAGCTTGTAATTTCGAACCATTGGAGTATCAAAATAACAAATTCAAAAATTTATTTTTTCAAGCTTTTATGTAGTGATACTTCTGATTTCTGAAATAAAAAATAAATTCCAAATTTGCGATGATGATAGTAATGATCTTCATAATCTTCCTGTTGATGTTAGCGGTTTTTCAGAAATTTTTGACACTGATTATCTATCCACTTGTATTGTTGCATTGTATTGTATTGTCCCATTCTGTTGCAAAAAAATTAAATTGTAATACATGCAAATTATTAATTGTGGAGGATAAAGGTACAACTGTAAATAATGTATATTTTGATTATTTACAAAGGGGTGGTCTTTCCACTCCTACAGAAGACGTAATAAATGTATTTACTCACATGTGTGCAGTAATGGAACATATTTTATGTAAATTAACACATATTAGTATACAATCAGATATACATCATTTAGCATTTTTAGATAGATGCATTTGTGGTAAAGATTATCACAGTATTTTGCTTAAATTATTATCAATTTTTTCGAATATTTTACTAAATGATTATGTTAAAACTATAAACAATAGTCAATTAGAAATGAATGCACATACCATTTCTAAAAATCGTAAAATAAAAACTTTCAATAGAACCTAAATTTTCAATAATTTTCTTTTAATTTAGCTTTTTTTAAAGCATTAATTTTGATATATTTAACTTATTCTTTCTAATATGTGTTAGTTAATGCATCAACAGAGTTTTTTATTTGTCTTAGTTTATTTATTTTCTTTTTATATTTTTATTATTAATGTTATTATATATATAAGATTCTCAGGGTTATATTAACAGTATTTCAAGAAAAATAGCAGAGTATATTTTGTTATTAATATTAAAGATTATTTATTATTGTTGAAAATTTTATTATTTTATTTTTCTGTTTATATGTGAAAAGTTATTTTTTTGTTTTCTAAAAATAATATCTACTACGATATTATCACATATAAGAGAATAGATGTATAAAAGATATAAAAGATAGCATCATCAAGATAATTTTATTAAGTTTCTTTCATTTGTATTTTCTTTTTATTTAAAAAAAAATTCGTTTTATTTTCTTGCTATTTTAAAAAATGTATTTTATTTTGTAAAATGGGATGATATGGCTATTGGCGAACCACCCATTATGATAAAAAAAAGGTAACGCGCCACAGTAATACCCCTAGGGTGGTGAGGAAATTTACAACAATTATAAAATTATCCTTTATAAGTTTATAAGACGATATAATATATTATTTACCTGCATAACTCTTCTCTTCAGTAACTGATTACCCAACCTCCTTGACGTATACACGTAGTCACTTAACCTCTTCGACTTCGTCACAATAATTTCGTCTATTTCAGGCTTCTATTAACTTATATATCCCTTCATTCATTTTCAAATGTTGCATTTTAGTTCAAAGATGATTTCCCATTGCTTCATGCTTCTATTTTCTTAAAACCTCTGGAAATATTTCGAATATTATGTATCACAACACCAAACTATTCCGGGAGTCCACAAAATGTAAACCGCATTTATAAATACTAGTATGCTTTAATATCACTTCTACTTACCATAGTTATAATATTTACATATTGCTTAAACATAATTAACAACGAACTGTGCATTTTAACATAATTTTCTATGAAAAAAACGTTAATTATAATCTCAAACACGAGACTGCCATTCTTGAAAATCGGACTCTCGAACTGTAAACACAGCGGTGTTGCCAATTGCCAAGTTGTTCAGCACGGCTAGTAGTAGAGTAGGCTGTGACAGGGTGTATAAAAAGTAATGGTCATCCGTCCTAGGGGTGATTCTACACCTCTGGATCGGTGGACATTTGTAAAAGAAACTTGCCGCAAAATTGTTTATAACAAAGAAAATTATTGTTAAAGTTTTTTTTTACATCAACGCCTTCTACTCATCGAGAAGAGAAAAAGTCTGAAAGGAGCCATATGTCGCAAACAAATAGTTATTGAGATATAAGCTATTAAAGTTTTTGCAAAATTTGATTGTGTGGCAGTATACGTATAGACTATAGACAAAAGCCTACACTACAGTCCACCCGACCGTGTCGATGAGACAGATCATGATCGTGTGCGTTAGGCCCGTACCAAGTCAACGTCTGTGTCCCTGCCCATTCAGATAATATATGTATTTGAAGTTGCAAATACATAAGAATACTAATCCTATATTATAAAATACTAACGTAAAGTATACTTACATATTTTTCAGGGTCTTCTATTCCTTCGGCGGATCCACAGCACACTACCATTTTCTCGAATTTGTCGTAATAGTTGCGCCTGTCTTCCAGGTTCAATGTGGGCACCACCAGTGTCCAAACACACTTGTAACCGTTCCTTACAGTTCCGCCGCACTTTATCACAAATGTCCACTTTTCTTCTAATGAGTTCGATCACTTAACACTACACAATAAACTGTAACACAAGAAATGACTCCGAACTCCGAACACGGTCGAAATAAATCTGCGCTCGGCGGGAAGACACTGCTATCCCAGCAACAATATATTCGAAGGAGGCTGATTGAAACAAATGAAATCGTTACCCAGGAGATATTGATTTTTCAGAACCATCTGGAAATATTGATTTTTCTAGAATCATCTGGGAATATTTCCTATCAAAAATTATTATAACTTTTATTATTTTAAATATGGCTAACTCATTTTGTCGATTATAATTTGGAAAACGTTAAATTTTAATGTAGAAGTTGATAATATAAAATCTGTATTTACTTCTTTACAACTTATTTTATTTAAAAAAAGAATTCTCATACACTATCCTCCATTTTTAATTATCTCGTTCCGTGACATGTGGGCACCAGATATTTTTTAATCTCGGAACACGGCATTGTATGCACATACTATACCTATGCCGGGTCTATAAGTACCCAGTCAACCAGATCTGCTTCGAGCCGATATCGATCATAGCCTGCAATCATACGATGCGAGCAGATGGCGGGCATTATGGCGTCAGAACGACACTCGAAGCCGAGTATGCCCTTTATCTGCTCTAAATTGGATAGCACACCGTGCCAGCAGACACAATGACAAATGCGGAAGTAGAAGTATTAGCGTTTGACGGCAGGGTGTGCTCGCCACAACCTGAGGGCAGAATGCGGGCAGATGGAAGACACACCGTGCCTTCGTTATAGAGGGCAGGTCGGTCGCACTAATGTGGTGGATATCGATCATGTAGATTATTATGTCGGTAATGTGCATTTCTATTGTATAAATGTATATCACTTGTCCTTTTTACCGACAAAATTATTATTAACTTTTGGACATGTTACGTCCCGCGGTTGATTTCGATCCGGTGATCGATTATTACGCGGTCTAGGGACGGTTGACAATTATGACTCAACCTTTGAGTCCACGCGGCAAGCTCGTCCGTCGTCTGACTCGGGATCACGACGCCTAATCCCCCGATTTACGCTCCGTTGTATTTACTACCGGAGGGTTGTACACCGAGTTGCCGTCAATACCGGCGTAGAGCTGTTTCCTCGCGGCCAACTTCCTCAGGCTTTCGTCGTACGCGGTAACCGGAGGTAGAGTCAGGGGAGTGGGAGCCCTCCAAGTAGTCTCGGATAGAACTCGTACCTTCCCGGTAAATGGGGTGTTGGACACGATGGTTGGCACCGTGTGTACGCCCAGCAGGTCGGTCCAATATGGGACGAGGTGTTCAGCCTGGTTCGCGAACGCTTTCCGCAGCTGATATCGTCGTCCGGCGCGACGCGGCATGTGATACCAATCACCAGGAAATCGAGATAATGATTAGTAGTGCCGAGCTACGTATTCCGGTGGATCTCGGAGAACGCATCGAGCCCTGGTAGGCTTCGGACATGCAGTGGTGAATACGTAGGTCGAATGCTATAACTAGTATTACTGGTGGTGTGTATTGGTATGACACGCAACGTTAGGGAATGGAAATATAATTGAATATAGACTCTGGTATGATGATATATATATATATATATATATATATATATATATATATATATATATATATGTGAGTAAGGAACAAGATTATGTCTAATACTAACTTAACTAAATATAACCTATGCTAACGGATTTAAGTACGCGTGATTTAGGAAATGATGGGAACTAGTAACGCTCGGTATAGTAACGCAAGAGAGCTACCAGGAGAAGAAGTCTCGCTGGAGTCAGGAACCGAAGTGGTTAATTAATGAGCCGCTCTGAGGTCCTTCGATCTAGATCGGCCGCAGAGTGGGGATGGTTCTATAGTGGGAGTGATAAGCGAGGACGCAAAGGTAGGGATCGCTAGGGCGCGACACGTAATGCCTTCGGCCTCGCGCGTCGCCGACCGCTATGCGCGAGGTACACGCGCGAGGCCATGTATAAGATCTCTAATGCTAACTTAACACTAATGTAACACATCGGTGGATGTGGTGACATCGACCGATGTGACACCTCCCATCCACGGAGAAAAATGATTTGTACAGGAAATCATTTTTCCGTATCATGCACATTCTTCATTTCTCATCATCGCTTGTATATAATGTCTTACGGTAACTTACGAATTTAGGCGGATTACTTATAACTATGTCACTCAGTCTTTTGCTGTCTTTGTTTTGCGTTTTATTGTCTGAACTCGTGGACGCGACGCACTCGAGGGGGCTCACTGGGGGGTCACTTGGGGAGTCACTTGGGGAGTCACTTGGGGAGTTCTTCATTTTGAGGAATAAGCAGAAGTGTGTCAGCCCGCTCCATGTGGC